>JANSLT010000003.1:4177554-5570072 GCA_029298825.1 Ophiostoma quercus
CGCCACCGAGCTGCTTCGTCGTCGTTGCCTGCCGATGAGCCTGCTGGGGCCTTGTTGCTGTTGCCGTAGTTGGAAGGACCAGCACCACCATCGTCACTCTCGTCGAGACCATACTCCTCGTCAGAGCTGATCAGGTCGACAATGGCATCAAAGTCGGCTTGTGTTGGGCCACTGGAATTGTTTCCGCCGTTGTTGTTGCGGCGCGCAGGGCCCACTGGTCCCAGCAGAGGGCTTTCGTCTCCAGCACCAGACGCAGACGGCTCATCAGATCCGAAGCCCATCATGTCCTGGTACATCGCGTGGTACTTTTGCACGAGGTGCACAAACTTGGGACCGTATCGCCGCACATGGTCGGGGTCAATGCCGTGGATGCGCCGCATCTTGTCAACTGAGTCTGTCCATCCAATAGCCATGTCGCGCAGCTGCACCTCGGTAAACAAAATGCGCAGACCCTTCTCGTTGCGAATCTTCTCCTCTAGTCGCCGAGCATCGTCCGCAAATGCTGCTACCATATGGCCGTGAATGGAGTCGATGTTGGCTTCGGTCCGCCGAGGTTCACGCCCATTAGGACCGCCGAGCTCCTCGAGTCGCTGCTGTCGCTGAGGAGTCTTACGGCTCGACACTGGCACCTCCTCGAAAGCATATTGCTGGATATGGGCCTGCCGCGATAAGCTTGTCGACGCCGATGACTTGGCCCGGGCGCGCGGCGTAGCCTTGGCGCGCGGTGAATCAAACTCATCGTCATCATCGTCGTCGGATACCACGAAGTTATCTTTGGCATACCCGTTGTTGTGCACCGGCCCGGCGTACCGCTCAAACTCGCTGTCGCCGTCATCATCGTCCTCGTCCTCACCATCCACCTCGGCCTGATCAAGAACCGCCGACGCCGACGAAGAGGCCTTCTTCTTTGTGGCCACCGCTTTGCCTTTGGTTGTCTTGGTCTTCTTGGCCGCCTTGTCTTTGCTGGTCGTTGCCTTTGCTTTGGTCTTGGTGGCCGTCTTTGCACCGTCGCTGGACTTAATAGCGACTTGCAGGCGCCTCTTGCCGGAAAAGTAGTCGCGCGCAAACCGTCCCAGTTTGAAGTACTGGATGGCCATGCCGTGCCGGTTGACCTTGTTCTCCTCATTGAGGGCGTGCTCGCTCAGCAGCCTGTAGATCATCATGTGCACGTCGTTCTTCTTCAAATTCTTTGCAATGCCGTAGATGTCCTCCATAGAATCGGCCTCGCGCTCCGAAGTCCCACCCAGCCGCCGTTTGCCCATCAAATATTCGCCACACTGCACCATAGTGATATTATCGTGCGCTTGGACAATTCGAAGGGCGGCAACGGCATACTCGGTAAAGTCGGTCAGGCTGAATTGCGTGTCGCTCTTGCAGTTGTCGCATGTCTTGTTGCAGCCGTTGCCGTCGTAGTCCTCGCCGAAATAGCGAAGAATATCCGTGCGGCGGCACGTCTGCTGGTTCTCGCAGAAGCCAATCATGCGCTGCAGCATCTCGTTCTGGCGGTTCTTTTGCTCAATGCTGCCCTCCGAAGCATCGATGAACTTGCGCAGGTTCTTGATGTCGCCATAGCCAAAGTACAAAAAGCAGTCGGATGGCTTGCCGTCACGGCCGGCACGACCAGTCTCTTGGTAGTAGCCCTCGAGACTCTTGGGCAGATACTGGTGCACCACAAAGCGCACGTCTGGCTTGTCAATGCCCATGCCAAACGCGATCGTGGCAACGACCACCTTGATACGGCCCTTTTGCCAGTCACGCTGAACCTGCGTCTTGTCGTCAACGGCCATTCCGGCATGGTAATGATGCGCGTTAATGTTGTACTCGGTGCGCAGTTTATTCGCAATGTCCTCAGTCGACTTCTGCGACAAAGTGTAGACGATGCCGGTCTGGTTCATGTAGTTGTTCTTAATGAGCTCGCCGATGCTTTTGACAACTCCCTGGCCCTTTGGCCGGATCTCGTAGTAGAGGTTGGGCCGGTTGAAACTCTGCGAAAACTCTTCGCATCCCTCGATGCTCAGGTTGTGCTTGATGTCGACAATGACGTTGGGTGTTGCCGTCGCCGTCAAGGCCATCACAGGTACGCTGGGGAATTGGCGCCGAACGCTACCTAGGGCCTTGTAATCGGGTCGGAAATCGTGGCCCCATTGGCTCACACAATGGGCCTCGTCAATGACAATGCGGGCAAACTTCTTGTTTCGGTACAGTACTCCCAAGCCTTTGAGAAACTGCTGGCTGTTGGCGATCATCTCGGGTGTGACGTACAGAAGCTGCAAATAGTGCTCGGGGTTTGGCTTGTGGAAGAGATCCAGGATCTGCTGTCGAGCCGCGGCTGGTGTGCTGCCATTGAAAGAACTGGCGGCGATGTTGAGGTTATTGAGGTGGTCGACTTGGTCTTGCATCAAACTCAGCAACGGACTGAGCACGATCGTTACACCACTGGTCCTGCCGCTGCCAATGACTGCCGGTAGCTGGTAGCAGAGAGATTTGCCGCCTCCTGTAGGCATGAGCACAAATGCATCCTTGCCGGACAGCGTGGCGTTGATTGCCTCGAGCTGGTTGTGGCGAAAGCCAGACATGCGAAAGCGGTCCTTGAGAGCACGTCGCACTTCACTAGACCACGCGAAACGCATCAACTCTTCTGGGATGGCGGGCTTCTTGCTGTTGCTTGCCGGCTTCTTGGATGTAGCTCGCGAAGACTCGCGCGGTGGCTCACCCACGTTGCCCGAGGTGGGTGCGAGGATTTGTCTGGGAGCAGGTGGCGCCATGCGCGGCCTTGAGTTCTCTGCACTCGATGAATGACGCATCTCAAAGTCCTCGGCAACCTGCAGCATCTCCACGTCGTCGCTGAATTCGTCAAAGTAAAGATCATGGCTGCGTGGTGGTGCAGCAGCTCGTGCTGGGCTCCGTCTTGGCGGGTACACGTTCTCCTGCCGCATGTTCGAGTTGGCGCTGTAGTTTGTGGTATAGCTGGGCAGTGGCATGGGCGGCAGGGCTTCCACTTCGTTAAAAATGTCGTCATCGTCAAAGTAGTCGGGGGCATTGTCGTCAATATTAATGCGGTTGTTGTTCCTGTTTGGGTATACTGAAGGGGTAACGGGTGCACGCGGCAAAGCATGGGGCGGTGGTGGTCTCGAAAACTGATTATCCCATGAGTTTGATGGCTGTTGATTCCGCGGGGTTTGAGCCTGCGTTTGGAGCACAATCTGCGATGGGTTCTCAGATGCCACTGTGTTGGTTCTGGTCATCGTAGGCGGCATGAAGCCTTCAGGGTGCTGTGTTGCCGGAACCACAACACTGTGAGGGCTGCCAGCGTCAAAGTCTGCCGGACGGTCTGTTGGGTTGATTCCAGCCTCGCGCAGCAGTGAGCGCAGGGTCTCCTCGCGATCCTGGACCTCGACACTCAGCTCGTCAAGACGGGCCTCTTCGGCCTCTGTGTCTTGGTGCACCTGGTAGGCTTCGGTGATGGCGTTGAGCAGATTCTCCTGGTCGTTATAGATGGCTGCGTACGCCCTGAACTCGTTCACCATACTGTCCACAGTCTGCCTTTCCTTCAACAGAGGTTCCTTCTCTCCCTTGATTTGTAGGCGCCGGGCTGGAGTACTCTTCTCGCGGAGTGCTTTGGTGTAGTCGGCTGCATTCTTGCGGATCTTCTCCTCAATGCCGTGCTGCTTCCAGCGGAGTGCAGGCCAGTAGGAGAGAATAGGAGGCAGCTGTGTAGCCTCTCCTTCGTCGTCTTCGATTTGTGGTGCAGATTGTGGTGCCGGTGCTGGCGCTGAGACTGGTTCTGGCGCTGGTTTTGGTATCGCTTTGGGTGCTGGCTGGACTGCACGGTCGTCGTCAAACTCTTCGTCGAAATTCGGGAAGTCGTCAAGCATGTCATCTTCCATATCGGTGTCAGGCATTTCTTCCTCGATCGGCCGCTGTTCTTTCCGTGGCTTTGTCGCATTGGCTGCAGTTGCAGACGCTTGTTTGTTTGGCGTGTCGACAACCCGTGAGGCAGTGCGGAACGTTGGCGATTGCGGTGGCGGGCCGTCCATCATCACGACAGAGTCGTTGGGACATGAAACAAAAGACGCGTTCCGAGTTGGTGGTGTCACGAACTCATCTTCCGAGTCCATGACAACATCACTGCGTATTGACTCGCACTTCTGACGCTTGGTCGGTGTGGCTGATGTTGCTCGGTCCTGTTCGGCGGCTTTTGTTGGTGACTTTCTTATTGATCGTTTTGGTGTGTTGGATGTTGCTTTGGATGGCGTCTTTGAGGTCATCTTTGCCTTTGATTTTAATGGGGTTTTTGCAGGCGTTTCCCGGGTCGTGACGGGCGACGAGGATGCTATTGCCACAATGTCGTTCACGTCTGGAAAATCGCCTATGCTTGCCGCGTCGTCAAACTCGTCCTCCTCCTGTGATGGTCTGAGTTTGGCCTTGCTCGCCTGCGCCTTTCTCCTAGTCGACGGCGTGCCCTTGGCCGGAGAACCGCTAATGTCCGTGCTCTTTCTCTTCTTGTTACGTCGTGTCGATACTGAGTCCGGAAGTGTCATTTGGTCCTCCTGCCACAGTTGCATGCCGTCGCGCGTCTCTTGTCTTGGAGATGAAGACGGGATGTTGTCATCAGTAGTGAGATCAACGACTGAGTCGAAATCGTCCAAGTCAATATCAGAGGGGTAGTCGAAGAAAGGCGAGGCTGAAACAGGAGTCTTTGTCTTCTTCGTATGTGAGGACGGGACTGCCGGTGCCGTTGATTTGCCAGGGGTATTTGATGTCTTCTCACGTGCCGGTGATGCAAGGCTCCGGGCCGTCTCCGGGGCTAGACGAAGTAGCGATGGTAGTTTGGGCTGTTGTGGCAGCTCCGGTTGGGCCTGTTGCCTCCGTCCTGGCGAATTGGAGAATGCCATGCTCATGTCGGGAGCTGAAGTCGAGGTCGGGAAAGAGGGTGGTGGCAGATTTCTCATTGCCCGGTTCACGGCCGGATTGCGTGGTGCATCAGGTGCACTGGCAAAGGTCGGCCGCAGCGAGGGAGCAAGTGTCGATGTTGTCGAGTATGGCGTCGGTATTGGTATAGGGGTGGTGGATATGCGTGGCGTAGGGACTGCTGTCGGTGCCGTTGAGAAATTGCTGCTGACGGGAGGCTGAGGTGGGCGAAAGGACGATATGAGGGCTGCAGTCATGGGCGAATGAGCAGCGGAGGGTGCCGGTGTCAGCAAAGTGGTCGAGGTTGGTGCCCCGGCAGTGCGTGAGCTCGTCGTCGTCAACGGGCGGCCGGTCGGGCGTGTTTCTTTCGGGTTCCGGAGAAGCCAAGGCAGCTGTTCGGCGAGGTTGTTGAGCGTCATGGGGCCGAGGTCAAGGAACAGCCGTCCCGATGACTGCTGACCAACATGAGGGGGAAACAGTTGGAGTCGTCTGTATGATATCCGAGCTCGGTAGTTTGTGTGTATGCGTGTATGCAGGTCCTGTTTCTGGAGGTGGTGGTGTGTGGCAATAGATTGGTTGACGATAATCGGCTGCCTTGTGGCCTGGTTGGGATTAGGATAGCAGTTTCCAGATTGGTGTGCAAATTGGTGAGTCGTGCCTGCCACAGCGTGTGTCGTCCCTTCCGTCAAAGGCAGTGTGGTGGCGTTGTGTATTCCTCTGGCCCGCAGAGCGCGTCAAGGGTACGGTCGCGTATTATTGCTGTGAAGGCGGCCCGCAATTCTCGTCTCGTCGCGCGTACTTTCCACTAACACCAAAGAGCGTAAATGGTCTCCACTTTTATGAACAGTGGCACCTGCCATTTAAATTGAAAGATTTCGTGTACATTGTAGGAAGTCTCGACAAGCACTATCGTCGTTCTTTCCTCACAACTTTCAAAATCTTCTTGGACGCACGGCAATACGTTCCACACATAGTGTGATGACTAATTATGTCTTTCATAAAGCAATCAGGGGAGTGAATAAGAGATCATTTATTGCCATATTCTAAAGGGATTGTGTCTATCCATGCCAGTATTTCTCCAGCCCGAGTTTGTTGTCGTCATCATTAAATGGGTAAAAGCACGATACAACGCCTGCCATATATCGGCGAAACCAGAGGACTCGGGTCGAGCGAGCCTGTCCAGTAGGCGGTCCAAAATACAAAAGAGAACAAGAGAAAAACAAGTTGAAAATATAAGAAAATGACAAGATAGAAAACAAAGAAGACACAGTAACAAATGAGATATCGAACAGAAAGAGACAAAAAGAAGGAAGGAAAAGGAAATATTTCAGCGGTTTTTGCGAGGCCTGCATGAGAGCGAAAAAGAGAAAAGTGAGAATCAGAAGGACGAAAAAAAAAAGGCTTGGATAGAGGTTTGGTGGTGGTTGAGAAAGTGAAGAGAGGATGGAGTTGTCAGAGAAAAGAGCGAAAAGTCAACGGTTTACACCTTGGACTCTTCGACAACGGGCTTGTCGGACGAGTTGAACAGGTAGAGGAGCGTAACCAGCAGTTTGCTGGCAGCCGAAACGTAGAGTGCAACAGCAGAGCCGGCCATTCGATAGACAGCGGCACCCACTAGAGCACCCACGAAAAGCGAGACGAGGAAGCCGATGCGTCGGCATTGCGGCCGGTTTCCCTTGAGAATAAACATGTGCTTGTCGACCATGACGTCGACCCAGGCCGCCGTCGCCATGGCCGTGCTGATCTCGATCATTTTCAGAGAGCGGGACTGCACGATCTGGCTACCGGCGGAGAAGGCGAGCAGGGCAATGACGGCAATCGTTCGGCTGCCTCGCAGTTCGACGCCGTACTTATACTGGATACCGGCGGCAGCAAACACCATGCAGGCCTGGAGGAAGTTGCAGAACACGAGCCAGGCGCGCCGACGGGGGCCGACAAAATGGCTGATCTGGCCAGTGAGGAAAGAGCCGGCGAGGAAGAAGCCGAGCGATGCTCCGATGTTGGCAGTGATGAATAAGTTGCCGCTCAGCTCGGGCATGATGAGGGCGACCATGAGGAAGACTGTGTTGCCAGTCTGGTTCGATGTGAAACACCGGTAATCGGGGAACGAGGCGGCGTCTACGTTGTCGGTATGTCAGTACTGCGGAGGGGTTTCGGTAAATAAGAGAGACTCACCCTGGATACCGGTTGAAAAAGTGAGGATAACCAGTTCAAATTCGGCCATTAGAGACGGCTTGACATCTGCCATCATGTGGTTGTAGAAGGATCGTGCTTTGCTGGGTGCTGCCGGTGGTGTAGAAGGGGAGCATGAGATGGCCGAGGTCAGGCTGGTGTCTGTGTCTGTCTTGTCGCTGTCGTCACTCGGCTTGGAGGCGTGGCCGGCAAAGGCCGTGTGCGAGGAAGAACGAGTCATCGTTTCGGAGATGACCAGAGGTTCCTGGTGCCGCGGACTGCTCATTTTGTTTGTGATGTAGGTGTTGGCAAAAATGTTGATGTTGAAGTTGATGATGATGATGATGATGACTGTGATAGTGTAGATATGTAGGTTTAGATGGTGATGAGATGGTGGCGGTGATAATTATAACTGGTATGAGGATGATGGTGATGATGGTGACGATGAGAGACACAGCAGTGTAAAAGTGTTGATGTGGCAATGATCTCTGAGGTGTGTGATAAGAGAGGAGTTGAACAAATAAGGACCGATAGAATGTCTTGGGAGGTGGCTTGCGGGCGAATATGTAAGAAGATATGATCTCAACGGGTCGAGGGGGTGTGGGAGGAAGGGCACGTTTTGTAGACGCAACAGGATGATGGGGAAAAGGAAAGAAGATCGAGAAATAAATGGGATCGAGCAAGAATGCAAAAGAGGAAATGGGATTTGAAAACACTTGATACTCTATTGTTGACGGAAAATATGTGACCAAGAGTCTTGGAAGTCGGCCTTGGTGGCGATCGACGGCGGCCCCTAATATATACATCTTGGCGACTCAAGCCGTGTGGCCTCCTTATCTCACACAGGCCCTCTTTGCCCTCTTTGCCCTCGTCCTGCGTGCACGTTGTATGCACGCAGACGGCGTTTACACCGTCACACGCACGGCGGAGGAGGGGTGCAGCGAGTCACAGGCAATTTTCGACCATGTCGACCCAAAACAAGCAGAGAACCCCCCAGGAAAAAGCAAATAACCGGCTCGAAAAAAGGACGGCAACGGCTGGGGCGGTGCCGATTCGGGGGCCAGGCTAACGGCGGGAAGGTCCCGGCTCTCGGTGGGCTCTGCTAAGTGCAGCACAAGCGTATTCGGAGTCTAGCTGATAGGTGGTTATTCAGATAAAGATAAAACCACGAAGGATTCAAGCCGCCAGATAGCGGCATTCGACTACGCTACAGAATTGGCGGCAACTGTGCAGAAGCGTGCCCGGTATAGACGGACAGTTCACCGCAGCGTGCATTTCTGTTATTCTTGGAATAAAGCCAAAAAAAGCCAAAACTTACATGCCGGCTTGGGCCAGGCTTGGACTTTGCTTGGAAGGGCATGGGCGCAGACAGCCAAGCGTGATTCGTAATACATTTGTTTGGCAACGTGGGTGTCGATGTATGAATTGTTTGGCATCTCTCTGCTCAGTGCTATGGCATCGGCCTGATACGGACGACGGATTTCAGAATACGATAATCAAATCTGCATCATCTATGTGACAACGTAGGCTGTGCATACGCCAAGGGCGAGTACAGCCAAGTCTTTTATCGGACATTCACTGTAACAAGGATCGGACTCTTGCAGTTTCCCTATATGTAGATATATTATTGAGGGCGTTTCGAGATTTTGTTTATCCATGGCGGTCTTGGCCAAGAAGATCAGCTGTGGTCCGCTGGTGAGAGGGAAACAAAGACTTGAGGGTTGGCGATGGCAGGCCAAGAGGCGTCAGATACAACGTCGCCGTCGACGGCAATGATTGTCTGGACTAGTTGTAGAGGTTGTTTTGATTACTACTCCGTACACGAACTATATTTGATGCGACCGACTATATTGGGTGGTTACTTTTATGCACGCAATATAGTGAATGTCTTGTCCCGCCAGCCCGGTCTTTAGAAGCCAGCAAGGCTCGATGGCATTTGTGGATAGAAGGGCAGGTGATCGCCGTCGGTTGATTACTGTATTGCTTTTTATTCTGTTGGAAGCGAACGGTGATTAGGGTTGTGATTGTAATTATGGCCGCGTATATTGGGCATCATTTCGCACGGGACAGCTCATCCCTGGCTGCTGGATCTTGGCGCCTGTGAAACTCGCCGAGAAGTAGATTCTAGTGTCTGAGTAGATTTGCAGAGTGCAGAATTAGAGTGAGAGCAGACGAAAACGAAGACGGCAGATGGTGATTGGCACGCGGCTTGTTCGCAGTGTTCCGAGTCAAACATACCCACCCGCCCAGTGTTCTCGTGAGCAATGTGCAAATGAGCAAATGAGCAAATGAGCAAATGAGCAAACATATAGTTGCCGATTCGGAAACGATGGTAGAAACGCCAGGGAAATCTCTGCAAAATCTCTGCAACGCCGACGACGGCGACGAGGGTACAGACACGTTGGGCAGACTTACCGCCATGACTGGCTTCGTCGGCGTGGCACGGAAGTTTGCAAGTTTCACGCCCGGGACGGTGAAGTGGGTCGGCAGCCGGTGCGGTTGCTGAGAGCCGTGTTGCAGCCGTGCAGATAAAAGGAGCCGCCCAGACCGCCCAGACATGCAAAGGAGCTGTGCAGGCTTGGCCAGATGGGTCTAATAGAGACACAGCAGGTCTAAGTGGATAAATCCTATTGGCTGGCAGCACAGCCTCCGACTACCGTTCTTGGCCGAGTGCCGTTTGCAGGCAGATAGCGGTAACTAGCAATTACACGGTCATGTGACGTGGCACGATCGGCGATAATACGAGCCGCGGCCGTCGAGCGGCAATATAGACTGATGCGCCGTTGGCTTGGCTAGATAAGACATTGAGGCGATGGTAGGATTATGAAGATGCGATTTGATCGATAATGAGCTTGTTGTCGAATATAACCCAGAATACAGACGTCCAACAGAAATCGGACTCTTGGCTGTCCTATATGCAATGGATGTGATTCTGTCTTTTGTCTTTTGTATTTACTTTTGTGTCTTGACTTTTGTCGTTTGATTAATAGGTGCATTGTATAATACATGGCTTGTGCTTGCCTGCTCACCGCGTATCATGCCTTGCCTTGTCTACTGTGCGTGTTTGCAATATGCAGTCATAACAGCGCAGCCTTGGCGGTAGTGCTCAATAAAGACGTACTCAGACATTAATAAGTAATAAGGGGTTTCGGACCGGAGGAATTCTTTGCACATCGATGTCTTTCTTTCCTTCTGTCTTCACGCACGAGTTGTGTTGACGATCGTTGAAAAAGGCGCAGTCCCATTGAGATCAGCTCTGCCAATGCTGACCAGTGACATGTGCTTTGTTCGGTTTGCAGCGTTCCGAGTCCACGCAGTGATCGACTTCTGGGCGAACATGTCATTTGTGGTCATTTGTGCCGTCATCTGTGTTTGTGTTTGTGTTTGTGTCTTGTGTCATTCGTGTCTTTTTCATTTGTGTCAATTCATGGCAGCGACAATCTGTCTATCATGACGAGCCCAAGGGATGGGACGGCATGGCATGGCGATACAAGGCAAAGACAGGCCGCTATGTCGCACAGATACTCTGTAGCAGCCCAACTGTCGTCTTTTGTTATCTTCTCATCTTTTTCTACCTTGTCCTTGTATTTCTGTCTCTTTCGGATCACTTAAGTCCCGTCTCACAAACACAAACAGCGTATCAGCGTCAGCCGCAGATTCTGTACTCTGTAAGAAGAACGTGTTTATATTTCCACAGCACTCTGCTATTATTTCCACTTCACATACAAACATGTCTGTCATGCTGAACATGCTTGTCCTTGTCTGATGTCGCGAGAGAAACACAAAAGTCTTGTGTGTAAGGAAACGGTGTCATCGAGTTTCACCCTTATCTGAGATCAATATTCCATCTTTGGTCTCTTTCCCATCCATTTTGTCTCTTGACTTTATTCTTTTGCTACCCTTCCTCACCGTTCTGTGCCGCTGTATCTGTTCAGAGTACTTCTGTGCCAAGTGCCCCCGTTATATGCACGGGATGCCGTGTCACAGCTGACGCCCGTGCTTATCTAATCTCGCAAAGGCCCAGACCGTCCGGGTGCCTGATAAGAAGAAGAATACGGCGTAGTACTGAGTGAGTGCATCGCGAGGAAGGAAGGGAGTCTTGGGTCTTTCCTTGAGTCCTTGAGTGACGAGTGAGTGCATTTACAGTCAGCAGCGCTAGTCCTGATCGGGGCGTATCATGAATCCCACTCTCCCGCAGCTCTCAGCGCTTGGCGCTACGAGTGCCGAGAGCCTCTGGACCGAAATGTTTGGTTGTCTGGCACTTTATCCTCTTCGTGCCAGGCATAAGCCCGGTTTTCCCATTTCCCACTCAATTAGCCCCAGATCTAGTTCCCCAAGGCGACTCCGTGTTTATTCCACATGCTCTCCCAACTCTTATGAAGGCTGTATTGGCTTATGACACATCATCTTCATAATTCTCCAGGATTGGCAGTGGCCTGTAATATTGTGCCAGTTGCCATTCGCGCCTGCCGTTTGCAAGAATAGTTATTGGAAGGAGCACTGCTGTTGAATTCGGAGAAGGAAAGTGCAACCCCCCCAGACTCTAGGCGATGGCCCAGCCGGGCAGGAGCTGGGGACGTTCCTGCTTATTCGGCAATGGGGGCGCCCACCATTCGAAAATCGGAGGATTATGAAAGCTTAAAACGGCAAGACCTTACGAGTCAAGCATGTGCAGTAGTTCTGTTGAATAGAAAGGGGGAAAGAGGGGATCTTGTGATCTTGTCTCTTGTGATCTTTTTGTTTGGTTTCTCCAGAACATATTCCCAAGTAAAGAACAGCCGTCAATCAAAAAGCAAAGGCAACGCGTGCTGCAGAACAACTGTGCGGCATCTCAGACCTGCCCACGCTGATCGAGTGCCATACCACAGCATCGGATTCCATTACCTAAGATCGCCACGTTTTCAACTGCTTTGACAGCCAAAAGCTTCAAAGTTACCCAAAGCTCGGCTATTCGACAACGTCTCGTATCGACCGTCTTTCTGCGCGTCCCTTGTCTTTCTACGGCTCGTCGTTGTAAGTTCAGCTCTTTGTCTCTGCAGCGGTTCATCGGTAGCGTTTGGTAGCGTTACGGCGGCTTCGTGGCGTCGATAGCGGCTTTGTTGGCTCGCTCGACAGCGCTCATTATCGGTTCCGCGAGCCAGACAAAGGGGCAAATGCCTACTAGCAGCTCAATCACACACTAGATCTGCCCTAAATCTGCTAAAAGTGCTAACGACAGTGGGGGCGGCGACGCCTGAAATACAGAAACAGACTCATAATAGACCTGTCGCGGTTGTTTTTCCATTTTGCAATCTAAACGTCCGCCGCCGATAACCTCTTCGGGCCATCCTCCGCGTTTTGCTGACGCCAACGACCCAAGTCTTTGCGTGTCTCCTCAGCCGAGGACGGCAGACGATCTCCAGGGTCCAGACAGGGCTTCAGGAGACTTGACGAGATCTGAGAGTCTTTCTCTATCTCGAACAACAACAAGACGGCACTGTCGTATCAACAATCAACAATGCAATAGCTGCGAGTCACTCAGCTCCATCATCTTTGCATCAGGCGCTGTCAAAAGACATCAGACGTCAGACGTCAAACATCATGGTGGGCTTCCGGGTCTCGGACCTGTACCGGGCCCCCGATGTCAATCCCATCAACCAAAAGGCGCGGGCCATCCCGCTGCTCAACCCCCTGGACCCCTACGGACGCGTCTTTTTCTTTTCGTGGTTCGGCTTCATGATCGCGTTCTGGGCATGGTACGCCTTTCCGCCGCTGGTACGTTCTCCTGTTCTCAGACTGTTGTTTGCGCATACTAATAAACAGTTGACCGTGACTATCAAACACGATCTACACCTTACCACAGCCCAAGTTGCCAACTCTAACATTGTTTCTCTTGTGGCCACGTGAGTACCCCAGCTTTGATGTGGTATCGGCTCCGACTAATAAACAGTCTCTTCATCCGTGTCATTTCTGGTCCGCTATGCGACCACTTTGGTCCTCGCAAAGTCTTTGGCGGCATGTTGCTGGCCGGCGCGATCCCCACCGGCCTGGCGCCACTGATCAAAGATGCCAAAGGCCTCTACCTCATTCGCTTCTTTATGGGCATCCTCGGCGGCTCGTTTGTGCCCTGCCAGGTGTGGACGACGGCATTTTTCGACAAAAATGTGGTGGGCACTGCCAATGCCTTGGCGGGCGGCTTTGGCAATGCTGGTGGCGGCATCACCTACTTTATCATGCCAGCCGTGTTCGACTCGCTTGTCAAGTCAGGCGGCTATAGTAATAGCGTGGCCTGGCGGTTGACGTTCCTCGTCCCCATGTCCGCGGTGGTCCTGACAGGCGTGGCCCTGCTGAAGCTGTGTCCAGACACCCCCGACGGCGTGTGGGGAGACCGTCATGTGCATGCTCGCCAGAACCTAGCCGCGCTTCAAGCTGCTGGCCCACCTAATCTTGATGCTGCCGACACAGAAGCGCAGGCAAATGCCGAGCACACCATCATTACCAGCACCGACGATAAGATCCGAGATGCTATCGAGGGCAGCGGCAGCGGCAATAGCGGCAACAGTGGCACTACTGGCAACGGCACAGCCAGCGGGAATAGCAGTCCCAGTGGTCTGACGCCATCTGTCAAGCCACGCTCAAACAGCGAGCGCTCCAGCCGAGAGATACACCTGTCCGAAGCCGAGATGCTAGCGGCAGCCAATGGCGAGGTGGTACAGAACCCCAGTATGGCTGAGGCGCTCAAGGTCACATTCTCGCTGCAGACGGTAGCGCTGATGCTTACCTACATGTGCTCGTTTGGCGGGGAGCTGGCAATCAATGCCGTGCTCTCGACGTACTACCTGCACACGTTTCCCCAGCTAGGGCAGACGGGTGCGACGCGGTGGGCGGCCATGTTTGGGTTCCTCAATTTTGTGACGCGGCCGTCGGGCGGCGCAGTAGCCGACGCGCTGTACCGGATCGGCTCGGGTGACGGCAAGGCTCGGTTCCTCAAGCACCCCAAGTGTGCGAGGATCCACAAGTGCCTGAGCCACCACCGGCTGTGGTTCAAGAAGCACTGGATCACGATGTGCGGCATTCTCAGTGGTAGTACACTGGTGCTCGTGGGCAAGGCTATGGACCCTGCGCGCACAGGACACCCGCCGAGCGAGGCCGCGACGTTTGTGCTGATTGCGCTGACTGCCGTGTTTCTCGAGGCGGGCAACGGCGCCAACTTTGCGCTTGTGCCACACGTGCACCCACAGGCCAACGGCATTGTATCTGGCCTCACAGGCGCGGCTGGTAACCTCGGCGGCGTAATCTTTGCCATCATCTTCCGGTTCGTGACGCACCAGCGGAACCCTACGGCGCCGCCTACTCCCGACTATAGCAAGTCGTTCTGGATCATAGGGGTGATCCACATTGTTGCCAATGCAGCCGTGAGCTGGGTGAAGCCGATACCCAAGGGCCAGGTGGGCGGGCAGTAGCCGTTTCTTCTTCTCGATTGTCCGAGTTTTATTTGTTTTATTATTCTGTCTATCATACTATGGCCAAGGCCTAGTATCTGTTTATTGATACCCTACATCATATCGGCGCAAGCCATGTCCAGCACGATGTTTTTATTCTTCAATTTGTTTTCTTTTTCCTTTATATGTTCTTCAATTTGTCTTTGATTTCATGTATCTAGTCTGTTTATTATTTCCGTCCCAGCCATAGATGTCCCGCACAGAATTTGAACATATTCATACTATGGTGTCGTCCTCGCATACAATCTGCAGATCGCCCGTGTTGTTGTAACCGACACGGCCTTCGTTGACAGCCCGGCGCAGTTCTTCGCTCAAGACAGTGCGGTCGCCGGTCTTGGGATCCCAGTCCCAGCCTTCGCGCATCCACATCCAGCGCAAACACGCCCGCAGCTCCTTGTCCTGCGGCAGTACGCGCATCCATTCGGGCTGGAATGTGCTGTCCGTGCCGGCCTCGCCCTTCCAGTCCGTCGACAATCCGCGCAGCCGGTCGCGGCAGAAGATGCGCCACGAGTCGACCGCGTAGGCCCCTTGAGTGATGTGGCCAATCTCCCACTGGCTGTCGGTGTCGGCAGTATCTGATTCAGTGAGCGGATAGTGCTTGACGGTTGTGAACACACCAGCCTGCGGCGGCCGCTCGATCCACCGCTGAGCATACCGCTGTAGGGCCGTACAGCGCACGGTGGACATGCCGAGGTGGCGCATGCTGGCAATCAGCGGTGCAGGGTCGGCGGCCAGCAGATGCTCGGGCGTCGGGTATCTCTCTTTGACGGCCCAGAAGACGGGCAGCGACACGCGGCCGGCGACGCGCGTGAGGAAGACGAGCGCAATCAGCAGCCAAAAGGGCTCGTGTGCGAGCTGTTCCTGGACGAGGCCAAAGGACGGGCTGTTGAGGGGCGGGAAGGGCAGGCCGGAGACGAGGCCGCGGCGGGATAGTTTTTGTTTGGAGGGTGACGGTGTGGGTGTAGGGGGTGAGGAGCTGGAGTCGCTGCCGGCGTCGCCACTGGAGGTATCGCTGTCGCTGGTATCGCTCGAGTGCTTGGCTGTTTTGTCGGCCCGTCTCTTTTTCTTTCCTGGCGAGAAGAAGTGGGATGTCGCGTCGCGGGATTTCTTTGATAGCTTGGTCTTTGATGTCTTTGATGTCAACGAGGTAGGCGGTCTTGTGGCGGGTTCAGACGGATCGACACCGAGTGGCGGCAGAGATGGTAGAGATGTCGGCTGCGAAGATGAAGGAGGCTCCAGCTTTATGGGTGCTGTTAGGTCATCTTCAGCTGTCGTCTTTTCGGGACTGCCGCCGAGCACTACGCGTCTGGTGAGAATGGCCACTGTCTGTGTTCTGGCTGTCAGACGGAGAGGCAGAGGCCTGTCATTGGCAGTGATATCGGCATCGCTGTCCTCTTCATCGCTGCAATCCGCACCGTTGACACAGCTGACAGTCCGGTCTTCAAAGAACGGTGAGGTGCCAGTCTCCTTGTGAGAGTTTGTCTTGAGCCGCTTCGCCTTTCTTTTTGGTGTTTTGGGTGTGTTTCTCGTCTTCTTTCCTGGTGTGTTTACACCCTGGCACAGCCCGTCGACCTCTTCTTTCGGGGCGGCTCCGGACGCCAGCAGCTCGGCCAGAAAAGCGCGCGAGTCGGGATCATCGCCGAGATCGAATGAGTCCAAAAGATCCTGGGCGGATTCTAGTGTAAAGTTTTGCGTGGCCATCTTGGCTGTTAGTGTAGATAAAGATGCGAGGTGAAAGGTGAGTCGGTTTGGTTTAAGTGATGTTTGCTGAGGGGCAGCTTGATGGGTTGCCAAAGTAGCTCAAGCCAAACGAGATGCCACCACAACAGGTGAATGCCGCACGAAAAACAATAAAGCAGTCGAAAGGCAATACACACTAGACTGGGAAACAGCTTGTATTTATATTCGCATTCCCAGGGAGAATTTCTTGCTTTGGATATGTTCTAGGTACAACAGCTGTGCAGCCCACTTTCTCATCACCACCACCTCACCTTGAGATCAACATTGCATCAACATTTCATCATTTTAAATCTAATATACGAGGTATAAATAAATGATTATACTTCTTGAAATTATTGCTGACTAGTCTTTAATAATACACCTTCCAAAACAATAAACTCTCGTGAAGAGAATGATACTAGTTGCTGGTGATGTCTGAACAACCCTCTTCTAGAAAGGGGGACGAAGCCCTGATATGCATCAACAAGAGATCATCCTACTGATATATCTCGAATTGAATCGTGATGCCTCCATTTCTACACTTCTTCCTGATAGCTTCTGCGTCTGAGAATTCACTACTACTCTCGTTTGTTTGCGAGATATAGACATGTCAAGAGTATGTCTTGACTGCAGATCTTTGATTCTAAGGTCCCCCTCAACTGCCATTCAGACGTTCCCACGCTTCTTGACGCCAGATGACTCCACGATCATCGTATTTTGTAGTAACCCTCTGATGAAACATGAATTAGTTCAGCAGAACCATCATTGGGCCGGCGATTGTAGACGTTCAGCTGTCGTATATCTATGCCCGTCCTTGATGGCATCTATTCTTTTGACACTTCACAGCCATGTATTCATAGCCTGACTGTCAGCTGGTGGTCATAATGATGGTAAATGCTGAGATGACTTACCATGATGAATCCTGTTGCCTTGACTGAGACGTATTCTGTGGCTCTAACCACTGACATCGCCGCGATAGAGCACCAACCAAAAAAGTCTTGTTGATGTTCCTGGGTGATTTGCGGCTGTGTATCGGCCCTAGATGTCCACTTCTTGTCTTGTGAATATGATTGCGTGTTCACGAGGCGATGTATATTTTATGCAACTGCAGAGGCTACAAGTGCTCTCGGTAAAGCTGTTTGATAAGTTGTCCAGGCGACCTTTATGATCGGCATGACGCTTGCTATGCTCACAGTTCTTGCATTGCCGACAAGTAGTTCTCGTTAGTAGAGCATCGTGATGGATTGCCTTGCATCGCTCCACGCATCACGGCCTTTGCAGCTATAGCCGCACCAGGCACTCTTGGAGCCACCTGGATAATTGGATGTGTGCCCTCTCGGGCTGTGCTTGTACATTTGATAGAGAAGATGATTAGAAAAGAGAACCTCAGTCGCATAGCTGATCTTTATATCGGCAGTCTATGGAAAGTGGGAGACGAAAGCTACCAACGGAGAAAGACAGTAAACAGAAGAGTGTTTGCGATGACAACAGAATGTCTGCACTGGTCCGATACCCTACACCTGGAACAAGGCGATCTCGCTCACTGCTTTCTCTTTCATGCTCTTCGGCATAAAGACTTGTTCTTAATTCTTTGGGAATATAATATTTACTCAATAATATTCAGTCTTTTTGGTTTATACAGGCTCTACATCTATATCTTGCTCAATGCAAGAAGACGCAATAATTCGATAAGATATTTCCAGCCAGAGAGTATGCTTGATATTATTTTATTTATCTAACCAAAGAAGCCGCTTATCATTTCACGGGAAAATATGTTGCAATTTATTCTTATTATTGAATACTCCCGAAGATGCCAAAATAATAAAAATCACAGCTTGATTTATTACTTTAAATATCACCCGTCATGATGAGTTGGCTTTTTTTAATAAAAACATCACGGTTGCATGGTCAGCGCTAGTAATTTTCACTTCACCCGCAACGTATCTCGCTGGCTCAAGCTACGCTAGTATAATATGACAACTGACAACTGACATGCTCGTCAAATATCACGGGTCCCCTCTTCTTAAAGCACAAGATACTCCCTCCTCCCCCCAAGAGAGTAACAAAAGACCAAACTGTCTACAATGCCGAATAGTGCCTTGCTCGATGGTTTGTTCGTGTCATTCCATGTGTTTCTGACTTCTGAGCGGACCAAAAAACGTCTTCCGTACAATTATATTGGCTCTTTTCGAACAGCTCAGAGTGCACCCAGTAGCAGCACGGCAGCGATCTTTCTTAATAGTGGCTTTCAAGCATGGGCAGCCTATTTTATTATCTTTCCAGGAGCAGCCCATTCTCATGGACAAACGGCCCTGCGCCGGCAATTTGCAGCACTCGACGATCTATCTGAACACGAGAGGGCAGCTTTTGCGCAAAGGGTCAACAAGGTACAACCTCATGCAACAGTTGCCGACCTCTTTCTGTCAATGGAATCAGCAGCCAGCCGTACGCCCAAGCGGCTCCGTAAGTATACTTTGTATCGCCAAACGAAATGTGGAGAGTTGCTAACAAAGACAACGTACAAAGTAGGCACCGGGGACCATGTCTCGGGACAAGGACAGGCGACTGTTGTATCGCCACTACAGACAAGCGACTCGTTACACGGCGGTCCACAACCGGGTGCGCAAGTCTTTTCTGGTGCCGATGTCGATGAACTGAATCTCTTCAACGAATACTTCCGCAGCGCGATCCGTCGAAACGATGCTGGCAGCTGTAAGACGGCTGCTATATCGATAAACTTCCCTCCGTATCGCGACAACAATTGCTTCATGACCATTGAAGTGTTGCCCAACAAAGTGGAACGGCTTGCGCTTGAACTATTCAATGCGCACTTGGAGACCAACGAGGAGATGCGCGAACTGGTGCTCCCGGGCGGCTTAAAGGCGGCCCCATTGCGGCTCCAGGGCGCCTCACCCAAGGCCGTTTTGAATGTTTTTGGCCCCCAGACTGCTGCTGCGCTCGAAGCTGCCCCGTACCGCAAAGTTGAGATCGAGGAAGAAGGACGTGATTCGGCGACTCGCTGTGTGACAATGTCGGAATGCCACGACTCGAGCAAGGGCGCCATTCTCACGTTGACCCTGGGACGGATAGGTGCATCACAGATTTACGAACGGCTATTCAAATCAAAACTCAATTCGGGATAATGCTAGTTGACCGTTGCCGATGCCATTCCCTCCACCACATTGCCGCCCGAAAACATCAGCGCCCAGTTGAGAGGCAGCAGTCCCTTCATGCTGGGGCCGAGTATGTGGACTTTCTGCCAGTCGTCGTCTTCGTATCGGAAGAGTTCGACTCCGTCACAACCAGACCAACTGACCGTGCGGTTTTTTCCTTCTATCCATCGCCTCATCTTGCCCTCTTGGCTGACGACGTCGACCTCTTCCGGTGTCAACTCTATAAAGCCCTGCCACGCAAACAGGTCAGCCTCAATTTCGCAATTCGCAACCGTGGGAGGGGGAGCAAACACACGCTGATGACCGCTTCCTGGACAGCACTCATGATTGCATGCCAATCTTTCTGGGGCGCACAGTCGTATTTTCGCTGGTAGTTGTTTGTTGTCTGCTGAGTTACAACGGTCAGTTGGTAGAAAAGAAGCCGGCATGGCCAGCCTTACCTTGAATGAAGTTATCCTTGTGTTTGTCCTGTTAACTGAAACTGCAAAGAAAAAATAAATGAAAAGATTCAAAGAGCAAAGATGCAAAAAAGCTGAAATACAAAATGTGTCATACAGTGATTACACGGCGTTGGGCTGTTAGAGGGGTTGTCGTGGCGCATCGGACCGCGAGATCAGGTAACAATTTGCACTCTATCTTGCCGCCTCTCGTCCCGACACTAGTAATTTTTACAATACACTAGTAAAATAAGCATGGCCGTGTCGTGATATTCTGAATCTGACCACAAGCCAGGACATGGTACATTGAGTAACTTTCACAGTCTCATTCTTGGAGTACGTTTATAAATAAAAAAAAAGGGTGGAAGACGTGATGGAACTTACAGAACACTCTGCACATGACTCGTGTGAGCTCAGCTTCCTGGTATTCTCTATTACGGGAGAGGGCGGGGATTTCAGCTGTGTCAGATGGTGAACAGGGGTGGCAGCGCTGCGTCTGACATTGGTTTTCCCGTTGACACGACACGCACGCGGACAGCAATATCGCCACAACTACAAACGCCATGACTACAAATAAAATGCAGGTTGTTAAGATACCTGGCAAGCTTTCGCGATACGAGTTTCTTGGGCGTGGAGCGGTCGGCTGGGTGTCGCACATCAATGACCGGATTGTTCTCAAGTACGCCCGTGATGCCAACAGCGAGGCCTTTGCCAAAGAGAACGGGCTCTACGATCTGTTTGAACAGCAGGAGACACCTTGCCCCTACATCCTTCAGAGCTTTCTTCGCATACCCGACTACAACTTTCTAGCCTATATGAGCGGTGGGTCGCTCGACGAACGGCTGCGATCGAACCAAGTACGCGAGAGCCCGTTTGGCAAAGTCCTGCAAGTCAAGAAAACAGAGCCAGAGGAGCGTGTCGCGCTGTGGTTCCGCGAGCTGACGAGCGCGGTTGTTTGGCTCGAGTCGCTGGGCCTGGTCCACGGCGACCTCCGTCCCAGCAACATGCTGCTGGACAGCGGGGATCATCTAAAGCTGGGCGACTTTGACTGCGTGGAAAAGTTTGGCGACGAGTCGTACGGCAGCTGTGCGCCATGGTCGCGGTATCTCGGCGACGACGCCGACGCCGTGGGCGAGCCAGGAGCCTGTCGAGGCACGTTTGGCCGATATGGCGCACGGACAGAGCAGTTTGCCATTGGGTCGAGCATCTACTGCATGCTCTATGGGATGGAACCGCACGGCACAGAAGACGACGGGCCGCTCGTTGTGCAGTGGATGCAGGACATGAAGTTTCCCGCCCTGCAAAGCCGGCCGCTGGATGCCGTCATTCACAAGTGCTGGCACAACCAATATGCGCAGCTGCGCGATCTGCTGAGCGAGGCGGAGGCTCTCTCGCCGCCAGGAAACGATGCCGCCATGTCCAAAGAGTACATTGAAACCTGCCGCAGGGAATGCCAGGCGTTGATTGACGACGGGCTGTTGGTTGACGATGAGAAGCCATAACCTGGATTCGGATGATAAAGACAGCTCACCATATATCTTGTAAACCTTTGTAAACCTCTGAACCAAATTGAACCAAATGATCAAGTAGAGCATCGCTAAAGCTAATCAACTTAAAGACACAATATTGTAGAAATATTGAATATTGAAGAGCTGAAAGTGCTGCCACAAAACTGCTTACATAATCACCGATTTTAGGAGTGGATCGGCCGGCAGATGATGTCAGGGCACGAATCCAGGGATTCAGGATCAACCTCGGCGGTTTATCTTTATTCTCTTTTCTTTATTCTCTTTATTCCCCTCCCATATTAGGACTTGAGATGTAAAGTGTCTTCTCTCTTCTTCTTCTCCTTTCCGTCAACACACTATACAACCATGTCAGTCCACCCGCTCCAACGGCTGGCATCACCCGCGCGCTCGGCGTCGCTGCTGCTGCACTGCGCCGGCATCGCCTCGTTCGCCGCGTCCTTTGTCTACATCAACCGCTTCCCGCAGCTGCCCACAGCGTCGGTCGGCGGCGACTTTCAGTTCCTCACCATCCTCGGCCTCGCGCTGTCGCTCGTCACCTTTGCCGTCGGCGTCGCGGCCGACCTCAGCCTGTCGCGCCAGGTCTTCGAAGCCAAGAACTTCTTGGCCGTGTGTGTTGCGCCGCTCGAGGTGCTCATCAGCGTGCTCTACTGGTCGCTGTGCACCATCGACCGCGACCTCGTGTACCCGCCCGACATGGACATCTCGCTGCCGCTGCTGCCCGACGTCGGCTTCCACCTGGCGCCGGCCGTCTTTTTGACGCTCGACCTGCTGCTGCTGAGCCCGCCGTGGACCATCCGCGGCCAGGAGGCGATGATTCTCAGTCTGTGCATTGCCTTTTTCTACTGGATCTGGGTCGAGTACTGCTTCAGTTACAATGGATAGTAAGTTTTTGTTTGTTCGCTTTCTTTTTGTTTTATCTCTCGCTGCGCCCGCTCAACTTCTTTTTGTTCCCGCTCGCTACGCTCACTCGTGCTGACTTCTAGCTACCCATACCCCATCTTCCAGATCCTCACAACGCAACAGCGCGTCTTCCTCTTTGCCTTTTCAGCAGTCCTTATGACTGGCAGCACCGTCGTCCTCAAGCGCGTCTACCACTTGCTCAACGGCATTGTTAAAGGCACCAAGATTGAGTGATTAGTGACTGAGCAGGCACTCTAATAGCGACTGCCTCTTTAGTCTTATTATATCTCGATGTCTCAACTAAATTCTAACACAACCTCACCCTCACGACCTCACGCCCAACAACACAACACAACACAACACAACACCACAACACAACACATCTCCCACTTCCACCTCTACTTCTTCAGCACAGCATGGCGGCACGATACCATAGACAGTTTTGATTTAATTAATGCAACACCTTTGTCCACTGTAAATCCTTTAATACATCTTCCTAATTGCAGGTCACAGGTCACAAGCACACCAACCACTCAACCCCTCCATGATCGTACATGTGCGCGCTCATTAGATCTGATGCGCCCATCACGTTCAAGGTTAATTCTATTAATTCTACTTGCACTTACACCTAGCGACAGTTATGTCGTCCAGAGGTCGCAGATTTGCACGTGTAGCTGTAGGCTGTGGTGTGTTGCTGTGATTGGCTAGTTTGTCTTGGAGATCGACTGCTCTTTCCTCGAGTGTATTATTGCGGCGCATCCGACGTATCCACATTCAAACCAGGCCCATGTGAGTGGCTGCATGGTTATTTTGTATTTTAGTTTGATTTAATTTAATTCATCCCACCTTGAGTCATCGATTGCGTAGCTCTCGACAGTCAATTCATGTCTACATCAAGCAGGAGCATACACATTGCAACTTCCGTCTTGACAGCTTGACATAAATACAATCGGAAAGAGCAATTGACATTTATCTGATAAAAAGTACAATAGAAATGACAAAAAAAAAGTACACAAAATAAAAGAAATACCGACGTCTACCATTCGGCCCGTCATTGGACATTGACCACCAACTAGAGCCAATGGCCAAGGCGGTCTGCATTTGCCTCTTTAATAAAGCATTTTCCTCGTTTTTTTATTCGCCAAAAATAAACCAACAAATCAATAACAGTAGTTCTAGACGACGAGGCGGCAGAAAAAAATGACGAAAAACGAGAGAATGAAAGAGAAGAGGAAAAACTGGAGCAGGGTCTCCTCTTTGTGATGCTGTCGGCTTGTTCTACTTGTATTGCTCGATGACTCTTACATTGGATGTTATTTGTCTTGTCTTGTCTTCTGTGTCTTCTCTGCCTTCTGACTTCTATTCTAGTACTCTTCTTTCTACTCGTTCAACATCGTGATACCCAATCAGCTCTACAAGCCTCGACCTCCTCGACCTCTACCTCTACATCATCTACCTACATCTACGAGTACACTCGACACACGTCATCATGTCTGTAAGTCATATCCTACTCTACTCGCCTGTCACAAGCTAGACATTAACAACCAGGGCTTCTTCCAAGAAAACAAGAATGTCGGTAACCGCACCGAGAGCGAGGACTGGAGAAGTAAGCTCGACACTTTTACCTACAATCAATGACACAGCTAACAGACAGTTCGCGGCTACAACCCGCTGACCGCGCCCGACCTGCTGCAGCACGAAATCAAGCAGACCCCCGATTCCAAGCGCACCGTCATCGAGGGCCGCCAGCAGGTCGAGGACGTCGTCAACGGCCGCGATCCCAACAACCGCCTGCTCGTCGTCATCGGCCCCTGCTCCATCCACGACCCCGAGGCCGCCCTCGTCTACTGCGACATGCTCATGAAGGAGAAGGAGAAGCACAAGGACGAGCTTGTTATTGTCATGCGCTCGTACCTCGAGAAGCCGCGCACCACCGTCGGCTGGAAGGGCTTGATCAATGACCCCGATATCGACAACAGCTTCCAGATCAACAAGGGCCTGCGCCTGTCGCGCAAGCTCTTTGTCGACCTCACCTCCAAGGGCATGCCCATTGCCAGCGAGATGCTCGACACCATCTCGCCCCAGTTCCTGGCCGATCTGCTGTCCGTCGGCGCCGTCGGCGCCCGCACCACCGAGAGCCAGCTGCACCGCGAGCTCGCGTCCGGCCTGTCGTTCCCCGTCGGCTTCAAGAACGGCACCGACGGCACCCTCGGCGTCGCCATTGACGCCATTGGCGCCGTCCGGCACCCGCACCACTTCTTGTCCGTCACCAAGCCCGGCGTCGTGTCCATTGTCGGCACCGTCGGCAACGAGGACTGCTTTGTGATCCTGCGCGGCGGCACCAAGGGCACCAACTACGACGCCGCCAGCATTGCCGACGCCAAGGCCGCTTTGGACAAGGCCGGCCTCAAGCAGCGCCTCATGGTCGACTGCAGCCACGGCAACTCGCTTAAGAACCACAAGAACCAGCCCAAGGTGGCTGCGGACCTGGCGGGCCAGATTGCCGGCGGCGAGGAGGCCATCTGCGGCGTCATGATCGAGAGCAACATCAACGAGGGCAACCAAAAGGTGCCCAAGGAGGGCAAGGCCGGGCTTAAGTACGGCGTCAGCATCACCGACGCGTGCATCCACTGGGACGACACTGTCGATGTGCTCAAGGTGCTGGCCGATGCCGTCAAGGCCCGTCGCGATGGTGCCAAGTAGATGTATCCTTGGTGTCTTATGTGTTTTTGTTTAAGTGCTTTGTTGTCGTCTTGATCTCATCTGATCTCCATCTGATCTCGATCATCTTTGCTTATTTGTTAACGGCGTTGGGTTGGAAAAGTAATTCACCTTACTGGGCCAAAAGCATCTTTTTGTATTTGTATCTTGCAGTTTGCATTTTGTATTGACTAGCTATCCATTTATTCAACATTTCGTCGTCACCATTTGATGCACATCGTGACTTAAAAAAGAGAAATGACTAATCTCGGAAGCTGACATAACACATGACATAATCACGGCAAAAGTCGGCGCTGTGCTTTGCCAACACCTCCAACCGCATTGGCTGGCGCACTCCACCCAGCTGTTTTCGCGCGTCGAGAGAAACCGGGCCAGTAGGAACGAGCCGTGGGTCATTCATCTCAGCAGCAGTCCGTCCCAAATATTTTTGTGGCCTTTTCTGCGCTTTTCACGGCGCGGGCGAGCTAGCAGTGAGCGATTAATTGCCCTTTGACCGGGCGGGACGGTCACGTGCACAGTCACACGCCCCAGCCAATGCCGGCTCGACCAATGAGCGGCGGGCTAAACCGGAATTATGCAGTAGCCTGTAGGTGTGCTTTGGCGGGCGCTCTTTTTGGTGCTGTTTTCTCTTTTTGGTGCTGCCCGCTGCTGGCCGGGTCTGCTGCTCGCTTCCGCCAATGTTGGAAAATTCCTTATGCTTCATGGCCTGAGGGACCACTTCTTCCCAACTCACTTCTCCCTCCGAGTCTCTGCCTCTCGCCTCACCACTTTTCCGCCTCGCTTCTCGACGACAGTGGCCTTGACTGCCATTTCGCTTTCGCATTTCGCATTTCGAATTTCCTTTCAATTCCGATCGAGGTTTTAGGCCGATTTCCACCGTCCTCCTTCGACACCGACTAGGGAGGCCGACTCTTTGAGTTTTCCTTTTTTCCTTTCCTCTTCTCTTCCTCCTCGACACCACCGACACAATGTTTGCCGCAAGGACGTGCGTGCGGACATCGCGGGCGTTCAGCCCCGTCAACTTCGCCAAGGTCAGCCACGACGTCTCTCTAGAGATACAAGACACTCAAACACACATGGACGCGGCATCGCGGGATGCCCTCGATCGATTGGCTGGTCACACGTCCACCACCCCTCGGGTGCTCGCCCATGGACTCGCACACGACTGTCGAGCTTGCCAGGCGATGCCGCGTCGCCATTGACCCCTTTCCTACCCTTTCGACACCCAATTGGCTTTTCTACGCCTACTAGATCCTATACTAACTTGTCAGCGTGCCGCCTCGACCTCCTCCGGAGCTTCTGCCGAGGCCTCTACGCGCCTGAATGTTGCCACCGCCGCGTCGACTGCTCTGGCCGTCGGCTCTGTCGCCTGGTACTACCACCTCTACGGCCCTACCGCCCAGGCCAGCGCTCCCGCTGAGGAAGGGTAAGTTTATCACGATCAATTCGAGATGGGGAGGATGAGGAGGATCATGAGGAGGATGGATGTTGGGTGACGGCCGGCACGTCGGATACGGGATGATGCCGGGTTTTGTGATCAACGACCTACATCCGGTGCTGCCGACCTCACATGTCCCTCATGTCCTCATGCTCTGCATCCACGCCGTTGACCGCCACCACCACCACCATTGATAACCATACTAACTATCCAGTCTGCACTCGGCCGACTACCCTTGGGTCCACCAGCAGTTCCTCAAGACCTTTGACCACCAGGCGTAAGTCCCTCTTCCCAATCTTCACACACCCACCCACTAACATCCCAGCCTGCGCCGTGGTTTCCAGGTCTACCGCGAGGTCTGCGCCGCCTGCCACTCGCTCAGCCGTGTCCCCTACCGGACCATGGTCGGTTCCATCCTGACCGTCGACGAGGCCAAGGCTCTGGCCGAGGAGAACGAGTACGACAGCGAGCCCAACGACCAGGGCCTCATCGAGAAGCGCCCCGGTAAGCTTGCCGACTACCTGCCCGACCCGTACCCCAACGAGGAGGCGGCCCGCTTCGCCAACGCCGGTGCCCTGCCCCCGGATCTGAGCTTGATCGTCAAGGCCCGCCACGGCGGCTGCAACTACATCTTCTCGCTGCTGACCGGCTACCCCGAGGAGCCCCCTGCAGGTGCCCAGGTCGGCGCCGGCCTCAACTTCAACCCCTACTTCCCCGGCACCGGCATTGCCATGGGCCGTGTCCTGTTTGACGGTCTCGTCGAGTACGAGGACGAGACCCCTGCGTCGACCTCGCAGATGGCCAAGGACGTTGTCGAGTTCCTGAACTGGGCCGCCGAGCCCGAGATGGACGACCGGAAAAAGATGGGCTTCAAGGTGCTGGCCCTGACGTCGGTGCTGTTTGCCATGAGCATCTGGGTCAAGCGGTACAAGTGGGCCTGGCTGAAGTCGCGGAAGCTGGTCTACGACCCCCCCAAGAACCTGGGCGGTCACTAAGCCTGTTTCCGTTTTCATCCCGTCTTGAAGACGTCTACCAAAATCTAGAAAAGGTGTGAGACGAGACGAGGCGCGGCGAGTCGACGACGACGATACTATAATAGAACCACCACCAGCTTTTTGTCTATTTGTCTATTCACTGCCGCTGCCGCTACTACTACTACTAGCTGTTTGCTATTATCTGTCATTTGTCTATTTATATTGTGTTTATTTCCATTCCATCTTCATTCATCCATCTCGCGGTTCTCCTGTCGGATGGTCGGCCGTGCATCCTCGTCTCGTCTATACCAGACATCTCTACATACATTACATATGCGCTTATTTACTACGTTCACTTATTGTCTGTCTTTCGTCTTTGTCTTTTATCTTGTGTCTGTCTACGATCATCTGTGCGTGCTGGTTGTCGATATACAAGGTCATTATATACCCGGCCATTGTCACGGTTTACCAGCTGTCATTGTCCTTGGAGTTACGGACGATATTGGGAATAGACAAATAAAAAGAATAAAAGACATGGAAGTCAAAATAATAAAGAAAAATGATAAGGTCATCAGAAGGACGAGGAGTTAAAGAAACGGCGTTTGGCTGGCAGAGGATAGACTGTTGAAGGGGTTTAATATGCCTCTTATATTGCTAAATAGAATAAGAAAAAAATATTAAGAAAAATACCAAACTGTCAAAACTTCATTCATAGTAGAGTTCTTTGGCCAACGGGACGTTGTTGTAAATGTAGTCAAAAAATTCCATCATAACGTGGTCCATGCGAGGCTGCTACAGGAGAGGCTACTACAGGGACCAGCCGCTCGGTAACCGCGCTAAAACTTTGGGGCATCCACCAAAGGCACACAACAAAGCTCAACGTCACTCGACAACAATAAACGACATTCTCGACAGCTCGAAACGCCCGACAGTCTCGACATTCTCGACCTCTCGACCTCTTGACCTCCCCCCCTCCTCTACAACACACACACAATGGCCGACGACACATCAAACAGCGGTGCCGGGCGGCCAAATAAGCGCAACCACGCCGAGTTTTCAGAGACCGACGAGAAGAAGAGTGCGCCGGCAGCAGACAACTCTGACGCGGGCTCGGATTCAGACTCGGACTCGGATTCAGACGACGACATGGGCCCGGCACTGCCATCGGCAATGGCAGCCGGCGCGGAGGCCGACAGCGCAGCCGCGCCCAAGAAGAAGAAGCGGCGCATCCTGCAGCACGAGAAGCTGTTTGTGTCCGCGCTGCCGGCATCGCGCCGCTACTCCAAGTCGCTGATGCACAAGGAGCAGCTGTCATTTCTGACGCTGACGCCCGGCACCGACTTTCTGATCACGACATCGGTCGACGGCGTCGTCAAGTTCTGGAAGAAAGTGGCCGACGGCATCGAGTTTGTCAAGCAGTTCAGCGCGCACCAGGGGCCGGTGGCCAGCGTATCGGTCAGCGTCGACGGGCGCAGCTTTGCGTCGGCCGGCGCCGGCGACGACGACCGCACCGTCAAGATCTTTGACGTCAACACGTTTGACCTGCTGTCGCTCATCACGCTCGACTTTGTGCCGCGCGCCATCTGCTGGGTGCACCGGCGCGGCGCGTCGCTGCCGCTGCTGGCCGTCGCCGACAAGGCGTCGCCGGCCATCCACATCTTTGACGGCCGCGGCGAGGCGTCTCTGCCGCCGTCGGCGTCCGACACGCAGTCCGCGACCCTCAAGCCCATCCACACCATCACATCCATGCACCGCAGCCCCGTGACGCTCATGGCGTTCAACGACGCGTACGACTGTGTCGTGTCGGCCGACGCCGGCGGTATGATCGAGTACTGGAAGCCGTCGGGCATGGGCGCGTACGCCAAGCCCGACAACGTGTTCCGCCTCAAGAGCGCGACAAACCTGTTTGAGTTCAAAAAGAACAAGACCGTGCCGACGGCGCTCTCGCTGTCGCCGACGGGCCAGCAGTTTGCGACGCTCAGCCTGCCGGACCGCAAGGTGCGCGTGTTCGACTTTGCCACGGGCAAGCTGGCGCGCACGTACGACGAGTCGCTGCGCATGGCCGAGGACATGCAGCAGGCAGGCACGGCGCTGCGGCAGCTGGACGCGGTCGAGTTTGGGCGGCGGCTCGCAGCCGAGCACGAGATCGAGGCGGTCGCTGAAGGCAAAGAGTCCATCAATGACAAGGCGAACGTCATCTTTGACGAGTCGGGCCACTTTCTGATCTACGGCTCGATGCTGGGCATCAAGGTCGTCAACAGATACACCAACAAGGTGGTCAAGCTGTACGGCGCGGACGAGCACTTCCGGCCGCTGCAGCTCGCGCTATACCAGGGCCAGCCGCAGAAGAAAAAGGTCACGACGGTGGCGATGGCGGCGTCGAGCAACCCGCTGCTGCAGGAGTCGGAAGTGCGCGACCCCATCCTGTTTGCCACGGGTGTCGGTAAGCAGCGGTTTTACATGTTTACCAACCAAGAGGACATCCCCAAGGGCAGCGCGCGCGACATTTTGAATGAGAAGCCGACGGTGGCCAAGGGCAAGGGAAGCAAGACAGGCGGCGCTGCGGCGGAACGTGACGACGGCAAGGCGGGCACCAACGCCGTGGTGCACACGACGTATGGCGACATTATGATCCGCCTGTTCCCCGGCTCGGCGCCCAAGGCCGTCGAGAACTTTGCGACGCACGCGCGCCGCGGCTACTACAACGGCACCATCTTTCACCGCGTGATCCGCAAGTTCATGATCCAGGGCGGCGACCCCATGGGCGACGGCACGGGCGGCGAGAGTATCTGGGGGCGGCCGTTTGAGGACGAGTTCAGCTCGCTACGGCACGACAAGCCGTACACGGTCAGCATGGCCAACGCGGGGCCGGGCACCAACGGCAGCCAGTTCTTTATTACGACAGAAAAGACGCCGTGGCTGGACAACAAGCACACCATCTTTGGGCGTGCGTACTCGGGCATGGACGTTGTGCACCGCATTGAGAATGCGCGGACGTCCAAGGAGCGGCCCGAGGAGGATATCAAGATCTTGAACATTGATATTAGCTAGTGATGTTGATTTGACGCATCTACACTGTTTAGTCAGCGACCATGATATATACCACGATTTATTACACGTATTTTATATTCCCATCATATCCTCATGTTTACTTGTCTAGAATGAGCCGCTTGTAAGCGGTATGTTCCATCTAGAGTGCCGCTACATTCTACCGTAACCTCAAAGATCTCAGTGTCGGCCTCGACCCGACAGCTTCTCTTCCACGTTTCACGTTCGATATGATTCTACCACAACGCGAAGATGGCCGTATAAAATTACCAGATCTGTTTCAGGGTCTGCTACTACAACATCCCCCACGTCTTCGCGCCTTCCACCCGCACTCAACCCGCAACAGCCCGCATCTGCCGGCGTCGTAAGACCTGTCCACTGCTGTGTTTGCCAATGTCGGAAACTTGGAATGCTTACAAACTCGCCTTCACCATGCATCCTGCCAGACTCAGAAGCGGAGGACGCCGGTGTGCTGGTAAGGCATCTACACCACTCTTGGGACAGATAGCCGCATCGTCTGATGTCTGGTAGTAGTGCTGTTTGTTTTGTCTTGGTCTTAATTACCCATCCATTGGCATCTGGTCGTTTCAAGACGTCTATCATTTTATATAAAAAATGACAACTGCTGTCGCACGCTGCTGCACGCGTCGCTCGTCTGGACTTGCCCAAAAGGGAAATATAGCACACGTCCCGGCCGTCGGCTATCGACTGTCGACTGTCGACTGACGACGAAAAGGCTGCATGGCGGCAGCAGCAACAGTTCGACCGGGTTTAATGATCTTTTCACTTTCAAAGTCTTTGCGCTTTTAAATGTCCGACATAGCCGCCAGTAGCAAGTCAACAAAACAAACATGTCGGCCGTTTTCCGATCCATCCCGCGCTTTTAGCTGCCACCAATATGAAGCATGATATCTGCATGGCTAGATATCTTTCCACCTTTGACATCTAGCTTGCGTCTAGACTCTGTTTCTGTGCCTTCTTCGGCTCTTTATTCTCATGTTTGAAGAAGCAGACGGAAACGCTTTCATAGAGTTCAGACTGTCATCTGGCCTGCCACTACCGAGTTGATAAGTCGGTGAGCATCTACATGCTAGCAACAGCCACAAGTAATGCTAGCCGCTTGGATCGGGACGTTCTAATGCCGAATCAATGGAACAATAGCAGTCTGCAGAATCCTACAAACTGCGCAGCTCGGGGCTATCTGATATAAATCATGACTTGACGTCTTGTATGACTAATTGGACTATAGACGTGAATCCAAAGTAGGAAGGAACGAGGTTCCTGTTACAGAGTGCATCCAACAGGCAGGAGCTGCCCCACCACTTTCCTTCAGTCTTATCTCCAAGAACAACTCTATTCTCAGTGCTCGCCATGCAGCCTGTCGATCGGTAGAAGTGGGAATAGGAGCCAAAAGGAATTCAACAGCATGCATCTATTCTAGGAAGAATCCTCCGAGTATGTGCATTGCTGCTAACGTCTGTAAACCCAAATCATAAATATATCCGCAAACTAGATGAGTTGCCGTATGTCCGCTTGTAATGCATGCAACTGTTGTAGGAAAGAGCACCCCTCGTGGACGCTGGATCCTGCCTACCATAAGGGTGCTTTCCCAAACGATGAGATGTGCTGCTGTATTGGGAAAGGGCAGGTGATGCTCCTTCCGTTGCTGTCTACCCCCGTATCTATATATCACGACATCGGCACCAAAGAGGTCAAAAATCAAAAGTTGCAAGCTTCATACTCGACTGTCGAGGTCATCACAGCCATCAATGCGTAGATATGCCATCCCTGCTGCAGTTATCAGGAAGCTAACCTTATCAGCACTACCACCACTATCAGCACCACTTGTCAGCACTAGATACGCTGCTCCGCCGCACACTGGCACCCTGTTCGGCTGCTTCAGGCCCAAAAGAATCAGAAGATAGAGGATCAGTCGCCAATCCATCGTCCATCAGTCTTTGTTGGCAACGGTCCGGCCGGTAGTGCCTACGAGAACAAGGGTACAGCCTTTGTTCTGTCTTTGTCTGCGCGCTCCAGCGTACAATCTACGCCAAGTCGTCCGCTGTGGCACATGTTATCTTGACAAGCCCACGCCGACCACTCTGATCTACTGCCCTTTCGCTACCGATAGTGAGTTTGAGTACTGCATAGAACATCGGCTTCCCGTCTTGTGTCTGTACCTGCCAATCGTTGCAATATCAGCCAATCTTGACGGCTTAAATAAGTCGGATCCAACTTCACAGACCCTTCAGACGTTCAGACATTCAGACAGACGCCAGCGGCATTCAGCTAGTGCCACTTTCCATTTCCATCGCCTAGCGGAACGGCGCAAGAGGAAGACGAAAAACGACAAAAAATTACATAAAAAACCCACTCCCCCGATACCACAACGGCGCGCGGGGAATCTTCCACCTGTGCGCCAACCAACAGCAGTACAGCAATTGTGTAATTGTGTGTAATTTGTTCAGCGACACCCAAGTACAAGCACAAGCACAAAGAACAAGGCACAAGACCCGGATCACTGCCACAGACGTGAGAAATCACGGGCCCGCGGAACGCACCGAATCGGGAACAAACACAACAGACGTCACCCTGACTTGGACATTTGATCTTGCGCTCGAGTACTTTCCACTTGACGTGCGTCCTTCTGTCGTCCTTGGTCTTGCGCAGCTTTGCACCCTCTTGAATTGCACCAGCCTGCGCAAAACAGAAACCCGGCTGTTGCACCACGAGAATGCTCACACCTGGCCTGGCCCCGGCCGCGGCAGCTTTGATTCCCGTCTCCTCCATCCCAGTCTGCTGAACTGCCGCTCACAATCAACACCATCACAGGACATCTGCTGCGCGTGCGGGAGCGACTACTCGGCAGTCCCCTGTACCCAGCTTGATTTTAGCCCTATCTACTATCTATCTACGCCTTATCTACACCCATTCCGCGCTCTCGTTGGCGTCTGGCCTTTGCTTTCTCGTCTCGTCTTATCGGATTATTCTTTCTCTCTTCTTTCCCTCCTCCGTCTTTCTTCTCCCACATCGCCGTCATGCCTCGACCAAGGAAACCAGACGGCCGCGAGCCCAAGAGCCGCAGCCGTAATGGATGCTGGTACGTCACATGCAACACCCAGACCGTGTGCTTCCGGGGCCCATTTCGCCATACCAGCCCGGACGTTGCGGCTGTCATTCTGTCCCTGTCCCTTGTCCCTCGTGTCCCTCGTCCTCCTGCCACTGTCTCGGATGCATATACTAACCCTATCTCGCGTGCTACAGGTCGTGCAAGGCGAGAAAAGTAAAGTGCACAGAAGAACGCCCCAGCTGTTCAAAGTAAGACAATTCATGCACTGTCTCTTCTTCTTTTCTTCTTCACTTCGTTTTGCTCTTATTTCCCGATCTCGCCGGCTAACAAACCCCCGCAGATGCATCAAAGGTGGCTACCAGTGCGACTACGGCATCCGCCTCAATTGGGACGGCCGCCGCAGCAAACGGCCGCAACTCAAGGCCGTCCATCTCGATAACGGAACACTCATCGACGGCGACGACGGCGACTATGGCGACTTTATGGCCGAGGGCGACGAAGACGGCGGTGTCGGCTTCTCGGAGGCTCAACCGCACCCGCCGCGATCGCAATCACAACACGAAATGCAGTTCCAGCTCGACCTGACCTTATCGCCACCCTCGACATCCTCTTCCGCCTCCGCCCCAAACACCGGCGCCAACGGCTTCAATCTCATCTCCTTCTCGGCGCCCACAACCTCGACAATGGCCGCACCTACACGCCCAAGCAAGCCATCCACATCCCGTGGCGGCACAGCAAGCCAGTTCCAAGTATTTGGTGCAACGACAATGACGCCGCCCTCGCCAGTCTTGGCCAAGCTGATCAAGAGCACCGCCAAATCCCAACCAGGCGCGCCGTCTTCGTCCGCGTCATACCCTGCGCCTCGCTCCTCAATAGACGCTCAGCGCACCCCGCTGCCAGGCTCGACATCATACCCTCCTTCATCACAACCCTACGTTACGGGCTCTATCGACGAGAGCGTCTCATCAGCAGACGCAGCAGATCACCGGCGAACATCGCTCAAGCGGCAGCGCATCGATTCGGACGTCAGCGAAAACGACTTTGCCTGGACTTGGCCATTATCGCCATCTACCGGTTCCGGCTCGCTGTCTGCAACGTCACCACGACAGGCCTATCCACCAAACCTCGCACCTAATCGGGCCGTGGGCGACGCCTCGTCCCCACGGCCAGGCGACGAACTTAGCCGCGGCTCTCCTCATGCCAACGGCAATCTCATGCACCTCCAGACTACCAGCGACTTCCGCCGCCTCAGTGTCAGCTCTCTCCTCTCCGGGCCATTCGATCCCAACGCAGCCGTCGGCACGCCAGAAAACACATCTGCTGTCCAGGATGACGCCAAGGCCGACCCGGAACCACACGACCACAGCCGTCACCATCGCGGCCACCACCAATACGGAACAGACGCCGGCTTTGTCGATCTCGATCTCAGCAAAAACGACGATTTCAATGCCTTGACCGGAAGGCCGGGTAATTCAAAATTCGGCAAGACATCCTGCTACAAGCCCGGCAAGGCACACGAACCGGCTGGCTACTATGCCCAGCCTGTTCCTGTTCATATCCCCCGCGCGCTGGGCAAGCTGCCGTCGAAGCTGATGGACAATCCGATGAACCTGCTCTACTTTCACCACTTTATCAACAACACTGCTCGCGTTCTTGTACCGCACGACGATCCGCAGTCGAACCCGTTCCGCACCATACTACCTCAACTGGCCTTGAACAACGACAACCTGATGAGCTTGCTGCTGGCTTACTCGGCCTCTCACCGCGCACGTGTCCTCGACCAGCCCGAGCCGGCCATGCGCATCGCGCTCTGGGTTCAAGACATATTCCCTGCTCTGCGTGAGTCGTTGACCGACCCCAAGCAGAAAATCTCCAACGCCAATGTTGCGACTGCCATCATGCTGTCGTCCCTGGCTATTGTGTCGCCCACGGCCTTTGGCTATGATATCCCCTGGCAGCGGCACTTGATGCTGGCGCGCGAGCTGATCGCATCCAGACCAGAGGGTCTGCGCGTCGACCACCACAGCTCGCTCGAAGGCCAGGTATGCTCCTTCCTCTGGAGTTGGTTTGCATACCTGGACGTGCTGGGTGGCTTGAGTGGCGGTCTGAAGGATGTCTCCCCGGCCTGGATTCTTGACTACAAGGTCTACGACCCACAGGACGACGACGAGATCGACTGTATTATGGGTTTCACGACACGGTGCGTATATATTCTGTCGCAGATCGCCGAGCTTGTGCGCGAATGTGAGCCCAGCCGGCTGGCCGCCATGAAGCGGGACCCCAGCGGATGGCTTCCGGGCGCGGATGTCGAGCGGCGCGTTCAATCGCTGGAGGTGGACGTGCGCGACAGCATGATCCAGAAGCCGCGGCCGTGCTCGCACCTTCTGCACAAGGGCGACGTCACCTGCTGGGACACGGTTGAGATGGCGTCCACCAACGAGGCGTACCACTGGGCGGCACTCGTGCACCTGCACCGGCGCGTGCTCGGCAAGCAGCCGGACCACCCCGACGTGCAAGGGCCCGTTCAGGAGATTATCAAGTGCCTCGACAACGTCAAGGTCGGCGGCACGGCCGAGAACTGCTGGCTTTTCCCACTGTTCACGGCGGCCTGCGAGTGCTACGACGATGCGCAGCGCAAGAAGATGCTTGTCCGGATACGGCAGATTGAGGGCTGTGGCATGATGCAGGTGACGCGCGCGCGTGCCCTAATGCAAAAGTCATGGGGCATGAGCAAGCCCTGGGAGGTGCTCCTTGAGGGAGAGTTCCTGGGATGATTACTTTGTTTATTGTTTTCTATTTTTATATTTTACGCACATAACGACACGACACTAGAACTTGGCAAGCGGCGAGCTATTTGGGTACAAATGTGCGGCTGGGCACAGTATATATACAGACTATATGGGCTACTATTTTTGGGTATGAAGGAGTTTCTTTTGGATTTGGAGCGGTCATATGACGTTTGTCTTCTCCATAGGGAGTTGGGCTTTGAATTGGAATATTTTTGATCTGCTTTTTCGATTTTGACACGGCCAATTAATGCTCACAATGATGCTTTGAGAGGGACCCCGGGCTGTCGCAGCATGTGCGGCCCAAGGTCGGCCAGAGACGCACACCCGATCAAGCTCATCGTCTGGTCCAAGTCGGCTAGCAAGCCGGCCAGGACATGCTTTGCTCCTTCGTGGCCTGCAATCCCGAGGCCATAAATGACAGGCCGGCCGACGAGAACAGCCTGTGCTCCGAGACTGACAGCCTTGACAATATCGGCACCCGTCCGGATCCCCGAGTCAAAGAAGATAGTAAACGGTGTGCTGTCTTTGTCCTTTGATTCAGCCTCACGTACAGCCTTGACAATGTCCGGCAGCACATCCAGCGACGCCACCGCTCCGTCGACCTGCCGCCCGCCGTGGTTGCTCACTACGACGCCATCGGCACCGTGCTGTCGCGCAAGAAGTGCATCGTCCGGGTGCAGCACGCCCTTGACCACGATCGCACCGTCATCACCCCACAGCCGGCGCAGCACGGCCAGGTCTGCCCATGGCCGGCCATGCCGCGGGAACGCCTCGCCTGTCCAGCGCAGAGCTGCCGCCAGCGGGTTGTTTTCTGGTGTCACGGCGTCCTCGTCCTTGTCTCCCTCGTCGGCCAGTTTCTTGCGAAAGACGGGATCGCTAAAACCAATGGCATTGCCTTCGCCCGTAGTGATAAAGGGCAGGTAGCCTGCATCCAGGTCGGTCGGCCGCCACGAAATGGTAAACGTGTCGACGGTGACGACCAGCACGCGGCAGCCAGCAGCCCGGGCTCGTTTCAGCAGAGACGCAGTAATCTCGTCGTCTTTGGGCCAGTACAGCTGGTACCACGCACTCGCGTCACTGTCGGTGTCTTTGATCGTGCCCGCAATATCTTCTATCGTGGACGACGACGCCGTGCTGATGCAGAACGGCACGCCGAGCTCGGCACACGCTGCCGCCGTGCCCAGTTCGCCGTCCTTGTGGTAGGCACTCTGGACGCCGACGGGTGCCATCACAACGGGGCTCTGCAGATGGATCTCCTTGGATCCGTAAAACAAGCTTGTGCGCAGGTCCGAGCCAGGTTCGGTGACTGACCGCGGCGCCCGCATGATGCGCGGCACGAGGGCCCAGCGGTCGAGCGCGCGACGGTTGGCGGTCATGGTCGACCCGGAGCCTGCACCGCCGGCAATGTAGCCAAAGGCGGCCGCCCTAGAGTCTTTCATGGCATTGCGGGCCTGGTCCTCGAGGGCGACGGGGTCGGTGGTGGTGACGGGGGGCTGGTCGGCGAGGAGGCGGCCGCGGTAGAGGTCGTAGAGGTAGTCCGCGTAGGGCGAACTGCGGATTGGCGGACGGGGCATCTTGCGGTGTAGTCTTGTGGGATCAATAAGATGTACTGAAAAAGTAGATGAGTTCTGAGAGAAAGAAGAATATAAGCGAGAACAAGAGACAGCCAGCTGAGGTCCTTTGTTAGTGCAGCTTCTCCGCACTGCCACATGTGCCGACGATCACATCTGCCAGGGCCGAGCTGTCTATCTCGAATTGAGGGAGGTTGGTTGCAGTGCCGATGTGAATATCCTTTAAAACAGTTACTGGCAAACAAACAAATTGAGTACAAGTATCGTGACTTGTACGGTGCGTGCGCAGCTTAATTGACTAATTACACTATATTACACTACGTCATTGCCTCGGCTCAGCACTGAAAGCACCACTACAAATAGCATCACGACAAAACGACAAGAAATTCGATTTTATTTTCAGAGAAACATAATACATTTTCAAAACCTCCATTTTCGTAATATAACACGGCATGACTCATTCAACATGGGAACATGAAAACGTAAACATGGAAACATGAGTATAAACAGAAACTATAGTCTACCAAGACAGTACAGAAGAACAAAACGGGCAATGCAAAGGCAACTCAAAGAGTCAATAGTCAGTAGTCAAAAATCAGAGGCAGTAAGTAACATTACTCCTGGATCTCGACGTAGTTGGAAGGGAAGAGACCCGACTGGCCCTGGTAGTGGCCGAACCACCAGTCGTCGTCGGGGAACTCGACGCCTGTGATCTTGGCACCCTCAGGGAAGCTCAGTTCTGTTTTGTTAGTATGCTGTAAATAAGATAGTTAAAGAAGGATAGACTCACCATTGTCTTCGCCAGCCTCGTAGTCGTACTGGGCAAGGGCCCATGGTCCGTCAGCGCCAGACTCCTCCTGCTCGGGCTCGGCAGCCGGTGGCGGCGGCGGCGGGGCGTATGATGCAGCAGCAGGCGCAGGCGGGGGCGGTGCCTGCTCCTCCTCGGGCTCCTCGTCGCCGACAATCTCGACGTAGTTGCTGGGGAACAGGCCAGTCTCGCCACGCGAGTTGGTGCCCATCCACCAGTCGTCGTCGACCTGGTCAATGTTGGTGACAAACTCGCCCTCGACAAGCTCGATCTCGTTGTCCTCGGCCTTCTCGTAGTCGTAGTGGATCACGGCGCGGATGCCGCCGCTAGCAGCACCGCCGCTCGGTGCGGCGGCAGGTGGGGGAGAGGGTGCCCGCTCAGGCTCCGGCTCAGGCTCGTACTGCGGCTCCGGCTCCGGCTCGGGGGAAGGTGCGCGCGCAACAGGGACAGCAATGCGCACAGGCGACTCGGGCCGCTCCTCCTCCTCGGGCTCCTGCTCCTCCTCCTCCTCCTGGGGTGCAGGCGGGACTGACCGATCAGGCAGACCAGGCAGCTGAAGACCACCGATAACGCCTGCAGCAGCAACACCAGCAACAGCACCGGCAGCGGCGCCAGCTGCGGCACCAACGCCAGGCCGGGAAGCAGAAGGAACGGGTGGCGGTGCGCCGTAGTCGTCTTCGTCGTCGTGGGCAGATGACCGCGGGGCAGAGTTTGTGGGAGGCACGCTCGGGGCACCGGGAACAATAGGCTTGGCATCCTTGAAGCGGTCGCGCAGGGCGCCGATACCGCCGCCGCTCTCGCCGGCTTCTGACTCCTCGTGGGCAGGGCCCTCGGTGGAGCCGCCCGTGCGGTTCTCAGCAACACCGCCGTGGCCCAGGCTGGCCGTCTGCACAGTCGCCCAGCTCTTGCCCTTGTACGTGCTCTTCCAGCCCTCGTTGGCGCCGCTCTTCTGCGCGCCCAGGGGTGCTGTCGAGGGCGATGTGTGTTGTGCGGAAATGGGAGCGGCTGCAGGTGCGAGGCCGCCGTCCTTGGCAGCCTTCTTCTCGGCCCAGATCTGTGCGGGGGTCTTGCCTGCGGCATCGGCAAACGAGCGGCCAGGGGCGCCAACGGTGGCTATTGGCACCGCAGGGCCGGGGCCAGTGAAACCGTAGCCGCCGCTGCTAATGGGCTTGGTACCGGTGAACGTCGAGGCAGAGCTTCCAAACTTGTTGGCAACCTTGGGCTTGGGCAGAGAGGTGATGCGCTCAGAGTGGTCGCCGGAAAAGGTGGCGGAAATGGGAGCGGCCGCGGGTGCAGGAGGGGGTGCAGGGGCAGAGCTGCTGTCGTCGTCGGGCTTGCGCTGGGCCTTGGCGCGGATGGCGGCAATGTCGACCTTGCCAATGGGCTCGTAGGCGCCCTTGACAATGGTCGGGCGGTCGTCGGCGGGCTGCTTCTTGGCAGCAGCACGGATGGCAGCAATGTCGATCTTGCCGACGGGCTGGTAGCTGCCACCAATCACGTCGGGGTTGCTGGGAGCGGCGGCTGGGGTGGGAATAGGGTTGTACGCGCGCGGGGGGGGCTCCTGTCTCTGCTTGGTGAGCTCGGCCATGTTAACCTTGACGGGCTTGTAGGCGGACTCGACCTTTTCGAGCTGTGAGCGGGTGACGGGAGGAGCATCGTTGCCCCAGCCGTCGTCGTCGGTGCTGGTGGTCTGGCGGTTGCGGGCGGCGACAATGGCATTGGCAGAGAAGGTCTTGGACGAGACGGTCGGGGTAAAGACAATGGGCTTCTTGGGCGGCGGGGGCGCAGCGGAGCGGGATGTGGAGGCGGAAGAGGAGCTCGAGTACTTGGCGCCGGAAGCGTCGGCGACCTTCTTCATGATGGAGTCGATCTCGAGGTCGTCCTGGGAGCGGGCGGTGATCTGGACGTGGTAGCCGTGCAGGATCTTGGAGACGGCGTTGAGGTGGCTGGTGAAGTAGCCCTTTGTGCGCTCGGGGACGCCGCCGCCGCACCAGGCCACGAGGACGTTCTTGGGCAGGGCAGAGTTGGGGTCGAGGACGCGCACAAAGGCAAACTGGATGCGGCCTTCGCTAAAGTCCTCGATCAGGTCGTCGAGCGGGCCACTGCCGGTGCTGTCGACCTTGAGGACGCTCTCCTTGTTGCCGCCGTCCTGCTGGAAGGCGTTGACCAGGGGAGCCTGGACGGAGAAGAGGGCCCAGCGGGCGTCGTTGGGCGAGGATGCGGAGGGAGCCGGGCCATTGATGACGGAGTCGTAGCTGCTCCGGATGGAGGGCCCGTTGATTGAGAGGTTGAGTGAGGTCATTGTGCGGTCGCTTTGGCGTAAGGGGTGGTGGTGAGGTGGTGGTGAGGTAGGGGGCGGCAGAGGAGGTCGGAAAGGGCGGGATCGAGATACTCTCACCAGGAGAGACGGTGAGGCGAGCAGATGAGGTGAGGTAAGAAGAGAAAGAGAGACAGAGACAGAGGAAACAGAGAGAAACAAGTAAAGAAACAGAAACAGAATAGAACAAGACGTCGTCAAGGTGAGGTGAGGTGGTGGAGGCTGGAGGATAAGCGTATTGTAAGGGGCAGACTAGAGCGAGAGCGAAAGAGGGGGCCCGGAAGAGGTGGAAAGAGAACAATGGATGGAATAGCAGAGAAGGTGTGGAAGGCAGAGAATGCTGTAAGAAGGAAAGAGCTATGGACAAGGCGGGGCGAGATACTGCAAGGCTCTTTCCTGTTTGTGTTCTACTCGTATTGACTGCTCTACTCTCTACAATTATTTACGTATGGCGTATGCGTATTGTCTACGGTCGCTCTTGCCGTGTGTCCTCTGCTCTTTCCCAGAGAGCTGTTGCTGAGAGACAAAGAGCCCACAGCCAAGAAATAGGGAAAAGCGGGCAGTGCTGTGGTGGGGCAGCTCTGGAGGCAGCACCATAAGCTTTGGCTCGAGGGAGAGAAGGAAAGAAGGAGCGACGGAGGTGAGCAACAGGACAGGAAGGAAAGAGAAAGGCGGGGCTGCCACGCAAGACTGCGAACGGGAGCTTTGAGGCAGCAGCATACAGCGCTCTTTCCTTCTGAGTAGAGATATGTTGCAGCCTACAGTAAGATATCTGTTATATAAATGGCAAGTGCAGCCAGAGTGGTCGAAAGGGCAGAGACCTCCTTCCAAACACAAACACAGCAGCAACTGCCAATGTATGCACGCAGATGCAGTGCGAGGAAAGAGCAAAACGAAGCGCCTGCCGTGTTGAGAGCAGAGCAGTGACGCAACGCATGTGACACTGCCAACCGACTGACGCTGGATTGGCAAGGAACAGACGAGGCAGAGGTAGCCGGACAGTGTGGCGCATCCAATATCGCACTGTTCACACTGTGTTCTCCTTTTGCGTTTGGGCTCTATTCGACGTACGACGCGATGGTCAACGAGGCGACTGCTCGACATTATCTACATGCTGTGACTTCTCATTACAGAGTACAGTCTCCTTGCGATGAAGAAGAATCGATACCGACTACAAAAGACAAAGATCAGCTCCGGCCCGAGACGGACTTGGCGTGGTCAAAGAAGTTGACGTGTCTTGGCAGGCTAAGCTGTGATGGCGAATGTCGAATTAGAGTTGTAGGTAAGATCTGAGGAATGATGTCAGCGTAAGGCTGTCAATCTTGAAGTAGACTGAGTACAAGTTCACATGTCATGGTATCGATGGCAGACAGAGATGATTCTTTACGTAATCAAGTCCAGAAACAGAAGGAGCGTCGATGGCGAGAAGACGCGCAAGAATGCCGGTCACAGATGAGGTGAAATAAGACAGAAGATAGAGAAGAAGAAGCAGATAAACACTGTTAAAACTATAAAAAACTGGATGACCCCCGGGGTGAATCATGGCGCACTGGCAGACAGAAACAAAGGAAATCAGAATATTAGATCCACGTCGAGGCGGAGGATGGCGTCGATGAGGACGGAGGGGAGGGTAGACGGGTCGATGTGGTATGCATGTCGGGATTGAGACAGTCGTCAAATCGGTCGTATCGGTCTTAACGGTCAGGCGGTGTCGCGGCGCCGCAAGTTCGTCGTCGAGTTGTCGCGCGGTCTCCGGCTCAGACCATCGCCATCGTCATCCTCTCGCGGTTGCGCCCATCGCGCTCATCTCCACCTCTTGCTGTCGCTTCCCAACTTAGCACATCTCGCAGCAGTCCATGCAGCAGTCCATCGACTCGTCGCAGATACAACAACACAGCGCGGCACCGAGACACGCCTTCAAGCAGCCGCCGCCACCGGACTGCTTCTGCGGCGGCGGTGCCTGCTGGTACTGCATGCCGCCCTGGGGCGGGTAGTAGCCTTGTGGCTGGCCGTTGTAAGCCTGTATTGTTAGTATTTGATCAAATTGATGTCAAACTGATGTCAAGTCTCGATGATTCAAAGCGAAAACCGAAAAGAAGATGCGCACCTGGGGAGGGTACTGGGGGTAGCCGCCCTGCTGGGGGGGACCGCCGTAGCCCTGGGGAGGGCCCTGCTGGTAGTATCCCTGGTTGGCCATTGTGTTTGGTTGTGTGTGTTTTAGAGGTTGAAGTGGTAGGTCGTTGAAGAGAGTCGATGCTCGTGTGGTGATTGATGATGCAGAAAGAAGATTCAGAAGATCAAAAGACCGAGAGAAAGAGGGAAGGAACGGAGGTAAGAGGAAACACAAAAGGCAAGAAGGAGAAAGACAGAAAAGAGGAGAAGGGTGGGTAAGGCTAGGGTGGCTCCCAGGTGAGTTGGAGCTTGTAAGGTAAGAAGTCTCGAGAAATACAGTGGATTGGCTGGTCGGATAGGGAAAGGTTGGGGCAAATGTTGCGCAAATGTTTGACTCGTAGGGGCGGAAACACAGAGAAAGCAGAGAAAGAGGGATCGGCTGGTGAAAATGGAGATCGGAAGGAGCGAGTCGTCTAGCGTCAGCGTGGGTCTGGTGCGTGTCGTGGTGCGCTGTGCAGGGGCTTGGGGGAAAGGTGTGAGGTGTGGCAGGTGCTGCAGGTGCAGGCGCAGGAGTGAGGAGTGCGTTCAAGCGTGCAGCAAGAGCTGAGTTGTTGAGTTGGTCGCACTTGCCGAATGTGGTTCATCTCATCAGAATATTTGCATGCATCGCATTATTGGACCCTCGCACTATTGCTTCTGTCAATCGATCACATCAATATCAATCTTCTCTCGCATCTATCTTGCACAGTACGAAGTATGTATCTTGTTTGCATCTTACAGGGCGCAAATACGATGATGTCCGACACACGACAGAGTCGCATCGCGTGGCTTGTCAGCATAGTGGATCGTAGCATAGAGAAACAAGGAAGTTGCTATTTTGGTTGTTCGCACCTGCCTCTTCATTCTCTTTCTTCTTTCCTTCTTTCTTCTTACCTTCTTTGCTTCTACAGAGTATTGTTCTCGTGATGTATTTATTACATAATCGTCACTTCCTTCTACAACGTATTCAAATACTTCAACAAGCCACGCAATACAGTGACATCCTGCTCCGACCTGATAAGCATATTGCTATTCCCGACTCTACTTGTAGTTGTGGAACAGTGGAATGTCCCAGCACTGCTAGCCCATTCCGGCCTCGAGGTGCCGAGCTCTGGCCCACAGCGGCTGTACTCTCTTGTATCTCTAATTTACAAGCAGATGTCAAGACTCAAGAATACTGAAGATGTAGATGATCTGAGCTTGATAAAGCTTGTCGAGTGACACTCAAGGCCATCACCAATCTGACGCAGGGCTGTTTCACTGTGAGGCCAGGGACGGCCAGCTCGGAGAGGGAGCATGCGATGTTTCAACAATGGTCCGTGTCATAGCCGTCGGATCCTTTAGACGGTAGCATTAGGATTAGGATGTAGGGAGTACTTGAGAAGAACGGTTCGAAATACAGACGAACTGCGCCGCAGTCTATATTGCAAATGTCATCATATCAGAGCCAGCTGTGCCACAGTCAACAACGAACAGCCGGGCATTTCAATATCTGGTGGCTAGCAAACATCAAGCCAGCATGGAAAGAGCAGGAGCAATCAACAAGTCAACAAGATGACCAAGGACATAAAACAGTAGACTTCTACAAACTGACCGCTCCTATGCCAAGCACCCCCCCTGAAGCGCCAAAGCGGCATCGTCCGTTCCGAGTTGTACAAGTCTGTAAGACTGTATGTGAGATACAGTGCTGTCGTCCAAGAGATACAAAGCGGTGTCTTGGCAGATCCATCTAGCAGCCCGTACTGACACGTTTTATTCCCTTGTCACTCATTCCTCCATCATTCATCCTCACAGGGCTGGATCGCAGATGGCTTACATGTGGAAGGCAAAGACTACGAGTAGAGGCAAGAGACAAACCAGGAAAGAGCACTCTGCAGTAATTAGTTGCGTGGCAAGGCAGTGCAAGTCAAGCCTAGCCAATAGCTGGCAAGGAAACTCTGCTGCCTCGAGATAGACGACGTCTTCACATCGCCATGCGCCACACTATGTAGTCATGTGAAGGGGTTGCAGCACGTTTGATGTCACTGAAGAGGCTTGCAGGCGGCCTCTCATGAGTCGTGATTTATCGTGATGTTTAGCTTGTAGATGAATCAGTCTGCTCTTTGCTTTTCTTATGTCATCAACACACGACTGTCTTCTCAAGTCTGGATTTTTCCAAAGCAAAGATGTGATGATTCGTTTTGATTTATGTCAAAGATGTAGGTCGGTTTCTCATGATGTTTGACTGTAAAATGCCAATATTTGATTTGAAAGAACAGAAAAAAAGATAGAAAATTAACTGGAAGCAAAATCAACCATGATTAAAATATTTTGTAAAATCAAACTAAAATGATTTCACTGTAATAAAGCATGACAAAAATATCTACAAAAAAAAGAGAAAACAGTACGAGCAAAACAAGAAAAAAAAGAAAAGACAAAAAAAAAAAAGAATCGATATGTGCTCCGATACGGGGAATCGAACCCCGAGCTCGACGGTGAGAGCGTCGGATGTTGACCATTACACCATATCGGATTGTTTCATATCTGGGAGTACACTGCTTGTGTACATGTACTGATTGCGCCTTCCTCTCACTACAAACCGCCAAATGACGCAAACGACCCCTCGCCAATGGCATGACCCGACTTGATCAGATTATTCAGAGACCCACTTCTTTTGAAAATCTGATTTCTCTGCGGCCTTCTCTCCTTCTGTACCTGCTGTAAGTGGCTCTGACGACCACACTACCGCGGGGCTGTCACCAGCTAGACCTTCCACCCCATCCACTTCCTTCCTCAGACGGCAGCCGTTCATCGGAGCGCGAATTCCGATATGTCAGCGGGCAACACCATTTCATAATCACTTTTGTACTACCACTACGATTACTATCACGACCTGCGACCACCTTCCCTTTGTGGCGACTTGTTCTCGATCCCGACACCTCGACTTCTGACTTCTGACTTCCGACACCTCGACACCTCGACGACCCCTGACATCTCGTCACCACCCCTCTGCCCAATATGTCCACCATTACAGAAATCAAGTCCGTCGAGGAGTGGGAGGCTCATCTCGCCGCCCTCGCGCCCTCGACCCTGCTCGTCGCCTCCTTCCACGCGCCCTGGGCCGCCCCCTGCGCCCAGATGGCCACCGTCCTCGAAGCCCTCGCCGACGAGTACCCCCCCGCCACCGGCGCAGAGCCCGCCTCCACCTCGTGGGTTTCTCTGAATGCCGAGGACCTCAGCGACATCAGCGAGCTCTACGACGTCACTGCCGTGCCGTTCCTCGTGCTGCTGCGCAACGGCCAGGTCCTCGACACCGTCTCGGGCAGCAGCGCCCTCAAGGTGCGCACCGCCATTGAGCAGCACGCCGCCGCGACGGGCACAGTGGGCAGCGCGGCGACGGCCGACCCAATAGACGCCGCCCCGGCGCCGGCGCTGTCGCCCGAGCAGCAAAAGGAGGAGCTGTTCAAGCGCCTCGGCGACCTCGTCAAGGCCGCGTCGGTGATGCTGTTCATGAAGGGCACGCCGAGCGACCCCAAGTGCGGCTTCTCGCGGCAGCTGGTGGCCATTCTGCGCGAGCACGGCGTCAAGTACGGCTTCTTTAACATCCTGGCGGACGACGAGGTGCGCCAGGGCCTCAAGGAGTACGCCGACTGGCCGACGTACCCGCAGCTGTGGATGAAGGGCGAGCTCGTCGGCGGCCTGGACATTATCAAGGAGGAGCTCGAGGGCGACGAGGACTTTTTCGCCGAGTTCAGCGTCAAGCCGGCTGCTGCATAGGGAGTAAATATATGAGAAAAGAAAAAAAGAGAGCGGGGAGTTTAACGTCGTCATGGCTTCTGCTTGTTTGCTTTTGTTTGCGCGTCTTCCGGGATGGAGGATTGGGTTCCTGTTTTACTGTTTCTACATACATTGCTGCATTTATATCGTATCGTTGAATTTATATCATGATTGTCTATCTGCAATGAATATGTACAGAGAAGAGAAAAAAAAGAAGAAAGAAGAAAACAAAAGTCTATAGATGCGCCCAGATGTCGTCCTTGGGAGCCGCACCCTTCTCGAGCTCGTCCGCGCTCGCATCGCACAGCGCCAGGTTCGCCGCAGGGATCACATAGTCCCGCAGCGCGTCCGTCCGCGACAGCAGCAGCATTCCCATGCCGCCGTCGCCGTGCCAGATCATGTGGCAGTGGAACTTCCACACGCCGGGATTGTCCACCACCACGCGCATCAGCGTCCACCCAAAGCCCTCCGCGGCGACGACGTCGCGCCGCACCGGGTTGCTCAGCACGCTCTCTTCGATCGCGACACCGTCCGCCAGGCCGCGGCCCTGCGGCTGCAGACCCAGCGCCGCGTACCCCGGAAAGTAGCCGTGGCCCGCGCCCAGCACGTACATCTGGTGCCCGTGCAGGTGCAGCGGGTGGCTGCCCTCGTCAAAGTTCTGGAAGATAAGGTCGATCACCTGCACGTCGTTGTGGGCGAGCACGAGCTCCGTCTTGCGGCTAAAGGCGACGTCGTTGAAACCAGTCACAGCGTACGACTCGTCTTGCGCGTGCAGCCCGTCGACGACACGCTGCAGAACGGGCGACGTGATATTTGGGCGGTACGACGACTCGTTAAAGTAGCCGCGCTGCAGCCGCCAGTCGTGGATCTCGAGGTTGAGCCGGAAGTAGTACGAGTGGTCTGCTATCTCGGGCGCTGCCTGCGCAGGCACCGGTGCATACCGCGCTTTAGACAGTACTGCAGTCTCGGCGTCGTCGACGCGCACGTTCATGTCGCGGCACACCACGGTCGGCGCTCCGCTGTCGTTGTCTGTTGCGGGGACGCGCTGCGCATCCAGGGTGTCGTTGGTGTAACGCACCATGGCCAGCGCGACCGGGTTGTCCTGCGCCGCCAGCGTGTACTCGGCAAAGCAGTGCGTCGCAATGCGCGCGCGCAGCCAGTATGCCTGGTCGGCCGCCGTCGTGTCGGTCGTCGACACCACCACGCTGTACCGCTGCCCGGGCGCGAGCAGCACCGACTTTTCCGCTGCCGGCGCAATGTCGACGCCGTCGACCTCGGTCACCGCCAGCTCGTGGTGCCGATCGAGCGACACCTCGATCCACGCAAACGCACCCACATTGACGAGCCGCAAGCGGTGGTTGCCGCCCGCCGGCAGGTCAAACGACGGCAGGCGCGCTGTCGAGTTGTCGCAGCGGCGGTCCGGGTGCAGCGAGCAGTCGGCAATGTTGGCGCCGTTGATGAGCGCGCCGTTGGGCAGCGGCGACGACTCGGAGCCCGGCTCAAACGCCTGGAACAGCAGCTCGCTCGACAGGTCGTGGTACCAGTCCTGCACCATGACGACACGGTCGGTGTCGTACGGCAGCTTCTGCAGCGACGAGGCCACACTGTCATCGTTCTTCTCGCCGCGCGCGTGAATCACAATGGGCCCGATCATACCGTCGAGCGACTCGGCGCCCTGGTGGCCGTGGTAGAAGTAGGTGCCGGTCTGGCCCTGCATATTGAACTCGTAGCGGAACGAGCGGCCCGGGGCAATCGGGCACTGCGTGGCGCCGGGCGTGCCGTCCATGTGGTTGGTGCCGTTCTGGAACAGGCCGTGCCAGTGGATGGATGTGGCATTAATCGCCTTGTTCTCGACATTGACGACAATGGTGTCGCCCTCGTTGCAGCGGATCAGCTCGCCGGGGAACTTGCCGTTGATGACGGTCATGGGCCGGAACACGCCGTCGGGGTTGGCGTCGATGTTCTGCACGACCCAGTTGTACTCGCGCACGGTTGGCGGTGCATTGTAGTCCCAGGCCGCGTCGAGGATATAGTCGGCATCGCTGCGCCGGAACGTCTCCTGTGTCCCGGGCTGAGCCGCATGTTCAGTCTCTGGCTGTGGTATCTGTGTCGGCTGTGTTTCTGGTACTTCTATCGGCGTCGATGCTGGCTCTGCTGGGATGTCTGCCGGGGTACCTGGTGCGGCCTGAACCGCGGCTGGTGCACCGTCGACGAGCGCGATCTTGACCAACAGAATGGTAGTCAGGAAACTCGCGAGCAAGGCCACGTAGAAGAACCCCGACTTCCACCACGGCTCGCGCGTCTTCTTCTTCGGCGCAAACCGCCGCTCTAGCCGTACACTCTCGTGCCGAGGCTCGTCGTCGCGCAGCAGTCGCTGGCCCTGCTCGGCGTCGTCAATGGACCCGCGGTCGCTCAGGCCGTCTTCGAGTCGCGTGCTGTCCGAGTAGTGTGCCATGTCTTTGCTGTTGTCGACGTTGTCGTCGTCGTCGTCTCTACCTCGAGCTCGTCGTTGGAGCTGTCGGAGCCTCACTCGTGATACGTCGTCATCGGGTCGACTGCGTAGAAGACAGAAAGAAGAAACCTACGTCGCGTCATTCCATCTTTTCTTCTCTTATCCTCTTATCACTTATCCGACTCTGATTCTCAGTGCATGACGACCCCGGCCATGTGCTAATGCCATGCTAAATTGGATTTGCAACGCTGGCGATTGGTAGAGACTGGTGTAAGTCGCGTGCCGGTGGCCGGATAGCAGCGTGTGATTGGGCGACTGGGTGGGTCTCCTGTAGTCAGAGATTACTTCGTACAATGTGAGAAGGGAAGGAGGAGAGAAAAGGGAAAGGTGAGAGAAGGGTAGTAGAAGAATGGAAGGAGCTATGCAGTATTAATTGGTGAACATGAATGCATAAAAGGAAGCAAAGATCCGAATAGGAAGGGCCAGGACCGGAAGGAACAAGTGTATTGCGACTGCCTTGTGAGGCCGCTGGTTAGACTGCACAATAGGAAGGAGCAGAAGCACGGTGTTAAAGATGTGAAGATGAAATGCACAAATGATATGTGAGATACTGAGAGAAAGGCCAAGCATGCGACCTTGCAGAGAATAAAGAGAATACTATCTAAGGCTTGATGCGACGTTGATTCGCCATGATCTTCAGCGATCTGAAGCCAAGGCGTTGGAGAGTTAAGCTTTGCCGAGCGTTTGAAGAGGAAAAAGAGGTCTAGTGTGATGGCGTGGTCTGGCCGACATCAGATGGCACAGAAAACAATATGTATTCCAACATTTCTATTTGACGTTTCAATAATCCCAAGTTAATCATAAATCGATATCATCTTCAATCACACTTGAACAGAGAAGCTCGTGGCTATCCAGTAATGCGGCGAGAACGGCTGACCCACTGCTGGATCTGAGAATTCAAGGGGAAGGAGCAACCGAAGCGACAGAGCCATACAGCATCAGTTCTTGCCAATATGGCTGCTAACATGTGGCCACAGCTGCTTACTTTGAGTTAGGAATGTTTCGAAACAACCAGGGGAAGCCCGAAAAAGAAGGCGCGATGGAATTGTGCAGTGACTGCAATCAATTGGCCCTGGATGCGCGACCTGTAGTCCGAAAAAGGAAGGAATGGCGGGGAACACATGCAGCGGAGGAGAATCGATTGGCTGCGGGCTCAGGGCCAGGGGTAGTTTATGCGCAGGCTGTTACAGTTTGACTGAGGTAGAAAGGAGTTCTTAGACAGGCTGTCGAGAGTAGAGTAGAGAGATTGCAAGACAGATTTCCACTGTGCCTCCTGAGAGTCTGGTTTCAATAACAGACATTGATATGCGAGGGAGGCAAATCAAGGCAGAGCAAAGACAACATAATAAAGCCAGGGCGACATGAACAAGACTGATGATATCTTGACTGCTCAAAAAAGAACATCACAATGAATTCAAGAAAATAATGATCGCATAAGTGTTGCCTGCCGATGCCATGAGAGGCCTCTGCATGATTGATTACATAAAATATCCCGGACGGTTCACACAGCTCTAAAAATGGAAGGCACGACGGAGGCAACACGAGACTGGAGACTGCCACGGGCTGAGCACCTGTGCCCCATGCCGCTCATGCACGATGCTTTTAGCAATTAAAGTTGTATACACTTTAAATGTTTAATTTGGCTCCTGCCTCGACGTCTCTCGTCCTCTTATTCTCGTGCTCGGCCTGTTTGCTTCGTATCTCGTTCCTTCCTTTCTCTCTCTCTCTCTCCTCTCTCTCTTTTGACTCTTTCCTCACCAGTCACTCATTGACCTACCACTCTTTCTTCTTTACACAGTCGCTTCCTTCCAACGCTGGTCTCGTGCCGTCACTTTCGCTCTTTCCGTTCGCTCACTTTATAAGACTCACGCTCCTTCCGTTTTATACTCCTTCTTCTTCCGTCTTTATATTTAATACCGCCGGCCGTGTACCGCTATTGCAATCTTGCCAAGCCGCCCTGTGGACCTTCTTGCAAAGCCAGCCTTGCAAACCTCGACATCTGAACAGCATCCCATCGTCAAAGGCTCAACATCCACTGAACAGCTTCTTTGTGCTTGTCTCGTCTCTTCGTTTCCAATATATTGATACCCTCTTCTCTTCTTCACTTTATTTCTTTACTTCTTGCTTCGCTTATTTTATCATTTCTTTTCTTTCTCACGAAACATCACGATCTTTACTTTTGCTTCACTTTCTCCACAACTAACGACATACCACCACTCAAAATGGTCCGCCTTTCTCTCACCGTTCTGGCCGCCTGCCTTGGCCTGGCCGTCGCCGCTCCCACTGCGCCCGCCCACTCCTTCTTCCGCCGCGACACCACTGCCGCCGCTCTCATCGCCGATATCATGCCCGGCACCACCACCTGCACCAACACCGTCGCCGACACCGGCTGCGTCAACAACACCTACGCCGCCTCCTTCTTCATCGAGGCCTTTGACCGCTACGCCCTCAGAATCCCCGCCGAGATTGCCGGCGTGCTCGCCCTCACCGGCCTCGAGTCGGGTGATCTGTCTGTGCGCGTCCACTCGGGCGGCACCGGCCAGGGCACCAGCAACATGCAGAGCGCCGCCTTCAACCTCAAGTACGCCGAGTCGTTTACCGAGCTGGCGTCTGCCGCCGAGGCCGCGGCCAGCGACCCCGTGTCGGTGCTCGCCCTGGTGACGCCCGACAAGTACAACTTTGGCTCGGGCGCGTGGTTCCTGGCAACGCAGTGCTCTGATGACATCCGCACGCAGCTGCAGGCCGGCACCGATGCCGGGTTTGCCGCGTACATGTCGTGTGTCGGCGTCACCGTGACCGATGACCGCCAGGCATACTGGGTCAAAGCCCAAAAGGCATTTGGCCTGGCTTAAGCTTTTTTTGTATCTTGATCTTTACAGACATAAGGGCATCTTGACGGTGCTCTCTTCTCTTCTCTTTGATTTCTAGCATTTAACACCAATTGATTATCCAAATTACCACCCATCTTCAATTTTTAGAATAATTTATCACATAATTAGCGTGACGTCTATACACTGATCTAACTATCGCACCGCCCCCATTCGGGCTGGCAGGCTACAATTGCCGGACAGAACTGATCGCCCGTGCCGCAGAACCCAAACTGGGAACAGCATGCCCCAAACGTCGACCCGAGACACGTCTTCCCATTACCACACGAGCCGTCCGTCGTCACAGATACACCAGGAGGCAGAGTCACGGGAGTCGCAGACGGCGCAGGTGGTGCAGCGGCCGCACTCGTCGTCGACGGAGCAGCAGACGAAGCAGGCGCTGCGGGGGTCGACACCGTCGTTGCAGGCGCTGCCGGTGTCGTCTTCGATTGCGACTGCACGGGAGCGGGTGCAGGGGGGGCAGCAGCGACACCGCCAAAACAGAGTCCAAACTTGCTCTGGCAGCCAGTGCCGCAGTAGTCGATGCCGTCACCGCAGTAGAAGAACTGACTGCAGCACGAGCCGCGGCCAGAGCCAGCACACGTAGTCGCGTTGCCGCACATGCCGTTGGGGCTGGGAATGAGCGCACCGCCGGGACCTGGCTGAATAGGAGGCGGAGGCGGCGCCTGCGAGGTCGAGCTGGGTGGTGTTGTCGTGGTCGTGACGGGCGGAGGACGCGCAGTCGTTGTCGGCGGAGGTGGTGCCGCACTTGTCGTAGTTGGCGGAGGCGGAGGAGGAGCCTGCGTCGTCGTCGTCACTGGCGGTGGCGGGGCGGCCGTGGTAGTAGGAGCCGGTGCTGGCGTAGCCGACTGGCTCATGCCCAGACACGACCCGTAGTCAGACTGACACAGCGCAATCGGGTTGCAGAACTCGTTTCCGACGCCGCAGTATCCCCATTGAGAGCAGCATTGGCCGGCCGGGCACTTGGCATTGCCGTTGTCGCTTCCGCAGCGGCCTGACCCGGCCTGGCGCTGGAAGAGGCCACCGACGGGACTGTCGATGGCCATGCTGGCCATGTTGGATGCATATGCAGAGCCAGACAGGGCCAGCGAGGCGCCAATAGTAACGAATGTCCACCGCATATCGAGTCTAAACTCAAAGTACCTGGCTGTGAAGCAAAGATGTGACTGATACAGTCTGCAAAGAGTAAAAGAGACAAGCAGACCAGAAAAGAAACAGAAACAAAATTGACAAAAAGTAGGGCGGTACAAGGTACAAATGCAAAAGGTCAAAGCCAAGCGTGTGGCTGCCTTTGAGTTGCAAATGAACGGGTTCCTGCAATCTTGCCATCTCCCGCCGACGGGTGAAGTGTCGTCATATGGAGAGCCGTGCCATATCAGAACGACATATATTGGGGTATATGTGACAACACGACTCAAGACGGTAGAAGTGCGTATAGAGAGGGGAGAGGTGCCGTAATGAGAGACGGGTGAGCCAAGATTGTATAAACACTGTTGGCTAAAAGCCTCCGGTGCCGCTTATTCCGACGACTGCTTCCGTGTCGAGAACCATCGAGGAGATTGGCCAGTTGCTATCGTTGCAATGAGAATATAAAGAAACAGAAATACAAAATGAACGATGCGTGCCCAAAGAAAGTACAGGCTGAAGAGGTGTCTTATGCGCTGCGGAGAAGCGATACTTGGCGGTGATATGATCGGATCGTAGATCTGCAGATCGCGAGTCGTGTCTGCGGCTATCTTTAGACAGATTATGGCGGGTTTGGCGGCTGGTCTTCCGAACGTATATTGTGTTGGAACGAAACAATCAAACTAGATCTCGGATGTATCGAGGCAAAGAACGAGGCAGAGAGCATCCAATGATAACAAGAGCGGGATATATAGTTGATACAACAACAGATAGCTACCAAAAGAAAAAAATAAAATACAACCATGATAAACACAGTATTGACGACTAACTGCACAAAAGCAGACAGGGCAATCGTGAGTTGAGAGGTTGAATCCAATCTGTGACACATAACCCATCTTCAGTTTATACCAAACACATAGCACTCGCTACGTAGACGGACCAGCACCGGGCATGTTCGTGCTGCTGTCGTAGTTGAACGTCGGGTTGTTGGGGTCGGCCGCCATCGCTTGCTGATCCGCACCGAAAATCGTAAACGACTGATCTGTCACCACGGGCCCGCTCTGGGCATACGACTGGAGAGTATCCTATTTTGTTAGTTTTGCCCCGACGTAAAAAGCCATGCATTCAACTCACCCAATCGAAATTGTTCGTAAAATCCATGGTCTCGTCAAACAGATTCGGGCCGTTGTTCATCGAGTTCAACATGCCAAATCCGGCCATCGAGCCCATCAGGTCGCTGTTGAAATCTGTGGGCGACATGTTCATGCCCTCCAGAACAGACGTGTCGATCGTGGCCATCGTGGGGTCAATGCCGGGGTACGTAGTGCCGCCAGGAGTCTGCACTGTACCAAACATGCCATCATTCAGGCCGGGCATCGTGCCTGGGACCAGGTTGAGCGGTCCACCCAGAGTCGGGTCGACATCAAGTCTTGTATCGCTAGCGGGTGTGTCGATGGCACCAGAGTTGTCTGACGGCGTGGACTTGGGAGGCTCAGGTGGGCCGCACATGCCCGAGGACATGAACGTCTCCGTGACTCTCGTCTTGGGTTCTGTCTCTGAGGGGGGATTGCTGATCTTCTCCAGCACAATGCGGATGATGTTGTACGCCTTGTACGCCTCCATGGAGCCGTCTGCAAGCGGGCGCCAGATTTCTTTGGTCGCCTGGAGGATCGCGATCATCTCCGTACGCTGCTCCTCTGTCCAGAAGCCGTCGCCTTGCCGGCCCTCGATCTTGGCCAGATTGTCAAACCGAACCTCGAGTGCGACAAGCATCGCAGGGAGCAGGAAGTCCTTGGTCGCGATAGACGCAACGTACCACTTGATAGAGCGAAGTCTGCCGTTCGACTGCGATTCCTTGTTAAGGGTCTGCAGGTGGTGCAGCGTCTCCATCGAAGCCTCGATCGCACTCCGTCTCGACGGGGCATACCGAGGGTTCTGTCTTGCCCGGGACAGGTACTTGCGGTGCAGCAGACACATAATCTTGAGGTACAGAATGTCAATGTTGAACCGGGCAATGATGAGCGTCAATGGATCCTGGGATCCTTCGAGGGGTTTCAGGCGCAGGTGGGATGGCAGCTGGTCCTTGACATCGCGCAGGCGGGCGTCGAGCCGAAGAATTTCGTCGTACGGCACGGGCTTGCCCACGCGAGTGGTCGCCTGGAGAATGTTGCCGAGCTCCAGGCACAGCTTGACCTTGGAGATCATGTAGCTGATTGGTGTGGGCTCCGAGTTGGGTCTAGACTGGGGCAGGATCTTGGTTGTTGGACCAAACTCCTCGTCAAAGATATTGAGAGGCAGCTGGGTATCGCAGTCGTGGTCGTAGATCATATTGGGCAGAGACACCTGGTGGGAGAACATGACGTCACACATGCGCACAAGAGCCCACGTTCGTCGCCGCATCTCGGCCTGGAAAGGTGTGATGGATGGGAACCACTTGGCATCGCGGTGGTAGCCCATGCGGAAGGCTACTCTGGTGATCAGAGATCCAATCAGCCACAGGCCGAGATCGGCATCCCAGCGAGACGAGTACTCGCCAAAGACGTACAGGATCATGGTCTCGACCGTGTACTCGACCGGCTTGGTGTAGTCGGCAGTGACGAGACACTGCACTGTGCGAACGCGGAAGAGGGACGCCAGTTCCATGGCGTGCCCCTTCCACTCTGGCGGCTCATCGCCAACCTTGTGGTAGCTCAGCATCGCCAAGCACATGACAGAGTAGAGCAGACCCAGCCACATGATTGGTGTTTTGGAGGGATTTTGCCAGTGACTCCGGAGCTGCGCGTTGAATGTGGGCGCGTGGATGAGATTCACAGCGTTGTCCATCGAGTTGAAGTAGCGGCCGCAAAGAGTGAGAACGGTCGACTTTGGCGGCAGTTCTGCCCGTAGGTCGCCCTCAGTGGTCGGCTCGGCTCCGAGAAGAAATGTAGGAGCTTCCCGCGCCGTAGCAGGTTTGCTCTGCAGAACACGCTCGTAGCTCTTCTCCAGGTCTTTTCGATGGTTTATAAAGTAGTTTTTTACTTCGCTAATGTCGGCCAGAATGGTGTGCCAGTGCTCCTGGCCAATGTACATGGACTTGCCGCGGTCCGCATCCACCTTCAGCACACCCAGAGAGGTCGCAAGGCCATCGTCAATATCGCTCCCCTCGTCGTCAATGTCCGCATCGTCTGTCGGCTGAGTACTACTGCTGCCTGGGTCTTTTGCCGATGCTATGCTGTCTGTTCGTGATGTGCTGTGGCCTGTGCTGGCACCGGGGACCATGCCTGCTGCGGAGGCGGCCGTGGCGGGGTCGACGCTGTTGCCGTTGTGCATCAATGAGAGAACAAGGCTCTCGAGCCGATCAATGCGATTCTGCATGTCATCGGGGCTGCTAGCGTCCTGGCTGTTCTTCTTGCGACTCACGGGTGCCGCGTATGAGCACGACGAGGCGCTCGTGCCGTCGCGCTTGACACAGTTGCTGCATGGGTGTCCGCGATCACACTTCCTATAATGTTGTTAGTATGCTTGTCGGGCGAGTCAAGATATGCTGTCGTGGTCGGGTATATTTACAATCTGGTATAGTTAGTATTTCTTCGACTTCAAATATCAAAATACAGGAGCTGCTGGAGCTTACTTCTTGGTTCTGCAGGGATAACAGCTCAAGGGTACGCGGTTTCTTTTCCGGACGACCTTGAACTGCTCCTCGGGCGACCGGGCCCCGGAGGAGGGAGTAGAATTTGTTGTCGGAGACATGTTTGTGTGACGATTGTGTGGTAAGTGAGTGTCGTTCTTCAAAGTAAGATGCCACTTTTTCGACTCGCGTTGATGTGTCTGTATGTCTGGATCCGCTAGCTCGGCACGGCGCTGGTATTAAAAGTCTCCGAATGCTGTCTTTATCGACTTTTGGCTTTCGGCCCTGTGAGGACAGTTGTTGTCTGCCCAAAGGAGAGATACAGAGCAGGGTAGCTCTGTTGGCAATTCTTGGGCTGTCGAAAGATAATCTCTCTCAACGGCGTCTGGAGTTAAGGGTATCCGCGTACCAGCCGATTGCGCAGCCGTTATGGTTCCCCTCCTTGTCGTGCACGGTGGAAGATTCGCACGGCGCAAGGGTTTGCGCAGCAGACGAGGCAGTTGTAGTATATGTTGATGCTGAATGGTAGTTGGAGAAGTCAAAGAAGATGTTGGACAAGAAGTCGAGAAAGTCGCCGTATCGTGGCTGGAACTAGGACCGTCGTTGGAACAAAGACGCGGTCCAGGGCGTTGTCAAAGAAGATGTTTGCCACCTTTTAGTGCTAGAGCGAGCTTGGACAGGCGAAACCCCGCAGTGTGCAGGTGCTGGGTCTGATCTTCAAAAGGACCGATGAGATGCGACGATTGATGCTGGCGACGAAAGATTGCGGTATAACGAGAGACAAAAGACGAAGAGAGGGCAAAAGTGAGGGAGAAAGAGACAAGAAGTGAAGAGAGAGAAGAAGATGTTTGGAGGGGAAGGTGGTCGAGTTGGAGATAGTGGTCAGCTGAGACGGGTTAGGTGGTGGGCAGTACTCTGTACAGAGGGAAAGAGCGATTGAGGGCGAGGAGCGAGGAGGGATTGAGAGAGGAAGGAATGAAGAAATCTGCGATGAATTAGGGAAAGAGCGAGGGGAATCTCGTAAAAAAATGGAAGGAATAGAGGAGCAAATTCGCAAAAGGGGAAGGAAGAAGAGAAAAAGGAAGGCAAGAGAAAGAGAGGTCTGGTTGCGATCGTCTTCTTGCCTCTGCTGAAGAGGCCCGGACTTTAGGGAGACAAGCACAAGCAAGAGCCGTGCGCTAAGATGCGCCTGCCAAAAAAAAAGAGAGAGCGACGAGGAGTCCCACCTTATCTCAAAGACGACTCTGCATCTCAGTGTACGAAGTCGATACCCATTCCAATGTCTACAAATTGGCAAAGTAGAATTTGCCCATTGTAATTCAGTCAGTGACTTTTTTCCTTTATTTACTCGATCGGATTTAATTAGTCATTTTATTTGCAAGGTGAAGAGCAGTTATCATAATAAAAAATACAAAAACAGAAGGAAGCTGCGAAATAAACCTCACAAAGGAAAGCGCGACGAACAAGAGATAGCAACTTCCTCAAGATCTACAATACGGAACCGCTCCTGCCCCAATTCTACACCCTACTTTCTACAGTGGGCTCCCCGACATAAGGTTTAGCCCAGGCATCCACGCGCACGTCGCCCGTAAGACGTCGAAAAGCGGCTCAATTCAACAGTCTCAATGACGTTGGCGGTCGGCCCTTTTGTGAGATAGTTAGTCATCCGCAGAGGAGGTGCAGGATCCAATGTACACCTACACCATGCACGCATACGAAAGATACATACAGGCACCTGCAGGAGGTCTGTAATGTGAGTCACTCAATTCTCGGTGAGCTCTGATAGTGCTGCAGGATAAATATTAAAGAGATGCATCTCCAAATCAAGCCATGGTACAAGTCGCTATTGATATTCATGAATCGCTATGTCGCTCGCTGAAAAATCGCTTACATAATAAAGATATCGAACCTCCAAAACGAGGCAAATCAAACCGCTTATACAACAAAAGACAAAAACAAATGGTAGAAATAATAGCGCTCACTTCTTACCGGTGACAAAGTAAAAGCCGCTCCCATCTTGCACTTTCCAGCCCGCTTTTCGAAGTTCATTGCCGACCTTACTGTACATGGGCGAGGATCCGTTGGCACTGTGCCGTCCGACGCCCGTGATGATTTTCAGTGGCTGCTCACGCGCTTTGCGAATGCGGTCTTCGCCGAGCTCGGACCACCATAAACCGGTTCGGGCCAGTGCATTGCGAACACCGTCGTTCACGGGAATATTATGGAGATCGATCTCACCGTCCGTGCTCTGTCTGTCGACAAAGGTGTCCGAACACCTGCTGATCATTTGGCGCTGGGTCTGAAGTTGTTGCTGGCCCCGCTCAAAGTATATGTGAGCGGCCTGGTAGTGAAGACCTCCCCGGCGGAGCTGTGAACGGCCTGACTGAAACGACTGGCTAGCATTTACGCCATGCTGCTGCGTTTGTAGCAAGAGCTGATATTCTTGTTCCGCACTGGGTACGGAAGGGTACAGAGTGGCCTGTTGCTGGCTTTCGTCGAAGTCATCGACATCGGCTTCCGGCGCGGCAGGCTTGAGCTTGTACTTAACGGGCAACTGATCTATCTTCGCACGCTTCTGCTTGCCTTCTTTGTTGCCTTGTTTCTGAGAACCCTGGGCGCCGAGATATGTCTTTTCGGGGCCGTCAACAGCAAAGCCATCGACGCCCTTGAGGCGCTGGCTAGTCTCCTCGAGGTGCTGGATATTCAAGAGAATGTCCACTGCCGTCTCCAAATCGTTGTTGCTCTTCTTGACCGCATCCTTGATGTCGTGATCCTTGAGTTTCGGGAACATCTTACGCATAACCTCCAAAAGGTCCACATCTGTGTCGGGAGGAGGGATTTCACAGCTCCGCGAGATACCGTAGGAGTCAGCTTCCACGGATGACGCTGAGCGCACGAGATACCCGCTACCAATGTCGGAAGGCTCTGAGGTTGCATGGCTTGAAGGGCCCCGCACGATGCCGCCATTGCCAATGTGCGATGATGAGCTGCAACCTGACGAGCTGAAAACCTCAGAAGGTGAGCTGGCAACCCCATTCTGTAGGCCGCTGGGGTCGAAACCAGAGCTCTCTTCCACATCAACATTCTCAGCAATTTTGGAGAGCTGCGTGCGTGCATCGTCGTAGCCCACCTCATCATGAAACAATATGATGAGAGGCTCATCGACACGTGCCCGGAATTCATTCTATACAAGTTAGAAAACGCTTCAGCGGATGGCGGTATCGTTATCAAGCATTCATGAAGAGCATACCAGAAGATCTTCCAGCTCGTCCTCCTTTGACCGCGGAGGAGGAACAGTTGGCTTTTTGGCAGCCTTGCCCTTGTTCTTTGCCATTGTGTGATGCCAAGAGTGTCTTGTCTTCTAACTTTCTGGATTGCTAGCCGGAAAAGGAGCCAAATTTTCTTGCAAGGATAGTTATAGGCCTTGCAGAGGCACGCAGTGTGAGGTGCAGATATGACGTATCGTGTAGCTTGGTGATCTATGAGAAGCCCTTCCTTAAATCGAAGAAACGAGTGTGATAAGCAGACATGACTGTGATGATGATAATAAATATAATGAGGTTTCTAGGGAGAGCACGATGTTGCTTGATTGATTGCACGTAGGTGAATTAAGAGTCGTGTTGATGATGTGTGGTGGGCGATAAAGCAAACAAGGAAGAGTTGGGATGAAGCAAACGCTGGTGGGACATCTACAAGGCTGACTGACGCGAGCAAGAAAACAGATGCACGTGACTAGAATCGAGATTGAAGTGAGCAATTACGGTTAGCTCTCACCCGTGGGTAAGGTGGGGTCAAGCTTGTTTGCTCTGCGGGCGCCAGTAAGCTACAGCGACCCGAGGCCGGCGCTGGGACGCTCCACCTATCAAGTGACAGTCAACTGCAACTCTGCGTGTTCTGTTTCCTAAACTCTGTCGTATCGTCGGACGACATGCCGGGCGAGTAAATGCAGCCCATCACAGATCATGCAATATATTAGCTGCAGAGCAAGGCAAGATACGGAGTGAGATTGATCTTACAAATCACTCGACGATACAGATTACTTAAGCTGCCCAATTCGGTTGCCTTTCTTTTTTTCTTTTTTCTGTTGATTCTTTTTATTCGACCATTTATTCTAGCCTGCCTGGCCTACCTAGAGCCGTCACATGTCACTGGCTGGCCTGTTGTGGTTTGCTTTGTTGGGGCGTCGATGCCCGTCGGTCTTTCCTCTTTTGGCACATCACGGTTGCAGCAGTGCAGCACTTGCCGTAAGATGCCGTAACCCCGTAACGCCGCGCAGGCGGTAAGCATAATTAGGAAAGACCAGGAAAGAAAGGAAAGAGTAGGAATGGGAATAACAAGGAAAGAGGAAAGTGCAAAGATTAGCAAGGGAAAGAGGGACTGACAAGGGACGCAAAAGAAACGCAGAGGGAAAGAGCAAATAGAAGCTTGGGAAATCGCCGCCGGACGGCTTGTCCCACCAAAAGTCTAAATGCAAGTCCGGAAGGCGCGGATGTCGCAACCGTCTATTTAGTATTCTGATAGCCCTGCCGGTTGTAGCTCACCCCCTCCTCAAGCTCAGAGCTCGAATAAAGACTGCTTGTGACCGTCGACCTTGTCTTTGTCCTCGGCTGTCTACTCATATGACTCGACAGCATCGCCATCCTCAACATTCTATCACGGACATCCATACATATTTGATACGAGCAAAGCTTTAGGATCGCTGATTTGTCTGCGGTTTGCTTTTTGTAGTCTGTTTCTTATTTTACGTTTTCTTTTTCATCCTTTTGGTTCATCTCTTCTCATTTTTTTGCTTTTCACCGGTTTTCATTTCAAAGACTCAGGCTTGCTCAGTTCATCGTTAAGCTTCATTCTTCTGTCCGATTACACTTAATACCCACCGTCATCCGCTATGGACCCAAATACTCGCAAACGGGGCTACCTCAACTACCCGGAGCAAATCCAAGGGTGTGTAATCAAGACTCTATGAGAATCGGAGAAAGCTTGCTAAGCTCCTGCTAACACCACAGCCCCGATGTCCCATACCGCAATGACCGCAAGTCGAATCCGGCCCTGCGTGGCCCTATCTTGATCGCGTGCGCTTACATGTGAGTTTATCAAACGAGGCCGGAATGACAAGGGATTGTGCTGACCAAAAAGCATGGAATGGGTCAGCATCGTCCGCTACGTCGTGTGGAAGAATGCCGGTTTTGCGTCCCTCAGAAAAATACTGCCTCTCATTGAAGACTACGAGCCGAGATACGACCCGACCGTCATCCCACTGCCAGAGCCAGGGCAGCCGGAGTGGACAGACGAGAGCCGATTGGATTTGTCACTGCCCAAGAACTTGCCACCACCGGCAGCAGACAAGTTCCCGGCGACGAGATACTACACTGCCCAGGATTACCACGAGCTGTATTTGTCCGGCAAGCTCACACCGCTGGACGTTGCCAAGAGCCTGCTGCCACTCATTCGCAAGAAGAACGCGGCCGGTGAAGGCCCTCCCGGGCCGCACGAGATTGCCTGGTTTGAGACCAACGAAGATATTGTTCTGCGTTCTGCTGAAGCGTCTACTCTGAGATACAGCAAGGGTAAGCCCCTTGGCCCCCTGGACGGTGTTCCGACAGCTGTCAAGGACGAGTATGACATGGATGGCTACCGCACGTTTCTCGGCTCCGTGAACGACTACACTGGATCCATCCCCGAAAACGGCAGCATCACAGTGTGGAGTGTGCGCAAGCTTCAAGAGGCCGGATGTGTGATTCTCGGATCGCTGCACATGGTTGAGTTTGGTCTAGACACGCCTGGAAACAACACCGTCTACGGCACACCGCCAAACCCGTATAACGCAAAGTACTACACGGGCGGAAGCTCGTCTGGAAGTGGCTATGCCGTGGCGTCAGGCCTGATCCCCTTTGCTCTAGGAAGTGACGGTGGTGGAAGTGTCCGCATCCCGGCCTCGTTTTGTTCGGTGTACGGTCTCAAGCCCACGCACGGCCGCATCTCGTTCAAGCCCGGCCAGAACCACTGTGTGACCTGTGCTTGTCTTGGACCGCTTGCTGGTGATCTGCGCACTCTGGCCACGGTATACTCAGTTCTCGGCCAGCCACACCCGACATCGCAATTCCCGCCAGCCCCTACACCGGCACAAATCCTCGACACAACAAAGCCAGCATTTCCGTCGTCTTTGACAACGTCTGCATCACCTGCAGGGCAAAAGATTCTTGGCATCCCAGAGGCTTGGTTTGATCGTGCCGATCCTGGCGTGCGCGAGCTGTGCCGCAGCTACATCAACCGTCTCGTCGAGGAACACGGCTACCAGACTGTGTCTATTGATATCCCATTCCTTGTGCAGGGCCAAACAGCACATGCACTCACGGTTCTCACTGATGCGGCTACGCTGCTGCCCAACTACGGCAACCTGCAGACAGTAAACCGCATCCTCCTTGCCATTGGTAGAACGACACCAGCGACCGACTACATTCTTGCCCAGAAACTGCGTGCCGTCCTCATCAACCACCTGTCGTATCTCTGGACCAAGTACCCTGGCATGATCATCATGACCCCGACGACGAGCTGTGCAGGATGGCCAGTGCGGAGCTCGAACGAGAGCAAATGGGGCATCAGCGACGGCGACACCACAATGCGCACCATGGAATACGTGTGGCTGGCCAACTTTTGCGGTCTGCCGTCGATCTCTTTCCCGGCCGGCTACGTCGTACCCGAGAAACGTCCTAATGCAGGCGCCGTCGCAGGACCCGATGTGGAAGGCAAGGTGCCGGTCGGCATCATGGCCACTAGCGAGTGGGCAACGGAAACAGATCTTCTCCGCCTTGGTCTCGACGCTGAGCACATTTCGGCCGAGCGCAATGTGCGGTCGCCCATCTGGGTGGATGTGATTGGCAATGCCACCAGGGTGAAGGAGGCCAAGTAGATGTTTTGTCGTGCGTTTTTTTTTTCTTGAATTGTTTTGGTTTAAACTTGTCTTTGATTTTGTTTATTTTGGTTACTTTTGCTGCCATCCTTTTGTTTATGACGTTTATTGATTTTTGATATCCCTATTGTGTTCTTGCCTGCTCAATAATACCCATCATAATTACTTGGACATCGAAATAATACACTTGTACGCCACTCTAACCATGAGTAACCTGGATCGAGTGAGCACCCCCTTCAAAGTCCAGGGAGACTTTGCCGTTCACAACCTTGAGATTCTTGGAAGAGACAGCCTTGCCGTCGACAACAATCTTGGCGGAAGATGACAGTTGAGAGTTCAATGTAAGAACGACTACTCCCTTAGTACCGACTGGGGTGTCGACTGCCAGGCTTTGAGCGCCCGTCTTTGCATCTCTTGTCCATGCTGCTTCATACAGTTTACCCTGCGGGCCCCGGAAGCCGCCGCGCACATTGCTGGGGCCGCCCGTGGGGAAGTGAGGGTATAGCTGCCACTTTTCATTGACGCCGTCGGTAATGGACAGTCCAAGCAGAAGCTCTGTGAGAGCGCTCGTGGGACCGGTTGACCACCCGTGGGCATGGCTCGTGTACTTGGCTGCTGTGGCCGTGTCGTTGCCGGTACCGCCGTAGCCGCGGTTCCAGCGGTAGTCGTACCCTGGCGGCGTCGTGCTGTTGGGCGCGAGGTACAGGCCCTCGACAAACGTGCTCTGGGTGCCGTCTGTCCGGTCGAGGTAGTCGCCCCACACACTCTTTAGGAGGGTCAGGGCACGGTCGGGGGCTGTGAGGAACTGCGCCTGAAGTTCCCAGGATGAGATGAACAGGGACACAGTGCCGGGCAGCTCGGGCGTCACTGGGTAGGGCCCGTAGGAGCCGACCGTGACCCAGTGGGTCTGCAGATTGGAGGTAATGTTTGCGGCGATGGCAGCATCGTCGACAAGCCCAAAGACGACGGCCAGGGAGTTTGCATCCTGGGGATAGACCGGGCTGGTCGTGGGCACTCCGGTGTCGCGGAACAGGCCACGCTGGCTGTCATAGCAGCGCTCAAACGTAGCATTGCGAAGAGTGCTGGCCGCAGCAGTCCAGTTGGCAGCGAGGGAAGACGTATCACTGGACGACGGCAGCCAGGCAGCCAGACTGGCACCGGTAGACAGGGTACGGAAGAGGATGGCCTGGGCCTCGGTGACGAGACCGGTGGTGTTGACGCGGCCCCAGTCGCGAATACCAGTCACGTTTAGCAGTTGCGTGCTGGGGTCAATTTTGGCAGTGATAAAGGCCATAGCCCTGAGATAACCATTCCAGTTCTGAGTCAAGAAGTCGGTATCACCGGTGTACAAGACATAGGTGTAGGTACCAATCATGGTCCACATGTGGTAGGTGTCGCTGCCCTGCTGGAGCAGAGGCGGGCCAGCCTCGGGGAACGAGCCCTCGGCATTCTATCAGAAAAGTTAGCAACAAACTCAGTCATAGTAACTTCGGGGGTCTACCTACCTGATAGTTGTAGATGGTCTGCAGTGCGTTCTTGATGCTCCTTTTTGGTTAGAGTTTGAGCTGCCAAAACGGGTAAGAGAAACTTACTCTGCATCGCCGGTGCTGACGAAAATAGAGGGCGCAGCGATGCCCATATCACCGGGCCACACAGCGCGGTCTCGCTTGGCTCCATCGACCAGTACAGAAGCGCCGACACCTACGATCCCGTGGTTGGACCATCCCGCCGCCGGCCAGCCGCCTGCCGTCGGCGCAGACGCCACAAACGGCACATTCCGGCCCGAGGTTGACGGGATGGCGTTTGTCTGCAGCGTGTAGGCGCCGGCATACCAGAGTCGGTTGAACAGCTCGTCGTCGCTGTGGAAGTAGCCCTGGTACGCGCGCAGGTTGGGCCAGGTGGGCTGGATGGACAGGTCCAGGGAGATGCCGTGGATTGTCAGAGTCACGGTGGCATTGGAGTCGGCCGGCGTGTTCAGGAACAGGGTCATGTAGCGGAAGCCGCCGCGGAGAACAGCGTCGGGCATGGTATACGTCTGGTTTGTGCCGTCGGCCAGGTCGGCATAGAGAGCAGCGTCTTGGACTTTGAATCCGCCATTGGACAGGTCGGACCACTGGCCGATGTAGTTGCTCGACTCGGTAAAGGCCAGGCCGAGGGCGCTGGTGGTGTTTCCACTGGAGGAAGATCCGCTGACAGAGTACTGCAGAGTGACAAGACCGGCAACCTCGAGGCCAAAGTCCAGGACGACTTGGGAGCCATTGCCAACAAGGACTAGAGGTTCCTTGACGGGATCGTATGGGGTCCTTTCCAGGTCAAGACCAACGACGGACTCGGGAGACACGACTCGGATCTTGGGAGCATGGATGCCGGCCTCCCACGGGCCAGGGAAGGCCGATGTGGTAAAGTTTGCATCGCATAGGGTATTGTTGAAGCAGGCACTGGCGTGGACGCCCTGCAGGGCATAGCTCGACGCCAAGATGGCGGCGTTGAAGAAGCCGCGGGTCTGCATATTGCCAATGGCTTGGAAGCTTAATTGTTCCTTGATACCTCTTTGATTGACGTTATTCAACGGACTTTGTCGCTTATATATTCATCGATATGCTCGCTTATGGCATCGCTTAAAACACATGTCAGTCGCTTGTATTCACCCGGTTCCCCTCACGCTGATCGCCATCGCCGTGTCGAGTTACATTGCACCATCACATCGTGGTGCCCTCGGTGGTCTTTGACGCGGGCATTCTCAATTACTGTGTCATAGATGTCATAGTCATAGATGTCATAATTTCATTATTGAGGGGAGTATATACACCGACTGCCGAGATCTTTCTCATACTCGATTCTACGACAGGTTGAGCTGCAGGAAGCTGACCGTCGCATGCTTGGCACGCACAAGCGCAGCCCGCTCGCCAGGGGTGTTGACGTCGCCGCGCACAAGGCCGCCGTGCTGGATGCCGGGAAAGTGCAGGTAGTCGAGGGCAATGTCGTTCTTCTGCAGCGCACTAAAGGTGTGCTGCTTGAGGTCCTCGCCAAAGAGGGGGTCAATGGCCGGTGCCAGCACGAGCGTGGGCACGGCGAGCTCGTCAATGTCCTTGGTGGTCAGCAGCGACGGGTGGGCGACGGCAACGGCATCGACGAGCGGGCCGGCGATGGCGCCCTTGGTGGCGGCATCGGGGTCCTCGGGCTGGTTGGCAGCGGCAGCACCGAGACGGAAGGCGGCCCAGCCGCCGTAGCAGAAGCCGACAACGGCGACCTTCTCGTAGCCGAGGTCGCGCTTGAGAGCACGGGCGACGGCAAAGACGTCGGGCTCGCGGGCGTCGCGGCCGTGGTTGCCGAGGAAGGGGAAGATGACCTGCTGGAGGAACTCCTGGCTGTTGAGGTCGGGGCGGGACTCGCGCTTGACGACGCCGCCCTGGAAGAAGTCGGGCAGGTAGGCAGTGACGCCGGCCTCGCGGGCGTAGTGGTCAGCGAGCAGGCGCTGGTTGGTGTTGGTCCAGCCAAAAATGTCGTGGACAATGAGGACGGCGGCCTTTGTGCTGGAGCCGCTCACATAGGTGTCAAAGTTGGAGGCGATCTTGTCGACGCGGCCCTCGGGGGTGCCGTCCCAGGCAAAGCCCTTAACGCAGCAGGTTCCCAGAGACATGTTGGATTTGTTGGGGTAGATGTGGTTGGAGTACAAGTGAGGGGATTCAAAAGGTGGTGATAGTAGTGATCGAAACGATAGAAGAAAAAAAGATGAACGGACAGGCCGCCTTTTATATTCACAAACAAGCTGTTGAATGACGAACAACCCCAGAATAAACCCTGGTAATGCTGTCATTAGTTATTCCACTTTTCAACTCCCAGTCCTCAACTCCGGCATCGAATACTGAGCGGAACGGAGTGGAATTGCAGGTCAAGCTGTTGCCAAGCGGGCTATATCCGGGACAACATTTGCACCGACACTGTTGGACACGCCTTGAAACATCGCTTGTCGTCGATTGACTCTGGCTCTTTGACCATTTGCTGAATTACCTGACAGCTTGAGAGTGACAGCCAGACAAAGAGCGAGAGCGAAGGTCCGCCGAGCATTTAGATCCGTAGTTAGCCGCTAAGTCCAGCCGACGTGCCATTTAACTGGATATGCCGCAACAGAGGATCTTACAGATACAGCACACCTCACTTACAATCACTTACAACGCATAGACCATTGCAACGCCGAGATCTTACGTCTTACCCGTCAACTCCCTCGTCCATGGAAGAGCCGTGCTCCGTCTTGGTCCACGGACATGGTGAGCAGCAGGTGATCGGAAAAGCCGAGCATTTCGAATTACTTTCGGACCAGCATGGGCTCACCTTGACTAGTGTACTTTCAACTTTTACAACTGCCCACGACAGGAATGCAATGTCAACGGCGACATGTCATCTGTCCTCTGTCTCTGAACGGGCTGTTTTTGGATTTGTCAGTCGATGCTGCAATCACTCGCGTTAATACGTAATTACTCCATTTGTAAGAGCCGGCCCCATTGTACTCGGTAGATCGTGCAAAGATACAGAGTAGAATCAGACGGAAAAGACGAATCGCGGTGGGCTTGCAGAATGTTTAGCCACAGCATGCGTTGAAAGTTGCGACGGAGTTGAGCCTCTTTGGGAGAGGGGCACTTGCGATCGGGTCCACAGTGCCCGACATGCGATTGGACTATTGATACTGTTCTGTTCATTCCCGTAAACCACGTGTTGTGTCACGAGGCGACTTACACGCCGACTCCACCAATAGGCTGTATTGGGAAGGAGTGGTAGGCCATGCTGATGCGACGCCGTGCCCCATAATATTTACGGTTGCCCAGCCAGCCCAGCCATTTTCTTTCTTTGCGCTCGAGTGTTTGATCTTTCCTTGATAGTGTCTTTCTTGGTGGGCGTGCACGTGGAGATCAAAACATACTTCCGCATTGATCCTGGCGTCGCGATGTCGTCTATCTGCGATGTACTTCACCTGTGTCCTCTATTAGAGACTCGCCGTAGCTGAAAAAGCGGTCGCTGTGCATATGCAGCTACTGCTGGTGTGCTCGTGTTTGTGGCCTGTCGGGTCGAATACGACGTTGTGCTGTGCGCTGTTCTTCTTCCAGAGTTGTGCATCTTCAACAAGGTTTGCATGTGTTGTATTACATAAGGCACCGGTGCGAGTCTCTGCGCTGTACTCAGTAGTAGCTAATAACAAGTGAGCGATCGAAACAGAAGGAGAGATCGGTGCGCTTTCCTGTTGGCTGTCGCAAAACTGTCAGATATCCCGCGGAAGGTGCGGTGCACTCCCAATCTCCTCTGTCTCTTTCCTAATATTGCTGCTCCTTCTTAATACACCAAACCGCCAATGCGACGCCCCCCAGCCACACCCTGCCTTCTTTTCTTGGAAGGAACCTGGGCAATCCGGGCTAGGCCCTGCTAGACTACCACCTGAGCTGCATCTTTCGTCATTCTGTTTTCTTCGCATCGTCCACTTTGACCACCTCACCTTTCTTCCTTTTTTCTTCTTCCACCTCTCTTCCACCTCTCTTCACCTTGTGCAACGATCCACAAGCTGTCGCATCCACCCTGCGTTTCTCATATCTACCGCCGTTGCCCCCCCATTCCTCGACCCGCGGCTGATCGACGCACTCTATTCACCCGCATTCCTGAATAGCTTCACTTCATTCCAGCGACAGTAAACTGACGACATCGACGACATCACACTATCGCGCGCATCTTCCCACGCCCGTCGCCATGTTGTTTGCCATCTTCTTCGCCTTTTGGCGCTTCCTGGAGATCCTGACCCTCGTGAGTGCCCTGCAACACACCTCCCACAATGTCTACCCAAAACTAACCGACAGATCCCAATCATGGGCATGATGGCCTGGTTCGTCCACGCCTACATCGAAGCAAACGAGCTCACCCCCAACTACATCCTCATCATGTTCATCACCGCCACCCTCGGCGTCGCGTGGACCATCTTCACCCTCTTCAGCTACCACCGCAGCAGCAGCAACTCGCACTTTGTCTCGCTCATCGACCTCGGCTTTGCCGGCACCCTGATCGCCGCCGTCTACCAGCTGCGCTTCATCGCCAGCGCCGACTGCACAAACGTCTCCACCACCGACGGCTGGGTCATCAGCGCCGGCAGCCTCATCACCCTCAGCGGCCAGGGCATCCACATCGAGACCGACAAGCCGTGTGCCATGCTCAAGGCCGCCTTTGCCCTCGGCATCATGAACATTGTCTTCTTCTTCTTCTCCGCCGTCCTGGCCTGGATGCACGGCGGCCACCTGCGCGGCGAGGAGAAGGACCGCCGCTACGTGCGCGAGACCACCGTGCGCCGGCACCACAGCCGCAGCGGAGGCCGTGGCTCGTCGCGCCCTCGCAGCGGCAGCCACCACAGCCGGAGCTCGCACTCGCACTCGCGCGCGTATGTCTAAGGTCTGCAGAGGTGGTACAGAATGTCTGAATATCTAAAATGTGTCTGATTAGTTGGACTTGATCTGTTTTATGTTTGTCCTTTTGACTGTTTTGTTTGCTTTGTCTCTTGTTTCTTCCTTTTTGTTTTCTTGTCCTTTGTTCTTGTTTATTACTCTTGTCATGACTCTGCAAGGCAGAACGACGTGCCCACGGGCCACGCAAATGATTGATGACTGTTTGGCCAGTGCCGAGCGCTTGTATATGTTATGTTACTTCTGATTTGGATTTGTTATCTTGGACTGGACGGCGGCTTTGATAGGATTGTATATAGTTATGAAATGTTAAGGCAAATCTCTAGCAAACAAGCAACAAGTGAAATTAACGCTATGCAATCTATTAAACGTGTCGACACTCCCAGCTGGATGCCGAGTTGATGCTTCCCGACCCCTGGTAGACAGCCTCCTCTGGATACGGACACAGCGGCCGCGTCCGGTTGACAGCGCCGCCCTCGTTCCACACAGTCGCCACAATGCTCGCCGGCGCCGTGTCGCCCTCTACCCACTTGACCAGCGCCAGAAGCGCATCGTGCTTGGCGCTCGGCAGCGTGTTCGGCACGCCCCAGCCCGCACCAAACTTGTAGTCCTGCAGCATCACCGTCGCCTGCCCCGGCGCCGCAAACATCCACGGCGCATTCACCTCGGGGGCCGTGCCGTAGCAGTGGCCCATCCCCGGCACCTGGAAGTACCGGAAGAAGTCGCGGATGTCCTTGTCTTTGTTTAAAGAATCGAGAGAGAGGTTCATCGCCTTCATCGTCTCATTGTAGTAGTAGGTGGTCATGCGCGGCGTGATGATGGCGTCCGCCAACCCCTGGTACATCAGCACCTTGCCGCCGCGGTCTCGGAAAGCCGAAATGTCAAACTGGCCGGCCGTCGCGTTGCCCGGGTTCGCGGCAATCGAGTCGTAGAACGTCTGGTCCGAGTACTGCGACCAGTGCCAGCTCGAGTCGTTGTACAGCCAGAAGCGCTCGTAGCGGTTGTCAAAGTCCTTGGCGTCGGTCTTGCTGAGGTAGACATACCACCAGTCCTCGGACCCGGGCGAGAAGCCGCTGTGAATAAAGTCGCCCTTGCGCGTGTAGGCGTCGGCATACAGGACCGTCTTGGCCATGTGAATCTGTTCTCTGGAGAGGCAGTTGTCGTCATAGCCGGTGCAGGCCAGGGCAGACACATCGAAAGTGCACGCCTCGGGCCGGCTGATGATGTTGTCGACATGCCCGTCAATGTGGTCGCACTGCTTGAGTGCCTCCTTGGCCAGCAGAGCGATATCGTCAGGACCGAGAATCACGCCGCCGTTTCCGTTGCCGGGCTTCAAGTTGGCGGTGCCAATTTTCGTAATCCAGGGCATCAGTCGCGACGTATCCCACGCCGGCGCGCCCACCAGCGCACCGTCAAAACTTGTCGCATCCACCTGAATCTCCTTGAGACCCTGCCGTCCGCCCGTCGAACACCCGCTAAAGTACGAGTACGAGATCGGCGCGTCGTTGTAGTAGTACTCCGTCAGCACCTTGCCCAGCTGCACAGACCCGTGCATCGACCGGTAACCCCAGTCCGCAATCATGTCCGGCGTCGTCGGGTTCCAGTCCAACGCGTCCTGTGTCGAATTGTGCCCGCCGTCTGACGCCAGCGTCGCGAACCCGTACGGCGGGCCCTGGCCCATGTCCGGCCAGTTGATGCCGCCAGCAAACGAGTAGCTGCCAATCGTCAGCAGCCGGCCGTTCCACTGCCAGCCTTTGGGGAGAAACAGCGCAAAGCGATAATTGGAGTTGACGCCGGCCGTGCGGTTCGTGACACGCACCGTCACGGCACACAGCGGCGGCAGCATTGTCGCGTTCTTGGTGAACCCGAGGTCGGCGTGGCCCTCGCCGTAGTTGCCCATCAGCGGCACGCTGTCGACGCGCTCGACTGTCGCATAGCTCGGCAGGGCCTGTGCAAAGGTGTCGGCCGAGCACGGCCGCGTGCGGTGGAAGCCGGTGCCCGCGAGGCCTGTCGAGACCGAGGCCGGGGCTGCCCACGAGAGTCCTCCCGTCGACAGCAGTGCCAGCAGCCACAGTGCGGACATGCCAAAGATGATGAGTATTGCCGTGCGGAAGACGCGGCTCTTGGAAGGCAGCGTAAGAGTTCGTCGTCTGATGCAGTGATGCAAGTATCGTCGTGCTGAGGCGAGTCGTGACCCTTGCGATGCTGTCGACACTGGGCGACTGCCTATTAAAGGGTCCTCTTCATTCTCACTCTCACTCTCAACCCCGTCCACTTCAACGACCTCTTCAGTCACAGCACTGTACTTTTCCTTGCCGACCATGGTTCCCGCATAGTCAGGCGACCGTCTTTTGTCATCCCGCGTTACATCCGCTGCCATGCGGTCGATATCTGTGGTTCTGGTCAAGGCACCCTCTCCGGAAGTATCCCCGGACGAGTCCCCTAAACTTTCAAGGGTACTTTCGTGCTCAAGTGACATGTACTTTGCCCTCAGCTTCCCCGCATCCACGCAACCGGGTCTGGCCCCAGCCGACCCTGGCCCTGACGTGGCTGGCTGTGATTGATGTGATGGCGTTGACGGCGCTGATGTTTGTTGACCTCGTGGCCCCAAGAGCGGCTGCCTGGGTGGTGTGGAATCCGACATCTGGCGCGAGTACTTAAGCAGCCGAGGAGATGTGTGTATTCAATTGCAAACAATGAAATTGAGAGGCGATATTGATTTGATGTAAAGTGAAAGGACGAGGCAAGCCGGGATCACATAATCCAGAATGGCCGCAGCAGAGATGACTAATCCTGGCTGCCGATCCGTCAAGATCGCCGTCGTCGAAAGTGAGACATTGACGCAATGACACCAAACACGCGGATTCCAGACATTCCACAGACCACAGGCCGGGAGCAGGGTGTCTTGGCCGTCTGTCACTGTCCCTGACTTTCGTGTGGTTTAAAACGTTTTGTTTCGTGTACTGTCGCTTGTATTTCCACATCATCTGCAGCCATGTCACGACGTCATGCTGCAGTAGTGTAATAGATGCCCAGGCACACGTAGAAGAATAGATGGTACACTGCACACTCGCTGAGAATCGACGAGTTAAATTCTGATGTTTTGTCGATGAACGCCGTCAATTATCACCAATTTAAGAGCATCACCACTTGTGATTAGTCATCAAATACTTTTTGATATCAACGGATGAATTGCTTCACACATGGCATTGAGTTTATGAATTCAACTAGTGAATCTTTTATCTATAATTTCTACAATTTCTCTCAATTTTATTTGAGTAAATAAAGTAATATTTGATTTACTTTTGACTTTACAACGGTGAAATAATATTTCTTTAGTTTTACAAGAAATCGCACTTTACCAAGCCAACACGTTTGATAGATTGCAGTTGATTGCGATGTACTAAAAGGAGTATGAATATGTACAGCAGAAAGTAATGTGTGAGAAGAAGATAATGTGCAATAAAAAAGAGAAAGAGATCAACGCTTCACTCATCATCCCCGACCACAGACCCCTTTTCGTTGCTATATACAGAGTTGTAGTTGCAGTCGAGCTGCTATATAAACTGCCCCGGAGAGACAGGCTTAGCGCCAGGTGTCGTTCTCGGTGGCAGTCGACACGCTGCAGCCCGAGGGGACGGTGTAGCTGCGGTTGGGGTCGCTCTCCCAGACAATGGCACCCGAGGACTCCTTGCGGATGTACTTGTACTGGAAGGTCGTGCCCGCCGGCAGGTTGATCGTCACGTACCACAGGTTGTTGGACGACGTGTACTTGCTCGCGCTCAGAGCAATGGCGCTGCTAGTGTCCCAGTTAGCAAGCTGTGAGATGGAACCGACAACAAACACATTTTCACCATAGGTGGTAGTAGCAATCTCGTTGAACGTCACGGCCACAGTCGCGGGCGTCGTACACGACGTCGCAGTCGTGGTCGTGCCGGTCTGCGTACCGGTGGCAGTAGCGGTGGTGGTCACGTTGCTCGGGGTGCCGCTGGTCAGCGAAACAGGCCACGAGATGGTCGAGGCGGTCGAGTACGAGCCGGCAGCAGAGGTGGCCGAGCACACGGCGGGCACGCTCGAGGCGCCGGTCTCGCCCCACGGCTGCGGAACCAGGGAGTCGCGGCGGAGCTTGGCAGTCAGCAGGGCAGCGTACGACCAGGTCAGGTCGCGGGCCGACAGCTGGGCACCGGAGTTGCGGTCAAACTGCTCAGCCATGGAGCCGTTGGACCAGGTGTAGGTCTCAACGATAGAGACGTAGCCGTCAGCGTAGGTCTTGACGGCGGCGACAATGCTGGCGTAGGTCGAGGTGCTCGAGGCGTAGGTGCCGACGGCAGCGCTGCTGTACAGAGCCTGGAAGAAGGACAGCGAGGTCGACGTGATGGTCAGCGAGCCCTGGCGGTTCCAGGTGTACAGGGCGTCGTACAGCTGCTCGGCGGCGGCGAGCGTGGTCAGGAACCAGGGGTTGCCGTTGTAGTACGAGTCCTCGGGGTAGCGGCCAGTGGCAACGGCGGCGCTAGCGGCCTTGCCAGAGTTCAGGGTGTAGATGGAACGGAACGAGTCAGTGTAGACCTTGTGGTTGGCAAGGGCGCGCGACGAGCAGGGCTGGAAGGTGGTGTCGTCGCAGCCGGCCTGGGGATCGAAGACGTGGATGCTGCCGAGGAGGGTGTTGGCGTCCTTGCCGGAGCGGCCGCCGCCAAAGTTGGCGTTGATGTACGAGCCGGTCCAGAACGACTGCAGGTAGCACAGGACCTGGGGCGCCTGGGAGTCGCAGTTGGCGCACGACGAGCCGACGCGCTTGGCAAAGGCGGAACCCTCGACCAGAGCACGGTGCTGGGCGGCAACGGTGAAGAAGGACGAGCCGCTGACCTCCTCCCACAGATCGTAGCCAGTCTGGTTCCAGTACTGGGCAACGTAGGCCAGATCGTTCTTAACAACGGGCCAGACGGCGCTCACAGCCTGGCTGGTGTAGCCATTGTCGAGCAGCCAGTTGCCAAAGTCGACCAGGGCAGTGGCACGCAGGGCCGGGCCGTCACGCTGGGGGCGACCCCAGCTGCCGGTAAAGGCAGTCTCGTCGACGTTGAACTTGGGCTCACCAAGACCGCTGCCGTCGGAGAAGGAGCCCGAGGGGTTGGAGACGGTCTGCAGGTAGGCCTGGGCGTTGACGTAGTTCATGATGGGGGTCTGCAGGGCGGTCTGGCCGTTGCGGAACAGCTCGACGAGCGTCTTCAGGACCAGGGCAGCATCACGGCTCCAGGTGTAGTAGTCTGTTGGTTAGTACTTGCTAAGATTCAAAAGTACCAAGTAGAAAAGAAATACTCACAGTTCGGGTTGTCGGTGCTGGGAGAGGCAATGACAACACCCGACTTGGCACTCAGAGAGTACTGGCCGGTGCTGCCAATGTTGGCCAGGATGCGGTCGATGGAGACGGCCGACTCAGCAGCCAGCCAGCTGTCGACAGTGCCGGTGGCACGGGCTTCCAGAGGCTGAGCCGCGGGCTGGGGCTGGGGAGCACCCAGGACCGTCTGGGTCAGGGTAAGGGCGGCGAGCGCCCACGAGCGAAGAGAAGGCATCGTGGAGATGGAGACGGGGCAGACGGGAACAACTGGTGAGACGGAGATGAGGAGGAGGATGAGGGAGAAGGTGAGGGTGAGGAGGAAGGATGAGGATGGAGAGAGAAAGGATCGACGGAAGAACGGACGACTGTCGTGACCCTTTATACTTTTCATGGCGTCAGTAAGCGCAGATCGTGGAGTGTTACTCAGTAGTCTGTCGAACCGTTAGTCCTTTTGACGGGACCGTTACTGTGAGCTGGGAGCTAGGAGCTGGAGCTGCAGGTCGGTACTGACGATGCACATCCCCCATTCGGAGGTGGTCCGTGGTGGCTGTCCCTGGTCTCGGTCTAGCTAGGATGAACAATCGCCAATATCAATGTACAATGTCACAATATCATGAGCCGTCGTCAACCCTGCCTTGTCAAGATGCCAATGCCAGTGCCAATGAGGCCAAGCCTGGTTTTTCCCGAAGTAAGTGGTATGGTGACTGGGGATTGGGGGCCGGGGTATCGCGACGGAACTCGTTTTGATTCGTTTCCGCAATGTTTCTTTTTCTTCTTCTTTTAGGTTTCTTTTTTCTCTACTTCTTTTCCTGTTCTACGCTCTCCAGATAGCACCACCTTCGGCTCCTTCGTCGGTAGGTCGTTGCCAAGAGATTCCAAAAAGGCAATGGCAATTTCCACTGCCAGAGTGTCAGTCAATGCACTGACGACATCCAGGATGGAGATGTCAGATGGAGAACGAAAGCGAAGATAGCCAGTAGCAGAGGGGGCAGCGTCGCAGCGTAGAGCAAGGGGTGAGGTTAGGCAGAGGAAAAAGTGTCACTCGAGTAGAGATGAAAAAGGAAAAACAAGAGACCAAAGAAAGAAAAAGATGAAAACAAAAAGACACGGGATCGAAAACAGTCAAGCCCAAAAGTAAACGGCCCTTTCCCCACACGCCACTGCTCCTCCCCCATCTCCGCACTCCGCACGCTTTCACGTGCATCTCGATTCCTTCAGTCGACAACGGTTTGTGTGCTGTACGATGTATCTTATGTGCTGTGTGCTTGTACTATGGCTGGCAAGTCACAATTTGTGCGGGGACATTGCGGCTGCCGGCTCATCCTGCATCCTGCATGTCTCTTGCATACTATTTGCTCAGTTACAGTACTTTGTACATTGTCCCTCTACCAGCAACAAGTCACTTTTGGGTAGCATTCTAGCTGGTGGCTTGGTCATTTTGATTTTCGCTGCAGGGGTGCTTCTTGAGCAGTCTTCAGTCTTCGGCCAGTGAGCCGCTGCCACCGTTTCAAATCATGTTAGTACTGAGTAACAGTGACAGTGGATGGACAGTCTTGCACAGCTGACTGCTGTTCACATGCTATTTACGACTCTCGCCCTTGGCCGTACCATCCGTACCGTCCAGTCCGGCCCTTTATGCTGGAATATGCATAAAATCATAACCACACATCGGACAAGTAGAATAACGACCGAGCACCTAAATGGAAATAAGCTGAGAGCTTAAATACGTAAATAAGATGCTTAAATCAGTTGATAATGAGAATGGGAGAATGCTTGAAAATAGCTCAATAATCTCGATAAAATCATAAATCACATTAACACAGCTCAATCGAGAAGGAGAATAACAAGACGAAAAAGTCCCAGGCCAAAGCAAGCCAACGCAAACCAACGGCCTCCGTTCTTTCGGGCCTTCCATGGTCGATCTGGGGGCTACAGATGTCGATGTAGATGAAATGAGAGGGGCGAACGCGGAGAATATAGTCAGTTTGGGGAAAGGGGCCGCCCGCTCTGGTAGCGCAGTTCTCAGTACCTTGTCGATGCGGGGAATTAGTGAGTGAAAGCATTAAGCATACTGCTAGTCGAGAGAGCTCAGAACAAAGAACAAGCACAATGCATTGACTGAAATCAATAGTTTGGACGGGAGGAGTGCGGAAGCGGGAAGGAAATTGCGGAGGAGATGAGCAAAGGGCGGTGATGCTGATGACATGGCCAAGAAGAATAAGAAGCATAGTGAATGACGCCTGCACAATATTGAAGGCATGCCGTGAAGACACCGACAGGCTTGGTGTGCCGATCACAGCCGTGCAAGTTCTAGTCTGATGTCTGATGGTGTCTGATGTGGAGAGCGGGAGTGTGAGGAGAGGGGTGTGGGCAGAGGCTGAACGAGGTGACGATGCGTAATGAACGAGTGTGAGTCCGTGAACCCGTAAAGTGTGAATCCGAGAAACCCGAGTTATTCTGCGAATTCATAAAAAGGCAAACACACAAGACCAATGGCGCCATGCATGCAATGTCAAGTCAAGCAGTGGAATAATACAAAAGCCAACGGTGATATCGAGCTGCCGGCGACACCCCGGCGCCGAAAAGACGGAGGTGGAGGGTGGCATGCAGGGGCGAAGCCAGGAACAGGATAAAGGCGGCTGTTGAATGGAAGATGTACTGAGTAGAAAAGAAATCAAAATATAAAAACAGAAAAAAGTACTTTGCAGCATGAGGTCAGCTGCCACCAGCCAGCCAACATCGACGTCGTAATCCGTGCCTGGACTCCAAAAACCTACGACATGAGTACATCGTACACAGTACTCACCACTCCAAGAGTGGCCTGGTGTGCTCCGTGACCCATGCTGCGTGGCCGGCGCTGCGAGGGTTACGTTCGGACCGCCCTCGGCTGTTCTGGCAGCTGGGCCTGGTGGCGGACGGGCCTAACTGGTGACAGCAAGATCGTCACCTGAGCTTGGCGGCGAATATCGCTTCTTTTTTCTGTTTTTGTCGGCGTTTACACTTTGAGAGAGTTTACTCAGTACAGACGGGATACTCCGCGTGCTATTGTCGGGGGTAGTATGATTAGTAACCGTTGCATTGGAGAGCTAGATTCGGAAAGTGCACGCCGTATAAGAGAGCAGATATAGTCAGTTATATCAGCACATGCTGGTGCATAGAACCGACGGTCGACGGCCGACGGGTTGGGTGGCCACTCCCACTCCGCGTTGTATCCAGCACCAAACCGGCTACCGGATATAAGTAGAAAATGGTAAAGGGTAGTTGCGTGTTGTTTCCCAGGACTTGCTTCGTTTCTGTAGATGTCTTTACACTCTCGACGACGTCAAAAAAGCAGCTGACAATTCGGAGAACGTCGCAGTTGGAGACAGAAGAGCGGCAGCACAACGTCGACGACGACCTGACGCAGCCCTGCCAAGACTTTTTCATGAATTGCTGTTCGCCGTCGTAGTCTACAGAGTACAGCCGAGACTAGTCCGCCGATCGAAAGTTGATGCTGCTTGGCCACCACCTCGGTCGTTTATCGTCTCTTCTGACGTGACGCAGTTTGTGATCCAACTGTCATGATGTATTGTGGCATTCTTGACTTCTTGACATTCTTCGATATTTGCTTGACATTCCCTTTCAACAGCTTGCCAACTAGGCCGGGCCTTTCTCTCAATGGGGCTAGCCAGGCCAATGATGGGAACCAGGGTGTCCAAATGACTGGGGTGTCGAGCTGGCGAGCTGGCTGAAGTTGGGTCTGCCGGCAGTGCCCAGACTCTCGTTCGCACGGGATGAGCTTGGGCAGTATTGACAATACTCCGTAACATTAATAAGAGGTTGATAATAAGAGGCAATGGCACTGAGGTTTTTGATAAAAGCTCATATGATCACATTTACAAAGAGAGACTTCGTAGAGATACTCCGGTATTTGTCTACTTGATAGGACTCCGGCGAAATACACTGATGGCCGACTTATGCTTGTCTACCCCTGTAGTTTCATGCACTCTCTCCTGTAATTAGAGTTATTTGAGCACACAGGCCAATCTTGTTCAGTATAGGTTAGCAGCGGCCTAGCTCTGTAAAAAAATAGTGTGCGGGTCAGATGATTCTAGAGCGAACTGCAGAGCATTGCAGAGTGATTTACCTCACATAAATAGATCTCGACTTCAGCAGAAGCGCCGGTCTGGGATCGGCAAAGTAGACGTTTATAAATAAAAACGTAAACGAAAATAGAGCGAAATAAAAGACGCAATCAAGTCATACAAAGAGTAAAAACAGCAGAGAAACAAAGACGTCAAGACCAAGACATCAAGGCGAAAATCCAAGGGCCAAGGAAGGCCATGGCACGGGAGCATTCGGCGTTTTTATTAGACACCTGCACGCAAGCTTCGCCGAGCGGCTCAAGTCGAGCTGGGCAGCCACTCAGCCTGTTTTGTTACTCTGTACCCCATACTCCCCAGGTCTTCCCCATCTGACGGCCCCCAGTTTGCGTCATCTCATCCTTCCCTTCCTCTGCTTCATCCTTCGTCCACCATCCTTCGTCTTTCATCCTTTGCCAACACGGCAGTTCAGTACTAGGTGATGCCCCGGACTTTGATCTAATAGTTTGGTAGTCGATTGTACCTGTCAGATTCTGACATATCTACAGAATAGAAGCAGAATGGGAATTTAACTAGCAATTTTTCAGATGTAATTCATACAAATTAATTCTGTAAAAAACATCACCAAATTATGAGATGCATACTCTGTACCAAGTATTGTCAATGCCAAGAGATATAATCACTGCAGCCGATGAACTGCAGTAGATGGATGCCACAAAGCAAAATGATAACATCAGCTACTTTGGGTCTGTTGAGACAGTTCAACTTGCCTTCCCAGTGACCCGGATTCCGTCTCACTGCTGCCATTGATCACCACAACAATGCGGGGAGATGCATCCACGGCTTCCTCGTACACCACCTAGTTTCTAGCTCATCTGGACCTGTAAAGAATATTACTTCTGCAACTAGTTGTCCATGTACAATACGTAGTTGTATACATCGAGGAGTACCAGCGGCCTAGCCCGTGATGCAGTCGTGATACTCGGAATCACGTTTGGCTTTCGGAGATTGAGGGGAACGGCTCGCCCTGACGGCATAGTCTTGGCAAAGAAACAACAATACTTCTATCGGCATTGCCGCAAAGTGCATTGTGCAATGCAGCCAAGAGATTCGCTGTCACCATCACGTCCTGGCTCGGGCTTCAGTCTGAACTCTGAAGTCTGATCAGCGGCTATATATATCTCTATATATATCAGCACGAGAAACTCGGAGAACCAATTTGGAGAAGGCGTCTACACTGTAGAGGGCGCGTCTTTTAAAAATATCAGTGGTAGCTCTTGGCTCTGCTATTGTACTCCTCATCTTTGGTGACACTGTCGAGATCATGGCCAGTTGGGTGCTCTTCTGCGGCCGGCTGTGATGCTATAGGGCCGTCTTGGCAGCGCCGTTAAGCAGCAGTAGAGAGCATATCCCCGCAGTTAACTCTGCTGCCAATACATCGTATAATATTATAAACCTACGAAGAAAAACTCCGATATCTTGTCGGAATGTCCCTTTGCATTGGATTCGATGATGCCGCCCAACACTCACCCTCATATGATGTAGAGGTGTGAAGACGCGGCTTTTGGTCAGCAGATGTCAAGTAGTAGGTGTCAGTCTAGGTTAGCTATTTTTTGATTGAATACTTACTGTCTGCTTTGCATCACGAGTCGTCGTTGTCAAGATCATGAACATCGTAAAGTCAAACAGTGGGGTACCCGTAGTGATGCCTTCCTATTGCAGTCGTTCTTTCCTCATTGAATTGCTTGCAATTCCGATTTTGAAGCATTCACGTGACGTCTATATTCCGATTTATTTGATGCTTCTCCTTTCTCACGAGAATGCTCATTTTTGATTTCAAGAAATTGCCCAATTTGATGTGGTGTGCGTTTGTCGAGTTGATTTGTCGAGTCAGTCGGCCTAACCAGCACCCATTGGCGTGTGAAAGCGCCGAAAGCCCCTACGGCCCCTACAAGCTACGGGGACTTTGCAGGGGGGCCTGACTCGATTTGTATAGGATTTGCACTGACGGCAGTAGCACCCTGTAATGACACCCGCTGCCTGGCTGCTCCTTCCTCCTCTTCTTCTTTCCTCTTTCGCTATTACACATAGTAATTCATATATATAAATATGGCCGGCCCTCGTTCCTCGTCTTGCCTCATGCCTTGGCCTCCTCCTCTGACCACCACACAGCCATCTTCATATCGTTTTCACGACTGAATGCAAATATGAAGCTGTCTTCGCTCCTCCCCTTGGCCTTCCTGGGCCAGGCAGTCAATGCCCTGTCGCCCGCCGAGTGGCGCAAGCAGTCCATCTACTTTCTGCTGACGGACCGTTTCGGCCGCACCGACAACAGCACCACGGCCACCTGCAACACCGAAGATAGAGTAAGTCGGAGATTTTTTAATTGCATCTGCTTGGCTGATAACAAGGCCGAGTTCTGCGGCCAATATTTACTATCCCGAGGCTAGTCACTAACAAAATAGGTCTACTGCGGTGGCACTTGGCAGGGCGTCATCAACCATGTAAGTCGTCCCGTCCTCGGCAGCAAAGACGCCACACAGCAACTACAGAGTGGCTACTAATTGTCTAGCTGGACTACATCCAGGGCATGGGCTTCACGGCCATCTGGATCACCCCCGTTACTGGCCAGTTCTACGAAGACACAGGCGATGGCACCTCGTACCATGGCTACTGGCAGCAGGACATCTACTCCCTGAACCCCAACTACGGCACTGCTGCCGACCTCAAGGCCCTGGCCACTGCCCTGCACAACCGCGGCATGTACCTCATGGTCGACGTCGTTGCCAACCACATGGGCTACGATGGCGCCGGTACCAATGTCAACTACGCCGTCTTTGATGCTTTCCCGTCCTCCAGCTACTTCCACTCCTACTGCGAGATCACCAACTACGACGACCAGACCAACGTCGAGGACTGCTGGCTCGGCGACACCACGGTGTCTCTGCCCGACTTGAACACTGAGCTCACCTCGGTTCAAAACATCTGGTACTCGTGGGTCAAGGACCTCGTCTCCAACTACTCGAGTACGTCTACCTTCTCCCCTTACTAACGCATGCTAACAAAACAGTCGACGGTCTCCGTGTTGATACCGTCAAGCACGTTCAGGAGTCGTTCTGGCCCGGCTACAATGACGCTGCAGGCGTCTACTGTGTCGGCGAGGTCTTTGACGGCGACCCGGCCTACACTTGCCCCTACCAGAACTACATGGATGGCGTGCTCAACTACCCCATTTACTACCAGCTTCTGTACGCCTTCCAGTCCACCAGCGGCAGCATCAGCAACCTCTACAACATGATCCAGACCGTTGCCAGCGACTGCGCCGACCCGACTCTGCTGGGCAACTTTATCGAGAACCACGACAACCCGCGCTTTGCCTCGTACACAAGCGACTACTCGCTGGCCAAGAACGTGCTGTCGTTCCTCTTCCTCTCCGACGGTATTCCCATTGTCTACGCCGGCGAGGAGCAGCACTACAGCGGCGGTGCCGACCCGGCCAACCGCGAGGCCACCTGGTTCTCGGGCTACTCGACCACGTCCACGCTGTACACGCACATCAAGACCACCAACCAGGCCCGTGCGCTGGCCATCAGCAAGGACAGCAACTACATCACGTCCGCCAACAGCCCCTTCTACCAGGACTCCAACACCATTGCCATGCTCAAGGGCTCGACCTCGGGCAGCAAGGTCATTACCGTCCTGAGCAACAAGGGCGCCAGCGGCAACAGCTACACGCTGAGCCTGAGCAACACTGGCTACTCGTCCGGCGCGACCCTGGTGGAGCTCTACACGTGCACGACGGTCACCGTGGACAGCAGCAGCAACGTCCCCGTACCCATGGCCACGGGCGCGCCGCGCGTCCTCGTGCCGTCGTCGTGGGTCTCCGGCAGCGGTCTCTGTGGCACCACATCGACTGGTACAGCCACAGCTACAGGTACGTCCCCAACAGCTACAACCACATGCACTGCAGCAACCTCTGTCTCTGTCAGCTTCAATGAGCTGGTCACCACCACGTATGGCGAAAATGTTTACATCTCTGGTTCGATTTCGCAGTTGGGTAGTTGGAACACGGCGAACGCGGTTGCCCTGTCGGCATCCAGCTACACGTCTTCCAACCCGCTCTGGAAGGCTACCGTGTCGCTGCCGGCCGGTACGACCTTTACATACAAGTTTATCAAGAAGGAGTCAGATGGCAGCGTTGTCTGGGAGAGCGACCCCAACCGGTCGTACACCGTGCCGACGGGCTGCACTGGCCTCACGGCGACGGTGTCGACCACTTGGAGATAGTCTCTCGTCAAGGTCTTCAAGGACTGAAAAAAAACTAAAACGAAGAGAACAACCCAAAATCAACTCAAAATGTCTTCACTTCTTTGTATATATTACTACCTCTTGTATATTCCTGTCATGTTACTTTACCATACGCGCGGGGTCGTCCCTATGACGGCTCCCAATGCAATCATTCTCTTCCGCTCTCTTGATAGTGATCAAATTAGGCATACCCGAGGTTCCAAAAATTGTCCAGATTGCTCTTGGTGTCCGCATCGACGTAGTCGTGGGCTGCGCGGAACGTGACGTGCTCGCCGTGGATCTCGGCCACGCCGCCCGACTTGCGCAGTGCCGCCTCGCCCTCGCCCGCGAGACCCCGCACAATCTCGTCCACGCCGCGCACCAGCGTCGACATCGGCGTCATCGCCATCTTTGTAAACAGGTCCTTGCTCGGCGCAATGTTGGTCTCCAGCACGGCCGGCGCGAGGCCGTGGATCTGGATGCCGGCGCGCTCGAGCGGCAGCGCCAGGGCCTGCACGAGGCCGACGACGCCAAACTTGCTAGCGGCATAGATGGGCGCAATGGGGAACGGGTAGAGGCCCGCATTGGATGCTGTGCAGATAATGTTGCCGCGCGTCTGGGGCCGGTCCGCGGCAGCACCCGCAGGCACAGACGGCGCATTCCGTCTCATGTAATGCGTCGCCAGTTTAACGGCTGTTCTTTAGTATTATCTTTTATTCATATACCTCATAATAATGCTTACTGTACATTGTGCCGACAAGGTTCACGTTGAGCGTTCGCATAGATGGTTCCGATGGGGGGCCATCTGTCGCACTCTCCAACGGACCAAGCGCCTCGGCCACCAGGCTCGACTCGCCGTTCTCAGAAATGCCCGCATTGGCCATGACGACGTCGATCCGGCCGCACGACTTGTAGACGGCCTCGAACGCGTCGGCCTGGCTCTTCCACGACGACACGTCGCAGGTGATAAACTGGATGTTTTGTGAGTTTGAACTCTCCGAAACACTCTTAAGCTCCTCAACAACAGTGAGCCCGCTCTGCGCGTTGACATCCAGCACGGCGACGTGGCCGTACTGCTGCTCGACAAAGTAGCGGGCCATGGCCCGGCCGATGCCGCTGGCGCCGCCGGTGACGACGGCAACGCGGTCGCTGTTGGACATTGTGAGAGACGGGTTGAGAACCTGTGTCTGTTTTTACGTAGTCTGAGTCTTTGTTTGATATTGATTTGAAATTGATTTGAAATTCGAGTGTTCAGATAGGGTCTAGGATGTCAGTGATTGTTGAAATAACGTTAAAGGGGGGGGGTCAAAATTATATACATCGAGGTCTCCACCGGGAGTACTTTGCCAGCAGTCCGGCAATCGCTAGCATTCAGACGTAGTACAACTTCGGAGCTGCGGCTGTTAAGTTTCAAATGCATCACCTGTCACACATCAAAAATCCATCAAAATATTCAAAATAAGATCATAATTATTCAGAGTATTAGCTATAAACAAAAGAAACGTTGCGATCCATGGTATCGGTAAGTATAATGATTAAAACAATTGAAGGAATAAAGGAAATGAGAGAGCGAAAGCGCTGAAAGGCTATCAGATGTGGAAAGAATTGAACAAGAAGACGAGAAGAAAAGTAACAAAAATGAAGAAAATTGAAGGGGATAAGTGAGAGGCATAGGAAAATGAACAAAAATCATATTCACGGCTCGTGGTCGTCAATCACATCCAGGTAGTCAAAGTCCCGGATCACTGGCGCCACGTTGCTCGCGTCGTCGGCATCCTGGCTCAGGAGGGGCCGTTCTGCCCGGCGCCGGCTGCTGCTCTTCTCACGCGGCTCGCGGCTGGAACTGGCATCCCTGCCATCTTTGTCACGGCGGCGGCGGCGGCGTTCAGAGCTGTCGCCATCGGTCGTGTAGTTTCCAGTCTGCGACTCGTCGGTGGTCTCGTCCAGCGTCAGAAAGGCGCTGTTGGACGAATCGGGCAGACCAGGGAGCACAGGCGGGCCCTGTCTTGTCGTGCGCGAGCTGCTCTTCTGCTTCTGCTGGTGCTGCTCGTCGTAGGCAGCCCACTCGGCCTCCTCGGAGGGAGGAACGCCAATGCTCATGCCCTTGTTGAGGCCGCTGTTGACATTGGCACTTGCGCCGCCGTAGGGTCGATTTTGCTTGGAAGACGCCACAGACCGGCCGCCCGTAGATGATGGGGCCGTGCTGCGCGAAGACCGGACACGGCTCGAGTGCTCGGAGAAACCGCCGCTGCCGCTCGACACGACACTGCTCGCGCCACCGTACGCCGACGACGGAGCATAGTTGTAGGCACTGTTGTCATTGCCACCGCCGACAGCGCTCAGAGCGGCCGTCAACGAGCCAGAACGGCCCGTCTGTCTGCTGTACTGTGCAGCAAAGTTTGGGTTGCTGCGGGAAGATGGGGGGCCGTCGTTGGTGGGAGGGCGAGGGAAAGAGTATGCGCTGCCGCCGCGATCGCTCATACTGCCGCCAGTGATGATGCTGTTGCGACGCACGGGGCTGTTGTTGCCCGAGCCTCCTGACGATGCAGTCGAGCTCTCCTCGTTGGCACTGCTGCTGTTCATGTTGCTTGTGTTCCAGGTACGCGGGACCATCCAGCAGTGAGACAGCTCGTGGGCAGCCTCATCGCTCGATCCAACCAAGCCGCCATTACCCATGGTTCTCCATGGCGGCATCTTGGCACCCTTGAGCCGAGGCGACAGGTGGTAGGCGACATTGTCCTTGTACCGCATGTTGAGAGCATCGACAGACACGGAAGCCAACGTCTGCAGGACGCCATAGACGAGCACCCATCGGCCACGACGGGCGATGGAAGGGTCGACATCGCCTACGCGGTCGGCCTTCTCAAACTTGGAAAAGGCATCGATCAGATCAGACTGGTTGAATTCGGAGCCGAGAATGAGCATGTTTGTGGCGACAGTGTAGGCGAGCTGGACACGACGTTCGACAGCACCACCACGGCTGGCGCCCTCCTTCTTCTTCTCCTTGTCCTTGCTTGCTGCAGAGTTGGGCGGCGGGATCGATTCGGGCACCAGCGGGAAAGGGTGTGGGATGTGCGGGAAGCGCAGCTTGTTGTCGAACTCGACGAGCATGTCGGTCATGGGCAGGTCGGCGGTGTCGGCCTCGAAGCCCCTGTTTCCGCTTTCCGACACAAGCATCCACTTGCGTCCAGACCGTGCCTCGGATCCGTCCCAGATGATGTCGCGGTCGACAAGGTAGTCATACAGGGCAGCAAAGTCCTTTTGCAGTGCATGTGCCACTGTCCGTGTGAGCCACATCTCGTCATCGTCGAGACCGCTGGACCCTGGCGGCGGTGGGGATGGCGGTGCAGGCGGCCAGCGACCATACGTGCGCGTGTAATGCTGGACCAGGAACTTTTGCATGCGATCTGCGGCTGCCTTGGCAGGACTGGGCATGCCAGGGCCGGTGCCGCTGGCCACCATGGCAAGCGGCGCAGGCCACATGTCAGCGTACTGGAACTCGGCCAGGCGCTCTTCGGCAGCCTGGACTCTAAGCTGTGTCTCGAGGCACGCTCTCTCGAGCAGAGCACGTGTGATGGGCGTCACGCTCTTGAAGTCGGCAGCATTCTCGACGCTCGCGTACATGCCTGTGCTGTGCAGGAAACTCTCGCGCCAGCCCTCCTCCCACCGGACATCCTGGCTTTCCGACCAGGCAAGAAGCGAAACGGCATTCTCGGGGTCGTTACGGATATCATCGATGCCGCGGGCGCCAAGGTAGTTGATGATCGTGCCGACATTGTCCATCTCTGGCGGCATATACTGCTCGAGCCGGGCATGCAGGTCGGACAGCGCCTGGTAAAGCGACAGGCCAACGAGAGATGCATGGTAGAGCAGAGCAAAGATGTTGCGCGTGGTGATGTGGTGGCGCAGCTGGTCGACCTTGTTCATATTTGGTGGTGTGGGGAAGTACATTTCATAGCTAATCTGGCCGTCGGCATCGGCAAGGCTGGCATCTTCGGAAATGGGCGGTGTTGGCTGGCCTCCGTATGCACCATGGCCGTGGCGGCCGTGGCCGTGAGGACCCAGATGGCCATTGGGGCCACCCCCCTGCATGTGGCGCTGGAGCATAGGCGGTGCGCCGATGGGCGATGGCGGGAGCTGGACGTCTTCTTCGGTTGACCCTTCGCGAAGAAGCGTAATGAGAAATCTGGACTCGGTGGCCTCGATAATGTGCGAAGACAGGCGGAACGACGGGTTCGGGCGCGGCTGCTGCCCCTTGTGCCCAAAGAACACGAGCACGTCGCCGTTGGGGTCCCACAGCTCTGGGTCTTTGCGAAGCTTGTTCCAGCGCTGCACTGGCCGCCCGTTGCCGATCCACCGCTTGATGAGTGGTGTGCTTGACGGAGGGATGGGAGGCAGTTTCGCGGACGGTGGCGGTGATGCGAGGCTGCTGTTGTCCCAGTTTGAACCTTCAAGCGACGCCTGGGCAATTTGTTGTTGCCGTTGCCGTTCGTGCATGGCCATGTGGTGCTGCTGCATTTGTTCGTGCTGGGCGGCAGCCATGTCGTACGGGTCGTTGTTGGGATCATAGTCGCCGCTGCTGAAGCCACTCGGGTTGGGACGGACTGTGGCGACGGATGGTGGCCGGTTCTCCTGGATGGGCTCGTCCTTCTTTTTGTTCTTGCCAAATGTGAAAGCCTTGACAAGTCCACGGCGCACACCTTCGCTCTTCTTGTCGACTGCTGAGCGGAGACCTGATTTCTCGATTCCCGAAACGTCTTCTGTACGAATATTTGGCCGGCGAGCGCGGGCATATGCAAAGTCGTCTAGTGGGCGGTCGGGTCTTGAGCTTGGCTGGCGGCCGTCGGTGCTGCCGCCACTGCTGCCATTGCTCCGACCGCCATAGGACATGTGCGGGTGGCTGAGAGGCTCAGCTTCACGGATGGGCTCTGTGAACTTGAGAAAGCGGCCATTGGTGGTGCCTATGCCAGTGTCTTGCCGCATGGGCATGTTGTAGTCGCTGATTGTGGCGGCATCGTCAGAGCTGACTATTGACCGGGCCCGGCCTCGATTTGACGAGGATGCAGCTGCTTTTTCGGCAGCCTTTGTCTCTGTGATCTTCTTGCGCACATATGCGCTTCTGCCGGACATGGTGGGCGAGTCGTGTGGTCAACGACGCTACAGGTCGTGCCGATATCCGCGGTTGTGTACTGAGTAAGTGTCGTGTGCTCGTTTACTGTTGTTGCTCAGGTTGGTATTTTGAAGAAAAAATACAGAGTAAGCTCAAGTTTTGTCAACAAGAACAACTCAAAGAATGTAGAAGAAAACTAAAGATGCTGTCAGAAGTGGGCATGGGTCAGAATATGCATAGCCATAGAGAAATAAGAAGTGTAGTGAGATGGATAAGGACGGAGTGAAAAACAACCCTGGGTTCCCATGTACTTGGTTCGCCGTTGTAAGAGGGCCACTGCATCCACATCGAGAGGATACGTTTGCGTGGAAAGCAGAGGATGTAGTAGGCGACTGACAGGGGAAGAAGCTAGTGGGGGTAGGTCGGTGCAGGTGCAGAAGTGTGTGTGGGGGGGTGAATACATAAAGAAGACAATAAAGAATAAGAAATAGAAATAGAACGCAGGAATAATGAGAGCAGTGAAAGAGCAAGCAACGAGACGAAGAGTGCAATGTAGACGAATCCAGAATAGAGCCGGTCTAATCAGGCTTGGTCGCTTTGGGAAGTCAATGGCAGACCCCTGTTGGTGTTGGCGGTGGCTTGAAGTGTAACGGCAGGGCCGCTTGATGCCACCCGCTGATAGTTGGCTTGCATGTGCTTGGATCGGGAGACTTTTGCGGGAAGTACTCGCAGGCTGGGATACAGAAAAGATACAGGCAAGATACAGTAAACCAGAAGAAAATGAAGTGCCAACGGTATCGAGACAAGTGCATGAAGACTCGTGGCAATAGGGGGATACAAAGCGCAAGTACATGCCGAGACCGACGAGACTAAGCACTAACAGAGATTAATCTCGGGGAATTCTTACCTTGACATAAAATGAGTAGTCGATGATAGCGTGGTGAGAAGTGGTATCAGAAGACTCCAGGTCGGTGTCGTTTCGCGGTTGAACGTGCGAATGTGCAGAGACGGGGCCGGAGACGGAAACGGAGAAAAGGCAAGGAGCCTCAAAGCGCAGTCCTGTCCGTGCCACGTATCAAGTGCTCGGATGGCCAGGAGAAGGATTGAATGAACGGCCGTATACTAGAATAGAGGTGGATGGCGACGTGATGAATTAAGGTGTTGAGGGTAGTAAGCTGAAAAGCGGTGGTAGTCGAGGGGTTGTAGTGGTGCTGGTGTGGTGTTTGTGGTGGTGTTGAAGTGGCAGGGTTTGCGATATGATGTGGTGGTGTCAAGGGTCAAGTCGTCAAAGCAGATTCAATCAAGCAGAATCGAAAACTTGAGAAGAGTCGTCCGCACAAAAAGCTACCGACAAGCCTTGGCCAAGAATGCATCGACGACGTGGAGACAAAGTGAGGAATGGGACGAGGAGGATATATGTAGCTACGCATCAAGCAAGACATTCAAGTAGAATGATAAGGATGGGGGTAAAATACGCAGAGAAGACGAGACACAGACAGAGATAGGGGAAGAAAGGGGAAGCAAACTCCAAGATAGAGTCAAGAGAGCACAATAGACGGGCAATGATGTAAGACAGGAGGGATTCTGGTGATGATCAGATCGGCCTCAAGGGAGAGAAATGCAGCAAGCCACGACATGGGAGACGGTGTCGACGTGCAGGGCGGTCTGTCCGGGGCAAGACGTCAGCGGCGTGTTGGAGGAAGAAAAAGCAATAATGATTAGAAAAGAAGAACAGCAAGCGAGACAGTAACAAAGCAGGCGAATAAAATGACCATGGATGATGTTCGCGGCTAATGCAGGCGGTATCAGCGACAGGCCAAAGTAAACAATAATAAGCAAAAGAAGCAAATACGGTGTAAGCAGAGAGAGTGATGGCCGAGACAGCAATGACAGCAAGATGATGACGGGCAAAGGTGTGTGAGGATAGTGAGGTGCAGATGAGAAATCAGAAAATCAAATGAGTAAACAATCACAATCAACATCAACAATGAACTAATATCAAATCATAAAGAACAACAACAAACGGTCGAGATACAAGTAGCGCGAAGGACGAGATGTGAGGCAAGGATAGATGTGATGTCGATGTCAATATCAACCAGTTGAAAGCCGACAGCTTGACTTTAGAAAGCAAACAGGACGATCACTTTGAGAACTCGTCGTGACTGGTCTGTATTCACCTCGACCTCGAGACCGCGACCTGACTCGACCTCAAGTTGACCTGGACTCGACCGGCTCGACTCGACCTCGCGCCAAACGGAACAGAGCCGAGCAGTTTCGGTCTGCTCTTGAGATGAAGACTAGGCATGGCTAGGCGTGGTTGGCGGGCTGGGCTAGGCATAGACGAGAATAGTGGGCTGGAAGGGTCAGGACTAGCAGTTAGCAGAACACTGGCGTTGTAACGCTGGAACCCTGTCCTGTAGCGTGGAGGTGGAGAGCGCAGACGAGGTACTCAAAAAACAAGAGGCAGACTCGAGAGGACAGAGGCAGACGAAAAGCAGACTAGGGGGTGGTTTGCGATAAGCCGCCGGCCAATGCGAAAACGCGAGGTTTTTTTGCAATACAGAGTATTGTCCAATTCAAAGCCGTAATCACTATCTGCCGTATCAAGACAGTATGACAGAAACTGTCGAGAACAGCAACGGCTGTCAGGTATCGTTAATCGTTATCAGGGCAAGGGAGCCGGCAGCCTTGCTCATTGGACGATGCGAGACAAACGGCCATCCTTATTAGGGTGTCTCTTGTGGTCTTGGTGTCTCAGTGTCTGCCTCTTTGCCGTGACAGCAGTTGCTTTTGCGCTGCTTTTGCGTTCTTTTGTTTTGCCTGCTTTTGATTGCTTGATCGCTAGATCGCTTGATTGCTGATTGCTCCCGCTGTCTCAATAACAGCCAGAGTCATATCTCGATCGCCAACTTTGATTTGACTCTTGAATCAAACCCTGAGAATCGTCTGAAATCAAAAATAACAGCTGCAGCATCCATGTCTGGGGAGACAACGGGGATATTGGGGCGCTGATCCTTTGTCTATTTTACTCGGCGTGCTCTTTTTCGACTTGAGTCCACCCTGCCGTTTCTTTTTCTTCTCTACTTCGTACAGAACCCAGCAGTTTAAATTCAGCGGCCTCAGCCAGTGCTAATTCGCGACGATCAACGGCCCAAAGCCTAAAGCCATCCTTGTGAGCCCTGTCGGTGATCTCTGGGTGATCTCTCAACATGTTGGACGATCCATGGCCGCCTTGGCAGCAGTGGGATTCGTGAATGTGGCTGTACTGTCTCCAGAGTATCTACTTCGTAGCAAACTCATCTTGATGACGGCAGTGGTGGCTTTTGGCTTTCTCTGGCTTTGGTTTATGGCGTTGAATGGCGTCTGTCGCTGCTATCTGCCGTTGTTGACTTGGCAGATGGTGGATGTATGTGGGTATGTGGCGCTGTCTATGTACGGCGTAATACGGCGGATGCAGAAGAGTACGACGCACAAAGGCAGAGACTTGAATGCTCCGTATTGCAGACATTTTGGAAGAGGCATATCAAGGCACATATTACTCAGGACAGAGACAGAGATGCGGATGGTGGTATTCGCGAGTGGATAGGGGCAAATCTTGCGTGCCAGAAAGGAAGGAGCAAGGGAGCCGAGCAGGGATCGACCAGTAACGGCAGGAGCAGGTCGAGCAGGTCGCAAGCCGCAAACGCAGGAGCCAGAAACGCACAGCAAGGGTAGCAGAAACGACGCACACAAAACAAAACGGAAGCGAGGAAGGAAGGACCGCTTCGTAGTGAGTCGAAGAGGCAGGTGCATCGTATTCCGATCCTCTACTCTATTCTGTACAAGGCAAGAGGTGCTATGCAAGGGACTCTCGTGAATCTTGGGAAGGAGCGACCGCGACTGTGACGACTGCTCTGCTCTTCTGCATGGAGTCGTATCTTGTCCATGTTGGGCAAGAGCAGTACGGCAATAGCAATTTGCTGTTAAATGCTGTTAATTCAAAGTAAATATTGAGGGCACGGACACAGTCGCTCTTGCCAAAACGATAGCCTGTTTCCGGTCATGCATGCAAAGCAATATTCTCTTAGCATCGGCTTATTAAGACAGCCTACATCGTAGAAGGGGCTCGGTGAAGGTATCTCCAGATCATCATGCTACCCGTTCATTGATCACACTTCCGTGTGGCCCGACGGCGGAGTTTCTCTGGGTGCTCTGTTTTTCTACAACTCTATTTGTTCTTGTGCATCTTGTGTTCGTCTCTCGTCTAAATATGTAAATACTCTCTCTTGCAGACCAAGAGTTTGTGCAGCTCGCTCGGACTGCAAGTATATTATTGTCCGACAGGCACTCTCCAAGACGGTGCACTGAGAATTAAAAACTAACTGAGTACTCTGTACAGGGCCGACAAAAAGTCCGGAGAAGAAGAAAAGAGGCAAGTGGAAATACGACGCGAGCAAGGAGTGATATGGATGGCGACGTGATATTGTGATGAGGGCCCGATAAAACACGGCTGAGAAAGTAGACAAAGGTGAGGACAGAGAGGTTGTACTGAGTACTGAGTACTGTTCTACTCTGTACTCCTATTTGAATTGCGACGAGCAGAGAGTGTCGAGATTCGTCGAGCATGTCTCAGCGAGAGAACAGCGAGAGCAGAGATTGGGTGGCAAGATGTAGGATGTGATGTACAGTGTAAGATTATCATTGAAACTCTGAAAGCAAGGCCAAGACGCAAATCGATGCAAGCAACTGGCATCCTATCACAAGTCAGGATCGTACGTCGTACGATGTGTAATTTTCAGAGAAATACCCGAAGCAAGAGGATAAAGTTGACTACTTCGTACATCGTAGTAGACTGCAGAATACAGAGTACAGGAGTGAAAGACCGAACCAGGGGCACATGGTAGCACGTACCGTATCGATGTGGACATGTCACGGAGACGAGGCTTTCACAGTATACAGACGACTGCTCCGTTCAACTATAGTGCTAGCATAGTGCATAACTAGCAAGAGCTAACAGGCTCTAGAGAGTAACTAGCAGCATAGAGTAGCACCTTGACATCTTCAACGGCTACTTCAGGAGTTGTGTCCGAGACTAACGGCACCACGCCGATACGTGAGTGTATCTTGTTGAGTATTGGCAAGAAATAAAATGTATTAGTAGCTGCGTTGATATAGTTGATGTTGATTGATGGCTGCCATCATAAGTGGTGGTGTTGATGTTCCGATTTCTGGTTGACTCTTGATTTCGGCTTGATATGTGGCACAGCTACAGTACCAGAGTACTAGAGCAGCACTACCCAACTCAATCCAATGCGTCGTCATAATCTACTTTATCTACAAGCTATCACTCTATTACGTTTGCTTTGCTCTGCTGGGACAGATCCACGGCTAGCACTGAGCCCTAGCTTTCGGGAGAAGCTTTCTGGAAGAGATCTTGATTAGATCGTTGTTTTCAGTACGTAATGGAATGCAATAGCTGTGGTAGAGCTAGACGCGTGACAACTGACATCAACATCGCCTTTGCTTTGGATAGCTTCCCTGGTTGACATCGTAAATACTCCGACTGGAGACCCTGACGATCTTTGGATTGCTGGGCTCGCCATGCTGGTCAATACAAGCAGTGCATGGGTGCCATCCTTCCGACAATGGATCTGTCATAAATAGCAGCAAAATGGGTTCTGCAGAGCACAGGCCGCGCCGGTGGAGGATACTGGCAAACACGGTCAGCACGGTCAACACAGCAGCCGCGGCGATCGAGAAATCACTTCAGTAAGGGCATGAATAAATCATAGTAAATTGATCTTGTAATCTAGAGCTGTTTTAAATTGATTATTGTTTGGTTGGCAGAAACAACTGGATTTATTTCTGATGTGCTGGCTAGCTGAAATAAAAATCAAAGAACATTGAATTAAAATTAAAATTAAACACAGCCAGAATATCACAGAAATTAATTATCAAGAACCCAACAGACAATTAAATCTATCAAACCCAAGAATAAATTGAAATCTAGACCAAACCCATTATCGTGCTATGTTGGACGTCTCGGAGAAAGACAAAGAACAGGCTCCAACATCGACGGACCCTAATATTCAAGCTAGAATCGGTCAGATTCGCCATTGCATTATCTCACTCTACCTTCATTGTCTGTGTCCCGTTTCCGGCCAATGTCTGGCTCCCTTGCAGCCGTGTCGAGTAGGGTGTGTGCTGTGTTGTCGTGCAGATGTCGGGGTGTGCAGTGGCACATGACGCATCCGGGTTGGATGTCCCCCAAAAGCGAGACTGACAGACGGGTCACACAATGATATCATGCCGACAGCTGCAGCCTCTGCGCCTCTGAGCCGCATGGGTATAATCCTCCGGGAATAGACATCTATCTTGATGCAGCCTTTGATGCGCATTGGAATAGACCATGGGGGCGAAGGCAGCCACATCGCAGCCTCGAATTAGAATCAATACTATATCCGCCAATGGCTTGCGATCAGCCTGTAGGTGGACGACGATCACAGACAAAACTCACAAGCATCGATATTATAACGGGGCAGCGAAAGCAAAGCAAACATTCATTAGAAGATATAGATACATGACAGCATAAGAACTGGCTTGGCAGTGGAACAAGAACGCCAGCCGGAATAGACAGAATATAACGAAAAAGAAAAAGAAACAAGAAAAGAAAAGAAAAGAAACGAAATCATACCGTGATCATTACAAAGCCTCAATCGCCTTGAGTAGCACATCCACGCCGTTCTGGTCAATGCCCTGGGCATCGCCGTCCTCCCGCAGCAGCGACGCCACATCGCTCAGCATGCCCAGCGGAATGTAGCACCCCGTCTTGGCCAGCTCCAGGCTGTCCTTGAGCCGGCTCGTGTGCTCCCACTCGCGCGCCGCCACCTCCGCGTTCTCAATCACCTTGTTGGGGATGCCGCACATCGCCGCGCAGTGCATGCCAAACGACCCCTCCGCCACGCCGTCCTCCAGCTTGTACAGGAACGTCACCTCGCGCTTCGCGTCGTCCACGTGGATCTGCATCCGCTTCGCCCGGATCTCCGGGTGGTTCTCAAACTCTGTCGCCAGCGAGTGGTAGTGCGTCGCGAAGAAGCCCACGCAGCCAATGTGGCTCGCCACGTGGTGCAGCACCGCCTGCGCCACGGCCACGCCGTCGTATGACGACGTGCCGCGGCCCAGCTCGTCCAAAATCACCAGCGACCGCGGCGTCGCCTCGCTCAGAATCTTTTTGGTTTCGGACAGCTCCACAAAGAACGTCGACTGTGCCGCAAAAATGTTGTCGTTGGCACCCAGCCGCGACATGATCCGGTCCACCGGCGTCAGCCGCGCCGACACCGCCGGCACGTAGCAGCCAATCTGCGCCATGATCACCGCCGTGCACGACATGCGCAGAATCGTCGACTTGCCCGCCGCGTTCGCACCCGTCAGCAGGTTGATGCGCGCATCGTCGCCGCCCAGCCGCACGTCGTTGGGAATAAAGTCGTCCACCGCGTTGGTCATGCACGGGTGCCGCAGCTCCTCAAACTCAACAACGCTGCGCTCCTCGTCCACAAACACCGGCCGGCAGGAAGGCTGGCCCATCGTCGACGACGCCTTGGCCAGGCCCACCAGGCAGTCCAGCTGCGCAACAATCCGCGTCGCCTCCAGCCACGTGTCCGAGTCCTGGTCAAACAGCCGGCACAGCGCAATCGCGACGTCGCGCACAATCTGCCCGCGCAGCTCCTCCGCCTCCTGCAGCTCGCGCACAAGATCCTCCAGCTCGCGGAAGTAGTACCGCCGCACGCTGCTCGTCGCCGACATCTGCCGCCACGTCTTGGGCACCGACACACCCTTGGGCACCTCGATCTGGTAGATCTCCTTGCCAACGTCGGTAAACTTGAGCCCGCGCGCCTTGAGTTTGCCCTTTTGTTCGCTGAGCAGCTCGTTCAGCGCCGTCTTGATCCGCGCATTCTCCTCCATGCACTCGTCGTACTGCGGCTCAATGCCCGTCTTGGGAATAAACACCTTGTCCTCCTTGGCCCGCTTGCGGTCAAACGCCGTCTTCCAAAACTCGAGCGGCTTGCCCAGGTCTGGCATGCCCTGCAGCAGCCGGCCCACAAGACCCGTGCCGTCACTCGAGTCGCGCAACAGCGACATGGTGTACTCAATGTGCTCGTAGCCCTCCAGCACGCGCACAAAGTCGTCCGCCTTGCACGCCGCCGCGTGGATCCGCGACCCAAGACGCTCCAGGTCCGGCATCTTGCTCATCTCCGCCGAGAACTGGTCGCGCAGGCTGCGGTCCGCATTCAGCATGTCCACGGCGTCGAGGCGCTCGTTGATCTTGGTAATGTTGCACAGCGGGTGGCACACCCATTTGCGGAACATGCGCTTGCCAAACGGCGTGATACACCGGTTGAGAAGATTGAACAGCGTGCCCTCGGGGCCGTTGTTGACCGTGTTGGCGAAAATCTCCAGGTTCGTCAGCGTCTGGCCGTCCAGAATCAACGTGCCGTTGCGGTGGATCGGGTTGTAGATTTCAATGTTCTTTTGCGTGAGCAGGTTGCGCTCCATCTTGAGCGCCGTCAGGTAGTTGGCGAGAGCGCCAAACGCCGACATGAGATGCGGCTTGTCCATGTTCTGCTGGAGCTTCTCTGGCCACTCCGTAGTCTTCTCGTCGTCGGCCGTCGTGAAGTACCCACCGGCCTCGAGCTCGCGGCGCGTAGTCTCGCTGTCCCAAAACTCGGTCCCCGGCTTGCGGTAGTTCCAGATCGTCATGGGCGTCGTGTTGTTCTTCAGGATGCGCAGCGCCTTGGTCGAGATGTGGCCCTTTTCCAGCAGCAGCTCCTGCGGCGACGTCTGAGCCACAAACGTCTCAAACTTGGTCAAGTCCACGTCGTCCTCAAACTCGGACACAAAGAATTGGCCCGTCGCAGCATCCACAAACGCCACGCCGAATACGGGTAGGCCGTCCACGCTGCCCTGCTTGATGGCCGCGCAATATGTCGCATTGTCGTCCTGCAGCATGCTGCCGTCAACAAGCGTACCGCGCGTGAGCACGCATGCCAGCTCGCGGCGGATAATCTTGTCCTGCTTCTTGACCTTGGCCGCGCCGTCGCGCTCGCGCATCTCCTTGCCGAGCGCCGACTCCATCTGGTCGACACGCGCGACGCGGTAGCCCTTGGACACGAACTGGTTGACCCAGATATCCAGCGAGCTCTCAGGCACACCCACCATGCGCATGTTGACACGGTCCGTCATCTTGAAGTCAAACAGCTGGTGGCCAATGGTCGCATCGTTCTCGTAGAGCTCGTAGAACTTGCCCTTCTTGAAGAACAGGATCGTATCGTACAGCTTCTGCTTGATCTCCCAGTACTGCTTCTCAAACGGCGAGAACTTGTGCCATGCGTTGGGCGGGATGTAGATGGTGTTCTTGTCGTAGTCGGGGTCGCCGGGCTTGTTGCGGTTCATGTCCATGACATTGGCCAGCCAGGTGTATCTGTCCTCGGGCTCCTTGGTGTGTGCCTTTTCCTTGGCCGTCGAGCTGCTCTTGCGAGCCAGGGCTGCCGGGGCAGAGCGACGCTCAGATGCCGGGATGGGCTGCACATTATCGGGGTCAAAGCGCCACTTCTGCGCGGTCGAAGCCGTCGGCAGCTCGTCAAAGATGGACTCGTCAAAGTCGTCCAGGTCTTGAAGCTCCTCTCTCTTAGCGGGAGTCGGTGATGGTGTTGGCCGCTTTCTCGAGGCTGCAGGCTTCGATGGCCGCTTGCGCTTCTTTGTGGGGGCGTCGGACTCATCGGAGGCAATAAAGTCGGCCATTTCATCTGTTTGTTAGCATAGTCAATAAGTATGTAGTCGGGTAACTTACCATCATCGTCTGCAGCAGCGTCTTCGACTGGTGATCCATAATCATCGTCGTCGTCATCATCAGAAACAACGCGGGTCCGGTTGCGTCCGCGTCTCTGGTTTGCCGCAATGGTAGCAAAAACATCCTCGTCGTCGTCGGATGACTCTGCATAGTTGACGGCCTTGCGGACCTTGCGGGTTGGGCTGCTGGTCGGGACTGCGAGGCGGTCGGATGCCTTGGTGGTAGACGCCTTGGCAGAGACAACGTGGTTCTCCTGCGAGCTGGGAGGCTCTACAGGGTCGCTGCTGGGCACGGGCGTAATCTGAATAGCGGCTCTGGTGCGGGCATTGGCCTTGGTCTCGCGCAGGCACGGCGACGACATGGGCTCATCGTCGTCTGCGGCAGCAACAGCAGCTGCAGCTTCGCGGCGGGGCTTGCTGGCCGGTGTTGCTGACGGGCGAGTAGGCAGTGCAGAGGCCGAGCCCGAGGCCGAGGGAGTGGGTGTGCGAGCAAAGAAGCCAAGGATGCTCTGCTGCTTTCCGGTGGACGGCGCCGCCTTACGAGCAGCCGGCCTGGCCGGAGTCTGAGCATCAGCCATTGCGTATGAGATGCTCAGTATCTATGAGACTAAATCAAATGGCAAAAATTGAAATGTAGAAGCGTTGGTTGAAAAGGAGAGTCGAGGGTACAACTGAAGAGAAGGGTCGAGATGGGGAGGAATGTCGAGGAGAAGGCAACCCGAGAAGACAGGAAATCAAGGAGTCGCTGCAATCAAACAAATATTCAGCTGGACATGCAAAGGAACAATAGACGAATAAAGTGCCGCCGTGTCCCAGCAGGTCGGTGCATGGGTCGAGCAAATAGAGGGCGTCGCCTTGATGGTGGAGCTGGGAGAACACGGCGACGCGCTTTGAGGTGTGCCAATTCAGTCGACGCGGGTGCCATGCCGCGTCTCGTCGCGTTATCTCCACAGCCATCTAACTGTTTTAATTGAAAGAAGGTGCGAACGGGTCACCTGAATATTAGTGGAGACTTTCTCCAGGCTGAGAAGGAGCTCTGATAGCAGATAAGAGGGCCCTTATCGGGACCCACACATTACCTCATCAGTCGTCCCGAAGCTCTCAACGGCCGCAGCTGGCACATGCTCACGCGCAGACAACGATACAACGTCGTGTGGACATAGGACCAGACCAGGCAACGACATCATCATCTGAGCAGCTTTATTGATAGCCTTTTCGACGGCGGTATTAGTTAGTCACACGGATGGCGTCTTCATTATAGCTTTCATCTCCATCTCTCGACCTCCTCGTCGTCGACTTCGACATCATCGAGACAGTTGGCATCTTAATCTACTTCCGACCGCTGTTTGACTGCTGACTGCCGGCTACATACTCGACATGGCGCACAATTCTTTCCTCTCCCGATTCGCTGGGTCCCGCGAGTCGACTCCCGTCCTACCGTTGCACACCAAAAACCTTCGCCATAAACCGAGCGAGTACGACCTTGACGAGCTATCACCGCGAGCAGAAGATTCGCGCCTCTTCTCGGCCGATCCCGAGCCGGCATTTGTCGCCGACCGGAAGCAGTCTTCAAAGGGTCCAGGCCGGGCTCCGGCTGTGTCTTTTGCATACCAAGATGACCCTTCTACCACGCGTGGATCCTCTCGCCAACGGCATAGCGACTCCCGAGATCACGCAGAGTACAGAGACCACGACGGTTACAATGACTACAACGACTACAATGAATACAACGAGTACGATCAACCGCAGTCTTCGCACTACCCGACCAAAAGCAAATCAAACCAACCTGCCATGTTTGCCGGGCCGCCACCGCCGATCGCACGATCCATGGTCATGTACCGCGATGTAGAGCAGCGCGCGGGATCTATTCTTGAGCGTGGCAGTGGAAGGAATGGCAATATCGGCGCATCATCAATACGGCTACCTACGGATACGGTGTTATTCGATTCACAGCACCCGAATGCGAGCCCGAGGACGTCAAGAGCGAGGGCATCAAGGGTAGGATCATTCGACAGCGACTCCACTTGGACTATCCTGCAACGACGCGAGCGTGCTCTGCAGATTGAAATTCAGAATTACCTGAATATCCAGTCGTCAGGGCTAGCAGCAGGACTCGGCCGTGGACCTCAAAGCCCCAGTGCCAGCCCTAGCCCGAGTCCCAGCCAGGGACGGTCAAGCGACGGAGGCGGCCGATCCGTACGCCTGCCGACAGAACGTGCGACAGCATCGGGTGCAATAATTCCTGTGCGGCAACCAAAGCCAAGGAAGCTGGGCCTGCGTGCTGCGCGTGCCGGTCTGTCGCGTGGAATTTCACTCTTTGCTAGTCTCAAAGCCGAGGAGGACGCAGCACTCGAGGACGCACTGCACGCAAGAAAAAAGGCACTCGCATACCTAAACCGCCTGTCTGGACGGCGAAGCAATATTGCGAAAGAGCTGCATGCGCTCGAGACGGACGCGGAGGAGCCGCTGGCGCGCGAGCTCGTGACGCTGCACAGCGCCCACAAGAGTACCAGCGATCAGATTACCGAGCTGGAGGGACAGCTGGCTATGCTGCGGCAGCGGCAACGGATGCTTAGCGACCGCATCCAGGACGCCACAAGTCAGCGCGAGTCAGGGCTGAGTGGCTACCGGGGTGCACTCAAGGAAGTCGACTCGCAACTGACGGCTGTGCTGCGGCGGCCGCCCATACAGCCTCTCGATATCGAGGCAATGGGTGCCGAAGCCGCGGCACGGCAGCACAGTGTCGATATCGATAATGGCATCGACGAGGGCCGCATCCGGCTGGATGACAATGACCAGGCCGCATCAAAGTCGCCTCTGCCAGCTGAAGTCGACGACGCATCTGCTGGCATCGAGTTCCTGCGGCTACTGCCCGAGCGGCGCACCGAAGACATGGCACGCTTCTGGTGGGAAACGGAAGTACGCATCCTGGAGCGCCGCCGCAAGGAGGTCGGCAACGAACACAAGGCGCTGGAAGAGGGCGGCGCGATGTGGCTCGAGGCGGCGCAGCTGGTGTCCGACTTCGAGGCAAACCTGCGCAAAGAGATGACGGGGCAGGATGGCGACGCCAGACAAAGCGACAAAGGAAAGGACCGGCTGCCGACGCCCGAGGAAAAGATGCGCAGCCAGCTGGCTAATATGACGGCCGTCATTGCAGGCCTGCGCATGCACCTACGGACAGCCCAAGGCAAGGGCTGGAACTTGCTGATATGTGCGATCGGTGCCGAGCTAGAGGCATTCCGAGAAGCACGGACGATGCTGCGGCAGTCTTTGCGGGCCGCTGGATTTGTTGTGGAAGAGGACACTGATACAGAGGATGAGGACGCCGATCTGGAGACAGCGTCCAAGGCCGACATGACCGAGAAGTTAGAGAAGCTGGAACGACAAGCCATGTCCCAGGGGTCGAGCAGCCCCGACAACGGTTTGCTGCTCGAGGGGATGAGTAAGACGACACCCGGTCTCGGCTCTCTGAATGCTGACGACGAGGACAATATGACAACACCGCGGCTTGCACGCTCGACGAGCGACGCCCTGTCGTCTCTGAACAAGGATGGGAAGGGAGACAAAAGCTGGCCGTATGACCGGCACGACGACCAGGCGGCGTCGGAGAGCGATGACAACAACGAAGTCCCGGCCGACCTGTTTGCTGCCCACGAGTCTTCTACTGAATCTAACGAGGAGCACGAGGAACAGCACGACGAGCACGACAGCAGCGACAATGAAGTGCCGGCAGACTTGTTCTCGGGGCAGCCTGCCGACGACGACGACGACAAGCCATGAGAGGTGGCCGTTGATTTGATCACTTTGTCTTTTTGATTATTGCTCTCGTCGTGTCGTCTTCTGGTCCCTTTCTCCTCTCATCTTGTTCTTGGCCTTGTTCCCTATCCTTCATCCTCTACCCTCATGTCTCTCTTTACACGACTTTTGTTGGAGTTCTTAATAGACAGACTAGATGCCGTTCATAATACTGTACCTCTGTATTCATTATAAATATGCGATTATTTTGAATATCAATACTCTGCTGTTGTTGTCTGCCATTACTCAATACCTACGGCTTTATAATTCCGTCGATCTGTCGCACTTACACGCCTTCTTACACGTGCGGATCCCGACTTTGAGTGGCAATGATAGGCCCTGCGGATGCGTCCACCGGCTGGTCCTCGGCAAAGACCCTGGCCAGGCTTAATCCACGAAAAGGACGACCGCAGTAACAGCCAGAGTGCCCACAATTCTCACATGCGAGCGCACAAGGTAGGGAAATCCTGTGCCCTTCCGCCGTCTGCCCGAGAACACCCTTTGTATTATTTGTTCCTTTTCATTTTATTTGACTGAGGTTTTCATATTTCACTGAAAGAGCCTGGATTTTTCACAATTCAGTGGCCTCTCACACCATATACCGCCACAAGCACGCCGCAAAATTCATTAGAATTCACAGCCAGTCAGAGTCACAGTCACAGATGCGTCAGGAAGGGTAAGTATATAACGCCAGATAAGATGAGAGCCAGTCTCATGCATCTGCTGCTCGCCGTGACGGTTGGCAGAGGCTAAAGATGTGACAAAGTATGCAAAAGAGGAAGAAGAGTAACGATATCCGTTTGAGGTGAGACGCAGCAAAGCAGGCGAATAGCAAGAGAGCAGACGCAGCAAGCAAAGCAGAAATGCAAACAGAAACAAGAAATAAACAGAAACAGAACAGAACAAGAAACAGGAGAGCATTACAGCATATCCGTCAGTCGTGGCCCAGGGGTTCCCAGACGTCATCCTCCCATGCCATGTCATGAGAGGTCGCGGAACTGAATGGCCACGGAGGCTCGGGGCAACATGATTTCAAGATCACTCTATAATCATGAGCACCCAGTCCATCATTCCATGGCCCTCTGTCCAGACACCATTCGCCATATGATCATCATATGCTATGCCGTCTTTACCGAGTCCGCTCGAACCAGCTGCTGGAGCCGGCCAGCGCCACGGACTGGTCCATGACCCATTCACCAACGCCCAGGTACTTGTCGATCCACTTGTTCATGTCCTTGTTCTCGCCCGAGACCTTTTCGCTCTTGATACTATTGCTGTTAGCGACTGTCGGCATGCAAGGTAGATATGCGGTGAGTCGTTCTTACGTCAGGCCGGTCGAGCGCTTCATGCCAGCAAGGAAGGCAGAGACTATACGTTAGCTTCAGTTCAAGACTCGTCAAGTTCAGATCACTTACTCAGGACCGCATCGAATGCGTAGTGGGTGAGACGGCCGAGCTTAGACCACAGACCAAACGTCAGTAAGTTGAGAAACTACAGGGCGAGCAGTGCGACGTGCGACTGCAAGCGCGAGGCCCGCGTCGCGGAGTCGAATGTTGTTTAGAATCCAGCTGTTCAAGTCTCTTTCAAGTCTTTCTCTGGGGGATCGCGACAAACACGGCTCCGCGACGCAAGCCGCACAGCTCCGGGGAGACTCACCACCATGATTGCGGTTTGTATTGCGTGTTGGGTGAGAGGAAAAGAGGTATCGTTGCAGTTGCAGTTGCGTTTGCCTGTGCGTCTCGGTGAGGTCGTCGTCAGGTTGTCGTCGTGTTGTCGTCAGGTGAGTCGAGAGCGGTGTCGCAGCCTGGATTTTGCCTTTTCCTTTTTTTTGCCCTTTGTTCTTTAGCGTCTAACGTCTGGACCCTGCTTTGTCTGCGGGTAGTCTTGGACTGTTTGTTCGTTTGCTCCGTTCGTCTTGATTTCGATATCGTCGTCTAGCAAGTGCTGGTTGATAAAGTTGGACGTTGAAGAGATGCAAGATTACAGAGGGTGTTCCCGAAACAGAGGGGAAGGCAGCACTCACTTCACCGGCTCTTGCCTCTATGCCTCTACGGGTGCTCGCTATTGCCTGTTCTGGGCTGACGACGAAACGGGTGGCAGGTGATTGTGGAGCCATCTGGCGTGGCGCTAGCAGTATCTCACGTGAAGATACGGAATGTCAGGGATCAGACGAGTGGGTCCCCGTTTTGGCATGCTTACCTCATCGAAGCTTATCGCCCGTAATATATGCTTATCGATCAGCCTTATCTCCACGCTATCGCCATCTCCATTGCGACAATCGCTTATCAGCTTATCAGCAGAACCCCTCCAAGGCCTCACCAAGAAACAGTGGTCTTTCAGTGCCGGCGGCGGCTGTCGCCCTAGCTAGTGGCCGTCGGACGAGCCGCTGTCTGTCGCTGGCGGTCTTTGTTTGAGCCGGTATTTTTGCTGAATTATTATGTGCCCATTGAAATCTAGTGACTTCAATTTGGTGTCTTCAAGTGAGGCAACGAAGCAAGATGGCAAGAGCAGACGTCTTAATACAAGACACAGAAGTCCAGCCATCCATTTCAGGAAGGCACGACATATCAACGGCACACGTTTATCATATCCAACCATCACCTTAGTCAATGCACTTACACTCTTATCGATTGACTCTGCGCGCACTAGGTGCTCCACGCCTATCCATTCTGGGGCTGCTGTCATTGAGGGGTTATTATTTTCGCCGCGTTTTCCAGCGAGCTGCTGCCATTTGCTCGGTCTATGTGGCCGAGTCTGGCCGCGCGGTGGGCCAGTGCTACATCTTTCCTTATTCAGCATTTGCTTGAATGCCTGCCTTGTCTATGGTTTGAGAAGGTGCAAGGACATCACATAAAGTAAAAGGCAAGAGCGGGCGAGGCGGTTGAGACATAAAAAGGCCGGAGATGCAACAGGAGACGAGACTGGAGACGGAGGGGGGAAGGTGGCCCCGACATGCCACGGTCGGACCTTCCCCAGCGACGTGATATCCAGTCGATGGGGAAGGCGCGGGCGGGTGTGGCCTGGCTCGACAGCTCAGTGGCTGTCTGGCACAGTGGCCCTTGGAGACGGAGTAAGATACGAGCAGCTCTTGCCGTCTGAGGGATAAAAGAGCCCATAAAAAGGAGAAATGAATAAGAGGAAAGAGAAAAAAACATTAATGGAAAAGGACGACTAGGGAAGGGGCGATGGAGAACGAGGGTCCAAGATGGAAAATCCCCCAAATAAAGCCGTGCAAGGCTCATTGCCAAGACAAATGTGTATTACAGTGCAGCAGTGCTACAACTGACGACTGGCGACTGGCGAATGACAAATGGCTGGATAGGGAAATTTGCGTTGAGCAATGAGCCACTTTCCGTACATAGTAATGTCGCCCAGGCAATTCGCTTTGTCAGTGCCGCCCGCGTTTTGCGCCCATTCCTCTTTCCCGTTGTGTTTGCTCTTTGCTCTTTCCTATTTCAGGATTTTGTACTCAACCTATACTGCCCTTTTCAACAAAACCTCGACAACAGCCCACATCGCATCACCAACGCTTTCTTCCATATTTTCCTGGCCATCTTTTGCTTCACTTTCGACGTCTCAGCTCCAAACAACTCCAAACAAAGTCCTGGACAACCTGCTCCAACCAACCCCCAACGCTCCCTGTCGCAGCTCCCGCTCTCTCGTCTTAGCTTCTTGCAGCGGTGTGGGTCTCGGTCGTTTCTCACTAACAGCCAAAACTGCCCCTCCGTCATCGTCTGGAATACAATAAAAAAGAAGAAAAAATAGGAAAATCAGCAAATAAACAGAGAAAGGGAAAAAAGCTCAGCATAAAAAAAATTCGTCTGACTTGTCCAACCTGTCCTTGATCGCCATACCATAACGGGTAAAAAAAGCTCCCCTTTCCAAAGTCCTACCTAGTCTGTCTCTTGTCTTTCTTTCTCTCTCTTCTACTTCTCTCCTCTTGATCTCCTTCTCTTGATCTTTCTTCCTCCTCATTCACCCTCAGACACATCTCCCCTCTACCCCTCCTCAACAACCCACTACATACACAATGGTTGCCAACGCCCTTGACCACCTGTCGCTCGGCGGCCGCATCGACTGGCTCGCCAACCTCGACACCGCGTCGCAGCCCGAGAAGAACCTCCGCCGCACCTCCATCATCTGCACCATTGGCCCCAAGACCAACTCGGTCGAGGCCATCAACGCCCTCCGCACTGCCGGCCTCAACGTTGTTCGCATGAACTTCTCCCACGGCAGCTACGAGTACCACCAGTCCGTCATCGACAATGCCCGCGCTGCCGAGAAGGTTCAGCCCGGCCGCCAGATTGCCATTGCCCTCGACACCAAGGGCCCCGAGATCCGCACCGGCAACACTGTCGGCGATGCCGATATCCCCCTGGCTGCTGGCACCGTCATGAACTTTACCACTGACGACAAGTACGCCACTGCCTGCGACACCGCCAACATGTAAGTTTAATTCGTGCTATATTCATCTTATGCGTGCCCCTTACCCCTCCATTGTGGTTCTTCGGACATGCGGTTTTGTGTTCTGAGATCAGACTCAAGCTGGCTTGGCGAGGTCATATTGGACTCGTTGGACTGGACTGCATGACCTTGTACTACCCCTCCAGTTGCTGTCGATACCACCTTGTTTCATCACAGCCATCACAGCCACATTCACTCTGCTCTCCCGCTCAAGAACCCCACTAACCAATCAGGTACGTCGACTACAAGAACATCACCAAGGTCGTCAAGCCCGGCCGCAAGATCTACGTCGACGACGGTGTCCTGGCCTTTGATGTCATCGAGGTTGTCGACGACAAGACCGTCAAGGTCCGCGCCCGCAACAACGGTTTCATCTCGTCCAAGAAGGGTGTCAACCTGCCCAACACCGATGTCGACCTGCCCGCTCTGTCCGAGAAGGACAAGGCCGATCTGCGCTTCGGTGTCAAGAACAACGTCGACATGGTCTTTGCCTCTTTCATCCGCCGCGCCCAGGACATCAAGGACATCCGCGAGGTCCTCGGTGCCGATGGTGCCCACATCCAGATCATTGCCAAGATCGAGAACCGCCAGGGCCTGAACAACTTCCCCGAGATTCTGGCCGAGACCGACGGTGTCATGGTTGCCCGTGGTGACCTGGGTATTGAGATCCCCGCCGCCGAGGTGTTTGCTGCCCAGAAGAAGCTGATTGCCATGTGCAACATTGCCGGCAAGCCCGTCATCTGCGCCACCCAGATGCTCGAGTCCATGATCAAGAACCCCCGCCCCACCCGCGCTGAGATCAGCGATGTTGGTAACGCTGTCACCGACGGTGCTGACTGTGTCATGCTGTCGGGTGAGACCGCCAAGGGCTCGTACCCCAACGAGGCCGTTGCCGAGATGAGCGAGGCCTGCCTGAAGGCCGAGAACACCATCTCCTACGTCAGCCACTTTGAGGAGCTGTGCGGTCTGGCCAAGCGCCCCGTCAGCATCGCCGAGTCGTGCGCCATGGCTGCTGTCCGCGCCTCGCTGGACCTGAACGCCGGCGGCATCATTGTCCTGTCGACCTCGGGTGACTCTGCCCGTCTGCTGTCCAAGTACCGCCCCGTGTGCCCCATCTTCATGGTCACCCGCACCCCTCCCTCGTCGCGCTACAGCCACCTGTACCGCGGTGTGTACCCCTTCCACTACCCCGAGGCCAAGCCCGACTTCAACGAGGTCAACTGGCAGGAGGATGTCGACAGCCGTATCAAGTGGGGTATTGAGCGTGCTCTGGCCCTCAACGTCATCAACCAGGGCGACACCGTTGTCGTTGTCCAGGGCTGGAAGGGCGGTGTCGGCAACACCAACACTCTGCGCATTGTCAAGGCCGACACTGGCAACCTGGGCCTCGGCCAGCAGTAAATGCACATCTGCCTGCACAGTGTAGGGTATGATGGCGATGATTCTCTTTTTATTTGTGTCTGATATCTTTGCATGCATACGAGATAGAAGACGGAGTGTCTTTTATATTGGTTTTATGTTAATTTACGTATGTTATTCTTTGCTCTGCTTCTTTGCCTTGATTTCTTTGCTTCTCTGCTTTCTTTGATTTTCAGAAACGTCGCAGCTGCCGGCTCGACACATACCTCCAGCTGCGATTTGCTGCATACACATACACATTTCTTAGACTAGAATGACAACAGTTGAAATTTCACGCTTTGAACCGTGATTCTGTTGCTGTGAATTGTGTGTTTGAGCTTGCGTGTGGCGATCTCTTTTTTCTGTAAGCTCGGTGTGAACTGTACCAGTGCCGCTCGGTACAACTTACAGCGAGCTTCAGCCTGCGCCAGGTCTGTTCTGGGGTATTTCCACCTAAATTTGCGGGGAGGGTATCGATAGCCGAGCTTCTACGTTGGCTATCCCGATACTTTGAATACTTTAGTTAAATCTACTTGTATTTCACATGCAACTGTTTGCGTACTCACTATCGCCATGAAGGCTGTTCAAATCACAAGATTTCTCGAGGTGAATAGACACAGCCCTGCAAGTTTGCTGACTAATCTTGACTTATTGACACCGGCAGACCCTTGACGACGTCGCCGTATCCGACATCGACCCTCCCGTTCTCAAGCCAGGCCATGTCCTCGTCCAGGTGAAAGCGGCCGGCGTCAACTTTGTCGATACGCTGTATGCCCGCGGCCTACACCAGAACAATCGTCGGCATGTCCAGCCGCCGTTTACGCTCGGTCTCGAGTTTGCCGGCGCCGTCGTCGACTTCGACCATGAGACAGAAAATGAAGCGCCTCTAAGAAAAGGCGACCGTGTCTATGGCTCATATCTAGGCGCATATGCCGAGCAGATCTCCGTCCCGGCGTCTGCTCTGACACAGATACCCCCCGGCTGGAGCTATGCCGCCGCTGCAGGCATGGCCGCGACAGCCCCCGTGTCCTTTGGCGCTCTTGTCACGCGCGGCCGCATCCAAAAGGGTGAGGCCGTCCTCGTTCTTGGTGCAGCAGGCGGTCTCGGGTGCATGGCTGTCCAAATCGCCGCGGCTGCAGGATGTCGAGTCATTGCTGTAGCATCGAGTGCAGAAAAGTGTGCCGTGGCCCGGCGGTGTGGTGCCGAAGTGTGCATTGACTCTTCACAGAGGCATAAGCCATGGTGGGAGAGGGTGCTTGAGGCGACAGTCGATTGCCAAGGCGTGAACGTGGTCTTTGACTCGGTCGGTGCTGTCGGCGACAGTCTCAGGTGCTTGGCGCACGGCGGGCGGATTCTTGTCGTAGGGTTCGCAGCACGGGACAATACAAGCCTCGAACAGGTGGCCATGAACCGCGTGCTGCTCAAGCAGGCCACAATCATCGGCTACCGCTACGGAGAGTCATTGCGGCGTAATCCAGTCGAAAATGCCCAGATATGGCGCGAGCTCGAGGCACTAATAAACGCAGACAAGATCCGACCTGTTGTGTTTGATAGGTCGTATCAAGGACTGGAGTCTGTCCCAGCCGCTCTGAAAGATATTGCAGATAGGCGTGTCTGGGGAAAGGCCGTCGTGCTTGTTGATAACGAGGCTGGCATTGAAGGCAGAAGTGCTAAAATCTGATCACAAGTGCGATGCGTCAGTAAACACCAAACATACAAACAGATACCTGCCACTTGCAATGGTTGAGAATTGATCCGTGGTATAATATGAAAGGTAGCGATATGATGATAGTACGTAATAAAGCAAAATGAAACCCGGAGCCCATGCTCCCTCCCCAGGTTAGTGACAGCCTGTTTTCAACTCGCAAGGTCCGCCACCGCGTGGCCATGTCTCCAGTAATAACGGCAAACTTCTAAAATCGCACACCCCAGATTCCCCGGCCGCCACTGACACCAAGCCACTCGCCATAGTCTGAGTTCGATAACCGCGGCACCCAGCCCAGGTTGCCCACCTCGTAGTCGCACTGCCATGCAGCAACAGGTGCGCGTGCATTGTCAGTGGGAGCACTACCATTGGCCGGTGCCGGAGCGCCCGGAGCAGCGCCAATGGTGCCGGCGCCGCCTGTCAGAGAGCTGCTGTTGTTGTTAAGCAGGTCCCAGATCAGCACCTGACAGTCGTCGCCGCCGGACGCCAGCGTTCCGCGGCGGTTGGGAGACCACTCGAGACAGTTGACGGCACCGGCGTGGCCGCGCAGCTCGAGCAGGGCTTGGCCCGGTTGCCGCACGTCGAGAATGCGGATAACATTCGAGTCCTGGGCGAACGTTCCTAGCAAATGCGTGTCGTGCGGCGACGTAGCCAGGCGCAGCAGCGGTGGCGGGTTCGACATTGTCTGCTGGGCCAGCGTAGGACTTATCCGTCCGCCTTGGTTGTCTACTTTGTTAGTATTTGGTCAGAATAAATCTTATCAAAATACACACCTCTTTCGTCTTTACCAGTAGGCTCATAAATAATGGTACTGTGCTCGAGGCTGCGGAGGTCAAACATGCGCACGCTGCCGTCCTGGCCACAGCTCACAAAGACGTCCATGCTGTTAGCGCAGAACCGGACATCATAGACCTCTTTGTCGTGGGCAATCAGCTGTGTCTTGGCCGTCAGCGACGGAATGTCCCAGATCGTGCATGTCGTGTCGATGCTGGATGTGATGATCAGACTGGGCGACACCGTGTTCCAGTCCAACGATGTCAGAGGTGCCGTGTGGTCGGGCGTCTTGGAGTTGGACAGCAGGGCCAGCGGTGTCAGCTTCGTCGTCACCTGCTCGCGCCGGCCAATCGTCGACGACGGGCTCATTGCCGCAGCGCCCGAAGGCGTGTCCGACGGCAGCGACCACAGCCGCAGGTGGTCGCCTGATGTAGCAAGCAGGTCCGTACTCTGCTTCTGCGAGGATGGCGGCTCCCACAGCAGGCGGGTCACTGGGTAGGTGTGTGTGGCCTCGGCCACTTTTGTGAACTCAAGACTGGACTTGGAGGTGCCGGGGGCATACGCGTCCAGGGGCGTCGGGGCAATGTGAGTGTCGAGGATTTGGATCTGCCGGTCAGCACGAGTTCAGATGCACATCAGATGGATGTACCTACAAAGTTGTGGCCGTCTTCAAGGTAGCTGCCAATGGCCAGCTTGCCAGCACCGTTGCCGGTCGAGGGCCATTTGCACCAGTCAAATGCGTACAGTGCCCATGGCGCCATGTAGTTGCTGGTGCCAGGCTGGGTGTTGGGGGTATCGTAGCCGGCAGAGAAGCCATCCGACACGCCAGAGTCGGCGCGCGGCCGGATATCAGCAAGGCCCAGAGGAGTGTTCCGGGAGCCGCCGGGCCGGAGGACGTTTGGCACGCTGCTGTTCATGGTGGCGGTGGGATCGGGTGGTTGGCGAAACAACTATATGAGATTGAAGCCGTCTATAGCTTCCAACTGTCGCAAAAATGTCTCCCGGCTATAGTATCGTCGTCGTCGTCGTCGTCGATCAGGGAGCTCAGTCGGGCCGCCGTCCTGCAGCCAGACGCCGCTGTAGTCGTCGCACGGGTCGAGTCGTATATGCGCACACAGTGCGAGCTGGTGCGAGCTCGATTTGGCAGATCGCAAGTCGTAGAATCTGGCAGACCTAGCAAAAAGAAGAACTTCGTGATGTGCCGCCAAATATCACTTGTTACTTGAGCCCGTGGTCAGCGAAGCTCTCGATTTTGGTGGGGTTGGGGTATGCTCACTATGCCTGCTTGCCACACTCCTTCCTGTTTCGCATGGAATGGGCCTGTCCTGGCACAGCGCTTAGGATTATTAGCGCTCGTTGCTGGCTGGAGCTCAATAGCTAGGCTTATGTAATATTTATGTAATGGCTGTCTACGAGGCCGTGCACGTTTCATATCACGTGTGCTATCACGCATCCTCCTTGCGGCGGAAAAATGTTGACTCGCTCCGCAAGGTACAACCGCGAAGCGAGCTAGCAGGCGCGACTGGCTCCTGCAGACTCCAGACTCGCTTCAATAGACTGGCCTTGTCATCAAAAGCTGCGGCCATCCTCGATCCGTCGAAATTTCGAGCCCTTTATTATCAACCCTGCAACCTTTTCATCACTGCACCCTCTTTTCAATACCAGCATTCTTTGGACTGCTGCCTGCCAGTCTGTACTGGTGGTATATATACCTTCTTTTCCAGCCTGGCCAAGCTCCAAGGCCTTGCTGTGAAGCTCCTTTTACTTTTGCTTCACCTTGTGTTTACCTCAGCCCGACAACCTCCTGAGCATCGCAAGGCATTCAGCAGAAACCCTACATCGACAGAATAGACTGTCGACCCTTTCGAAACACACAACTCTTCCAACAATCACATCCAAAAGACAACATCGCGATGGCTTCCGCAGAGTTCGCGTACGACTCCGAGTCGGACGACGACAACTTCAACCCGGCACCCGCTGACCTGTCCGACGATGAGGATGCTGGCCGCCATACAAAGGCCGGCAGCTCCAGCCCAGCACCACGCACCAAGAGCCGCCACACTGTCGACATTGATGACGACAGCGAGGACGACGACGTGCGCCCCAGCAGACGGCGCGACGACGACATCAAGGACGAAGGCGAGGACGTCAAGAGCGAGGGCGAAGAGCCAACGCGCAGTCGGTCGCGGCGCGCCGATGATGACGACGACGAGGACGACGAGGACAGTGATCGCGACCGGAAGCGCAGTCGCAATGACGAGGAGGAGGACGACGAGGAGGAGGCCGACGAAGAGGCCGATGAGGATGAGGAGGATGAGGACGACGAAGATGACGTCCAGGCATCGGTAAGTATCTGCGCTCAGTAATCTGCTGCTGCCTAGTACTAACAAAAACAGAGACATCGCCGCAAGCGCGCCCGCCGTGACGGTGGCGCTGCTTTCTTCGATATCGAGGCCGAGGTCGACGACGAGGACGAGGGTGAAGACGACGAGCGGGAAATCGAAGAAATAGGAGACTTTATCGAGAATCCCGACGAGGTCGAGGAGATCAACCGCAACGACGACCGGCAACATCGCGACCTGGATCGGCGCCGCGAGCTGGAGCAGGGCATGGATGCCGAGAAGGCCGCCGAGATGTACCGCCAGCGCTACGGTAACCGCCGCCCTAACAAGGGATTCGGCGAGTCCGCAGCAGTGCCGCGTCGTCTGCTGCTGCCCAGTGTCGAGGACCCCAGCATTTGGGCCGTGCGATGCAAGGAGGGCAAGGAGCGCGAGGTTATCTTCTCCATCATGAAGCGCATCGAGGAGCGCTTTGGCACCAAGGATGAGCTCGGCATCACGGCTGCCTTTGAGCGTGGTGGCACCACCTCTGTCATGAAGGGATACATCTACGTTGAAGCTCTGCGCCAGACCGATATTATGAGTGCGCTCGACGGCATGCTCAACGTCTACCCTCGCAACAACCTGATCCTGGTGGAGATCAAGGACATGCCCGATCTGTTCCGCGTCACCAAGACCCCGACTCTCGAGGTTGGCGCCTTTGTGCGTCTCCGCCGCCCGCTCAAGTACTCTGGCGATCTCGCTCAGGTTATTGCCGTGACCGAGAACGGCCTGGAGGCGCGTGTGCGCTTCATGCCCCGACTTGACTACGGCTCGCGCGACGACGCCGCCGCCCTCGGCCCCAACGGCAAGCCTATCAAGCGCCCGCCTGGTGTCGTGGGCCCGCGCCCGCCGCAGCGCCTCTTCAGCGAGGTCGAGGCACGGAAACGGAATCCCAAGAACATCATGCCGCATGCGCAGCCCAACACGTGGACATACAACAGCGACTACTTTGAGGACGGCTTCCTTATCAAGGATATCAAGTTGCAGCAGCTGATTGTCAAGGATGTCAACCCGACCCTTGAGGAGGTGGCCAAACTGACTCTGGGCTCCGACGACGGCACCGAGAACCTGGATCTCAAGGCTCTGGCTGCCAGTCTCAAGGACAGCAAGGCCAACATTGCCTATGTCCCTGGCGATGTCGTGGAGGTGTACGAGGGCGAGCAAAAGGGCGTGATCGGCAAGGCCGTCAACATTGTTGGCGACATTGTAACGATTGACGTCACTGATGGCGAGCTGCGCGGCACCACCATTGAGGCTCCTACCAAGGGCCTGCGCAAGCGGTTCCGCACTGGTGACCACGTCAAGGTGATTGGCGGCCGCTTCCGCGACGACGTGGGTATGGTGGTCAAGATCGACCAGGACCGTGTGACGCTGTTGACGGACCAGAGCAACAATGAGATCACAGTCTTTAGCAAGGATCTTCGCGAGGCCAGCGACTCGGGTGGCCAGGGATCTCTGGGCAAGTACTCGCTGCTGGATCTTGTGCAGCTTGATCTGTCGACCGTCGGTTGTATTATCAAGATTGACCGCGAGACGCTTGTTGTGCTAGACCAGTTTGGCGACACGCGCCAGATTATGCCGTCGCAGATCAGCAACTTGCTTCCCAAGAACAAGATGGCTGTTGCCGCCGACCGCACGGGCTCTGAGATCCGTCTGGACGATGTGGTCCGGGAATATGGCGGCCAGAAGCGCCAGGGCAAGATCATCCACATCCACCGCTCGCACCTGTTCATGCATAGCAACGATACGACACACAATGCCGGCGTGTTTGTGACGCAGACAAACAACGTCAGCACTGTTGCTGCCAAGGGCGGTCGTGTCGCCGCTGGCGGCCCCGACCTGAGCACCATGAACCCTGCTCTCAAGATCAACAAGGGTCCTGGCAGCGGCCCGATGCCGCCGCCGCAGCGGTCGTTTGGTCGCGACCGTGCTCTGGGCCAGACCGTGACTATCCGCCGCGGTGGCTACAAGGGCCTGCTGGGTATCGTCAAGGACACGACGGATACCATGGCACGTGTCGAGCTGCACACTAAGAGCAAGATTGTCACTGTGAACAAGGCCGACCTGATCTTCAAGGACAAGCTGACTGGCCGTGTTATCGACATCAACGGCCGCGGCGGTCGCGGTGGTGCGTCTGGCGGCTTTGGTCGTGGCGGTGGCCATGGTGGTGCTCCGGCCTGGGAAAGCGGCGGTGGCCGGACTCCTGCACATGGCGCTGGCGACCGGACACCCGCATGGGGTCTCAACAAATGTAAGTCTCTCTTACTAATATATTTTCACGTGCTATACTGACTAAGCAGCCTCGTCTCACACCCCCGCATGGAACCGCGATGCGGCTTCTGGCGCCCGCACTCCTGCCTGGGCAGCTGACGGCTCGCGCACGGTTAATCCCTATGATGGAAGCCGGACAGCCTACGGATCTGGCTCACGCACGCCGGCATGGAACTCGGGTGCCAAGACACCGTCGTACGACGGATTTGGTCATGGCAACAAGACGCCGGCCTGGGGCAGCGGTGGCAGTGGCGGCGGCAGCGATGCTTGGGGTGCAGGCTCCAAGACGCCCGCCTACGGCATGTCGGCGCCGACGCCAGGCGCGAGCGGCAACGACACCTGGGGCTACACGCCTGGCGCTGGCGCATCGGGTGCTTTTGACGCACCCACCCCTGGAGCCGGTCTTAGTGCACCCACCCCAGGCGCGCTTAATGCCCCCACACCTGCGTACGGCGCACCCACTCCTGGTGCAGCTCTGAGTGCGCCCACGCCTGGTGCAGGCGGCTGGCAGGGCGGCTGGGGCGTCGACTCGGCTCCCACGCCAGCAGCAGGTGCGCCCACGCCCGCACCGGGTGGATACTACGGCGCGCCGACGCCTGCGGCGTACGGTGGTGCACCAGAGACACCCGGCGCCAGTGGACCGCGGTACGCAGACGACGACTAGAGAGCGTTGCTCGTACCGGAGTGGTCGGTGCCTGCGCAGGGAGAAACTGCGTAAAGTATATTTTGAGAGGGGGTGTGCATCAAAGATAAAAGAAAAAAAGCCGTCTGTTTGGGTTTGGTTTCCTTTTTCTTCTGTCTTTTCCGACTTTTAATTTTTGTGTTATTACCAAAACTACAGTGCTATGGGCGTTCACATTGTTTAGCATTCCTTTTATAGCAGTTCTTTTTCTATTTAATAAATCCGTTGACAAAAGAAACGATTTGACAGTGAAGGTGTAAGATAGTAGTTCGAGAACACAGTGTGCAATTGATGATGGCAACATATTAATCATTTACCATGTGGCATCCATCACGTGGTTTTGTTTTTGCTTGTTATCGATGTTTCTCACAGATATCAAGTTAAAGTATGTCAACATTTTGGGTGGAAAACAAAAAAGCAAAAAGAAAAAAAGAGAGAAAAAAAGAAAAAGGCAAAATTAAATCAGAATAAATATAAGAAAAGTAATAAAAATACTGGAAAAACAACCAACACAACAGCATCATAGCGAACCATAAATATATGTATTTGATCGCTGATTGCCGTCGTCAGAGATGTTCGTGATGATATCTTTTCGCACAAAAAGGCCAGTATTTAGTGGGCCTCTCTCGCGTGAGGACGCGATGGGGCTTCTCTCGCGTGAGGACGCGATGTATCCCAATCCGGATTAGGCAATGTGTGCGAAGCCTTACAACAACCCATGCTGCCACACACAACACACAATTGCTGCTGGTGGCATTTCCGGTACTCAGTATGCTTGCTCCCAATATCATGTGCCCCCTCTGGGATATCCAAACTCGTTTCACGTGCTAGAGAGGACTAGATATTGCAATATTTCAATAAAGAGCCCCTACCATTAATATGTTTCTAAACAAACGGTTTTAAGCCAGTTTTCACACTCTGCAATGTTTAGGCCATGGCTATGCTTCCTTTAAAGCTTTTCTTTTCATTATTTATTCCAGACTGTAGATGGTGAGGCTCTTATTGAAGTGTTACATGATTCGCTGAAGATAGCTGTCGTACATTCTAGATACCGAACTGCAGAGTGTAACCACGAATTCTATTAGGGTGCTTGTTTTCGCTTTCGAGGAGAAGGCTTCAGAGTTTCCTCGGCTCCCATTGCTTCATCGTATGATTCAACGCAAGCTGCAATATGATAGATCCTGGGCTGCCTGTGCTGCCTGTTTCGAAGTCTGATGCCTTGATGGCGTTGCATTGAAGGTGAAATGCCTATTGCTGGCTTGTGGTGTAAACTGAGAAGTGCTTATATTCCCTTCTCTGTGATACTGCACAGGAGCGTATAAGTACGGCCAGTTTAACTTGACGTCCGACTTGACGAAACAAAAACTGGAGCTTAATACAACTGTCAAGAAACCAACGAGACATCAACGCCAACTCTAGACGCAGCATAATCGCACAGATACATCTTCACCGTAAAACATTATCTCTGCTCGTCAATACAACCTGCTAACATTGCCAGCCTTTAGACATTTCCCCTGTCTCAAATTTCCAGAAACCGCGGCAATGGACACCTTTGAGGAATTCACCAAAAACCTCGAAATTATCGTGGGAACCGGGAAATCAGCGCAAAAGAAGCGCGAAGAGGCCCGGCAAAAAATCGAAGAGGCCAAGGAATCTGCCATGAGCGAACTCGAGACCTTGGTGGCCGAGCTCGAGGAGAAACTGGAGGACAAAGAGCGTGAGCTCGAGCACAATCAAACATTGGCAGATTTAGAGGGAGGTACCGACGAGCAACTCGCTCTGAAGATCGAGGAGCTGAAGGATGATATTACGGGCCTGAAGGATGAGCTGCAGGAGAAGAAGGCGGAGATGAACAGAGTCTCCGACGCCAGCGCCGAAATCCTCATCGGGCTTCAGGGGTAGAATGAGGTAGTTGTTGCGGTTCTTTGGGGGCTGTCTTGATCGTCGTTGGTTTGCTTTTCGTTTTGACTTTTGTTAGTTTTTTCCTTTCTTCTTAAATGCCCTTCCTTCATATGTTTTGTAAAGCGTCTTTACTACTCGACTCGAGTGACCTGTGAGAGGTCTGTTCCTCCCGAGATATACGTTCACGCTCGTAATCCGCAATCTGCTTCACAGTCCACGCTTGGTATGCCTCAATCTCTGGCTCCAGCGCCGCCTGCTCTGCGTCCAGAAGCGACTCGAACTTGCCGTGGAGATGCTGCCAAAAGATGTTGTCAGAAGCTTCCATTTCATGCATGGCGAAATGGAGCAGCCATTTTCTGCTCTTCCACGAGGCACGCATACGGGCGGACAGTGGTGCTTGCCCTTCTTCTCTCGGCTTTTGAGCTTCTTGGGCTTCCAGGCGCTCCATGATGCCGAGAAACGTTTCGAGAAAGGGCTCGTACACCTTTGCCCACTTTTCCAGCTGTTGAAAGACAATGTTTTGGAAGAGATTGTAGGAGAGCAGAAACAGCGGCGGATCCTCCGCAAACGCGGCGGGCAGAACGTTGGTGGACTCCAAGTCAATGACGGCCACAATGTGTCCTGTCTCTGGGTCGGCGAGCATGTTGCGTGCGTGGATATCGCGGTTGAAGAGCCGGAACGGCCCCGTGTCGCTGGCGGTGAGGTATGGCGCGCAGTCGGGATGGGCAAAGCCGTGGTGCGCCACGATGCGGCCGGCTGCTTTGGCCTTGGCAAGATCCATGTCGATGGATTCCCCTTTGTGGAGCAGGAACGTCGGTTCCCCATCGACCATGGTAAAGTAGCGGGGGATGTTGATGCTGCGCAGGTTGTCGTGGTTTGCGCGGTGCAGCTGCAGAAAGAGCGCCTTATAATCGGCCGCCGTCGAGAGCGGACCGTCTGGCCACCCGTCGGTCGTCGTGCCGGGCACGTTGATCAAAAGGTCACGCATCGCATGTGTGAGTGGCCTCTTCGTCACGGCCCAGTCGCCGCCATCGTCGGTGGGCGGGCGGAGAGCCCCGATCTTATCGAAGCGGTGACTGTACATGGCCAGGAGAATGGTGGCAATGTCTGTGTAGGCTGTATGAAGACGTTCCGTGTCTTGCGGGTCCTCGGACTTTTTCCAGCGCAGCAAAAGAGGGTCGAGTTGCTCGCCGGCGACAAATTCCATCAGGATGTATGGAGAGCCGGAGATGGTGCCCCGGGCGTAGACGGCCGGCACTTTGGCGATGCCATGTTCCGCAAAGTATTGCATACACGCAACCTCGTTCTCGAGCACCTCGAACGCCACAGCAGGTGGGCTGAAGCCCTGCATCTGCAGGCGCAGCGCAACATGCTGCTCGGCAGTGTCCGGCTGCACCACCTGGAACTTGAGCACCACATTATAGGCGCCGCTCATGGTGTCGATATAGGTCGCTGTGCCGTGCATGGCGTTACCCACAAACGCCTCGAGCTCCCGGAGACGCGGTGGTGGCAGGAGCGTTTTTTTCCAGGCGGTGTGTATCTTGACATTGTCCTCGTGAGACAGGTCGTCGCTCGACCAGACGTACTGGTACGCCGGGACATTTTGACGAGGAGGCATGGCTAAAAGAATGGTTTGTCTGTGCTCTATTGCAAACGAAGGGGGTACTGTTGTGTATGAGGGCAGGTCACGAAGGCTGTGCAGGGGTATGTTATACCACGTGAAGGTCCTGTCATGTGACAGATGACCACGAGCTCATCACTCTTGTATGTCAGTGCCACGGATGGGCTTTCTCAACGAAATCTCAATGAAATACGTTGTGCAAGGACGGAAGCTAACTATCGATCCTACGCAGCCTTGTCGGCCCATATTTGTATAAGACGCCGCGTGACTGCCCACCCGCCTCCGTGGACCCTCGTAATAGGCTAACTATGAAACTACAGCAAAATATCCGCCATCCTCGATAGCACTTTGTTGTAGGAGCTGTGCGCCACATCCACATACTGTCGTTTTCCTCATCTCTGAAGACATCATCTGATGCAACAGCGCACTGTGCACACTCGCGGCCTTCCATAAGAAGAGACAGGCAAAGACGCGTGGGAGGGTTTTCGTATGGAGGGGATAGGGGTGCGGTGACTTGTAGCTCTTAGAAAAATGATAGAGACAAGGGGATGCCTTTTGTTTTCTGTTTACCACGCAGCCTAGAAAGAACCGCCATTCATCCGCCTGGATGATCTTACAAGGTAATTGTCCAGGCCCGTCAGATAGTCACTAAGCTACTCAATAGACAAAATAGACAATGGAATATCACGTGACGTCACACGTGATAGCAAGATTTCTTGTATTTCTGCGATTTGTCCTCCGGAGTCCCAAATTCAATCCCGAGGACATGACCACAGCCCACAGCCGCAGCTGACTGAGTGTTGTTAATTGTTTGAATTGGGAGGTTGAATCGGACAGATTCGGGGTGGAATGGCTTGATATCAGATCATCAAAATCAACATTACGATAAACCTAGATGACTAATCTAGCGCAATTGGGCTCCCCTCGACCCCGATATGTTCTGCATCCATTCCGACTCGAAGCAACATCTCCATCAATAGAACCTTGCAAATGGAAAAAGACCCAACAGACAGACAGACCAATTGATTCTCGAGCAGTAAAGTTGACGGCGATGCCGGCTCGCCGAATTGACTAAGCACCGGAGATGCGGGCGGTGAGGCAAGCGCGGAGTCTAGCTCCCCCAGAACGGCAGCAGCAGTACTCTCAGTACGGCAGCGCGGGAAGGAAAATAATTCTGCCGGCACCATGCTGCGTGTAAGTGGCAGGCATTGGCCAGATTGGACGGCTGTGATTTGTCTGATTTGCTCCTTCCGCCTGGGAATGAGTGGGATTTTGCCATTTGGGGCACCGCTTTTATTTGGGTATTTAGCCCCACTCAGGCGAAAAAAAGTTTGAATTGAGACCAAAAAATAAATCCATTTAAAAATAGGAATTAAAAAAACACCAAAAACCGAGAAAAAGTTTCTGCTTGAGGCGCCCCTCCAACCACCAGCCCGCAAAAAACTTTCATTACCCCCCCAAGTCCCAACTCGCCTGTACAGCCTTTCCCTCTTGGACTTTTCCTCTCTTCTCTCTCTTTTTTTTCTTTCCCCTTCCATCACCCTCACACATCACGAACCTCCTCACCCCTCAAATATCCTCAAAATGTCGACCGAAGTCTACGACGGTGCGATCGGTATCGATCTGGGTACGTGGAAAGCGATATTTCTTTGACGCGGCGGTTTTGAGCCGCCGTGGGCCTGTCAACGGCTGTCGTCAACGGTGGTGGTGTTGTTTTGGCGCGGCACAAGTTTTGCATCTTCAAATTGAGAGCAGGATGACGGCCAGATAACACCAACCGAGACGAGCATGACAGCCGACGACAACAAACACAATCCACCAGAATCTCATCTAACATCTCAGGCACCACCTACTCCTGCGTTGCCACCTACGAGGGCAGCAATGTCGAGATCATTGCCAACGAGCAGGGTTCGTTCACCACCCCTTCTTTCGTTTCCTTCACCGAGGAGGAGCGTCTGATCGGTGAGGCTGCCAAGAACCAGGCTGCCATGAACCCCGCCAACACTGTCTTCGATGTCAAGTATGTTGCACTTTTGTGTGTTTAGTGTGTTAAAAAGTACACCACTAACAAACAGGCGTCTGATTGGCCGGAGATTCGACGATGCCACCGTCAAGAAGGACGTTGAGTCGTGGCCCTTCAAGGTCGTTGACGACAACGGCTCCCCCAAGGTCCAGGTCGAGTACCTGGGCAGCACCCACACCTTCTCTCCCCAGGAGGTCTCCGCCATGGTCCTGACCAAGATGAAGGAGATCGCCGAGGTCAAGATTGGCAAGAAGGTCGAGAAGGCCGTCATCACTGTCCCCGCCTACTTCAACGACAACCAGCGTCAGTCCACCAAGGACGCCGGTGCCATTGCTGGCCTGAACGTCCTCCGTATCATCAACGAGCCCACCGCCGCTGCCATTGCCTACGGTCTGGGTGCCGGCAAGTCCGACAAGGAGCGCAACGTCCTGATCTACGATCTGGGTGGTGGTACTTTCGATGTCTCCCTGCTGAACATCCAGGGCGGTGTTTTCACCGTCAAGGCTACCGCTGGTGACACTCACCTGGGTGGTCAGGATTTCGACACCAACCTGCTGGAGCACTGCAAGAAGGACTTCACCCGCAAGACCAAGAAGAGTAAGTTTATTTATTATTCCTCAAATCGAATTCAACTAACAGACAGACCTCGGCAACGACGCCCGCGCCCTGCGCCGTCTCCGTACCGCTTGCGAGCGTGCCAAGCGCACTCTGTCCAGCGGCACTCAGGCCACCATTGAGATCGACTCCCTGTTCGACGGCGAGGACTTCTCCATGCAGATCACCCGTGCCCGTTTCGAGGAGATCAACAGCGTTGCCTTCAAGGGCACCCTGGACCCCGTTGCCCAGGTTCTCAAGGACGCTTCCATCGAGAAGAGCGGCGTTGACGAGATCGTTCTCGTCGGTGGCTCTACCCGTATCCCCCGTATCCAGAAGCTGCTGACCGACTTCTTCAACGGCAAGAAGCTCGAGAAGAGCATCAACCCCGATGAGGCTGTTGCCTACGGTGCCGCCGTCCAGGCCGGTATCCTGTCCGGCAAGGCCACCTCCGCCGAGACTGCTGACCTGCTGCTGCTCGATGTCTGCCCCCTGTCTCTGGGTGTCGCCATGGTACGTTTTCTCCCTTTCGCTCACTTTCTCCTCAACATGACATCGCCGTGGCGTCAATTTTACTTTGACGTTGCGTCGACCCATCGCACCTGCCTCATCTCACTTACACCACTTACACGACTCCTTCCTCTTTTCCACTGCATCACGTTTTCCCTTCCCGTCTCCTTCCCAAAACCGTCATACCCCACTTTAAAATACGCTAAAGGACCCACTTGCTGACAACTCACATAGGAAGGTAAGAAATCTAATATCTCCACATCGCGAGATCACCAAAATCGCCTCAACAATTCGAAAAAAAATTCTAAAACAATTCTGATGAGTCCAATGCTAACCGTTTCAAGGCAACGTCTTTGCACCTGTTGTGCCGAGAGGAACAACAGTCCCCACTTTAAAGAAGCGCTCGTTCTCGACCGTCGCCGACCAGCAGACCACCGTCCAGTTCCCCGTCTACCAGGGTGAGCGTGTCAACTGCGAGGACAACACCTCCCTGGGCGAGTTCACTCTGGCCCCTATCCCCCCCATGCGCGCCGGTGAGCCCGTCCTTGAGGTCGTCTTCGAGGTCGACGTCAACGGTATCCTGAAGGTCACCGCCACCGAGAAGTCCTCCGGCCGCTCCGCCAACATCACCATCTCCAACTCCGTCGGCAAGCTGTCTGGCGCCGAGATCGAGAAGATGATCGGCGAGGCTGAGGAATTCAAGTCCAAGGACGAGGCTTTCAGCAAGCGCTTCGAGGCCAAGCAGCAGCTTGAGTCTTACATCACCCGTGTCGAGGACATCATCTCCGACCCCACTCTGTCGCTGAAGATCAAGCGCGGCCAGAAGGACAAGATCGAGCAGACCCTCAGCGAGGCCATGGCCCAGCTGGAGATCGAGGAGTCCACCGCCGAGGACCTGAAGAAGAAGGAGCTGGCCCTGAAGCGTCTCATCACCAAGGCCATGTCCACCCGCTAAGCGGTGCGTGTCTTGGGATGATCCGAGATGCAGCACAGATGATGACTAAGGAAAAAAGTCGTCTCTGTGTAAACAAGTAAAACAACAACAAAACAAAAAAGTTATAGTTGCCTGTTTTTATAGTGTTTCTGTATTTGTGGCCGTTATATGATTTCTATTTCTCATTATCTCTGTGTTGACGTTGTTGTCTGTGTCTTTGTCTTGTATTTCTTTTCTTCCATCTCATCTTTTTAATTAAAGAGAGAATTACCAAGATCGGATTGAAGGACAAGGCTCGCAAGCCAACTCTTAATGGACCAAAACGAGGCGAGGATGATGATAGGAACAGGGCGGCAAGGAAGGACAAAAGTAACTGCATGGATGGTCTGATGCACTGGGTTTCTAATTTGATATGTTTTTCACTACCCTCTCTACTAATGATTGTGATGATGCTCAACTTGAAGATGTTAACTACGCACACGTCAACGGCTCCGGTCCGGGCGGCTTGTAGTTGGTCGGCACAGGATAGTAGATGTTCACCACCAACCCTGGGTCCGTCGGCTTGTACACACCCGGAATCTCTGACAGTGTTGTCGGCACACTGCCGCTGCCTCCCGACACCGTTAGCTGCGCACACGAAATGTACAGCTGTGCACCGCCGACAGCACTAGCGCTGTGCAGCGCAATGTGCTCGACGCGCAGCAGGTAGTCGCCGCTCGGGATACACTTTGGGATCGTGACGTCCAGCACCGACTTGCCCTGCGACGGCCACTTGAGCCCGCCTGTAACCGTCGGGTAGTCCTGGTAGATCTTGAACCACACGGGGCCGTCGCCCGTCATGGACGACGCGCTCTCGCCGGCCGGCGCCTTGCCCATCCAGAAAGACAGCGGTCCCGGATGCGTGACAGACGCGGTGGCGACATAGCTGACGGTATCGCCGGCGGTGACATTGACCGTCTGCGCGCCCTCGCTGCCGCCGGCCAGCTGGTAGCACGTCATGGCTTTGGACGTGACGTCCGTGACGGGTCCGTTGCTCTGGAAGTTGGTGGTCTTGCGCACATTCACCCAGTCGCCTGTGCGCACGCCACCAACGACGGTGTTCTTGAAGACATCTGAAAGTTAGTATTGTCTTTTTCTTTTTTCAAGACAGTACATACAGTGGGCATCAACGGCCGAAGCCAGGAGGAGAAGACTTGTGGTAAGCTTCATTTTGGCGGTCGCTGACTGACATCAAAATGGCACAAATGTTTACGACGGGCCAGATATCTTATAGCCTATCTTCCTCTTGCCCGCTTGGCGATATTCTCAATCTTGCCGCGGCGACATAGATCCCGCTCTATCGCGGCGCAATATAGTAAACACTATCATATGACAGCAAGGTGGTATTTTCATTAATGAAAGCACTATCCGGCTAAATCATTACACTTCAACGGCAGTGATTGTAAACAATAAGGCATTGTATTTATTCAAACGCTGTGCTTATTCAATTAACGCCGATCTAGTGATATTCCAAGACACCCAGCTACCTCGACCCGTCGCTGTTCTGCCCCGTAGGCGTCACATCCCGCTTGCCGAACCGCGCTCCTAGACCGCCAATATCCCGCCGGAAAAAGTTACCAATGTTCTTGAGATTCTCGTTGATCGCCGTCTGTGCAGGATTTGCCGAGTCTGCGCCAGCGCCGGCAGATGCTCCCTGGGCACCCGTGCCGATGCCCAGGCCCAGACCCAGGCCCACGCCGCCTGGCCCAGAGTTGCCTACATTGCCCACACCGTCGCGCGCCGCACTCAGCAGCTTCTCGCCAAAGCTTGCAGGATCAAAGCCTGAGCGGGCCTGGTTGGCGCCGCCCGCGCCCGAGGCTGCAGCGGCCACAATGCCGGCACTGCCCATGCTGTTGAAACTCATGAGCGGCGTCAGCAGCGGCGAGTTCTGCACGAGCTGGCGGCCCATGCTGTCAGGCCGGTCGCGGTGGGCGTTGAAATACTCCATAAGCTGTGCCTGGTCCTGCTTGCGCACGCCCTTGAGGTCCAGGATCTTGCGGAAGTTGGTCTCGGAGCGGTCGGCAATATGAATGAGGTAGGCCTGGATGAGACCCTCAGGCGGGTCCGGGCGCACCTGCAGCGTCTTGAGCAGCGGGTCGACGCGCGCCATTATCTGGTTGACGCGCTTGCTGAAGCTTGCGAGGGCGGCACTGGGCGGCTGGTCCGGCACCGCCAAGTTCTGCGAATGCGTGCCGTGGAACGCCAGCAGACCTTCAAACGACTGTGTCAGGGTGTACTTGTCTAGCAGCATCTGCTCGGCAGCGACCTCGGACACCGGCTTGCACAGCACAATGTTGTTGATGTAGGCCGTTGCCAGGTACTCGACGAGGTGGTCGCAGAATGCACGCGCATAGTGCGTCTTGGCAATGACGGCCAGGATGCCCTTGGCGCTGTCGTTGACGCTCTTGATGAGCTCTGTGACGTACGAGCTGTGATCGCTGACGCCCTCCATGCGGCTCCAGTTGGTATTCCGCATCTCGCGCCACGCCGGCTCGCACTCGGCCTCGACCTTGCGCACCAGAGCCTGGATGCAGCTGCTGGCCACGCCCAGGAATGCATCGGCTTGCGAAGATAGATCGACACGCTCGACATACTCGGCGTCGATGCGCTTCTTGAGACTCTCCTCGAGCTGTGTGGCATTCTTGTTCCAGAAGTCGGTCGTGTTCAGCACAACGATAATGTCGTTGATCGGCGCAGCGGATGCACCAACAATATTGGGCCCCTTGGCTCCCGGCTGCTGGCCAGGCTGGCCTTGCAGCTGCAAAATCTGGAGCAGGACTTGCTGTGCATACTCATCCAAATACTTGGCGAGGATGCGCGACAGGTCGAGCAGCCGCTCGCCCGTCGACAGCTTTGCACACTGCGACAGCGTGACCTTGTAGACGTGGAACAGATCGAGCGCCGACTGGGCTATGCTTTCTGGTGTAAACTCTTCCTCCTCCGAAATGAGTGCCTGTGTGCGGTAGCGCGGAATCAGCGCGGCCAAGAGCCGGTCTTGCGACTCAACCCACAGGCTCAAATAGGGCTCGAACGCGGTGGATATAGACCCGTTGAATGTCTGTGACCGCTCGTCGGCCGAGCTCAATGTGTCTATGCTGGCCCGCGGCTTCTCACTGGCGAACCGCTTCTCGAGACCCTGCTCGAAATCAAGCGTTTCTTGTAGACAGCTCAGCAACAGCTCCACGTTGATCTTGCCGGCGGGGTCTGTCCGGCGCATGCTGCGCTCGAGAATGCCCTTGAAGTCGTCGCGTGTGCCGTCGCAAAAGTTGATCGCGAGTGTCTCGTTGACGCGCCAGTGGGCCGGGAAGAGAGCGGCGTGCTCTTCTTCATGCGTGAGGAGCATGCGGCGGAACCAAGAGTAGCGCCGGCCGATGTTGTCGAGATTGCCGGCCTCGTCGTTGCCGCGGAACACCTGCCGGTACTCGCGCAGCATTGTGTTGACGTACCACGTCACCAGCCGTGACCGCGCATTGTCGCCGAGCGCGTCCATGACGAGACAGGCCTCGATCAAGGTGCCTCGTCTCTGGGCCACCTCGTCTTTTGTAAAGGCCATCTCAAAGTCCTCGCAGACCTGCTCGAGCAGCTCGCGCTGGAGATCGCCGACGCCGCGACTCAGCACGGCAATCTGCTCGATGGAACGGTAGCTGTTAAAGTGGCGCATGAGCTGGAGGACGGCCTGCAGCAGACCGGCGCACTCGCGGTACTGCCGTGTTCGCGACAGAGTGCGCAGCTGTTCGTATGCGGTTGTGAGCATCTGCAGGCGCTTCAGGGCGGTCATGGATACTGTGAGGTTGCGCTTGGTACCGTCGAGGCGCTTGATGTCGGCCGTCATGGTTGTGATGTCCTCTTCGGTCTGGACCGCACGGCGGCGCACATCCTCGATGCGGGAAAAGACAGAGGCCAGCTCCGACTGTGCGGTCTTCATGCTGTCGATGGATGAGTCGGGGCCGTAGGCCTGTGCGGTCTCGAGGGCGGTGATGGAAGTCGAGAGCTCATCGGAGTGGGCGCGGAGGCGTCGGGATACGGCAGGCAGGGTTCCAAGGGTCGCAGGGTGGCCAAACAGCCGGTTCAGGTCGCTCACTGGGTCATAGTCGGCTAGAATTGTTAGCGGGAGCGGCAGCCAACGAGAGAAGAGGACATACCAGAGTCTAGAGACGTCGAGCCTGCCATCATGCTGGACCCCATTGTGCCGTGTGTGAAGGAGGTGTAGAGAGAGAGCTAGGCTGCGTGACAAATCCGAAAAGTCCGTGTTGTGCCCGTTGTCCGTAGGATCGAGGTTGCAGAGCAGACGGCTCTGATTCGTGGCCGATCCCACGTGAGGATCCTGAGACAGATACGCCAAGACTAGGCCGTAGAATGTAGGCGTGAGCGGGAGGAGGTAGTAAAGCGCAATCAGTGAGCGAAATGCAGTGTGACGTAGCTCCGGCTAGGCCGCTTTCGCGTGCTTGCTGTTGCGGAGGAGGAGAAGGAGGATGTCGCAAAGGGTCGAGAATGTAGTCAGGGAGGTCGAGGGCGTGGAGGTACAGAGGTAGAGTCGTTCTGATTGGAGCGCAAGACAATGTTCGGCACAGTCGACGTGGAGGATGTGCTTGGGCAGCGTTGGAGAGCACGAGCCGAAGAGCGGATGAGGGACGCGCGGGTTTGCGACGGACTGACGGATGGCGGTGGTGCGTGAGAGAGCCTGATGACAAAGACTGCCACATGCAAGTAGCGTGGCTTGTTCCGAGGATTCAAGGCGAGGAAGGCGCGTGGGCAATTGTGCGATAGTAGAAGGTGCGACGGAGCATCATAGCTCAGTCAGGAGCACGACACGGTGGTAGCTTGGCCGTGCTCCACAAGCGGAAGGCGGTCAGTTGCTGTCGTTGATGCTGTAAGTGGCATCACGTGTAGCGCATGGCGGCCCCACAGGACCCTTTAGACGTTTCAATGCCTAAAAGAGCTAAAACCGTTGACAACTCGTTGACAGCACTATGCCGCTAACGTGTTAGTTGTCAACTCACCGAAGACAGGCATAACCGACAGCGATACAGCGCGAAGCAGTACAGCCCAACGGAAGATTGGGGGCAGCATGCACTGCAACCGCATTCAAAGATTGCAAAAGTGAGTGCCCGTAGTCCAATTACTCGAGCGAATCACTGTTATTGTTGCCTCTAGCGTCCACTTGTAGTGGCGTGCCAGCTGTCTCACGCGGTCCCTGCCGCACGGCCTTCGGGACGGGATCAACTGGTAGATGACAACCAAGAAGAAGGAATTGGTATAAGGTGGAAGTGGATTAGAGAGAAGGGTGGATTGTGGTAGAAAAGGTAGAGAATGCAGAAAGGCAAAAATAAAGAAAAAAAAAAGGAAAGAAAAAAATGCGGGCATATATCACCAATGACAGCGCATGGACGTGCAGGCGGACCGCCGTCATGTACGGCAATACTATCAACTAGACTGCATGACGAAGGGTATAAGTGAGGGGCTGTCAAGTGTCAGTGTCACCAGCAGTAAGACGAGGTATGATTGATGCAGTTTGTATTGGCTCATGCAGGAGGGACGGCCAGAGGGCGCGATAGTCCGCTTGCTTGTGAGATTATGCACTCAGCAGAGAACCAGAGAATGGAAGAATCCGGTAACGCACAAAAGATCATCACTGCCCGAGCTGTGGCTTGCCGTCACTGGCCGACTATATCTCTGCGTTTTTTCTCCGAACAAGAGGATTATCTGTTTAGGTTGATTCGGTGCCGAGCAGACGAGAGAAGTTTTATTCGATTTAACCTTCTTAGTATAAGTAGATACAACCGAGACCGAAGAGGTTGAGAGCAGATACAATTGCAGTCGAGAGCGATTGGCTGTCTGCTCATCCTACGCTATCTGCCTTTGCACACTTGCGTTCCATCCAGTTTCCTGATGCCGTGCCCTGTGCGTTGGCAGTTGGTCAAGCTGCATGCTTTGATTATTTAGTAGTTTGTATCTTGGATATGTGTTCGCTCCGACATGATCAGGATCTCTAGCCTCCGTTTTATTTTGCTGGATTTTGCTGCTTGTTGGCTGCCTTGTTACGAACTAACGTCCGGCTAAATACGCTGTCTTCACCGTAACTATCAACGAAGACACTGACATGAAAGTCGACATGGATTCAAGCTTACTTGACGTGCCGCGTTGATGTCCACTTGGCAGAGTCAGAGTGGACGTGTCGTGAGAAATTAAAAAAAAGAAAGAAGAAAAGAAACTAAAGCAAAGACGCATACGACACCGAGAGATGTGTTTCTCGTCTCCGTCTTCAACTTCCCCTCCATTCTCCACACACACTCGGTGCACTTACACCTGCGACTTACACCCCTCCTTCGTCAGTGTCTTCTCCGGAGCTGTTTATGTCTGATCTGTATTTTATCGGACTATGTGTAGCATAGAACAAATTACACAAGCAGTCAGCATGAGCGGAACATAATAAATCTCCATAACACAAGCAGACGTCTGCGGTCTTGTGACTCTTTCAGCCAATCCACATGGTAAGTCTTTGATCAACGCTTGAATTTGTTCTGATAATCCTTGTAACTTGTCCAATACAAAAGTTCTTGATAAAAAACTGCAGAAGATGGAAGAAGCACATGAAGAACACAGGAAACAAGAGAAAACAGAATGAAGCTTACGCTGAAGGGAAGGACGACGCGAGGTAGCGAAAATGACAAAAGATTTGTGACAAAACTTACTCTGCCGCTGCACACCATACATGCAGATATGCCCGATCAACAACGACTGCAATATTGCCTGTTTCCTCTTGCGGCAACACGACGGAGCAAGGCATGCAATCGTGATCATTTCTGGTCATATTTACCATGTGGTAGAAAGTAAGCTTTCTTTTTATCTATATAGATCTAACAGAGCAGTAGAATGCCGTAAAGGTTGCGTCATACACCCAACTGTGTATGAGAGTAAAGAATGTGTACAGAAGAAGAAATAGGTAAGGAAATAACAAAGAAAACAAACCCGAAAATACAACACAACCCGGCAGATATGCAGTTGAAAACCCCTCGCTAAGAAATGTGAAATAAAATACAAATGGAACGCTATGCTATGTAACTATGCAAGAATAACGTGTGTTAATGGAGATCGTGACGTCGTTAGAAAAATGCAAAAAGACCAATGTATCAGAAGTATAAAAACATAAGAAAAGAAATAACAACTCCGAAAGAAAATCACGCCCCGTGCAGAGTATTGAACCCGGCTGCGATCAGGCTTCGTCTCCGCTCCAGGCTGTCTGACGACGACGACGAGTAAAACAGACCGCCGAGTGACTTCTGCTTGCAAAAAGCTGCCTTGATCTTGACCGTCTCCGGGTTGTCGTAGGTCACAAACCCGTAGTCGTCGCCCGCACAGTATGCCGCAACGGCCCGCTTGTTTACCTGCTCACGTGTGCCGGTAATCGGCAGATTGCAGTACCCGACTGTGCCGTCCGTCTGCGGGTTGACGTCTTTCGTGAAGTGGTGGCCCGGCCCCGTGACGTCCAGAAAGTAGCGGCCGTACATGGGAATGCCGAGCAGGATCTTCTTGGCCGGCACCCCCTTGCCCATAAGAAACTGCACCGACGCGGACGCGGACGGCTCGTCTTTACTGCTGCTGCTGCCGTAGAGCTGTGCGTGGTGTCCGGAGCGCGACGACCACGGCCCGTACATGTCGTAGGCGGCAAGATTGATGAGGTCGACGTAGGCGGCGATCTGCTGGAGGTCAAAGGACTGCAGAATGTCCTTGGCGGCGGGCAGCGACACGGTCACAAGGTAGTGGTCCTGGGCGAGGTACATGCGGACCTGCAGAAGCAGCGAGACGAGGTCGGCGCCCTGCTGTTCGCCGCACGGGTAGGCCCAGTTGATGTCGACGCCGTCGAGACCGGACGCATCAATCAGGCCTTGGACGGAGCGGGCAAAGTTGTCGCGGCACACGGGGTTGGCGGCCACTTGCGGGTAGACGTCGATCGAGTCGGCGCCGCCAATGGACAGGATGACCTGAAGATGGGGGTGCTGTGTCTTGAGCTGCATGAGGGACCCGAGGCCGCCCATGGCGCCGTCGCAGGGCGAGTTCATGTCGGCAATCTCGTCGCTGAGAAAGACGTGGCCGGCCGATGTGACTTTGGCAAAGGCATAGTAGACGAGGTTAATGCAGCTGTAGTTGAGCTGTGCTGGCGTGTGGCCATGGTAGAGAGCCTCGTTGGGGAAGTAGACGGCGTTTGTGAACATGATATTGGACTGGCTAGTCCGAGGCCTGCGAGACGACATGGTGGCTGCGTGGGTTGGGTGTGTAAGTGTGGTCTAGGATATATGATGATGTATGGTATGATGTAATGTGATGAGATGTGATGAGGAGGTTAGCAGTGTAGTGGTGTAAGTGAGAGGATATGTGATTTTATATAAGTAGTGTGCGGAAGCCTTTTTATTTTTATATGTTTTAGATGTCAAGTCTATTCTCTGTTGCTGTTCCGCCTTGTGACCCGAGGCTGAGGTTCAAAAGAATGACTGGGAAGGACAAGGTGCCAGCTCATGCTGGTCAGCTGGATTATCGGGCAGCAAATGTAGACTGAAGTATAAATCGTGAAGAAGCTTTAATAGAAGAAAGGAAAAGATGAAGGAAAACAAAAAGAAAAAAGAAACAGAAAAACAAAAAGAAAACGGGCCGGGTGGGGAGAAGCGGCCCAGCGTCTTGGTTAGAAATCAGGACTGTGTTGTAGCACGACGATCTATACAAGAGTACGGAGGTTTAAGTGCCTTCAGACTACAGCAGAGAGTAAATAATAGTAGCACTTGTAAAGTTGTAATAAGAACAGACTAGAAATATTAACCGATGGGGCAGATGCAGACTGCAGACGACGGAGAGGTAGAAGCGGGAGACGGTGAGCGTGGTAATGGAAGTATAAAATGAATATAAATATAAAAATGGCGTCAGTCGAGCGAGTGTATAGGATCACAGGTGTAGATGGTTAAAGATAGTTCAAAATTAATAAAGGAAAAAAGAAAAGTTAAAATCAAAATTAACATAGACAAGAAGAAATAAAAAAACAAAATGGAGGGATAAAAAACCCTGCACTCACTTCAACGGCAAAGCAACTGCTCCTTAAACATAGCCCTCGTTATGCGGTGGTTATCCCACTTGATCTGCATGTCATTATGCTTGAAGTCTTTTTTCTCTGCAGGCTTTGTTTTTCTGTCGTTTTGTCATTTTCTCATCTTCTTCCTCGCCCTTCTTCCTCCCACTCCCACTACGACGCTGCAATGCCTGCGGCATGCTTGTATTCACAGTCTTTCTGCGCAAGTACAGCAACTCTCCAATATGTACTCTGTAGGCCACCGTTATGGCCTGCTTGATCCTGCGTCATGCACCATGCACGTAAAACGACAGGCCTGCATGCTATCTCGTTTAGTCTCCTTCGTATGCTTCGATTTAGTCTCTGCTCTTCTATTCTGTACCGTCTTCGCATTGCTACCCGCATACACCTCTTTGGCTAGTTTTTGGCACTTTCTGGCTACTCTTCGGCTGCTCTTAGCTTTTCTTCCCTGTGCGCCGAAGCGGTGAACGCCCAACCTGGTTTGGCTTGTGCCCTCCATCTGATCTCATGCCCATCGACATCCCGTCTATTGTCTGTTGTCTGTTGTCCGTTGCCACTATATCCAAGCGAGTCGACTACCAGTCTACCGACCAGACTACTGTGAGCTGCCCAAATGGGTAAGGAGCCTTTGCTTTGAATGGCGAGTTGGCGCGATGCATGACACGACGACGCCATGTCCCGTCTGCGGGATTTGTGTCTGCATGTTGAGGTCTTGTGTTGTATACAGAGCTTTTTGCTTGTGCTTTTGATTCTGATGATTTCATTTTGATTTCGATCCTCTGACGAGGTGCCCGCCTCCCGTTTTTCAACTCGTCGACACGTCCCATTAACCAGGGCTGCCGATATCCGCCGTCGTATTAGTGCTACGATTAGTGCTACTAAAGCATTCCCGCGTCTACGGCAAGGGAACAACGTCTGCTTGCTAGTAACATGACTGCCTGGAGTTACGTATTGATACTCGGTTCAAAGTCGAGTGGCTGGCGATGCTCCTGTGCTTGGGCTATCTTTCAAATCCCAAGGATACGATACCGAAGATATTCTAGCGGTCAGATGTGCATTTCGGACACAAATAATTCTTAGAGCAGAATCGAAACGAAACAAAACAAAACAAATTCTTAAAACAAGGGCCTGTCGCAAGAAGCTGCGCCCTAACTGTGCGAGCTCTTTGCCGCAGACAGCCACCGCAATAAATGCGCCGAAACATTTATAAATACCCAGCATCGACATGCCGTCTTTTTGTTTACAAAATCTGTTAATATCTAGCATCCTATATTTTACACCTTGCCTCACCGACACAACGGTGGTGGAGCGTACCCGTTGGCTTGCGACTGAGAAAATTTGTATAAAAAAAAAAAGAGAAAAGAATGGTTGCAGAAGTGCGAAAAGGGCCGTACATGCTGCAGCGCAAGTAGAAAAACTAGCAAATGATACAATAGACGTTGAGATACAGAGGTTATGCACGTCATACATGTATACCTCGAGTAGTAAATGCTACAGAATGCAGAACGGCATAAAAGAAAAGATCGACGGCAGGATCAGAGAATTTCCCACGAACTACGAAAAAGAAAACATGGGCACGGTATCCTGAGCCAGGGAGCAGGGAGCTGGCCTGTTCTCGTGATATCATTCTCGATTCTCGAGCGCCAGTCATTTTAATGATTGGCAAATGTTGGTTGTCTGCTGCCCATGAACCATACAAGGCAATCAATCAACACGCAGTGAATCGTACAAGCCGCGATGCACTGACTAACGCCCTGGGAATTGCGGTGAGCAGCGTGTGCTGTCAGTCTTATCGCCCAAGCACCCTGCCGTCTGAGGCCATACCGTGGCCGTCTTACTTCACCGACACATTTATTTATTTTAAAAAAAGTAAATAGATGAAAAGAGGTCACAAGTCAAAGCGCACTCGGCCGTCTCAAGTGCAAGACATGCCAGCATTGCCCTGCTGGCAGTCTTTCCGCTTACTCGGTAGAAGCCGTGATGAGGCCATTCTTGCATTGCATTCTTCATCCCTGCCTTCTAGAATGTTGCTTGGTCGAGTTAGACCGACGGTGACGTCGTAGAAACAAAGTAAAAAGTAAGTTTGTAAAGAATAAATTGCTAAATTGCTGACCGATACTTGTATCGAGTGATATAATGCTAAACACCGTGCGGAAAATAGATAAAATCAAACAAGAGAAACCAAAACTGATGGCTGTGCAGGCATCAAGCTGCCATTATCTCCCGGTCCATTCCCAGTCATGTCCTATTCCATCATCCATAAACCATACCCATATCCTGTCCTTGTTTGAAACAAGGCGCATAAAACGCAAAAACAAAAATATATACAGAAAACAAATGCAGAAAACAAAGGGAATCAAACGTCGAATGTCGTAATGTCGTGTGCTTAATCGTCACCCTCGCTGTAGGAGACTACTCGGAATCGGCGAGTCCAAAGTCTTCCGTCAGCTCGGGGACGTCCATAATGTTGGGGATGCCCCGCTTGGCAGCGCCGAGGCTGCCCGACCGCTGCCGGCCCTCAATGCTGATCGTCTTGACCATGCCGCTGCCCACCACCGACGCCACCGACGACGAGGATGACACGGAGCCGCGCTTCTGCAATGGTGCCTGTGTGCGCGACTCTCTGCGCAGGCGCACAGCAGTCGCAATGTCCACCTTGTCGTCAAAGAACCGCTCTTCCTCAATCACCTGCTCGCCGACGTTGTTACCGTGGACAAGATGGTGGTGGCTGGGGTGAGGGTGGAAGCGCAGGCTGTTGCGGCCGAGGACACTGCCCGAAGAAGCAGAAGTGGACGAGCTCGGCGACGAGCCAGGTCCAAAGATGGCGGTCAGCCGCTTCGTCTCGGAGCGGCGCGACGATGTAGAGAGTGCCGGGCTGTGTGCGCGGTCGACGGGGCTGGGTGACCGCCGGTGGCGGCTAATGTCAAAGTTGGGCGACAGAAAGTCGTCGTCCTCGTCGTTGATGTCACCGTGGCTGTCGCCGAGAATATCCCGGCTCAGCATAATGTCGTTGACCGAGGCCATGTCGTCAAAGTCGAGACACGTCTCAAAGTCGTCGGCGGCCGCCACGCGGGAAACCGACTTGCTGCGAGAGCTGCGCAGAGAAATCGAGGGCGCCGGCGCAGAAGCTGCGAAAGAGTCTTCTAGGCCGGGAAGACCCATGCCGTTCATGCCGTAGCCGCTGTTGAATAGCAGATCCGCTTCCTTGCTGGCACGGCCGAGCTGGCCGTTGATGAAGGAGTCGTTGTCGTCCGATACATAGTCGTCGACATTGAGCGGCTCCGTCATGGGCAGAATAGAACAGCCCTTGCCGAGGCCCGCCTTCATGTACGGCGGCATCTCGAGGCTCAAGCTGTTGAGGTCAATCGATGTGCATGTCGTGTTGCGCGACTGGGGGCGGCCATAGATGGCAGAGCTCATGCTGGATGTCGTCGTCGGTGTCGACGATGACATGGACCAGTGACGTGCCGAGCTGGCCAGACCTGGAACGTTGTCGCCAGCATCGAGAGCGCGCGTCTCGCTCAGATACATGCTGCTGTCGTTGCTCTGGCTGCGCGACCGGTTCGTGCGGATGCACGGCGACGGGGCCGAGTCGCGGTCTGTTGTGGCTGCCTCGCTGTGCCAGTCGTGCTTGAATGCGGTGGCATGTTCCTTGAGGTGGTTGGGCAGGTTTGACAGGTCAGGCATGCCGCTCGGGCCGCCGTGGACGCTGTGGCCGCTGTGCGACTGGTCGCTGGTGCTGTGCACGCTGTGCATGCTGTGCATCGTCGACGGGCGCTTATGCGATGCTGTGAGAGCCGACGTCGCCAATGACGCGGATAGGTGGAATGATGTGGGCTGAGGCGAGAGAATAGGCTGGTTGTTGACGCCGTACTGTGTGTTTTCGTTGACCTCGTTGCAGTTCTCGAAAATTGACGGGAACGCAGACGGCTTCTTGGAGGCTGTCGAAGAGCCACGGCGCAGGCCACTGGATGTGGCTGGCCGTCTCGTGTGCATCTCTGGTGATGCCGGGCCCCAGGTCGTCACAATGCGGTTGGCATCGTTGACCGAGATCTGAAGACTACGGCGTCTGCCCTGCTGGCGGAGATCAGCCAGAGTAGGTGTGCTGTGCGACTCCTCAATAGTCGCCGGGGCGAACTGCATAGTTTGGCGGTGGAGCTTCTTGTCTGCTCTGCTCGAGACTGGCCGGCGCTGGGCGTAGTCTTCAGACTCCTGCTCAAACTGGGTCTTGCCAGCGTTGGCGGTGATGTTGCGGTCGGCCACGTCCTCGCCATAGTCCCTTGCGCCCGAGGCCTTGACACGGCCCTGGAAGTCGAGGGGGGCAAATTCCGAGTGCGCATCGAGAAGATCGACATGAGGTTTCCGGCTGTTAAAGTTGCGGAGAGAGTTGGTGAAGCGGCTGCTGGATATTGAAGTCTGGGGTCTGTGTGAGGAGAATGTGGCGGGAGTTGCTGGAGTTGCGGGTGTAGCAGGAGTTGCAGGCGTGCCTGGCTCAGATCTGGGAACGTAGCTGGTGATACGAACACTGAGTCTGGAGCCTGCTCTGGAAGACATGGTGGGACGCGTGCTGAGGCTGCTGGGGCAAGCGTCGTCCCTGCATCCAAGAATGACGGGCGCCGGTGCTTCCTCGTAGTCTTCGTCAAGCTCAGTCTCCTGCACCTGCTCCAGAGGAGCCTTGGAGCTCATAACATGCTGGGAGCTTGTTCGTGAGCTGCTTCTGGGAGTAGCGCTAGGTGAAATAGTTTGGACAACTGATTTGTTAGTCATGTCGAGAACGGTGAGGTTTTGGCAGGACATCTTACGTCTGACTGGCGACTTGGGCGAGATTTTGCTGGTGTAAGGAGGTGCTCTGACTGTAGGTTGGCTTTTTTCCGGAGTGAATTTCCGTGCAATCAAGCTCATGAGGCCCATGTTGACTGCTTCCGAACTGCCATGGGCAGACTGACGTATATATGAGGTTGTTGTGTATGCGAGATCGAGTCAAGTCAATGTAATGTGTCGATATGCTGGAGTGACGTATGCGGATGCTTGTGTGAGCTTTGAATAGAAATAAATGTAAAGACCAAAGCAGACGTCAAAATGGGAGAGGACGCGGTATATGAAGGCAAAAAGGGCACATAATAACATCACAGCGCCGGGGTGGGAAGCATGAGAGGATATATGAAGTCACAGACCATGCGCACAGTGAGGGGGCGTGTGTGTAAGAGAAAGGGGGAGGTACAGTGGATGAAATGGAGCAAAGGGTCTGAGCCGTCCCGCCCAAACAGCTGGGAGGCACGCAAACAATCCAGTAGTCAGAACAAATAACAAGCAAGGAGATAAAATGGATAAATCGAGCACCCCGAACACACCCAAAGATACTGATTTAATCAACCAAAAAGCAATAATACTGACTACCTGGACCACAAGTACCTCCTGTATTGGCAGTAGAGCAGGAATCGAAAGCCGATAGAAGGCAGGGAATATTGGTTCGGAGAGAGCAGAGGGATGGCTGCTCAATTCTTCAACCCTAGAATCCAATTCTGCAGTCATTCGGTCCTTCAGGTCTCCAATTCTTCAACTCCTCGATTCAGCTAGCATGCAGAGAGGACGTGTACGGAGTATATCCTGAAGAGACACTAGTAGGGATATGGGGTGCCAGGGCGTGAAGCTGGCAGAGTGGGTGCATCCAAGCCGCCAGCGAGCAAGCATCCTCGCTCCCACAAATGTGCAGGTACGATGTACTCAGTACTGCTACAGAGGCTGTGAAGATCAGGACGGGGATACGTCGGCTGCTTGATATCTGCAGTGCTTTGGTGTGGTGCTGCGTGTGATACCGACTCGTCGACTGTTTCGCCTCTGGCGTCTCGAAATATATTGATATGAGGTATATTACATGTTAAACAGACAGAGCTCACAGCCTCATCGTTACAAGCTGGCAGTGGATGGACAGACAGTGGTCCGGGACAGGGGCTCAATTCTCGGTGTATGACGGCATGCTGTGCTGCCCTCAGCCATTGAGCATCTCCACCGACTTCACCTCTTGATTTCTTTTCTGTGTATTTTTGTAGATATTTTTCTTCTTTATTTCTGCTTTCTTTTTCCTCTTTGATCCTTTTTCATCCTTTTTGTGGCGAATACCGTCATTGGCAAGTCAGAAATACAAAACTACAAGCAAAACACAAATCATAGTGCGATGTAAACAAATAAGAACATGGCGGCACTCAACAAACGAGGTCGATCACTGATCGGATGTCTGCTGATCGACGGGCTTCTTCATTTCGGGTTTATCTTTCTTTCTTGATCGAATTGTTGGACGACCTGTTTGCTACTGAACCTGTATCCCTTGGTTGTTCATTGCTGGGCCTAGAATCTGCGACGAGAATCTAGATCGAGCCGTGCTCCGTGTAAGTCGACCATAGCGAGGGAGAGACAGAACCACTGGAGTGGTATCAAGGGATAAAACCAGTAGGATTAGAATGCAACTGCTCCGTCGACGCCGTGGTCCCTTGCCTCGTCACGTTGTCGCTGCAGAGAATAGTATCGAATATGGTATCATCCAATGAATTGCGGCGCAGGCGTGCATTCTTGTGTCCGCATAAAGTACGGTGTCTGCAAACACGAGACGATGCGCAAAAAGGCATATGGCATGCCGTGTATCTTTAGCACCTGCAGTGTCGCGTCCCAGCTCCCTTTGCAGACTTTGTCGTATCCGATTTGTCGTCTTCCGACGCCCTTCTCACGTATGGCTAATATCTGGCTCATACGAAGTACGAAGCAATCAGTATCTAACCCGGCATGCCCACTCTGGCATTGCATTATTCTCGCACAGCCGATGGGTCGTATGGTCGATCAGCAGGAGGACATATTCCGCAGCAAGATGATAAAATGCGGAGGACAACAGTTCCGCCGCGTGGGCGTACATGGCCTACACCGTGGTTGCCGCTCACCACTTGTGCTCTGCACCCATGATCTGGTATTTGTGTTTTCTTCGCATCTAATTTGAGTGTTTGATTGATTTCAATTAAAACTCGTCAAAATGGGCGGCTTCGTCTCCAGAGTGGATGCGGCCAGGGCGTCGTCGCTCTCACAATTCTTTCATAAGTCCTCCAAGCCCCGGCACTCTCTCGACAAGGGCTTGTAAGTTTGGACAGAAGAGGGAAGAGGGGCGACCATCTCTCTTTTCTTTTTCTGTTTTTCTTCTTCTTCTGTATTTTTAATTTTCTTTTAATTTTCTTTTTCCTCTTGTGCTGTCTCTTGGGGCGCTTTGGTGCAAGGGTCCACTGACAGGGGTCATCCCAGATGCAAAGTTGGCCAGAGAGACGGACTAATGACGCTCAGGCACATCGTTTGTGTTGTCGACTCTTTCATTCTCTGCTCGTGATACTTGCCTCATTTCCCGAGTTCTCGAGGACAAAGAAACAGGTGGGCAAGCCAGTTGCAAGTGCGCCAGAATTTGCAGGAAACTGTCTGTGAAAAAGGGGAAGCACACCGACATCGAGTATTTGAAGCAGCCAGTGTGTTAGTGCACAGCACTAGCAGCCGGCCGTTGCCAATGGCTTCAAGCTTGTCAGGATGCTGTCACTGATCGATGCCAGCTGAGAAGAAACCAGTGGGCGTCTGTGTGCCAGTATTGATTGGCATCGATGTGTTGTCCACTGCGTGTTGGCAGCCAAGATTTGTTTACCTTTTTGCTTGTCTCATTTCTTTTCTTTTTCTCTCTCATCATTTCCCTCCTCGTTCGCTATCGCTTGTCATATTCACATCCTCTCGCTTGATGCTCTCATTGCTTCTTCCTCTCGCCTGTTCCCTTCTTTCCACCTCCCCGTCATTGTTTGTCATACTTCATCTTTTATCATTGTTCTATTTCCATCCTCTCTTCCTTTTTCTTGTTCGGCTCTAGCTCTGTTGCCTCTTGGAGCAATTGAGAGACAAGCGAGAACCGATAGTATGCCCTAAGATGATCTAAAGTGTTCTAAGATGCTCTAAGAAGGGAGCCGTGCGGGTGCTATGAGCAGCGGGGACGAGCGTTGTCTTTCGGCGGCGGCGGCGTGTCGACTATCGCAGCTGTTGAAGAGCAAAGTCTGGTAGTGTGTCTGGTAGTCTGATGTCTAGTGTTTCGATGTCTCCAAAAGTGAGACATGCCAACGGAAACGAGATTGCGGAAATTTCATGGAACAATCGAACACCACTCATAACAAGATGGCCAGCGGTAAACAACAGAAGTAAAAGTTGAATGGAGAAAGGGGAAGACATGGTTGCGTGTCTGCGTGTGAAGAGACGAACCCAAACGAGAGACATGTCGTGGTGCGAACGATGGGGGAAGAGAGACATCGGAGAATGACAGGCAAAAGGACAAACACCTCCCGAGACAAGACACGGGCAGAGACAAGGCCGTTTGGTTCTTTCGTCTGTCTTTGACCTGTGTAAGCTGTACTCAGTATGTTTGTTTGACTGGACGTTGCGCAAGGCTGGACTACGGGTCGCTCTTTCCCTATGAAGTCTTGCTTTTGCCTACTCTTTCCATTTTGATACGACTCGATGCACATGGCATCAGATCGCGCCTTCCTTTTCTGCCATATTCTCTTCACGCGGCAGTGCCGGCCCACTGCAAATTCAGAAGCTGCGACCCAGCTGAAAGGGTCCCTCTTTCATACGGACCAAGGCTGAAGAAAACCCACTGCAAAAGTCCCCAAAGTCCACGATAGCGCGGTGAATCTTGCTTTCGGCGAGCATCGTGCAGTGCAGTCGCGACTTCCTTTTTTGAGTATGACACCTCGAGGACAGTTTAGGTAAGAAGCGACTTGCATGTGTATTATGTCTTTACGCAGTAGTGAAGTAAAAGCTCCGTCAGATCGCACTCGTTATTTGTAAAGAGGTGTAAAGCCGGTGTAATTAATTCATTAAATAATTTGTATCTATGGTTGTATTTACACATCAGCTATTTCTAATTTTGTGACACTCTGTATCTCGCTGCTCAAACACCGCCCTACGAGGACTTGAGGTACTTGTGCTGGTGAGTGCAATGACGAGGAAAGAGCGATGGGCAGCAGGGTATCGCGACCCCTGCTGCCGGACAACCTCCAGACCGGACATATACCGTCAACAGTGCAGAGCGTCGCGACTCTATTTCGGATTTGTTGAGATTGACTCGATTCGGCTTCAGATTCAATTGATGTGCAAGAGCTCGGCGACTATCAAAGAGTGCCTTGGTTGGGGATAAACTATTGGTTCTTCTTCTTCATTGGTCCTTACAGCGCCTACGGAAGTGCGTCTCTCCAATCGAAAGCACCAGAGATAGCACAAAGCACAAAGTCAAGCCAAAATCAAAAGAAAAGAAAGAATGACATCGGCGACGCCAGATAGTCCTTTCGCACCACAGCCAGTCCTTTTCACGAGCGCTGAAATGCAGATGCAGAGTAGAGGAGTCGCGGCTGCTACAGGGAGCAAGGAAGACGCGGGTTGAGAAGATGGCTGCAGGCACACTGCTAGCTCTCTGCTAGCTGTCTGCTAGCAGTGGCCCACCTCACAGTTGTCGCGACTATGGCATCCCATTGGCTCGTGAGGACAGCCAAAGATGAGCACAAAGAGGCAAGGTGCCAGGGGCTGAAGAATAAATATGGAGAGCTGGTGGACACTTGCTCGATATGGACTGGAGCCAGAGAGAGAGAGGACAAGAGCGAGACGGATCGAGCTGCAGCATGCAGGCTATCGAGGAGGAAGAGCAGATGCGATTGAAGAGACTGTTGGTTTGGCGATCAATCAGGGGGCAGAGCTACGGAGGAAAACACTGAGAAAGCAGAGCAAAAAAGGAAAAACAAGCGCAGCAAAAGAAAACAAAAGAAGCAAAAGTGAATTGTCATATTCACTATTTTAGAGCATGCAGGTGATGCAAACCAAAGTCCGACGGCCAGGGCAGTGGAGGTAAAGTGGAAGTGGGATTGACGATGACGGAGCTGGCTAAACTGTGCTTTGTACAGAGTAGGCGAGGGGTGGAGGACAAAGGAGTTGTGGCAGAGCAGGCTTCAAGTGGGAAAGGGATGTTTGGAGATACGAGAATGGCGCGCAGCAGTTTGAGAACGGATGATGGAAGACAAGTGGTGAGGCTCGCAAACAAAAATTGGCCGTGCAGTTTCGCGAGACAGGGGCAGAGTTGCATCGATGCTCGCCATTGGCGGCATTGCGTATGTTCCATTGAGTCGCCGATGCTGCGCGGCGCTGCTGGATGTAAGTCGACGTTGCGTTCTCCGTTCGCAGTGCGAGTGCACAGTCGTCGCGCCACTCCCACTGCAACAGCTTGGAAGTATGCAGGGCCCAGGGGCTTTTCGCTCTGACAGTGTACTTCATACCTGTGCTCTGCATGGAAGGATAGCCGACTTCGATATGCAAGTATGCGAGTATCCGGTGGACGTGCGTGGCTTTGCGAACAGATGAATGCAAAGAAAGCAGAGGCGTTGACAATACCAAAAACGGCAGATTAGAGACACGCAATAAAGCATGGCGGCGTGCAGACCAGCCAGCATGTATGCAGCAATATATCGAACGCCATCTGATATGCCGCAGCCATCTATCGCAAACACTTTGATATATATTGCCGGTTGAGGGATGCAATATCAAGCCGCCGGCGGCATTCAACTGGCCCAACGTGCCGTACAGGTTAAAATAAATCGAGGAGGTTGTGAATTTTCTGAATTGACACATAAGATATAAGACAACATTTCTAATATTACAATACGCTTGCAGTTGCAAAGAAACAGCAAGTGAAACAAATTGATAACAGTCGCCGAGGGCGTTGGGACATTAAAGGCTTAAAGACAGAGTAACGTACTGGCGAACATGTCCGAGTATCTTTTACCTTTTGTTTTTGTGAATCGATCTGGCATAAAACGGCCAGCATTGACTTTACATCATTGTGGAAATGATACGATTTCCTCTTGTAGATGGATTGAAGGATGCCAGAATTGAGACAGTCTGACAACACCCCATCAACAGCCACCAGACTCACTCTTGCGACCTACGTCTACTATGAACTTTATGAGATGCCGTTTCTTCATGCATACATTGATACGCCGTATGAATGTCCAATCATTACTCGTGATATTTCATCGGACCGCGGCCGCTTTGACCTTTCTCTTACAGCATCCTCAATCATACGGCATGGCCGTCAGCATCCTGTTCCCACTCCCACTCCTGTTCCTGCTCATTTAACACCATCCTCTTTCTTTCTTATGATATCTGATTGTATCACATAAATCCTCTATATCAAGAACCATATTCATCTTACAGGCTGACTCGTTTTAGCCTATCTGACCTGGCATCCTCGCTCGCCTCTTGATCCTTTGATGCAGTCTCGCTGATATTCGCCGAGTCGGATCCTTGCTGTGCTGCATTGGTGTCTCACCTCTTAAACAGCAATCAGGTACTTCGTACATTGCTTGTTCTTCATATCAGTTCATAAGTTCTTCGGCGCAGAGACATGTCTTGGAGGAATAGGTGATGACTGCTTGTGCGACGCATCATGATATCTACAAACCATGCCCTTGTATTCTGCAAAGCTCGGGCGGGAACGGACACTTCCCCGCAAGATTAAAGACCTCATTCACTGAAACAGAGGCGCAAGAGGCGGCCAAAGAGGCAGAAAGGAGAGGCACAGGAGTCGATGTGATTGAGCAATACACGGGTGTCGAGGTGTATTTTGAAGTAGACGCTGTCTCTTTGTTCTAGATATATGATGAACTCCGAAGACTCAACACAACATTTGAAGCTAAAAAAGAACAGTGTTTACATAACAGTAAATCACAGAGCATTACACGAAGATGCAAAAATAAACGGCATAGAAATAGCAAAAGGAAGCAAAAAAATGCCCGCACATGGGATTGAACCATGGACCTTAGCATCTCATAAGATGACTTCTATTTCTAGAAATACAAGTGATACGCTCTACCACTGAGCTATACGGGCTGAATGGTATGCTGACATATGTCTAATTCGTGAATATACCAGCCAGTCAATAACAATCGCATACAATCGTATCAGAATGCTGCACGACACACAACAAAAAGGATGCTACCATCCTGACACCGAATATGCAGACCGAATACAGAGGCTGGCCTCGCCGTGCACAGGACCCAGCTTCGGCGCCTCAAGTCTACTGCGCTCCACTGCAGCCCGCCGATCTCTTCTTGCTCTTGCTCAGCCTGTGCTCCGCGGGCGTCTGTCCCGCAAATTCATGCAAAGCCATGCCGCCCGACGACGGCAGTTGCATAAGGCTATATGAATGAGTGCAGGGCTTGGTGAAGCTATATTTGTCTCAAGCACTGATAATTGCGCATGTGCAATGACCCCGGGACGCCATGGTGGCACACAACAGCCACCGGCGTCGACTACGAATGTCCGAAGTGGCTCGTACTGTAGACAATATCGACAAGATGTCAATACTCGACGGCAATGATCATGATGACTAATTATTGGCCACAAACCCGGCAGCAACAGTAGACGCCTGTAGTCGGAGCCGAACGGTCGCTCCTTCCGTGTTGACGACTACCGCTTTCCTCATGTCTTGTGAGCAGCTGCGTCGTGGGGGCAGGAGAGACCGCTACCCTCCATCATGGCTTCTACATCGAGTAATAATTTCATCACGCAATGATGGCGACATCTTGCCGTAGTCATGGACAGTCATTGTTTACGATGATAACAGTCCTCTGTTCTCTCCCCCCTCCCTCTTCTCTTCTCTTCTCTTCTCTTCTTCTCTGCATATTTATTAGCATCTTCATTCCTATCTTCTTCGTTTTCTTCTCCATCTCCCTCAGCATCTCATCACATCTTAGCACATATACTCCTATTGTTCTTCGGCACATCTCCTACGGCCTTCTCTTCTCGTCTTTCTTAGTCTTTATCTCTGGCGCCTTTGTTTGCATCGAATCTACCTTGTCTACAATCTTCATTAAACACGACCTGATCATCAACTTTCTCTTATTCCATCTACTAGTCATGTCTGCCATCAACGCCATGTCGCCCGCCATGTAGCAGCTGGACGGCGTCTGCACCTCGACTGGCTGCTCCGACGGCGCTTCAGACGACTACCCCGAGGACTACCCCCAGGAGGACACTCCTGACCAGCTTGATGGCGTCTGTACATCCACGGGCTGCTCAGATGGTACTTCGGATGACTACCCTGAAGAGGTGCCTGCACCAGAGATCACAGTCAACAAGGTCATTCAACTCGATGGCGTCTGTACATCCACGGGATGTTCTGACGGAGCTTCAGATGACCTCGAGGAGATGCCCGCACCTGAGATCACAGTCAACACAGTGATGCAGCTTGATGGAGTCTGTACGGCTAGCGGGTGCTCCGATGGCAGCTCCGACGACTACCCTGCTGATGAGTCCCCTGCCGAGAAGTCCTCCGCCCCGGCTACCACAAGCAACACGACAGCCTCGGTTAGTTCTGTTTCCCAGGTTGACGGTGCTTCCTGCTCCAACGGGTCTCGTGATGGAGCCTCGGACGACGACAAAGCAGTCGCCAAGAATGACCAGTAAGTATTCATTATTCTCACGAGTGCACATCAGCTCTAACTCGCTAGGCAAAGCAGACTGTAGACCAAAATGCATCATGGTTAGGTCCCAAACAGCTCTTTGTAAGTCAACCCTCAATACTTTTGAGTGATGTTTGAGCAGTTCTCTAACCAGCCAAGGCAGCTGTCAAATTCGTGGTCAAGGTGGTCAAGCGAGTTGGCGGAGTAAGCCGTCTGGTCGCCGTCGATGAAGAAATGAATATGAGAAGCAGAGCGCCTACTCGGAACTGACGCTCGTCTCCCAGTTGATGTTGTTTTATGTGGCCTACCAGAGCCGTCTATGTTTATTATTTAGCACTGTACCTTTATAGGATCACGCTGTGTTGATGCCTATCCGGAACCTACAAAGTATAGATAATAGATCCCTGGAACCTTATATAATAATAGGCTGTTGCCCTCACTCACTTGTCCACTGATAATGAGAACTGTTTGCTCTTTTCATTCTTTGTTTTGTAGTAAACGGGTATTTAAAGCTATGAAAACAACGCATACCGAGGACTTCTTGCTGCCCATCCAAGCAAGGCTGTCGCCTAAGACGCCGCCTATTTAGTCGAGACTTGGGCCGAGAGCAACACAGCTGAAGCGCAGGTCGGCCGACTCACGGCTGAGGAACGCCAGGGGACCCCATTGCAGTGCCTTCTCCGACAGCACGTCGTCGTCGCCCTCCAGCTTGCCGCGTGCAATGGGTCCCTTGCGGCGACCATCCAGCTCCCAGAGCGTGCCATCGTTTGTCTTGACAAAGCAGACGTAGTGGAGATCAATGTCATCAGCGGCGCCAGGCGCTTCTGTATCGCCGCGCTCGGCTGCCTCCAGATGTGCCTGTGCCAGCGCCGTGTCCGTCTCCAGCAGGTGGGCACGTTCCACAGGGCCCAGGTCGACCGACTTCTTCAGCAGCGCGTCCAGCGGCGACCCGTCCTCGACGAATTCACGCGCAGGCCCATTGGCCGTCGCGTGCAGCAGACCCATGACGCCGCACGCATTGCGGATGGTCTGCCGGAACCACAGCACCGGCTCGTCGGGGCCCTTGCCGAGGTACAGCTCGCGGTCGGCATCCTCGGCAACGCGGTGCTTCTCGTAGGTCTCCGAGATAGGGAAGACCAGCAGCAGGGCCATGGCGGGGCGCGGCACAAACGCGAGCATGTCGGGCTCGGTCAGGCTGAAGACGTCGTGGACGGCGAGCGTGGGAGCGACGCCGAGGCGGTGCAGCAGGGCGGACATGACGGGCGGGTTGGCCTCGAGCGGGATGAAGGCGTTGACCGTGCCGCGGTACGGCTCGGTTTCGTTCTTTTGTGGCTGGATCGACATTTTGATTGCTATTCGGTTGTATTGAACTTGAGGGACTCGATTTGTGTCAATGTGTCAATGTGTCAATGTGTAATGGTGATGAAGCAGTTGCCTGCGAGCTGTTGGCGTTCTTAGCGGGGAAGCTAGCTCCACGACAGCTGCTGTAGCCTGAAAGGGTAGCTCCCACCAATGACCTCATCGATGTATCTGAGACGAGGCTCTCTTTGTCACTGGTACTGAATCACTTTCATTCGAACAATCTGGTCATGACCTTTATTTTAGTATTTATATAGTTGAGATTTCTAAAGACTGGATTATTTCGTTTTGTTTTTCGTTTTAATTTTGGCTTTTTTGTTCTTATTTTCATCATTTTCTTGACACTCAGCACCAATGCCTTTTTTTTTTTTTTTGGAACTCGAGTTGTTGATGAACCAAGATATCAAATAAAAGATTTACTGCTTGTATGGCATCTGAGTATATCTCAGAAACATCCTAGGTAAAATTACTGGCTATCTGTTAAAATCTCGCTGCGCGGGCTCACCAACATCTCGTTCATCTCGCCATGTCGCGTATCTGATCAATGGCTTCTGATCAGTGACACTTTACAAGTATATTACCATAGTTGGCCGACTTGATTTCGGTCTTCCTGGAGTCACGTATCCTATTCCCTTCTGGGTGCACTTTCCTTCTAAGTCACAGCACAATGCCGTGACCTTTACACCACGCTGACAAAGATAGACCTGCTTGACGATCTTGATGGCTATTTCGTACAGATCATATGAGAAGACAGTGTCAAGCAACATTGACAGACTGTACCTGACATGACTGTAATTGACATGAGTTGAACCTGATGATAAATTAAAACTCCACCTGATATGCAGGCTGCCTTTGCAATACAGTTTTTACTGCAGGTAGAAAACCGATGATTTGTGTGCAACAGCATCGACATGGTCGCCATTGTATCTTGGTGGGCAACGATTTCCCAACAATTTTCTAGCAGTTGACAAACTGTATAAGTAGTATCGTGATAGCCGTTCATGCAGTACAATTCCCTTCTATTTCCTTCTTGAGATTGCATATTGTGAATCCCGGCCCTGACTACTGTCTCGGCAGCTCGCATTGGCATCCTGACCTGCTCGGATTCTTCCCAAGTAGACTTACCTTTCTCAGCTGCACGGCGAGTCGAGTTTGTCGTATTAATTTGCCTGTTTTGATTCCCTTTAGTCAATTCTGTTGTTAAACCTGCTGTTTGCCGCCGACTCCTCACCTGCTTGCATTGCTCTCCAGAGGACGTCCGTTCATGATGCAGACGGCCGCCCCAAAATCGGAGGCTAACGTATATTCTGATAGGAGACCAGCATCACGGTAACATGCATCAAACGCGTGCAGCTTTCTGTTGCGTGCCTTGATGTATATTGTTTTTCAACATATGGAAAAATTCGCGATTACAAAACACTGTCGTGCTTGATAAGAACGCAGCCAACCGGTCGCACCTACCCTCTTCGTTTTTATTTTCTCTACTCTTTCCCAAACAAAAGACGGGTATCTATTCGGCTTGATAAGAGTCTTGACTGAAATGTCAGCAGACCCTTCTTCCTTTTCGTTACAGGGTTTCCTCTCATAACCTTTTCTATTCTATCCATCGACAGTAACAACCACCCACGATGGACACGACACCTTGCCGGCTGTCTATCAGCACCATGTCTCTGGGGTACAGCTCCGCAGGCCATCAGCTCGAATATCGCCTGCGCACTGCACAGCGTTTTGGCTACGAAGGCATCGAGCTTTACTACGATGATCTGGAACATCTTGCCTTGAGTCTCGCAGACAGTTCGCATGCTTCGCAAAACGGCGTGCCAGCGTCATATACGCCAAGCCCGCCGTCAGACGAGATGTTGCTGCGTGCTGCTGTCCTAATCCGCGGCATGTGTGATGCAACCGGGCTCACAATCATCTGCCTTCAGCCACTCCGTCACTTTGAGGGCCTTTTGGACCGCGACCTGTACAAGTCTCGACTGGATCAGCTGCGGCTCTGGTGCCGTCTGGCCGGCGTCCTTAAGACGGACTTGATCCTCATCCCGTCCAACTTTCTGGCCGCAGACCAAGTCACGACCGACTTTGAAACAATCACCCAAGACTTGCGAGAAGCTGCCGACCTTGCTGCATCGGCCACGCCACCTGTCCGTCTCTGCTACGAGGCACTAGCCTGGGGCACCGCGGTGTGCACGTGGCAGCAGAGCTACAATATTGTCCTGCGTGTCGACCGCGCCAACTTTGGCCTGTGCCTCGACACGTTCAACATTGCCGCACGGGACTATGCCGAGCCTGCAATCACCACCGGTGACGAACATTGCGGCACTCTCAGCATGGAACAGTCCCTGCAGACTCTTGTCGCCACTGTCGACGTCTCTCGCATATTTCTCGTCCAGGCCGCCGACGGCGCGCTCTGCCAAGCACTGCTGTATCGTGACACCCAGGTCTCCGACCAGAATGTGCCAGCTCTGCCGCCGCTCTTGTCTTGGTCTCGCAACCATCGACTGTTTTGTGGCGAAACAGAGCAGGGTGCCTCTCTGCCAACAATGGACGTCCTCAAGGCCATCTATGTCGACATGGGCTACCGCGGATGGCTGAGCCACGAACTGTTCAACGAGCACTTTTCAGACACAGACCCGAACATTCCAAGCCAAATGGCCCAGCGTGGCCTTCAGTCGTGGAAGAAGATTGTGCAGGCCCTCCAGCTGCCCATTGACCGGAAGATCAAGGCCCGGCCGGCCGTCTCACTGCCTGCCTTGCCTACCTCTGCCACACTGTCGGCCTAAAGAATAAAATATTCTCAATGGCCGGCATCGGGCTTGATGCCCAGATTTCCGTTCATACTCTACCTGGGTACATGGCTCATATACACACGGCTCACTGCTGTCTGAGGCCAATGGTTAATATGTTTAGGGCCGCGGAGCTTGTGTTGTTGTTTTCTCCAAATCAAAGCCGTGCCAGTGACCCTATTCGCCAAGAAAGAGCTCTGGCGTGCCGTGAGCACTACACCACCAACAACCAGATGAACAAAGGCAATGTATTTCATGTAAGCAGTGCATTAGTCTTATTGTGAACCAATATACCACACAATTCAATTCTGTTATAAGATTTAACACGGAAAGTGTGGCACATGTAACGTAATGAATGCACCCCATCGCAAAACCTCGATGAGGAGAATGAAAAAGATGACTACATCGCCATCAGAAGTCTGGCTGACCGGTGTAGATCAAGTTCTTGTAGTTCAGCCGCACCCATTATTGAAGTGATGATGGTAATGAACCGTATATGGTCATATGATTCAATGCTTGGTCAGTGGCAGCCATATATAATCCTCGCGATGTGTCTGAACTAGCGGATACAGCTTGTGGAATACAAAACACCATAGCCATCACTATACTTCTAGAACACCATGGAGGACTACCCCTTGAACCATACCTCGTTGTTGTCTGCCGAAATCGAGCGGCTTGAATGGATGCACCGAGGTGTGTTGGTCCCTATCATGGGAGAGACCCTGCTGCCAGCCACTATCGAGAGCTATCTCCAGGACCTCATCAAAGAGAGAAAAGAAGCCGCCGTTCTTCGCGGCGAACATGAAGCAAGTGCCCCGAGTGTCGCCGTCGCAGACATAGCCACCGGCACAGGCATCTGGCTGGTCGATCTTGCCAAGTCTCTGCCGCCGTCTGCCCGCCTCGACGGCTACGACTATGAAACGTCAAAGCTGCGTGGGCCCTCGGAACGGCCGCCCAATGTCAATCTCGGCTTCGGCAATGTGCTCCAGCCGTTTCCCGAAAGCCTGCATGGGCAGTACGACCTCGTCCATGTCCGCTTGCTCACCTGTGGCCTCAAAGCCGAGGACTGGAAGCCGGCCACCGAGAATATGATCCCGCTCCTGCGCCCCGGCGGCTACCTCGTGTGGGAGGATGTCGATCTGTACAACTTGCAGGGCAAGCCTGCCGGGTCCAACACGGAAAAGATCTTGTTATACATCTCTTGGTTTGGAAAGTCCAATCAATCAGCAGGTGGGAGCGAAGTTGCCCCGGTAGCCCGCGCTGACGAACCTGACCCAAAGAAATTCCCAATCGGCCTGGACAAACTCTTCACGGCTGTTGGGCTAGAGGGAGCAGAACAGAAGCTGTATCCTGCATCAGCTCACTGGGACAATCCGCAGATTCTCAAAGGCACACACGTCTTCATGTACAAGTCTACGCTGTCGCTGCTCACGGCCGCGGCCCACGCTGGTGGCCACGAAGAACTCCGTACGGTGGAGGATGCCCAAGTCAAAGCCGACGAGGTCAAGGCCGAGCTAGACGCCGGCAAGAGCTCCGCCGATCTTCTCATGTGGCGAACCATTGCACGAAAGCCGATGTGATAGTTTAATGTTGTATTGCTGTATTGTTGTTTTCGAGGGTATATTTGTTTGTGCCATCGTTAGATAGTCGTATTAAATGAACCTATATGAACCAGTTATGCTATGCCTTTTTGTACTCCATTTCTTATGTTTTATGACGCATTCGTGTATGACAAAATCTCCTTTTCGCATGTCTAGTCCAGACCCGGGAAAGACATCTTGGGCTGCTGCTGGCCGCGGCCCTTCCGGCCCTTCTTCTTCTTCTTGCGCTTCTTCTTCTCCTGCTCAGAGTCGCTGTCGTCGCTGTCGCCCTCGTCGTCGCTGTCCGCAGCCCGCTTCTTGTCGTTCTTGGGCGCCTCGTCGTCGCTGTCCTTGTCGCTGTCGTCATGATCGCTGCCGGCCTTGGCCGCGCCGACAATGTCCCGGTTCTCCTGCCAGATGCCAATGTTGTGGCCGCCGGCCGATATCAACCGGCCGAGGCTGTCGAAGCCGAGTGCAGTGACACTCTCAATCTCGTCGTGCTTGAGTACCTGCAGCACATCGCGCTTCCGCAGATCAATGATCCGCACAGTGCCGTCGCCGGCACCCACAACCACAGACTGGCCATTGCTCCAGCTGACCTCGTCGGGCACGCGCACCACAACGTCCAGGCTCTCGCCCTCGTTGCGGCCGCGACCGCCGGCGACGTACATGCGGTCCTGCTGGTCGTCCCAGGCGCCCTTGTCCCACATTGTCAGAACACCATCACCCGTGCCGACAGCCACAACGGGGTTGCCGCGGAGCTGCTTGGGTCCGAGACCGCTGGGGATGATAGCCGAAGACAGCAGCTCTGTGTCCTGGTCCTCAGACCGGGCGATAATGCCTGCGCGCAGATCTGTGACGGCCAGAGTGCCGGCGCCCGTGCTGACCCACTGCTTGGAGTAGCCCGAGGTGCTCTCGGCGGTTGGCGGCAGCGGTGTGATCGAGGTGACGTAGTCGTCGTGGGGCTTGTGGGTGCGGGTAGGCTTGTCGCCGACGGAGCCGTCCTTGTTGAGGTCGTAGATGTACAGGAAGCCGTCGTCGGTGCCGAGCAGAAGAGTCTGGGGCGAGAGGACGTGGAGGATGGCGGCAGGGTCGGGGTTTCCGTCGGAGCGCGGCGGGATAGCGAACTTGGAGATGACCTTGCCGGTCTTGGGGTCGAAGTGCTTGACAATGGCGTCGGCGCCAGCAGAGTAGGCGGCTGGTATCGAGTTAGCATTGACCTCGATTCGAGTCTCTTTAAGAATTGATACGTACACTTTCCGTCCAGGCTGTAGGCCAGACCGCGGCAGCTTCCCTTGTGACGCTTCGTGGTCCAGATCGGCTTGATCAGGCCAATCTCCTTCTTGTCGTCGTCCTCGGAGGGCAGGCGGTAGCACTCGACGCGGCCGTTGGAAAGGCCAACCGTCAGAAGGGGCTCTGTCGGGTGCAGAATCTGCGCAAAGATGTCCGCCGACAGCGGCATCATGCACAGGTTTTCGAGCATCTTGAAGGTGTCTTTGGTCGTGAGACTGTAAAAAATCGAAGATAATTCTTGGAAACAAAACAGAGGACGAAGCTAAGGAGACTGAGGTCAGATGCCAATATATGAACTTTTTTTTGAAAGTCCCTTATCTTATCGCTCATTCGTTGATTCGCCGGGAAAGATCCACTTTGTTACTGAAAGACTGACGTCGCGACCAAAGCTAGTGGACGCCGGTGCTGTTCAGCGGCGCGAAGCGTGCTAAAAGTGCCAAAACGTGCTTCAATGCGGAGATGTTGGTGGCTGTAGCTTCAACGGAGATGCTTCGATCAGCTTAGAATTCTCGCGATGCTTCGTTTTTACCCAATCCACTTGACTAAGCATTACATTTCTGGATTCGGAAAGAGCGTCGAAGAATAAGCGTTTACGGAAGGAACGCGTACCTGGCCGTGCCTTCCTTTTGTGTGTGCTACTTGACGCGTCGAGTCCAAGCATCGTGACTTACAGGGAAGGAGCTGCAAGGCCTCTGCCCATCGCTCTTGCCTCTTTTTCTCTTTAAAAGTATGTGATACCGGCAAATAGACTTTTGACATCTCTCATCCCATCTCGGTATGCTTAATTTCCCCACAAAGTTCCCCAGATCGCATCTTCACCGTGTCACACGTCTCGGCTGTGGACGATCATGTCTGAATACGCTGACACCATCGTAGCAAATCCAACCAGGAGATTGGCGGGCACTCTTCACACGATTGAGAAGCTGCCTTCCGCCACTCCTGACCCTGTGGTCGAAGCTGTTGAATCTATCGAGATCTGCGACGATATTGATGCGTCTAGCGAAGACGACGACATTGATGAAATTGATGAGATTGATAAGATCAGACCTCTCGAAAAGATCTCATTGACTGGGAACCCCCGATTTAGTATTTCCGCGAACATGCCGAAAGCATCCAACTTTCCGGGATACAAGATGTTCCTTGCTTTTCTCTTCGTCTTCCAGATCATGGGCCTCATCGCGAGCGCGCGGTCAGCTACGACCAGCGAAAACCATGGCCTGCGCAACATGGTGTATCTCACTGGGTAAGTAGCTGTTGTCGTTTTGTTAAAAGCGAGGCTAACAAGCAGACAACATCCGCTCCCGCCAACGGGCATGTCCGAGATCCAGGATGTGACGCATGTGGCGCTTGCATTTATGGCTTCTGGCCTCTTCAACGGGAACAATGAAGACCGCGTGGAATGGCCACTGTTCACAACGGTCGAGCAAACGCGGCATCTGTTTGGTCCATCGGCCAAGATATTGGTTGCCATTGGCGGCTGGGGCGACACGGCCGCGTTTGAGCATGGCGCGCGCAGCACGTCCTCGCGGCAGCAGTTCGCTCGCAATGTCGCCGCCATGGTGCAGGCCACCGGTGCAGACGGTGTCGATATCGATTGGGAGTACCCAGGCGGCAACGGCGAGGACTACAAGACAGTCCCCAACAGCCAAAAAGAGTGGCAGATTGAGGCGTACCCTCTGCTCTTGGCCGAGATTCGACGAGCTCTTGGGCCCGGCAAAGTCATCTCGGCTGCTGTGCCTGGAAAGCCTGGCGACATGCTCGCCTTTACGTCTGTCACAATTCCACGCATCATGGCACAAGTCGACTTCCTCAATGTCATGACATATGATTTGCTGAACCGCCGCGACACTGTGACAAAGCACCACTCTGGTGTTGTCAATAGTCTCGAAGCAGTAGATGCCTACATCGCAGCTGGTTGCAGCCCCGATCGCATCAACTTTGGGCTCGCATTTTACGTCAAATATTGCAAGACAGAGCACAAGTCTTGCTTGGTAAGTACAATCATTCGTATCAAGGCAAGGGCGACTCTAACGAAATAGGAACATGTGCGCAATACAGGCAGTGCCCTCGGCTGCCCGACATTGCTGATGGAAGACCCCAAGACAGGCGCCGACCTCGGTCGCGCTGGCGCATTCTCGTGGCACGACAGTGTACCAGACGACTTGCGCGACAGTTTTACGCGAGCTAAGAAGAACGGCAAGTATGACAAGGACGAGGGCGGCTACTACTACTGGGACGAGAAGTACGATCTGTGGTGGACGTACGACACGCCGCGGGCGATTGTGCAGCAAAAGTTCCCGCGCGTGCTCGAGGCACGGCATCTGGGCGGTGTCTTTGCGTGGGGTATTGGCGAGGACGGGCCCGATTTCAAGCACTTTGGCGCGATGACCAAGGGATGGAGGCAGGCTGTGGCAAAGCGAACAGAGAAAACACGGAGTGAGCTGTAGGCAGGTCCTCGTGCTCAAGAGGCTATTCCCTCGCCAGGCCTTTACGAAGCTTTCGCTGTGAAGGAAGAAATGTCGCTGTTCAAACGCGCACTTACGAAGCCGGTGCGAATCCTCAGCAGGAAGTAAGGAACTGCACGCAGAGGTTATATGTGATTTGATCTGTCACAATATGGACGAGTTAACGAGCCCGAGATCAAGCGTGTATTTATGCGATACATTTATCATTAGATTTTATTAACTAAGAAATCGAAAGCTGCAAGGGATATTAGGTGCCGAAAGCAGAAACAAAATCATTACATAGCGCGCAAAGAATCCAAAACAATAGAAATCATCTTCAACTCAAGGGTATTCCTCCACTCTTCACGCTCCCTCCGACTTGAACCTCGCCTCGTTGGTTTTTTGCTTCACCAATTAGACTCCGCTGTGCATCTAGGCAGCAGTCGAGAAGGTGGTCTTGGTGGTGTGGTGGCGGCGCGACCGCAGCGACTCGATGGTGTCGACAACGACAAGCACGCAGAACAGCGCCCACAAGAAGAAGCCAAAGGCAATTGCGGCCTCGATGCTGTTGCAGAAGCTGTTGGTGCAGTGGTACGGGCCGCCGACGTAGACAGCGAGCGCGATGCTGCCCGCGAACCAGAAGATCATGGTGATCCATTCGAGCGCCAGCGATGCGAGGCGGTGGAAGATGCGCGTGTAGTAGAGCGGCGTGAGGCCGATGTAGGCGAGCACCAGGATGGACCACACCGAGTTGAAGAGCATAAAGTTGAGGATGCTGGGCGAGGCATCGCGGTCGTAGGACGAGTCGTAGACCGACACGAGGTAGCCGGTCAGGCCGAGCTCGACAATGGCAAAGATGATTGCCGCAATGTGGACGATGCCAACGAATCCGTAAGCCATTTTGATGATTGAGTGGTGATTTGGGTGTGGTTGTGAGGCTTTTGAAAATGACTAATCGAAGTTCGCGATGTCGACTTTGATGCTTTGCAGTGAGTATTGCGTGAGATGATGATTGATTTTACTTTGTACTCTACAATAAGACGCCCGCTTACACTTTATACGATTGAACATTGACCTCTCATGATATTGGTTGGACGGCACTGCGTCACTGATCGATGACGTGGGTGACGGCATGTAACGTCGAGCAAGGCGGGCGATGAGGATACAGAAGCAGAGATCGAATCAGGCTGACACTGGCGACCGCTGGTATGATGTGCACGTACGTATGCGCCGACGGCTGTGTCCTGTCTTCTGTGCCTGTTTGTGCTCTGCGACGCCCGAGGTGTGTTTCTGTTTTGTCTGTTGCCACCCAATCGATCGAGTTTCGAGTGCCGTTGGGTGAATCTCATGTACAGTGACGCAGTGGCTGATGGCCAGCCATACAAGCCTGTTTGCGTGTTGTGAAACCGCAATGACGGCCAATGAGATGGTCTCTAAGATTGGCGTGCTGCAGCCGCTGTATTCAGGCAATGCTATGATGCCTGCACAGACATTTCTGTGGCATAAATTTCCACCTTTCGTCTCTTGAACAATACTGTTTAGGAAATGCTCCCTTTGATTTTGCAATTGCATTTATCCTTGTCAATTTGAGTAGAACATTCGAAATTACTGGGTGATCCAGACTGGAGAATGACCGTTGGAATTGCTGCTACACCTGACGTCAACGGCGGAGGTTGTCTGTTGTCAACTATTACGTTATGAAATGCGTGTAAGTGATCGCCGTAAACAGCTTGCTAGCTGACGTCACAGCACAACAGCCCTACGACCACTGCAATCAACCTGTTCCAACATGTCATCTTCACAGTTATTGATATATCGAATGAATATCAGGAAATCTCCTCATAAATGATGAGGTCGGTTCACCTGACAAGCCGTCTTTAGATATGCACGGTCTCCGTCGATACAGCCGTGTTATCTCGATTTACCCAACCCAGAGCTGAAGGCTGAATGCGATGCAAAACCTGAAAGCTACCCACCCTACTTTTCTCCAGACTAGAGTTTGAGGTGTAGACCAGCTCCCACGTGAATTATGCGGTAAAGATTAAAATGTTGTCGGTTCAAATGCAATTCATTAATCGTCCGCATTCCGGGGCATATTCTCCGCGATCAGCCTCCTGGGGCAACATAGCTTGAACTCTCTCCGTCATGCTTCGTCTGTCGTCAGTCTCTTATCATTGTGCATGAGTAGCCGCATTCTCTGAACCGTGTTTCACGGTCTGAACTTCTCCTCTCTGTGCTGGTCGAGGGGTGTTATCAGCTCACGATCCTTCAGCTGCGTGAGCCGAGAAAGTGGCTGCATCCGGTCTAGCAGAGATGTTGCACTGTCGTGTGCTGCAGTTATCTTTATCGCTCAGCGTATCTAATCTCTGTGCTGTAATCGAATGCCGCTCGCTTATGACTGTCTTATGAGGGATTTCAGGTGCCTAGCCAATATTGCAACAATAGTTGCGAGCAAATATAGAACATTGAACCCTTATCGACGACATTTGATTTGAGGACAGCTCCATAGCGAGTCATTTCTTCAAACTTTTCTTGCCATCAGCATCTCACGCCGTATTCATTATCGCCAACAGATAGGATTCCATTGGAAGCTGATATTATATCGATGCAGACTGTATATTAGCATGGTCTTTCTGCTTGGCTACTTGGCTGTAAGGCTAAACGGGTTTGGTGAGCAGCGTCGAGGTCTAGAATACCAAGACATCGCCGAGAGTCAAAACCGTAGAAATTTAGAAAACTCTCGCAATAAGCAGAGACAAGGTCTTGGTGATCTTGGGAGCGCTTCTTCCCGACTCACATCGCCATTCTCCGACGAAATAAGTTTCTTGAGACGGATGCTTACCTGTTCTTGTCATATTCCCGTTTCTCTCTCCATCAAACAGCTAAAAGTTAGCTTTCTCTTGTATGCAGCTGCAAGTCCACTCCACGACACTACATATGGCTTGACAGGCCAATAGACCGAAACCAAGACAAGCTACGATGACCCTGCATCAACAACAAAGAATTTTCAGGGTCCAGGTGGCAATGCTGGGGGGTGTCTCTTTCTTGCAAAGCGAGTACGCTTTCCAGCATCGAGCTCATATAGCGCACAATGTAAGAGATGCTCGACGATGCAATGCGACGACGACAACGAAAGGGTCATCCCGGCAGCAGAGTTTTAGCAACAGTCGAGGCTGGCCTATTTTCGTATGTCCGTCACGGCTGCAGTTACAGTTGCAGCTAGTAGTGACGGCCAAATTGCGGATGCCGGTAGCCCGGCGCAAAGCAACTATTGCCATCTAGACTGTCTATTTCAAGTCCATTATGCGTGCTACTGCAATAGTCAGATGTCTGTTTGAGACCCTAAAATAGTGTTGTTGTTGAGTCTGAGCTGGCTAACCCAGGAAAGGGTCCAGATCTCGGAAAGAAAAACACTTTACATAGTACCCAGTATTGCAGATAAACCAAGATGGTCCGTGATCCCCCCTTTGGGCAAGGTAAGATGGGTGACGGCGGGTTGCGCCTAGAATCTCCACGCCTGCACAGCTGTTTTGCTACATGTCAGTCTCCGTGTAAGTCGTAGTAAATGCAACGAGTTTTGGCCGACTTATTGATGTGTTTTGACATATGTTTTTTTTATTTCTTGCAAACAACATTTATATTTTTAAATAATTTAGTTTCATGTGAGGAAAAGCTGAATTTAGTTACGGTAATTCAAACCGATTTAATTCGAAATCATATCTCGACGACTTAAGAAGATTTTAAGTTGAAGGCGTCATGGATTTTTATGTGTTTCGATGTCATAAAGGAACAAGATGTAAGAAAACCTAAAACTGCTCACACTTTAACTAGAATCATAGTACGAGACTGAACGGGGTACACAATATCGGTTGTTACCTAGAAGAACACCAAGATTATCAGTATATGGACGTTGCTAAGATACACACCACCAATCATCTCCGCGCATCTTCCATGACCACATACATATGGTCACAGATTGCTATATATGGTATCCTATTACAATTTACGCTGACTTCTTATATTGCTTCGGCCGTGGACTTGCATCCTTTTGTTCTAGCTACATATGCCCGTGCATCCAACCGGCAGTACTGGACTCGGAATGCACAAACCGGGACATCGTCTTCAAGTGGACGATCTCATGGACACCTGTACCGGCATCCTCGTCTAGCCTGCCCCTGCATCGTGAGCTCTACCATTCCGGTCGCACACCCTCCCCCCTCTTTCACGCGCCACATAATCACGCAACGGAAGCTTTCACTTCAGAGGTTAGTCAGATGTAACAGGGAGTGCTTCTGCAGTTCTCATTACCAAATATATTGAGAGTTCAACAGCTCCGGCTCGTGCCCCTGTGGTATCTTATGCAGGTACCGCAGAGTCGTCACCTGGCACCTGACTTGCCACATACTACTACCAGGCGGCGTTGATACCGCACGAATGGGGTACTCGAATGGGGTACTCGATCATAATACCATTTTCATAGACGGCAATAATCCGACGTCGGACCTATGTGAGCGGCAGGACCCTGAATATATCCATCCCGGCGTGGCTTGATCGGATGCAACTGAGGGCGCAAACCTACCGGCTTGGCTTTATGGTATCAGAGATATTGTACAACTATTTTGAGTGCATTATAAATCCCGTGTATATGTTGGCATTCTTAAAACATGCTGTCAAGTATCCGTACAAGATCATGTCAAATGCTGCCAAGCAACTACATATATCAGACAATAAATACCTGAGTCAATATCAGTCTATGATATTGATGAATTTCACTATTGAACTACCACCCAGGAGTTCCCCGACAAATCTGGACTCCTCACAAGTCCACAGAGGTGTTTGAAAGATTATCGCCGCTTTCCAGACTTCGCCGAGAGATTTACTCAGTGGATGGAGAAGTTGATATCAATGAAACCCCAGACTTTCCTTGGGGACTGAAAGGGCCGAGACAACCAAGACAACCAAGATGGCCAAGGTGGCCGAGCCGACCAAGAAGAAGAGAGTCAAAATATCCCGCGGGCAAACCCGAAGGATGAAGCCAAGTAAAAATAAGAAAAGTATGTAGTCAAAAAACCAAAGTCCACGCCTCGGCAAGGCTACAGAACCCCACGTAACGGCGGCAGAAATCACAACAAGTCCCTCGTGGCGCAATTGGATAGCGCGTTAGACTGTTATGACATCTCAATTCAGCCAGTTCACTTGGTGATCTAAAGGTTGGTGGTTCGAGCCCACCCGAGGGAGTTTATTTTTTGCCTTTTTTTGCCACTCATAATTGCCATTCATGGAAATATGTTTGAATCAACCTTTTTTTCAATAATAATTCTCGCAAGTCAAGACGAGGAGATGTCTTGTGTCTCTAGCAAAGATCGTATTCAATAGTCGTCGTGGGGGGTGGTTGGTTGTAAACAACGCACACCAGCCCAACCAGATTGAAAGAACTAGTACTGTGGCTCCGAGCTCTCCATTGCGCCGAATTCGGTTCAAGCAGAACAGAAACTAGTATTCAAATTGGCCGGTGGTAAGTCAACACACATCGCCGTCATGTAAGTGAAGACGTCGATGCGAGATAGCAGCACGTGGAGCTACACGTGACAATTGTTTATATGAAAAGAAATGTTAACTGTCAAATCGCGAATAGAATACAAGAACCTTGCAAAGTGATAAAGGCTCCAGCTATTACGCTGGCTTACACTTCCCCTTAATCTTCGTACGGATGTCGCAGTGATGGGGTATGCACGCGTCTTACATCGGACTCAAGATACTTGAAATACCATGCAGACAGTTGCGATTAAGCTAACAGCTGAATTCAGACCGAATTCATTGAAGTCAGGGATAATTTGATAGAAACGCGGTGTTCTGTATTGGTAATTGCAGTACAGTACTGATAGGGTGCCAAGTCAATAACACTCTGCGTTGTAAGCTACGCCGAGATCCGCAAAGGAATAGATAACAGATAGGAGCAGAGGAAGTGAGAGAAGAAAGCAAGTGAACACCCGAATAAATTACAGAGACACAAGCGAGGGATCGGACTGTAAGAAGGAGCCAAAGTATTGCCAATGGGGTCAACGGGATGAGACTCCTGGCGTAATGACACTTAATGAAGCACGCGACAACAACGCCACAACATGTCACTCGGAATTTTGCATCGTAGGTTTGGATGGTGAAAAGAACTAATTTTGTTCAAACCCGAGTCAAGAAAGTGAGTCTACAAACGGTCTTGTCGTAAGGACAGTAGGGCGTGTGTAGAGTAGAGTAGCAATAGGTGCAGTTCACAGAGAATATGAGGGCACGTGCAGTCACGCATCGAGCTCTGCGACGTACGAGAGCCTAAATCAAGCGAGACACACCCTGGCTTGGTAGCAGTGCTGACAGGAGGGAGGAGGGCGGGAGCCGGCGCGGGTGAGTGACGGCGGTGGCCGCTGGTCTGCAGCACGAGGCTGATTGGGGAGTAGACCGACAATCGACAGGAGACTACAGGGAAGCGAAAATGAAACGTCAAAGGGAAATAAGGAAATAGGCTCACGGGTAGCTTGGCCTATGAAGCGTTAATCCGGAGTAGGAGTGGCCGATGTGATAGATGATATGAGAGCAATGGCCTGGCCTGGGCAGGCCTGGGCGTGTAGACATGATGAGGATGGGCAGGGCGACGAGGAAGAGACAGGCAGGAATGAGACTGGACGGCAGAGTAGGAATAGGAACAGACCGCGATAGCCGGGTGCAGCCAGGGCGTGCTATCGAGCGTGATATTAATGTTATCGGGATATCGATATCGATAGATTTGATAGTGGTTTATGGCTATTCGCACTATCAGTGTATCAAAGACGTGCAGCCAATAAGCTCATAGATATAGTGACAATAGGGTCTTGGGACCAGGCTGTGGCTTAATGTCGTTCTTATCAGAGACGGCTATATCACGCCAAGAACGGCAAAAATACCAAGCCACTGAGAAGAGCGCAGGCACAAGATCGGGTGTGTTCCTAGTAAAGTGAGTGGAGAGTCATGCTCTCTGAGCACAGATAGACCAATAGAACCCCAAAGAAGCACTCGCTAGCCTTATCTTTGACGTTTTTTGTTCCACGCAGCACTATGCACACACCCCGACTACCGTGTCCCCGTATCTGCCGATCATCGTCCTTGATTGGTCCTCCCACGGGGACGTTGATATGGATGTCTAATCGATTTCTATCTTATCAGGGTCCATTTAAAGAGGAGAATCAACACGGAACGTTGTTATCTCGAGGTCCGGGGAACACAAAGTGAGGTTAAGGTTGAGTTGAGTTCTGCAAGGCGAGAAGCTATTGAGTTGAACATAATGTCAATAAACATCGTGAGATGCGGTGGATTGAAATTGTGGTGCCTCAAGTCATTATGAGAAAAATCGGAAATATAGTCAATCTTCACATCGAGCCACGAAATGTAATAACAGGACATGCGACACATTACCCAGAAGAAGACAGCTGAGTCGGATTCCAAACACACTATCGGGAGGGATGCGTCTTTTCTTTTTGTTCACCACCGCGTATTGGTGGCGTTCCCAGCCAAGCACCGCCCGGGCATACGCCGTGCTCCAGACCATGCCATGCCATGCAAGCGAGCCATCGTCAGCAGATTGCTGTCGATATATCCGAAAACGATGCAATATTGTTTCGTTATCTGTGTATTAGAAATACGCTCTCAGTAGAGAGTTGATTTTTTGAATTTTCGTAAATATTCTCGGCGTCCATGACAGGCTTGTGATGTCAGCGTTGATCATCGTGAGATAGCATCCTGAACTTTGCTCCGATGACAGTTTTTTTTAAGGGCTGCAGTTATCGAGGATCATTTATACTGATTGTAGTATCATCATTCGCATCATGACGTCCAGAACCGTCAGCTGTCGACTAGGCGGCTGTCAATGCTGGTGATCGTCTATCTGGGTGCATTGGCTTCAGTCTAGAGCCAACTTTTGTTGTGATGCGAAGCGCTGACTCGTCGAGGGTGTGAAGACTGCAAGCTTCAAGCTGTTAGACAAAAGCTATGAGCTATCTACTATTCCAGCTCCATGTGCTGTTGCTTCTGATCCTGCCAAGGAGTCAGACTAACAACATGGTGTGTCCGTCGTCAACCCTTGCCCCCGCCTCGTTTGGCCAGACTGGTGTGATGGCAAAGACCATTCAAAAAGGAATAGCGAGCTGCGAGGCGTGAGGGAAAAAGAAAGCGGCAGCCATGCACAACACACGCGGATTAGACTGATAGAGGTCGACCAATAGGTACAGGCGTGATGTCCTTCCTGCCTCTCTGGCTAGACCGTCTAGACCTGCAGATTATCTAGACGAGGTTGTGCTGTGGACGGGGCTGTGGTTCAGCTGATGCAAAGAAAAGATGCAGTACGATGTATACTAGAGACTGCAAACATTTTGAACTGACGTTAAAAGTCCTGACGAAATAAAGCCCGTGATTTACTACTCCGAGTATTTACACATCAAAGCATGCCATGGAGCCTCAAGTATAGACAAGTACCAATAAGTCTTTCTCTGATTTTAAGTTGATACTCAGTATGCCCCGTAATTGTAGATTGATCCCATTCTTTATCACATTACTCGATATGATCGAGCAACCGTATTAATGAAACAGAAAAACTAGCAAATTAACGGTAGCTCTATCATTTATCTTCTTCTCTGCTCCATAGAGCTAGTGCCTGATACCGCATTCTCCACCCACCCATGCTCTTTTCGGGACCCTCCCTCGTTCCGCCCGGACATCGCTGTAAATAGCAGAGGCAGGGCCGCTGTAGTTTTTAGAACAGCTCTGTAGACGACGGTGCGAATAGACGGTTGAGTCCAGCCAAAATTCTATATCCGAGCCATCTACTTTGTGCAGAGGCCATCTTCAACGGTCTGGCCAGACCGCCTATAGCCAAAATACTAAGAGCTGCAGTCGATAGTGCTTTACTGGCAGTGTGCTGATATTCTGCCGGTGCTCGCCACCGCCGCATGGCAGAGAAGGGAAGGGCCCGCGACCTGGCCTGTGCATACCGTAGATGTCAAGATACTGTGCAACTGTGCTAAGCTGAGATGGTCCCTGCGGTTCCGAGAATCGGGGTCATGATGTGTTGATGTTTTAATTCGAGTTGTGAAAGACGGCGTGTTGTCATTTCTGGGCGACGAGATACGACGTGGGGAGTAATACAGAGTACTTGGAGCGGCGGATACCCCCGCCTGCCAAACCGTGCTGCATCTGTCCTTTTTGATACAGCTTGTCAGACTCTAACTCGATGATTTCATGTAACGCATCTACCGCGGCGTGCCACTCACTGTCTTAAGTGTGTTGTACCTATTTGAGAGGCGAAACGAGATAATTAGAACGAAAGGGCATCCAATGAGGAGTTCAGGGAGCTACGGCTTGAGCATGCAACGTCTAGATCTCGTGTGATCCGATACCGAAGTAGTCCAACACTAACTGAAGAGAAAATCAAAAGAAAATCAAATCAGACATGCAAGGCTCTCGAGCTCAAACGGCATCGCCATCTACAGATTACAGAGTACGGGATTCGCCAATCCGCGGTCGTGGGAGCTCGTGGTTGCACACATCCCACAGCCAACTGTCTGCTCTCAAATCAAATGCAGGCCGTCGACTCCGACAGACAGGCCTCGTACATCTTCTGGTGTGGATTTGGGGTGTGCGGAGACAGAGAACAGACACTGGAGATAGAGAACGGGGACGAGGGCGGGTTCCGTCTTGTCACTTACATGTCGATGGTAGACGGTGCAGATAGTAATGAATAGAGAGACAGGCACGCTGTGGCATGCGAGGCTGGAGGGTCAAGCAGCCAAGAAATCTGAACTCTCATTTGCTCAAATTTGCTGGGTAATTCTCTAAGAGCATGTCCTTTTTAGTTTTCAGTATTAGTATCGATTTTATTCTTTGTTCCACGTCCTCGACAGTCCCGATACTCGTACTGACAAGTACCCTGCCCGCAAAGTTAACCCCAAAAGATACATCCTGCACGGGCGGATCGAGAGCCGTAAAGACGTGGTACCTTTTGTTCTCTAGTTTGGTTTCGCCCCGGCCGGCGGCACCCCCCCCCCCCCAGTCTCAATCCCATCCCAGTCCCAAGCTTATTCTTGGCCTGGCCCACTTATGAACCGAGTGTTGGTGCTGGTGATAATGACTACACGCTCGTGAAAATGGAAATCGTGTGGTAGTCCACTTCTGCAGATTGGTAGATTGCACTGAAATGAATAGAACGTGAGGGTTTTCTTTTCTGTTTCGTTCTATTTTCTTTTCTTTTTCTCTTCCTCTTCCTCTCCCGTCTTCGTCACCCCCCTCCACATCCAATACATCCTGCATCCATCCCATGCATCTTGTTGTTCACACCCCCTCCTCCATTTGGCCTTCGTCTTGCGTCTATTAGTCGTTGTGTTATTCCCTGGCTCTCTTACATACATGACCATCGTCGAGCTACACCCGCAGCTTGATCTGAATATATAACACATCGGCCTCCCTCGTCTTTCATCAGCTTTTGAAACTTCATCCTCATCCTCATCAACAGCTTCGACATCTCATCCTCAGAGCTTGAGACTTTTGCAGGATCAAGGCATTCGTCTGTCTTTCATCTCTTACTCTTTGCATTACATACTCGACATCTCATTTATATAAACAACAAACAACAAAAATACACAACCGACACAATGGATGAAGACCACGGCCCGTCCCAAATCGTCCCCGAGACGAAGAAGAAGTTCTCTGTTGGCGGCACCCTCCAGACCATCAAGCACACCCTGTTCACCCGCGATGGTCTTCTCGGTGACTACGACTATGCCTACCTCTTCACCCCCAACTTGCCGTTCATGAAGAACAAGAAGCTGTCTTCGCCCTTCTTCGGCCTCAACGACCGCATGCCCGTGCTCCTGGCCGTCCTGCTCGGCTTCCAGCACTCGCTGTCCATGCTGGCGGGCATCATCACGCCGCCCCTGATCATGTCGGGCGCCGCTGGTGGTAACCTCACCGCCAACCAGCAGCAGTACCTCGTCTCGACGGCCCTCATCGTCTCCGGCCTCCTGTCCATGATCCAGATCACCCGCTTCCGCATCCTCGGCACCAGCTACTACATCGGCACCGGTCTGATCTCCGTCGTCGGTATCTCCTTTGCCATTATCCCCGTCGCTGAGGGCGCCTTCAAGCAAATGTACGCCAACGGCTTCTGCAAGACTGCTGATGACGGCACTGCCCTGCCCTGCCCCGAAGGCTACGGCGCGCTGCTTGGCACTGCTGCTGTCTGTGCTCTGATTGAAATCCTCATTTCCTTCATCCCATCCAAGACCATGCTGCGCATCTTCCCCCCGATAGTCACGGGTCCCACTGTCATGCTGATCGGTGTCTCTCTGATCGAGTCTGCCTTTATGGGCTGGGCTGGCGGCTCGGGCCTGTGCTCTGCCGCAGATGCGTCCGGCTACTTCGCTCTGTGCCCCAACATTGACGCGCCGCACCCCCTGCCGTGGGGCAGCGCCGAGTTCCTGGGCCTGGGCTTCTCCGTCTTTGTCACCATCATCCTGTGCGAGCGCTTCGGTTCGCCCATCATGAAGTCCACCTCGGTCGTCTGGGGCCTGCTTGTCGGCTGCATCATCGCTGGTGCCTGCAACTACTTTGACCGCTCCACCATCGACGCCGCCCCTGCCGCCTCGTTCATCTGGGTCGAGACCTTCAAGCTGCAGATCTACGCGCCCCTGGTGCTGCCCATGCTGTCCGTCTTCATCATCTGCGCCTGCGAGGCCATTGGCGATGTTACTGCGTCCTGCGATGTCTCGCGAATCGAGGTTTCGGGTCCCATCTACGAGAGCCGCATCCAGGGTGGTGTGTTGGCTGACGGCATCAACGGTGTCCTGGCCGCGCTTATGACCATTACGCCCATGACCACCTTTGCCCAGAACAACGGTGTCATTGCCCTGACCCGCTGCGCCAACCGCAAGGCCGGCTACTGCTGCTGTGTGTTCCTCATCATCATGGGTGTGTTCTCCAAGTTTGCTGCCGCGCTCGTCGCCATTCCCAGCTCCGTCATTGGCGGCATGACCACGTTCCTGTTCTGCTCCGTCGCCGTCTCGGGTATTGCCATTATCACCCGCGGTGTCCCCTTCAACCGCCGCAACCGGTTCATCCTGACTGCCGGTCTGGCTCTCGGCTACGGCGCCACCCTGGTGCCCACCTACTTCTCGTACTGCTTCACCTACTCGGGCGACAACAAGTCGCTCAAGTCGTTCCTCGACGCCATTGTGCTGGTCATGGAGACCGGCTTTGCCGTCACGGCCATGGTCTGCATGATCCTCAACCTGACGCTGGAGGAGGAGATCGACGAGATTGACGAGAGCACGATCCCCTCGGACCTCGCCGAGCCCGAGGAGCCGTACCCCATCCATGCCGGCAAGGTCGACAGCATTGCCGCCGTCAACCGTGCCAACAGCGACACCACTGGCCACGCGGCGTCTGGCAGCGGCCACGACATTGAGAAGACTGCTTAAGCTTTGAGCGTCTTGTGAAAAGTTAGATTAACACATTAGAGTGTATTTGCACTCTACACAGGGGCATGCTGCATTAGAGTATTGCATGGGATGATGATATGATTGGTTTTGAATTTGTTCGTTTTTTTTCCAGTTCTTTACGCGTTTTTCCTTATTACTGTTTTTTATATACCTCGATCGTTTGCATAGGAAAACAATTCTACAGTTACATGTCGACTTAATATCAAGTACCTCAGCGTGTGTGTCACATAATGATCTACCAGCAACAACTGGTACTGTCTCCGGCCGTGGCCGACATGAACGACTTAAGTAAACTTAATAACGAGGAGTTGCTTTAGCTTTAGCGCGTTAGCTTCTTTTAGTAGTTATTAAAGCTTATTTTTTTACAATGTAACAAGCTTCTATGCTGCCTCAAGTTGCACTTCATGATGACCAGATCGTTGTAGAATGATGACAGCACAAAAACGATTCCTATCACAAGAAACTGCCACTTGTAACGACGGCCAGACTCCAGACTCTACCACGCGGATTTGCCGTATCCTTACTCTTATTCTAGCCCTTTCAAATAAATTCCTTCCAAACAATTTCTTTCCTCTAGGCTGATTGCGACCCCTGGAGTTGTTTATTGAACAGAGCACTTTTTTAGAAGGATAAGGCTCTGAAAGAGTCTAGGTTGAAGAGCCACATCAAACCTTGCGGACCTGAGGCGGACCTGGTAGAAGAGGCTCCTACAAGCACCCGTTATCATTGGCTTAAGTAACTCTCTGTAAATTGGTATATAATGATGATGTGGCAATCTTCAACTCGGCATATTCTTCAACCATTCAACTCTAAATATTTCGTGTTCATATTTGGCCCCCACCACTTCCACGGACGAACTACGTCGCTGCCGACCAGCAGACATGTTTTCCATGCAATCTCGGCATAGTTTAGCAGCTCAGGGGAACAACAACATACACAACCGGAGAAGCCGCGACAGATATCCTCCCAGCCAACAAAACCAAGCGACACTATGTCGGCGTATGCCAACCCGATGGCCTCACAATCCCTAAAGAGATGGCACTCAACGACGTCCGGTGTAGGGTCCCTGCTATGAACTACATCGTAAGCATACCGGATTTCTTCGTCTTTGATTCGTGTTTGGTCATCCTCCTTACACATATTCCTCTTCGGCAGGGTTTGTTCCACTGTGTGCCTTTACAAGTGTCCTACGAGTACTCTTTCGAAGAGTGAGGCGGTTTTTTGACCTATCACAGCTCGTATGGACGCGCTCAATGCAAACAAGCTTAGTCATGAAGAAAACCAACCGGCAAAGCGAGTAGGTGCCGCGCCGTGCTCACATTCATCACGAAAAGCAACATTATGGTAACATCAAAGACATAACAACATTTCAACATCACCAACCCAGCGAGGGAACTTCAAAAGCTTCTACTCGCCGCTGATGATTGACCGCATTATTACTGCGTGGCAATACGATATCGTGCACACTCCCACCACGAATACTTCAGACACTGAAACAAAGCCAGCTGCCGCATCTGTCGCTCGTTTTTCACCTCACAAGAAAGCCATCAGGGTCTCTTCCTCCTTGAGAAGTTCACAACGGAAACGGACCGGCCCCTTGCGCCCCACACCTCTTCCCAATAAGGCCGCTCGACAATTGCGGACACGAAGCCCTACAAAAGACAGTGCCGTGACAATCAACGATGGCCAGGCTGGCGAATATGCAGAGGCCTTACTGGGCAGTAGTGGCATTGGCTCCGACGAGGACAGCACTAGGACCCCACGAGCAAAAAGACGCGGGCAGCAACCTCTGCGTGGGTCTGCATATACCCAAGCTCTCAACCTGCAAGCCCGCCAAATCGAGATGCGTCCCAACCCAGCACCGTCCATGTCTTCCATGTCCTCCCAGAACAGTACGACGAGCAAAAGGTCTCGAAGTCCCGTTGAGAACATTCAAGACTTGGGAAGCCTAGAGGTTCCTGTTTACTGGGATGCCGCCTCAACAGCGGAAGCCTGCTCCAAGGCGGTGGCTCGTATGTGCCCAGGTTCGGCTGGATTAGTGGACGCGCTGGGACACATTGTCAATGGGCACACGCCTTACATTCCTGCGGCCCTGCGAGAAGAACTAGAGGACGATGACGACTTTGAGTTCTCGGAAAACGCCTTCTATGAGCTGTCCGCGGCCAGTGAGCGAGGCCTGTTTGATCTCCGGTGCCAACTAAAACAACTCCGACGCATCGTTCACAACACGGCCGAAAGTCAAAAACTTGTTCGCGGTGAGCCGGCGTGGAACGAAGACGTCCACAAAGCAATTTTGTCTCTGGCCACTGAGAACACGCCCAATGTCTATGCTGAGAACGTGACGTGTGCAGGTATCGCGAGGCCGTTTCTCCCCCAGCGCGCTGGCGTGGCCGACAGCGACGCGGCCACAGCCGGAAAGATGGTCGACTACGCACTCACTCTCCAGCTCCCCCAGGCCGACCTCCTCCGACGACGCATCGCTACTTTTCTAATGGCACGCTCGGTGGCCGGCGAGAGTGATTTTATCAACCAGACGGCTTACCGGCCATTAAAGTACGCACCTGCCGGCGTCTTTATTGAGACCAAAGCTGATAGCGGCAGTGCCGACGAAGGCCGCAAGCAGCTGGGTCTCTGGGTTGCGGCGTGGTTTAAGCGCATCGAGGCACTCAGGACAGACTCCTCTGCGCCACTGCCGATGCTGCCGCTGCTCCTCGTGCTGTCAGATACGTGGGACTGTTATCTTGCATGTCGTACAGATGGCGAGATCCGGATTGTTGGCCCATTGCGAGGTGGCAGCACAGCGAACCTAGCAAGCGCATACCGGGTTTGTGCGGTGCTGGAAGAGATGAGTCGCTATGTGAATGAGGAATTTCGACATTGGGTAGAGCAACTGGTTGAGTTTGAGAGGCATGAAGCAGACTTTCAGACTAGATGATCAGTGCGAACAGCGGTGTCCTCGTTTGATACGAGTAAAGGCGCCATATCGTTAAAACAAAGAGCCTTTACGTGACTAGTCGCATGCCTCTTGCGAGCACGGGCAGTGTAATCATTAGCACAGTAGGAAAAGAAGAATGGACTAGAATCAGGATGTATCGCGAGACTTACTCTCACATTTTCCATCTGTGTAGACAGAAATCTTGTTTACTGTCTTGATGTGGAGCACAGTACTTAAACCGAGCTATTCGGATAGTAGATATAACAAGCGGGTGCATGGTCTAGGGGTATGATTTTCCCTTCGCATGGGAAAGGTCTCCGGTTCGAATCCGGATGTATCCATTCTTTTTTTGCTTTTTTTTTTTTGCTTTTGGTTCAAAGCCTGTTTTTTTACTGACGATATTCTCGACATAGTGTGATTTATTAGATGAATATCATCGAGTTTTTTTTTTTTCTTCTTTGTCTTGCAATTGTTGTTGTAATGATGATTTCTCTTAATGTATTGTTTTTTCTTCAAAATCCCGAGTTTTTGCGAATGCCTGTGAGGCTCAAGTTTTAAACTATCTTCATAGAAATCGCGTAGTTATCATCACTGCGTAAAAGTAAATATACAATACACATTTGCTGTCCGGAAGTGTATTCCTTTGCAAAAAGTGTTTCTAGTAATTTACGAATTCAATAAACCGTGGCAAGTCTTGAGAAAGTCGCATACATTGCGAACTGGTTACACGGTTTCAAATGTCGAGTATCGCGGCATTGCCAACCAGCCCAGCGAAGAATGCCAGATTGTTATGCCATGTTGTCTCCGTCGCCGTTTCGGCCGTCATGAGCTCTGCCAACGGCCGGCTTCACATCAACAACTGGGTCTAGTGGCCAAATGGCAAGGCGCTTGGCTACGAACCAAGAGATTGCAGGTTCGATCCCTGCCTAGATCATTATTTTTGCTCCTGTATCATCTCAGTGTCTGGGAAAGCCTGTTAAAGCTATCTGATACTTCCTACTGTATTTTTGTGCAGCAAATGAAACATCCCAAGTTGATGATCGCGGCTGTCGACGTAGTAGTTTTTTTTTGGGGGCAGAAAGGGCTCTTTTCAAGTTTCTTGCTTTTTGTATACATATACGACGCCAATCAAGACGCAATGAAAACAATAAAAGTCGCAAAAACATCTTCAAACTTCGCTTATTTGAAAATACATGTAAAAGCCACGAACAATGTAACGAGTGGTCACGGGCTACAAACAGATGCCGACAAGGCTGATATTTCGGAAGTCGGCACCACCACCACTAGTTCCTGCCCTTCTCTCTATTATTAGTAAGAGCCATCGGGCTTCATTCTGGTCATCCCTTCCGAGAACTGCACATCTAATTTGTTGCATTACGAGCTCTGTCGACGGACTCATTCCGCAATGGGGGAGCCGGCACACGAAGCGTGTATCTCTCTAAGCCAAGTCGATGACGAGAGGCTATCCGTGTTCAAGGTGGCTCTTGAGAACATACTGAGTCTTCCTGCTGTTGAGCTCACCTACGCCCAGATCGTCGACGGCCTTCCACTCAGAGATGTCTTCCTCGACTCACACTCGCCCCTGCCGAGTATTTTGTCGCAACACTTCTCCCTTTGCGATGGCGCTCTCGATCGCGTACGAGAAGCCCGGAACGAACTTGATACAGAGTCTTTTTTATTTCAAAGAGATGTATGGTCTATCTTTGCGTATTTCCTCGTTATTTCCCCGCCGCTACTATAGCCACCTTCCACTGACGTCAAAAACAATGACAGGCCGTTGAAAGGTATGGATCGTCTAGCATGGGCTCAGTTGCCTTTGCGCTCCGGTTGATCGAGTTGTTGGCTGTTGCATGCCATCAAATCGCGGCAACATTGTACGAGCGGAACAACAGCATTCATAGCCGCGACTCTGTACAGGCCGAGATGCACAAATACCTGGAAGCTGCTGAGCGGCCTTGGCAACGAAGTCGTTTACCACAGTACACCTACTTTTACAACTCCCATTACACCTGCACAACAAAGTACCCACGAGGGGTGGCAGACGTCGTTGGCTACTGGGCTGAAACGCGAATTTTTGGGGGAGTTGTTGTTTTTGACCGAGGCTACTCAGATGACGGTAACAACGGCGTCTACTTTCACTCGGACCGGCGAACATTTGGATCGACATTGTATCCGCCGACTGACGCCCAACTCAAGTCGCTCGTGCGGTTTTTGACTTTGCCGGCGGTCGACGAGTGCCCTTTGCCCATCACTCCAAGCTCTGAAAATCGATGGCGCTGGGACCCTGGGCTGGCATTCGCCCAATGGAACATCTTCCGGGATCGCTATGAACGAAGCGTGCCCGAGGACTACAGGCCAAACCGCCACAAATTATCCGAGTGGTCGTGGCCAGAGGTCGGCGACGAGCTTGAGTTAATGGTCCAAGCAGTGGCAGGATTTCGCGGCGAGCCAGTTGATGGTGATGCTATTGCACGCGCTAGGGAAAATATGAAAAGGATTACGCCGACGTCTCCAAAGTGGGATGGGCCTCAGCCAGACAAGAACGAACACCGCCCTCAGTGGAAACCTCCGTACTTTCAAGGACAAGTAGAAGAGGAGGACACCTCGAGGGAGTAGCACAAACAGTTTCGAACTCTTTGGCCAACATATACGCTTGATCATACCCATCAGCCTTGCACGGATATACCAAGGCTTACTTTGGTCTTTCTATAGAGCTCGTTGTATAGAGCTCATTTACATGATGTTCGTCGACCTCCCCGCGTTGCAGTAACTTGATTGATGTCTTTTTCGATACACTAGAGCGTGCTCGTGCTGTCGTTCGGCGCGCACATCGTGGCCGTGAAATCTTCTAAAAGCTGTTCTTTTTTTTCTCTTATCATTACAGTTGAGACCTAAACTTTGATAGAATGACAATGCATGCTCGGTTTGACAGTGAAATCATCTGGTGAATCACGCAACACACTTTTGGGGGTTTTTGAGTCTTTCATCTGAAGTAATAAAGGCCATGCAAGCCACAAGACAGGGATTGCTTTCGAGTTTTGTGCCTGAGACCTGTAAAACTAATTTCTCTACTGTTGCTCCTTCCATTCTTCTTTGTATTTTCTCTCTCATCCACGTCACCACCGCTTCGTGTCGTAGTGTAATATACACCGTAAAGGACTACCAGAAATGCGTCCTAAAATCCATGTGGAACAACACCCTGGTTCATGGTGAGCATTGCACCTTGAGCCGTGTTCCGATTCGCCAGTTCCCGGCGAGACCCGGATGACGGCCTGCCAACCGACCGACTGGCGCTGCTACGTCTTGCTTTACCGTTATGCGTAACGCACCCGTTCTGTCTTCACGGCCGTTGAGTGTGTCGTTGCATTCCAAGAGACACGGGCGGATGCGATATCGAGGCGAGCGAGGTTTAATGGCCTTGACGTTTTGTGGGTCATGCCGGGGAAGTGGGTCTCGTTTGCGATTGACCTCAGGCACACGCCGGTTGCAAGTCGTTTTCCAAGCGCCGGGAGAGTAACAGCTTCTTTATAAAATACATGATTAATATGGTTGAGTTAAAATAAAATAAAATCTTCAAACTGATCCAGCCGTTGAAGCATAACGATAGAGTGTATGTGTTTCTGCCGGTGAACGGTTGTAGTCCGTACTTCATACTGTAGTTCGCGCTCCTTCCCGCATGGGTGTTAGCCAATTGAAACCGTTATTTTCCTCCGTCCGATCGCGCCTTCCTGTTCGAACGCTCACACGCTAAAAAGGGGCTGAGCGACTGCTCTTTTAGACCTTCTTCACCCGTTCTCACGACAGGATAGCCGCTGCTTTACGATTTGGTCGAGATGGCATCACTGCCAACAACCATCTAAAACAACTGACAAAACGTTCTATCGCTCGAGTGGCGATTCAGCGAGCATTTGCATCCCATTTAAACCGCCTTACGGCGTTTGCACAGCATTTACAGCGTTTTTACACGCGCCCCCTGGCCGGAGCCTGCACCTTTCAGCCTATCGTCGTCCCCCATCGCTCTTTCCCAAAGCCCCCGCGTCGCGCTTGACGCGTATCGGAACTGCCAGTATTAGCAGGCGTGAGCGGCACTTAGCTCGCTCTCATCGCGCCCGGGCAGGAAGCTACAAAGAGCATCGCTCCTTCCAGTTGTCGACGCGCCAAGCCTTTGTTGGCTCTCGGGACTCTCCGCGTTCCAGAGGCTCAACGTCCACTTTAAGCTCCCCTCAGCTCCAACCTTAGACGTCGTGCCCTTTAACCACCAGCCAACACCCGCACCAAATTGCGTCCTGCAAACCCTCCCGTTCTCCCGATCTCTCGTCCTCGTCCAGGCTAGCCATGTCTGCGCCGACGTCGTCTGCAGCAGCGCAGCAGCGCGAGGTCGACCGTCAATTGCAGCAGCTCGGGGCTTCCAGCAGTCAGCTCAAGCCCACAGGCGTGGCATCTCTACCTCCTCGCCCTCCACTCCCTGCGAAACCCCAACAGCTTCCCCAGCACGGCCAACAGCAACATAAGCCATTTTCATCCCAGCCCCAACCATATGTACCGCATCGAACACCAACAGCAGCAAACTCCAGTGTGCTGCCACCTCTCTCCTCCAGCCAGAGGGCCTCAGCTTCATACGCATCAAGAGTCTCGCCGAAGCAAGCCTTTCGCTCTCCGGCAACAACTGCCGTTCCAATCCCTCGCCAGTTTGTGACCAGCACTGCCAGCAATGGTACACCCACACCCACACCCACGCCGGCGCCGGTGCCGAATGGCGTTGCAAACCGGCCGTCCCAGCCCCTCCCAAACACTGGCGCCAGCACGTCGCAAACGCCAGCAGCAGCAGCACAGCCAACAATATCACAGACAGCTCCAGTGGTCACAGTTTCAAGAACGCAAACGCCGGTGCCTGTGCCGGTGCCTCCACCGGTGCCTACGCCAGTGCCTGTGCCCGTGCTGGGCGACAACCCCAAGCCAAAGCCAACCTATAAGATGAAGCGCACGGGAAAGCCAGGCATGCCGCCAGGTATTCCGCTCAACATTTCCATCTCTGCGCGATCATCGCCGTCCATCTCGCCTTCTTCAATGACACCACCACCAGCCCACCTTGGCCCATATGCACAAAGCAGACTACATCCGCCAAAGCCGGCTGCGTCGCCCTCCTACGGCGACAATCCTCTGCCTACAGCAATCACTAGTGACATTGCGCCGAGCTCATCTTCGCTGCCCCGGCCTGGTACGAACATCAGCTCAATACGACCCTCTCTAGCCGGTACCTCTACACTGGCTGCTACCACCTCGCAGTCAAAGGTTGGCGACAAGCGGCGGCAATCTACGTCACCAGATGTGCTTCAAGGTCACACCCATGCGTCATCTAAACGTGCAAGGGTTGAGGCTGCGGCAGAAGTAATTCCGTCAGATTCAGATGATCTCGACTTGGATAGCGACGTGGACAGCGACGATGACAGCGCGAGCGAGAGTGAAGATGCCGCCGATGGCGAGGGAAGTGACGACAGCAGTGACGAAGATGACGAGGACGTCGACATTGAGAGCGACGAAAGCTCTTCTTTGGCATCTGGCCCATATACGACTGTGGACCAGAAAGCGATAGGAGCCCTGTCTGACCCCGATGAAGACTCTTCATCATCAGAAGACCCGATTCCGGCTGCCCTCCCTGCTGCTCTTCCCACCGTGGCTTCTGCCGCAGCCCCGATCAAGACTGCCGCAGGTCTACCGAGAACGATGAAACAGAAAAAGGCCCCGAAAAAGCGCAAAGGCAGAATTCCTCGTAGTCTATCCAGGCACAGACCGGCCATGAATGGCGCCATCCCCATCTTCAAGACACCCAGTGGCCGCCTCTATACCACTTGGACAAGTCAGTCATCCGTCTTGTTGTGTTATTGTTTTGGTTGACATACTAATCAAGCTAGACAAGTTTGGCGTCGCGGAGTCAGCATCAGGCGCCCTCATCCCCGATGGCTACAAACTTCACAGTGATCCCCAGTATCCTTGGGTTTGCCCTATCCGCAGCTGCCGTGTCACATTCACGCAGCTCTCGGGCCTTGGGCACCACTTTCCGGTATGATTACAATGTTTTGTTTTGCTTTACAATGTTTTGTTTTGCTTCACTTGAGCAACTACTAACATTATATAGCGAGGCCACAGTGCAACGCACCTAAATGACAACTTAGATGGCACTTTAACTATCATCAAAGACTTGTCTTCTACACAATCCGGCGGTGCCCGTATAGTATCCCAGAAAAAACTGGCCGACCCCGGACCCCTGCTCGAAACTCGGCTCAAAAGAGGCGAGAAGTCCACCGGACAGACGCTTTCAAGTGCAAAGATGCATGGAAGAGGGTCGTTGCCCGCTGCTCGGAAAGTATTGGCAGCCACCAATGACGGCTATTCGAGCTCCTCGTCCGAATTTTCATCGGCAGACTCCATGCCCCCATTGAGCCAAAAGTATGCACCAAAGGCCGCACCTGCACCCAAGGGGCCGTCGTCCGAGCTCCTTGTATCTGCCTCTGGCCGCGCGTATACTTTGACTATTGACGGCAGTCCTGCGCATGGAGTTGCCTTTCCCGACGGATACAAACAGTCGACATATCCCGGGCACCCTTGGGTATGTCCGGTTCGGAGCTGCCGGCGTGTTCTCAAGGCCGTCCATAACTTGGGTGGTCACTACTCTAGACAACACCGGAACCATCTTCTCAACGAGAACAACGACGGTACACATTCCATCGTCGGTGAATATAATGGTCGGCGCCCACTGGTGGTCTCTCACCACCGCATCCCGATCATCGAGTTGGAACCACTTGCTGAAGAAATGCCGGCGGGCGTGACTGTGACCCGGCCATCCTTGGGTACGGGTACACCAAGCACAGAGAAGATGCAGGATGCAAATGAGTCTCTGCTTGAGGATCAATCTGCACTCATGGATATAGACGAACCGCCCTTGGCCAACAGCGGCGCCCGTATTCCAGGCCGGCACCCTGCCCAGCCGCAGCATGAGGACCTGCCAACTCCCATTCCTGGCAATAGCAAGGCCATTTGGAGCTACATTGAGCCTGTCCTAAAACGCACAAGCTCTCAGGCCGTACTCAAAAAGAGTTACATGCACCTATTTCTGGAAATGCCGCGGAAACGTGACATTCACTGGAACACGCCCTGGATCGCCCAAAACCCCTACCTGGACTCGCAGCCGAGGGACATTGCCAGCTTAGTCGTCCACTTGACAGGCGACTACGCCGAAGTGCCTTGCAATCACTGCAAGCTTGGCAAAGGACCTTACAGCGGCTGCATCATCGTCAGCAGCAAAGCCGGCCCGGGTCTGGCCGCAGCATTTGAGTCGTGTGCCAACTGTCTGTACCACTGCGGCCACTCATATTGCTCCATCAAGAACACATTCAAGCCGCGTTTCGCATCGTTTTTCCCCGACATTGACTTTGATGCAACGCGTCGGTACGTGCGCTCCGGCGTATTCAGCAAGGACTTGGCCAAAGGCGGCGTCCCCGAAGCAGACCGGTCCCTCATGGCGTTTGCTTCCAAACAGAGTGTTGATGAGGCTATCTTGGCTGCCAGAGAAGAGGACAAGAAACGCCACCGGAAACACCGCTTCCCACTGCCACCTGGGCTGGAAAACAGGCGTCCTGCAAGCAGCCATGGCCCGACTGCCGCAGCAGCCGAACGCCAGCGGGAAAAAGAAGTCCGTGCCGAACTCAAGCGCCGATCTGATCGTATTGCATTCAAAGACGTCACTGAGTCCGCCACACCTCCAGTCCAGCAGGAGTCAATTACCCCCGTACCCCTTCCACAAGTTCCAGGTGGCGACACCACAAGCAACGCCTTCGACAACGGCACAGAGGCAAGGGTCACAGCCATGGCCACGTCGACCACGCTATCTTCAGCGACAGTCTACGGCAATGCCGCAAAGCCGGACTCGCCCTTTATCTTCCAAGGGATGCCGCAAACAGCGTCCGAGGTGTTGGACATGGAAGAGTGGGAGGTTGCACCCGGCAGAATCATTTCGGGAAGTCGCAGTAAGTCAATATCTCCGGGTTCTGCCTATGCTGTTCTATATGCTAACAATAACAGCCCATGCTTACTCGGGCGCGTATCTCACCAATGCGAGAATGGCCCACTGGAATCACGACGTGTCGCTTCGCGTCGAGATTGTCCAGCCTGGCGTGCACAAGGAGTTTGAGCCCGAGGCCAAAATGTACCGAACGTGCATTATTGCTGACGGAAAGCTGCGGGTGAAGGTCGGCGGCAAAGAGATGGTGATCGGGCCCAAGGGCGCATTCGAGGTGCTGCCCGGCGAAGTGTTTTCGGTCGCCAACTACATCTACGTTAACGCGACCATGTTTATCTCGGGTTACCGCAAATGATCAAGCGCGTCAACCTCGACTATTTTCTTTTCTGTTCTAAAGCCTTTTTCATTTCAATCATACGGATCAGCTAGTATGAAATGTTCTTATGCAGCCTTTCTTGCGGGCGTTAAGGCGGGCTACATTTATCAGCACTTAACTCTTCGGCATACCTTATTATAGCACTATTTAATGAAATCAATCAAGCATACAATCTTTGATGCAGTATTATCTCACGGAAAGTCTAGCCTGTTGTATTTAGCTCGCGGCATTTATTAATTATCTTCGACTTAACTAATCCTACACATTACGCCCTGTCATGGCTCTGTCCAGTAGTCTCAAATCGCTGTCGATGTCTCCTCATCCTTTGCCTCGGTAGCCTCTGCGTTGCAGTTACAACCAGTCATTACGCGGAAGGATTCCACGCTGAGGTTGTCCAGCTTCGCCGTTGCTTGCTTGGCTGCGGCAATTTTGGCATACCGCCCGCTCTCGGCGATGCCATGGCCAAGAACACGACCGTGCACCAAGAAGCCGGCAGCCACCTTGGTCGCAAATGTAATACAGCCGTCACCCTCCGTGTCGGGCGTTTCCTGCACCACTGCACGCCAGTCACGGCACCCGAAGCGCTGGCTCAGCAGCTTGACGGCAAACGTAACGGGGTGCTTGTTTGCAAATGTGTCGTAGAGCGTCATGTCCTCAAAGTACGGCAGCACGTGCTTCTCAAAGAACGGGATTACGGTGCCGTAGTAGTCGTACCCCGAGTCGACAAAAATGGCACCAATGTATGCCTCCAGCATATCTGCCACCACCTTGACGGGCCGCGTGACGTGCACCCAGTAGTCACGCGCAAATTCCGTCGGCGGCTTTCCATTCTGCACTGCTTCCTCCTCCGCACGGGCACGCGCATACTCTATCTTGACAACGTATTCCATGACCTGCTTCTGCAGATCGCCTGTGAAGGAAAGAAGGTGCTTGTGGAAGCCCAGCGTAACACTGAGCGCACCGAGAAACTGGTTCGACACCATGGCCATCTTGTGCTCCGTCAACCACTGCGGGTCCTTGTCCGGGTGCTTGTGGAAAAGGTAGTCGACTGCCGCCATGTCGAACAGCGAGTCACCCAGAAACTCTAGGCGTTGGTAGCTGGGAAGATTCTCGTAGTTGCGGGGATACGACGGGTGCATTACGGCACAGCGAAGCAGGCGTGGATACTTGAACGTGTACCCGACGTCGCGTGCGACTGTCTTGGCCATGGCCACCTGTGCAGCCGTCGCCGGGGCTGTCTGCCAGTCGGGGGTCACATATGCTTTGAAATAGTCATCGTAGGCCTGCATCGGGTGGAACTTGCTCTTGATAACAGCAGACACGGCACGGACGGCTAGATCAAAGTCCCTCTCTTCGTAGGTCGTAAGATACGCCGCTCCGATCATAGCCTCGCAGACATCTGCAATGCTCTTGTCGCTCAGTTCGTGGTTACTGTCGGGGCTTTGCTTTTTTCCTTTCTTCAGAATCAAGCCGAAAGCCACCTTCTTACCCTTGCTCTCAGCAGCGGGGCTCACTGCCTCTTTGATAGTCTTCATGGGGACATCACCAGTAGCGCCATTGGCGTTGGTGTCGACACTGGTAGAAGCCAGCTCGAGTGTTGCTAGCTTTTCCTCCCTGTCCATAACAGGCGGGTACCAGGAGCGATCAAACTCACGAGACCGCACGTACTCGTGCAAGTTGACGTCAATGGCATTGTTGAACAGGTTCTTGTTGCAAATCATGCACATCCGGTTCACGTGGTACTCAAACTCATTCTTGTCCGGCACGAGCGTGTAGAGGGCGATGGTGGAAGCCATCTTCAGAAAAGAGTCTCCGAGAAGCTCGAGGCGCTCGTAATTCTTTCCCATGCCAGCCTTGAAGTTGACACTACCCTCGCTTGCATCGATGTAGTCATCTGGCACATCGGAGTCTTTGGTGACTGCTTCAAGAGCAAGCCCGGGGAGCACGCCTTGAAGGCCAAGGGCCACGGTTGCCTCCATTGCAATCATTGTCGACTCGATGCGGAAGATGATGGGTGGGAAGCTGAATAGCATTGTCACAGTTTCAGTGGGAATGGCACATACACGTAAAGTGTCAAGCACTAAAAAGCAACGGCCACGTGGCTGGTGTTCGTCGAGATGAACTCGGTCGTCGAGAAGATTCCGGCGCTGATAGATAATCTCGGCTTCGACGACTGGTTGATCCTTGCGAAGATCCAGCTTGGCACGCGACTTGGACCAGAGACTGACGCTGTAGTTCATAATGTTGCGTTCAGTACTTGGCCGGTTCCAGGCGCGGTGGCTAGGAGGGGGGACGCCCTCGGGCACAGGGTCAAATGGCGACATGTCTCTGCGGACACGGCACATGAAGAATTTGCGCGAGCCGTCAAAGGGGTCCGCGACAAACTTGTCTGTGAAGTACTCGTCAGGCTCGTCTCCCTTGCAGTACTGAACTTCCATCTGAGAGGCGACGGTGCGGATGACGGGCCAGTCCATAATGGTCCGGACATCCGTCGCCGAGGGGTAGTTGAGGTTGTGTTCTTTCACGGTACATGGGGCCAAAAAGTAGGGCATGTCGGCAGCCACACCATCATAGTCCTTGCTGAACACATCGTGGAATGCGCGCAGACTGAAGTTTGTGAGAATGTTCAGCTCTTCTTGTGTTGGCCGGAAAGGCACGTCCAGCGGGATGCACTTGGCCTTGGATGACCGATTGACTTGATAGTAGAGCATGAACTCTGGAAGAGCCGGGATCGGGGATCTCGTGAGCAATACAACTGGGCGCGAGGGGCGATCCATGGACTCAGGGCTTCTAAGCATGAGAAGGGCCGCATACAGTTGCGAGGGAGTGCCCAGTTCCGACCACGCTTCTGGCTTGGCACGCATCTTGTACCTGGCCTGCTTCTTGGAGTTGACGGCAAGGCGCGCATTGCGCATGGTCGGAAGCCTCGACGCAAAAATGGGTTGGAGATGCTTGTCGATGTATTTGTGCTTGTACAGCTGCAGGCACAGCGCGAATGCTGCACCGCACTTGGCAACCTGCTTCTTGGCATGAGGACGGCCCGTTGCGTGGCGGATAGGAGACGAGGACGGCAGTGTGACCTCACAGACAAATCCTTGGCCGGAAGAGAACACGGAGTATTCCGCCTTAAGCATGCCATCCGAGGGTTCTGGGAGTGTCGACACATACTGGTCAACGATGACCAGGCTAGAGCGGTACGTCAGCTTGGCCTTTGTGGAAGGGACAGTGTATACCAGCTGGTCGACTTCGTCACGTAAGAAGTACTCCATGTCATAGTCGTTGCCGACAATCTTTCGATCTTCGGGGAGAGCATTGCAGAACTCGCGCATCTTGGTCTCGCTAGCCTTGTTCTCGGTGAGCAGGCGAGAGTGCTCCATGTTACCAAGCTCGGCCATGTGGATGTATGTCGACTCTTGTTGGCGGGCGCGTCCACGCGACTGCACGTACTGGATCATCGTTTTGTAGAGATCGAACCGGATAATCAGGTTACAGTCGGGGATGTCGAGGCCCTCCTCGGCGACAGATGTCGCGAAGAGGCAGTTGATGATGCCGCGCTTGAACTTTGAAATCGTCAGCAGCTGTGTTCTGAACGAGTTTCTGCCCATGTCTGTGGAGCCTCCGCCGATGAGGGCACCAGTCTTGAGGTTGGGGACCTTCATGCTGTCCTGTTGGAAGAGGTCGGCCAGGAGGAAAGCAGTGTAGCGCTGTTCGACAAAGACGATACACCGTGTCTTGGTTCCGCTAGACTTGGTAAACTCATCCATGAGCACATCGTGCAGGCGCTTGACTTTGTTAGAAAGATTGTGGGGGCTGGGCTGGGGGAACTTGTGCAACTCGACGAGGCGGCTCGCTTCCTGGACGGCAACCACATTAGAGTTGACCTTGACCGTCTCTCCATCAAACCCGATGTTTTCCTTGCTCGACTGTGCGATGTCTGTTTTGTTCTTGTCAGGTGCCCCATCGTCGTTGGGATGATCTTCCGCAGGCATCTCAATCCCAGCCCTAGCTTCCTGCTTGGCACGCTCTTCGGTACGGAAGAGAAGCTGCCAGTATCGGTCAATGATCCAGGAGCCAAGCATTCTGTGATTTTCGTACGCGAACTGAAAGTTCTTCGCAAACAGCCTGTGGCTACCAACAAGGCGCTCCAGGCCTTCCATCAGCTCCGTGTCGCTTGGTGTGAGAGCCATATGGTAGTGTACCACACGCTCCTTTTTGGGCTTGATCAGGTTCTGAAGCTGCATGTTGTGGGCAATGGTTGCGATCTCGCTGTGAAGAAGAGACTCGAGCTCTTGAGCAGCCTGTGTGATGTTGGTCCGGGCATCTACGGGCGATGCGGTCATGCCGAAAATCTTTGGCTTCGTGACACTAGTCACGGAGGTCTCACGGGCGGCATAGAAATCCTTGATGATCCGAGCATAGGCGTGGTTCTTCTTGGTGTGGTGAGCCTCATCAAAGATGAGCAGGTTGATCTTGTCCATGGTGACATAGGAGTGGTGAAGACATTTCAGCAAAATGTCGGCTGTGCAGACAATGACCATGTGTGCTTCGCATGTCTTGTCCCAAAAGTCTTTGGACGACCAGCGCAAGTCCGTCTTGTCACCCGAGAACTTGGCCACGGGCTGGCTGAGGTTGCACTCGAGAACGGCATGCTGTTGAAAGACGAGCGCGACCTTGTCGACGAGAAAGAAGGCTGTTCGGTGTGACTTGCCGCGCTCGCGGTCCTCCAGTTCAGTGTCGAGGGTGTGCCGGAGAAGAAGTGCGGCGATGAGCGTCTTGCCAGAGCCCGTATCAAGAACGGCGATGATGTTTTTCTTCTTTGCCCGCTCAAACAGCTCGATCTGGTAGTCGCGCGGACTCTCGATGATTTTGGCGCTCTCAAACTCGCGTACAAGAGCCGCCGAAGTCTTGTTCTCGTCACTGAGGCCAGCAGCAGCTTTTCTGGTGATCTTGTTGATGTCGTCGCAGTTCTGAACCAGCCACGAGTCGAATGCGTCATAGTCTGCACGCTTCTTCTGAGACGAGCTCCAGACTTGACTGCTAGGCGTTGCAGCGGTAGGAATGACCACGGCATAGTCATCATTGGGCCCTTCATCTTCTTCTTCGTCTTCATTTTCATCCACGTCTTCCTTCGCCTGCACGACAACTTGCTTGGTGTCCTCTTGAATTGTCTTGACGGGCAACTCAAAGGTTTCGAGAACATCAGCCGCCATATGGGCTTCGGTTAGTTCTGTTTTCTTTGGTGTCTGGTGCTCGCGACGCGCCTGGAACGTGCCATGGTCTGGCACATCTTTGTCCAGGGCCAGCCGAGAGGTGACAAAACTCCCCGCAAACGCAAAAGGCTGCGCCGTGGGAGCCATCCTGGGTGGTCAATAAGGTATCCTGGCGTTGCAGGAATCTTGGGTAGGTTGAGAATAGCTCGGGTAAAGGCGGCTAGAGTGAAAGCACAATAAACGACACGATATAAATATGAACAGGCAGGATAGTGATGAAAAGAAAGAAGAATTGAAGGACAAGATTATGCGCCTTTGAGCCTTTTATACTCTGTCTTGCTGCGTTTGTACCCCGGTATCACGGTATGGCGCAGGGATATAATCACTTACTGAAGTCAATAACAGCCTATGATGATACACGGGTGAGCTGGTGGTGGTGTTTACGGAAAGGGCACCCCATAACCCGTGAACGGGGAGTGAGATAGGGCGAGAGAATGAAGCTATTCGGAGATCATCGTGTTGTTGTGTGTCTTGTAAACACGGCTGTGACACGGCTGTCAGTGACTCGCTGAGAGGGAAGGAGCGACCGATACTGCATCCCCTCCTTCCTACATGAGATGTCCTGGCAATTCTTCTCGATTTCCTATTCGGGTGATAACGACATCGTTAAGATGACGGCAGTTGGAACTTGGGCAGCCTGCAATACCACCGCTTGGGTACGATGAGATATGCCAGTCCGTTTCAGGCAAATTCGCGGTATGCTTTTTACATCAGCTTTAATCTTATAAGAACGAAGCAGAATCAGAAACAAAACATATTTACGATGCAAAGATGTCAAGCAACCAAAAGTGGAAAGAGGCTCTCGTCGCTCTTTCCACCCAGCGACGATACGCGATAGCAAGCTAAATGACGTACCACAAATGTATATTCACACTATAAGACTAGTCCTGATTCGGTATGTTTGTCACGTGCACGCCAGATGCAGGTAGATTGACGATACTCGTTCACTTTCAAAATGCCTCGATAATATGAAATCCATTAGAACAAAGCTCACAGCGTGTCTTGAACAAGTCGCTCAGGTCTTTGTTGCAGATGCATCTTGCTCGTTGGTAGTATGCATAGAGGATGCATCTGGCCAGCCACATGGCTCAGCCCAGCTTTGTCCGAATTAGGAAAGAGTGGCAAGTCAACTGGTCGTTGACTTTCGCTGCACTGCCGCTACAGAACATGAGTCATTGCGCTATTATGCTGTAACTTTGTTGAAAAATGCTCGGTTTCGTTAGGTCTATACGAATCGGGATTGTTTTTTATTTTGAGATCTATTTGGCGGCTTTGATTGTCGAGTGTGTCTCTGCTCCGTGGATGTGTCTGGCCGAGCTACCCCTCTGTGGAAAGTGGGGACTACGGTACTAATGAGGTGGTGCAGGTGACCAGCGGTGCCGATGATGCCTGATGGGGACGCTATGGAGCCCATTTACAGTGCAAGCTCCCGCAATCAGATGTTGCTGTCCCACCGCCCGCTCCTTCCTTACTCATAACGCCCGTCACCACCTCACCACCTCCGACTACCGCCAACTTGCCACGACCACATTGTGCATTCTACTACGCTTTGCAGCATCACCATCTTGCACGCCTTGCCTCAACTTCCGTCACTTCATCGCTTCCTTGCTGCGTTTTCCCTCGTCACTCGACACCGCGCCACTGCTTAGACACCTCCCAGCTGCCCGATCTCGCAGCCAGCCGTCGTCTCGACCGCAAGCCTCCGCTCGTCGATCATAGTCACAGCCTCGTGCCGAGACGACAGTGACACATCCAAAGCTGTTCCAGGTTCTTGCGTAGTTGCACTTTCGCAAGACTATCTTTTTTTCCCGCTCCCGGAGCTCCTTACCGAACACAAACCCACGACAACACCCCAACTGCCGCCAGAATGAGTAGCCCTCGTCGCCGCATTGAGACTGATGTACGTCATGCCTAGTTTGTGGAGCTACGGTTCTTCAATTCTTCATCTCCTCCTTGGGTTTAAATCATTTGTTCTGGTACTAATGCTATCCTAGGTCATGAAGTGTGTACTTGCCCAATCCCCGATGCTCAGTGCCCTGGCCGTGCCCGGGCCGGCCGACCTCGTTTTTGCTCCGAACCCGACTCCTAGTTGATATCGCGGTGGAATACGAAATACAAACGCGAATGCTAACAAATTTGTAGGATGTATGTACTCGTCTAGCCTCGCGACTTCGCACCTGCGACAGCTCCCCAGACGCCCTACATACCCCCAGATACTAACCAATACCAGGTTCATGAGTGACTACGAAGTCACGCTTGTCAATGACAACAGTATGTAACTTCCTCGAATATCCCCAGTGTATATTGTGATCTTTGATCTAACGTGCTCAGTGTAAGCAAACGAAGCGTTACCGCAGGCACATGGCTTGTATCCTAACAGCACCAGGCAAGAATTTTACATCAAGTTCAAGGGCCCTACCGAGAGTAAGTCATCACGAACATTATTCTCCTTACTATTGCGTCATTTTACTAACGGACTGCAGCACCTTTTGAAGGTGGACTCTGGAAGGTCCACGTCGAGCTCCCCGACCAATACCCTTACAAGTCTCCTAGTATTGGCTTTGTCAACCGCATCTTCCACCCAAACATCGACGAGCTATCCGGCTCCGTCTGTCTCGACGTCATTAACCAGACATGGTCTCCCATGTACGACATGATCAACATTTTCGAGGTGTTCCTGCCACAGCTGCTGCGGTACCCGAACCCTTCAGATCCCCTCAACGGCGAGGCTGCGGCTCTGCTAATGCGTGAGCCCAAGGCTTACGACGCAAAGGTCAAAGGTTTGTTTTTCTTACCAAGGTTTCTTCTATTTCAGTCCACTAACAACCCAGAATACGTCATGAGGTATGCCAGCAAGGAGGCTGCCGATGAGGCCGGTGCCGAGTCAGCAGACGATAGCGACATGTCCTCTGTCGCCAGTTACAGCGATGCCGACGAGCCGGCCGGCCAGATGGACGACGTATAGGTGAAGTAGCCGGATAGGCCTAAAGTCTAGGCTCGATGCCTCTATTGTTTCTTTGTGTTTTGCCTTTCTGTCTTTTGTCTTATGTTTCTTGCCCTCGATGAATTTTTTGTTACTTATCCCCCCTGGTTTCGGTTAATGGTGGCCTGTTTTGGTATTTGCTTTTCTGTTAGCAGGTACTGGTATCCACATTCTACGCTGGTAGCATAGTTAATTATTTTACTCAAAACCCACAGCAACAGTGTTTGGATAAGATATTTGTAAAGTGTCTATTGGGTATCTTATAAAATGGGTGGTGCCTTGAGTCAAGACTCAGTCAGAGTCATAGTTGACCAACGCCGCGGCAGACGCAGGTTGGCTACTTGGCAATGAATCGTCGCCAGAGGCAGTGACGCCAGCAGTGTCGTCAGCATCTCGCTTTATGCGCTTAGTTCCCTTTATCGGGAGTAGTTTTGCTTTTCTGCCATCATTTTCCGACCGCGGCCCTCGCTTTCGGTCCAGTGCAAGAACAAATGGATCCGTTTTCATTCGCGTATTGGCAACAAGAGTCGATGCCAGGTGGTCCCGGACGGCCTTTTGCCGCCGCGCCACCTCTGTCGTTGTCGCATAGCTGTTGTTCCGCGTCGATTTTATATTGGTGGTGATGATTGGTGTTGATGATGGGGCAGCCGTTTCAGATCTAGACGCTTCAGATCCCGATGCGTCAAAGAGCGGTCGAGCCAAGTTTCGCCGGTCCACGACAGCAAGCGGTGTCATTGGCACATGGCCCCCCGGGATACTTTGTGTAGTGCCAAATTCGATCAGAGACGCAATGCGTGCATCAGTCTCCGATTCTGGAAGCAGCGGCAAGTCTTCGCTCAGTCCGCCAAGCCGCTGGCGCAGGCCGTCGTCGTCGGCTGCTGCTTGCTCGCGCGCGTGCCGGCCGGTGCGGAACGCCGCCCGCAATGCACGGTTCCTCTCGTACGGGTCATCCCATTGCCGTTCATTCTGCTTCGCCAGTTCGCGGATGTGGTCGATGGAGTCGATTGATGTATCAACCGGGCGGTGGGCAATTGTGCGCTCAAGCTTGTCAAAGGCGTCCGCACGCGCGCTCTCGCGACTAGCACCTCCTTCTCTCTTCTCGGTGTCACTGTCGGCCTCTTCGTCATATTCGCTCCGTTTCCGCGCGCCTTCAACGACCAGGTAAGACGTCGTCGCCGGGTCGGTGCGGATGGCCAGCCAAGTGCCGCACGCTGGATGGCGCATGCGAAATGTGAATATTGGCGAAGTGTAGTAGTTGCCCGTACGGTGCTTCTCGGCATTGAACCGAACACCCTGGCCAATAAGCACTGGGTGGTTCTTTCCGTCGCGGCCGACTGTGCGCTTCTCGCACCCGTCGCACCAGATGGCAAAGGGCATTTCGAAGCGCACAATCGGCACGCCGTCGGCGTTTGCCTTTTGGGCCCGGATGCCGAGCACGCGGTTGCCCGACGTAACCAGTCCTTCCTGGTCCGGCGGGACATACCGTCCCATATTAAAGCCCTGCATGGCGGGCAGGTGGAGATGGCTGTCTGATGGTTGTAAAGTTGAGGTTGATGATGACGTTGAAGTTGACAAGGCTGTCTTGAGTGGGGAAATAGTGGTGATTATGTCATACTCCGAGTGCTTATTTGCACTACTATTGCAAATAACAAAAGTGCTCTTAATACAGTAAGTTTAGTCAAATGAAGTATCTTGCTTTCCTGGTTTTATTTAACATTGTTTTGTTTGCCTTTGAGCTCCAAAACACTAGTTTGCAGTATTATCTGTACTGTATTTAAGTAAAGATGAATTCTTTTTCTTTTTACATGTGAGTTTTTGTTTGAAATATTTCATTCTATTTTTTACTTATCAAACTCGAATAAATTACCAATAAAAAGTGAACGTTCATTTGATGCATTCACGATAATTGTTAAAATTCGAGGGAAAACTTACAAGCCTCACACATAACTTACGATGAAATTCATTGTATATCTGTAAACGATAAACAGTGAACAAAGAAATAACAAGGTAATGAAGCGGCACATAATCTACGACGCGGCGATCCGGCACGTAGCTCGGAAGACCATGGGAGACGGCACGAAGCGGCATTATCATGGCATTTCCAAGGCCAAGGAATTGGCAAGACAATATACGAAGTAAATATGGAATTCACAATGTATGTTGCGTCACTCGTGTTTTGTCTTCAGTCTCGTCGCGATGGATCAAGACATCAATATCGAGCTGATCTAGTACAGTAATGATCGGCATGATCCTCTCGCGGCATGCAAGGGAGGCGCCGAAACGCGAAGAATGAGGCACTCCTTAACACTTGGTGGTTTGTCCTCTTGGTGTTTCTTGCCCATACTCGCTTACTCTAGCGATATTGCAGCAGTTTCCCTTACGGATTATCTTGAGCCATAAGAGTTATTCTGTTTCCGCCCATCCCCCGGAGAAGAACACGCGAAACGCCCTGTGAAGAAATGAAAGGCGAAAAAGGACGGCTAGGGAGATGACTGACGACAAGAATAATGGCCAGGAGAACAACACGAGAAATAAGTGAAGCAGTGCTTGGCTGCCCAAAGATCATTGGTAATGACGCTCAAATTGTAATTGCTTCACTTGGCAGTCCGGGGTATTGTGACATTATCACATACACGAAATCAATGACATTCAAGCAATCAAATCACATCAAAAAGAATAGCGGAAAATAGCGAAAAGATGATTAGTATTAGCAAAATGATATCCAACCGGTCTATGCATAAATAAAACGTGTGAAAACAAAATAAATTTTGGGTGTCGAGTATCCAGAACCTCGAGATGCTAGTTGCAGCGACAAACACTGGCAACACAATAGGTATAAATGTAATATAGAAAAGAAATCATCCGCGCTCGCCCTGTATATACACGTTCACAAGCCCTCTACGTCCAATCCTAAAAGAAAAGACGCTTACAGAAGGGCGAAAGCAGCCATAGCGGCAGCGGCGGCACCGAAGATGCCAGCACCGACCTTGCCGGCACCGTTGGTGACAACAGAGACGGAGGTGGACGAGGCAACAGCACCAGTGCCAGAGGCAGCGCCGGCAGCAGTGGTGGCAGTGGTCTTGGTGGAGGCAGTCTTGGTGCCGGTGGCGGTGACAAGGGTCGAGGCGTCGGTGGCCGAGCCAGAGGCGGCCGCGTCGGTACCAGTAGCAGTGGCGGCACCAGTGCCGGCCTTGGTGCTGGTAGCCTTGGCGGTAGTAGCCTTGGTGGTAGCGGAAGAAGAAGAGTCGGAGGAGCCGTCAGTGTTGACAACAATGCTGGTGTAGTCGCCAGAGTCGTCGCCGTAGGTGTACGAGGTAGCGCCAGACACGCCGTTGGAGCGGTCAGTGACCTTGACGCTCTTGTAGTAGGCCTTGTAGGGGGCACCGCTGCCGCTGCCGAAGGGAGTGTAGCCACCAGCCCACTGGACGGTACCGGTAGGCGAGGCAGCTGCACCAGCGTCCCAGGTTCCGAGCTTGATCTGCATGGGGGTCTGGGGGAAGGTCTTGCCGTTGCCAGCAGAGGCGGAGGTCAGGGTGCGGACAACCTTGCCGTCAATAGACCAGACAACAGCCTCGGGGGACCAGTCAATGGTGTAGGTGTTGAAGGTGGACTGGGGGTTGGCGATGGCAGAGTATCCGCCACGGTCGTAGGTGGAGGTGTCGCCCTTGCTGAAGTAGTTGGTCTGGACCTGGGCGGTGTCGCCACCGAGCCACTCCCAGTCGATCTCGTCAAGGTCGTCGGACTCGAGGACAATGCTGGACACGATACCAGTACCGGGAGCAGCCTGCATGACAACCTCGAGGGTACCGAAGAACATGTACTTGTTGGAGGTGACAGTGGGGGCGTCGGTGTCCTTGGCAATGGTGAAAACGGCACCGTTGGTCTCGTCGTACTCCAGAGTGGTGCCGTCGGCAACGTCAAAGAAGTCGCTGGCACCCTTGGTGAAGTCGATGGTGTAGGAGCCGCCGAAAGCCGGGTCGTCGGGGCAGGCTGAAGATGTTAGCAAACTGTCAATAAAATTGGGTTGGGAAAATTAAACATACTCTGGCCCTTGACGGGGTTGCATTCGGACGAGGTCTGGGCAGCAGCCATGCGGGCCGACAGCAGCAGAACCGCCGAGGTGGTGATGAACTTGGACAGCATCTTGATAGTTGTGAGGTTGTTGATATTAAGAGTCGACGAGTAAATAGTTTTCTGAAAAAGGTGGTAGTTGAAAAAAAGGAAATAATCCAAGAAGAAAAAAGATATAGCGAGTGTGTACCGTCCCAAGAAAGAAGCTGGGTTGGAAGTTGTATTAACGAAAGTCTGAATATAAAGAAACAAGAACTAGAAAAGTGAAGCTGGAAAAAGAGGTGGTGATGATATAAGTAAGGAAGTAGGAGAGAGAAGAAGAAGAGGGAAGGAAGGCCGGCTAGGGCTAGATATGTGGAGGGAGCGAGGACATTTATTTACAATCTCGACATGGAAGGAACAGTGTTGTTCTATTGCAAGGAAAAAGTAAGAAAGGGGAAGGCGAGACTGGACCTGGACGGACAGGGGTGTGTACGATGCCTGGGCCTGACAGGGGTAGGGGTAGCAGGTGCATGGGACAGGGGTGTTTGTTTAGCAAGGTTTTGGTTTCGGTCACCTCTGAGCTGGGCAGCTCCACAGCGCAGTCAGGCGACTAAACGACTGGATATAGGGGGTTGACAGTGACTGGAGGCGCGCTAGAGCGCTAAAGAATAAGAATAAGAGTGAAAATAAGGGTGAATTTAAGAAAATAAGCAAGAGGAAAAACGCGGGTGTGGAATACTTTCGAATAGGCAGGAGCCCTGCTGGTTGTACCTGCTCCGTGAGATACATGCTGTTATTGGCCTCATCTGCGACTAATTTCAGGGAAGGAGTAACCCAGCAGGCAAGAGCGTCCCTATTCCCGCGCAAATACACCACTAAAACCTAATTACCTAATTAATGCTGTACAAACAGTTGATACGCATTAATATGAGGGTGCCTGCATCTTGCATATTAACGGCCTGCAGGAACATCTGCACTTTTGCGTGATTCTTGGTAAGGTGTTGGCAGGCCGGGTGTGTTGACTCTCGAGTGCTGCTCTTTCCTTTTGCGTCGCATTCCAGTCGACAAAGACGAGTGAACAAGACGGCAAGAGCGAGTGGGCTAGCGATCACGAGGTCGCGACTGCCAATTGTTGCCAATATTCCCTATTCTAATTATAAACTCTAATAATAACCATAATTAAATCCAAAAATAATGACATAATCAGCAGGTACGAGGCGGCGATCATCGGAAAACCAGGAACAGCAGACTGGCGGCAGGGCAGTGCAAGCTAACGGCTCGATTCTCTCCGACTGTCCACTCCACTGTATGATCAGAGGCAAATCATATTTTTCTCTTTTTCTCATTCTATGTGTCGTGTTCGTCTTGTTTTTCTACTCTCGTCTCTTGGTATTCACCACCAAGCCGCCGTTCAATAGGAGGACAGATGACGGCCAGGGCCTGCATGAAAACGGACCTGCACTATGACAGAGGGCAACCGACCGCTAGGCAAGCCTGAAGTGCACTATTGTGTGCTTGTACCTGGCTAGAGACCCTGGCTCAGTGCATCGGACGCTATGGCCAATGTGGTCTAGGCGCCCGGTAGAATACGAGAGGTAGCCGTGATCCGATCGAGGAGAGCGAGTAGTCACGGGTCCCAGCCATTGCCAGCGATGCATCAATGATGAGCAGATTCTAATCAGTATGAACAAAGAGGGAGGAATAGGATTGATGTTCGATTACACAAAGGATGCATGCATCGAGTTTGGGATGACTCTTGAAACAAAGAGAAGCACAAGAAAGAGAGGGAGAGGAATGGCTGGTCCCAAGACTGGAGACTGGCATGCACGGTGGCATCCAAGAAGCAGGCATGATGTGACATACGAGTGGCACAGATGAGGTCACTGGCGTACATTGTACATCGCATCTTATTAGCAGTCATATTGTCTACAGGGGCTCGGTCTGAAGATGAGCCTTACTCAGTACTCAGTATGGGCTCTTCTTGAGCAGAGAGTGCCTCCTCAGATGGATGCGAGGGTTCGGCGCCAAAGTCTGTATTTACTCCGTGAAGAGCCAAGAGTGACCCATAACAATGGAGTCGATGCTCGTCCTCGTACTTGTAAAAGCAAAACACCAAACAGGGTGGTGTCTCGGGTGCAGCGCTAGCAAGAGCTGTGAGCACGATGAATGGAGTGGCTCAGTGGCTGTGGATGTCAACAGCCAATAGAGAGAAGAAGTGATGAGAGGTGAAAGAAATGCGAAACGTCAAATCAACAGACTGTTGGGAGAGGATCAAAGGGACTTCAGAGTACGATGTGCAAAGGATCAAAGAGTGCTAGCGATCAAAGATCAAAGATCAACATCATCAATGCAACATGAACAGCACTCAAACTGTTGGCAGGATGACAACTCATGACATTAATTTCCCTATACGGAAACCTGTGCGTACTCGTAATAGTTGTGAAGAGTCTTGGTCCCTTGGTATCTTACGAGCACACGTTCCCTGCATATTGACATTTTATTAAAGAGTTCATTAATTACGCGCTTTTGTCTTTGTATTGTCTTTCTACTGTGGTTTCTCATTTTTGACAATCGGGTCGCTTGTTGGCTCGTGTTTGAGACATGGCTCAGAGCGAGTCAAAAGGAGTGCTACGAAGCCTCAATGGACAGACTCAAGAGTAAGCAGAATGTCTTGGCAGGAGACCCAAACAGGAGAAGGAGAACAGACAGGAGTTTGCTGGGAAAGGGTTGAGTATCATCACAGCAAAAGGAAGCTTGACTGCCAGCGACGACAGACCGGCGACGCCTGAGTGGTTCGCGCTGGTTGGATAGGAGACCCCTGTAAATAGAACAATAAGAAAGCAGAAAGCAGAAAACAGGAGGGCGGGAGGGCGGTAGGAAAGAGTGAGAGTGAAAGTAGGACTGTGGCGGTGCAGAGAAAAGTCATGCGTTGTACTCGGGCGAGCCTGAGATGGAGGATGGGGAGCCGATTGGCTGTGAATGGCCGAGTCTTTGGGCAACGTTGCGCTGGGCAGCGCCCCAAAACGTGCGAGTGTGAGGCCTGAGGATCTCCAAGGTGGCTATGGCTCTCGGTAAATATTTGTGTATTCTGTCCGAACTTTTGCAGTGCAAAACCACTACGACGGTACCCACCAACCGCTCTGAAAGTACGGTTATCTTTGTCCTCCGCACTCTGTAAAATACGGTTATTCAGGCGGACAGAACCTTAAGATCGGATCACTACAGGGGCAGCCGCTTCGCGCTGATTGCTGTGTTTTGTTTGCCAGAGATTGGCGTGTATGACAATATCTCGTTGCCTCGCACAAGCGCACGAACCACCTCTGATGATCAAAGTCTTGTAATTACAGATGACTTCAAGCTCAATACTGTACTTTGATTGAAGCACTCAAAATACTGCCGGCTCAGTGCATGGTTGTGTAGGACAACAATAAAGGACCATGCAATCAAATTTCAAAAAATTGAATATCAATACCGAATGCCAGCTCCCGCCGAGCTGACGGTTAAGATTGGCCAACAGAAATAGTCAAGCCGTTTTCCGCATCCAAGACCATCACGACAAATCAATAGAAGACAAACAAAAATCTCTCTGTTCTCCGTACTCCCACGTCAATACTCTACTTCGTCTCCATCATCACAGATATCCCCGCCACTCTAAATATAGGAACGCTAGAGAGCTTTGCTCTGAGCCAGAGCCGTACTGAGTAGTGAGTAAGCGCACTAGCCGGCCGTCGCCGTCTTGGCTGACCCGGCCTCTGTGCTGCCATTTTTCGTATTTCGACTTGACCGGCATGCGCCGACCTTTTTGATCACGAACTGGCAAGGTGGAATATTGCCACGACATATCTACGTTGTTTTCAATACCACGTTATGACAGGAATGCTGACAATAGCGTGGCAGTACTGCAGCCTACGAATGTTGGAGCTGGCGAACCAAGTCTTGTCCAATTCCTCAAGACCTTCCTTAATGCTCAAAGTTCGAGTGCCAAATGTTCGACGCACCACGCAATCAATAAAAGTTGTCTACGAATGTCAGCTCATCCCTGGGATTTCGCCCAGGCAACATACACAACGGTGCCACAAGATAAGGAACGGGAAACGAACATGGCGTGGCTTGAATCATCGTAGACGCGAGGCCGACATCTCATCTCGAGATGCTGTCGACAAAAACCATCGTCAAAACCATTAGGAAGCTCGCCCGAGCTTCACCTTCCACTGTCCATTGTTCTCTACAGCTTGCGCACTCTAATCTGCATTCTTGCTGACCACACAGCCACACGCTCTAGCCTTTCGGTGAGACCTCGAACGGTCTGGCGTGCATTCCAGTCAACGCCAGACATGCCAGCATATTCTGTAGCATTTGGCGCGTGTTTGGACTAGTCGGAGGGCCATACACCTGGAGCTTTGATGTTCCGCATTCCAGTGCCTCTGTGCCTTTGTCGTGATCTTCTAGAATTGTGCGTATGCAAGACTCGATGCGATCACTAACGGGCGACAGCCACCCGCCGGAACTCACGATACCGCGATGACAGATTGATCGACAATTTTGACTGACGGTCCCAGCCATCTGGACACCGGATGTAGCCGTTGCACCCGTATGTAGCAGTTTGCGATCGCGATTGTGTTTGTGATCAGCATCGTTATGACTGCAGAGTACCTGTGCTTGTGACTCGCCTGTGACTTGAGCATGGTCATACATGTATCCTGTGCGATGTACGAGCCAATTGCTGTTACCACTGTCACTCCCAGCCACGTGCATAGATGGGACAAGCAGTAGCGAGACGGAGCACACTGTGCCCCTTGACTGGCGTATCGAGTCGACTGGATATAAGCTTTTGTAGGTATCGTAAATGCGTGGCTAAGAAGCGACATATCACAAGCTTTGTGCCCAGCCTTCTGTCGCACTGCGATGCACATCAATGGCAGCCTCGACTGCAACCCAAAAGTGATCTTCACTGCCATGACTTGGAATCGTCAGAGCCAATGTGCCTCGCCTTGTATCAGTGGCCGCAAGAGATCATCATGGTGCTCAACCCTGATCGCCAGTTCTTTGTGTAGCTTCTCCTCACCAGCTTACCCGCCATCACCAACCCGCTTCCAACAGCCTATGACTCCCATCGTTTGCCAATGAGCTGGTATAAGACAATCACCCAAACCATCAAGATTTCGCCATCTACATCTTGTTCAACGCTATCTGCGTCGTCTCTGTCGGCTTTGATTTCCGCCCAATATCACGAACAACCATTGGAGTTTTGATATTCCGTCGCGAACCTGATGTCATGAGACAACTTCCCCGCAAAGAGAAAGGTTGGGGAAAGGAAGGAACCTCCTTCCTAGTTTGTTGCTAGTGCTCTCTCTCCTCTCCAGATCCGTGCGCTTCGTTTGTCTTTGTGGCGTTTTGCGAAAGCTTGTTTTGCGACTATTGCCGGCACTTCAGTGCCGTCTTTTGTGTACAAAGTAAGGCTTTGATTTTGCTGTTTAGACGCTGTTTCGACTTCAAGACAGCTGCTGTGCGCCAAAGCATGATGGGCAACCTGAAGAGGTGCATATTTCCGAGTCTCGTCATCCTGGATGAACTTCGGAGAGCAATTCCCCAAGCAGAGTGCGCTTGTACTGTCCAACATCTGCGAGAGTCTTGGCACTGGACTTGTCTCCATTCACTGGCTTTGTGCTGCATTTGGTGTGGTAGAGTCGGCAATGGGTCGGCAATTCAAAGACGACATGCGGTGAGCAGAATCTGCAGGCCAGGGGCCAAAAGACAAGAAAAAAAAAAACCAGAGGTCGGAGAGTTCGGAGTCTGGCAAAGTTGAGCACGAGCAAGGCGCCATTACTAGCAGGCACTTTCAACAAAAGAACGGCCCGATAGGGCATGAATCCATCGTGAAGAGGTAAAGCTGTTTGTCTACTTGCTTGTAGCTTGCTTTAGCCTCTTTCTCGCTGTTCCAGACCAGAGTTGAAGTCATCACCAGTCCTTTCTTGCCGTCCGGTCTTCTTGAAGTCTCTGTTCATCTCCTTTTGGAGAGCTGCTGATTCGCTGTGCATGTCCTTTTTCTTTGGTTTCTGCAACGGCGCTGCACCGGTGATGCAACGGTGCCGGGCGTTTACCGCATGCAGTACTTCCGCTGCTTTCCCCGCGACGTCAATAAACAATTATATGCATAGCTACACTTAATGCAAAGAAATAGTCGTGTCGTTTCTGTTTACCCCAGCCTGAATATTCCTCACCTATCGACCAGCATTGATTTGATCCCATTCGCGGTTTGCGTCTTTCTCATCTTCGTTTCTGTCGATCACACCTTAGTGGAATAGGCCGCTCCATCTTTTCAATCAGACACCGACGACTGGACAGGACAGACAGAAACAGTGGACAATTACTGCACGCAGTGGTACCCCATACCCCAGCTGGCTGCCTTTGTGGGGGACTGGATATGGGGACTGGGTCCAGCCAGCGTCGCAGCAGCCCTTCGGAGCCTGTCCGTCGCCCGATAGTAAGCAACTAGCAATCTCAGAGACACCACAAGACCGCACAGTCACAGTGAGAGACAAAGGATAAGACATCACCCCGGCACTCGGTCCCATCCCCCTCTATCCCCAAAAAGATCAACAGAGGAAGCAAACACGCGGCCTATGGGGTAGACACCAGTCACGCGAAGGGTGGTGACGAGCAAGAAGAGGAGCAGGATTCATTGAAAGAGCGAGGGGGAGAAATAGCCAAAAACAAGGTTGTACTGCATCCTGATGGCTTCATAGCGGCAGACTCCCCTTTGATGTCGTGCGGAGTAATCGTTCCTCTCTTTGGAGATGGTCTGGGAGGAACTAACTCTCTACAGAGGTCTTCGTACAGGTCTTAGAGTGGTCCCGGTATTTCTGTCAACACTACCGCACTTCCCCATGCTTTGGGATCGGCAGACAGCACGATGTCGTAGTATCGTTGGTTAACAAGATGAATAGCACAAAATACTAATGCTAATGAGTAATTGTACTCCATGTTCCCCTCGTCTAGTCGTCCCCCCCTCGTCTCTCCCCATCTCAATCTCCCCTGTCCCCCCTCAAGAATCGTCTATAAACATCCGTTGTCCCAGTCTCTTTATTTCTCTCGTTTTTGTCCTTTTTCCTGTCCTTTTTCTGTCCCTTTCGTACCGTCTGTCTATCAATTCTCATTGTCTTTCATCCTTTTGGGTTGTACCAAGCTTTGCCGAGACCTGCCAACGGCTTCTAAGACTTTTAAGCCTCTCTCCCCCAAAAATACAGTTCGCCAAGCTTGCCAAGATGGATAAACCCACCGACGTTCGTCTCGAGAACGCCATTGTTCCCCCGGCCATGTCGGCCGGCACGGACGGTCGCGACCACCACCAGGCCGCACCCAGTGGCGACCAGGCCGGATTTGTGGCACAGATGCCCGCCGGCTACCGCATGGTCGACATCGACCCCGTCGCCGAGAAGCGCCTGCTGCGCAAAATTGACCGCACTCTCATCACACTTGTGTTTGTCTGCTACCTGCTCGGCTTCCTCGACCGCTCCAACATTGGCAATGCAGAGACTGCCGGCATGGGCAAGGACCTGGGCTACGACGACGCCCAATACCAATGGCTGCTGACCATCTTCTACATCCCCTACATTCTTTTCGAGTGGCTCGCCCTCGCATGGAAGATTTTCCCTCCTCGTGAGTATTTATTCAAAAACGTACAATGACCTTAACTAACAATATAGACATCTGGGCTGGCTGCACTGTGCTCGTCTGGGGTCTTGCATCGACTCTCCAGGCCGCCGCTTTCAACTGGCAGGGTCTGATGGCCTGCCGTTTCATTCTCGCCATGGCCGAGGCCGCCTTCTCGCCCGGTGTGCCGTACCTGCTCAGCTTCTTCTACCGCCGTGACGAGCTTGGTCTCCGCTGCGGCATCTTCCTGTCCGCTGCACCTCTCGCCACCACCTTTGCCGGCGCCTTGGCGTACGGTATCACGTCGGGCCACTCCGCCCTGGCCAACTGGCGCCTGCTGTTCCTTGTCGAGGGCCTGCCCACTATCGTCATGGCCGTTGTGGTCTACTTCAAGATCCCCGACTCGCCCGACACCGCCAAGTTCCTGACCGAGGAGGAACGCCAGGTCGCATGCGCCCGCACCATGATGCAAACCGGCCAGGAGGGCAAGGAGCGTCTCGGCTTCGGCGGCATCTCTATACGCGAGATCCTGTCGACGTTCAAGCAGCCCCAGACCCTGATCCAGCCGCTCATGTACTTTAGCTGCAACGTCTCATTTGCATCGCTGCCCGTCTTCCTTCCCACCATCCTGACCACCATGGGCTTCACTAGCATCACCGCCCAGGGCCTGACTGCGCCCCCATACTTTTTGTCGTTCCTCGTTTGTATTGCCAGCACGTACATTTCCGATCGCACTAAGCAGCGCGGCCTCGTGATTATCGTTCTGTCTCTTATGGGCGGTGTCGGCTACATCATGCTGGCCACGGTCGAGACGGTTGCTGCGCGCTACCTTGGCGTGTTCCTTGCCGCCGCCGGTGTGTTCCCTGCGATTGCCAACATCCTGCCATGGGTCCTCAACAACCAGGGCACCGACACCAAGCGCGGTGTCGGCATTGCCGTTCTCAACCTTATCGGCCAGTGCGGTCCGATTCTGGGCACACGCATCTTTCCGGCGGGCGACAAGCCGTACTACGTCAAGGGCATGTCCATCTGCGCTGGCTTCATGTTCTTCAATGCGTTCCTGGCGCTGACGCTGCGCCAGTACTTTGTGTACATGAACAAGCAGTTTGAGCGCGCCGAGGCCGTCACCGTGGGTGCGGATCAGGCGGAGTCCGACGAGAAGGGCCACCCTCTCACACACATTGCCACCGAGATGGAGGGCACCATTGGTTACCGGTACTTCTTGTAGAGGATTGGATTGGCACTTTTGATATTAATGAGGTTGATGAGAATGAATTTAAGATACATAATAATTTATAAAAGTTCATAATCAATCTAATCCGTGATGATGTGCATCGACGTAGATTGGCGCCGCATCTTGCAGCATCTTACAACTCGTACAAGTCACGGACCCACTTATTCCGTGCGATCACTCGATCCCCCGTATGCCGACATGACCGTCCCCTCATCTTTGCACATTTTCCTCTCAAAGAAATTTGAAATCGAGAAACAAAGCATATGCCCTAAATGGCCCCACGCAATGACATCGCTGGATTCCACAGCCTGCTGCGCAAGATCACGGCGCCGGGTAACCCGCGACCGCCGCGGATCATGGCCTTGTGCGGCGCCGGCCTGTCTGCCGCGTCAGGCTTGGCCACATTTCGCGGATCGACTGCTGCACTGTGGCACACACATAACCCAATGGACTTGGCCACTCCCGAGGCATTTCACGCAAATCCAGGCCTCGTATGGCGCTTCTATGCCTACCGCCGGCACACGGCTCTAGCAGCACAGCCGAATGCCGGGCACCAGGCCCTCGCGGCACTGGCTGCAGCTTTGGGAACCAATGACCAAGGCGATACAAGGTTTCTGTGTCTGACACAAAATGTGGATGGCCTCAGCCAGCGTGCCGGTCACCCGTCGTCGAGTTTGCGGACACTGCACGGCTCTCTGTTCGACCTGCGGTGCGCTGAAGTCGACAGCAACAAGTGCGACTACGAGGTTGAGAACGAGTTCAAAGATCCGCTGTGTCCGGCGCTGGAGTTCACAGAGGGTGTTGACGAACTGGCCCGTCTTGCCAAGACATCCACAGATGTTCCAGCACCGATTCCATCTAGTGAGCTGCCACAGTGTCCCAAGTGCAACAATGGATCGGTACTGCGACCGGGCGTTGTTTGGTTCGGCGAAGGACTCGACGGAGATATGCTGCAAGGCATTGATGAATGGATTCGGCGAGACACTGTTGACCTGCTGCTTGTTGTCGGTACAGCAGCCGAAGTGTCGCCGGCAGCAGACTATATCGAAGAAGCACGCGATGCTGGGGCCGTTGTGGCGACGATTAATTTGGACGCCGAGTTGCTAAGATCGTCGAGTTACATGGAAGATGAGGACTTTGCATTCGCAGGCAGCGCAGCCGATCTGCTGCCGGTTCTACTCGAGCCGGTCATTGGTAAACAATAGTGTATTTATGCGAAAGGTATCTAGATCAAGAAAAACATTAATGAAGCCCAGGCTCATTCATCATCATGGCCAGCACGCCGGCAATGGCCCCCAACAATAATGTCGAGCACGTCTTGAAGACCTCGTAATATTCGCCGTCGCGCGTCAATAGTAGCGATGCGACGACAAAGATGTTGAGGGGCACGCGCAGAAGGGAATAGACCTGAGCACGCGCGCCATCCGGCACGACCTGGCCCTTAAGGTAGCCCATGCAGGGCCAGTAGGTGCCGACACAGGCCTCAAAAAGGCAAAAGAGCCAAAAGATCTTTTGCTCGGAAAGAGAGGCTAGTGCGGTGGTGGAAGACAGCAGTGTAAAGACGACCTCGGCGGCACCAAGCAGCCCGAGGAGAAGCGTGACACACCGAACCAATCGCAGCTGGGCCGTCACGATGTTGAAAACGAGTGTTGCGGCCATCGCAGAGGCCATGAAGCTGGCAAAGATAATGCCGTAGGGCAGGTTTGACGGGTCTGACGATGAAGAAGAGGAAGACGAATACGACGAGGCCGCCTGCTGGGCAATGTCTTTCAGCGCCGGCGTCCAGAAAAAGACAAAGAGGTACATGGATCCTTCAAACAGTGTTGATGCCAGACCGAGAACAAGCACGCGAGGATCGGACAGCACAGACATGACACCGCCGCCGTCCTCTTTCTCGTCGGGCTCGCCATAGTTCTCGTCCCATTTGGCCGAGATGAGCCAGAATGCAGCGCCCATGAGCACCGCACTGGCAACAAATGGTGCTTTGCGCGTGCCACTGGCTGCCACCACCCACTCGCTAAACACGCCGCTCGCTATCGCCGCAAGACTGTTGACGGTGCCCATGCGACCAAATGTGTGCGACAGTCGGGCCGACGCCGCATCGGCCATTTCCTTGGTAAACTTTCTCTCCGCGGCAGCGTCTGAGAACTTGCCAGCTGGTGCTGTTTCGTACTTTTCGCGCTCCCAGAAGTCGGTGACCATCCAGCTCTCAAAGACGCTGAACAGCAAGCTCGTGCTGACACCACCCAAGACGCGACCGGCCAACAGAACGGGTAACGATCCAGAGGCGATTGTGAGCATGCACGATGCCGCGTAGGCTGCGCAAAAAACAAGACAGGCAAGTTTGCGGCCATGGCGGTCGGCGAGACTGCCCACAAAAGAGGCGCTCACGCCACCGGAAATGAACCCAGTGGCAAACAACATCGGCACATGAGCTGGGGCGATGCCGTGCTCCTCGGTGTAGAGGGAGTATAAGAAGGGGCCCTGCAGCCAGTCGGCGGCCATGACGAGGGCGTAGACCGCGAGAAAGTCAAATCTGGCCGGAGGAGCTGCTGGAAGAGCATTTTCTGGTGTGTTCTTTGTTGTGTTCTTGTTGTCTGATGAGTCTGCCTTCTCATCCGCCTGGTTCTCCGGCTTGCTGTCTGTGCTTTCGGCGAACCAGGACTGCCCGGCATAGAGAGCAGCACAGAGGCCGAGCAGGCCCGTCAGATTGGCCTGGTAGGTGTCCATCGTGAGTATGCCCAAAATTGATTGAATTTGTATGATAGTTGATGTAAAAGATGAAAAACTGAAAAATGAGATGAGAATCAAGCCGTCTCGTCACCACCTCGCCGTCCCATATAAAGACAGCTAGCCACTCAGGCAGAAAGCGCTATTCAGGGGCCTGTCTGTGACAGCTACTGTAGCAGATCCTACGGTCACAGCGCAGAACTGGAAATTTTAATCCGCTATAGATTGAAAAGCTGGGCATAAATCACTGTGATGGATTGAGTCAAGTTCTTGTTTCTTTATACTGTTGTAAAAAAAACTACAACACGACATGACTGATTTCAAGAAATATGATGTGACATATAGTGTGTATAGTTAAAATATTGCTATTATGTTTTATATACACGGTAGTCGTAGCTCACGTGTATATTACGCTAACCCGTCTTAGTAACAAGCTCAGTCCGTGGTCTGTTAACGAGGTCATCGCTCTCCAAACCATCGTCATCCACTACCATCGTCATTTCATCAACACCATTGAGATATTTTTTCCGTGGCAGTTTTCATCAAAAAGTTTCTTAATTTACTTTCACAAGGATGTCATCGGCAAAGTTGACATCCTTGGTAGTGCTTCCGGCGCCAACGCAGCCAGCCACCCCGCAGTCGTTGAGTGCCGAGTATGGCCCATCCCTCGAGGCGGCGCTGCAGCAGACGAGCAACAAGTCCCGGCCAGCACAGCTCATTGTCTGCGTTTCGTATGTCTCTAGCGATGGCTTCGTCTGGGATCAAGCACAGGAACTTTTGGCCGGCCTGTACTCGCTCATAGTTGTGCTGTGCAAAGCGCAGCAGATTGAGACGGGCTTGGACGACGGCCCTGGATCGGTCGATAGCAGGGTCGTACTGTTAGACAACAGCAGCGAATCTACACAAAAAAGCAGCATATCTCTTATGAGCTTACCCGTTTTTTTAAAGGGCCATGCAGAAGAATCGTGGGAGGCAGTATTTTACCCAGACACCACCGCGGGCCTACAGTTGCGGGACCAGTATCTCAAGTCAGCGCATGCTGATACGACCAAGTTGGTACCCGTGGCAGGAGGAGCAGCCGAAAAAGGACCTGATGCAAGCTCGACCGCAAGCTCAAACAAAGCGGCCACAACACTGCACAAGACTGTCTGCCTCGGAGGGACCTTTGACTACCTGCACCCGGGCCACAAGCTGCTGCTGACGGCCGGCGCTCTTCTGCTGGACGTCAAGGATCAGTGCGAGTATGTCATTGGTATCACAGGAGACGAGCTGCTGCTCAAGAAAAAGTATGCCGAGCTGGTACAGCCGTGGACCACGCGAGCACGGGCGGTTGTTGACTTTCTGGCAACGATCCTTGATGCGCCTTCCTCCGACTCGGGCGACAACAGCAAGATTGAAGAAAAGGACGACGAGCTGTGTGCCACTTTCCGCGATGGGTCAATATCGCTGCTCTGCGTACGGATTCACGATGGATACGGACCGACTATTGAGCGCGAGGACATCACCTGTCTTGTCGTGTCGGGCGAGACGCGGTCGGGCGGCGAGGCCGTCAACAAGAAGCGGCAGGAGCAAGGATGGCAGCCACTGGAGACATTTATCGTGGACGTGCTGAATGCGGACGGCATGGCACAAGCCACGGCGACGGCAACTGAATCGTTTGATGCCAAGATCAGCAGCTCGGAGATCCGCAAGCGGCGGGCTGAACAGGCGGCACTTTGACAAGTTTAGGTCTACGCTTTGCATCATCATCTTTACATGCTTTATTGAACAATTCGATATGATTCTCAAAATGTCAAAAAAAGGCTTCTAAGTCTCAAATCCGAGTGACCTTTGTAGACAAGCAGGACGAGCTCAGCCCATCATCACCAGCATCATCACCAGCATCTCAACTAGCACACATCCATCAAGATTAGAACCAGCATCAAAACTAAAACCGACATCAGAGCCGGCATAATAAATAGTATCTTTAGCAACAGCGCAGCCTGGTAAAGCTCCAAAACCTTCGAGCACAGAGGACAGACCTATATTGTTCAAAAGCGCTTCGCGGCCGCACAAACTTCTTCAGCACCTACAGCAGCTTGGAGAATGAGGAAGTCCTCGCATGGCGAGCTCCACACAGCTGATATCTTCTTCAGAGATGGAAAGACTGTGGGCATCATCGACCGGGAATTTACTGCTAGGACTACACCACGATCTGCATGGCCTTCCCGCTGGCAAGGAATGGCATGAGGTACTCGGAAGCTATGTCCGCGTCTATCTAGAGGAGTTGAAGATGGAATGGATGAGAAATTCATGGTGGAGGGAAATCTGTTGATTTCTCGGGTTATTATATATAGTACCCTATATAGTATCAAAAAGAATAGACGGTCAAGATCAAGACAATGCATTCACCATTTTCTCAACGCCAAGCTTTCACCCTATCTTACACGCTGCACAGAACATATTGTTGTATTGTGGAAGCAGTTCTCTATTCTTCCTCAAAACGCTGAAACGTTCATCAATCAGGTCTATGTATCCAAACTCCAGAATCCAGATCTATAACAAACTTTCGTACTTGTCCAGGCCCGTCTTGGCCGGCTGCGATGCCATCATGCCATTGTTGGAGTTATTGTTGTTGGCAGTTGCATTCATCGGGGCCATGTTCATACCCATGCCCATCCCCATATTCATGCCCATTCCCATGTTGTTGGCAGCCGGCTGCATGCTGTTCATACTGTTCATACTGTTCATGCTTCCCATACCGCCTAGTCCACCCCTGTTGTAGTTTGGTGTGAAGCTGTTGCCGCTCGACGGGGTCATGGCTGCCATAGAGCCGGCACCCGGTGGTGGCGCAATGTTGAACCCAGAGACTGGTGATGCAGATGCTCCTGGTGGCGGCGGCAGCGAAAAGCCAGACGATGATGACGGTGTTCGCTGCTGTGTTGATGCCAGCTGGCCCATTTGGCTCATGCTGTTGTTGGTACTGGACGCCCATGGGTTTGGCTGTGCTGATGACCAATTGATGGCGCCACCCGCATTACCAGCAGACGAGCCCGTCGTTGACGGCGTCATGGCCGACCAAGACGACGCACTCGTAGTCGGTGCAGCAGCTGCAGAGCCCGCATTCATTGGCCGTGCAGGGAGCGCCTTGGAATACTGCGTAGACGATGGTGTCATGGCAGAAAAGCTGTTGAGATCAGGCGTCACTGTCCGGAAGCCAGGTGCCGGTGTTTGCTTCGCCACGGATGGCGCTGGAGTTGCGCTCGGCGTGGACCATGCAAAGGTTGCCGCGGAAGCCGCTGCTGCACCCGGTCCGGGAGATGTGACACGAGGAGTAGCGCCTCTGTTATTCGACAAAGCCGGCGACCGCATAGCCGCAGACGGCGCGGCAGCCGAGTCCCAGCCGCCATCCATAAGAGCGCCACCTCCACCTCCGCCACCTGTCTTGCCCTTGACCAGCCGTTCAAAGTCATCCTCAACATCACCGTTGCCGTTGGAGCCCGTGTCGAATGCAGAGCCAGCACTGGCGCCAGTGAACGAAGAGAATTCGTCCATCAGCGACGACGAGCCGGCTGCATTGTTGGCCGCCACGCCGTCCATGCCGGACAGCTCCTGCAGCTTCTTGACCTGTTCTTCCTCCACGCGCGCCGACAGCTTCTTGATCAGCTTCATAAACGCCTGGAACTGCTTGAGGTCCAGCAGCGGGCCCAGGCTCATGGTCCACAGCACAGGCAGAAGGTCAAACGCCACAAAGTCCGTGTCGACGACATTGCCCACCACGCGCAGCACGTTGAGAGCCTCCATCATCACCGCCGGCTCCTTGGTCTTGATGCCCTTGATCAGCGGCACAATCTTCTCCTGCATTGTGTACTTGTCGAGCGCGGTCGATGCCGTGCCCTTTTTCTGCTCGCCGCTGAGCCCGTCCAGCCCGTCGTTGTCGTCCGACCCGTCGCTCGAGCCGCCGCACAGAATCACGAACGCCTGCAGGCCGCGAATCTTGATGGCCAGACTGCTGGTTTTGCTAAAGATGGTGGCGACGACGGGGAACAGCTCGTGCTTGATCGTGCTAAAGTCCAGCACAGGTAGCATTGCCGGCACGCTCCGCAGCGCAGCGTCGACGACAGACGGTGTTGGCGACTCGAGTGCGACAGCAATAATCGGCAGGATGTCGTCTTTAAACTCCTTTCCGTTGGTGTTGGCGGTGATGACGGCCAAGCGGTCGAGCACCACCATGAGACTGGCATCGCGAGACGGATCGCGCTCAGTCGACGGCTTACCACTCAGAGAAAAATGCTCCTTCAGACACGGTAGCACACGATCGGCAAACACGCGCTTGGCCGACGGCAGCAGCTCTACGATCTTGAAGATGTTTTGCAAAATTTGCGGTGCAAGCTCGCGGTCCTTGATCTCGTCAATCAGAGCCGGCAAAACCTTCTTCTCCATGACCGATTTGGGGAACGACGGCAAGACTTTGTTCAAGCCACGCATAAAAGACGACTTCTCGCCGTGGGTCTTGGCAGGGAACGAGTCCAGGAAGCGGATCGTCGACACCAGGATGTTGTCAAAGTACTCGCTCGTCTGAAAGTCCTTGGCAGATAGTCGCTGTGCCGGCCGGCGCGTGATGAGGCGTGGCAGCACCTGTGTTGCCAGGTCGCGAGGTATCGGCCGCGACGACAAAAAGTTGTTGGTTGTTGACGGCACCGACCCGGATGCTGTGAACGCCCGCTTGTAAGAAGACACGCTCGAGTGTGCCTCGATGGGAGACTTGTGTGGTGAGTTGTAGAGCGCAATGCACAGCAGGCCCAGGGAGAACATGTCTGCTGCCGGTGTCAGGTTGTTGTCCATGACTAGGTCTGGCGACGCATAGTCGAGGTTCAGCTGCACAGACTTTGGTAGCCGCGCATCCATGTTGAGGATCTCGTTGATGCTAACGGGCTGGAACGACGACGACGGCCCTGACGCGCCAATCTCAGCCGGCCCGCAAAACGACAGACCACTAATCTTCCAGTCGGACTTGGCATTGACCAGCACAGCGTCGGGCGTCAGGTTGCCGTGGACCAGTCCGGCATTCTCGTGCAGGAACTCGAGCGCCTTGCCCAGCTGCAGCAGGCCCTTCTGGATCTCCAGCTCGTCAATCTCAATCTCGCGCCGCCGTCGCACGCCGTCAGAGTCTTCTGTCACGTATCGGCTGGACCGCCCACCGACACCGCCTGCCCGCTCTTGGTCGTCCTTCTCTTGCAGAAGGCTTGAAAGGGATGCCGTGACGGCTTCTGTCGCAAACTGCAGTCCGCCGCCACGCGTCTCTTCTACGGGCTCCACAAGCTCGAGGACGCTGGGGTGTCGCAAGCGTGCAAGCGACGATGCCTCCTTCTTTAGGCGCTCGACCACTTCGTCAGCGGCGCGCTTGAACGCGCTCGCGCCCGACCGGCCGAGCGAGCTTGCATGGGCGTCGAGGGACTTGCGATCAAAGACAAACACGGAATAGGCTTTGCCGGTCGATTTCTTCTTGGCGTCATAGATCTTCCATGGGCCGGCTGTGGATGTGGGAGTCGAGGAAACGGAGTAGTTGCTGTTGATTGTCGACGATATCGACTTGAACGCCGAGGCGAACATTGTGTAAGGTAGGTGGGGTGTGGAGAGTAGAGTATGGCAGATAACGCTCTAGATATACAACAAGTCGCGATTGGGACGTATACACGTCATGTCGGGGCTAGTCGTCGATGACCTTGGTTCGCGGGACTGCGACAATATCCTATTGTAGACTGAGGCGGGATCGAAGGGGCGAGGCTGTCGCAGATCGTCGGTCGCAAAGATACGAGGTCGAGGTGGGCAAATGCCGAAAGACGTCGTTAGGGTTGTGAATAGATGGGATGATGGAGCTTCAAGTGTAGTCAGTTATCGTACTGGCCGATGTGGATGCCAACAGCTGAACAGACTCGATACCAATGTCAGATAGATGCGCGTTGACGATGTGTCTGGTTATGCTGCTACCTAATCGGTTGGTATTACGTACATAATAACTGACACGTGCTAACAGCCCGTAGCGCAGGAAGGAACAGGGGTTGAAGACGGAAAGAGCTATCAATGCTCTCCACCAAACAGTCTCTCTACCAGAAAGCTAGGTCACGTGTCACTAATACGACAATACTGAATTCTCGTATGTCTCACAGAGTGATTGAGACTTCTCCCTGGATATCATTTAGTTTTCATTTTGTTTTGATACTGAAAGTACTGAACTAGTTAGAATATTCGAAAATATTTTTAGGCTTGTTAATCATATTTCAATGATTTTGTATTGATTTTATGGTCCAAAAAATTTGATTGTTTTTGGCAAGAAAGGAAACAAGATTGAGATGAAGATATTTGAAGAAAATTAGTTTAAAAACAATGATTATATGAAGGGAATATAGAAGTATTATGTATAGAATAACCTTGAAAGTTTTATTTATACATTCAAATAGATATGTTTTGTCTTATATTTCCAAAACAAATAAGAAATTTGAAATCATACCTAAAGATAAGTTTTTGTTTTCCCCATTCATCAGAAACCATCACAATTTAAGGTAACACGTAGGAAGGTGTTTCTCGTTCCATCAAACTTACCACGCCTCACAATATGGTTTGGATAATCCGGGATGGGACGACTCTCTGGGTATTAGGTTAATATGGCTTGGCGGCCATTCTATTCCCATGGTGAAAACAAGCTCGACAAAAATAGCTAACCGATGTCAACTGATGGGCAAAGACGAATTTAAGGACAAAAAGTCTGGAGGCGGCTTGATATTGCAGAACTAGAATATGGAAGGCCGAGCCGAGAGATGATGCTGTTGTATGTCGAGTATATAAGGCTGGCGATATCACGATCTGCTAATGCGAGATGCAGAATGCAGAGTCGATCATTAGATATTTAATAGGGACACAGAGACCTTATTCGAACATGACACTCGCAAGTCTTACATCATACTTTGGCGTGCTGCTCGCCGTGGCCAGAATTGGCCATGCAGCTGTCTGCACACACACAGTCATCGGCAAGGCAGGCGACTCTTGTGTCTCGGTGGCGACCGCTAACAGCTTGACTGTCAGTCAGTTTCTGCAACTGAATCCGAATGTGCATAGCTGTTCCCTCAGTGCCGGCGAAACATACTGCATCAGTAGTGGAATAGCCGTCAGTTCGGGTTCTCCGTCAGTTTCCCCAACCTCAGCAACCCCGACGCCACTGAAGCCGACATTTGTCAACACAACATCACCAGTTGCAACATCAACAGCAGACACCCCGGTTCCGACGTCTGCCGGGCTCATTCCGAGCCCTGATGGTAGTGACGGCATCTGCGGCGGACAGTATACTTGCTTGGGTTCAGTTTATGGCGATTGCTGTTCCGCTAATGGATATTGTGGCAACTCAACCGAGTACTGCGGTGAAGGCTGCAACCCATTGTACGGCACCTGCGGCGTATGCCCAGTCCCAACAACAGTTACTGCTCTCTACACGACAACGTCGATTCTCCTGAGCACGACAACGGCCACAGCACTTGTTACGGTGACAGCGCCGGCATCGACAGTAACTGTAACCCGGACAGTCACACCGACAGGACGGCCAGTGCAGACGCCAAGCCCAACATTTCCTGGTGTCACACGAAACTGTAAGAATTTTTTAAAAATATTTTTGTAAGAAAGACGGAATATTAACAGACAGGCGGACGATGGTATCTTGTTAAAGCCACCGACAACTGCCGCCGTGTTGCGTATGCCTTTGGCACAACTCAAGCCCAGATCGTTTCCTGGAACCCCGGTGTAAGTCACTTTCGGTCTGAACTTTTTACAACTTTTGCTTTTATACATTCGTTCTAACAACCAGTTTGACTGCGATGATATGGAGGACATGGCGGGCAACTACATCTGCGTCGGAGTACAAAGTGCATTGGGTGGCTTCTAATATGTAATATTAATTGCGAGCCCAGCATGAAATGTTGAAAAATGTGGTAAAATACAAAAGAGAAGAGAAATCAAACCCGGCTTCCATCCACACCAGCCTAAACTCCAGTCGCAGCCTTGAATATCATTGTGGGAAAAGAAGAAACAAGAAAAAAAAAGATCAGCCGACTATCTATCCACTATGAGCCAGCTCGTGGAAAGGCCTGTCATGCGTTGTATGTCGTGTCTATGGGTATCGTCTATAGCCGGGGATCCAGCTCCTTGGTTGAGCCTGGAACGGGAAGAGAGGCCTGTGTGGTTAGCGATGTACTAGTCAAAGTTGGCGTGGTCAAACTAAAAACGTACTGGCTCAGAGAGGATGCTGGAATCGGCGGCAGCGGCCTGGACGACGGCCACACCGGGGCTGTTCTCGTTTGCAGCGATAGTGGCGATAGTAGGAGCAGCGGCAGCGACAGCGGTGCCCGAGCCGGCCTTCAGAGCTGCAGCAGCCGCGGCTTCAGCTGCATTGCCACCAGAGAACTCAATCGCACCATCACCCACCACGATGGCAGGCGAGTAAGCACCGAGGTTGATGTTGAGAGGCACGGCGGCGGCCATGGAGGCGAAGAGGAGGAAGTGGGAGAAAGTAACGGCGACCATTTTTGCGGCTGTAAATTAATGAGGTGGAGGAGAAGAGATGCCAAAAAAATAAAAAATAAAAAGAGAATGAAAAAAAGAGTGAGATACCAGATCGATCAACGAATGTAAATGACGAATAAGAAAGAAAGTAACAAGAAGAGACGACAGAAGAATAGATGAAAATCAAGGTTAAAAAAGATCAACAGTGGGAGACAGTCTGTTTTAAGTCGATGCAGAGCCGGTCGATACATCGTAGTCGAGACCGCGGCATGAGGCAAATGGGTGTATTGTGCACACAGACCAGAAACAACTATCTTTACCACTCTCTGCTACAAGCCAAGGCGACCAAGGCGTTGCAGAGGAGACCCGAGTGACTTGGCTACCGGAGATCAGTCGGCAGTCTAGACTGTGCCCGTCGTTTGTGCAATGCCATATCTCCAGTCTCTCCAGAATTTCCTCATATTGATTTCAAAATGTGCATCCCCAGTGCATTCGTCCATCTGCATCTACTATTTCGACTACATCTCTACTCCGTGTTGTTTCTCAGTCAAAGCACGTAGCCTCGCAGGGGTCTCTCACACCTTGGCTGTCGATGAAGCCGAAAGCCAAGCCTTGGCGTTGTAAAGGCAACAGCGACAATGTAAAGTAGAGCAGACCTCACCAACTGAAACGGAGAAAATGGATTAAGCTACTCAGTAAACAGGAGAATAAACAACGCCAAACGCGCCAAGGTCGTTTCTATCTTCTCTCTTCCGGCCCCGTCAAACACCCACTGATGGAGAACTCGAGTCTTGATGCTGTTTGCAGATGCCATTGATGCTTTGACGCGAGAGAGAACTTATATCACAACTGTTGCAGCCGCCAAGGTGGCTGAATCTCAAGCATCGTCAAGTCGGCTCCAAGACTCTCGGCGTGAACCCCTTCGAAAGCCCCTTGGATGGCGATGTGAAATGCGCTCTTTTTCATCGTCAATTAGTTCTCGACCTGCACAATGGCATGTGCTTCATCATAGCGGCGCAGATTGGATCGTTTCCCAAGGTGAGCCAAGATTGCAACATCGGCTCTCGACTCGGTGATAATTCCATTCTGAGAACATTCATTTCCTCCTCTGCTCGTCCAAAGCCCCCTCTCTCATAAATGAAAACTCCGCATCGGCACAGTCAATCGGGCTGGGTAAATAAAAACATCTAAACTTTAACAAAACCACATTTAGGCACATCATATAATTTATGTACACTTGAGACCACAATCGAAATCATGCTCAAGATATCCGGCAAATGGGACGAGTGTTCGTGTATTCATATCAACCACCTCCGCACTTTGGTTGAAAGCACCGATATAACCATCTCACATCCTATCATTCTAAACATTATGAAGAACACAGAAAACGTTATATAATGTATGTCATGGAAGAGTCCACGATGGACATCATGATGTGAGGCAATCAGGTCGCGAGACGTAGATTAACAACATGATTGGCATCTTAACTTTTGCTCTGGTCGGCGCTGTGTCGGCTGGTCGTCTGATTGATGGTAGTGTGGCCGGACAGGCTGCCACAAGCGACAATACTACCTATGACTACATTGTCATCGGCAGCGGCCCCGGTGGTGGCCCGCTGGCATGCGACCTTGCTCGTGCTGGCTACTCAACCCTCCTCATCGAGGCCGGCGATGACCAGGGCGACAACCCCATCTACTCTGAGCTTGGTAACTTCCAGGTTGCCGGCAACGACCCTGACTCGCGTTGGGACTTTTGGGTCCGCCACTCGCCCGACCATGAACGCGAAATTCAGTTCGAGCACTACACGTACCGCATGCCCAACGGATCGTTTTACATCGGCACGCACCCTCCGGCTGGCGCGACACCTCTCGGTATTCAATACCCGCGGGCGGGCACCCTCGGCGGGTGTGCCATGCACAACGGTGGTGTCTGTTCACTGCCCCAAGACGACGACTGGAACATTGTTGTCAATATGACCGGCGACACAAGCTGGGAGGCACCCAAGATGCGCAAGTACTTGACGCGTATCGAGAAGAACCAGTATCTCCCCGCCGGGTCGGTCGGTGCGTCTGCCCACGGCTATGACGGCTGGTTTGCGACAGCTGCACAGCCGACCCGGTGGGCGCGCGACAACAAGTCGGCCGCGACACGCGTGCTCAAGAAGATGGCCGAGCTGACCGGGCAGAACGTGAGCGATGTCGCCAACCTGATCAACTCTGACATTCTCGGCGACTACCCACACAAGGACACTATCAGCAGCTTCTACAACATGGCCCAGCACGAGGACCGCGGCGGCAAGCGGTCCAGTCCCAACCAGTATATCAAGGCCACCATCAAGGACCCCAAAAACTATCCTCTGACTGTCCGCCTCAACACGCTTGCGACGCGTGTGCTCTTTGACTCTGAGAACAAAAGTACGAAAAACACAACCCAGCCAAAGGCTACTGGAGTCGAGGTCATGTCGGGTGCCTCTGTCTACGGCGCCGACCCGCGCTCCAACAGTTCCGCCAAGGGCCCCATCTCCAAGGTCTGGGCCCGTCGCGAAGTCATAGTGTCTGGCGGCGCATTCAACAGCCCCCAGATCCTCAAGCTCAGTGGTATTGGTCCTGCCGACGAGCTGAAGAAGCACAAAATCACTGTCGTCAAGGATCTTCCAGGCGTCGGCGAGCGGCTGGCCGACAACTACGAAGGCAGCCTGCTCGCCATCAGCGAGAACCCCGTCGGCGGTGGCATGATCACCATGATGTTCCGCACACCCACGGCCGTTGGTCCTAACAGAAACATCTTTACTTGGTGTGGCGCCTTTTCATTTGAGGGCTTCTGGCCCGGATTTCCACAGGACTACGGCCCGAACGAGTACGAGTGTGCCATGGTGCATATCAACCCACAGAGCCAGGCCGGCACTGTCAAGCTCGTCGATGCCGACCCCCGCACGCCGCCGGACATTAATTTCAACTTTTTCCTCAACAACGGCACTCAAGATCTGCAGCATCTAGCTGAGGCCGCCAATCTTCTGAGAACGGCCTGGCAAGCCGCTGGCGACCCCATCTTGCCATTCAACGAACATCACCCCTGCCCCGGAACTGGTGCTGGCAATTGCACCGATGCTGCTCAGCGCGAACTTCTCAAGACGCAGGCGTACTCCCACCATGCTAGTAGCTCTTGTGCCATTGGCGCTGCCGATGACCCGCTAGCCGTGTTGGATAGCAAGTTCCGCGTGCGCGGTGTTCAGGGTCTCCGTGTTGTCGACGCCTCGTCGTTCCCCCGCGTGCCCGGTGCATTCCCTGTTCTGCCTACGATCATGCTGTCGGGCAAGGCAACAGAAGCAATTCTTGAGGATGCAGCAAAAGTGAAATTGTAGAAAGGAAACCTAGATTGAGTACAGTAGTCTAATTAAAAAAGATCTCATTTCTCCTGAAGATCCCACAACGTCTTGAACATGCTGTCCCGGGCTAGTAGCGCCTTGGGCGAGTCGTACTCCACCACTCTGCCCTCCTGTAGAACCAACACCTTGTCAAATTCTGCCACTGTGCGTAGTCGATGCGCGACGACAATAATTGTCCATCCCACAAACTCATTTTGTATCAGCTTGTCAACGAGTGCCTCGGTCTCGCGATCAAGACTGCTTGTTGCCTCGTCCAGTAACAGAACTCGACTCTTCCGTGTAAGCGCGCGTGCGAGACAAAATAGCTGCCGCTGGCCGGCACTTAACCAGTCTGTATCGAGCAAGGCATCCAGACCGCCCTTTTCGTCAATGATTGGGCGCAAGTTTGTCTTGTCGAGGACCTGTAACAATTCATCATCGCTGGATTTTTCAAGAGGATCCAGATTGTATCTGACAGTACCGGCCAGAAACATGGCGTCTTGGGGCAGCGCGACAAGAGATTCGCGGAGGGCGTTGAGATTTAGCTGGCCCGTCTCAATGCCGTCTATTTCGATACTCCCCTGCGACGGCGGGTAGAGACGCAACAAAAGCGATATCAATGTCGACTTTCCGCTTCCCGACCGGCCACAGATGGCCACCTTTTGACCAGGTTGGATTTCAACCGAGACATCATGGAGTACAATGCGATCGCCGTACTTGGCTTCAAGATTCTTGATGTAGACGGCTCCCTGGGACGGCCAGGCCAGTGGGGGCATATCCGGCCCATCGTCTTCGCGTGGTGTGTCATTAACAAACTCATTGACTCGGGTGATAGCCCCCAGACTCGTCTCCAACTGCGTCCACATCTGAATCAGCATGCTCAATGTCATGCCAATGCCCATGATGCTGGTCAGAGCAACGCCCAGGAGACCGGCACTGATCTGGTTGCGGAGTCCGACGGCCAGACCGATAACAACGACGGCCATGCCGGCAACAATCAAGTTGAGCACTAGCGACAGCCATCGCTGGATGCAGTACAACAGGTAGTATGGCTTTTGAGACTCGTTGAGGCGAACGAGATTTTCATTGGTGGCATCCTGTGTCCAGCCGTACGCTCGGAGAGCAGTCAGTCCCGAAAATGACGCCATAAAGTCCGAGTAGAGTGGTGCCTTGGCCTCGAGGTCAAGCAGACGCATTTGCCGCGATGTCCTCAAGTAAAACTTTTGCACACAGTAGAGGACCACGAGCAAGACCGGAACTACGATAGCAAGGTAGCCAGACACGACACACGTCAAAATAATTTGCGAAACGGCGCCGATGGCCTCTGCGTTGTCAGAACTGTTGACAACCATTTATTCAATAAGGACGAAACTTACGAGCGTAACACATCATGAATGACATTGGAAGGGGCATATCGACAAGCGTCATATCCTGACTGAATCTATAAGATGTTAGTCGGGATATTTGGAAAACAAATGATGCACGAATAAAGACCTACCGATTGACAATTTCGCCTGCGTCAGTAGCGACAAAGTAAGAGAGAGGAGCGTGCATGGCGGCGACAAGGATACGTCGATGGAGGACCTTGGCCGAGTATGGCACGATGATGACCATGAAAGTCCACATCTCCATTCCCATGAATACAACATTGAGAAGACCAAAGAGAACGTAAATGCCGGCATAGTAGCCGACACGGCCACTGGGGTCTGTTTTGTTGGCAGATGTCCATATATCCAGCCAGAGAGCTGTCTGTCAGTATGTCATTATCGGAAGTAGGATTTTGTCGAAGAAAAACTCACGTTGAACGGTCCGGAAACTGATGTTGCAAATCGTAAAGAATGCGTAGAGAAAAAAGGCATTGCGACCAAGTGATTTGAGGTACGAGAAGAGGGCATCGGCATTGCGTTTCCCACGCGACGTGTCGGCGGGGTTGTTGGCAGTGACTGGAGGTGCAGATTGCTGTGCTTGGGCCGAGACAACTTTCTTCATCACGCTTTCCTTTTCTGCTTCTTCTATTTCGACATCGAGTGCATCCTTGATCGCAGCTTCGTCCATGGCCGTCTTCTTCAGCCCTAACTCACTCACGAAGCCGTCGACCGAGTTGAGGTGGTCGAAGCTACCGCGCTGTGTCACCCGGCCTTCGTTGAGGACAATGATATGGTCGGCATACGGTAAGAGTTGGACTAGAAGTCAGTGTTGATCAAGTCACTAATAGGTAAAGCTGAAAATAAAACGACCTACTGTTGTGGGTAGCAAGAATGATTGATGTCCGGCTAGTTCGCAGTAGGCCTTCGGGTCCGAGGATGGCGGCAAAGCACCTGGAGTAGGTGTCGGCATCCAGGCCTTTGAGAATGTCATCGAGGATGACAACTGGCTTGCGGTTGTAGACGGCCCGAGCCAGGGCGACGCGCTGCTTCTGGCCGCCGCTGAGAGAGACGCCCTGGCTGCCAATCATCGTTTCGTCGCCCTTTGCAAACTGGCTGAGATCTGGCAGCAGTTGGCAGGCTTTGATGACCTTGTCGTAGAGTTCCTTGTGGTACGGCGCAAAAGCAAGGATGTTTTCTTTGATGCTCCGGTTTAGCAACCACGCGTCCTGGTCGCAGTAGGCAATTTCTTCCGGAATGGTAAACTCGACGCTGCCGCTAAACTTGAGGCATTCTCCAATGATGGCCTTGAGGAGCGTGGACTTCCCCGAAGCCACAGGTCCAATGACCAAAGTAAGCTCGCCAGGCATGATGTCGACGTCTACATGGTTAATGACGGGGGTGTCGTCAATCCACCCAAAGCTGCCATCCCGGATGGTGATCCATGGTTTGTCTTTGCTGACCGTCTTTTCGGACGAATTGTCTGTTCCCAGCAGTGTTGATGACCGCCCAGCAAATGAAAATGACCCGGCGTCAGATCGAGGCACAAGAGACCGGTAGTCGATGCGCTTCTCTTTGAGCAGGAATGCCTGGATCCGGTCAAAACAGGCCATGGCCGATGCCAAATTGGTCCACGACGAGGTGATTGTCATGACCGGGCCGATCAGAACATTGAGAACGCTCAACGCGGTGAAAGCCTTGGCGACTCCAAATTGGTCGCTGTGAGACACCTGTTGGACAATCGCATAGACAGCAAAAGTAACAGCCGGCATCAGCATCGACGGGGCTATACCCAGCAGCAAGTTCCAGACTTGAATCTTGCGGAACGATGTGGACTGCTCAAGCTCATAGTCACGCAGGCTTTGGATCTGTTGCTCGGCCTTATCATTGAGACCGGCCACCTTGACACCTTTCATGGAGCCGATGATATCGGCGGTAATGCCCACCCGCTTCTGGATCGCGGCCATCCATCGGCGCTGTCGAGGCGGGATAAGTTTTCCGAGCTGCGCAGCCAGAATACCGCAGATGACACACAGAATTACGGGTGCAATGCAGCTTCCGCCAAGTTCGTTCCCCAAGATCCCGAGAGCAATGCCAAGCTGGACAACACTGGGGCCGAGATCGACAATGGTAAAGGTTGTAAACGTGATACGGTCAACATCCGTGCTCATGAGAGACAAGGCAGCCGATGAGTTGCCCGTCTCGGCACGGATCGTGAGCATATTCCGGTAAATAATTGTCACCAAGGCCCCGCGAATCTTGGCCATCGTTCGGAATGCGACATGCATATACCACCGTGTGGTTAACTAATTGTTAGCAAATTTGCTGCAAATCTCCTAAAAATAATCAAGAGGTGACTTACGGCAATGCCAAGATAACAAAGAGCATAGCCACCAATGAGACCATACCCATAGCTCTTGGGAAGATTCTGGTTGTCGATGTAGTTGATGGCAGCGCTAACGAGATACGGCTGTGCCAGACTCAACCCCATAAGACCGACTCGTGGAAAGAAAGCCATGATGAGCTCCGGAGAAAATGTGGAGAGCGCCGTGTAAGTCAAGCAATGGCTGCGTTTGTGGTTCGCTTTGAGCCAGTGGGTATTGAGACGCTCATACAGCGTCTCGCCAGTGAGGTCATTGTCAACAACGTATAAGTCGTCCATGGACAAGTTTCGCCTGTAGCCTTCGATAAACAGCGGATTCAGCCATGTAAAGAATGTGCTACCAAAGATGCCCTGGTAGTCTTCGGGGGAGATCTTTTCATCGGCATAGACAGAGCGATGGTGTTTGTGGATAGACTCGATGAAGATGAGAGCCAATTTCAGCCCAAAGGTGGCAGAAAATATGGCTGCCACCGTTGTGTTGCCCGGCAGGAACCATTGCGTTCGTACCCGAGGTACATCGCAGAGGATGGCAAAAAAGAAAAACGTTTGGTTAAGACGCGAAGGCCGCAAAGATCGCACATGCTCCAAGTCTGCCACTACTATCTGAATAGCTGTTGTGGCCACATTGAGAGCTGTCGATGCAAGGGTTGTATGCACACGAAAGCCCTTCTTTGTTCCTAGTAGGACAACGATGGCCAGTTGGAGAGATGCAAGGGTGATGAAGACGAGCTAGTTGTTAGGCAAGGGATCTCTTTGAAAGTGAATTGAGCATACCAATTTGACAGCTCGCAAAAGCGGCCAATGAATTATGGCTTTTCTTTTTGCGAGAACAAAACTGCGCGCTGCTGAAAGCAGTAGGAAGATCCCACACGGGGCTATCGAGAAGATGTAGTCTTCGAAAGCGAGTGTAAAGTCGAAGTTGTAGCAGTCCGGACTTGGTGTCAGGACAGGCCCAAAGGCGTCATCATTTCCGCAGCGGATCATTAGATGAAATATTTGTGAGTAGGAATTGTGTGTATGAGTTCATCAAACGTATCAGATAAATGACCTGTTGGGTACGGTGGTGAAGCTTCAGATATATTAATATCAAGCATCACAAATTTGAGGCTGGGAGACCGTAGATGCCTGTTTTATTCCTGCCAATTTTTTTTCGTCTCCTTCACGGTAGATAGAATCTTGAGATCGGCGGATAACGGCACTCAAACGTCCGACTTTATGCGACTGGATACTCGTAGAATACTCAGCATTTTATGTCATGATCCAGAGACAGGGGAGAGGATGAGCATGCAGCTACGGGCAGATTATGTGGGTGCGCCGTGATAACTACGCTGCCGAATATGTCATCGCAGTCTGTCTCGCTCTTGATTGGCACACAGGCGTTGCATATAGTAAATTGGTAGTCGTGAGAAAATATCTGAACAGGCGGGATGATGAGTGAGACCAAAGCTCAAATCTTTCTCTGTCATCGTCGGCATAAGACTCTTCCGTGTACCGATGTGTGAACATATTCCGGGAAGGTACGATTGGACACAATGTGTCACCAAACAAGCAATCCGATATTCACGACTACATATCGCCAATTTATCTATTTTCATATCAATTCCTTGATTTGAACTTGTGCGGTACGCTTTTCTGTTTCATTCCCAAAACCCGACTGTGTTCTGGCTGAAGTGTTCCAACAACGTGATGTGCACACTCGACGATTACAGCTTACCCTACAATGCGGCTGTAGAGCTGTCTCAACCCGGCAGTCGGAGACAAAACTCAATCATCCGGAGTGCTATAGGACGTATCTTACAGGACTTCAATGAATCACATTGAGAGAATAACCAATCTACCGGAGCAGTTGTTTAGACGATTGCATGCACATCGCCGGTCCTTGGTGTTGCATCCTGTGCCGTCCAGCCTGCCGGCAGAAACTCCCAGCCAATGCTTCATCTGCCGTTTCGCATCAAACTGGATCACAAAGACGGCATATTGTGTTGCTGCTTTGTGTCCTCTTCACCGGACAGTCGAGTCCACAACACACAGAACGACAAGTCCTCCCTGCACGTCAACAGCGTCTATTCAGCTCGAGCAAGGGTAAGAACGACAATGTCAGCATATCCTTCATTGTCTTTGATTAAGTTCAGTCAAAGGATCGGAACTTGGCACGTCCGATTGTTGAACTCTTCGCGCGCACCAAGTCGAAAGTCCTTTATCTCGGGCAAGCGAACCAACGGCATAACACACTGTTCTAATCCTTTAGTCTCATAACACCGCCCCCTGATACAACCTGTAAAAATAGAACAGAGGGAAGACAATATCGGACAAGAGAAAGAAAAGGCTGACCAAAAAGATCAAAGGTCTTTGTAAGACGGAAATAACCTAGCATTGGTGTAGGCCAGGGTTCAACGAGCAACAAGAATCTCCAACAGCACCATGAACCTTGACATCTGCTATGATAAGTCTTTAACTGCATCCGGAACACAATACGCGATCTGAGTTCTCTCGTATTATCTATTTATTTTATTATTTTATTGTCTAGATGCATCAATCAAATGTCATTCCAAAATAAAATGTCCTTCAAAAACATTTCGCCACGTTGTTTTGCCTCAAAGATATTCCGCGACGAGTGTAATAATTATGAATTATGAACAGGAAAAATCCTCTCAGGCGTCATTTAAAACAATATAATACAAAGTAGCACGACTACAGAATGAGTTGAAGTAGACGGGCAACTAAATTGGTCAATATGTCTTCAATTGTAATAACACATTGCATTCGCTGGAGTTCCAACTGCATCATGCATGGAATGAAGCAATATGCAAAAACAACAACAAGAAAACACCAGTAGCTCTGTTGGGTTGATGACTGAAAACGTTCTTAGATGAAGCAATCAGAGCTTCTTTGTCTCCCAGAATAACTCTCGCAGACCGCACAAAGAGTTGTGCTTGCACTGCAGAGTAAATCGGTTATTTATCTATAGCCCCCTTCATAATTGACTTCTGATTCTCTACCTCTCCAACCCACAGTAACTGCGAGCATTCAAATCGAAGACTGAATCAGAAACTTGCACAGCAATCAAAAACAGTTTGGATGGCTCCAGTAACAAGATCCGGAAAAGCTAGAGCGGCTGCGGCTGCGCCTGCTGGTGCTGGTGCTGGAAATGGTAATGCCGCTGCCGCCGCTCCTGGTGCCGCTGCTGCCGCACCTGGTGCCGCTGCTGCCGCACCTGGTGCCGCTGCTGCCGCACCTGGTGCCGCTGCTGCCGCTCCAGGAGGTGCTCCCGCCGCTCCTCAGGGAGGTGCCCCTGGCGCTCCTGGAGGTGCCCCTGGCGCTCCTGGAGGTGCCCCTGGCGCTCCTGGAGGTGCCCCTGGCGCTCCTGGAGGTGCCCCCGGCGCTCCTCCTGGAGGTGCCGCCGCCGTCGCTCAAGCTCCTGACATGCACCGTGTCGCCCGGGAGACTAACGCGGAACTGGCGCAGCATAGACCTCACCTGCACCCAAATACTTACTCGCTGGATGTCCTCACAACTATTGCCAGAGACCTACTGAATGCACTGCAACAAAGAACAGGATGGATCCCTCGCGGACACAATCAACTTGGCCAGCGGAAAAATCTCTGTGAGGCTGTCGGGCTTCTCGCAGGCGAGCTGTACAACTTTCTAAATCCGGGCCGAAAAGTCAACGCCAAAAAGAAAAAGAAGACCGCAGGTGACTATCTGGGGGGCAACAATTTTACCATTGACCAGAAGATGGCTTGCACTGAGGCACAACTATGCGCACACCTATTGTACTCCGTATACGACGGTGCACTGAGAGCACCGCAGCAAGGAGGCCAACAGCAACAAGTAGCCGCACCTCCGGCACCCCCGGCACCCCCGGCACCCCCGGCACCCCCAGTACAACAGCCTCCAGGAGCCCCAGTACAACAACCTCCAGGAGCCCCAGTACAACAACCTCCAGGAGCCCCAGTACAACAACCTCCAGGAGCCCCAGTACAACAGCCTCCAGGAGCCCCAGTACAACAGCCTCCCCAGGCCCCGCCACAAGCACCGGCCCCGGGCCAAGCAGGCCCTCCTCCAGGGACAGAATATGAATTCCGATACAAAGTTGTCCCGTACGATGGAAGCCAAGTCCCGGCAGCTCCAGCACCACCAGCACCACCACCCCCACCCCCAGCCCCAGCCCCAGCTCTAGCACATTTAGCCAATCTGGTACAACAAGCACTAGCAAATCAACATGTCGGTGGCCATTTCCAGGGAGCAGCAATGACGGCCGAAGAGAGCCGTGCTCGGGAGACTGCAGTGTGGTTTGAGCACTTCTTGGCAGGGAGAGTCGCAGAATGTTTCGATAAACCAAACGAAGACCCATTCAAGTCACGCAACCATAACAACATCGCCAACAAGGCCGTGCAAGCTCAAGGTGCATGGCCTGGGCTGAGCCAAACACTCAGCGACACGAGGTGGCAGACCTCCATGGGGATACCCGTTGAGCATAGACTTGACCGGCTTAAGTGTCGGCAACTTCGTCTCCGGATGCGGCAAAACCAATACGGGGATCCGAGAGTGGCCGGCGCTGCCGCGCTGGCGCCCGTGCGTGCTTACAATATCGCCACGAGGCGTGAAATACAGGTGCCCGATGTACTCCAGCCAAAAATCACGGAACTGGCAAGGCGTACCAATAGGGTGCATCTCAAATATTGCCGCATGCTGCATATCAACTCACGCGGCGCTGTGGCCCTATTCCGGTCAAAGGGCAAATGGACCAAGCGCACAGAGCCCATTGACAATATTGTCGTCAAGGAGAATTGGGATGATGGCAACACTCCCTACTACGAGGGAGCAAAAGCTGTCCACCACCGTCTGAGGGATTGCAGACACATTGTGAAGTATCGCAATCCCTTGGACATGCATGGAAAATTAACGGAGATCAACAGAAGCCACCATGTCGCGCAACCACCCGAGCCAATAGAGCCGTACCAAGCTCTCCGTGCAAATACAAAGTTGCTTATGCTCGATTTCATGGACTACGGCAATATTGACACGTATCTGCACAAATTGGGGTATTCCCAGATGGTGCCACCAGTCCAGACCCTATGGATGATCATGCATTGCCTTATCGACCAGTGCATTGTACTTAAATACGGTCAAGAGTCAATCGACATTGAAGAGTTGGAGGGAAGAGGACCAATTGCAGAGCTGAATGATCTTCATACGAAAATTTCCCCGGAGCGAGGTTAGCCAAGCCCATAACTTCCGCCACCGTGTATCTGTGGCATTAGAGACCAAAGCTGACAAGCAGTGTTTCTGTCATCCGCGGGCAAGCACAAATACTTTCCCATCGCCAAGCTGTCGGGCCTTCAACATGTGATGACTTATACCGCGCCGACAGATATGACTGCGTACGTTCCTCAAATGCCAGCCAATTGTGTCCCGGAAATCACCTTCCGGAGCTAACAATCACAGTGACAGAATCAACGAATACCGCACAGCGACCGAGCTGGACCCGACGCCCGAGCAGTTCACAGATGAATGGGACTATCTGCCGCTTGGCAGCACCGGGTATCCCGGCCCTCTACATGAGAATTTGCCTCAATGGACAGCGGGCAATTTTGGCTCCCACTCCAACGTCTACCGCGTTGGTCAGGTATGCAATGATCTCTGTTTGGCCCGTGTGTTTTGAAGATGAAGTGCGCCCACTAACTCGGCAAGATCTTGATGAGTATCATCACATTGGCAAAGCCCTTGGTTCCGCCTGTGCCCGTGTTGCATTATATTGAGCAACGGGAAGTGGGACCCCAGTTCGACTGGAGGACGAACCCGTTGCCGCAAGCACAGGTTGCTGGAGTCTTGAGCAACGCCGTTGCAAGATACAACGCCGAGCTGCCCAACAACGGAAATAATGAAGTCAGGACTCTCAGAGTGACGATGGATGCCTACCCTGAGTTGACGCGCATCAATCCCGCAGATGTCGAAGATGGCGATGCTGCCGTCGTGCTGTTTCCCTACGACCAGAGACTACGCGGCGGCTGGTTCTGGACGTATGCAGCCATGCTGAAGATGAAAAACGACCAGGACATTGAGATCTACTCCACGCTTGGCGTCTGCGATCCCGAACTGCTCGATCTGATCTGTCTCATGATGGCACATCGCCCATCTCTACGCCCATCTCTGAAAACGCTGAAACTTGCCGCTTCAATGTCAACATCTATAACCGTAAAGAAAAAGCGGATTGCAGCCCAAAAAGACACCACTGGCACCCGGAAGCGAGACGCGGACCACTACACCAGATCGTACGCACAGGCACAGTTCGAGTTGCTGTACAAGGGAATAACTCCACCCAAGCATCGATTCCCAGCCGGAGGAAATCATATCATTCCTTTTTCAAATGAAGTGGCTGGCGATATTATCCGTTGGGACGACTACGAGTCTGAACTGTCAGAGTAATTGCTGATTTTTTTTTCTGTTCCTCGCCTGGTCTTGGTTTCTGTATCTGTATTTTTCTTTTTAAATTGCAGTTGCTTTTCTTTGTCGTGTATTATTAGTTTTTTTCAAGTTGTTTTCCTTCTTTATTTGAAAATATTTATCTTGCTTATCATAGCCTTTTCCTCAATTGTCTATTCTGATACACTCAGTTGCCTTTAGCCTTCTTGCCTCCCTTGCCCTTGGCTGCCGCTGTAGCCGATGCAGCAGCGGACGCGACCGTGTTGGCGGCAGCAGCAGCCGCAGTGGCCGTGGCGACGCCCTCGGAAGCCTTGAACTCCGCATCAATGGAAGAGAAGATGGCACCGGTAGTTACAGCGCCGACTATATCACGTTAGTTCACCGTATTTGTAAGACTCTTAAGGCGAGTTTACTTACCATCACCGGCTGCAACGAGTGCGGCGGCCTCGGCGGCGGCGTCAGCGGCAGCAACACCCTTGGAACCGTCGTTTGAGGCCTCGTTGACACTGGCAGCAGCCGCAGCGGCATCAGCCGTTGCACTGGCCTGTGCGTTGTTGTTCTTCTTGGGAGCAGCCATGGCCAGAGAGGCGCTGGCGCTGAGGAGCAGAACGAGGGTGGAAAAGTACTTCATTGTGATGGTTTTGAATAAAATCGACCGGCGAATAAATTTATAAAAAGAGCACAGCTGAATAGTTAGTAGTTGTAGATGAAAAATGTTTGAGGTTAGACTTGCCTCTGTATAGAAAATAGGATGAATAGAAAAGAAAATGCTGAAGAAGACAGAGAAACAAAGATCAGCCTTCAGACCTGGAAAGTCTTGGCTTAAATACGCAGCCATGAGTCTGTGCCGTACCCTTTGAAAGATCGTTTCGCACAGTTTGTGCCATCGCTCAAGCGCCTTTCGCGGCACAAGATCCGATGTTTGATCCGCGCAGCAGCCGATTTCAAACTCGCCCTCCGATGTACCCTAGCCTATTGAGTAGGGCTGTAATACGACCGCCCCAGAAGGCAATATAAGGTTTCTTGGCGTGGGGATAAGCCGCCAGCTCGACTTGGCAATGTGAGACTCGTCTTTTCTTCAAACCGTTTCCTCAAACTTTCCATCTCGGGGTAAGTTTTGCCGGCTTGTGGCCATGACACATTCTTGGCATCTTGAAACACCAGGGTCTCGCTGGATATTTATATCACATTCACCGTCAATGGTAAGCAGCGCTCACAGACCTGTTGTATTTGTTTCACATGATTGCAACCATAGAATCAAGGGACAAGTGATTGGAAAAAACTGTTGACATTCTAACTATATCTTGCGTGACCAGACCGAAAATAAAATTGAAGGAAAGGAAAAAAAACCTAACGATATGTTCTGTCCGTCCGCAGACGTTCCGAATCATCCTTCTTGTTGCCCAGTGCAATCTTGCCGACTGCAGCGCCCTTCTTAACATCCTGCATCATCACCACTGTGCCACCGAACTTGCGTACACGATCGGCGCCGCTCATCGTCGGATTAGTTGCCGGCAGGTGAAGGTACCGGCTGTTGCGGGCCACCGTGCTTGCATAGCCGAGAATGTCCGGCGCCACGACGCGCGACTCGATCACGACACTGATTATACCCATGGCCAGTAGGATCACGGCACAAATATACAAGAGAGCGAGATATGGCGTGTGGATGACAAACACCAGATCGGAAGTGTAGCACCACTCGGCTGTGGTGGACCGGAACATGGACGACGGGATCAGTAGATTCTTGACGAGAAGATCCGTCACGTTTTGTGCATTCTCGACGAGTTCGAGGTCAGTGCCATTGTTCATGCCGAGTTCGAGTAGGAGTGTCGGGTATGCTGTGCGACATGCACCCGGACAGTAGCCCGAGTCCATCCAGGAGTTGAAGGCAAAGGAGAACGTGCTGCCAAACGCCTCGGGTGTCGTGTTGTTGCTCATGTCATACCACCATGCATAGGATGTATTGTATCCGTCGTTCTCTTTGTGAGCGGTGAAGGAGAACAATTTGTCAAACTTTTCTCCATTCGAGGCCATGAATCGCTCGACTGTTTTGTTAGCGGTTGTCGATTTCCTCTGCTTTTCTTAGATGCCGAAACTTACATGGAGTAATGGTGACTTTTCCAGTGTATTCTGTCGGGGCGATGGCGGCCATAAAATCATAGCTAAAGTCGTAAAATTCCGTGCGGTTCACCGAGTTGTCAATATACTCGGGCTCGCCGACGGTCAGACATTGATATGGGGCATTGTTTTTGTAGTCCTCCTGGGCAATGCTGCAGGTGATGTTGTAGGTCACGAATCGTTGCTTAAAAGGACACTCAATGTACGAGTAATGGGCCGTGCTGTTTGGGTAAGGAGCCAAGTAGTCGCTCGTCTGGTTGATAGACAGAAATGTGCTCGCCGACTGGTTGGCATACCGTTCACTGAGCCAGTTGAATGAGCCCCAGCGCAACATGTCGGGCGACTTATCGTCCGGCGGATTGCCGTTGGCGTCGTACTCGCTGTCATTGTAGCCATAGGACATGTAAAAGGTCGGCGTCTCAGTCAAAGCCGGGTACAGCTCATAGTACTCGACCTTCTTCGCCATATCAGCGCTGTTCAGAATTGACCAATCGCCACAGTCAAACTGGAAATATGAGCTGTTCAACGCAAATGTGAAGGTCTCGGTGCGGTCCATGTTGGCTCCCGTCACATTGTACTCGTACTTGGAGACGGTCTCGTAGTCGTAGTATCCGGGGTACTGCTCAGCGAACATCATAGACTCAGTGAAAAAGTACGGGATGCCAAACACGGACGACAGCCCGCCGTTCTCCATGAATGTCTGCGGGTTGCCCCAGGAGTCCTGGTAGTAATGCACCTTTTCGCCATTAAGACCGGCATCGGGATCAAAAGTGGTAGAGAAGGCCATAGTCGCCTCTTGCATGTGCGTGCCCCAGTTGTTGCCATCCAAGTAGAAGTCGTCGCTCGTGTCGAAAATGGGGTTTACACCGTCACGGCTGAGGTAGTACATAGTAGACTCATTGCAGGTAGGCACCCACTCGGTCGATGCGACACGCACAATAGCTTGGCCGCCAATCGGCGACAGACACCAAGAAACAAAGATGATGAGGGTGTAGATGTCGAGGCGGCGAAGCATGATGGGCTGCTTGAGGGCGCTGGCAAAAGAGTTGCTGCCAACAAGCTGCTCCAGCTGCATCAGCTTAATGCCACGCTCAACGCGGTATGTCGCATACGTCTTGAAGCACTGCGCGACGACGGCCGCAAAGACGATCGGCCACGCCGACACGGCAAACTTGAGGGCACCGTCAACGGCGTTCCAGTGGGAGCCTTTGCTCTTCCCAGCCATGAGCGTGGCGCCGATAGCGAGAACTGTTGATTAGCAATGCCGATTATCATGAGGTGTGGAGTCAAGGGGGTGCACTCACGAACAAAAGCAAGGGGAAGAATGATGGACAGACTGGCCATGAAGTAGAACGAGAACGTGCCCCAGTGGTGAGTGAGCTGCGACGCCTTGTTGTCTTCATCCAGCTTCTCCAAATCCTTGTAGCCCATCTTGTATGTAATCTTTTCCTTGACAGGGCTCTTGATATCGGGCGACGCGGGCGCGTCTGGTGAGATGTCGCGAGCCTTTGCAGCTGGCGGAGGTGTGGGTGCAGCTTTTTTGTTGTACTTGGTCTTGTTTGCGGCAGTATCGTATGCATTCTTTGCAATGGCCTTGGTACTGATATTGATGCCCTTGTGGTCCTCACTGCTGTTGCCGTGGTCGTGATCGTCGTTGTCATCATGATCATCATGGCCATCGTGTCCGTCGGCATCGCTGTCAAAGTCGAGATCCGAGTCGTCATCAGAAATGACCTGATCGCCGTCCTGGAAGCCATTGTGGTCAAGCTCGATATCAGGCAGCTCACCGATAAGCTGCATGGCAAATCCTCGCAGCAGTGTCCGGCGATACTTGCGCGACCGGCCCATGCGGAACTTGTGTTTCTGCTCCGTGATCATCTGCTGGCGCTGCTCGTCGGTGAGGTCATCTTCTTTGTCCACGGCCACTGCCACGCCTGTCTTTGGCGCCGCTTTCTTTGCTGCTGGCTTTTCTGCCGGGACGGCTTTCGTCTCAATCGGACGTCTGACCTTGACGAGGGTTCCATCGGGCTGGCTGATAGACACAATCTTGTAGGCCACAGACTTGGCCTGCTCTGAGGCCTTGTTGTCTGGCGTCACATCCTCGCCTTTCTTTTCAGCGGCTGCAATCTCCTCCGGTGAAAGCTTCTTCTTGACGACAATAATCTTGCCCTGGGCGTTCTTGACTTTGATCAGCTTGTAGCCAGGCGGTGCTGTCTTGGTTCTCGCCAGTGGTTTGATTTCAGGCTCGGCTTTTGTTGGTGTGACAGCAGCTGCCGGTGCGGCCGCCTTGTCAGGCACGGCGACGCTCTCAATGGGAGCTTTTTCCGCAGTAGCATCGGCCATCTTTGGTGTGGTGATCTCAGGTGAAGACATGGTGGTGATTAGACGTCTACGATAATGTGATGAAGAATCCCAAGTCTGAAAAATGGCACACCTTGCCCTGATATACAACCTTTGGCCTGAATGTCGTGTGATATTTCCATCGGCTACCTCACGTCTCCCTATGCACCACCTTCATTGACTCTTCGTATCTGACCGACCAACATGGTAGAATAACAATTCCTAATCGAGGCCAGCTCAGGTCTAGAATGAACAATATTTTCAATGAGTTTGCATGTAGATCATGCCAATCTGTGTTTTCACTGTATATTTCTGTGCTATTTCTTTGATAAGGCACAGTCGATTCCTGCTTGATTCGTTGTGCGATTTATTCGTGGCTGGCTGAGGCCCAAACTGGCGCCAACTGCACGCGGAAGAAAGCATCCAGACCATCAATACACCTAAAGCCTGCATCTACCCCGGACCTCGATATCGCTGTTTCAATACACTCGAAGGATGTTGTCAATTTGGGAAACTCGCTCGCAAGAGGCATCTCACCGTTTATTGCACAAATTGCATGACTGGCTGACTTTCTTTGGCCCGTCTGACCAGAGCCACGCCCTCTGCAGAGCTATCGACCAGGCAATCAATATTCCCAAAACAGGCACAATTCCAACCAGCAAGCCACAACGCACCAGCTGTCAGCTCGAGAACGGCAATCAAAAAGTCGATCTCTCTCACCACTACAAATCTATTGAAACCTATTGATAGGGCTGAGCGGTTGTATCGCTATTGCCCCAACCACGCTGCGACCGCGTGGCCGGCATGACCGGTTTGTCGCCATTTATCGGCCAGGCCAGCCACTGGGTTGGGCGAAAACAATCGAGGCTTGCAATAGTCAATCTTTTATGGGTGACTTGATATTGAATATTACTGTGACTAAGATCTCCTTGCTTCCTATGTTTATTCCGCCTCTCTTTCCGTCTTTTCGTCTGTTTTTCTGGCAGTCAATTTGACCCGCAGAGGCGGTTTCTGCCACGTACTGTAGGCCCGGATATTCTTCATGTCGCCCTCGGTATCCCATTTAGCTGCGTTGTCGGCGAGAGAAAGGTCAAATCTGAAGAGAATGCGTGCAAGGGCAATTCTCTGCTCCATGTACGACAAGTCTTTTCCAATGCACCCGCGCGGTCCAAGAGAAAATGGCCGGCTTGCCAGCTTCTTGTCGGACGCATAATCTTGGTCGATCCAACGCTCGGGGATAAATTCATCGGGTCTCACAAAGTTGCTAGCAGAGTGGCTTGCACACCAGCTTGACACCGACACGGCTGTTCCTCCGGGGATGTGGTGGCCGTCAACAATATCACCCTTTGCCTGGATCGTACGCAGGAATCCAATCGGTGCTGGAGGAAACATGCGCAGCCCTTCTTCAAGGCAGGCGTTCATGTAAGTCAGTCCTTCGACAGCACTGACAGTTATCTCCTTCTCGGACGAGAAAGCCGTGCGTACTTCGTTCTTTGCCTTTTCGTAAGTATGTGGGTGTTTCAGCAGGAAATTTGTGACTGCCGCCAGCGAACTCGCTGTCGTTTCACTTCCGGCGACACTTTACGGTTAGTTTTCTTGAATCTTTGACTGAAAAATAAAAGTAAACTCACATAAATAAAGCAGCATTGACAATGACTTCATTTTGCGAAAGATCATAGTGTTCACCCTGGCGTAGGATGTAATAGATGAAATCGCGACGGTCACTCTTGGTGTCCTGAATGCGCCGCATCACCTTGTCGCGACTGTACGACAGATGGTCGGCACGCTGCTGGCTGAGCTTTCCCTGGCACAGTTTCTGGGTGTAATTTTGTAACCACGATCCGGGCGTCGCAAACCGGCGGCTGGCCTGTTCAATCGCACCGGCCTTGACTGCGTCGAAAATGAGATGGATCCAGAAGTGAAAATCGCCTCGCTCCAGACACCCAAACGACTCGCCAAAACTCAAGTCGCCGATAACGTCAAAGGTGAGGAAGTTGTACCACTTGACAATGTCGAAAGTCTCTCCGGTGGCCGCGAATCCGTCTAGCCGTTCCATAAGCAAGTCAATAAAGTGCTGTATCAGTGGCTCTTGTTCCCACAACGCTTTTTTCGAGAAGCCGTGAGACAGAGCTTTACGCTGGCGTGTATGGTTCTCGCGGTTCGCCATGCTGATAGTAGATACTCCCGGCACAGGATCAATAGCGCCGACATGAATGGGGTCTTTCTCGAGGTCAAGTCGGCCGGCTTTGTGGCCATAGATGTCCGTCCATGCCTGCACCGAGTTGAATGCAAGCTCATTTGGTGACAGACGGACCACTGGGCCATATTGGTCGTGTAATCTTCTTGTCTGCATGGGCATGCGGCCTTGCAGTGTCCAGATGACGCCGGGGATCCATGATATACGGTTGGCAATCGGTCCTGGAAAGCGAGCAAGTGGATGGAACCAAAGACGGTAGACAGAGACAACAACAAAGTAGGCAATGGAAATGACGGCAAGGCTTGTGCCTGCCAGGTTGAGGCGGTTGATGATATTTTCCATGATACAGTTAATTTGTTTAAGATACAATCAATCTTTTGACTTCAACCCCGAGTTGGTTCTTTATTTATACCAATGACGTCCATGGTAATTATCATCTTTATTTCGTGTATCGGTCGTTTCTGCGAATAAAATCGAAGTAATTTGTATGCTTTAACAACACCAAAAGCACATCCGACACCCCGATACCCCGACACTCCGATTCATGTTTTAATCAAGCGGGGAAGCACCATGAATCGTAACTATGAGTTCAACTCGTCTTCAACATTAACCGGGATACGATACCCGGAATTTAGACAAAGCACTTTTCCTTTGCTTCCAACTCCAACACTGAATTTACCGTATCCATGACACTCGTTTCCAAGCTGCGATACGTGCTGATCCCCAACATGTCACGCGACCGGCTGTTGTCAAATTGGTAGACATCGGAAGGCATATCGTCCGGGGTCTCCTCTGCTGGCGGTATTCTCGCGCCCAGGGACTTGTTCGTGGCGGTGCTCGACCGCACAATGTCTGCAAGTTTTCCGTTGGAAAAGTGTCCACCGACGACGTAGAACCGCCGCCCACCGGCTTCAGGTACCAGCATCGCTTGCACATGGGCCGCGGCCACATCGCGGACATCCACCCAAGTAAACACCGGTCTTGTAGGCGGCATTCCTCCTGTGCCGTCGTGGGATTTCAGCCATTTTCCAAGCGCAAGGTCGCGAATACGGTGATTGGATGCATTGACATCATCGAGGCTTGTCAGCCACGGTTGAAGCGGGCCAAACGTATATGTGCAATTGATGACGGACAACTCAAAGGATGTGAATCGTTCGTGGCTGGTGGGAAGCAACGCTGTTTCTCCGGCATTGTCCAAATCGTCGGTGCCATTCACGAACGCCCAGGCTGCACGCTCGGAAAATACTTTGCTCGCCTCGTAGGCGTTTGATGGCAGCTGCGCCTCAGCCCAAGTCATTGGTCGCCAGCAGGACTCACTGTAGACGGCCGCATGGTTGTTGGGATTGATCATGGCTGCCGACGAGGATGTCAGGACGACGCGCCGGACGCTTGGGGCATGTTTATGGACTGATTGGAGCAGACCGCGGGTGCCGCGAATGGCCGGGTCGAGGAAGTCGCGGACTGGGTCGGTGATGTGCAGCTGATACGGTGATGCAGTGTGAATCACGTAGGCAAATGTGTTTGACTTGAAGACATTGTCAAAGGCACCTTCACGGGCCACATCGTCAACAAGTGCATAAGCGATCAAGTGGCGATGAGCTGGGTTGACTGTGTCGACGATGGACTTGCCCTTGGCATCTGTGCGGACTGTAGTCACGACCGGGTGGCTATTGTGTGAGACCCTGACTTTATATTTTCTTGACTTTAAATTCTTTTGTTTAACACTTACCCTTTCTCAATTAACAAATTGAGGATATGCGAGGCAATGAACCCGGTCCCGCCTAAAAGTCAGCTTGTCGTTCGATGTAGATGACACGAGACGCTTACCCGTGAGAAGAACGCTCTCTTTGGCGTGAGACATTGTGATGTTGATTGAGAAATCGAGATGCGATTTGCCGCAATGAACTACATATTTATCGCACTTTTCGTTGGTCGCATGTTTCGGACCTCCCCGCGATGCTCCGACGCGGCAAACGACATATCTTACGAACAAGTACGCTCTCCGCATCTCACATGAGGTTCTCCAACGCGACTCCGATGATCGCCATTAGGCGACGTCAGTTTGTGTGACTTTGTATATTATATCGTACATCTAGACCGCCGAATACATTTTTCTATCTAATACTAAGAATGTGCAAATCCATCGAAATGACTTTCCATGTGGCAATTGTTGGCGGCGGCATCACGGGGCTGATGCTCGCGATCGGACTGCGCACCCGCGGCGTGTCGTGCACAATCTATGAACGCACTGCTGGCATCTCGGAGACGGGTGCAGGCATCGGCCTGAGCCCCAATGCCGAAGTAGCCATGCGTCTGCTTGACCCCGCCGTCCACGCCGCATTCAAGTCGGCCATTACCCCCAATGGCGAGGACTACTTCCAATGGGTCGACGGCTATGCCACTGACGAGCTGATGTACCGTTTGTACCTCGGCAAGGACGGCTTCCAGGGCGGCCGCCGGTCTGAGCTTCTGCAGTCGTGGGCCGCGCTCCTGCCGAACAGCAATAGCATCATTCAATTCGGCAAAGAGCTGGTCGGTATTGACGACGATGCCGACAAGAGCAAGCCAGTCAAGCTAGCCTTTGGCGACGGTACGTTTGCGACGGCCGATGTCGTTGTGGCCTGCGACGGCGTGTGGTCGCGCGTGCGGTCGCTGGTTTTTGGCGATGCGTACCGGGCAGCGTACTCGCACCAGTACTGTTTCCGCAGTGTCGTTCCAATGGAGGCGGCACGCGCTGCCGTGGGAGACCACCGCTCGTCGACGCGATTCATGTACAACGGCCAGGGCGCACACGCCATTACCTACCCCGTGGCCAAAGGCGCCATGCTGAATGTGCTGGTGGTCGTCGGGGATCCCAATCCTTGGACGGGCAGGGGCAAGTCGGACGTGGAAAACGGGCTTGTGTCCGCCGATGGCGCGACTGCCAACCGGCAGACAACGGGCAAGGGCAACCGAGCCGATGCCGAGCATGTGTTCCGCGACTGGCAGGACTGTGCTAAAGGTGTTGTCAGCCTGTTGCCCGACGAGCCAGACCGCTGGGCTGTGTTCGACATGCTAGAGAACCCCGTTCCGTCCTACAACAAGGGCCGCGTGGTACTTGCTGGCGATGCTGCGCACGCGTCTGGACCTCACCTAGGCGCCGGTGCGGGCTTTGGAATTGAGGACGCTCTTCTGCTTGCAACTCTTTTGGGTGACATCTCCAAGACTGCAGTAACCAGCAAGTCGCTCGAGTCCACTCTGCAGGTCTACAGCGATGTGAGATACGAGAGAACGCAATGGCTTATTGAAGCATCCAGAGATGCAGTGGACCTCTTCCAGTGGCGCGATGAGGCCAAAGGCAGGGATGCCGAAATATTCGCCCGAGAGATCACATGGCGGTTTTACGAAATCTGGAATTATGATTTGGAAGGGATGCTCTCTGAGGCTAGGGCAAAATGTGCAGTCTAGCTTTCTAATACTTTGGTTTTTAAAACTTTTGATTTCAACGTCTATCTGAATATATGACTGCACTTTCGTCCATTTATCAGTCCTTTTCCTGGCCATCTGTTCCTCTACTTGTACCTCGTCCTCTTCGGGCGAAGTACGCTCACAGACGGCTGCTTATCCTTGGGGGTGCTGGTGTACGTATATGTTGTAATCTTGGACATGATATGAGTGAGTTATATGTGATGTTGTACATACTGTGCAAATGGTGCAACGTAAAGTTATCAACAGGGTGACCTCTGTCTTCATTTGTTTTAGTTTAGGACTCTTCGTACCGGATTTCTTTGCTTTGTGACCGAGTTGCTTCAGCCTTCGAGTCGAGTGTTTCAAGGTTTAGTAGCAGCTTCTGCTACTGGGGTGCAAGCTTTAGGTGACGAAGAGCTGAATGATTGCGTTACTGCCCTCCTTGTTCGCGAAACCTTTAAAGTATAAATAGGTCATCTGCTTTTGGTTAGGAAATTATTCTTTCTTTTTGACACCTCAGAAAACAAGTGACACTCAAATACATAAAGACCTGAAAATGGGTAGAGACAAGGAGCCGAAGCCCCCTAAGAAGGATGACGAGAAGAAAGAGAAGAAGAAGCTGAACAGCCGCGACCGAAGCAAAGTGCGGAGGGAGAAAAAGAACAAAAAGTATGAGAACTAGCTTCTCTCCCTCGAGTAAATAGATGTACTTTTTATTGCGTTGAGATTTCTGCTGAGTTCTAGTTTTCTTGGAGTAGTTAAAATAGAAAAAAAGAAATCTGAAAGAACACCTTATTGCGGTGATAATGACCATTTTTCTGGAAACTGGTCCATAGTGTCATGTTTTTCACGACGCTAATTCAACAGTTAGATGTCCATTAAATTTTCTTGTATTACAATAATATTGACAGAGACTCCCAGTAAATCACAAAAAAGCCCACCTGGCGTAAACGGTGATGATGATAGCAATTAATACGGTGTGTATAGTTTAATCAAATGCTACAATACCTATCTACACAGTCATGGCCTCCTGCTACACGAGTTCACAGCTTCACTCTACCAATACTCTCATGATTATGATTCTATCAACAACACGGACAGTCCGTCACTATGCCCAATACTGTTAAATTGGCCTTGCTAGCCTCGCTTGTCACTCACAGACGCACCCATTCACTTAGGATAGCTTGCTGTGAGTGACGGGGTTCCAAGATGCCCGCAGTTGGAAGAGCATAAAAGGGCCAGCCAGCCTCCCCCTCGGCCAGACAAACCTTCTTCTCTGCATCAAATCATTTATCTGTCTTCAAAGTTCCAAACATCCAGTCATCTTCATATTCTGTCACATTGACCGTTTAACACCGGAATTTCCTTGGTTATCTCAGAATGACTTTAAAGAAGACCGTGAAGAAGGAGGTCAGATTCGACGACAATGTAACCTACATCAAGTAGACCGGCATTGTCCACGTGTCAGGATGTGACATTTTAATTCTTTTGCGGTGCTTTTAGTTATCTATTTTGCAAATAGACCATTCATACCTCTATATGTTTCTGTGAATTGTCATCGTATGCGTTACTGTCAATGAAGTGATATATCCGATAACTGGTCTTTTACATTATTTTCTCTTGATTTATCTAGGAGGCGGCCTTCCATAACCAGTTGTATGGATGTCACCAAGTGCTTTCAACTTTTCTGAATTGTCACCAAGCGCTTTCAGCTTGTTTTTAATTGCTGTTGTTTTTTCGACAAGCGGCTGGATTGGTAGAAGAAACAGAAAGTTGAAGAACTCCTTTGTCTGACCTTTTCATGTCATAAAACGCCTCCTAGCTAGGCTCCTCGTTTTCTTCGTGTCAACAACGACAAGCTCGTGACAAGTTTTAGCTAAAGGAGGCCGCCAGTGCAAGGACCATGTCACAACAGCAGGCTCTGTGACGAACTGGTACAGGCCAGGTATAAAAGTCAGCAGAGTGTCATGCAACTCTTTCTATCGCGACTTTCTTTGCTCCATCTGCAACCACATCCCAATTTGAAAACAACGGTAAAATCTGACTAAATCTAACAAAATCCTACATAATGGCAAAGGGAGACGAGAAAAAGAGAACACGCCCGGGCCCATCGCCCAAGCCGCCGCCGAAGCATGTCGAAGAGGGGACTCCCACGCCGCGGCCTTAATGTTTGCCTCAGATAGCTCTATGATCTCTGCGCTGTATTACTCGAAAATAAAATTCTATTGATGAATAAATGGAATTCCTAGCAGCCAATGTTGATCAAGTGACCCCAAATCCTCTCGTAGTCGTTGGCGTCAAGGAGTGGTCACTTACACGCCGATTTCCTAATTAGGAAACTTGGTGTTAGTGCCCAGCACGACTACATCCTCAAGCACAATCCGACTTGATCACGACCAGGACGCAATGACAAAGTCGCTGATAGGGTTATGGTTTTCAGTGATTTTATCATTCATTGTCACTGTAGACATTCAAGTATAAAAGGCCAGCTTCCCTCTGCATTGTGGACAGATTCTTAATTGAATTCAAACCACAACATCAAGGACAAATTTGATCACTGTCGATGTGGTCCATAATCGTCTTATGTAATCAGGGGGCGGCTGACTAAGGCAGTCGTCTCCACACCACGATGAGGCACTTCTAGAGATTTGGCTACATCTTACGATAGTTAGACTTAAAAAGGCAGACATTATTACGGAACCGAATATTTATACTACTTATTGTAAAAGGGGTCTGAATGCGGATTTCTAGTGTTTTTAAATAGCTTAAATATAAATCGTTTTTACCGATAGTTATAACTAAAGTATTAGAAGGTATACGTATTTTTTAGTTTTTTCGATTTTATAAGATTAAATATCGCGATAATTAATAAAAAAATATTATAAAAATATTAGTAAAAACATACTAAAAATATTAAAAATATCTAACTTTTTATTAATTAATTATTTTATTTTTATTTTTATAAGATTAATATTTATTAATAATAACTAATTATTATTACTAGTATAACTATCGATACCGGGAAAACGCCCGGTACTATTACCGCTATTACCGAGTACGGAGCCGCTACCGAAAAGCTACCCGCCGAATAAATAACCGTAAAACTTACGGTAAGAAAAGCCGTTACGTTAACTAATAAATTTATTACGATAGTTACCGCCGACTTAATTAACGTCGACGCGTCGTTATTATAAAACTTTAATAATTACTTCGACGGTTAAAGTAAAAAGTATTTCGACTACTTATTTATAGCTAATTTTATAGCTCTTAAAAAGCTTTTAATACGTCGTAATATTTTTATATTTACGTATAATAAAAAAAGTAATACGATAACTAAAAGTATTATTAAAATTACGATTAGCCGTATAAAAATACTTAATTAAACGAAAACTAGTTATACTTCCGTAAAAAAAACCGTAATTCCCGGTAATACGTCTAACGGCGTTATAACGGGTAACGAAGTTATCTAAAAAAAACTCGGTAAAAACAAAATCTACCCGATTTTTTAAAAATTAAGCTCGCCGAAGCCCGGTACTAGTAATATCGCCGGTCTTTTAAAAACTAGCCGTCCGTCGATAACTTCGTTTATTAAAGCTACCGTAAACCGTTAACTTTATATACCTTCGGTTAACTTTAGCGACCGTAATTTTTATCGTTAGTTAAATATTAAATATTTAATTAATACTAATTTTTTCGGCTACGTAAAACCGCCCGACGGCTATAAAAATTCTTTTCGAAGCTAACGCCGTTTCGATAAGACTAACGCTCGACTTTTAACGTAAAAATCTTTTTAATATTATTAATAATAGTATCTCGACGAAGCTAACGACTTCGGCGTTAACGACTACTAGTATAAAGTTAATTACGTTTATAGTAGCTTATAATTAAATAACGATAGTTTATCGATTTAATAATATAAAAGTCTTATAAAAAGTTATAAAAAAAACTAATAAAAAGCTATTAACGAGTTTCGGCGTTTTATACCGGAAAAAACGGTTTATTTCGGTTTTTTCGATAGTTATAACTTTTATTACCGCGTTATAACTTTTTTTCGGGAGTATAAAGTTAGTTATATATACGTCGACCGTATTATAGCTTTTACTTTATATATAATAAACGATACGATTATTTATAAGTACGCGGAAAAATTTTATAAAGCTTACGAAATATTACTATATTTATAATACTAGTTATTTAACGAAATTAAAAATTAATATAAATCTAAAATAATATCAAAAAAACGTATTACGAAATAATACGTACTTACTTATAATTACGTCGCCGCCGTTAACTTCGGATAGTCTATCTTTAAAGTAACTCGTATCTTTTATAAAAAACTAGTAATAAATTAAAAATATTTACCCCGCGATAATATAAATAAATCGCTTTTTAATCGGCTTAAAAATACTTTTACCGGTTACTTTAATACCGTATACGCCGCCGTAGCCGCCGTTAACGTTATTATTATACCGGCCGTATATATAACTAAAATACGCGTTATACTAGTCTCCGAAAACATTACGGCTAAAACTTATAATATTACCGGTTAAAATACTTTACCTATCGGTACTTTCTACGTCGATAAGATATATCGCCGGGCCGATAAAGCCTAAAACGTTAATAAAACCCCGAAGACACGGCTTTTCCGTTTATTTAATAAACTAGCCCCCGCCGAAACCCCGGGCCGTAAGTATTTTATTTATAAAAAAAAAAACTACGAATAGTCGAAGTATTTAACGAAAAAAAAAACTAATTATTAACGCCGGTAATAAAGTACTAAACGTACCGTAAGGCAGTATTTTATAAGCTTTAAAGCCGCTTAAGGAAATAAAATAACAATTTACTTTATAAACGGTATACGTTAAGCTATAAAAAAAATTACGAAACGCGATAAAAATAAATACGATTATATCGAAAGAAACGAAAGTAATAACGATAATTTCGTCCAATTAATATTTATAACTTATATTATAGCCTTACTAATAAAAAGTATTACTACGGTATAATAATTAGCTAAAATAAATACTTACTACGCCGTTACCCGCTAAAATACCCCGAAAAACTCCGTCGTTACTCGTTTTAAAAACAAAAACGTATTCCGAAGTTTTTTTATCGATACCGGTATAACTACGTACTTTATTTACGGTATACTATAATTTAACGTACTTAAGAAAATTCGTAAAACTATTACTATAGATAAAACTACCGTTAGTACGGCTAAAATCTAGTATAATATCGGTATTATTAACTCGGCGGGTTTTTTTACTATAAAAACGTTTATCGGCAACATTATATTTTATATTACGCCGACCGATACTTTTTTTTTAATCTTACTTAACGATCTTAACCGCTTAAACTATATTTTCTATAATATACGCGATATATATACGACGCCTTAAAAAAAAGTCCCCGTAGTACGTTACTTCGGTTACGCGTTTATTACGGTATTTAAAATAACGTATTATATTAATTATTATAGCTTTTATACTACTACGGAACTAAAACGTTTTTACCGTCGATTTAAATACTTATTAATTTTTCGATTATATATATTTTTAAAAGCTATAAGTAGTAATAAAATAACGTATAAAGAGTTTTAAAAAATAAAAAAATATTATTACGATTACTAAAAAAATAATAGTTTTTCGAAACGATTTAAATTTAACTTTAAAGACGGCGATAACGTAATCTTTAACGGTACGGTATAAGTCGACGTAGGCTATATTAATAAAATATTATATATTTACGTCGTTAATTTAGTAATAAGTTATATAGTAACTCGATAATTAACCGATATTTTTACCTAGTATACGTAAGATAAATTTAAAAAGTATTAAATAAATATATATATTAATTTACCGAACGTAATCGTATACGATTAAAATATAAATTTTATATTAAAAAACTTTAAAAATAATATTTTTATTATAAACTTAAAAGTAAAACCGGTACTTATAAAAGTTTACTATAGTATCGGCTTAATTAAACGTTACTACGGTACCTTATAAAAGGCGTATTTAATTATTATACGAAAAGCTTTTAAATTATTACGAGATTTAGTTTTATAAATAATAGTAAAAGTAGTTAACGATACTATAAAGCCTAATAGCTTCGTACTTACTTTACTCGTTTTCGAAGCTTACCTTCGACTTAACGTATTAAATATATTAGCCGTCTTAATAATAAAAAAAGCTACCGTTATTAAAACCGTTATAAAAGTATTAAAAATAAAATAAACGTAACGCGCCGTTACGGAAACGTTCCGGCTAACTAATAAGCCGTTACCGATTATCTTCGTTTTAAACGATTAAGTATTTATATACCGTTTTTCCTTCGGCTACGGTAATACTTTTAAGTAAGCTAAATAAAACGAGCTATATAAAATAAAAACCGTTAACGATTATAACATTACCGTAAACTTCGGTAATAGTATCGAAAGTATATTTCGAAATACTTCGGTAAAGCTTTATAAGTCTAAAGATTAATCGAAAAGCGCCGCGCCCGGCGCCGATATTATAGACGATATTATATTACCGCTTAAAGTATTAGTATAGAAAAAAAAAGGCCGGCCCCGAAAAGTTACCGCGTTTTTACCCGGTATATTTATAAAGATTTATACCCCGAACGGCTCCGTTTATATAACGAAACCCCTATTAGAACTTAGTTTTAAAACTTTACGTTTTTTTAAAGTAATTAAACTACTTAAAAAGGGCGTTTTTACGTTAATTATACGAAGTTTAATACCTCGTAGTACCCGTACTTTTAAAAAACGTTTCGTAGACGAAATAAAGTACGCGGGTATTATTTAAATTATTAAAAAAAGTCGTTTCGTAGTATAAAAGTATAACGATAAAAAAACGGAAATAAAGTTAAAAACGTTATTTATAATTATAAAGATAAACTAAAAAAAGCATTTATTTATTACTTTAGTTAAATTATTATAAAAAGAAATACGTTTTATAGTACGCGATATTTTATAAGCTTATATATAGTCTATTACTTATTTTACCCGTAATTTTTTCGTCGACTTTTACGATAACGTACGTAATATACTAAAGCTTTTTTTTAGTAAAGTTATTTAAATCTTTAAACTTTTATACGGAGTAATAGAAACAGGCAATTATTAGTAAAATATATATTTTAGATTTTATACTAAAGCTTTAAATATATATTAGTCTATTTACGATATATACTTTATAATACGTACCGATAAAATTTATAACGTCGTTAGCTTTTAAACTAACGATATTTTTATATTAAGTAACTAAATATTTATTAACTTAAAAAAAATTATTATCGCGAAAGTTAGTTTTTTAATTAAATTACGAAAAATATTAAATAGTAGTTAACTATTTAAATTTAATAGTAGTATACTTACTTTAGTTATAGACGGGTTAATTTACTTTTTATAGACTACTTAAGTAATTAATATTTAATTAATTACCGTTAAACTACGTATTTCTTACGGTATACGCGGGAAAAAAATAAAGCTATTAACTACTAAATAATAATATATAACCTAACGCGCCCGGGGCGTATACGTAGCTTTTATATACTAACCGAAAGCGGCTTTCGACTTTTCCGCCGTTATATAACGTACCGACCCCGACGCGGAAAACGTCTAAGTATTAAATACGCGACTTTAGTAGTAAATCGATAACTTAAACCGAAAGCTACGTTTTATATTATTAGACGAAGAAACTATTTAAGTCGTTGTTTTCGTAAACGGTATATTTATAAATAATAAAAATCTTTTATCGTAAATTAGTTATATTATTATAATAAAAGACGTTACTAATACGTATAATATCGTATATTAATCGTTTATTAAGTATAAAAAAGTAACGAAATTAATATTTGTAACCGAGTTATATACTTTCGTTTAAAGTTTTAACGTTAATAATTACTTTAAAGTTATATTCGATTAACTATACGGGAAATAAATTTTTTTTATATTTTATACTAATAATAAATTCGTTTTCGATACCGTTATTAAACTAAAAGTTACTACTAAAAAACGGTTTATAATCGACGTAACGATATTCCGTTAAAACTATAAAAAAAAAAAAGTCTTAAAAATAAAATAAATCGTAAAAAATATTAACCTCGCCGATATTATAATAAAAACGAAAATATATAACGTTTTAACGCGTTTTATCAACTTAAACTTTATTAAATTAAAAAAAAAAAAATAAGTAAAAAAAAACTAAAAAAAAAAACGGTAATTTAACACCCGAAAACGTATACAAAAATAAAAAGAAAGTAAAACTTTATTAACACCCGAAAACGTAAAAAAAATTTCAAACGTAAAAAAAGTTTTAATAGTTTTTATATATATTTAGATTCTAAACGCACATCGGTTCAAAATTATCACGACTTTCAAAAAAAAAGTCAATATCGATATAGTCCATAATCGTCTTATGTAATCAAAGGGCGGCTGACTAAAGCAGTCGTCTCCACACCACGATAAGGCACTTCTAAAAATTTAGCCACATCTCACGATAGTTAGACTTAAAAAAGCAGATATTATTACGGAACCGAATATTCATACTACCTACTGCAAAAAGGGTCTGAATGCGGATCTCTGGTGTTCTCAAATAGCTCAAATACAGATCGTTTTCACCGACAATCACTTTATTCCGTCGACTCCGATAATACATCTACCACCGAAAACGACTCAACTACTACGGACCTCCGGAATCGAATTAATGGCTCGCCACGCTAGAATGAGATACTACGCACCTCCTCCCGTTGTTAAAGAGCCCGATCTTGATGATGACTATGCACATTTGCATCCGTTTCCGATAGAGTATCCTGTGTGGTGGGGGCTGGGAAAGATTGACTAGTTTCGTCTTTGAGAGTTATATCATCCTCTTTGAGAGTTATATCATCCTCCAGGCGTTGTAGAGGCGTTGGCTTTTGAATTTCGTTGATTTTGTAACCTGATGGGTTTTCTTTATGAATTTAATTTACTTTTCCTGCATTTGTTTTGATTTCCATTCACTATCAATTCTATTTTATTCTTCTCTGTCAACAACGTCATTTATCCTGTCAGAAGGTCCTTGAATAAGTATTTTAGTTCTTACTGGAAGTTTTTTTCAGAACATTTTGGAAGGATTCTTTCTATTTGCATTTTAAATAATAACAATACCACCCGGAAAGTCAACGCCGAACTTTGAAATAAGTGACCAAATCTGAATACTTTAAAACTGTGTTCAAGGGTACACAGTCTTAAAGCAAAACAACAAATCTGTTAAAGCAACGCGAACTGCTGTCATCAACCCTCGAAGCCTAGCCCTACTTCTACAGTCTAGGTGAGATGTATCTCACGAAAGGATCATCCCTGAAATTAACTCTTGGGCCCGTGTTCATTGTCTGGAGATCAAACATGCCCGGCGCAGTTGGTGGTCTCAGGATGCCTCTCGACGGACCGCTAGCATAACTGACAGGCCCGAGCGCGCTGGAATAGTTGATCTGGCCTGGCGCGGTATTTGGCATGTACTGCATCGGTGGGTTCATCGGGTTCGGCGGAATAGGCCCCGGATACGCGCTCGGTCCACCATATGCGAATGGGGGAGGGGGTCTCGGTGGTGGCAAAACACCTCTCTCGAACATCGGCAGCGGCGGAGGAGGGGGAGGAGGGTATCTTGGATAACCTGGTTGCGGTCCGTACCCAGGAGTCATTGGAGGAAATTGGCCCGGGGGAGGCGGCGGCGGACCCCGGTTTATTCCGGGGGTTTGATAACCTGGTAGCATCCCCGGGTGGGCGGGTCCTTGCATCGGCATCATCGGCATGGGGGGTGGCATACCGTAAGGGTGGCCATGATGGCTCCCGTGGCTGTGGCTGTGGCCGTGGTGACCGTGATGGTGGTGGCCACCATGGTGGTGGCGGTGGCCAGAAGAGTGTCTACCCATGTTGTATTGCAGATGCTGTGGGATTTTGCTTTTGATGCGGTTTTTCTTCTGCGTATTCTCTGGGAACCTAAGCTCCTTTATGCGTAATCCTTTTCCTTCACCTAATCATACTTTTATCCCGGAAGAAGCTGTCACTCTTTCTAGAAATGAGTGAACAGCTATCTTCAAAATAAGCCTCATCACGAGTTCAACCCGGTGTATTATCAACATAGCTACTCTATCATGATAATCTTATAAAAGCCCTTCACTAGATTAAGTTTGTCCTTACTTTCTGTAGAGATGCCTGAGGGGCAGGCTAGTCATATTCTTTTTCTTGCGTAGAGGCGGAGGTTGAGACATTTTATCAGCTGGCTCCGAATACTAGGTGTCTGGCATTTTTAGATGCGTGTTGTGTCTATGAACAAACGGATGAAGGAAACTTTATATGTGAGATCACCGTCTGATATTGAAGAAATGCCATGACAAAGTTGTATTGTTGTTGAAGTTGTTTGTCACAGCGCCACTGCTTCACCGTATGGTCTGAAATATATCATGGAGTTATCGATGACTTAAATTCAAACAATTTTGAAGTAGGGAAAGGCCGTGGATGTCATAACTGAATGCCGAGAGAGCACATCATAAACATGCTCGACACGAACAACTAGATCTTCCCCATAGCTACGCTAAGGTGAGATAATCTACGCCTGCGTAGCAGTCGCGAGTAAAGCACAAACATTGCCAAGTCAAGGAGACAACAAACATATGATTTACAGCCCTTTATAAGACCAAGTCCACCGCTATACGTCGAGGAAAGCTCACAAGCTAGTTGTGTGGAGAAGAGTTACGGCTACTAGAGCGGGATGCCCATATCAAAGTTGAAAATATCCGAATAGCCAAGCACTCCGGCACTATAAGCCCAGTCAAAGAGCCAAAGGCATGCCTCTTGTCCATACTCTGTATCTCAAATAGAGAGCGTCAATGTGATTCACCTACACGCTGTCATTCTTAGTAATCTCAATGATTTTGTGTCGTTGAGCGGGATCTATCACGTGCTATATCGGGGTCCACTTTAACGTGGCTTCAGCCTCGCGATATCTCTTGTGTATTTTTCGTGTTCTTACCCCATGTTTTAAACGGCTTCACATCCTCAAAATGGCCGCCCCCGGGGGCAGAGTGCGGCTCTATAACTACAGGGATATCACTTTTGAGGAGTCGCTCTCTGATGAAGGAAATATCATTGCACAAAGCCAGCAATACAAAGACACCGTTGCCCTCAAAATCCTCCTCTATGAGAATGCCGCTGATCTTTGTCAACTAGTCGCCGCCCACCTCGGCCTTGAAAGTACCCGTGTCCAGATAGACATACCGCAAAACTGGCGCCAAGGCTCTTTCAATCTCGTGCTGCCGATACTAATCTACGATCAAGCCGTCGAGAAGCCGATAGCACGGAACCCAGCCGATTATCCAGATGGACTCCCGTTCATGGACGTATCTGTTATCCGCCGCGTGGTGCTACGCTGGCCTATTCCGGGCTGCTGCGGTGAAACGTTCTACCCCGGAGCCCTTCTAGAGAAAATGTGCTCTGAAGTAGCGTCATACATCTGGATGCAGCGCCACTGTCCTGAAGTTCGCATTCCGCAACTCTACGGCTTCGGTTTCCCTACAGGACAACATGTGAGGGGTTTTACTATATCAATACCGGTATTTATACTGACACTAATACTAATACTCACCGTGTATCAAGTTCACTCAAGCGAGCCGCCTACCTTTGTATCGCCGCGTCGTCCTTTACATCCAACAGGCTATAACCTCTTTTCTACATCTTCCCGTGCCGTCAAAGTATGGCGTCTTCCAACCGCCGTCATTGCCGTCAAGCATCGTACCGGGCTATATGATTTTGGAGTACCTTGGTCCTGAATTCGGTGAAGTTATCACTTCCGCCATCCGCCGTCCTGAAACTCCAGCCCAGGGCGACGACACGCGTCGACGAAATTTGTACCACTCATTGTCACGCATTATGCTGTCAATAGCACGTATACCGCAGCCCAAGATTGGCGCCTTTCATTTTAATCCGACAGACAACACAATCGCCCTGGCCAACCGACCAGTTACATGCGATGCAGTAATGCTCGAAAACGAGGGCGTTCCACGCATTCTACAGCCCGGTGTGCTCTACACTTCGGCCCAGGCCTACGTCGACAAGCTGCTGGAGTTCCAGAAAGCCCGCTTTCAGGCGTTGGCTAATTCGGTTTCCAGCCGCGAAGACTGCGAGTCCCAAATGTCGGTATGGGTTGTGTTTCGCGCCGTCGCCGACTACTTTCGCAACCTACACCGTGGCGAGGATGAGAATAGCAATAACGGTCCCTTTCGCTTGTGTTTGACTGATTTCAATGCGGCCAATTTCTATATCGATAAAGACTGGAATATTACGGTCATGTACGATCTCGAATGGATCGTAGCGTTGCCTTTGTCGATGCACGAGCCGCCACATTGGCTCACGTGGAAACCCCTCGGCCAATATGCCGGCAAACACTTTGATGAGTTCTCTGCGGCGCGGGACGGTTTTATGGAGGTATTTCAGGCAGAAGAAAAGGCGCAAAGCCAGGGCTGCGACAGCACGCCGATCAGCAATGCCATGGACGCCAGCTGGGCTAGTGGTCGCTATTGGTTCAATACGTCGCTTCTGTCTGTGAACGGGCTCCATCTCATCACGCAATACCGCCTTCGTCAAGTGTTCGGGCTTGAAGAGCCGGTAGGTCGAGAATACTGGCGCCTGTGGGCCCCCAACGCGGAAGCCGTAGCACAACAAAAAGTACGAGACCGAATGGCCTACGTCACAAATCTCGCGGCTCTATTTGGCCGTGATCCGTGATATCAAGATGCATTTACGGCAGGGGTCCGGTCAGAATTAAGCAAGTAAGAAAAGGGCTGCATGGATTCCGTGTCAACATGTACGCCGTACGAGTCGTGTATACTTTGATATGATCAGGCCGTCTTGTAGATTATGATTCTCTGATAGACTGACTTGCGTTTTGCTTTGACTTAGTCTCTTCGTATGAACTCCTTTGCATAAATGTGTCATTCGATCCCGACTACAACCTCCTCAGCATCTTCGGTGGTATATCTATACAACTCCTTTACAACGAAACTTGACCACAATACTGCGGAAGACACTGAATTCAATGCAGTCCACGAGCGAGCATACCGCGCACTAGTTGCTGCGTTTAAAAAGTTAAATTGTCAAGACAACAGATCAGAACTTCGAAAGGCAATAAAGTTATCAGCTTGAATCACGAATCCCTTTGCATTCTTTAGTAATGATGTCTCCCACGACGAGCAATCATTATGCACTTGTAAAAGCCCGTCGCTGGATCAAGCCTTTCCTTGCTTGCTGTAAAGATCTCGGAGTGACTGGCTATTCGTGTTCTTTTTTCTGCGGAGAGGCGGTATGTCGGGCATTGTTATCGACTGGCCACGGCACGATGCCTGGTGTTGTTGGTTGTTATGATGATAAGATTCACAGTCCGACAGACTTAGAACGTCTGCTGAGGCGTGTTGAGTATGAAAGGAACCTATAGAGGCCTTTTATCTGCGAGGCCATTGCCTAAGACTCATCTACAATGACAAGGCTGTTGCTTTTATGGGCTTCTACCTTGTCACAGCATAGCTTGTTTCACTTTGCAATTCGACGTAAATCACGGGATTTTGCATTTAGTTCCTTGCAACATGATCCAGGAAACATTGATGGAAAGGTAGGAAGTCGAAGAGATACTAACAAAAATCTCATAATAATCAACTGAGAAAAAACCGGATCAAATTAATAACTGCGGGCTGAAAAGGATTTTGCAAGAAAAAAAGGTTAAAAAAACGAATCCTTTCTGGGAAAAGGAAAAAGCAAAAAAATAAGATATGTGCTCCGATACGGGGAATCGAACCCCGAGCTCGACGGTGAGAGCGTCGGATGTTGACCATTACACCATATCGGATAGTAGTTGTACTATTTGTTGAAGAGTGGCGCACTAGTTTAGTACATATAGTTGGCACCCAGTACGAAAAGTATAGTCCTCTTTGACGACTTACACATTCATCTGTCTGGCAAAGAAAATTTAAGAAAAGCCAGAAAATTAATAATAGAGTGAACGCTATAAAACTGGTATTAAAACAGTGGCTAGAAAAACAAACAAACGTCAAAACGTAACTCCATAGGCCATTACATCCAACCCCGAAACACTCCTTTTCATCTCTTGACTTTATAACGACTATGCCATCTCATAACGCGTCTGAGCCTGTGTCGTCGGCATTTCGCTGATGTGCTGCTGCTGCGGCACTGGGCCAGTTTTGTAGGCAGGTGCAGGCGAGTCGTACAGCTCAGAGGGAGCGTATGGTGACGTGCTGGTCGGCGGCACGATTGTGCCCGAGGCACCCGACGGCGAGTAGTAGCCAGCCGGCGGCGGTGTGCCCAGGTTGGGTGTCGGTGCATAGCCTGTAGGGGCCTTGTCCATGTTGGGGGGTGAGCCGCCGCCCGAGCCGGAAGCGAAACCGGCAGCAGACGCAGCTGCCTCGGCATCGGCGCGCTTCTTGTTGCGCTTGCGGATGAGCCAGAAGGCGAGGCCAGCGATGATAATGAGGGCGCCAACACCAACACCAACGCCAGCACCGATGGCTGCCTTGTTGGTGCCACCGCTGCTGCTGTCCGAGTCGGAATCGCTATCAGAGGAGCCAGAGGTGCTGGTAGCTGTAGCAGCAGAACCCGTACCAGTACCGGTAGTGGTGCCGGTGCTGGTAGTCGATGTCGAGCTGGTCGTTGTAGTGGACGATGATGACGACGTAGACGAAGAAGAAGACGAAGTCGACTCGGCGACACCAATGGTCGTCAATGCGGTCAGGGTTCCTACACAGTCAGTTTACGGACTCCGATTCACGAGAATATCCACTACTTACCAATAAAGTCAATAATGTCATAGCCCGTGGTGCAGTTGTCGACACCCAGGCCCGTGCTGATGCAGTAGAACTCCGAGTCCGAGTCGGGGCACTGGCCCACGCCGTTGCCGCCGCTCGTGTTGTCACGGCCGTCAGACACGCACACATTGGGGCAGTTGCCGCTCCGCCACGTCTTGTCCGTGCACGACCCGCGCACAAACTCGCTGGCACCCGACTTTTGCAGCTCGTCGCCCGTGGCCTGGCACAGGTAGTACTGCGAGCTGCTGCCGTAGCAGGCGTAGCCAGTGCCGCAGCAGGCGGAATCCTCGTCGTCGTCGTCGGAGCAAGGCGTGTCGTTGGCGGTTGTGCCGTCAGGGAAGTAGCAGGTGGCGGCAACGGCCTGGAAGCGGAGGCCGAGGCACAGCAGGCCCAGCAGAGTATGTGAAGAGGCGACCATTGTAGAGGAGATGATGTGCACAGAGACTGGCCTCGAGTAGACGTGTACAGAGTAATAATGATGAAGACTCAAAACCAAAAAAAGAAGAGGAGCAAAAGATGAGCCCTAAATAAGGCTGGGGAAAAGAGTACATTTCAGTAAATCTGACAATCACAAATGAAAACACTCGACTACCAAAAGGGGCCGCGGACAGCCTCAGTACGCCATGCTAGCAGCCCACGCCCAAGGCAAGACCTAGGGCCCAAGGGGCTCTGAGTGTCTGAAGTCGGAGCGAAGGATTCGGTCACGGAGGAGGCCCATCTTTCTGCAGGGTAACGGAGTCAATCAAGAGTAAGAGTACAGAGTAAATCACAGAATCAGAGCATCTGTTGAGCCCAGACTATGGCTTGATTACAGTCAAACCAACTGGATAGGCGCCGGATCCTCCTGTGCAACTTCACCATGAACTAACTGCCTTGATCATACTCTGCTCGGATGGCTTTAAAGTAGAGGCTCAAGAGACAACGTGGTGATCTCGCCTGTGGATTGCTGATTTGCAACTTTAATTGCAGGCTACCAGAGCTGAAAGCCTAAACTTCCTCTTTGGGACGCTGCTCCGTGTTGTTCGTCTTGCTGTCTTACTGGTAGTGATCCGAGACAGATAGAGGCCAACCTCCGTAGACATCCACAGGGCTGAAGTCGAGTAGGCTGCTCAGTAGGGTTAAACGACAGCGCAGTCATCCGGCCTACGGAGATGTGAACACAGCATCGTGAGTATCGAAACGAAGAAAAGAAGTAGTCAAAAAAATGGATGTCCATGCTCCTACGAAGTAGAAATGCTTCAAGATGTTGTCGTCTAAACGGTAACGCGGTATCACGGTATCATTGACAGCTCAGCCGAATACAACAACGAGATGAAACAGCAAAGTTACGGGCAGTCAGCCCTAATGCTGTGAGCCTTCTTTCGTTTGATTACAGTGGTCGTCTCTTTTTACAGTTGTTTCGTGTTTGTTATTCCCGGCCAACTTTGTTTTTCGCTGGAATGTCTGACTACTGCAGCTGCTACTCAAAATTGCTGCAAAATACATAGTACAAGCACATAAAATACTCCGTACACAGACGATAGTTTAATGAGCCTCAGCACCCTTGGCCATTTACAGGTAGATTGCTCCGATGCCTTGGTTCTATCACACACACACGCCGGGATCTTGTCCGTTCTGGGATCTCACTCACTGCTGCAGAGATAGCCACAGATAGTCAGAGAAGAAATGAGTTGGCCAAGTGTGCAGACCATGGTACTTTGTGTCTGCAAGAAGTCCCTGCTCTCGGATATAAAATGGTGGGATGGGGGCATGGGAATAAAAGTGTAAATCAAAAGTGTAGAAAGCAGTTGAAAAGGCAAAAAGCATAAATTGACAGCATCCCGAAACGGTGATAGATGCGAGACAGTAGCCTATGAAGTAAAGATATTAAAGTCATCAGAACTCTACTCTTATTTCGTTTTTCGCTTTGATTATCCCACATCGTGCCACCAGAAAAGAAAACAAACCCATCTTCTACAACTAATTCTACATGTATCCACTGCTGAGACGAAGGATCAAGTTCCTGGCAGCGGCAGCTTGTCTAGTGTAGGCTACCAGCAAATGAGCATGCCCTAAGCACTCGAGCAGTCGCCCAGAGCTAAAGACTGGGAAAAGATTGGCCTCAAAGAGTGGATGAGCGTGAGAAAGAGGCTGGGTGCGTGCAGAGTGGAAAAAGAGGAGCATCGACAGATCAGGCTCACCACTTGGCTATCGTGCTAACATACCAAGCGATGCTAACGAGATATAAATAGTTCCGGCGTTTACTGAGTACAGAGCACGATGTAGCGTTGTGGCCATAGGGCTGTCATATTCTTGTTAGATGCAGAAACATCACGATAACGTCAGAGATGGATGCCAATATGCATTCGGAAGATGAATGAACAAGAGAAAATGAAATGAAATGAAAGAACACCTCGTAGAGGCAAGGTCGGGAATAAAACAAGCAGCTCATAGAGGCAAGGTGGCCGTAGTGTCAGCCGTGATTACAAAACTATAGACATGAAAGAGTAGAACTCATAGTAGAAATCGTAGACATCCAGAGACATCATAGACATCCGACATCACTCAAACAACAAGCAAAGAGAAGAAAGAACTCTACTCCTCCTTCTCCTCCTCTTCGTCGTCTTCCTCAACAGACCAGTCGCGCCATCCCTCGCCGCGCACCCAGCTGATGCCCTTGCGCAGCGTCGGCTCGCGGATCGCACGCGCCTCGCGCTCGTACACAGCACCCGCCATCATCAGCGCCGCCATAAACACAAGCACATCCGGGCCCTGCGACGCCGGCCGCCACCAGCGCCGCTTCGCACCCAGCCGCCACACGCTGTCCAAGCTCGCGCGGGCCGTGTACAGGAACACGGCGCGGCCGTGCTTGCGCTCAATCCACGCCCAGAAGCCCGACAGGAAGCCGCCGAGGAAGAAGCGCTGCGTCGCCAGCATGCGCCGCGGCAGCCAGCGCTGGAAGAAGCACACTGACGCCCACGCCGTCGACAGCATGCCCGCAAGCATCGTAGCCGACCGCAGTGAGCGGCTGATAAGGCGCTGGATGGCCTGCACGGGCGCGTGGTAGACGGCCGACGCGCGCGGCAGCTGCAGCGCCGTGTACAGCAGCAAGAAGAAGCGCGCATACGAAGGGAACGCGCGCAGCCAGAAGGTGAGGTAGGTGTGACCGCACGACGGGTCGTCGGGGTGCAGCGTCGCACAGCTCATCGACTTGATCAGAGGGTGTGCACGGCTCGTCAGCGGCGTCACGGCTGCCACTGCGGCTGCGGAGGCCGCAGCCACGGCCGACGACGTCGCACCCGATGGTGTCGGCAGGGACAGCAATGCGCCGACGTCCTTGTTCGGGAACAGGGCAGGCGGCAGGAATGCCGGCCAGTGTGCGCGCGACATGGCGCCGAGGGAGTCCATGACGTCGTAGGGTCCGGGCCACCGCAGAGACACGGCACCGGGCACGTCGACGGGCGCCGAGTGCAGGTATGTCTCGGTCGGCAGCGACCGGTTAAAGATAAAGTTGCCCAGTGCCTGCGGGAAGCAGTCGCGGTCGTAGACACAGGCCTGCAGCAGCTGGCCCAGAGCGAGCGGCTGCAGCAGCCACGATCCCCACCACCACGGCCGGGCACGCGGGCGCGCCACCATGGCGACAGTGCTGCTGACGGCGCCGCTGGCCATGATCGACTCGACACCCGCGCCGACAACGTCCTTGGCGACGCCGGCAGCCGATCGCACGGCAACTGTGACGGGGACCATATCCACGCCCCAGATGGCGCCCGAGTCCTCGGCGGCGTTCCACGCAAACTCGAGCGCGCGGCAGATGGCCATCAGGGCGAGACTCATGCGGAACTGTGCGGGTGCAATGCCGAGGGCCAGACCGGCCAGCGATGCACCGGCTGCTGGTGCATACGCAGACGTGAGCGCTGCTGCTGTGCGCGGGTTGCGTAGCCGGAAGGGCAGTGCTGCCGGGTCCAGCAGGTGTGTGCGGAGACGTGTGAAGAAGCGGAAGAGGAGGCGGTAGAGGAGGAGAATGGAGGAGAGAGAGAGCGAGAGGCGGAATGTAGTTGATTTGTGAAGAGGCTCCTTCTTGCCGGGGCTGTTTTGTTAGTAAACCCGGTATGAACACAGATATCTAGTTCAAATAGAAGCTTACCTCTTCTTGCCAAAGATCTTGCGCTGGATGGCGTCGTAGAGCTTGAGACCGGCCGTGCTGGCCAGGAAGACACGCGTGGCATGGCGCACAGCACGCGCATTGAAGTCGTCGGAGCCGAGAATTGCACGCGGCGAATCGGGGTCCAATAGGTCGGGGTGTTTATCCTTAAAATCCTTCTTGTCCTTCTTAGACGGCTTCTCCATGTCGGAGCTCGAGTTGGACCGCGACGGCGTCTGTGATGGCGGCAGAGATGACGGCCCGTTCATGATGCGCGTAACCTGCTCGACGGACGGCGCGCGCCGGCGCACCATCTTGGACCGCGACAGGACATATTTATGAAGAGCAGCGTATTCACGCGCCGAGATGGTGTAGCGAAGGGCGTTGCGCAAGATGGCCTCGTTGGGCGCCGAGGATGTCGTTGGTGACCGGGGCGCCGCCGCCGCAGAGGCAGACGACGCCATTTCGAGTATTTTCTAGGGGTGAGAGTCGCGTGGCGTCCACAGCCGAGCGCATTCACTGGCCCAGGAGGGTCAGAGATCGCGAGATGTCGTTATCGCCGAGGTGGCAGTTCGGCTAGATGAGATGGTGCGATTGTTATCGATTGATGTCGCTGAGACAGATGTAGATGCGATAACCAAAAGGAGATGCCGAGATAAGCTCTCCGTAGATGTCGTTGTCGTGTGGTGTGTAGAGTTGTTGGTGATAAAGGCGTGAGATGAAGACAGAGAAGAAGACGTGAGGATATCGCGATATAACAGGGTATCAGAACAGGGAAGGAACGGAGGGCGCGGAGAAGGGATGGAATGGTATTCACGTCAGGCGCTGGAATGCCGCGATGGTAGGGATGAGGAGGAAGGAGCGAAGGGCAGCAATACTGCATACAGTGTGCAATAGTGTGCTGGGGCCCAACGACGCGCTTCTCCTCAGCTGTTCCCCCCTAACAGTTAAATTAGTGGAATTACACGTGCTTATGCATATGGAGACGGGAAATGATGGAGGAAAGAGCGCAAGTGAGGAGAACACCTCGGTTGGGAAGGCGCGTTACCATTTCGGATAAAGGGCCCACTCTTATGCGTCAAAGACGGGGGTGGGGCACATGGGATGGTCAATCAAGAGGCAGGAGCGCAGCCAGCATTGCATCTGATTGCACGGAAACGGCCGACATGATCAAGAACGGCAAGAGCGAGTCAATACTTTAGAAGTGCACATATTGGCTGATAAGGCTTACTCAGTACTACTAAGGCGGGATAGACATGGCGCCAAAAGGTGAGCAAGTGTCAGAGATGTTGTAATATCTGGTCTGATATACCAAGCCGTAACGCGATCTTGTGATTCTTCATGCATCTCGGAGTACATCTGTGATTATTGAAGATTGCGTCGACTTTGCTTGTTTAGTAAACGCCAAATCCGGTGGCCAGTTGATTGTCTAACGACACGTCACGTGACTGATTGTCATCAAAATATGACTTGGTTGACACAAGCAAAAATTGCAAAGATTGATGTCGCATCGAGTGTGACTTCAATATGGGCTTCTCACTCGGAACGCTTCTGCCCTTGAATTGGCGGCTGTGGATCGGAGTTCGACTCTTTGGCCGCCCCTTCGAGGGCCCCGTCACGCGAGTCAGCTGGCACCGAGTCATCAAGGGACCATGCCGTCCGCCAGAGGTCGAGGCGATGAAGTACGTGGCCAAGCATACAAATATACCGGTGCCCAAAGTGTATGCCATACACAATCAGAATGGCTACATCTATATCGAGATGGAATATGTCCGCGGCCAGACCCTGGAGGATGCGTGGCGCCACCTGTCCAAGAGCCAAAAGGACGCCATCATGGCCGACCTCAAGACGGCTATGGCCACGCTGCATACACTCGAGCCGCCCGCTGATGCCATGGTCTCATCGGCGCTGCAGAATCCCGCCATCGACTGCCGCATCGGAAATCGCTACTTTGGGCCCGTGCCAATGTACGACTTTCACGCCATCCTGCGGTTCAAGATGCCCATCGAGTACGCCGAGGAGTACTACGGGAAGGGCATTGTGCACGTCCACACGCATCCGTACCGCATGCAGTTCTGCCACTCCGACTTTGCAGCCAGGAACATTCTTGTCCGCGACGGCCAGCTGGCGGCAATCATTGACTGGGCTTTTGCCGGGTGGTACCCCGAATACTGGGACTACACCAGGGCACACTATACGTCATTCCTGGGCGATGGCTACGAGGAATGGCAGGAGTATCTACCGAAAACATTACCCGAGTATAAGCTCGAACTGGAGGTGGAACGGATGCTCTGGGAGAAGCTGCCAGACCCGGGTGCCCGGTTTACGATTGGCAACCACGAAAGGACTATCGAACACCTGGGAACGGATCCCTCGCCGGCGTGGCTAGATGCCCGTGCTCAAAATGCCGACGACCTCTGGACATTGGCTCTGGCTACGGCCTAGGAGTGAGTATCACAACTATCTGCGGTTGGACCTACAGGTTCGCCAAGGCACTGTAATTTGCGAAACATAATGGATAATAGAACAGCGAGGTGCTTAGGTTTTTGTTCATGGGATCGTATTTGCTCGAAGCACCACGGGATATGCACATTATACCAGCTATATAAGATTGTGTTTTAGGCTTGGCTCAGTCGCCTCGTGCCTCTTCATCCTGTCGTCTCCATACTCCATCACGCGGTCCTTGAACGTCTGCATGTCAAACTCGGGCACCCACCTGCGCTCCTGCAACAGCTTGATAGCGTTCACTGCCCATGTAACGCAGCTCTGCTGTGGCTCCTGGTTGCGTATTGGCAGCGGCACGGTCTGCAGCAGCTGTCTGACCTCGGGGTAAAGCACGCCGCTGGGCACGACGCCGATGGCGATCCTGCCGAGGATCCGGGCACTCGTGAATGGGTCAATGACGTTGCTGAATTTGTACTGCCATTCAAGGGCCGGGTTTGTCATGCGGAATGTGACGGGGTCGATGTTGTTCACGTCTGTGGCCTCAAAGGTCCAGAGATCAGCTCCGTTTGGCGTCTCTAGGCCTACCAACAAACCCCAATGGAAGGCGTCGTACTCCAGAACCTGCCGCATGCGGCCTCTGGAGCTGTCTCCTCTGTCGTAGATGGCCACAGCTACGATCAGTGGTTCCTCCATGGCGAGTCTGTTTGCTTGTTGGGGCTGCTGACACTGGTGAGAGGAGTCAAGACAAATCGTCTAAATGGGTGGGGGGGTTGTATTCGGGCTAAAAAGGTACATCGCGGTTGGCTAGTCAAGGTGCAAAAGTTCTGGCCGTAGCCGTTGCTTTTAGTAGTGCAAGTAGTGAGATGTTTTCATTATTATAAGTTTTTTGAAGGTCATAAAGCTCTTATAGCTTCCGTGTCACTCTCAATGCAGGTTTAGATGAATAGATATGTATTGCTCATGGCTCGCCGGCCTGTCCTCCTCCTTTTGATTTTTAGATAACGTTAAACGTGGAATTAAATAGATGATGAAATGGGATGAAATGTAAAAAAGACATGAAACACAAACAGAACATGAACATAAAACCAAACGCCAAATGGCAATGCTGGCCAGCAAACCGACTGGATGGAAGGGGTAGTGGGAAACATGCGATGCAGAGCATGCAGAAACACTTGTCTCTGCGCTCCGATGTAGTAGGACATGGTGTATTTGAGAAAAGCACGCTCGGTAGATCCATTCCCGCAAGCAACGCCGGCAGTAGAGTAGATCAGTAAAACAACATTAAATGAGAAAGGGGGGGTTCAAAGAACCCGGCACATGAAGCGACGCTTCCTACCGCGACGTCTCCGACTGCGCCCACACGCGGCCCAGCTTCAGCTCGTCGCCGTAGCTGTACTCCTTGTAGCCCAGCGAGTCCCACGCGTCCACCGCAAAGGGGTGGTCGCGGTGCTGCGGCGGCGCTGCGGACTGCACGCGCGACAGCACGGCATCGCGCTGCTCGGCAATGTCGATCACAAGGCCCGCGCGGATGCTGTTGAGCGCGTCGTACCGGCGCCGCTCACGCTCCGCAATGACGTAGCCGAGAATGGCCCGGCGGTGGTCGGTGCTGAGCTCCTCGCTATACGAGCTGTTGCCGTTGCCGTCAATGTTGGCAGCAGCCATGCCGAGGGCCGGGTGCTCCATGATGTACTTAAGATAGGCAAACGGCAGGCTCACGAGAATCTGGGACAGGGCAGCCATGGGTGTTGAGCTGGGGTAAGAAGACGACTGGAGGGCGTCGTCGCGCGGCGCAAAGTCGCCAAACTTAAGCTGCGGCGACTTGACACCCACAGACGACCGGAACGGCATGCTGACCGAACCGTTTGACCGCGAGTGCGCAGCATCGGCACCTGCAGCTGTGAATTTGTGTGCGTGCGCCTTGCTCTTGTGCGGGACCTCGACGGGGAAGCGGCTGAACCGCGGCAGGGCAGTCTCGACAGTGCCGCCGAGGACCAGCTGGGCATTGTGTGGGAAGTTGCGAATCACAAAGTTGATGGCGTTGTGCAGCAGCCGCCGAATGATGGGGCTCGTGCTGTCGCCGTAGCGGAAGTCGGCGCGCAGGAAGGGCAGCTCGTAGGGGTCGGGGTGAGGGTTGTCGGGCAGGTTGGGGAACGCCGCGCCGTTCAGGCAGAAAGCAAACACGCGCTCGACCGTCTCCCAGCTGATCAGCTGGCTCACTTGCTCGGCGGCGACGGCCTTGACATTCTCCAGCATGAACAGGAAACCAGCAGACAGGTTGGCCAGAGCCTTGTCCATGGCAGCACTGATGGGCTGGTCGGCAAACGGCAAGCTCTCAATGGGCATGCCATAGAGGCTGTGCAGTGCCTGCATGGCAGCCTCGCTAGTGAGGTAGGGGTCCTCAATCTTCAAGTGGTACGAAAACACAGGGTGGTTGTTGTAGGGGCCGGGGTGCATGGTGCCAGGATCGTTGCGCAGGAACTGGGCAATCGTGTAGCTCTGGGAGAGAACGGCCCGGTGGCCAGGGAACATCTTGGTCTGCTCGTTGGCCTGACCGGCCTGGTTAACCTGGTTGGATGCCTGGCTTGGGTCGTTGGGAAAATGGAGCAGAATGTGCGTGTCAGCCGTCTGCGGGCTGTCGAAGCTGTGGTGGATTTGCTGCTGAAGGTGCTGGACAAGCTGAAAGTCGACAACACGCACAGGAGAGCCACCGGGTGCACCGCCAGGGCCGCCGTGACGCTCGGCAGGTCCGTTGCCTGGGTATCCGGGGTGGAAGAAGTGAGGCGACATAACTGCTGGCATCGAGTCGGTGCGAGGAGGCATGCTGCCGTTGGGGCCGCCCGGCAGCTGGAACGGTCCGCTCTGGTGGGGGTGCCCGTATGCAACACCATCAATGGCATGGTCCGGGGAGTGAGAGCCGCGGTAGCTGCCAGGGTTCGAAGAGTTGAAGCCAGCCGTCGTCGGGGTAAAGCCATTCAAGTCTGCGCCGGGCGGGCCAGCCCAGTCTCCAGGGCCCATATTTGGCGCGTTGAAGGGAACATAGGGCGGGCCGGTCATGAGCCCAGGTGGTGGTGGCAGCGGTCCGTGTGCAACGGGTGCCGGTGATGGGTTATTGGAGGCCGGGTAGCCGAATGTGATGCTGTTGTTGCTGGGGTGGTTCTGGTGGTTCTGGGGGTAGCCGGGCGGTGCTGCATTGGCCAGATGTCTGCCCGAGGGGCCGCGGTGGCGAGCAGCCGAGCCGCTCCGGGGCTGGACAGGGAAGACAAACTCTGCTGGGACAACATTTCCGTTTGTGGCGAGACCGGCCGACAGCGGGCCATGCAGGTGGGAAGGGTGTGCACCGTAGACATCGTGGCCTGCCTGGGGTGTCTGTCTACCAGTCACCTCAAGGGGGGCTGGAGCAGCGGCGGCGGAAGATGCGTTCTTTGTTTCTGGCGATGTCGTGGCAGTGTCGTGTGCAGTACGCGGTGTCGAGTCGGTCGCGGCCGGGGAGGAGGGCATGTCGGTGGTGTTCTGGCTGTCCTGGAGCTTCTTTAGTTCGAGCTCGGCCTTTTCCTTGGCCTCTTTGGCCTCCTTGGCCGCTTTCTCTTCGGCCTCCTTGGCCTCTCTGACCTTCTTCTCTTCAGCCTCCTTGGCTTCTCTGGCTTCTTTCTCCTTCTGGGCGGCCGCGGCCTTTTCAGCCTCCTTGGCCTCCTGGATCTCGCGGGCCTTTTTCTCCTCCTTGGCCTTGTTCTCCTTGTCGAGCTCGTCTTGCTTCTGCTGCTTGAGCTGTCTCGCCTGCTGCTGCTTCTGGGCGATGGGCAGCGGGATCACAGGGACCACAGGGACGCGGACATTCTTGGGGCGGCTGGCCGGTTGCGACGGCGCAGGTCTGTTGGCAGTGGGCGCCATGGTGTAGGGCGAGTGGGCAAAGCAGTGTTGGGACTAGGTTGAGGTCTTTCGAAACATTGAGGTATGATGTAGGTGCATCTGACGATGGAGTAGACGAAAGAGTCTGCGAGCAGTTAGTCGGGTGGATCAAGGAGTGTTGGGTGCTGGCGTGCTGGCGTGCTGTTGATCTACTGGTGATGGGCTGGTGAGAGGAGGGTGAGTGAGACGTCATGAAGGCGTGGCAAGTGAATCACTGCCAATCCAGCTTGACTGGTCTCACTCTGTCTCGGACAGCAAACAACACAAGCATAAGCAATCAGACTGCTAGGGCCTCAAACTCTCTGGAGACGTGCCGTGGTTTACTTACCGACAGAGACGCCGACAGTAGTCAAGTAGCGGGGGTTGAAAGGAGAGGATGCCAACGAGTTGGCGCGTCGTGGGTTAAGTTGGGGTGGCGTCGATGTGATGTCGATGTAAACGAGATCTGATCTGGATGTGATGTCGATGTGATGTCGATATCACAATGTCACGATATCAACGGAGTGTCGACGATGCCGAGATGCGAGATGTTGAGATGTTGAGGAGGGCGACGACACAGCAGCCAGGCACTCTTGTCCGACGCAAGCAATAAGGGGAGCGAAAGAGCTGGGCTGAGCTATGCTGGAATGAAAAGAAAAGAACAGCGAATCAACGATGCGGGCGAAAGGAGAGGATGCTAAAGTCGAGCTGCTGGCAAACGCAGGCTGCTGGCGCGTTGAGAAAGGCGAGGCAGAGAGAAGTCGGAGCTCTTTCCTATTTCCTTGCGTGTTGAGTGATTGCAGCGTGCGCAGCGTTCGTCGCCAACAGGTCTGACTAGACCGACTGCCTGTCACTTTTGGCCCTATTGGGTCTTTTCTTCTTTGCACTTCTCGAAACTTTTTTTTGTTAATTATGTAATGACGCTCAACACGCTCCACACGCTCCACACGCTCAGCTCGACTGGCGCCCCGCGAATCAGGGTCCACCCAATGGAGCTCTGGGTCACGTGTAAGGAGCATGGCATACAGTGTGGCACGGCCATGTCAACTGTGCCGTTTCAACGCCGGGAGCGGCCCGCCTGGTCTAATGCTGTTAGCGGAAGGCACAAACGACAAGCTACATCGCAGCTTCCGTAAAATGAGACTTCCTCTTCGAAGTCATGGTTGAACATTTTCTGTTGTGTGATGCACGTGACCTGAACTACATCTCATCATGATTGTTCTTTTTGCAGATTGTTGACATCGTGCAAAGTTAAGTGGCCTGACAATGGCTTGCTCTTGTTGATGCCCCTCATCTGCATGTGCTATCTTGCCTCTTTGCCTAGTGTCATTTCTTATTCTCCTCCTCTTTCACCAAGTATCTGCCCAGCATGAGGCTCATCAACACGCGGACGCTCGCCCTCCGCGAGTTCTACGGCAGCCCTGGAGCCGAGATGCCGCACTATGCCATTCTATCCCACACATGGGGTGACGGGGAAGTCTCGTACCGCGAGCTTGTTGAGGGCGTGTCTCCGGCAAGGCAAAAGGAGCAGAGCTATCTCAAGATCAAGAACTTTTTATCGACGGCAAGGCAGCTCGGCTACAACTGGGCGTGGGTGGACACATGCTGCATTGACAAGTCCAGCAGCGCTGAGCTGAGCGAGGCCATCAACTCAATGTTCAACTGGTACACGTACAGCCATGTTTGTCTGGTCTACCTCAGTGATGTCAGCCAAGAGCATACTTTTGCAGAGCGAGATGAGACCAACATGTTTCGCTCTGCGTCGGGCTCTCACAGCCGGTGGTTCACACGCGGCTGGACGTTGCAGGAGCTGCTTGCGCCTAGGACCGTCTACTTTTACGACTCGCACTGGAAATACTTTGGAGACAAGAAGTCGTTGCAGCACAGTATTGCCACAGTATCAGACATTCGCGCCGAGGCTCTTGCTGACAGCACCGGCAACTGGAGCAACTACAGCATTGCCGAAAAGTTTGGTTGGGCTGCACGCCGACAAACCACTCGTGTTGAGGACGAAGCCTACTCCCTAATGGGTCTCTTCGATGTCAACATGCCGCTTCTCTATGGCGAAGGCAGGAAGGCGTTTATACGGTTGCAGCAGGAGATTATTCTTCAAAATAATGACCAGAGCATCTACACCTGGCGCAAAGGTCGGGATGGAAACCAACGGACTGGCTTGCTTGCTCCTTCAGCCAGTCAATTTTCTCGTGGGTCGGGCGCCACATATGTGCCAAGTTCTGAGACTACGGATCGCGATTGGGCTGCACGCGAGGCATATGCGCAGACCCAAGACGTATTTTCGAAGCTGTACCCAAACTACGTCAACCATTTCCAGGTCGCTGGGCACACACTGTCCATCGACCAGCCCATGATAGGGCCGGTGAAAAGCATCTTCGTTTCGAGGTCATCCAACATGTTTGCAGATACTGAGATCCCATCTGTCACTGCAGTGAAATTTGGGGCCGGCAAGGACGGAGTCAAAGCATACCTTCCTAATCCTGTAGCTCTTGTGTCGTCTCTTTGGTCTAGCTGGCAAGAGTTTGGCGATATCGATGTTTACATCATGCCGTTGCTGTGCACTTTGGACAAGGACTCACTGTGTGTGCTTCTCTATCGCGCCAAGTCTTCCTCCAGTGCAGAGCCTTTTGGCCGTCTACATTCGCCGTCCGTATTTCTGTTACACCGGAACGTCGTCGGGCTCCTGACGCGGCCCAGTGAGAGCCAGCATGCATATATCTACTCAAACGATACGGCTTCGTATCAAGAATCTACCTGGAGATTGGATCCAGAGTCACATCCAGAACGCCCCCGATATGGATACCCGTGTCTTACTTATCCGGGTACGCCGATGAAAACAACGACTCTAGAGGGATACTTGAAATCCTGTATCTACCTGGGCAGTGACGGCACAATAAGCAAGATGCCAGACGGCGCCGACAGCGAGGAAAAGCGACTCTGGCTGTACGAGTATGACCTCGACCCTGACCGGACCTCAACAGGCATGGGACGTCGCTTTGAAGAACGGCTCCGGCGAAGTGCAGGCTCACAAACCAGCACCGCAAACTTTTGCATTGCCCTCTCCGACAATACAGTTTTCGTCGCCACATTCAAGATTGGCAGCGAGCCGACTATAGACCGCCTTTGCGCGCTCGATCCGATCCCGCCCAGTGTATTCGACCCTGATGCGAGCCCGTTTGTTGACCTGCCTGGGCTGCTCGAAACCAAACGGCTCGACGTATGGACATTTGGGCTCTACGAGATGCCCATTTTGACCTTCTGGACGCTGTCTTTGCGCTCCAAGACAACGCACGATGGCCATAGAGAGGTTTCTGTAACCATTCGGGAGCCAAGTAGTCTTTATTAGTATCAAGGACCATGGCTTCAGGCAACGGATCTGTCGTATATATACCAAAGATTTGTGAAGCAGAATCAAAGTATATATATATACAGCTTTCAGTCCGAGGCGGATTTGGCCATGTATTCTTAAAGTTTCAATGATAAAGTTATAGTCTCATTTTGTAGATAACTGATTTAGAATCCCAAGTGTTGTGACTTACTCTTATCAAATAGCGGTTTGTTTCCCAAAATTATTGGAGTGTTTTATCATCATGATATTTATTTACGATAATAAAATTAGAATAGTTTAATCTGTGACTTCTATTAATAATACCAAGTTCACTGTTTATTCGGAAAATTTAATAAATATGAATTGAATGTTATCCTATGCTCCGTTCCGATTTTCCTTATAAAAGACTCCCTTTTGTATAATTTTGTGCGCCGACCCATTGAACTTAAACCCAAAGAAAATAAATGAGGATGATAATGATTTCAACAATCATGGACAAAACAGTGGTAAGCAAGGCCCAGGCCAAGGCAAGATAACAAAACAGCGCTATAAAAGCCAAACCGAATTTAGGCCGCCACCAGCACAGAAACAGACCAACGATGACAAGAGAGGCGGGTATACGGCCAAAGGGCCACTCAAGGTTTATGCCGATCTTCAACGATGCAGTCGTTATAACCTTTATCCCATCGGACGAACCTTCTAAGCCACTGTTTGACTTGACCGAGCCGCTCTAAGCCGAGTCGTCTGCGTCGAGGCCCTGGTACTGCATCTCCAGCACCCACTTGTCGTCAAAGTCGATGCCGCGCCGAATCTTGGTGCCCGCCTTCTTCCACACTGTTGCGCCCAAGCCGATGTCGACGACAAACAAGCGCCAGTCGTGCGCCGGCTCGTCGGCCATGGACGCCATCGCCAGGACAGTATCGTCGCCGGGCGCCGTGCCCGAGATGGCCGCCTGCTCGGCCATTTCTGTCATGGCGAATATCTCCAGCAGGCCACGCTTGGGCGCGCCAAGGGCGACGACATACCGAGGGCGCACGTACAGAGCAGCACCGTCCACAAACGTGACCGCGCCCGTGCTGGGGTCAATGCCCGAGGGCACGTCGACGGAAAGAACAAAAGCTTCGTTGCGGTTCGCCCATTCGATAAGCTCGTAGATAGTCGCACGGTCGCCGGGGCGCAGCTCGTCAAAAGTTACCGCCAGACCCAGCAGCGCATCAATGATCAAGGTCACAGCAGGTGCCTTGGTGGGCAGAGCAGCACTGCGTGGTGTGTCAATGGTGAGCATCGGAATGGTGGTCTTGCGCAAGTGCTCAAACAGCTCGGTCTTGCTGTAGACGTAGCCACCAAAGTTGCGGTAGAGCAGGATTTGTCTCTGCATGTCTGTCTGCAGCTCGCGATTGGCCCGCTCGATATTAACGACGCACAACAAAACATTGATGCCCTTATTGCGCAGGTGCCGGCTGGCCGCGACAGCCTTGGTGCCGTTCATGTTGTTGCCCGCGAGAACTACAATGGTCGGCCCTGAAGGTGCTGCAGCTGCGAGCGAAGGTGGAAGGTTACTATTGTTACCGTTGGCTTTGCTGTTCTGGCCAGCACGCATTTTGATGGCCGGGTCGTTGAGTGCCGTCAGAGCAACCTCGGCAATGCCGCGTCCTGCATTCTCTGCCGTCATGTCTCCAGTGAGGCCGAGCTCATTGTTGGCTATGTTCTCCAGGTTGATCATCTGCAGTGCAGACACGGTATCCAGCCGCCGCTGTGATCCCAGCGTATAAAACGACTGTCTCGTGTTTGTAGACGGACCCTAGTTTGTTAATCTCTCATTTCGATTTGAGGTATCAGGTAATAACTTACTGCAATAGAATTGACTCGGGAAGGGCCCTGGCCCAGAGTACCGGCACTAGCCTTACGTGTTTGGGTCTTTCGAGTCAGAGACACCTTGCTCTCGCCGCGTCGTGAACTTTGCCGGCTACCCATGCCGAGCTCACGTCCACTGGACCGGTCGCCACCTGCACCAGCGCCCACGCCGTTACTGCCGGCGCCACTGCCGGCACCGCTCGCATTCGCACCGGCACTAGGCGTCGCAATGTCGGCCTCGCTGTTCCAGAAATCAGTGCCGACAGTCTGGTCCTTTCTTGACAGCAGCTTGGGCGGTGCTAGGCTGGTGGGGCCGTTGTTCGTGCCGCCGAGGACATTCTCCGTGGGATGGAAGTTCTTTCCACCGCCTGTACCCGGTCTGGGCGCTGGGTTGCGGTTATGGCTGACAAGACGGGACGCATCGTCGACCGTGTCCTCGAGACGCATCTGGTCAAAAAGTGTGTGCTTATCAAATTTGGCCAAGTTAGACACAAAATCGTACTCGCCAGCATCATGAACGTCCTTAGCATTGTCCGATGCCCATGCATAGTCAGGCAGGTTGCGACGGCCAGTCTTCCTAGCTGAGCCGGCATTCTGGTCCTGGAATGATGGAGTCGGTTCCAGCATTGGGCTGTTCCGCCACCCCTTGCCACGCCCTGCAGAGTCTTTGGGGCGTTGTGGCGTAACATCGACTCGCTCGCCGTTGCCACCTTGGTTTGAGTTGCCCCGGCCGCGTCCAGCCTTACCGCGCGTGCGGCGTCGTGACTTAGTCGTGCCATCTTGTGCTTGGGGTGTTGCTGGCTCAGCAGCACCGGTTCCTGTCTCTGCCTCTACTTCGCCCCCTGCCTCGGCATTCTCAACCGCCACTTGAGCTTCCTGTGCGCTCATAGGCTCGTAACGAGTCGGTGTTTGTGTTAGGACTTCGGCAGGTGTCGGGGTCGTAGTGGGGGTGGCATCTTTGACGCGGACAGTAAGTGCCGGGTGGCTCTGCGCAGGCGCTGCCGCCCGAGGCTGGTTTGGAACGGGGGCGGCCGCAGCAGTTGGCTGGGCAGGGACACTGGTGGTCTGGGCAGCTGGTCGCGACTTAAACGATAGTATGGCCGGATCGGCAAAGGCTGGCTGAGAGGCTGTCTGTTGTGCCGGTTGGGCTGGCGGGATGGTGGCGTGAACAGGCACCTGGGGAGGCATCTGGGATGGGACCTGGCGAGAGACCTGAGGGGGAACCTGACCCTGAGCCGGGGCGGTCGCGCCCATATGAGGATGTTGCGATTGTGGTTGTGCTTGGATAAAGTGAGGAGGCGGTGGTGGGACTTGGCCATAGGCATACCCGCTGTTGCTAGAGTCGGTGAGCTCGACGATATCGCCGGCCAGGAGTACAATCTTTTCGAACCACTGCATCCGGCCAAAGGACCACACTGATGAGTTAGCCTGCTGTACATAGTTCCGCCATGACAAGAAGACCTACCGTTGCCAAGAGTCAGGTTGATGCCGGGCTCGAGGCCCACAACCGAGCCGTACAGAATGTCATCGGGGTTGCGCCGCTGCACATGCACAAGCATGTGCATGAATTGGCTCGCCATGATTGCGTTTGGATAAGTGTCGCCTCGGGGGCGGGAAACCGACAGTCGGCTTCCGAGTAGTTACTGAAGAGGTTGAGAAGTTGTCGAGGAGGAGTCGAGGAGCCGTCGAGGATGTCGAGGATTGAGGTCGATGCGGCGCTCAGACCCTGAACGCTGTCGTCGATGCCAGCAGCTGACAGTCGTGTGAGTGATAAATGATAGGGCGTTGGCGGTAACTGATGTAGCACTATTGGCCTTGGTGATACACTTGGTGGTATACTCGGTGGTATGTGTGTTGTGGTCTGTTGTCGCTCCTGATGACCGTCCGCGTGGGGTGCAGGAGGAAAGCAGCAGCTACGGTCAAGCAACCGGGGGGAAACAGGTGCCTGCCTCTTCGAGAACGTAAATTGCTAGCCTCGAAGAAAAATGGCCCACATTACAAGCTTATCGATAAACACAGTGCTATACAGTGTTTATACGGTCTACACGGCACCCTGCATCATACGTCACTTACTGTACGCGACTTTGACAGCCTCGCGTTGAATGACACATGCACGTCATGTCAGATCAATTGTAATTAATTCAGATTGTATCATAGCCTAAATCCGTAATCTAAACCGCGCCGGGTGTGTGTATGCTGGATGCCGATAGTCGTAACTCCTGATGGGAAAACAAGAGAAGAGAAAAGAAACAAAAAAAGAAGAGAGAAAAGAAAAAAGAATAGAGAAGAAAAAGAACAAAAAGATGCAAGTTATAAACAGAACAGAACATATACAAGTACAAAACCCTAGGACTAGAAACCGGCCCTGTTGACGCGGCCGCGGAAGGTCGGCGCCTTGTCCTCGAGCTTGACCGACGACTTGCTCGTAAAGGCCAGGATCGACGCGTCGCCCGCCTTGTTCTTGAGCGCAGACTCGGCGCTCGACAGCTTGCTGTAAAAGTCAATGACTTTGGGGTGCGCCATAACCTTGTGCTTCTCGAACCGCAGCACCTGCAGGCCGTGCTTGGTCGTTGCACGACTCAGCGCCACGTACGCCTGGCCCTTTTCAAAGACGCGGCCGAGGTCGACCTTGACGCGGTCGAGCGTCTGGCCCTGCGCCTTGTGAATGGACAGCGCCCAGGCCAGGATCAGCGGCAGTTGGGTGCGCGACGCCTGTACCTCGCCATTGGGCAGCTCCGACTTCCACTCCTCGGACCGCACCAGGATGCCGCGCGTGCCGCCGTTGGCCATGTGGAACTCGACGTAGGGGAACATCCTGCCGCCGCCGCCGCCGCCGCCTGGTCCTTCGGGGTTGAGGTAGCTGTTGAGGACGCTGATGCGCTTCTTAGCGTCAAGACTGGCCACTAACATCTGGGTTTCTTCCGAAGCGTACTCGGTCTCGGTCATAAACTTCTTGATGGTGCCGACCGAGCCGTTGACAAGCGTCTCGTCCATGTTCTTGATCAGCATGACCTGGGCACCGACGCGCAGCTCGATCTTTTTAGGCGCCATCATGTTCTGCAACAGCTTCTCGCGGAAGGGCTCCTTGCCAGAGTCGAGGGCTTCGTACATGTACGTCTTGCCGGGCAGGGCCTTGAGGCGCCGCTCGTTGGAACACTCCACTTCTTGTCTTGTTGGGAATAACTCCGTGACCTCGAGGCCATCGTCAAACTGCAAAGGCCGGGACATGGCCTTGAGCGTCTGCACGGTCTTGTCGCTGATCTTGCCAAGACGCATCTCGTTCAACATGCCAGAGAACTCGGGATCTTTTTGACGGAAGACCTCCGTAAGGCCAATAGTGTGGTCGATCGAGGTCGCCCATGTCTGGGCATCAAAGGCAAACTTGACATCGCGCTTGTCCCGGTCAGGCACGGGAGGCAGCTGGAAGAAATCGCCAGTCAGGACGAGCTGGATGCCGCCCCATGGCCGCGAGTTCTTGCGGATGGTCCGGGCAACTTGGCCTAGCTTGTCAAAAAGGTCGCCGTCCACCATGGACACTTCGTCGATGACGAGCGTCTTGGTCTTGAGCCAGCGGTTACGTGCCTTGGGGTTCTGGCGGATCTTGCGCACGAGCGTCGGCGCATCTTCCTTGCCCAGGCCAATGCCCGAGAAACTGTGTAGCGTCATGCCGCCAATGTTGCAGGCGGCAAGACCCGTGGATGCCGTGACACCCAGCTGCTCTGGCTCGCGGGCGTACTTGACGCGCAGGTCTTCGATGATGGACCGCATCAACACGGATTTACCAGTACCGGCAGGACCAGTGAAAAACACGCTGGCCTTCTTGAAGCAGACGAGGTTCTTGACATGCTGCTGCTCATTGCTGAGGACGACGGGGCCGGCAGGTTTTGGCAGCTGCTTGACGTCTTCGAGGATCTTGCGCACATCCTCCATACCATCACTTGACTGCTTCTTGGTCTGGTCCTTGAGCTGCTTCTTCTGGGCCTTGACGGCGCTGGCGGACGTCTCCCACATGGCGCTCTGCTGCTTCGGGGCGGGTGTGGTGGCAAATGGGGCGATGTGGGACGGAGGGAACGGCCTCTTGGTTTCCTGGGTGGCATTGGCCGACCAAGTCTTGGGCAGTGACCGCTTCTTGGCCGCCGGAAGGGGTGATTCTGAGGGTGTGCTATCGGGCGACGCACGCTTCATGGACTGTGACGGCAAAGCGGCACGAGACCGCGGAGACGCTGGGGGAGACGAATCAATGAAGCCAGAATTGACTTTGATTGGTTTTGCTTGTGCCGCTGCTGTGGCTGCAGTCTGGGGCTGGGCAGGCAGCGCCGACGGGATATCAATTTCAAAGTCGTCAAACAAGCTGTCGTCGAATTCGTCGTCAAAATCGTCCATTGAGACGCCCAACGAATGCAGGGTGTTCTCGCTGGCTTCTACAACGCCACTAGAGGTACCTTTGGGCAGAGGTGCTGGTGCCGAGTTTGCCGGGGGTCTGTCTGTGAACGAGTCGGATTTGCCGCACAAGCTTGTGAGGCCACTGACACGGGGCTTTAGGGTGGTGCCGGTGGCTGTGCCTGTGGATGTGGTTGTGGTTGTGGTTGTGCTGCTTTGTGAGGTGTTCAGCGAGCGAGCCTGGAGCGGCCTTGGTTTGCTGTTGCCTTTGAACGCAGATGTGTTTTCGAGGGGGCGTTGCCAGAACTCGGCAATGGAGCCATGAGGGCTGCTGGACACGGGCTTGGTGACAGCAGCAGCGGATGGTTTTGGGGCCGAGGAGCCCGTGGCTTCCTGGTAGGACTTGTTCGCCTTGGCAAACATTGTTCTTGTTTGTGGTTGTGTTTGTGTTTGTGTCGATGTCGGTATCGTCGCGGCTCGTCGGCTGGTGGTGATAGTCCTCGTGTCGACTCGAGGCAGCCGTGATGCAGCGAGAGCAAAAGGAGCAGGAGCAAAAGGAGCGAGAGAAGAAGAAGCAAAGAGAGAAGGGATTGCTCGTGCTATTGCGAGAGGTGTTGCTTTTGCTGCTACGAGTCGGAGACACAGGACATTGGACACGCCTGTCGTCATGCAGACGGTTCGATGTGGTGGTGTGGAGGGTGAGGGTGCGTGTTTGTTGTTGCCGGAAGGAGCCTGGGAGACAGGCGACGGGGTCAGCATGGGCAGTGTGACGTGAATTGGGTGTCCGGCGCGTCGCGTCCACGTCCCCGCCAAAAAAATGCACAAGTTAATTGAGAATTGAGACGCAATTTCACGTGTGGGGTCACGTGCCCAATTCAGCATGAATAGCATTATCTATGTGTTTTCACGATACCACTCGTGCCACAACCAAGATGTTCATTGCCCGTGCTCAGCAATATGCCCATATTGCTCCGTGAGACACGTGCTCCGTGAGCTCATATGCACCCCGAAATGGAGCATGGAGTACAGCCGACGATCGGATGCACTCTCCGCAGTTGCACACCGCCATCGCCGACTTGCGGTGTACAACTGAACGATGTCTGTTCTGTTTTGGAAGTGCATTTTATAATCATCATGAACATTTTTCTTATTGTGTCGTTTCTGCTTGTCATGCTCCCCAGATTTGTTCGGATAGTGGACCAGCCGGCATATCGTGGGGGTGTGCATGATACGTGGGTGAGAGTGCGTCTAGGCTTTACGAAAGCAGGAGAGACGATTTGACTCAACAATGACTGGTCCTGCTTGACAATTATTTACGAAATTCAAGTCACCAAGCTGGTACGAGTTTCTCCGGTGGCGGTAGCACGTGGGCACAGCCTGCATTTGTATGTGAAGCGGATGTGAAGCGGATGTGAACCTGGAAGCCCGGCTCGTGACCAGTTGCCCAGCTGGATGCAGGCGAGCCCAATGGACGCTTTGGTGTGTGTTTTTATATTTGAAATTGTGTTAGTTGATTGGCTTTGTGACGGCTCCGACGTAGGGCAGGCCGGCAGTGGTCGGTGCCCAACAAAACTACCCGTGGCCGGTGTTTGATTTTGGACAGTGTCGGACCGGCAGCTCTAGGAAACGACTCCGTTGCATTGCGGGGACGTCCTTGAGTGTGTGCTCTTCATGCGTCTCTACTACAGAGTAGATGTCCTCGGTGAGAGAATGGAGTATTAACAGCTCCGATCCCAACGTGCATGACTGCTGCAGGAGGATTACGATGTGGGAGGCTGGTCTCTGAGCAGCCAATGCTTGGTTTGAATTTACACAAAGGGGTTCGCTACGTATTGTCATACTTTTTTAGGCCTAATGAATATGCAATCAATATGCCATCATAAAGGCTATAGACGTTGGCAGTGGCGTATTTGTGCTTCCTCAGTGGATGACAGTCGGGCGAGACAGGTGTCAGACAACGGGCGGATGGGCGACTGTTGACAGGCGGAAGTGACAAGGAGTACAAGCCAATTGTAGAGTATATACACAGACACAGACGGCACAGACGACGGAGGCAGAGTACACAGATACAGATGCAACCAGACAAGCATTCACACTTCAGTACAAGTCCTCTCTATCTGATGCTCGTTTAACTCTGCCATGCCGCCAAGACACGCAGCCGTTTTCGTGGGATAGATGGCAAGTTATCAAAAATCAAAAGGCTGGCACGGAGTAAACAATCGGAACAAATCGAACTCCAAAAATCGAACAAAATCTACTTGCATGCCTTGCTGGCTCTAGGCCTGTCATAGTGTTGCCACCTGTGCTTGGCCTCTTGGCTGGTTGGTGAGTAGCTCCTTGGCTGGCTGTATTTATCGTATTTCAGCCACTGTGTTTTGACTGTATCTTACTCCATACATCAGTGCTATCTCGCTATCACTGACATCTGGCTATCTGACTGTGATTATCTCTATCTGATTGTCTTGTTATTCTCTCTGATATCTGATCCCCTCAAGATGCATCCAACAGTCGACGTTTATGCCGCACATGATAAGTCGCTGGGCACTGATAAAGCAGAGTAAATAACGCATCGAGATATCAGTCGTCTCATCACACGTCTGTATTTCTTGTCATTTATTTATTTCTTATTTACTTTGCTTTTACAGCGCACGGATTCAAACGTACTTCGTAGTCGGCCGGATTCTCGCCTTCTTTCCACGCAGCACAGCACAGACACAAACAACACCGGAACACCGCCAGCAGTGCCGAGATCTTTACCTGTACGCAACCACAAGATATAAGTCCTAGCCGGACTTTGCTTTTCTTTTCCTCTGTACAAAGTACTCCTTTTTGCCTTTTTACCACTCTACCTCTTCTGCCGCCAGCTTCAGCCCAAGAGTCGGACATTGGCTGCATTGTGCGGTGTCACAGGCCGAGAGAGTGTGCTGGCAGTCCAACATTGCTCTCTCGCGAATTCTTTCTCGAATCACCATCGAAAGCAAACATTACAGAATTAATCACTCGATCGATGGAATCTTCCACTGTAAACTCGTTCAGATGAAGATGTGATACACACGGTATACAGTGCGTCCGGACACGGTGCACTGGCACACACATGTACATGTGGATCCGGCTCCGCAGTATTTTGGCGTGTATTATGGAGCGCGAGCGTAGTCGTAATACCAAGAGGCATGGCGATACGACTTTGTATCTTTTGTATCTTTGTTGGTGGTGTATTTTTGCGGATTTCTTGCGGATGTCTCGTGTATTTCTTGTGTATTTCTTGTGCCTGTTTGTAATCCAAGGCTTGCCGTCTTGTCATCTCTTGACATCTCACTCATCATTGCTTGTATTCTCCCATCTCTGCTTGTATCTCTTGTGCTTCTTGTCAGTCCCGTCTAAAAGCTTGTCTGTTTACACCAGATCTCTCATTGACTCACTCTCTACTCTTCTAAAAACACTGCACTCTCATCACACTCCGCGTGCACAGCCGCACGCCCAGCCAATGGTCGTACACCAAACTCGCGCTACTACGGTGAGAGTACCGCCGGATCCACTCTTCCACTGTGCGAGCCTTCCAATTGAAATGATATTGCGAAAAATGGTCAATTTAAAATTTCAGAGGGTCGGCATTCCGGGAAGGAGAGCTGTGATTCCTGGTTGCGCCTTCCCAGGATCCCAGGATCCCAGTAAATAGTTGACCTGCTAGCGCGCCTTCCCCCGTCCGTGTGCAGGGGTGGTGCGCCTGCCCCGATTGTATCTTACTCAGTATCTCGTCCCGACCTCTCAACAACGTCGGTCGCTCCTTCCCAGCGAACATATGAATTCAACGTGACTGCCGTTCTAGACTCATATCTAGCCCAATCGCCCTGTTTCGCACATCTGCCTTCATCCCATCCTTTGCCTTTTCCCTGCACATCTTTGGCTTCATTTTCTGCAGCTTCTTATCCCCTCGCTCCGCCCGTTCGCCCTCTGCCACGCCCCGTCCACGCGTGCAGACCCTCTCAACGCCCCAACTAGAGCCGCTGCATCTTACGTCACTTGGCACGTTGTTTAGCTTGTTGATCAACGCGCTTTTGGCCTACATTGCTCTAGTTTTTCAGAGGTCGTTTCTTATTTTTCTTATTTTCAAGGTACTCTTATTTCCTCTTATTATCGGTCTTTTCGTCCTTTTTTTTCGTCTTCCGTCTTTCCTTTTTGCTTTGCGTCTTCTTTGCGTCTTTACAACGCTTAGCCCCGTCCATTGGAGCTTTGTCGCCGCCGCCTCGAGCTTCCTTAGACATAGAATTCGCCACCCCTTATCTTAGTGGAAGTCTTCTATCGTCTTGCATTTCGTTTCTTCCTTCTACAGACTACTTAATCCCGCCGGCGCCCACTTGACCTCGCTTGCACATCGCAAGACCAGGAAAGCATTACACCTCCTCAATGCTTATCGCCAACCTCACAGCACCAGCTCTCTCCTAGCTGTCCCGACCTCCTCCAACCCTGAATGTATCCGACGACTTCGCATCGCAGGTCCGAGTCGATTGATTGGGGCGCCGATCTCCCCGTTTCCTCCCCGGCCCCGGCCTAGATCAGCCAGCAGTCAGCTTTCGGCATTCAGCTTCACAACATCTCCAATTCTCCCCGTGATCCCCGCCTCCGGCCGCCGACATCATGGCGTGGGACCACCTCTCCATCACCAAACCGCATCTGGTTTACATCATCCTCGGCGGCTTCACCTCCATCTTTATGCTCTGCTCCTCTATCATCAAGGAGCGCATGTACATTGGTGAAGCCACCGTCGCCACCCTCTGTGGCCTCATCTTCGGCCCCCATGCCGCAAACCTCATCGACCCCAAGTCCTGGGGCAGCGTCGACATTGTCACCATCGAGTTCTCGCGCATCGTTCTGGTCGTTCAGTGCTTTGCCGTCGGCGTCGAATTGCCAAAGTTCTACATGGAGCGCCACTGGAAGTCTGTCATCTTCCTGCTCGTGCCCGTCATGACCTTTGGCTGGCTCATCACCTCGCTCTTTGTCTGGTGGATGATCCCGCCACTCAACTGGCTCGAGAGTCTCGTCATTGCCGCCTGTGTCACCGCCACCGATCCCGTCCTGGCCTCGTCCGTCGTCGGTAAGGGCAAGTTCGCCAAGCGTGTGCCCAAGCATTTGCGTGACTTGCTGTCCGCCGAGTCCGGCTGCAACGACGGCATGGCTTTCCCCTTTATCTACCTCGCCCTCTACCTCATCCAGGACCACCAGGACGCCGGCAAGGTCACCTTCCACTGGCTCGTCTACACGGTCCTGTATGAGTGTGTCTTTGGCGCCATCTACGGTTTCATGATTGGTTATCTCGCGCGTCATGGCATCAAGTATGCTGAGCGTCACGACCTTATCGATCGTGAGAGTTTCCTCGTGTTCTACTTTACCCTCGCGCTCTTTTGCGCCGGCTCCGGCAGTATTCTCGGCGTCGACGATCTGCTCGTAGGCTTCGCTGCCGGTGTCGGCTTCTCCAACGACGGTTGGTTCGGTCAAAAGACAGAAGAGTCCCATGTGTCCAACGTCATTGACTTGTTGCTCAACTTGGCGTACTTTGTCTTCCTCGGCACCATCATCCCCTGGGAGATGTTCAACGACACCTCCATTGGCCTGTCCGCCTGGCGCCTGACTATCATCGCCATTTTTGTGATTCTGTTCCGACGCATTCCTATCATGATGGCGTTGAAACCGCTGATCCCCGACATCAAAACATGGCGTGAGGCCCTTTTCGCCGGCCACTTTGGTCCCATCGGCGTCGGCGCCATCTTTGTTGCCATTCTTGCGCGCGCTGAGCTGGAGCACGACGATCCCGTGCCGCTGGCCGAACTCCCGTCTCCGGACGTTCCGCATTACGTGTTGCTGTCACTGGTCTGGCCCATAACAACGTTTTTGGTCGTGGCGTCGATTATCGTACACGGTTCGTCCATTGCCGTTTTCACCCTGGGCAAGCGTATCAACACCCTCACCCTTACCATGTCCTACACCACCGCACCCGAGGACGGCCCGTCGTGGATGAACCGCCTCCCTCGCATCTCCTCCCAGTCACGCTCGCAGGCTCGCACCATGTCCGATACCGACTATGACGATCTCAAGATGCCTGCCGTGCCTCCTGGTACGCTGCCTCCCGTCGGCCTGCCTGGCCAGTTCTTGCGTCGCATGAAGGACGAGGACGGTGGTGCCAGCAAGCAGGGTAGCCGCGCCTCGTCCCGGGTCAGCCGTCGCCGCAGAAAGAAGTGGGATGACGGCATTGGCCCCGGCGGTCCTGTCAGCCAGTCGGCCATCTTCCCCAACCGCCGCCCGGCTCCTCAGCATGGCGAGTCTTCAGCCACCGAGGATACAGACGAGCCTTCTCAGGACTCTGGCCAGACTGTTGTGGAGGACGAGAAGCCAGCTTCTCCAGACGCTCAAGATTCATCTGACGGCGCCGAGCGTGAACGCTCTCGTTCTGTTTCGCCCATGACCAGCCCCCGCCTCAATGTCTACGATGAAGGTGACAACATTGTCATCGAGACCGGTGAGGGTGAGGTCGTGGCTGTTGAGCCCACCCCGACGCACGGTTCTGGTCTCAAGAATGTCAACCTGGACAAGCTCAAGGAAAAGCTCGCGCCCGAAAACCTCAAGGCCGACGCTGCCCAGGCGGGCAGTTCTTCGGCATGGTCCTACGAGTCTATCCGCAAGCGCTTCGATACCTGGAAGCAGGACGAAGTGGAGAAGCGCACCGAAAAGCAAAAGGACAGCCGCCGCCACGAGCCTGCACACGCCTACCAGTTCGGCAACACTATCATTGTTGAGGACAAAGACGGCGAGGTCGTTAAGACTTATGAGCTGCCACCCCAGCAGCGCGAGCAGGGCGCCACCAGCGACGTTGTTACTCAGGGCTTGAAGATCATGGGCATCCAGCGGAGGGCCACTGACAAGCCGGGCGAGAAGACCAGCGGCGAGGCCAAGGACCAGACCGCAGAAGGCGGCGACGCCGCCGACGTCAAGCGCTGGAGAAACTTTGGCCGCAGCGGCACGGGCGACCCCTCGAGCCACCGCCAGCGCAAGAAGAGCGTAGCCGAGCAGCAGGAAGAGGACGACCGTCACATTCGCTTTACTATTGGCGGCGTTGGCCGCCGCATGACCAAGGAGGGTTTCATTGCGGAGATGCAAATGCTCGACCAGGGCACGCGGCGCGAGATTATCGAGAGATCGGATGCTTCGCACACCGTCAAGACCCTGGCGAGACAAGATGCACCCGAGTCTGGCGGCCCGTCGTCGTCGTCTTCTGCAGCTGCTGCTGACCGTCGCGGTCGTGGCAAAGCCACCAACACCAGCAGCCAGGACAACAGCCGCCGGTCGTCAGTCTCGCCTCGCGGTACTGGAGCCGCCGGTCGCCGCGGTCGTACGGCCGCACCTGCTGCCTCGTCGTCGGCTGCCGCAACAAAATCTTCCCGCCCTACTACCGAGAACGACGAAGAGCAGGAAACCCAAGTCGAGCGTCGCCGCCGTCTTGCTGCTCTCCAGGGCACAGGCGACGAAGAGGACTCTGATGAGGAGCCCGCCGACGAGACGGAAGAGTCCCCTGCCGAGCGCCGCCGTCGCGAGCATGCCCTGGGCGTGTCTGGTGAGCCTGCGCAAGAAAGCGACAGCGACGACGATGACACACCGCGTGTTCCTCCCGCTCGTCGCGGTATTCGCTTCGCCGACGCCCCGGCTACCAAGCGTTAGCATCTCTTCTGATATCTGATACCCACCATCTTGTCATTTCGGTTATTTCGTTGCATTTGCGTTGACATATACTGTCTTTTGCTCTATTTATGTTTATTTTGATTGTTTATTTTTATCTGTTACGCATCTTATGGCAATCTACTCAGTAGTTGTCGTTCATGAGCATAAGCGAGCGGTTGAACGGGCTATCTTAGTCATGTATTAGTCATCTTGTTTTTGTTGCTGCTTGTCAATTCTATAGAGCGTCTATAATGCATTAATGATTATGGTTTTCTACATATAACTGTCTACTCGTTTATGTTCCAGATATCAAATACGTTCAATAGCAATATGTTACCGTCGTCTTGTTCGACCTCGAGAGCTTGTTTTGTACTCTGTACACAGTGACTGACGTTAGAAACAGTGGGACCTAGTGTAAACAACCGCCGGCTATTGGCTGTGGGCCTCGCTCTGTAGCTTGATTTATGACGTCTAGGGCATCACGTGCCCCTCCACCGCCGTAGGAAAAATTTGCGATAATAGCTTTCCGGCCCAACTCGAATGTCGCCGTGTCCCGCTATACGATACACTGCACTGACACCTCCCGACGACCACCGCGATCGAGTCAAGCTTTGCCAGCCAGCCACCTTTACATTTAATCACCCCAACCACACACACACAACCGCCATCATGGTCCAATTAGTCGAGGTCGAGGACGAGCACTTCACCAACCGTCCCATTGTCGAGGACGACGAGGACTTTAGCGATACCGGTGGGTGCTGCTATCATGGACATATAAGATAGGAATGATTGAACTAACCGTGCAGACTCCGAGATCTCCAACGAGTCCGACTACGACGCCACAGCCGAGTCTTTCGGCGACCGCCTCTACGCCCTGCGTGACATCATCCCCCCCAACACCCGCGGCTGGTTCTACAACAACTACCAGATCGGCAGCAGCGTCGTCAGCACCACCACCTCGTTCCTCGGCCGTGCCGCCTGGACCATCTCCGTCAGCGTCCTGCTGGTCGGCATCCCCTTTGCCCTGTCGTGGGCCGAGGAGCAGAATATCATGGCCATGGAGCAGGAGCAGCGGATGCGCGAGATGGGCAGCGAGCTGCTGACGGCCGGCTCCGGCGTCGGCATGGGCGGCGAGGAGGACACTGCGTCGCAAGTGAACGCTGCTCTGGGCGCACCGGCACGGCCTGCTCTGTAAATGCTTTGAGCAGAAGCAGTTTGCGGGCGGTTTTGTTGAATTTCGATGATGGACGACGGCCACAGCCGGTATGACCTCGGCGTGGCGGCAGTGACATCTGTATCCAGCTGTATAAAAAGACAGCACACGATACAGGAGACGATACATCAGTCTCCTACACCCATGGCTATGGGCATGTATCAGGATGGCGTCGACGGCGCGGCCGGTGAGCCTGTGCTGCTTATGATTCGGCAGCGGGCAGGCAGGGCATTTTTGTGAATCTCTATCATTACTTGGCACTCATGTTTTTTATGTCTATATTATACTGCCATATACATGGCTCTCCCACTCTCATCTCTCTGTTTCTTGCGTTGTTATTTTTGTTCTTGGGGAGGGCGCATCATCCACGCTGGATGGCAAAAGCATGTACATATATCTGAGAATACCAGACTTCAGAACACTCGCCAGCATTGATCAAGTGAAGATACGAAAAGATACGAAAAGTAGTGAAGAAATCTGATTAGGTATCGCTATATATAAGAGGAGAGGTCAAAACGCGAGCCAATCTAGCTGGATTCTGCCCAAACAATGAAGAAAGTAGCTAAACTGACTGGAAACAATAAAGAATAGACAAGATGATAAATATAGATAGTATAACTGCGTGACATTCATAAATACGGGAGACAAGAGCCTCCCAAAGACATTCCAAAGACGCCGAACGAGGAGGGCAGACGGCAGGGCCTGCGCTCCGTTTTTTTTTCTGTAGCTTGTTTTTGTTTCTTTTTTCTTAGTTGCCACCAGGCGGCGTGTCCAGGTCCAGCGCCGTAATGGCAGTCCGCTGCCGCGAGCTGTCGAGGACGAGGTTGCTAAAGTACTTGAGCGCAACCTCGCTCTCGGCCTTGATCTTGAGCGTGTCCTCTTTGCGCGCGCCCAGCTGGTCGACCGACCGGTTCAGGCCGTCGCGGATCGAGTCCGCCGGGATCCGCAGCACCTTGCGCACCGTACCCGAGATGCGCGCCGAGTTGTAGTGCACGTAGTCAATCTCCTCCAGCCGTGACGAGATCTTGTTGGACAGACGGTGCGGCAGCGACTTGGGGATCTGCGAAAGCACGTAGCCCGTGGCGGCAATGGCCGCAAGCACCAGGCCGGGGATCAGCAGGCGGCGCGAGCCTGTGTTGCCCATCACCTTGAACGCCGACAGCGCGTGGTCCATCCAGCCCTGCATGCCGATCATACGGCCACCGAGGGCAGTCACGACCGTCAGGGCCATGCCGGTACCGGCAACCTTCTCCTGGCGCTGCAGCAGCATGCTCAGGTCCACAAAGTCGATGATCTCGGTGGGCACGTCCAGCTTGCGCGCGAGCTCGTCGCGGCGGCGGCGGAACATAAAGTCGGAGCGGAAGCTAAAGTCGGCAAACTCGTTGCCTAGGTGTAGGATGCCGAGCTGCTTGAGCATATTGACGCCGCCCTCAGCCTTGTTGCGCGCTGTCTCCTCGCACTCGGAGACGGACGCGGCAATCTTGGTGAACATGGCGTGCTTGATGTCCTCGGCGTACTGGAACGCAGACCACAGGCCCGTGTACGGCACGCCCAGGTTCTCGTCACCAGCGTGCTTGATGGCAAAGCTGATGACGGCGCGGCTGTGGCTGTAGACGTCCTTGCAGGTGTCCTCGATAATGCGGTCCGCCTCCGAGGCAACCTCGGTCTTGGCCTTGAGGTTGGTCTCCAGCAGCGGCTCGATCTCGCTCAGCTCGCCAGTGACACGGGCAATCTCTGACTGCGCAACCTCGGTGTTGACGGTCGCCAGGGCGTTGACGTCGTTGAGGATGTTAAGCAGGTAGTTCTTGGCGGGTGCCAGCTTGGAGTGGGCGCGCTTCTCGAGAACAAAGCGGCGCAGTGACTGCTCCATGGTCTCGAAATCGCGCAGCTTCTCCTTGCCCTTGCCCTTGCCGGACGGGTCGTCATCGTCGCCACCGCCGCCCGAGGAGCTGCCGCTGCCGCTGCCACTGGGACCGCCAGGGCCACCTGGTGGTGGGATCGGAATGGCATTACTTGACACAAAGTGCACAAGCTCTGACGCTTCCTTGTGAGTCTGGGGACTGAGGCCAGACACCTGGTCCAGGATCATCTTCTTGCAGCGGTTCTGGTCGCGGATGACGTCGAAGCCGTTGACGACAAAGAAGAAGTAGGCCTTTTCTGCTGCAGCCGCGCGGATAAACTCGGTCGCAGTCAGTGTGAAGTGGTTGGCGGCCGACACGACAAAGACGACGACGTCAATCTCCTCCTGGCGTGCAAAGACGGCCGTGGTCTTGGTCGTGTCCGAGTTGAGGCCGGGCGCGTCGATGAGCGCAATGTCGACAATGCCGTTGCTCAGCAGCGACTCGTCGATGGACCGCACATCCTTGACGTAGACCTTGCACTGAATATATGTCGTGTTGTCGACCACCAGGTCCTCCAGCTCCTTGAGCGAAAACACATCGTATGTCGACTCGTCGTTGCGGTTGTAGGTGGTGTCCATGTGCACGGCATGCACCTCCTCGATGCCGTTGTTCTCGCCGGCGTCCAGTACCTCGCAGAAAATGCTCGTGCACGGCTGCTGGTCCTCGGGCAGAATCTTCCTCCGCAGCAGGGCGTTGCAAAAGGTCGACTTGCCGGCGTTCAGGTCGCCCGTGATCAGGACCTTGCTGGAAATGTCCTCGATGCGCTCGCGCAGGCTCAGCAGGTGCTTGATGCTCGTGCGGATCTTCTCGTCCAGCAGCGACGCAATCGAGCCCTTTTCGAGCGAGTGAACCAGCTCGGCCTGGTGCAGGCCGCCGAGCTTGAGATCCAGTTTCAAGACAGAGAACTCTTGTGCAATCTGGGGTGTGACGAGACGCGGCTCAGCGCCGGACGACGACGACGGACGCTGCTCTGCGGCACTGCTGGACTCGGCATTTGCGTTGTCTTCGAGCGCAGTGTAGGACCGGCGCAGCTGGCCTGGGCGGTCGGTCGGGCTGGGCGGCAGCAGATCGCCGACGGTTGTGTGTGCCTTTTGCAGGCCGGGGCGGGGTGCGCTGTTGATGGCGTTGGAGTGATTTAAGGATGGCGGAGCAGACGCATCGATGCGCTGGACAGTCGGGTAGTGGGCGGGCCAGGCAGTGTTGGTAGCCTGCAGGCCCTTGAGCAGCTCGACGACGGACGAGATGGACTTGCCGAGCGCGACGCGGTGCTGGTTGTACCACATCTGGTGGACGGCGCCGGCCTGCAGTCTGCGGGACGATTCGACCTCGGCGGCCGTGGTTGCGCCATGTGGTGACGAGAAGAGGTGCGGGGTGTCGTGGGTGCTGGCTGCAATGTTGTGGTGGTCGTCGTCGCCGCCGGCCGAGCTGCCGCCGTAACCGGAGTCCTTGTCGAGCATAGCCTGCAGTTTGGCGGCGTGTTCGGACGTCGATCCGGAGCCGACGGTCATGTATCCGGGACGGCCATTGTTGTCGGAGGTGCCGTTGCTGGCGCTGTCGCCGGCGTCGGTAGCGTTCTCACCGACAGTTGACGTCTTGTTGGCGGGGGCTTTCCCCTTGTTTTTGCGTGAATTCGGGCTCATTGCGAGGACGACACGGCCATGAGCTTCGGGTGTGTTGTTTTGTGAATGGTAGATGTCGGACGGCGCGCCGTTTCAGTCGGGGTTCACGCCTTTCTCTCTTAAATCGCAGTTGTTTTCGTCGTGTATTCGCGATGCTCGGGAGATGTCGTTCGGTTGGGGGGGCAGAAGCGTGTGATTTCTCGAGTGACAGAAGAGGCAAAATTTCCGGGAGCCACACCCCCCGAAGGGCGGTGAGCTGATTGGCCCAGCCACATGGCGGCCGTTGCGTTGGGCTGCGAGAGCGCACTAACGAGCCCGGTAGTGGAGGCAGCAGTGACGCAGTTGCTGGAAGACGTGTACAGTGGGTGGTGAAAGTGCACTGTAATAGCACTGTATTCGTGGTTTCAGTTGTTCTAGATGGAAGAGGCAAGCGGCGGGCAGCTACGGGCATGCCGACGGAAGGCACGACCGTGACAGAACGAAAATTCGTTCCTGCTTGTGACATCAATTTGAAATACAGCATTATGTAATCATAGCCTTGCTATTTCCATCCTTGTCGAGTTTTCAAGTTTTCATCTGCATCTTGACCTTGACCTTGACCTTGACCATTGCCTCGTCCACTCAATCACAGGCCAGCCATACGCTACAGCGATTCATTGACATTCGTCAGCGAGCACTCAATTACAGCTAGCGCCACTAGCCAGCACCGACCCTCCTAGGCCTAGCCACAGCCTTTCTTCCGTCCAGTTAACTGCTGCCTTATCTTTGATCAACGACGACACGCGCGCATCATCACGAAACACTCGACGACAGCAGGCAGCAGATTGCGCACCAATTGAAACAGCTATAGCGACAGCTAGCAGCGCATAAATTCTATCCTCGACAGCAAAATCGCCCACACGAAGCGAAAGCAAGCAACGCAGGCATTGCCATTACCATCTACCGACGACATCATGAATGTGAGATATAGAGGGAGCACGGTATCGGGACACAACTTGGAACACAACTGACGGACAGGTGCTGGAATGGGCTTTCGGCAAGCGCATCACGCCGGCTGAGCGGCTGCGCAAGAACCAGCGCATGCTGGACAAGGCGATCCGCGAGCTGGACCAGCAGCGGGTGAAGCTGGAGAAGCAGGAGAAGACGCTGGTTGCACAGATCAAGCAGAGCGCGCAAAAGGGGCAGATGAGCGCGTGCAAGATCCAGGCCAAGGATCTCGTGCGCACGCGGAGGTGAGTACCCTGGATTTCTTCAAAGTTGTACAGATCTAACAAACAGATACGTTGAAAAGTTCTACGGAATGCGCAGCCAGCTACAAAAGATCTCGCTGCGCCTGCAGACATACCGCACAAACGAGCAGATGATGCAGGCGATGAAGGGCGCGACGATGGCGCTGGGCAGCATGAACCGGTCGATGAACCTGCCGTCGCTGCAGCGCATTGCGATGGAGTTTGAGCGCGAGAACGACATTATGGAGCAGCGACAAGAGATGATGGACGACGCTATTGACGACGCCATGGATGTCGGACTGGAGGAGGAGGGCGACGAGGTGGTCGAGCAGGTGCTGGAGGAGATTGGCGTCGACCTGACGCAGTCGCTGGGCAATGCGCCAGAAGGACTGCAGACGGCGGCGGTGCCGGAGACGAAGATTGCACAGGCCGTGGGCGGCGGCGGTGGCGGCGGTGCAGCGGACCCGGGCGACGACGACCTGCAGGCGCGTCTGGACAGTCTACGGCGGTAGTCGGTGGTGTCTGTTGTCTTTCGTTCTGTGTCATATCTTCGTTCTGTCGTTCTGCTGTTCTGTTGTCCGTTTTAGTCCTCGACATCTGTTCTATCGTCATCTTTCTGTTATGTATTTCCAGCTGTAGCATCATCATCTCATTCGTGTGTATATCCAGCAATGTCCAGTCATGTCATCACAGACTATCAAACCATGTCCAGACCATGCCCAGCTAAACCATGCTCAACAGTGAACACCCTCCATCCACCCATCCAAGCTACCCCGGACCTTCGGAGACACCAACTCCTCAGCTCCCTTTCCCCGTCTCACGGAATTACGTACAGCTTCCCCTCTCAGCCTTTACTCAGTATTCAATAGTTCTGTCCATCCTCTTTTCTCTTTACTTCCATCACTCGTCATAGCGAATCCCGTCTCATCCACACCTGCGTGCTGCGCCCCGTTCTGGCTGGGCTGTCATAAACAAGTGCAAATCAGTGTAAATCATACAGCGATAGCAAATCAGAGCCATAATCGTGTAAACCCAATCAAACTTCAAATAACAGCTACTGCACGCTGGATACGCCGGATATGCGCCTGTTCGTCACATCTGCACCTCAACGCCGTCTCCTGCTCTTTCCAGTTTAGTATTATGTTGTCGGTGTGTATTGTCTCCGTCTGTCTACTTTCTGGACGACGACTGACTAATATTCTCTTAGTAAGAGGGCTTTAATACCGTCAGTGCATCTCACAACGTTCCTTCCTCGTGGATTGGCACACCGATCGCACCTGCTGGCGCCTAATCCATCGCTGTAAATGTGTCCGCTCCTTCCTCTTTCTCTCTCCGCCGCCTCCGCCCCCTCGCCTCTGCCTACCCCTACTCTCACTGTGCTCCTCCACCGTCGCTGCTAAAAGTGCCGTCTCCAGCGTCATTACAGTGTTTTTCCCCTTCTGGGTGTCGTTTTATTACATCATCCACTAAGCTAACAGCAGGTCACAAGTCACAGGACCCCTCCTGCCCTCACCCTCGTTCTCGCTCCCTCCACAGTGAGTGGCTCTTTCCCCACTGGCTTCCACAGCCGCCGAAACACGCACCCAAGCCCCAAAGAGTGTGCTGTCCAGTCCAGCGGTTCCAGCTCCTGCTCCAATACTAGCAGCGCCCGCCGTCACCTCCGCCGTCAGCGGCTGTCTCTCTCCCAAGCGAGCACAAAGCACAAAGACGCCACAAAGAGGCACACCAACAACACCAAAAACAACTTTTGGATCTGACAACAGAAGCTGAAACACATCTCTGCTCTCAGACCAATACTCGCCAAACTGACGACACTCGAGCACAGACTCCTTTCGACCAGCATCCAGCATCAATCCGTGTCCTCCTCGACGCTGACGACGACGACAACAGCTAGCATCACAGCTGACGGCGACGACGACACTGTCATATTCACCGCAGACTCGACTCGAGCTCGACTTCGAACTTGATCAACCTGATCTCGCCATCAGATTGTCGAATCAAGACCAGATCTGACAGGAGCATCTACCCTACCCACCGACTACGACATACCCCAGACCAGGGTAGCTCTCAACATCGCATCACCACATTACAGAATATAGTAAACTACATCACATCGACGTTAACCGACAACGTCATACTACACCTCTCCCACGTCAACCCCAACTCAACCAAACTGGCAGGCAACAAGCGTCGCAGTCTCTCCTCGCAAGGAGGCCTGCTTAACAGAATGTTTGGCGGCAGCTCGTCTGCGTCCATCAAGCCCGAGAGCGCCATCGACGACACGGGCGATGTCGCCGGCTCGCCCGGCACCGGCAGCGCGCGCAAAGACAGCAACAACAAGTCGCCGTCGCCCGAGCGCACCACTCCGACAGTTCCCATCCCGACAGACAAGAAGGCCACCAGCCCCGACCGGAAAACAACCAGCAGCAGTAGCAGCAGCAGCAGTCCGCCGCTGTCGGGCAGCGGCGACCAGAAGAAGCGGCGCAGTAGTGGTGTGAGCAGCCGTGCCAGCAGTCTGCTCGCATCGGCCAAGAACAGCCTCAGCTTCTCGTCGCAGTCGGGCCGGTCTGGCAGCGGCAGCAGCGGCAGCGGTTCTGGCGCCGGCGAAGCCTCGTCGAGCCAGACGCCGCTGCAGAAGCTCGGCAAGCAAGATGCCGCACTAGCCGTGCCGCAAGGCTCACACAACAACTCAGCCGGCGACTCGGTGCCCGGCCCAAAATCCACATTCCGCGTCGGCGTCTGGGAAGATAGAAACAAAAAGTGCCGACGCACAATGGAGGACACGCATGCGTTCTTGTACAACTTTCTGCAGACGCCTGCGCCGGGGGCTACGAGTGGCGGTGGCGGTGGCAGCAATGCCGACAAGGACAGCGCAAAGTCGGGCAAGATCTCGACAGACAGCACTGACAGCAGCGCCGTTGTGCCTACAGACAGCAACACAGCTGCCGAGTCGCTCGAAACCGACAATGGCTACTTTGCCATCTTTGATGGGCACGCCGGTACATTTGCCGCCGACTGGTGTGGCAAGAAGCTCCACTTGATTCTGGAGGACACCATACGCAAATATCCCAATGCGCCGGTGCCGGAGCTTCTAGACCAGACTTTTACCTCTGTGGACGCGCAACTGGAGAAACTGCCTCTGAAGAACAGTGGATGCACTGCTGCAATTGCCGTGCTCCGCTGGGAGGACCGCGTGCCCAGCACGCTGTCGGCGACAGGCTCACAGGCGATTGCCACGGCCGCCGCCGCCAAGGCCAACGAGGACGCCGCCGCTGCCAGCCTGGCGACCTCGGCCGCAGAGACCGCGACGACCGTGTCTGTCGCATCGGGCGCATCCGACGTCGAGGCGGCGCATGCCAAGTTAAAACCCAGCGCGGTGCGCCAGCGCGTGCTGTACACGGCCAACGTCGGCGATGCGCGCATTATCCTGTGCCGGTCGGGCAAGGCACTGCGCCTCTCGTACGACCACAAGGGCAGCGACGAGAACGAGGGCCGGCGCATTGCCAATGCGGGCGGCCTCATTCTGCACAACCGTGTAAACGGCGTGCTGGCCGTCACACGTGCGCTCGGCGACACGTATATCAAGTCTCTTGTCACGGGCCACCCCTACACGACCGAGACGGTCATCCAGCCCGACATGGATGAGTTTATCATTATTGCCTGCGATGGTGTAAGTTTTTTTTATTCTCACAATTTATTTCTAATACTAATGAACAGCTCTGGGATGTGTGTAGCGACCAGGACGCGGTCAACCTCGTGCGTAACGTGCCCGACCCTGCCGCCGCCGCCAAGATGCTCGTCGACCATGCGCTCGCCAATTTTAGCACGGACAACCTTTCGTGCATGATTGTGCGCCTCGACCGCGAGGCGCTGCTGGAGGCGCAAAAGGGCAATGCCGCCGGGTCGAGTGCGGGCAACCTGGGCGTCGAGGGCGACGAGGCCGGGTCCGGGTCCAAGCCCAGCGAGGCCGACAAGATTGTCAACAACACCAAGCAGAACATTGCAGACGGTAGCACGCCGGCTGTAGGTGTGTCCGCCAGCAACAGCGGCCGCGGTCACGACGCCGTCGCGCCGGATGCCGGTGCTGCCAGTGCTGCCGGTGCTGCCGGCGAGGACAATTTCAAGCGCACGGCCATTGAAGGCTCGGTCGAGGAAGAGCCCACGGCTGCTGCCGACAGCGAGTCTGTGACGACAGACAAGTCGGCCGAGTCGGCCGCGTCGGTCGAGTCAACGCCCAGCGCCGCCTCTGTCGACACGGCGGCCACAGCGGTGACTATCGACACGACGTCTGGCTTTGTCGAGGAGGCCATTGAGTCCATCGAGGACGAGGTCGACGTCAAGGCGGCCAAGCCGGAATAGGTTCATTTGGCTAGACCTGTCGGCGTCTGAAGACTGTCGTTCTCCCTTGTTTATTTTATTTCTATTCATTCTGCTACTCATGTTCTCATTGTTTCTTTTGTCCATGTCTGGCTGGGACGAGACCGTCATGGACATGCTGTGCACGCTGTGCCTTGGGTCTATCAAAAGAAATGCATTGTTCGCACGACTACATATGCGTTGTTCTGTTTGCTGATTGCTTATGTCTATTATCTTCTGTACTTGTCGTTTTGTTGATACGTTTACGTTTGCAATGCGCTAGTTTTGATGCAATACATCCATGTATACAGTCAACCATCATCTTCCATCTTGCTTGTGCCTCTACAAAGTACATCACATCAGATCGCCAGCCTCCGATATGCTTATCCCATGTGCATGCCGATGCGCACCGCAATCTGCCCCTCCCGATATGTGGTCAAAGCGGCCTTGATTCAAACGGTCAACTAGTTAACAGAATTGTACAGAGTAGAGTCGGTCCAGTCGCCTGTCTTCTACGAAGTACTAATGCTCCATACTTCATCACACCAGCCTCTTGAAGCGGTGGCGGTCTGTGAGGTTGCATCTGGCACGGCCCACGCATAGCAGATCATGCAGTCACCTCTCTCATAGCCAGTGTAGCATACTCTACAGTCTATCATACATTCTACCGCACTATTTAGACTCTCTCAAAGTACTCAGTAGACTCTCTCCCGCATGAGACAATTTGTTTCATGCTCAACGAGGCCAAGGCCGACGATCTTCGGCACGCAAGGGAGAGGCTGACCGGATCGCCGTGTCTATCTTATCTTCCGGCACCATCGACGACGTTCCTCTGTTTTGTACCAGTTCATGCATCGTCTCATGTCTTGTCTCTGATTTCAGCAGCGCGCCGTCGGTTCATGGCCCATGTGCAGATGATGCCAGGTACTTTTGTGCGCCATCCCGCGATTCATCTATCACATCACATACGCCATCTATCTATATCGACCGTGATATTACCATTATCTTATCATCTTGTCCTCTGCCCATCTTGTCCATCTCCTCGTCGTCCGCCAACCTCTCTCTTTACCAGGTCAATCAAGTCGGTTCTTTTCTTTGCTCTTTTTGCTTTTTGCTTTTTTTGCTTCATTTTTAACCAGACTTTTACTCCTTGCTTCAATCGCAAAACCCATCAATACGTGGTCACACAATTGTACCCGTTGATCATCCCTTTGCCTCTTGTCCTCCCACACAGTGCACAGTATTGCTCTACACCTATTACATACGCAGTAGTCGCTGTAATGCACTCCTGCAGCTTGCACCAACAGCCTGGCCCCTTCCTCGCGCCCCTCCCCCTACTTACAAGTACACAAGCTCACAAGCTTACCAGCACAAATCACACACTAGACCGCACTAACGCATGCGTGGAGAAGCAAATAAAAGGGGCGGCCACGCTAAAGCTCCGACAGATGCACGATGGACTGTGCACAGTGCTGTCATTTCTTGGACTGTGGTTGTGTACCCGTTTTCTGCGGATCTACACAGTGCACATAGTCCATCCCAAACGGGCCAGTGCGTCGCTCCGTGCAAGTCCGTGGATCCCATTGGGTGCCGTCTAAGAAAGTGGGGCTAGTGCGGGAGACTGCTAATACAAAGTGCAGGCTAGAAGAGGCCGTTGTTCTGTTGATCGTGTCGTTTGCTCGTGGGCGCTCCTTCCCCTGAATTCGACTTGTGCGAGAACTTCTTGGAAGGAAAGAAGGACAGACGAGAAGAAGAAAAAGGAAGGAAGCAATACGCATACCGAGTACGTCCAATACGGAAAGAGCAATGCTCGCCGTCGCGTGAGAATATTCTCTAAATTCTAAATTAAACCTGGAGAACAACCTCGAACAGGGAAAGAGCAGCACTGTCAGGGGCCGTCAGTAATAGTGCCGATAGTCTCGATAGTCAGTAGAATGCTCCTTCCCTGTGTAATTCTGAAATCCGGTTATCAACTTCACCTTCACGGGTCGCTCTTTCTCATCAGGGTCTCTGTGTCCGTATGTTCCTTCTTCTTTGAATGTTGCTTGTTTGCTCTTTCCGTTTATGAGCTGTGCTTCCTCGTGACTATATCTCTTTCTTCAAATTTATTCTATTCATCTTCCCCTTCTCTCCCTCTTCCTCTCTACATCTCCTACTCTACAACCTCATTTTCGACTTGGGCCCGTGTCTTGTTTTTGCGCCCGCCCACTTTCACCCCCATCTTTCTCAACGCCTCGCACGTTTTCCCACCAGGAATGTGCCCGTGCTGTCTGTGTGTTGCCCTTGGAGGCTTCTGAGTTGTTGTTTTTGCTGTTTTGTGTGTTCTTCTAGAATTTGTGCCGTCTTGAGATCAAACATCTCGACTCAACTCGACAGCCAACTCGACGCGCTCTATTTCCATTTCCGATTCATTACATTTCCGCTCATCTCAGATCGCGTCGTCTCCGCCTTCACCAGATGGAGATGTGATTTCAACCGTCCACAACCCCCTGTCAAGCCAGTCCATTTCGGCTCTTTCGACCCTCGACATCCTCCACTCTGGCCCCCTCGACCCTCTACACTCCCTCTACCGCACTGCTCCTTTTTTTCCTCCTCAGCTACTACCCCCGACAAGCTCTAACCGCTAACCGTCTTGCTCACTGCACTAACCTGCATACTGCATATCCGCACTGCATGTTTTGGAGTTTTGACGCCCTGTCTCGTCTGTCCCTATTCTCAGTGTCTGTCTCGATTCAAAGAGTACTCTGTGCTCACTGCCGCAGAACGACCCCCTTTTTCTGTTTTCTTTTGCTCTTGTCATCAACACGCCAATCCAATCCTAGACACCTTCAATTCGACACGCTCGACTTTACAGCATCTCACCCAGGCCAGTGGCCTTTCTGCGATCTTCGCAACAAACAACCACACGCGCTCTCGACTGGCCAGTCCCTGCACTGCCGAGAGTTTGATCCTCTCCTCCCGCATCGACTGCACAGTCCCTATCTCGCGCACAGCCTTGCGCGCCATTGTCGGTCATGTCGTTGAACGGCCTGGATGATGCCGCCATCAAGGAGGCTCACGATGCTGCCATCGCTGAGCCCGGAGGCTGGTATGTTTTTCTCCTACCTCAACCCTCTTATGCATACCCTCCCTAGAAACATACTGACAGACAGGTTTCTTCTCAAATATGCCAGTCGCGACGAGATCGGCCTGCTCGGCCGAGGAACCGGTGGCATTGTCGAAATTCGCGACGCCATCGACCAGTACGACGAGGCCTCTCCCCTCTACGGCTTCCTCAAATACAGACGGCGGAATGTGATTATCAAGTACCTGCCAGACAACTGTTCGCGGTTGGTCCAGGGTGAGTCTTCAAACCGGCGTCCATATACATGATTTGCTATTGATTTGCTAGCACGCGCAAACAATGCTATCTGCAACCCGTGTATCTTTGGCTAACTTCCACAGCTCGTGTCACCGTCCACTTCAACGCCGTCTGCGAATATTTCGCCCCCTACAACACAACTTTCTCCATCTCCGAGGCTAAGGAGCTCAAGGACACGACATTGTCTGCCGCCTGCTCCCTCCACACAGCCTCCAGTTCAACCTCCTCGTCCACAAGCTCGCTGAGAAGACGTCGCCTGATGGAAATCGCCGAAGAGGAGGAAGAGGAGCAGCAGCGTGCTACCAAGCGCCAGTCTCTCGTCAAGGAAGAGGAACGCGCTGCTGCTGGTCTCTCGGAATCGTCGCCGCCAGTCACTCTCAACGCCCAGCTGGCTACCCTGCCCGACGAGTCCCAGTTTGCCGGAACAACCGAGCCGCCTTCTTTTACCGGCCTCGAACGCCCTGATTCGCCTTCCCAGTCTCTCGATGGCCGCCGCCTCTCGTCTCAGCTCACTCGCGCCGAAATGAACGCCTATGCCAACTACAACTACGGCAAGCCAAAGGTCAAGCTGGCTCCTCGCCCATCCTTGGACGTCTCTGGTCGTCCGCGCACTTCTGCTGGCACCGGCACCTTCCGCCCAGTCTCTTCAATCCCTGCCGGATTTAAAATGTTCTCCAAGGGTTCCAGAAGGGGTAGAGGCGATAAGAGCGGCGGCTCCCAGATTGATGAGGAGGAGCCCGCTCTTTCTGCCGAGGAGGTTGCTGCGATTGCTGCCATCCCCTTGCCTGCCGACCCTACTGAGACTCTAGATGTCTTGCGCCCTCACACAAGCGGCGGACGTCCTTCGTCTAGCTCGGGCTTGTCTGTCAAGTCCATTGCGACCACCGTTGCCGCACCGGCCAAGGCAGACAAGATCAGTCCTGAAAAGGCTCGTCTCATGAAGGCAATGAAGCTGCGCGAGAAAAAGAAGAAGCTCGGTGCTCAAAAGGCCATGGCTATTCCCACCGTCGATGTCAGCGAGCCCCCTGTCGATGCCGACGCCAACGCTGATGCTGACGCTGATGCTGATGCTTCCGAGCCAACTCCGACCGAGGACCAATTTGACACAGCTTCTGTAGCGTCCGCCGCCGGCGCATCCACCACCGACAATGCCACCGACCAGGCTTCGATCAACACCCAGACAGACTCACACCCCGCCTCGCCAATGGTCGAATCATCTGAAATTGGCGATTCAACCAAGGCGTCTTCTCTATCCGAGTCCACAGACGAGACCGTCCAGGCCCTTCAGGATCTGAAGGCAGAGGCAGATGATGATGTTCAGGACAGCGCAGCTGACGAGCCAAAGGCTGTAGAGCCCGAGATTGCTGAGGCGGTTGTTGCTGAGCCCGAGGTAACTGAGCCCGAGGTTGCTGAGCCCGAAGTCGTGGAGCCCGAGGTTGCTGAGCCCCAAGGTGCTTCGGAGCCCCCAGTCATCGAGTCAGATGTCGCCGAGGCCCAAATTGCCGAATCTGAGATCACTGCAACTGAGACTGCTGAGCCCGAGACTGCTGAGCCCGATGCCCCGGAGACAGAGATCGCGACCCCGGAAGCTACTAAGGCTGAGGTGGAGGCTGGGGCGGAGGTTTCTGAGTCAGTACCTGAAGTGGTTGCCGAGCCAGAGGCCGAGAAGGTTGTCGAGACGGAAGCAGAGATTACGAAAGAAATCGAAGCACCTGAGGCCGCGGCTGATGTTGCCCAAATCGATGAGGTCGAAACTTCGCCAGAAATCACCACTTCAAGCGAAACTGAGCCTGCCACTGCTCAGATCGAGACCACAGCCCCTGAAGTCGCTCCGGTTGAGGAACCCAAGGAAGAGGAGAAGCCTGAGGAGAAGGTTGAGGAGAAGGTTGAGGAGAAAGTTGAGGAGCAGCCCGCCGAGCCCAAGGTTGTCGAAGAGGTTGCGACAATTGTTAAGCCAGTTCTCGAAACACCCGAACCCAGCCGGCCAAACACCTCGGCCACCTTCGCTACCGACCTCTCATCCGACCTCGACACCGAAGCACCTCCACCCATCCCCGCCATTCTGGTGCAGCAGAGAGACAGCCAGTCGACTATTGGCCTTGAGAGCAACGATGTTGCTTCTGCCGAGGACAAGCGTGCTCGGCGGAGGGCATTGGTCGATCCCATTCGCACTGATATGGACAAGAGCGACGCGCATCTTTCCGACGACGAAGATCTCATGGAGGAGCTCCAGTCTGCGACTGTTCAGGAGGCCAAGCCAATGGCCGTGTCCAAGTCGCCTGTGAGCACCGCATTCACTGGCGCGAGCCCGACCAAGAGCCCGCGTGCCGATAGCGACCGCCTCGACCGCACCGTCTCGAACCCTACTAGAGGTTCGTTCCTGGCTCCGGGCGACGTTCCCACAAGCTCGGCAAGATCTGTCTCATCGGGCGGCGCCGCCTACCTTCAGAAGATTGCCCAGCAAAACGCCACCAACTTGTCGTCCAAGAAGTCAAACATTGGCTCAAGTATCTCTCAGAGAATCAAGGCCCTGGAAAAGCTGTCTGGCAGCACCCCAGGACCGGTTGTCGATGCGCCAGTTCGTGTCGAGCGGCCGACGTCTGCTTTCTTCTCTGTCCGCAAGCCAACAGTCAGAGACACTTCCAGATCGCCGTCTGTTGTCGACCGTGCGTCTTCCCTCACCAGAGAGAAGTCGTCTTCTCCTCCCGACTCGCGCGAGTCCACACCCGAGATGCCGAGACTCACTACCCGCGATCGGGCGGGTTCCATGGCCAGCCGGCTGTCCATGTTTGAGGGTGGCAACCTCCCTCGCGGCCGGCCCGAGTCAGTCCAGGTCAAGGCCCGCATCAACCGTGATCCCACCCAGCCATTCCCTAAGCTGGGCGACGAGGACGACTTCAAGCAGTCGCACCTGACTGTCAACCACCAAAGGGGCACTGGTATGCCCAGCTCTGTGTACGCAGCATCGGCAGGTGTCCAGGCAGCGACGGAGTCTGGCGGTCTGCAGCGGAAGGAGAGCCTGCGTGAGCGTCGCATGTCGAGAGAGAAGCGTCGGTCAGAGTCTCGGGACCGGGACGAGGCCGAGGAGTTTGAAGGCAACCGGCCACGGCGCCGGTCTTCCCTGTCGATTGTGAAGGACTTCATCAAGGATCGTCGCACGTCGACAATGGCATCGCGCTCCGGCTCGACAGACAACCTGAGCAACACGCTGATGTCGCCTGCTTCGATTGCCAACTCGACCAAGTCGAACTCGCGGCCGCCGTCGGTCCACAACAGCGGCCTTGGACGTCGTCTCAGCATTTCCAGCCGCCGCTCGACCAGCAAGGACCGCGACACTCCCCTGGCTACACCCATGTCGCCCTCTGAGGGCGTCTCTAGCGACGACTCCAAGTCTGTCAACGGCGAGTACGGCCACAAGAAGACCGGCTCCGGCGGTAGAGCATCGCGGTTCATGCGCCGCTTGTCGAGCTCCCTCGGCAACAACCGCAAGAACGCCACCCCGGCCATCTCGCCCACCGTGGCCGAGGAGGAGGAATCGTACCTCGGCGTGCCCCCCTCGCGCGGCAGCATTGCCGTCCCCCAGAACGCTCTGTCGTACATTGGCGACGTCAACGTCCAGTTCCCGGACAACCTGCTGTGGAAGCGCCGTACCATGTGCCTCGACTCGCAGGGCTACCTGATACTCAGCACTGGCACTGCGTCGTCGGCCGCCTCTATTATCAGCGACCGCCCCGCGGGCACTGTCAAGCGCTACCACCTCAGCGACTTCCGCCTGCCTTACATCCCTGAGATGGAGCTGCAGGAGCTGCCCAACAGTGTGTGTCTTGACTTTGTCGAGGGCTCGGGTCTGCAGGTCGCCTGTGAGGACCGTGCTGGTCAGATGAATGTCCTTCAGAGTGAGTTTTCCATTTTATATCATATGTTAGATATGTTCTTTACTAACTTTTTTTGCAGTCCTCCAGGAAGCCCACCAGAGCCACTCATCTTACTGATCATCGTCAACCTCGATGATCAGTCACCTACCCTCACCCGAATTTGACCTTTCAAACATTCCTTCATACCAGTTTTACATATCATATATTAGTTCTCAAGTCCGGTCCATCCTGACCGGGCTTGGTCCCCTCGTTCTCACCCACATGGTCTCTTGATCACCCAGTTCCTTTGTCGCCAAAATTCTCATAGCCTTATATCCCTTTCACACTCTCACCCTCTTCATCTTCCTCCTCTTCCTCCTCCAGCTTGATCCAATCTACAGCAGCCTGTCCCGACGACATATATTCCAATTTACAGTCATCTGTTTTACTCCTTTTCTCTTTGTCTATACTTTTTGAATATTATTTTATATCGCTTATATTTTTATTTTGTTATTTATTTTGTATTTATCTCAATCATGATTAATAGCATGCAGTACTGTTTATTTTAATTCGGTATACTTATTTACAAATATTTTACATTATTCTTCGAATCTAGAACCAGCTGGTTTCATTGTTAAGAATTACATCATCAACATGTCACATGTTTATTTACATTTGTTGATTTATTTATAAGAATAATGGATTTATAAGATCGCAAGAAACATGAGAGCTAACAACGCTCATCGTGGTGTATAAAAAATAAAGCCAATAAAATAAATAGGTCAAGAAGTTGTAGAAACTGTGGCAACAACACTGGCCGTGGTGCCGAGAGTAGTATGAAAACCGCAATACCTAGAATACGCAATACCCGTAACCAAAACCCAAAATGAACAAAATACCGAAACCACCAAATCATCTTTACCGATTCTAGAAATTGGTGCCGTCCATGGCCATGAAATCAAGCAGATCCATGCCGGCCACACTCACACCCTCAGACGTCATGGCTACATTCGAGTCGCCCATGTTCTGGAAGAATGCAGGGCCTGCCGGCAGGTACCACATCTCATTGTTGTTCCAGTCAGTAACATCGGGGTACGCAGCGTCGGTCATGTCGGTGGCATCCAGGCCAGGAATCGCGGCAGGTGTTGCCACGTTCATGGCCGCAGGGTTGCCGAGCGAGAAGGGGAAGTTGCCGGCTGTCGAGTCGAACGGCGTAGCCGAGATGTTTGCAGGCGTGCTGTGGTCCATGCCGCTTTGTGGGATACCGCCGGCCCGTGGCCAACCCGCATTGGCATGGTCGCCAGGGCCGCCGTTCAGCCCGGCTGGGTTGGACGACGGTGCCATGTTTTGCTCGTGGCGGAGTGTGTGGCCATTGCCGGCAGCCGCCGCAGCAAGTCCCTCGCCGTTGGCAGCTGCAGCGCCGTTGTTGTATGGGTTGGGGCTGCGTCCTTCTGCCGACTGCGTGCCCGTTGACCCAGCAGTACCAGCAGCAGCCCCTGTGGCAGATGCCGGAGGAGGTGCATGGATGAAGCGGTTGCGCAGGCGACTGGTCAGAGACTCTAGCAGATCGGCAAACCTAGTGCCGAGGTGCACATCGTCAACGACACAGTTGCGCAGGGCGCCCACAGTGCGGTCCATCAGGGTGATGGAGATCTCGACATCGGCTTTGGGCGCGCCGAGAGCAAACGTCTTGAGTAGGAACATAGCACCACTGATAATACGGAAGTATGTCCGCACAGGCGCGTGCTTTAGATATCCGCCCGGCAGCAGGCCATCGACGACTGTCTTGAGCAGGTTCCGCGAGCCCTCAACAACCTCTTTGACGTAGGCCTGGTCGACAGCCGTGACACCACCGAGGCGACCAAGGGGAAGCTTGCCGTAGTAGTTCTGCGTCTGCGGAGACAGCTGCTGCATGGGAATGCCTCCAGGCCCGCTAACGTGGGCAGCGGAGTTGCCTGCGTTGGTGGTGCAGCGCTCGACGACAGCCTGTAGCGAGAGCGAGTTGATGTAGATGCGGACATACTCGTACTCGATGCTGAGAATGTGGCGGATGAACGTGGGCAGCTTGAACCGTTCAAACTCTTTCAGCCAGTCGCGCAGGATTGGCTGGAAGTCCTTGAGAAGCTCGGTGTACTTTCCGCTCTGGATGATGTCGGTGGTGTGCTGGCGCGAGCGGAACAGCTTCTCGTTTCCAGTGTGCATGGCGTTGCTGATTCCGGCCCAACAGTGAATGATTTGGTCGTCGAGTTCTAAATCGGGAATATAGTTAAACGCATTGGACACTGACGAGAGGTTGGTTCCGGGTGTCTGACCTTCAACAGAGGAGTTTGGGCGTTTCCGGGAGGCGGCGGGATCCTTTTTCCGGAGGCTTTCCGGGACCATGCTGGTCCAGCCGAGGCGGCCAGCCAACTGGGTGAGGTAGATGAGAAGCAGGCGCTTGATCCGGTATGCTCGTAGGCGGTATGTCTCTTCTTCGTATTCGGGCCGTGTGATGCCGGCTGTGAGGAGCTCCTCAATGTCATCAAAGACGCCGAGCTCGTAGGCAAGACCCATGGCCGTGCTCAGCAGCATCCAGCACATGCGGTCGCTGCGCCATGCCGGCTCCAGCCAACTATCGATGCGTTTGCCGCCGACGCCACCGGATGGCCGTGACTCGCCGTCCATACCGCCGAAGTCGTCCCTGTCGCTAGAAAGTAAGAGCTCGTCTGTAACGTCTGCAGGCGGGAAGTGCAGTGCACGGGGGTGCCACTCGGTCAAGATCATGAGGGACTCGATTGTTCCCAGTGTGCGAAGACTGCCCTTGCGCAGGCCTCTCCACGGCGCGGTGCTCGAGGTTTGCGACTCATCAGCACCAGAGCCGCAGAAGCCGCCACCAAATGCCTCCTGGCCCCAGACCACGCGCTCAATCATTCCTCTGAGATAGGTCCATAGCTGCTCGTGGATTGCATGAGACCGGCAAGTGGCGCCGGGGCCAGAGAGGGTCTTGTACCGAGAAGATATAGTCAGCAGCGTGACTGCAAGAATAGGCTCTTCGTTGAGCAACGTGATGTGCGATGCCGGGTTGTTGAACGTTGGCGGCGAGATTGGCGTCAGCGGAGACAGGAATTTGTAGTAGCTAGAGGTTAGCCTTTTTTTTAATAAAAAAAAGAAGAAACAAAATAGTACTGAGACTCACTAATCAATATACTCAATGGCCTCGTGTGCTGTGAACCAGCCGGCACGGACGAAGCGGAACCGTGCCCACAGCTTCAAAGCCTCGGCGTAGCCTGGGAGAGTGGCAGGATCCGGACGTGCGAGGTAGGGGTTGGTAGGCTGGTCGTTGCGCGGTGCGCTGCGTCCGCTGGGCCGTCCCGTGCTGTACGGGCCATTGGCTGAGCTAAAGTAGTCGTTCCTGCTTGGGGCTGCAGCCGGCGCATAGTTGGCTTGAGGCGGCCCGGCCGTTGTAGTGTCGGGACCGTCGGGTTTTGTGTGTGGGCTGTCCGTGGCCGCCTTGTACAGCAGATCCAGCGCATCGTGCGGGCCATATACCTCACGACGCATGACGCTTTGTGCCTCGAGGTTTTCGAGTGGGGTGTTTGGCTCGTCGGCAGCAAGGCTTCCTCCACGGCGCGACCCTGAGCTGCTATTGGGGTCCGGGGGTGGCGGGCGGCGCAGCGGATGTGACCGGATTCCGGCAACAGGGGGTTCGTCGTAGTCGTCAGCGTGGCCGCCGTGCTCGTCAACTTGCAGTTTGCGACGACCGTTGCGCACAATGTAGTCGTTCTCAGTGCCGTCGTCCTCGGTCTTGCGCTTGCGGCGGGTGGCAGAAAAGTAGCATTCCTTGCTCTCGCGGCGACAGCGAACACATGGCGGGTCGTGCGGGTTGTCGACAGATCCAAGGTCACAGCGCACCTTGCGACGGCGGCAGGGTATGCATGCTTGATACACACGCTTATGGCCGGGCTGGTTTGGATCGTCTGATTGGTTCTGGTTTTGGTTCTGCTGGCTCTGGCCGTGTAGACCCTGATGCTGGTGCGGGCTCTGCTGTGGAGGCGGCGGCTGGTGATGGGGGAGGGTGGGAGTAGAGGAGGATGCAAGCGAGGGCGACCGGCCTTCAGACTTGTTCGGCGTCGGCTGGCCGCGGGCTTCGTCCAGCGACGGGAGGCGCGGATGCGGCCCGTAATTGGACATTGCCTCGAGCGCAGAGGAATCACGTCCTCACACTGTGTATGATTCTATTATTCTCAATAGTAGAATGTAAGCGGCAGTATGCGAGGCACGGCTGCAAGGGCGCCAGGGCAAACAGGGTATTCTCCGAGTGAAGCTGTTTGCTGGTTGCTGGATTGCTGGCTGGGTTGTGTCGGGATTAGGTGGTTTCTGTCGGTTTGCGCCGGGTTTGGGGGGAGACTGCGAGTTTATGTGGGAATGGGAGGAGGAGGAGGAGAAAGAACCGCAGAAAAGGGCCCATGAAAAAAAGGGCGGTGATGGGCAACAGGGCAAAAGCGCAGAGAATAGCGGCAGATAGTGGCCGATGGTGGGTCGCCTGTTGGGTTCGCGAGCAGCGTGAGATCCGGGGTAGTGAGATAGAGGAAGCGAGAGGCGAATAGAAAAGCTAATAAGAAAGCTCCCAAGTTCATAAGAAATGAGAAGGAGACGGATTGAGTTGGATTGGCTGGCAGAGAAAGATAAGGGGTTCTGGCTGCAGCGGCAGACAGAGGCCAGAGCACAACTGATAGAGCTCAGAGATAACGCAGCTTCCTAAAAGGCCTATGTGCCTTGTCGCGTGAGGATAAGCAAACGGAGCAGCAGTAGAGATAGAGTGCAGAAGATGTGCAGCAGGGTGCAGTGGTGGCGGGGGCTGTAGTGGGGTGCTGAGCGCCCGTAGTGGAAGGTCAATAACGTATGCCCAGGCTCTGTACTTATGGAATGAGCGTTGAGAGCGCGTATATCGACTGGATGGTGGTGCTCTGGATAATGCAAAAGTGAGGCTCAAAAATGAGCCAAAATGGTGAAAAAGGAGGATGAAGAGGAATAGGGATGGGCGCGAGAAAGTGCAGGTATGAGTCCGAACAGGCATAACCAAAAAAGAAGGCGCGCCAGACGGCAGTTTGCAAACGGCAGGCGCGATAAAGAACGCGCACCGCAGGCTGTCAACCACCAGTGGAAAGAGCGACCGGTTCGGCCAGAACCAAGGTCAAACGGGAAAGAGGGCTGCCATTCGCTCTTCATCTCATCTTATCATTGGGAAGGCGCGATGCATGCATGAGAAGGGGTGTGACAAGCGAGCACGCACAGGGAAGGCGCTGCACACTTGCAGCAATGCTTATATAATCAGCATCACGACCTGAGATGTCATTCAATATCCCGTATTCATCTACAGCATGTCTACGGACCCGAGTATTGTAAATTGAGTCATGTGTGGTTCATCACGAGCAACTATGTGAGATTGGATAGCGGAGCCGGCTGTATGTTGAAAAGACGGTCTCGTGCCATGTTTGTGATGTGATACAAAGACATCACGACGCCAATTGCTTCACATATCATATGTCATGTTGGACACTGGCTCTGCACTAGTATGGATAGAGTGGCTGAGCAGGACTGCAAGGATTCTAGATGTGATAGTTGACCGCAATTGGGTCTGGAAGATGAGTCGTCACGATCACGAGGTGTCTTGGACCTCCGGCTTGATTCAGGTCAATAATACCTGCATTGGATTGTTGATTGGTTTTATTGGCATGGCTGATTGGCCCCTGTTCGTATGGTTGCCGAGGTATCAGTCGGGAGGTGCATGATACCACCAGTCGGGCATTTCCTGGCTGGTGTTACAGCCTTGCATCCAGCCTTGTCCAGCAACAAACAGCCAGGCAACGATCACCTCACCAAACAGATTGCGAGCAGTAATGAGAAACTATAATTATAAAGTAAAAGAAAGGCAAAGACCGACGTCAACCAAGACAACCCTGCCGGGCCGAATTGCAGTCAACAGATGGCGAACAAAGACAACCAGACAACCAAGCAACCTTGACATAACAATAACGATATAACGGAATAACGCACAACCCAAACGACCAGACCCCGGGCACCTTGTCCCATTTTGTTCTCATCCTTCCAATGCTATCAAGGGGAGTTCAAAAGGCTAGGCGCTCAGCTACCGCAGCCGGTGACCCTCGGGGGATTGAACCTGGTTGTTAGCTTGAGATGTGTATGAGTGGTGAGCTGTTACTTACAAGAAACTCCCACATTAGCCTGCAAAGGTTGTCCGGCATGGTGTATAGGTCAATAGAAAACTCGCCAGCTGTTTTGTTAGCTATTATTATAACCAATATAGAGTAGATAAACTCACCATCGGGGTTATTCATAATGTAGGTGTCGTCGTTCTTGTTGTCGTGGATGAGCTGGATGACGTGCAGCAGGTCGTCCTCGCTAAGCCGCGGGATGGCATCGGCCATCTTCTCCAGGTCATACGTCTTCTTCTTCTTGGACACAATGCTGCCGCCCGGGCCGTCCAGGTTCTTGCGTGCCTTGCGGTCCTCGTCGGTCGGCAGCGGGCCCGTCTCGCGCAGCACGGCCTGCAGCGCCTGCGACGGGTTCTTGAACTGGATCGTGTGGATGTTCTCGTAAGTCGGGTTGGCAAAGTTGAGATCGTGCAGGATGGACTGCTTGCCGCCCTTTTCGGTCGTGTAGCAGTCAATGGTCATCTCGAACTCGCCCCAACCCTCGTTTGTGCACTTGAACGGCGGCTCGTGGAACGTCTGTACGGGGTTGTCAAACGACGGGTGCAGGTTGTAGACGACCTTGTGGAAACACCGTGCCGGCTTTTCCTTGCCGGCCTCGTCCAGGATGTACACTTCGACGGTCCATTCCTTCATGGGGAAACCCTCGACCTGGGGGGCCTTGTTGATGTTGTGCTGCTCGGTCACGAGCTTGATCTTGCGCTGGGTGTGTTAGTGGTGTTGTCACCTCACCGGCGTGAGTATAGGTGTACGTACCTCGACAATCATCGTGTCTGCAGGCGGTAAAGACGATGGGGAAAGCGGTGCTACCGGGCTTTGACTTTGGTACAGGTCGTGGGGAAAGATAGCTATGATGTTAGCAGCTGTCTATTGTCTGCCATTCTGTTGTCTTGACGAGTATATCGTAGATCGTGAACAGCCTATCCTATGCCGCTCTCGCCATTCTAACTCCGTTCTAGTTTCTCGTTCTCCCTCAGTTCTCCCTCATTTCTGCATCACTCCAGTAAAGACACGCTCTGCCGGCCAATTGCAATGCAATCTCAATCCAATCCAGGGATGGACATGCGCCGAGATACCCGCGCTGGCAGACGGACAACAAATAGACAAAACAACAATAAACAATACAATAACTCACTCGGGTGGGTGATTGGAACCCAGCCTTGAACTGTCTTTATCTGCCGGCTCTTGTGTCGCGACGGCTTCGATCTCTGCCTCTGTCTCTCGCCGTGCTCGTACTGTCGTCTCGTAAGCTTGCTGATGAGCTCCTCCTCGGAAGTCTCTTCGTCGTACTGGCCGTCGCGGAGATCGTCGGGGCCGCTGTCGTCGTCGGAAGGATAGCACGGGCTGGGCGTGTGCTCTTGGAAACTCGGAACGCCTTGGAATCCAAAGTCTTCGCAGTCTGGCTCGGCCTTTGGCTGGATCTCGAGTTGAAGCTGCTGCCGGGTGCGCGTCGGTTGTGCAAATATGGTCTGCTGCGGCGACGCAAGAAGCTGGTCAATTGGGATGCGGTTAAAATGTGCAGTCTGTGGTTCTGTCTTTGTAGCTGGTTCTTGGGTCGTCGCTGGATTGGTTTTGCTGCTCTGTTGCGACGGTGTTGTCTTGGGCTCCTCCTTGCGCGTCAGGCGAATCCGTCTCGATTTGCGCAGTGTCGCTGGCGGGTCAGCCTTGGGCTTGGTAGGCTTGCTGGGCGCTGCAGCTGACACTGCATCCACTGAGCCTACTGGCCGGCCCAGCTGAAGCCCTGAAGCCGCGCTTCTTGTCCTGGGACCCATTTTTTCTGCCTCCTGCTGTTTTCGCCTGTTCTTTTGCTGCCTGTCCACTTTGTGGCTGGTCTTTGTCCTGTCGACGCTATACCCTTGTCGGCTGGCCTACTGTCAACCACTGTGGCGTTGACAGCTCCTTCTCTTTAGGCTTTAGGTGATCAAAGGCGACGAGGTTGTTCACATAAACGGAAAGAAGTGAGGTCGGCAACAGCCAAGAACATCGCGAGATGGACACGAAACAAAAGAAGAAGGAGAGAAGGAGAAACCGAGGGAATCGTGGCAGATTTTTGCTTTAAATAGGCAGGAGAGACTGTCTGTTTTGTTTTGCAAAGGAAAAGGGAAAGAGCACGTCACAAAACCTTGATGCTGCCGTCGACGTCGGTCGTTCCTTCCCTTTCTTTGTAGACACTTGTGCTGGGAAAACAGCACATGAAACGGTGCTGCATGTTGCCGGTCCCTCTTTCCTTCTGGAGAGAAACGTCCACCGATCTCTACTCAGTCACGATCGCTTACACATCGTATCTATTCATACACTGCGGCAATGCGATGTCGCTATTTATTGCTTATTTATTGCTTGATTTATTGCTTAATTTATTGCGCTATCTAAATGTTCCTTCGTCTGAACAAGCCGTCTGCGCGTCAGCCACTCGGCAAGACAGCAGAGGCTCGTCGTCACAGACAAAGGGATGGGCTCGGTGATGTGTCGGGGTGTGTCGTGTATGCGGTAGGTGTTGTGATGGGGAGTAGGGCGAAGTGGTGTACTGTGTAAGTGAAGAACATGGTGGTGTGAGGTGGTCGTAAAGCATCATCGGGATGGTGTAGTGTCTATGGTGTTGGTTCGGCGTGCTCACAAGAGCGTATATCAAGAGATGATGAGACGAGACTGGAAGCAGCCGTGAAGAGCAGTAGCGTGTGTGCCTTGTCGAAAGTGGCGTGCCATATAACGTCACTGTCAACCAACATATCAGCGCCGTTGTGAGTACTCACGACTCGAGCATCATGTCTTTGGAATATTTCTTTTTTTTTTGTTCTTTCTCTTTGCTTCTGTTTCTGCCTCTTCTTCTGCTTTGCGCCTGCTTTTAATATGCTAGAAAAGAGATGCGCAGGTGTACCTCCTCTGTATTGCAAGAGACGATTCCAACGCCAGTCTCTAGAGATCCAAAGACTAGGACTGCAAGACTCAAGACTCAAGGCTCAAGACTCAACCAGAGATCAAGAAGACAAGGACGAGGACGGAACCAGAGAGACAAGAACTCAAAACTCAAAACAGAACGGGATATAACTGTCTATGAGTCCTTGGCGGCCTCGGTGGTCTCCTCCTTGGCCTCGGCCTTGGGCTCCTCCTTGGTCTCCTCCTTGGTCTCCTCCTCCTTGGTCTCGGCATCCTCCTCGGGGGCAGCAGCGTCCTCCTCGGTGACACCGGCAGCCTCCAGGGCAGCGCCGTTGTCGGACTGGGCCTTGACAAAGGCATCCTTGAACAGGTTGGCGTCTGTTTGTTAGTAACTGGACAGGCATCTTTAATATCTGATATCTGATAAAACTTACTGTCGGCGTTGGCGAAGCGGATGGCCAGAGTGACGGCCTCGGCCTCACCCTCGCTCACATCGGCGGCGGTGTTCCAGACCCAGCTGCGGTCCGAGCCGACGTTGGGGGACAGGTTCATGCTGGGCAGGACTTTTTTGTTAGTTTCACGGGCCGAACATAGGGGGCATAGGGGCCATAGGGGACAAAGGGGACGTACCGTAGTGGTTGGCGCAGACCTTGAGGGTCTTGTCGCGGCGCATGACCAGGCGCGTCTTGCCGTTCTCCTTGTGCTTCAGCAGACGGACGTCGCCGGTGCCGCGCTCCTTCCACTCGCTGGTGTCGCGGACAAACTTGAACAGCTTGGCGCGCATCTTGAAGGTCTGCTCCTCGGACTCCTCATTGGTCTTGGTCTCGACCTTCTCGGTCAGGCGGATGACGGGCTCGAAGTGGACGTCCTCGGACTCGGGGGCCTGCTCCTCCTGGGGCTGTTAGTATTTGTAGTCTGTCGAGTCGTTGTATAGAGAACTTACATCATCGGCGGCGGCGGCAGCAGCCTCGCGCTGGGACTTGGCACTGCCAGAGACATCGCCGCGGTCCTCCTCCTCCTTCTTCTCCTTCTTGGCGCCACCGCCAAACATGGAGAAGACGGCCGACTGGGTGACGGGCTTCTCCTCGGTCTGTCTTGTTAGCAGTCTGTTGTAGAGCAGCATTCTCTCCGCGTCCTCTTCTTTCTCCTTTCTCTCGTATCTCTCCTCCCCCTCTCTGTGTATCTCTCTCCATCCCCCTCCCTCCTCTCTCTATGTGTCCTCCTCCCTCTCTCTGCCTCCCACTCACCTTGGGGACCTCTTCGACGCCGGACATCTTGACGGTAGTTGTGGTGTTGTTTGAAAAATGCGGAAAGCTAGGGGTATCGAGGTTCGTAGTGAAGCGGTTGAGACGTAAACAAGGTAAACAGTTGAACTATCGTAGCTTTTCTTTTTTGTGGTAACGGATCAAGGATCGTGTGGTGGTGGTGGCCCGCAGTGGCAGTGGTGGCAGTAGTGGCAATAGTGGTGGTGCAGCAAGGCGGTGGTGGACGAGTTTTTGTTTTGGTGGGGGGGTTCCAGGAGCATGCAGTGCCAGTTTAGGTAATAAAGGAGGGGACCAGCTATGACATATTAAATTTAATTCAGATATAAATACTAAAATACCGTTTATAATTACTTTAATACAAGCTGTTGACGCTCGACTGTTGCTGTTACCATGCGACGAGGCTGCCTGGACGTATGACTCTTTCTGTCTCTTTTCGCGCCTTGTTCGCGTTGGGCATGGAAGTGTCTGCATCATTCACAGTTGGGCTCGCATGCAGATGCACTTCTACCTTGTGCTGGACATTTTGCTATCGTCGTGTCACGGTGTGATTATGTAATACTGGCCGTTTGGCTGTCAACCCTTCGCTCTTGCCTTGTTGTTGTTTATGGTCCGGGGAAGGAGACAATAACACAATATGGAAGGCGCCAGAAAATTAGAGTCGACCCCTCTCCCCTCAACTTCCCCTCACGACGTATCCGCACTGTGCATATGTGGCCCCAGTCTGCTTTAGCACAGTGTGTAACAGTGTTGACACATGCTAAAAGGGGCAACGGCTTGACTCAGGGTATTACAGGTACAGGGCCAGTGAACAAGTGCTGCCCTGAAGCTCGCAAGTCTCTATTTGAAATATGACTAATCATTATATTTTCGACTTTGTCCACCGCTATTTCGCGGCGTGTTTACTCCGTATTACAGCGCTCATAGCTCCTATCTCCATTCAAGCTGTTCAGAGCATTCAACAGTCACAGTCGGATATCTTCTCGATATATATCAAATCTTTAGAAATTGCCTGTCGATTCCATAACGCCCACCAGCAATCAGTTGAGAAGAGAAATAAAGAATAAAGAAGACACGATGCATGCGGTATCGAGCAGAGCAGATAGAAAGAAGAAGAGAAGAAAAGGAAAACAGAAAAGAGCAAAAACATAAGCAAAACAAATGGTGACTCGGCATCCGAGATATATATGCATCGTGCCAGAAAACTAAACAAAACCAGGAGAAGAAGAGACGAGAGACGAGGGCTGTGGGATATGGACCAAGAGTGATTAATCAATAAACTGAACGTAACGATCGAGCAGCAGCCCAGCAAACGTAGAACCAAACGTAAAACCAAAGAACATTAACGCATAGCTTCATTCCGTCTGTCATCTATACTCTGTAGGCCTTTAGCAGTCAACCCTATTTGCCCTGCTTCTTAAAGGCCAGCAGGTCCGACAGACTGCCGAGCGGGCAGCCGTGCTTCAGGAAATCGTGCTCCAGCAGCTCGCGTGCCGACGCACGGCTCTGCACGTCCACGCACAGGCACACCGACAGGAACGCCTTGAGCTCCTTGCTCAGCTTCTCAGGCTTCTTAAGGCGCGGCGTGCCGTTGGTGGCGATCAGGTACAGCGCCTTGAGCGGCTCCTCGTTGAGGTACGGCGGCTCCGACTCGATCATCTCAATGGCCATGATGCCCAGCGACCAAATGTCGACCTTGGGGCCGTACTCCTTTTGCTTGACAACCTCGGGCGCCATCCAGTAGGGCGTGCCGACCATTGTCGCGCGCTTCTTCTTGGTGTCGGTAAGCTTGGCGCAGAAACCAAAATCGGCTGTTTTGTTAGCAATGCTCCATCAGACAAGGTGCAAAGAGAAACTTACTAATCTTGACGTTACCGCGGGCATCCAGCAGAACGTTGTCACTCTTGATATCACGGTGAATGATATCTTGCGAGTGAAGGTGTTGAAGACCGGCGCAGGTCTGGGTGGTTAGTATCGAACATATAGAACAAGAAAGAAGAAGAAAGAAAACTCACCTCCAGGCAAATAGTCGAGATCTGGTCCTCGGTAATCACCGGGTTGTTGTCAATGACATCCGTCAAAGCACCACCCTCCATAAACTCCATAACAACCCACAGCTCCGAGTTGTTGTTGCGCAGGAACGCATCCAAAAAGTTGACAATGTTGCGGTGCTTGCTGTCCTTCATCACCATGATCTCGTTGACAATCAGCTCCTTTCGTGGCTGGTGTGCCAGATCCATCTGCTTGATAGCAACCTGTGCCCGCACGCCCTGCTCGCGCAGAATAGCCCGCGCAACCGGCGACACCGCCGTCTCCTTGACCTTGGCGACGTACACCGAACCAGACGCGCCCTGGCCAATCTTCTTCTGCTTCGAGTACGACAGACTCGGGTCGTCCTTGGACACGGCGTCGCGCAGGCGTGCCATGACCTCGGACTCCGACATGGTCGACAACCGCGCATCCTTGCGCTCGGCTGCTGGCGGCTTGGCTGTGAGGGCGGCCTCGGCAGCCTTGACGCTGTCGCTCTGCGGCACGGGCTTGGGTCCGACGTTCAACGGCTTTACTGGCGCCGGCAGACGCGATGGCTGCTGGGCCTGTGCAGGGGGCGCGCGCTGCGCCTGAGAAGCGGGAGGAGCATTGGGGTAGCGCTGCGCAACGGCGGCGGGGGCCTGCTGCTGTTGCGGGGGCATGCGCTGCTGCTGCGACTGTGCAGACAGGGAGGAGGAGCTTTGCTGGGAGGTCAGGCCAGGACGAGGGGCGTTGCCGGCGTTGCTGGTAGGAGGGGCAGGGGCTGGGCGCTGGGCGCGCAGAGAGCCCGCCTGGCCAGGCTTGGGTGCCGGGGGCGGCGCGCGGCTGGGGTTGAATCTGTCCGCACTAAGGCCAGATGATGAACTGCCGCCGCCGCCACCACCGTAACCGCCAAGCTCCTGCTGAGCCAGAGGCACTTTTGTCTTTGGCAAGGATGCATTGTACGCCTCGAGATCGCGGCGGTTCTGCTCCTCCATCTCCATCATGCGCTGCCGCTGGGCGGCCTCGTACTGCTGCTGCTGCTGCTGCTGCTTCTGGCGCAAGAGGTCGTCCTGGCTGCTGCCGTTGTTAACGTAGTTGCCGGCCATGTTCTGCATCTGCTGGCGCTGCTGCTGGGTCTCGGTAGGCGATGGCCGGCGCGGGTCCTGTGCAGAAGACATGGGAGTCGGGTAGTTGTTGCTCGGGGCGCCACGGCCCTGCATGGACTGCATGGGCTGCATTGGGCGCGGCGGCGCGACTGAGTTGCCGCTGGAGAAGCCCATCTGCTTGCTGGCGTTGCTGGGGACGGGTGGTGACGGCAGCATGCCGGGCTGCTGGGGCGGGTTGCCGCCGTGCTTTGTGAGATCGGTGTAGAAGTTGAGGACCTCAAAGACAGCCTGGGGGTTCTGCTCGTAGTCCTCCTTGGTGATGGCCGACGAGTTGAGCAGCTTGGACCACTCCGGCGGCAGGCCGACAAACTCGCCGGTCTTGGGGTCAAAGCCAACGTGGACAGCGTGCGAGAAGTTGGTCGGGTTGCTCACGCCGCCCATCTCAGGGCAGCGTGCGTAGATAAAGTCGATCCACTCGTACAGGTCGTCGTCGCTCTTGACACGGATCTGGAGGGTTCTGGTGGTGCCATCGTCGTCGCCGGGGCTGGACGAAGTGCCGTCGGAGCGGCGCTTGATCTCGAAAATGGTACCGGCAGCCTCAACACGGCCGACGTTGATGACGTCCTTGAGGTACAGTGTGTAGGAGACCTTGCCGCCCTCCACCTTGTGGAAGTCGAGGGCCTCTTTACGCAGGACCAGGAACTTTTGCTTCCATGGCTGGATAAAGTTCTTGCTCTCCTTTACTGAAGCGACACCCTCCTTGATGACGGCAACGCCTCCCAGGCCCTCGGCGTTGGAGTTCTGGCGGTTGAGGGGAAGCGAGATGGTGGAGCCCGAGTAGGTTGAGCCGGTGCCGGCCCGGGTGATGGGCGAGCTGATGGTCAGGCCAGACAGGTTAGAGTTGATGCTGGCTGTGGGCGTCAGGTTGAGACGTGGTCTGTCCACGGGCGGGCGTGGCGCAGGGCCGGGGTTCATGAACTGCCCAGAGGTGTAGATGCTGGTCTGTTAGTTGGTGGTTGGTATTGCGTAAATCAACGGCACTTACGTGTTTTGCGCAGCCATGGTGACTATAGGGGTATCAAACTATCAAACTAGGAAACAAGTGGCAGCGAGAGAGGCAGAAGTGCCAAGATTGATCGGGAGGGGGCCGAGATCAACCGGAGCCACGACAGCGCGGCTCTGCAGTCGCCTTGTTAAGTGTTGTGATGTGACCGGTGCAGGCAGGTGATCGGTGTGCGGTGTGCAGACCCAGAGGCAGTTGGGTGGTGTGTATGTGTGTGCCTGCGAGGACCGAGTCGGTGTTGGCGACAATGGGCGCAGGTTGGTCGAGTGGCCGAGTGGTCGAGTCTCGAGAGTTGGTAGGAAAGCAAGTTCCCAGCAGTCGAGTCGATCAGGTGTCGAGTTGATTATTGTTTATCTTGTGTATTGGAAACGTTCTGAGGCGTTCGAGGCGTTTGCGGCGTTCTAAACGTTCTAAGCGTGATTACCAATGTGGGATATCCAGGGGGAAGGGATTCAGGGTGGCATCCGAGTCGGGGGCGTGGAGCGAAGAGCGAAAAGGGGATGCGGAACGTTGGAAGTTGGCCGTTGGAAACAGGATTCGGCGACGACGACGAGAGAAACGAGAGGGAACGAGAGGAAACAAAACACGAGAGAGAAGAGAGTCGAACGAAAGAAGACGGAAGACAGACAATGATAGAAGAGTCGATGAGGAGGCGGGTAGAGTAGAGTAGAGATGGGGGAGAGATTGAGGGAAGGCGGTGGAGAGAGGAGACAGGGCGGGCGTGCAGACAAGGGCCACAGGGGTAGAGGAGGGGACCACTATTCTGTCGTAGTACTCGGGCGACAGCGGCGGCGACGCAAGACAGCCGTTTTATGTCTCTCTTTTTGCGTTTGTGTTTGTGTTTGTGTATTTTGTATTTTGTACGGCAAGTTGAAAGTGAGGCTATTCGCAGTTTAGGATCAGGTGCACAAGTGGCAAGCAGTGCGATGCAGAGGGGACAGGCAAAGTGAGGTTGAGGCAGGAGAAAAGAGAAGGAGCGATGGAGTGGAAACAGTCGAGGGACGCGAGACGGAAAGAGCAACCCAGAACAAGAACTCTCCGCAGGTCGACCGAATAGAATAAATAACAGCCGTATTACGGTGCTATGGCTATGGCTAGCTACAGTGCACTGATACTACTTGTATATCAGTCTTATTAACTGGCGTCGATTATTGCTATTTCTTTGTGGTATTAATAGGCCAATAGGCCTGAACGTGATGGTGGTGTGGAAGCAGGCAAAGGGCGACTGGTGAGCACTGGCAGGGAGTGGTGGAGCAGAAAGGGGAAGGAGGGGAGGAGGGGAGTCTGAGTGATAGAGGCAGGAGTGGTGGGTGGCAGAGGGAAGGAGACAGGCAAGAAGAGACAAGAGAGGACAGGGAAGGAGCGCCAGGGGCTGTCGGTTGGTGAAGCACAACCATTAATAGCAAGCAGGGGTCCTGGCGCGGGCCTTGGATGCTTGATATGAGATACTTGCACTACTTCGTATGAGCACAGTGCGGCAGCTGTCTGCAGCTAGTAGTGGTAATTACCAGTAATTACGGGCAGCCTCCGCGAGATCTGATGCGAGTGCATGTGTTACAGTGTCTATTGTCGTTTATGTGTGCACAAACCTATTTACACTGCATGCGCTCCTGCCATTTGCGACGATAGACTCCGTGCCCATTGAAACAGGGTCCCAATTTAAAGGAGAAGGAAGGAGAGGGGTGGTGGCTGCTAGCGTGCTACTTGTGGTCTGAGGCCGTCAGGCGCTATTTGGGCTGTTTTACAGTGTAGCAGGCGGCTGGCGACAAGTACCCCGCTATTCTTACTCTACAAGTAATTGAGATACAGATTCAATACAGCGGGGCAGGGCGTAAAGGGGAAGGAAAGGGAGCAAAGGTGGGGCAGCGCGCCTCCTTTCAAGCTTCAACGTTCAAGGCCGGCTGTTAGCCTGAAGCGCTACAGCACTTGCCTAACTAGAGCAAGGCGTATGCAGCCGATGCAGCAACAGCCTTGAAACATATCGCACCGCAGCTGTCGCCAACGGCAAGTGAGTGTGCGAGGGCTTCCCGATTCGGCAGGGGCAGGCATGCATGGCGCCTTCTTCGATGCAGAATCCAAACATGTGCATATTATGTAATAACAAGAATCGAGTGACGTCCAAGCAATATGAAGTATGACGATGTTTTGCTTGGCTGTAATGTTTCGTCTTTCAATAAAGAGAGGCCGATGCAATACCGATAAGAGAGCACAGTGTTTGCAATGTAAGTAGACAGATCAGCATCGAGCTTTCCTCATCAGGCGTCTCCCGTCCAGCTCTCATCTCTGGCAATCTAGATGAGGAAGAAAGATACCGACGACGATCTTGGTGACGACGGCACAGGTCTTTTTTCTTAGATTAGATGGTAAAAGTACCCGTATGCGGTGTGGTGGGAAGGCTGACTACAAGCGTCAGGGTGCTCCTTTATGCTTTTGTGTCGAGCTTTGACTGCTCTGCCGGATCAAGCTGTCTTTGAGGCGTCTTGATATTGAGCCATCAATGTAAGGAGTATGGATGTTGTTTATATATTCATACTCTACGATCAGTTGTCTTTGTCTTTAATTGCTGCGAGCGCCGAAGCTGCTTTGCGTAGATGTTGTTCATATGCAATGGTGCACGTTGGTAATGGTTTGAGAAGGGTTTCTTGGCTGCAAGGGACTCTCGGCCATCAGCAACTTGCATTAGGTAAGATACATACGAACTGTAAAAGCTGATAATAGCCAGATCGAGGACTACAATGCTGAATATCAATTAATGCATATGTATTTAGGAGACAGAATAGCTAAATCAAAGCTGGGGCGGGCCGCTCTCGGCTCACGCGAAGCCGAAGTGCATCTTGGAGGGCGACGGCATGCAAGCAATTCGTTTAAATTTAGCCCAGAGAACAGTCGAGGCTATGCTAGTTCTAACATGCCTGGAATTCCTAAGCATGCAGTTTCTCCATAATGCACATGGGAAATGCCAGCCTGATCGGCTGCCTCGCGCAGGCATCCTCAGCCCGCTGCCGCAAGGCGATCTGGTTACAGATTTGGCGAGATCTGTCTTGGTGTGCTCTTTCTTTACTCAGTACTCATAAATACATGGTAGCAGTGCAGGAGCAGATAGTACTGAGATACTCGTTGCCCAACCCATCCTCATGGCCGAACCACCCCCTTGACCCTGTCTACCTGACAAGAGTCCGTGTGCTCGCCATGGCCCGGGATGATCTACGGCCCCATTGCATCAGAGTCGTACGATTTAGTAAGGCAGGTCAATTTTATTGAAGACAGAGGTCAAAGATACAACAGGAAGAAACAGAATCAAACAGGCGGAAGAAAGCAAAAAACGAAGAAGAAAGAATCAGGAATCAGGAAGAATCTCAGCCACCACGGGCTGGGCATACCCGCGTACTACGCCGCCAGCTCCATCATGCAGATATCTTCTTGCTCAGATAACGGTTCCTACGAGTACAAGATGTCTGCGGCCTGCGAGGCTGTGCTGTTTCGGTTGACATTGCCGCGGCTGATGTCGCAGGATGCCTTAAAAGCAGTCATAAGCCTCTTCTTTTCTGGAGCATCAAGTGCCATGTGCATCACACCGTAGCTCGGTGTTTCGAGATGACGACTCTACGATAGAATCGGGTATCAAATGTTTATAATTAATGCTCCGGGTATTGGTGGCATTCGTGCAAAGGAGATATGCGAATTATGAAACAATGCAATGTCACTCGGAGGGAGAAACAATTTAAAAAAAAATTACAGAACGTATTTCTACCGCTTAAATATAACTGTATATTGTTTATAAACTCTTTTTAAAAACACGCTTCTGTTTTACTTACATTTGTATGTTCTGATTTGTTTGTTTGTGTGTTTGGACATCTCGAGAATATTCTGTAAAAAGATGCAGATGTCATAAATAATTACAGCAAAATATATACATAACTAGACACTGGCAGTCATGTATGCATCAATATTTAATGATATAAGAAACACAGACTTGTAGTCATTCATGATATACCTTTTACCTGATATCAGAATATCATGATATCGTGAAATCGTAACGTAATAATGGCTTACATAACCCACTTGCCAAATCTAGTCATATAGGCACGTTATCAACACATGTCAGGTTAAAGATAAAAAAAAACTGATTCATTTTACACCAAATATTCACATTTCTATATCGCATCCATCAAAGCCTATCCCATACAAGCTCCTAGCGCACAGGGATTTCGACCTCCTGCTGCTCAAAGGCAGGCAGCTCGGCCTGGATGTCCTCCCACGTCTTGGTGCCCTGCACCAGCGCCTGGATCGTCGCCAGGATGTCCGCCTGCGACGCCCGCACCTGCTTAGTCGAGTCGCGCTCGCGCAGCGTCACGCTGCCGTCGGCGACTGTCTGGAAGTCGACCGTCAGGCCAAACGGCGTGCCCAGCTCGTCGTTGCGGCTGTAGCGCTTGCCAATGCTGGCCGTCGAGTCGTCGACGCGGCTCGCGACGCCGAGGCTGCGCAGCTTCTGCGAGATCTCGCGCACAATCGGCTTGAACTCGTCCTTGCTCGAGATCGGCACAATCAGCACCTTGGTCGGCGCCACCGCCGGCGAGAACGAGATCACACCGCGCGCCTCGTCGCCGCCCTCGGCGCCGCGCGACCAGTAGTTGTGCTCCAGCAGCGAGTACAGGATGCGGCCGATACCAAACGACGGCTCAATCACGTTGGGCGTGAACTCGCGCACGTTCTCGGTGCGCTTGGTGAACTCAATCTTAACGAGCTCGGCCGTCACCTCGGCGGCGCCAACACCCGGCGTCTCAACAGAGAACGCGCCGGCCTTGAGCTGGCCAGCAGCAGCCTCGAGCGCAGCCTGGTCCAGGGCCAGCAGCGCCGTCTCGACGGCGCGCGCGTCCTTCTTGAACTTGGGGCCAAACTTCTTGCGGTCAATCTCGACGGTCCACTCCTCAATGACCTTGGGCGTGTCCAGGCGCTGGCGCACAATCAGCGGCGCGCCCGTCTTCTTGGCGTGCACCGTCAGGTCGTACGCGCTGCGGTCCGCACAGCCGACACACTCGACCCAGCCGCCCGACGTCAGCAGCTCGGCATCCCAGCAGTCCGTGGCGTAGTGCGCCATCTCGTTGGCCATGTGCTGGCGGAAGCGGATCTTGGTCTGGTCGACGCCAATCTTCTTGAGGAACAGGTGGATGCGCGCCAAGAAGTAGCCGAGCGTCTCGTTGTCGACAACGTGGTCGCGCACCGCGGCGCCAATCGACAGCGTGCGCGGCGTCGTCTTGCCCGACAGCTGCGTGTCGCGGTCCAGCAGCACCAGCTCAATGTCCTCGACCTCATGGAAGCGGTGGTGCTTCTTGCCGCCCTCGGGGTCGACGAAGTGCTCAATCTCCGCCATCAGGAACTCGCGCACGCGCAGCAGACCCGCGCGCGGCGAGATCTCGTTGCGGTACGACTTGCCAATCGACGCCGACGCAAACGGCATCGACTGCATGTTGAACTCGAGCAGCTTCGAGAAGTTGAGGAACTGGCCCTGCGCCGTCTCGGGGCGCAGGTAGCCCTGCAGGCCGCCGCTGGGGCCAATCTGCGTGCCAAACATCAGGTTGAACGCAACAGGCGGCTCGGGCTGGATGCCCGTGGCCGGGTTGCGCAGGTCGTGCTTCTTGATCAGTTCGCCGAGCTGCTGGCCGTCGTAGTTGTCGATCTGCGCCAGCGTGGCCTCGTACTCCTGGATCACGGCGTCGTCCAGCTTCACGGCGGCGGTCTTGCCCTTGAGCTTCTTCTTCTTCTTGGGGTCCTCGGCCTCAGCACCGGCAACGGGGGCCTGGCCACGGGCGGTCTTGTCGCCGTCCAGGCGCTGCTCCAGGATCTCCTCGACAAAGTGGTCGGCACGGAAGATCTCGCCGCTCTTGGGGTCCTTGCACATCCAGTCGGCAAACTTGTCGACGTGGCCCGACGTCTTGAGCACCTCGTGAGGGGTCAGGACGGTGCAGTCAACCTCGAGCATGTCCTCCTCAAGGATAAAGTGCTTGCGCCACAGGTCGACAATGTTGGCCTGCAGCGAGCAGCCGGGCGGGCCATAGTCGTAGAGGCCGGAAACACCGCCGTAGATCTCAAACGAGGGCGTGTAGAACAGACGGCGACGCAGGAGCGAGTCGAGGGCGGCCTTGTCGAGGGGCTGGCCCTTGAGCGTGGTGGCAGAAGACGACATGGCGGGCTTCTTCTTAGTCTTTTGTAGGTTGGGTATAGAGGTAGTCGAGAGTCTGAGGTTGGGGGGTCTCGAGACGAGGCTGACGGCCGAAACTGGCGATTTGCGTAGGAGAAAAGAGCGAGACGATGCTAGACCGGCCTGAGAGCAGAAGCGAGCGGTTGCAAACTGCCACATCAATTGGGATAGTGGAAAATGGGTAGTTGTGGAAGAAGGGAGTCGAGTCGAGGCTGCTGGGCCAAGTGAGTCAGTCTAGTCGTTTGATTCTCGCGACGACTAGTTTTTTAATGCTTTATTTTATCTAATAAGCATTTTAATTTGGTATTTAGTGTATTATATTGCTGTTTAGTTTAATCTATATAAAGCGGCAGCCATGCTTGAGCTCCAGGCCCCTCGTGGCGTTACCCCTCTATATTGAGTGCTATCAGAATTACAGATAGCACTTATGTCCCCACGGAACAACAAAACTCCGCGCCTGCCATTGGTTGATTCGGGCTGCATTGGCGCGGTCGCGATGGCCAAATGCGGAAAGCGTAGGGTAGTAGCCTGATTGCCGATAAAGGCAATGACGATTTGGCAGTAGAAAGAGTAGAAAGAGTAGAAATGAGGCACGAGACAGCATGATGGCAGCGATTGTATAGACAAAATGGCATTTTCTATAGATTTTCCCAAATAGACCATAAACAAAAGAAAGGACAAGCCTGGCCACCAAAGACCAAATTCAACAAGATTGGGCAGCGTGGCTTCGTATCCCAGGCCGCGGCCTATAAACCCATCATTGTGACCGAACGCCGTGAATAGCAGAAGAAAGAGTAGCAGAAGAAAGGATAAGAAACAGAAATAGAAGAAGTATGCAATGGATAGTATAAGATATAGTGGAGGTTGTAGTATAGTTGTGGTTGTGGTTGAGAGTGTGGGATGAGACTGAACTGGATCAGACGTCGAATTGACTGAGCTCGGTTCAAACTGGAGGGAGGTTAGATGGCAAGTGCAGGCATTTAGGATCTGGCAGCCAGGGCGTCCTTCTTCTGCTTCTCCTTGATCATAAAGTAGGAGTAACTGGGTTGTTAGCGGTTGTTTGTAGTTGCAACACAGAAAGAAGAAGAAAGACTTACGCGATGATGCCGCCGACGGCAATAAAGACACCCAGGACAGACTTGTCACCGACCGATCTGCCCGACGTGGCCCAGCCCAGGGCAATAATGGTGCAGGTCTTGAGATGGCCGACCACGGTACTTGACACAGGGCCCGTCTGGGCGATAATGAAGAACTGCGAGATGTTGATGAGCGAAGCAAAGGCGCCGGACTGTTTGTTAGCAGATTCTTTTGTAGACTCTAGAAATATGGATTCAACCTACCATCATGATCATGACCCAGCGGTTGACGGGGACGGTGCTCCAGGTAGGGAAGGTGTCGACAAAGGGAATGACGTAGAGCAGCAAAAAGGCCGAGACGGGGGCCTGGTTGAAGAGCAGCTGCATGCTGGACATCTGGAGCTTGCGGTGGTACGAGGCAATCCAGACGGTGTAGAGCGACGAGGCAATGATGCCGGTAAAGGCAAAAATGATGCCGAGGGACGAGGTGGTCTTGACCTTGGCGTCGGCGGTGGGCAGCGAGTCGTAGTAGGAGACGATGCCGACACCAAAGCAGGCGGGGATCAGGGCCAGCAGGGCGCCGCGCGGCAGGGTCTGGCGGTAGAGGACAAAGTTCATGGCGGCGACGGTGGGGGTCAGCAGGATGCGCGCAACCTGGTAGAAGGTGACGGACGAGAAGGCGAGCGACAGGTTGGGCAGGATGACGTTGAGGCACATGGCGACGGACAGGGGCAGGATCTCGCCGACGGTTGCGCGGCGCGGCAGGAAAAAGGCAAACTTGGGGCGCGACAGGATGAACAGGGTCAGCCAGGTGATGGTGAAGTGGAACGAGGCAAAGGACAGCTGCGCCAGCTTGAGCGAGGGGTCGGAGAAGATGGCCTTGTTGGTGAAGACGATGCCGATGGTGGCGAGGGTGTTGATGGAGGTCCACATGACGGTGCCGACCCAGGATGCCTTGGGCGGCTCTGGCTTCTCGGAGGTGGTCTGGGGCAGCATGGCGTCGCCTTCACGGCCGTCCTCGATCTCCATCTCCTCGGGGGTTCTGAGGGCGCGGTCGCCGTCCTCGGAGTGGGCGTTGTCGATGCGCGCGAGCTTCTCGTTTTCCTCGCGCATGCCAATGTCGCTGGAGCCGGACGGGCCGGGCGAGCTGTGGGCAGCCATTGTGTGTGTGATGTGTAAAGGGAGTCGAGGAGGATGCTTCGATGATGGAGATGGATCGATGTCGATGGTGATGATGTAGATGCGATGACGAAGCTTGCCGAGATGACGATTCGACGATTCGACAAAGCCAAGATAAAAATGGAGGCAAATAAGAGAAAGAAATAAGAGTAGCGAAGGTGAGAAGAGAAGGCCTAGGTCAAAAGAACCAAAAGTTGAAGCGAAGAGAAGAAACAAAGAATAGAAGAGAATAGGTCAGGAAGAAAGATACAAAGTAGAGAGAATGGAGAGAATGGTAGACAGAAAATAGGGAAACACAAAGAATCAAGAAATAAAGTACAAAAAGGAGGTCCCGAATGGTTTGACTGTCTGGGAAGGAACGAAGAACGATAAAACAGCTGAAGGGGAAGGAGCGCAAGTATTACGGAGACGAGGCGCGGCGTGCTGTAGAGGCTACTGGACTAATGAGGAAAGGGCGACTGAAGGGAGCGCCAGACCTGCAGAGACAGTAAGGAGTACTCTGTAGGGAGCTGTAGTGAGCAGAGAGACTAGTTACAAGATTACACCAAGAGACTACAGTCTAGCGAGAGACAAGGTAGCGGGTACATGGCATGAGGTGCGCAGCCGTAGTGAGCCTTGTAATAGATGAGCATGCAGCATTGTAGGCGCAGGAGGCGTAGGGCGTCAGGGGTTGCAGGAGGCAGGAGCAGGCGTGCAATAGGGACAGAAGGAAGAAGGAGCAGCGGCCGGCAGGTGCGATCAGCCCAATACGAGCAATTTGACCAATTACTTTGTAAAATACCAATTTGACCAATGTGGCAGGAAGGGAGAAGAGAGTGACACGCAAACCGCACAAGTACACGGTACACGGTACCAGACAGGAGGGCAGGGAGTACAGAGTACGAGTACAGGGAACATGACGAGTGTGTGGGTACTTGCTGTAGGGAGTAATTGGCTGGGAAGGAGAGGTACCTTGAGCGTCGTAAGATCCAGACACGTTTTTTATTTTGGTTTGATTTCGGGTTTGATTTTGATATCTGGTATTTGATGCAATTGGATTTTAATTAATTTTGGAGCTTTGTTAGTGAGTGTTGTCTCGTCTGTCAACGGTAAAGAATGCCTGTTGATGAGACGCGATGAGCGTGCTGGAATGTGGTGCACTTTGGATTGCATCTCGATAGTCGGGACAAAGTACTCGGTACAGAGCTTACAGAGAGAGGTAGAGTGAGTCTGAGTGAGAGGACGCTGACGCATACACTCAATCTCACACAGTAGCATTGCGTCTTCTTCAACCCTTCTTTACATTTTCTGTTTCTTCCATGGCACCTGATGGGATGGCTCTGGCTACGGGGATGGCACGTCGTAAGAGATATTACCCTACAAACTAAATACATTTATCTACATTTATTGATGATTTTATCACTACTCCGTAAACTAGAAAATATACCCCAAGCTGTGGGTGCGTTGGAATTGGCGCGCAGCAAAAGGCAAAAGGCCATGTTTCAGTTTCTTCATTATGTCGTTGTAGTGGGGCCATCATGATTATGTACGCGCCTTCCTAGGGAGCTCAGTGTCCCTGTGTTAGTGGTCTCCTTCCTCTGTAGTTTTCGTAATCATACTTGACCTCATCTCTCATCCCTTTGCTCTCTATCAAAGAATTTGTATGTGCCTGGCAATCATCTGATATACACGAACTCTGTACGAAGTGTTCACATCGTCCAATATTCATTCAACCGGTTAGCTACCAAGTATGAGATATTGATGCTCCCCTGGGACTAGCATGAGCATGAGCAATGGAGTGCCGCACACTAGGCCGGAAAGAGGCGGAATAGGGGGTGTAGAAAGAGTGTAGAAATAGAGTAGATGAAGGAAGTGGAAGTGAAAGTGCAAAAGCTAGAGCCTCTGCAGTGGGAAGCCTAGAGTGATATGGAGTCCAGGGGTGGACGGAGTTATGAGTAGCTAATAAAGAGGGTAGAGACTGCAGAAGAGCACAGAAGGGCAGAGAGGACACGGGAAATTGAATACGGGTCTGATGGTGGGATGAAGATGACGAGGGATGTGGCGTGGCCTACGAAGTAAGATAGAGAGAGGGAAGATGAGGTGTAGTCAGAGTACTTGTAGAGATGAAAGACGAAGATGAGATGAAAGTTAAAGGTGGTGATCATGGCAGGCATACGAAGAAAGGACATCTGACAGCGACAGCAGACACACACAGCAAAGAAACTCACCGACTCTCAGTAATCCCGTGTTCGACGAAAACTCTAATACGGCACAGCTATGCGCACTCTAGCAGATACGACACAAGCCTCGTTTACGCGCTGACGCTGACATCTTACCAATAATGCACATTCGGCTCGTATTTGCTCTAGTGAGTCTCGGCATTGTTGGCGAGTTCTCGTTGAGTCCGATAGACCCCTTTTGATAGATAATGTTAATTTGCATGTCGTAGTCAGCCTCTTCTCTTCTTTACAGAGTACTGAGTACAGAGATGTGTTCCCATGAGGCTAAAGTGAGTGGTGATATCTCTAGTTAATTCTCTATTTAATTCTCATGACTTATTCAAATAATCAAATCAAATAACCAAAAGAAATGATCAAACAAGCAACTTGCTTATCCCGTTTTTGCAGTATTTTGCATTCATTTTAATCTGTGGCGTTCTTTCTTTGATTAGGACGTGCAATAACCCTGATCTATCATATTGCTTACGTGAGGTCTTTCTTTTGTCTTTTATTTCTTTGCTTCTTTTGTTTCTTCTTCCTTCTCCTGCTACAGATCGACACAGAAACAAGGCAATAGAGGACAGCTGTTTCTTCCTCATAATGTAATAATCTGCAGCCTCTACTCAGTACTAACAAACACATATGCTAAAGATCACGACCCCTGATCAGTGCAAGCGGCGGATGCGCTGATCAGTGGCCCGTCATATTGGATCCCACTGCAAAACCGGGTTTTCGAGATTTCAGGGCAACTTAATTTAGGAGAATACTGTCTGTGACGTTATGCGGGTTTTGATTGCTCTTTACTCTTTATTTCAGTGGCAGATACAAAGGTTGACATTGAACTCGGGCAAAGACAAGACAGAACCGGAAGAACAGACACAACCTTGGCAATCAGATCACATACATTGTACCGAGTACAGAGTACTGAACTAGATACTTGCCACCCAAACGTGCTCGTTCTGAAACACCGGGCACGGCTTGATCTTGATCAACGATGGCAGTTGAAATATAGCTGCAGCCTTGTTGTGCCGGGTACGATAACCTTATTCACGGGTTGATATTGTTAACGATAGTATCAGCATGATTATGTGCCGTATTCATAGGTTCTTCACGTATTAGATCCTACATCGTAATAGAGAGTACATCGTAATTATGACACTGGATACATGCATGGCAGACTGTGAGACGTCGGCGTACAAGTCAAACAGCCTCGCCTCGCACCGATGACGAGTGTGTCTCTGTGTCCATGTGTGTCTTTATTGTTGTCTGATATGTCTGATGTCTGCCTGCTACCTGTCTGATTGATATTCCCTGTTTATGCCGAGCATATCAGACACACTGAAGCTGTTCTTCACCGTTGTCTTCCATCACATCTGTCTTCATCTCTGTATAAACGTGTCCCGATATCAAGACATCTTCACCGTCCTATTTCCATTTCCTTGAAGAATTGCAGTGCTATCATCAGCTGCCAAGCAGTGTTAAATTGGATATTCATGTAATTTAAATAATTTAAATAAAATTCAAATATCAAACAATAAACATATAGGATTATTGACTTCTACGAGGCTGCATCCATCACAACGTCGCATCGATGGAACCACGGCAGGCGCTCACAATAGAAGAGTACGAGCTTATTCCATCGTATTGGATTTGTTCTAGAGTAATGCCATGTCTTTACGAGCCCATGCACGTCGTGTCATACCTGTGTCATCCTACCTCGCGAGAACGTGCCTCGCCGACATGCTGTCCAATGTAGGACGGTGCAACTGTCACAAACCTTATTCTTTGTTGTATCCCATTGCCCTTTCCATCAACTGTATCCTCTCTACGCTATCGACCTCATCCTATTGGTGTACCTGACTTGCCGGCGATGGATGCCATCCCGTGCCGTGGATCTACACCTCAACATTCCACTCGTACTTGTACTAACCGCTAGCCTCTCGCCTCTCTCCTTGTATGTATAGAATGATGATAGATATCACTGAAATTATCCCATCCTGTAATTAGCCCAGTCCAACACGAGTGGCGGCTTGCTGTCGCCTTGCTCGTTCGACTGTTCGAGTTCAGTCCAGAGATACAAGACGCACATCACATGTCTCGGATGCATGAGGCATGTATCTGTCGATAACTTGGTATTTACGTCCTTCTTCGTCTTCTTGTCTCATTGTGCCTTGCGCTCACCGTCGAGTTCTGCCGAGTACGTTTGACATGCAGCTCGTCCTCTGGCGGTCTAGCAGATCACTATCGCCGATGACACCAGAAGCAACACTGCCAGAATGGATAGGCAGATGGGCAGAACGGATATGGCAAGATGCTAGTCGCTCCTGCCTCGCCCTTTGCACCCACCATCACTATCACATCCCTTCACTAATAGTCTACGCAGTAATAGTCATGAATATTACCCCATACAGGCCCTCTTTTGTCCATCGTTCCTGCCCTATTTCACTACCACAGCACTAACTCTGCCCTGCATTGCTCGTGCTCTTTCCTTTCTTTGCTCTTCTTTCTCTTCGAGTCGTCCGTCTTATTTCCACCCCTTATTTCACCCCTTTTTGCCGTTTATCTTCGTGTCGCTCTGCGCTTGCCAATTCGAGCAAGCCAATTCAGTCCCTGTCATCCTCATCGCGCCTTCCTCCACCGGGATCTTCTCCTTATTTCACGTCATCACCAAATCTTATTTCCTCGTGGGATCGGTCTCTGTCTGTCTACATCGTATCTGTCTGTAACATCATCATTGCTGTCTCATTTCACCTGGCAACGGTCTGTCTCTGTCCATCCTGTCTCTGCTGCTCACTGTCTCTGCTGCATCCGTACTTTGTATGTCATCGTTTCAAGGAATAACCCCTCCAAATGTAACTTTGCGTCCACGTCGCCAGATGAGTCTGCCTTGTAAATCGTTAACAAATGCAATTTGCTGTTAAAATTAATTCAAAAAATCTAATCATCGGCCGTCTCTCTGCCTCTCCGTAAGATACAAAAACACCCCTATTTCCATCCCATGTCGACCTCTATCATCGCTGTTGAAACAACCACTACCTGTCTTCAGCTGCTTCACATTTGCAGATTTACGCTAATTTGCTAGTCCTGTTTTTGGCGCACCCCTCCCCCACTCTCTCCTTCGCTCCTTCCTCCCTGTACCTGTACCTGCTACCTCTACCACTCATACTCCAAGCATACGTACCATACTGAGCAGTGAGCACCAAATTCACCGCGCCCTCGCCCCGCCAAACACCTACCTGTCCCATCGCAGCTTCCCTCTTGAATATTACCTATTACCTGGCTCCTGTCCTTCTCCCACTTGTGATCTTGCTTCTCTTTCCTCTCTCTTCCGACTTCTTCTTTTTCCTCTCCTCTTACATCGTCACTTTTGGATATCACCTCATCGCCTCTGCATACCCGAATCCCCATTTAATCCTCCCACATCGTCACAATGGTTGAAATCAAGCCCACCGCCGCCGGTAAGTCTATGCCAGTCCTTACTATGTACTTGCTGCTTTGCGCGTCACCCCTTTAATACCCCTCTCTCGATTGGGCTCCAAAACGCATCGCGACGAGGGGAGCTCACGATGGTTCACGCCGCGAGCTTCAAGCTATAATCTAAAGCTCCAAAGCTTCTTGATATCACATGTGACCATTGCTAACACCAGCAGAGCCCGTCTTCGACTTCGATGAGAAGAACGGTCCCTGGAAGGAGGCCCCCATCCTGATCGGTACCACCAAGTTCGAGCCTCTGCCCGATGTCAAGAACATTATGATCACGGGCGGTGCCGGCTTCATGTAAGTTGATTTTGCTCCCGTTCTCGTCCCAGGCCCCAGTTTGCGCCAGAATTGCAGTCGGCCGCCTGGCTGATGGCAATGGATGGCAATGGCAGTCTACGCGCTGGCTGAGGTGTCCTTGACCGCCACTCTGTCAGCCGCTTAGATCGTCATCGCCTTCACAAATATCACCAATCATCCCAAATCATCACCACCCCACCATCTCACCATCAAAACCACCAACCCTCACTAACAACCAGTGCTTGCTGGCTCGTTCGCCACCTTACCGTCCAGTACCCCAACGCCTACAACATTGTCTCGTTCGACAAGCTGGACTACTGCGCTTCGCTGAACAACACCCGCGCCCTGAACGACAAGCGCAACTTCACCTTCTACCAGGGTGACATCACCAACCCCTCCGAGGTCGTGGACTGCCTGGAGCGCTACAACATTGACACCATCTTCCACTTTGCCGCCCAGTCTCACGTCGACCTGAGCTTCGGCAACTCCTACGGCTTCACCCACACCAACGTCTACGGCACCCACGTTCTGCTCGAGGGTGCCAAGAAGGTCGGCATCAAGCGCTTCATCCACATCTCCACCGACGAGGTCTACGGCGAGGTCAAGGATGACGAGGACGATCTGCTGGAGACCAGCATCCTGGCTCCCACCAACCCCTACGCCGCCTCCAAGGCCGCCGCCGAGATGCTTGTCCACTCGTACATGAAGAGCTTCAAGCTGCCCGTCATCATTGTCCGCAGCAACAACGTCTACGGCCCCCACCAGTACCCCGAGAGTATGTTTTCTTCTCTTCTTTCTACTTAAGCAACTACTAACAAAAACAGAGGTCATTCCCAAGTTCACATCGCTGCTGAACCGCGGCGAGCCCGTTGTTCTGCACGGTGACGGCAGCCCCACGCGCCGTTACCTGTTTGCCGGTGACGCTGCCGACGCTTTCGACACCATTCTGCACAAGGGCGAGATTGGCCACATCTACAACGTCGGCTCGTACGACGAGATCTCCAACCTGGAGCTGTGCAGCCATCTGCTGAAGCAGGTCGGCATTGAGTACAAGGACGAGGAGGACTTTAAGAAGTGGGTCAAGTACACTCACGACCGTCCCTTCAACGACCACCGCTACGCTGTCGACGGCACCAAGCTGCGCAACCTCGGCTGGGACCAGAAGAAGACGTTTGCCGAGGGCCTGAAGATCACGGTCGACTGGTACAAGAAGTTTGGTGAGACGTGGTGGGGCGACATCTCCAAGGTGCTGAGCCCCTTCCCGCTTGTTGTCGACCGCCTGGTTGTGTCTGACAACGAGGCCATCACCGACAGCCCCGTGCCTGTGTCCAAGTAAGGGCTGATTGTCTCTTGCTGTTGTCATATTTGAATTGTCATTCCCATTTGCTGCTATTTGCTGCCATTTCTTGCTTGCCTTGCCATTTGCCACGTTTTGCCACGTTTTGTTTGGTGTTTGATGCTGTGTTGGTTGACCTTTGCGATTCGACTCGTTGTTCATTTTGCTCTGTTTGAACGTCGACTCGAGATAGACCATAGACATGATTTGAGTAGCAGGCACTGCGGGCAGGAGAGGCTGCAAGAGCGAGCGGAAGAGCGACGGCGATGACGATTTGAGAGTAGCGGCCAGCTCTCTTTTTTATTTTTTGGTTTATATTTGGTTATATCTGGGCTATATCATAATTGGGTAAAAGGACGGGGAAGGAAGACTGGATGTCTGGATGTCTGGATGATGTATCGGAGGATGACTGGAAGCTCGTCAGTTCTAATTATATCACTTTACTTTATTGGTTTCTTGCATTTGGTCATCGTCAGGTATGATCAGAAATATCTTACATTGGTGTAACACGACCACGACACGACAGCCTTGCCTCGGCTAGCAACAATGGCACCGGCGACGCCACAGACTTCTAAATGTAGTCACCGAAGCACTTTTACCCGCCATTACAGAGTACGGATTGCCTGTCGCGGTGCGCTCAGACGTTGTCTCCGGGAGTTCCGTATGGCACCGTGAGGCATTCCGGCGATACAGTAGCCAGTTTAGGCAACATCCCGGCACCCCTTTCTGATTCTTGGCTGCCAATCCTACGAATTAGTCATCCTCTCTATGACTGATGATGACAATACGTCGCATGCAGCACGGACCGTGGAGCAGCAATTAAAGTCGGAAACAAGAAAGCAGGACAGGGTCAAATGGTAGATGTTGAGCCACGGTGAACAACGAGAGCGAGGTGAGCAACTCTTTTGTTTCTCTATTCAGTACAAAGTAATAACTTGTGAGATGCGATAGAACCAGCCAAGCGCGGCCCTGGATTCCAGGACAATCGCATCCTCTATCAGCAAAGACCACCTCCCTGTCTCGGTGTGGTTGCTGATTAGAGGATAGAGGAAGACAGAACGAGGTGAGGATGCTCGTATCATACAAGTACACCGCGGATGCAATCAAAGAGAGTGGAAAAAGGCAGACAGTCAGGAAGAGCACATCCTCTTGTTCTCTGTTGTCCTCGATGCTTTCTGTGTACACGCGATTCCCATGAGACCAATCTCATTTCAATCCAGGAGACTGAGAAAAGCCGACGAGCGGCACAGTCGGTGTCTTTGACGTCCTTATCGTGGCCCGCAGATCGGGTCACTCTCAGTAGAGGTCTTTCCGTCTCTTTGTTCGTCTGCTTTCTTCTTTCACTCTACAAGTCGACGACCGTTGCTCCCGTGTTTCACTTCTTTATTCTCTAGCTATTTCTGCAAACGGCCCCCAAATTGTTTCACGAGTCGACCTCAGTTCACATGCTTTCTTTTGTTGTTGTATCTAACAGCTCTTATATTAGTTTATGCCGTCATCATACGATAATCACATATGGCCTGGACCGTTACCAAGTAGTTGGATGCCCCGACTCCCGACTTGACTCCCTATGACTGCAGCTCTGTATTTTCTGTCCCTGACAACGCATACGTACAGTTATTCCATCTATTCTAGACTCTTACTTCGTACGAAGTACAAAGATGTCGACTCCAACCGCAGACTGGCCCGAGCACCGCGTCCATCTCCCTTCATTACACCCCAACTCCCGCTCCCTTGTCGATCATCTCGTGCTCGGTCCTCTTCTTTTCTTCTTTACTTTTCTTCCTTGTCTTGTTCTTTTTCTCTTTCTACCCGTTAGCATCGTAAGATGTTATGACTGACGATATTCCAAATGCCTCGTCCCAAATACGTGGATAGCGGGAATTGCAGTTCCCCTCCCATGCACATGCACACTAATGCAGCGGCCACTTTGTTCCGGTGGCATGTCTCCCGGTGGCCCGCCAGTGTTGTTTGGTATTTATTTCCAGCATTCAGAACCGTGGATTGGGCTCGTTTCCAGTGGCACAGTGTTGGGCTCGCCAGGTCGCATGCAGATAGTGGACATGGTCTGCAGAAGACAAACGAGCAAGAAACATCATTTCTTTTGTTTGTTCTTCTCCTCTTTCCATTACTTGACCCAGTCCCAGTCCCTCGGAACTTGTCGTTTTCTGTACGAGCAGGGCGGTGATTTGTCAAGTAGTCATCTTCCAGGACGGGAAGGAGTTGCTGTTTGATATTGCTTTTGTCTTCTCATTGCCAAGTAGGCTGTTCGTTTCCAAGTGCCCTGTATGTGATATATGAGTGTGATATCTGCTGTAGACGACGCCGGCATAACATCGGTGCTCACCACCGCGAAATAAGTCGGCATTGCCCTAAGGAGTGCGTCGTACTTTAGGTGGTCTTACCACCGGCTCGCTAGCAATAATACCAAATATTATCAGATAATACCCTGAGAACACAACGATACATCGCAGGCAGCGGAAGCCGGAAGCAAACCGACGACACCAGCGAGCCACAAGGCGCAGGGTCATTGCACTACAGTGCTTTTTATAAATATACTGTTGAACACACTGTGCGGAATACAGAGCTCGCTAGACTAGCGCCAGCAACCGCAATGCACCCTGGAAAGCACTCAGGGGCTTGTGGTATTTGCAGGTGCAAACAAAGCTCAAGCTCTGTGGTGGTGTGAACGAGAATACCTCCGAGTTTTTATGTGCAACGTTCTATTGAGTATTTTGATAGTATGAGACTGGTAGATGTGCACCGTGGGGGCTGATGTTGTGAGCTGGACGAACCGCACCAGGAAGGAGCCGTGAGGGGGCGAGAACTCTATGTCAAGCGGTTGTGTCCGTTGTGTTGTCAACAGGAAGGAGCAATGTCTTGGCCTCTTCATCGTGCAACTTGCCCCATTGGGAATATGCATATTTATTCTTAGACGCGTATGCAAAAGTCAGGACCGGGTCCCTCTTTCCTCTGACAGAATAGCCACGGCCCGAGTGCCACAGGCAAGGAGCATTCGTCTGATTCACAAGAAACTCTGAGACCTGTAATACACTGCAGAGGTGGCACAGCTTCGATGTCTACGATGCATTAGCGTAGCCATTGCGCTGGCTTTCTTTTCTTCTTTGTTTCTTTTCTTTTATTTTCTTATTATTTAAATAGTGAAATACAAATTACTATTTCGAGGTTGTTCTTTCCTCTTTTGTCCTTGCCCAGCGTTGCTTCCTTCTTCTGCATCTGCTGTCCGACGTCGTACCTTCCCAACTATCTTGTGCTCCTTCCCGATCGTGTGCCTCTCGTCAGCTCCTTCCTCGGTTTCTCTGATTACAGCTCTTGACGTCCACTCGGGACAAAGTCTCACCTTGGCTTCTCGTACATCTGAACGTCCTCTGAACATCACACTGCCCCTTGAACTCGACATCTTCACCAACCAATATCAGCAACCCCCGTCTCACCCTCCACCGCGCCTCTAGCTGTATCTAGCTTCCCGACTCCTCTTCTTTACTAGCAGTCAATCCATACGGGTCACGGCCAGACCCCAGACTCGGGTCCTCTTTGAGCGCACCCCCATTCCCGGGCTCGTTGTCTGCGTCTGTTGTGTCTACTGAGTAACTGTTTGCTGTGTTTGTTGCTGCCGTTTGTTGTCTGCTGTTTGTTCTTGCCTGCCGTTGCATACTCGTCTTGCTTCTACTCCATCCAACTACGCCTACGTCAATATAACGCACTGCAACATCCGTCAACGGCCCAAAATACTGGGTAGGTGGCAGCGTGTCTACAAGTATTCCTCGCTTCTCTCTCTCTTCTCTCTCCTCTTTTCTCGGCCTCCTCTCTTCTGGATTTAACTACTTTTTCCTCTTCCTCATCCTGGATATAACGGGCATCTTCCCGTTGATCTGCCCCATCGTGCCGTCTTATTAGGCCTGGCCCCATACCCAGAGCTTGTGTTCTTTTTTCTTTTCTTTTGTTTTGGCTTTGGGCTGCTCGTTTGTATCATTTTCTCTATTTCCCATCTTTCTGCCGTCTTATCATATCTCCATTCCCATCCACGTCCCATTTTACCATCCCTATCCCACCAGCTTGGGACGTGGGACTCTCCGGGCCACACCTTTCCAGTTACCTCTCGATCCATTATTGTTTTTTGCTCTTCTACTATATCTACTCTTCTGCTCTTCTTCTACTCTTCTCATCCCATTCCCCAGCTTGCTTGTTAGCTAAAATACATCAGCTTGCTTCTCATCTCCTCACATCTAGAGACAGCGCCTCTTGTGCCTCTTATACAGCCAAGTGCGCCTCTGTTGCGACTCGCATCGCACAAGCAACCGCAGCACCCAGCTTCTCAGCAGCTTCTCGTCATCTCCTTGTATTTCCTTGCTACATCGTCGGCCTTTATCTCTTGGCCCGGTTCCGCTGCCATCTGCCATCTTCACCTCGCCATCGTGCGCCTCCAACATCCTCGAAACCCAGCGGCAGCCAATCGACGCCCCGTCTTACACTCAGCTGCTCTCTTCTTTCTTCTTTTTCGTCTTCTTTTCTCCTTCTACCTGGTCATCTTTCAGCTGCCCGATCTTGTCCTCGCGCTTCATCTCATATCCTACTGCATTGCATATTGCATGCTGTACACCCCGTACTGTACATCGTACGCATTGCATAGCTCATACAGCCATACATCTCTCAGATACACCATTGGCGGCTTGAGGCTTACTACCCACGGCCTCTGTACTCTGCTACTCGTCTACACCTTCCATATATTTTGGTCTTGCCCCTCGATCTTCACAACCAGGCATGTATCGACAACCATTACGACACAATTGTGGCAAGGGCAGGAAGCACGTCTGAGGATCTTTTGCACCGTCTTCTTTTTATACTATATCACACTCGTACAATACTCAAAACAAACCAACAACACCCAACCTGCATAGAATGCAGGCGGATACTGCCGAGTCCTTGTCGACGGAAGGCCTAGGACTCAACTGTCACCGTGGCAAGTCGGGTTATCACAGCGGAAAGGAGTCCACCCACCCGACCTATTCGACCTATTCATATCCAACAATACCCGTCCCAGCCATTGCCACCAACACCTACTACTCCAAGGCCAACACCTTTCGCAGCCTAGCCTGTGCTGCCTTTTCTACCACCATGCCCAACGAGCCACAGCCCGAGCCGCCAGTGGCGGATCTAGAGCTAGACCCAGACTTGGAGCCAGACCTGGAGCTAGACCTGGAGCCAAACCAGGAGCCGTCAAATATAGAGCCCGAAGCGCCCATAATAAGTATTCCTCAACTCGCTGGAGACGTCGTCGTTGACGACGACTTTCTCAACCTAGAACACATGGCAGAGAACATGCTCGAGGTCGACGACGCCGAGGCCGACGATGAGCAGGCCGAGTCCATCTACGCCGGCAGCAGCTATCCGGGCGTTCCCATCCGCTTCCGTACCGAGCGGTTTGACGCCGCCACCATGTATGTTTTCCATATATTTAACCGATCTTGAAAGGGATAGAAACTGACCTACAGAAACTCGTCATCACGGTCCCTCTACGTAGAGGACCTGGACTATGTCCACGAAAACGGCCGCCGCTACTGTGGCGACTACATCTTCCCCAACGACGAGCTCGAGCAGGACCGCTTGCGAGTCATGCACCAGGTCTTCCTCCAGGTCTTTGACTTTGAGCTGACCTCCATCCATCTGGACGAGCCCAAGAACATCCTCGACATTGGCACCGGCACCGGCGAGTGGGCCATCGGCATGGGCGAGGAGTATCCCGACTGCGAGATTGTCGGCGTCGATATTTCAGCTATCCAGCCCTCTGCTGTGCCACACAATGTCTTTTTCGAGATTGACGATTGCGAGGTGAGTCTTTTGTTTTTTGCTGTTTTTACTGCTTTGCTGCTGTCTGTGCTGCTTTGCTGTCTTGCGCGTTGTACAACACATGTTTCATTCTCAGCCTCACCTACAATGGCCTGATTACCATCGACTGCTTTATTGAAACCAGCTGACATCCAGATTGACTGGATGCGCCCAGACGACACTATCGACCTCGTCCACATGAGGGACATGGCTGGCGCGATCTCCGACTGGGACTTTGTCTTCCGCGAGGCCCTGACCTGCCTCAAGCCAGGCGGCCACCTCGAGGTTCTAGACTTTCACGATCATACGAGCGACAGAAACACCTTTCTCACCTGCTTCCCACCGGAATCGGAGATCCATACATTCGCCCGCGCCATCGACGAGGCATCCATCAAAGCTGGCCGTCGCCGTGGCACACACCACATGAACGTCGACGCTCTGAGAGAGATGGGCTATGTCGACGTGGAGATCAAAGAGCGCAGCATCCCGTTCAACCCCCTCATCAACTCTGTCGCCCGCATGTGGCTGATTGCCTGTCTGCACACCATCGAGGCCGGCTCGCTGCGGCTGCTGACAAAGTACCTCGACTGGGAACCAGAAGCCGCCTATGAAGCCTGCGACAGGGTGTGCCAGGAGGTCAAGGCCAAGGCCCTCGACCCGAACCAGTCGGCTGACCTCAAGATTGCCATGCGTCTGCTGACAGCCCGCAAGCCCACCACTGAAGAGGCTGCTCTTCTCGCACAGCAGCAGGCCGCGCTCATAAACGCCGACGAGGATCCGGCAGGCATGTTACTGAGTCCTGGACAGACCTTTGCGTACGACGACCACAGCGGGCACGAGAGCACGTCTTCTGTCGACTACCCAGCTGCTCTGAGAAATTAAGGCTCTTGACCTTTCTCTTCACTCTTCACTTTTCTATTCATCTCTACCATTGTGCTTCTCTTCTCGAGTATATATTTGTCTGGCATCTTTGATCTTCTACCTTGCATATTTGTCTCTTATCTCTCTTTGGGTTGCAATTGGTTTACATATTGGTTTACATGTGGCACTTGCCGGCTAGTGCCAAACATTGTCTCCTGTCCTTCTTTCTTCACTTCACTTCTCTTCTATTTTCTTCTCTTCTGTCTTGTTCTCTTCGTCTATTCTCTTCTCTTCTTTTCTGGCCTGAGGCATTCTTTGTACTGATACCCATTCTCCGAGTCTTGATTGCATGGCAGGTTTCATTAAAACGGCTGCTTGGATATGGGACATCTGAATAAAATGATTGCGTTGTTGAAATATAAAGTTGTTGAGAGTTTCGTAAGATACAAAGTACAGAGTAAACACTGAATCGACTGACGTCGCTGTAAGACTGTAAGACGGGCGCTAACGTGCTTGTATTGTTGGGCGGGACAGGCCGCCAGCATAGCTCATTCTGCCGCGTCATACCGCCTTACCTAGGTCCCATTACATAGCTCCCAGCCTAGCACCAGCACCAGCACCGACAGTGGCACAGCGCTATCGCACCCAGCCTCATCATCCGTCTCCCATCTCTCTCCTGGCCGTGCCATGTGATTGCACAACACACTCGCAATGGCTCTCGAACCAAGCGGCTTCTCGGCAGCCCCCGGCCTGACAGACGACGATGGCCTCCCCATCTTTGACGTGCAGCACGTGCAGCTGCAATTCTCCATCGCCGCCAACTTTGTCGCCGCGCAGGTCGCCAACAACGTGCTGGTCCTCGCGCTGTCCAACGGCCGCATCCTCCGCATCGACCTGAACCGCCCCGAGGACATTGACGACATCGACCTGCCCAAGCGGCCCTCGGAGATTGGCGTCATCCAGCGCATGTTCCTCGACCCCACCGCCTCGCACCTCATCGTCTGCACATCGCTCGGCGAGACATACTACCTGCACTCGCAGTCGCGCCAGCCACGGCCGCTCGCCCGCCTGCGCGGCGTGCCCATCCAGACGATTGCGTGGAACCCGGCGCTGCCGACGGCCTCGACGCGTGAGATTCTGATCGGTGCAGCCGACGGCAACATCTACGAGACGTACCTCGAGACGTCGACCGAATTCTACCGCAAGGAAGACAAGTACGTCAAGAACCTTGTGCGGCTGCCCGAGGCGGCCCTCACTGGCCTCTGGGTGGATGCGCTGCCGGGCCGCCCGGACCAGTACCGGCGCGTCATCGCCAGCACACCGTCGCGGCTGGTGCACTGGGTGGGCAAGGTCGGGCGCGCACAGGAGGGCGGCAGCTCCATCTACACGAAGCTGTTTGAGTCGGAACAGCCGGTTGCCTACGACATTACATCTTCTGAAAACACATCTTCAACAACAACATCAAAAACAGAACCTACTGCGACGGGCTCGTCGTCGCTCGTCGTGTCGCCCGACCCCGCAGAAGCCGGCCGGCCGTACGAAGAGGTCAGCACGGACCGTGCGTACGCCTGGCTGTCGTCGCATGGCGTCTACCACGGCAAGCTGCTGGTGGCGCCGCCCAAGCCCGAGCTGGGGTCCATGGTGTTCGCCGAGTCCAAGCTGATCCCGCGGTCGCAGCTGGCCGTCGGCACGGACACGTCGAACACGCGGAGGCGTGGTGGCGGGTCCAACGAGCAGATCGACGCGATTGCGCTGACACAGTGGCACGTCATTAGCCTGGTGGGCGGCCGCGTCGTTGCGGCGAACCGGCTCACGGGCGCCGTCGTGTACGACCAGGCACTGCTGGAGCCGGGGCAGAAGGCGGTGGCGCTGTGCGTGGACCAGCAGAAGAGCACGTTCTGGCTGTTTACGGCGCAGGAGATCTTTGAGGTGGTTGTGCGCGACGAGGACCGCGACATCTGGAAGATCATGCTGCAGCTGCAGCAGTTTGACGCTGCGATGCAGTATGCGCACAACGCGACGCAGCGCGACGCGGTGGCGACGGCGTCGGGCGACCACCTGATGGGCAAGGGGCTGTACGACGAGGCGGCGAGCATCTACGGCAAGAGCAGCAAGCCGTTTGAGGACGTGGCGCTGGCGCTGATGGACCGCAGCCAGCCAGACGCGCTGCGCAAGTACCTGGTGACGAAGCTGAGCACGTACAAGCGACCCGGGGTAATGCAGCGCGTCATGATTGCGAGCTGGCTGGTGGAGATCTACATGGCGAAGCTGAACGCGCTGGACGACTCGATCACGACCAAGGCCGAGGCGGACGCGCAGGCCGCCGATGCGGCGCCCGTCCTCACTCTAGCCGAAAAGGAAAAGGAGCTGCTGGCGGTGCGCGACGAGTTCAAGGCGTTTGTGGGCAAGCACAAGTCGGACCTGGACCGCAAGACGGTGTACGACATTATCAGCAGCCATGGGCGCGAGGACGAGCTGCTGTACTTTGCGGACGCGATCAACGACTACAACTATGTGCTGTCGTACTGGGTGCAGCGCGAGAAGTGGCCTGAGGCGCTGGCAGTGCTGAAGCGGCAGACGGATGCGGACGCGTTCTACCGGTACAGCAGCGTGCTGATGACGCACGTTGCGACGGAGCTTGTGGATGTGCTGATGCGGCAGGGCAGCACGGTCAAGCCGCGCGACATGATCCCGGCGCTGCTGGACTACGACAGCCAGTTCAAGGGCCTGCCGCTGGCGCAGAACCAGGCGATCCGGTACCTGCAGTACGTGATCAACCAGCTGCACTCGACGGACGCGGCCGTGCACAACACGATTATTTCCATCTATGCGGCGCACCCGTCGCGCGACGAGACGGCGCTGCTGTCGTACCTGGAGTCGCAGGGCAGCGGCGAGCACAGCGGCGGCGCCCACAGCGCGCACGGCGACCCGCCGCACTTTGACCCCGACTTTGCGCTGCGGCTGTGCATCCAGTACAAGCGCGTGCTGTCGTGCGTGCACATCTACACGAGCATGGGGCAGTACGTGCAGGCGGTGGACTTGGCGCTGTCGCACAACGCGGTGGAGCTGGCGGCCGTGGTTGCGGACCGGCCGATGGCCAACGGCGGCGGCGGCTCGGCGGCGAACAAGGCGCTGCGCAAGAAGCTGTGGCTGGCGGTCGCGCGCAAAGTGATTTCGCAGTCGTCGACGTCGTCTTCGTCGTCTTCATCCTCATCGGACGGCAGCATCAAGACGGCGATTGATTTCCTGAAGCGCTGCGACCTGCTCAAGATCGAAGACCTGATTCCGTTCTTCCCCGACTTTGTGGTGATTGACGACTTCAAGGAGGAGATTTGCGCGGCGCTGGAAGACTACAGCCGCGAGATTGACGGCCTCAAGAAGGAGATGGACGAGAGCAGCCAGACGGCGGCCAACATCAAGGTGGACATTGCGGCGCTGGACCACCGGTACGCGATTGTCGAGCCCGGCGAGAAGTGCTACGCGTGCACGCTGCCGCTGCTGAGCCGGCAGTTCTTTGTGTTCCCGTGCCAGCACGCGTTCCACTCGGACTGCCTGGGGCGGCGCGTGCTGGAGCAGTCGAGCCTCGCGACGGGCAAGCGGATCCGCGAGCTGCAGGTGCAGATCACGCGCGGGCTGGTGGCAGGCGCGCAGAAGGAGGCCAAGGTGGCGGAGCTGGACGCGCTGGTGGCGTCGGCGTGTATTCTGTGCAGCGACTTTGCGATCAAGAAGATTGACGAGCCGTTTATCCGGGCCGACGACGACAAGAACGAGTGGGCTATTTAGTTTTTTTTTTTTTGTTATTGTTGTTGCAGCATTTTTGTTTCCTTTACGTATGTATGTACTATAATACCACTTATTGTTTAGAGATTCTGGTGATGTTCACTGGTGATGAATTTTGGTGATGTATTTTGGTGATGATTTTATAGATGCATGAAATGTAGTCACGATCCATTATGTAAGGTGTATTTATCGGGAAGGAGCAATTAGAGTTAATTGCAGATGCCATGTCGATGCAGGAAGGTGCGACTGGCATATCAGATGCATATCTAAATTTTCTATTTTTATTTTTATTTTTATAACAACGACACCGTCTGTCTACAAATCACGTGGGGTACACTGTACGGATTTTGGTTACTTGTATGTGCTAGAATCATGGAACTGACGCCGCTTGACATATGAACAATTCTTTTCATCAACCCCAATCTATTCAGCTATGGGCTCAATCATACATCGAATACAATGGCGTCAGATTCAGCTCCGCATTTGGCTGCGACGGCATCGACTGCTTCCTCGCAAAAAGTGGCTCATTTACCCTCTCGGCGACCCAAAAGACCCCAAAGCACCAGTGCGCGATGAGGATGGGCTACCGCCACCACCGCGATACCTTTTGCAGAATCGTGAGACATGCGAACAACATATTCTAAGGCGGCGTGTCCCCGCCGGGGACTGGATCATCGGTGATGAGCCTCTGTATTGCCTCTACCGCATTTACGAACACCTTGTCCTCGACCAGCATTTGGGCATTCGCAACGAACTCGAAGGCTTTTGGTACCATGGCACCGACTGGCCTGTTCATGCCATCCCAGACCCGGAAGATGTCGATCCGGAACGATACGCTGTCGTGGCCTGCATCACTAGACTGCTCGTGCTGGCCTTCAACAAGCGCATCGAGCTCGGCGTGCCGCGCCATGCACCAGGTATCTTTACACGGTCACAATTAGAGGCGTGGCAAGCAGCGGAGCGTGTTTATGAGCGAGAACCAGAGTGGGTGAAGGACGTCCCTCGCTTGAGTCACCTACTCGAGATTCCACACTGGGACAACAGCGTAAGAGCGTTTGTGCCGCTGCCCGGCCCTGAGGATGAGCGAGCCTCGGAGGAGTTCAAGGACAAGAACATTCTTATTTGGGAGCCTCATATTCATTTTTTATAGGGTACGATTTGTGTTTTAGTAGTGGCATTTTTGTTTCCTTTACGTATGTATGTACTATAATACCACTTATTGTTTAGAGATCTGGTGATGTTCACTGGTGATGACTTTTGGTGACGATTTTGTAGATGCGTGAGATGTGGTCACGATCCATTATGTAAGGTGTACGCATTGGGAAGGAGCAATTAGAGTTAAATGTATAGATGCCATGTCGATGCGTTGGGAAGGTGCGACTGGCATATCAGATAGCAGAGCCTCACGCAGCCTCGTGCTCACCACATGGCTTGTACTACATCGCATTTGTATTGATTACATAATCAACCGCATCGGCATATTTGGCGACGGCAATACGGCGACGGAGATTGCAATTTCGGTACTAGTAGTTTGCCAATTCGGTCGTATTCAGAGCCCAGACTTGGTTGGTAGCTTGGTAGCTTGGCCACGCTTGGCTATTGGTTCGTTCAATGATTTCTCAATGGTTCAATGACAAGGCGCTACTGAGAAATGACTACACAAATGAGGCTCTTGGTAGTATGAATATCGGTGAATTAAAGAAACAAGTGCCCTACAGAGGATAGTGCACACGCGAACTACTCTGTACTTAGGTGCTGTGTGACTGCTACGTGACGGGCAGGGCTGGAAGTGTTTGGAAACAATAGACGAAACGGCACTTGAGGACAAGAATAGAACGATGCATTGAGGAATGAATTACTGAGTAATAGTAGACATTAGCAATAACAAAGAGAGCATGACGCTGCGCCTTTACAAAAGATACAAAGTACTTTTTACTCGCAGTCGCAGGTTGATGATGCACGGCCGCGTGTCAGATTCTGATCCGGGACAGGGGCGTGTAGAGGGCGCTATGATTGGCTGAAGGGACGTGTATTAGAGAGTCAAAGAGAGTTGGAGCGTAGTCTGTACTGAGTATGATGGTTGGCTGTAACAGTCGCAGCAGGGGTCTGGTAGGGGTCTCTGGTAGTTGAATGTTTCAAGCAGCTTCATGTAAATATAGAGACGATGTCCCTTTTTGATATTTAGGGTTTATGGCCTGGCAACGATTCTATTTTTGCTGCAATTGCATATCTGTGAAGATACAATAGAGCAGTCTCAGCATTGTACTCAGTAGTGGTAGAGTGACTGCTTTGTGCTGGGTATGTGCTGTAGGCCGCGCGTCGAGTGAGGCGGTGGGTCGAGAGGCAAAGGAGGCAAAGCGAGAGAGTTTAGCAGAGGAGATGCGCAAAGCAAAGAGGCAAAGTCGAGTAAGGCAAGCTAACATTTGGAGTAAACTAGCAACTAATACAGAGTAATACAGAGGACATCGTAAAGCATTTACATTTTACACTGATTTGTCAAGCCGCCACGAATAGCCAAGCATCTCCAAGGAGCCAAGACATTGAATGAGCAGAATGAGCAGAATGATAAAGAGAAGCATATGAAGTCAAAAGCAAAGTTAATACTGCAAAGATGTCATGGGACGACGACGACTACAGACGACAGACAAGGCGGATATATGCGTGCCCAGAGACAATATCCTCAGTACAGAGCATACCAGTCGAGCCGCCAAGTGCCGAGATGCTTGGCCACCGTGATCAGCAGCAGAATTAGTTTGATTATCTTGTCGTTTGTCTGAGGTAGAGTGCAGAGTCTGTGGCCTGTAACCTGTACATTGCAGTCTGGAGAGTCTGAAATACAGTGCTGTCTTTCAGAGAATATGGCCGTTGATCTCAACTGCTCGCGATATCAGATCGTCACTGATCACTCTCTATCCAAGATACACCGTACCATTCAGTATTCCTATCGCCTCTATACCTCTACATCTTAAATCTACTCTACTGAGTAATACCCTCCTCACTCTATCCTAAATATATCCTGCCTCACACTCGTTGCAGCCCCTCGCCGCGTAGTCCCAGCCCGTCTTCAATCCTGCAACACCACTACTACAGTACTACTCACTCCCGGTCTCACATTCCAATAACTCTACACTCTAACACTCAGTACTCGTAGCCGCTCACTACTGTCCTCTGCAAAAACACTGCCCCAGGTGACGCAAGCTCTACGGCTCCGGCCTCACCAGACCTTTTTCACTCCCAGCCCGGCCAAGCCTCAATTGATTGTTAATTTGATATTAAATTCTTATTTTTGCTAGATTTTTTCTAGATCCCATTAGCTGCTGCTAGCCGTGTTAGCCACGCCTAGCCACCGCGTCCACCGTTGGCCGCTAATTCTGCATTTATCCATTTCTTTCATTCTTACACTGTTAGTCCAGTTTGCGCTATTGCCGTCAGCGATGTACACGTACGCAGCCCCGTACTCCTTCAGCGTTCCTGCCGTACAGAGTAATTGTTCGAGGTACAAGCTCACCTCACGGCGTCGTCGTCCTGACTTCCTTTTTCGGCTTCCATGTTGATTTATATCCTTAATGTCCATCTTAAATATTAACCCCGTCCCTCGCTCCTTCCCCGTGTGTCGTGCCTTCTTGTTCTTGATTGTATTTGGTTCCTTCCTCTATCTCTACAATCTCTCTACAATCTATTCCCCGATCTGATCAAACATCTATTACTACAGAGTACACTGACTCGCCAAGCCTGCATAGCTCTTTCCTGATCACCCCCTTCGCTCCTACCTCGACGAGACTCCCGACGAGACTCCAAGAGGCTTGGCCGTTTGCTCTTGCCGTTGTTGACTCCAGTCTCTCTTTCCTCTTTCCTCTTTCCTCTTTCCTCTTTCCCATATTACTCTTCTCGTCACTCCTTCCGCTTGGCTCTCTCTCTTCTATTTCTCTTACTCATTCATTCTTTCTTCTACGGGACTGGCTCCTTGGTCTTGTTTTCGCTTCTTTTTCGCTTCTTTTTTTCTTTTTTCTTTTCCCTATTTTCTTTCTCATTCTCTTTTTCTCTTTCGTTGTCGTGCCTTTTCTTGTCGTCTTGTCTTCATCCTTGGTGTCTTGGTCTCTTGTGATACTCCATTCTCGCCCATTCGGTCTTTTCCTTTCGAGTCGATTCTTTCTTATATCTCGCTGATCTGTCGCTGCTTTCTCGCTCTTTCGTCGATCCTCGCTCTACACACTCCGGCTTACACAAATCCACAAAATGAAGTCAACAACAGTCGCCATTCTGGCCTCATTAATAGCCTCCACCACCGCCATCAACATCCAGAAACGCTCAGATGGCCCGCCTCGTGTCGTCGGCATGTCGACCGAGCGGAGGTCCATCGACAACCCGGCACAACGAGACCGTCTTCGCCGCCGCACTGCCGCCGTCTCTGCCAGCCTCGACAACGAGGAAACCCTCTACTTTGTAAACGCCACCATCGGCACTCCCGCACAGTCTCTCCGCCTGCACCTGGACACCGGCAGCAGTGATCTCTGGGTCAACACCGCAAACTCGACGCTGTGCAAGGGCGCCTCCAAGTCGTGCGCCTTTGCCGGCACCTACGCCGCCAACGATTCTTCCACTTACGAGTACGTCGGTAGCTGGTTTAACATTTCCTATGTCGACGGCTCCGGCGCCAGCGGCGACTATGTGACCGACACCTTTACCATTGGCACTGACAACTCGTCAACCACTCTGGACTCCCTGCAGTTTGGCATTGGCTACACCAGCTCGTCGTCCCAGGGCATCCTGGGCATCGGCTACACCGTCAACGAGGTCCAGGTCGGCCGTGCCGGCAAGGCTGCCTACAACAACCTGCCCGCCCAGATGGTTGCCGACGGCATTATTCAGAGCAACGCCTACAGCCTGTGGCTCAACGACCTGGATGCCAGCACCGGCAGCATCCTGTTTGGTGGCGTCGACTCGGACCGCTACTCGGGCACCCTCGAGACCCTGCCCGTGCAGAAGCAGGCCGGCGTCTACTCCGAGTTCCTCATCACGCTGACCGAGGTCCAGCTGGGCGACACCGTGCTGGCCAGCGACATGGCCCTGGCCGTGCTGCTCGACTCGGGCTCGTCGCTGACCTACCTGCCCGACGACATGGTGCAGACCATCTACGACGCCGTCGGCGCCACCTACGACTCGTCCGAGGGCGTTGCCTATGTGCCGTGCTCGCTGGCCGACACCACCAACTCGAGCATCGTCTACACCTTCTCGACGCCCACCATCAACGTCACGGCCAGCGAGCTGGTGCTGGACCTGGTGACGTCGAGCGGCAAGCGCCCGACGTTCCGCAACGGCCAGACGGCGTGCCTGTTTGGCATTGCACCCGCCGGCAGCGGCACCAACGTGCTGGGCGACACCTTTTTGCGCTCGGCGTACGTCGTGTACGACCTGGCCAACAACGAGATCTCGCTGGCGCAGACCAAGTTCAACGTGTCGACGTCCAACGTCCAGGAGATCACGACGGGCACGACGTCTGTGCCGGGCGCGGCCACGATCTCGAACGCAGTCGCGGCGACGTCGGGCCTGACTGTCATCAGCAGCAGCAGCACCGATGCCGAGAGCGCGGCGCCGTCGCTCCTATTTGGCGGCCTCGCCGCGGCGGCTGCGCTCGTCTCCTCCACAGTGATCGGCCTGGGCCTGATCCTGGTATAGACGTCACTTTCCTTTGTTTCTTTGTTCTTTATAACTTCTCTGTCCATATATCAGCATACATTTATCATCATCAGCATGGGTTACTGGGAATACTTGCTGTCATTGTCATTCATCATTGTCATTATTTATAGCGCATGGCGTTGGGGTCTACCCGGTTTGCTTGTTCAATTCAAACAACACTATCATCATATCTTTTTTATTAAAATTGTGAATTAATATCTGAATTAATATCTCCTGTGACACACGCACAAGCCAGTCAGGGGCAGCATTCTATTTAAATTGTTCGGCCTCGTATACTACATTAATTGCATTTATATTGCATCACGCAGTAATCATGGAATCGTTGTGAAACATTTATCATTGTTATCATGTGTATATCAAGTAATCAACTCCGCATGCTCTAGTTGGGTAAAAGCACCAACTATCAAATCAAACGAGCAGTGATGGTGATCTTTTATGGCGGTCATGTCTTCGTCAACCGTAGAAGTGTAAAGTAGGGGTAAAGAAGAAGGTAGAAGGTGTAAAAGAAGGTAGAAGGGGAGAAAGAGCCTATGTAATGGGAGTCAAAAATGGACTCGCCAGCAGGTCGTCGGCACTCGGCCGCTTGTTGTGGTCCATCTCAAACGTCTGGCTCAGGAACAGCTTGGCGTCCTCGCTCGCGTGCTCCGGGATTGTCGGCGCCGCCTTGCTGCCGCCAATCTTGAAGATGGCCTGCAGCTGCGTGCAGTCGGGGAACGGGTGCGTGCCCGTCATCATCTCGACGATCAGACAGCCGAGCGACCAAATGTCCGCCTTGCGCGTGTAGCTCGTCTGCTTGACGACCTCGGGCGCCATCCAGAATACAGAGCCCTGCAGCGACGGGCGGTGCTTGTTGTTGTTGGCGCCATTGAGAATGTTGGTGGCCTCGAGCTTCTTGGAGATGCCGAAATCGGAAATCTTAATGGTGCCCTTGTTGTCGACCAGAATGTTGGCGCCCTTGATGTCGCGGTGGATGATCTCGCGGTCGTGCAGGTACGACAGGCCGTGCAGGATCTGGCGCACAAAGCTGCGCACGAGCGGCTCGGGCAGCGCGCCGTACGAGTTGAGCATGGTCTGGACGGAGCCACCGGGCACGTACTCGAGGAAAATGTTGAGGAACTCGGACGACGAGCCGCAGCCCAGATACTGCACAATGTTGGGGTGGCGCAGGTCGCGCAGCAGGCTGATCTCGCGCTTGAGCGCCTCGATCATGCTCTTCTTGCGCGAGTCGTTTTGCGAGTTGGCGCCGGGCGACGGCGTCTCGACCTGCTTGACGGCCAGCAGCTCGCCCGTGACGGCGTGCAGGGCCAGGTAGACGCAGCCAAACGAGCCCTGGCCGATCAGTGCGCCCTTCATCCACTTGCTGTCGTCCCACGACTCGCCGGCCAGGAAGCTCTGCAGCTCCTCGTCGTTGTCCTCGCCGTCGGCGTCGAGGGCCTCGCTGACCTCCTTGAGCGAGCTCGAGCCGGAGCCCGTCATGGTCTCGTCGTAGAAGCTGTGGCGGATGGAGTGGCCCTCGGGGTCGGTGATGCTGACGGCGGCGGTGTCGGAGCCGCTGTCGGCATACGAGACGTACGACTTGCGGTTGGGCTCAATGGGCGACTGCTCCTCCTGCAGCGTGTCGAGCATGGACGAGGCCACGGAGTCGCGGTACGAGTGCGGCATGCGGCTGGTGCGCTGGTCGCGCTGCTGGGGCTGGATCTTGGCCAGCTGCGTTGTGGCGTTAAGCCAGCTGTCGGCAATGGTGGGGATCGGGGGAGCGTCCTGGATGCTCGAGGCAAAACTCAGGTTGCTGGCCACACTGAGGCGGCTGTTCACCTTGCTAAGGCGGGCCGACCGTCTCATAGACAGGCGGGCCGTGCGGTCAATGTCTTCGCGTGCATGGTCAGGGAAGTAGGTAGTTAGGTCAGAGGTAATAAACTCGCTGGGGGGACGCAGGCCGCCAAACTGTCTCAATACGCCGTTGCGGCGCACGGGCTGGCGCGGAGTCTCGGGCGGTGCAGGGCGTTCGAGGTCGCGCGCGGCATTGTTCACGTTGCGCTCGCGGTCCTGGTACGTGACCGGGGACAGCGGTGGCTGGGCGTGCTTCAGGTTGTCCCAGCTCTCGCCGAGCACCTTTTGTACCTTGAGCTGGCTGCGCTTCTCGACGGTGGGCAGGCCGTTGGGGTGTGCCTGTGGCTGCTGCTTCTCTTCGAGGGCGATGGCGGCGGCGCGTTCCAGCTCGGACATGCCGGGCTCGCCTGCGGGGACGCGGCGCAGGATGAGGCGGTTGCGCTCGGGGCGCTTCTGGTCCTTGATGATGCGCCACAGCTCGGTGTCGCTGAGGCGGATGCACTGGTTTGGCTCGGGATCGACGCCGGCCAGGACCCAGAAGCAGTAGTTGCGTTCGTGGTCTTCGCGGAGGGCGAACTTGCGGAGGGTGACGCGCATGACTTCCTCGCAGGTCTTGCAGTCTGCAATCTTGACGACCTTTGTGACACCGCCGGTGGAGATGACGCGGATTACATCTTGGTTCTGTGGTAGAGCAGCCATCAGAGAACCGTCCATGCTAGAATTATTTCGGGTATGGTGGTTCACTACCAGACGATTGGACGGTTGCGAGTCCGTTGAAGAAGAAGAGGCAGGGAGCCGGCCCTGGGACGGGTATGCCGAGTTCGGGGTTGGGTATCTATTTGGGCGGGCGGCGGAGCGCAGCTGCTCGGCGCTGTTGAGGGGGGAGTTGGGGCGCGACGACTTGCCCATGTTCTCGACGGCGAAGGAGGACAGGTCGATCTGGCGCGAGTAGCGCTTGTTGGCAGAGGGGGTGGGCATGGCGGAGCGCGAGGCGGAGTGGTTCAGGGGCCGCGGGGAGCCGGAGGAGGGGTACTGGACGTCGAGGCCGCCAAAGGATTCCTAAATGATGTGTGAGAGGGGGTGGGGGAAAGTAGAAAACAAATAGACGTACCCTGTTGCGGCGCTTTTGGCTGGCGTAGGTCTTTGTGCGCAGCTTCTTGATACCGAGGAAGAGGCGCACGCGGTCGCCGACCTTGTCGATGCCCATCTCCTTGAGGACCTCCTTGTCCATCTCGAGCAGGTTCTCGCCATTGATGTGGTTTTTGCGGAACAGCTTCTCGTAGTCGGCACACTTGACGCTGAGCAGGTAGTCGCAGACGCGGTCCTCGTCCCAGTTCTTGACGGCGTCGGGGCCGTCAGAGTCTGAGAACTCTGAGTCTGTTGGGCTGTTGTAAACCTGGCTTGTGGCGGCGGGAGCGACGAGAACGCGGCGCGAGGAAGCGTATTGTGTCGGTGCGGGCATGGTGGAGGCGATGCCAGCGGGAGCCTGGCCGCCGAGGGAGGCGGAGAATGAGGATTTTGACGCGAGCATTGCCATTGTGTTGAGAGATTAGCCGACCGTCTCTTGCACACTGTAGGCAGCGGAAGTGGCAGATAGTCGATGCGGTGTGCGGTGTACTCGCGGCCGCCGGCGACCGTTGGGATGTGTCGCTGTTAAGTAGGAGTCGAGGTAGAAGTCGAGGTAGGAGTCGAAGTAGGGAGTGTCGGAGTGTTGAAGAAGTGGTCGGAATGAAGATCGGAATGTAGTCGTCGATGGAAGTGTGGTTTCCAGATATCGCAGATGCCGCTCGGGGAGTATTAAGAGAGGCAGATAGAAGAGACAAAAACGATGCAAGAAAGCACAGAATGAATACAATCAATAGAGGAGAAGTGGTGAACTCGAGAAGAAAGGCAAAAGGGAAAAGGAAAGAAGAGAAGACGGGGTCGGGCTTGCGGCGAAAGCAGGGCAGCGTAGGCGCACCAGGTTTCAAATAGGGAGATGGAGGGTGAAGAGTGGGAGGTGTGGGAGTGAGTGGGAGAGTAGGAGAATGAAGAGTGAGTGGACAGGAGTGGCTCGTGGCTCTGAGAGGTGAGCGGGAGTTGACGTTAGTAGCTAATGGTACTGTAGAGGGTGGATGAAGGGGGGTGTGGTGTGTTAGCGACAGGGGTTCTGTAGATTCAGCGGTAACAAATAGTCTGTAGAAGAATAGACTCTACTGATCAGAGTAGAAAGAAGACAAGTAGAAAAAGAGAAGAGAAAGACAAGACAAGAGAAGAGACAGGGGTATTGTCACGGCGTGGGTCGGAGGGGTGAAGGGTCTGACGATTGACTGAAGACAGTGGCAGAGACAGTAGAGACGGCGAGACAGGAAGAGAGACAGTGAATAGGGGCAGCTTGAGAGAGAGACGAGTTGAGAGACGAGTTGAAAGACGAGAAAGAAGGTCGAGGTCAAGGTCGTCGTCGTCGTCGTCGTCGTTGTCGTCGAGGAGGTCGTCGGACGAAAAGGAGATGCAGGCGAGAACGCGTTACACGGCCGAGACGCAGTTCTGGAGACGATGCGGTGTCCCGAGGGAGGTCTGTAGACTACTATAGAGGTATCTATGGGAGACACTCTGTAGAGAGATGTGAAGACTGACAAATGAGAGAATGTCAGGAAGTCAGGAGAAGCAAAAGTACAGTCAAGGTTGACGATGTGGCGGGGCCTGAGATAACGAGGTTATGCTGAGCAGGTGCCGCCAGACGCTCCTGCCTCTGTAATCTCGTGTTCCTGCTTCTTCTAGAATTTGTTGAATCTCGTGTTCCTCGCTCTTTCCTGTATTTCTGTTCTCTTTCCTGTTTAGATGTCGGTGCGTTCCAACTCGCACCTTCCTTCAAAAGACAAAAGACTCATTCAACAGTGCTTCTCCAACGGCTGCCACGCTATCGTGTCAGTCGCTAGTTCCATCTCACTATTTCTACAGCGCGTTGAGTGTTTTAGATTGTCCTAGTAAAGCACTATGGAAGAGCGGAACGAAAAAGGAAAGAGCAATTTCGCTACGCAGAACGTCATGCACCTTCCTTGTCGGTGTATTGTATTGTATTATCGGTCGCCACGAGGTGCTCTTTCCTTTCTTCTTTATTATTTCTTCTTTTCTTCTCTTTCCCTTTTCAATACTGAGTATTGCTTTTGGGCCGCCCTTGCTTAGAAGACGCAAGAACAATCCTTCCTTCCTTTTGTGTAGACTACTCACACTCTCACACTACTCACTCGCTAGTCTACGCGGCAGCTGGTGTGAAACAACCATGCGCACGGGCCAAGGAGCGCTTTACGCGGACACCTGGTTGGTTGGTTCTACAGTATTGTTTCGATGAGTTTGTATTGTGTTTGTCTTTTGTCCGCATGAGATACTCTATCTACAGTCACATTCTACGGCATGCACGCCATCGGACTAGACGTGTTGGCTTGGCTGGTGGGTAGAGAGTGGTAGAGTGTTGGATGTCAGAGGTAGAGGCAGAAGCAGAGGAGGCAGAGGAAGAGGTCAGAGAAGAGAAGAATACCGACAAAGTACAAGACTACAAGACACTAGTCACTGGCGCCACGATGATGAAACACGTTGGTTGCGGCATCCAAAGCAGGGGTTTCCATCAGCCAATGACAGCAAAGGTGTGGGAGTCTTTTTGTATTGGTTTCTGTGTGGTTATCAGTTCTTATTATTATATTATCATGATCATTATTGACTATTGATTTGACTGCTACTTGCGGCGATGAAGCGGGATATCGGAACAATACAAGGTAAACAGCTGAAAGAGATGTTAGAGAGGGAGAGGACGAAACAGGAGAAAAGATAAAAGATGAAAGATGGAAGAATGGAAGAATGAAAGGACAAAGAAAGGATACTGTAACAAAAGGAGAGGAAGCAGAAGGACAGGCACAAAAGACTGCTACTGGGCACATATCGAGAGTCTAGATGTATCTCATGCGATGCACGCAGCCATCAGCCGGTGATAATCCCCAGCATACAGATTACACACGCCTGCTGACGACCCTCTCATCTTGCTGCAACGTCTTATGTCGCCGACGTCACTCGCGATGTTTCGAAACAGGTGGTGTGACTGTTGATGGCAATAGCAGACATAGAGTTTGAATTTTCACTGTATTCCTTTGTAAATCCGCAGATCAGCAGTATCCTCTCATCTCAGAATAGCATGTGACAGTAAATACCGCGACCGAGATTGCAAAGGTAGAATGTTTTGAATCGTGCACAGACGTCTATTTGTAAACATACAAACTACCCTGCTCATAGTAGTCCATCTATCTCGGGATATATGTCACGAAACTGAGCGATGGCACGACCCAAAACATGCAATATCAGGGCGTCAACTGTGACTATTACGAAGTAGAGTGCTGTTTCCAAGTTGTGATGAGGCTAATGGAACACTGTTCTTTGAGTGAGAACAATAGAACAGTTGCTAAGAAGCCAATCACTGTTGGCCGATGTCGATCAGTAATGTCTTCACGTCTTCAGAGCGGCTGCACGGAGCATCAGGGTCTTTGATTTTGCAGCGGCACCGTGACAGATGTGGCCGCAGTCAGTTCTATATCTACACGACCAGTCAAATGTGAATAAAAATCAAATATCAGAGCTTACAGTCAGCATAATCCAGGCAAATTAGCAAGTAAACACCGCCATCGTGGGGCAGCACCGGCTTGTACGAGATGGCGTTTTTTTTCTTCCTTTTTTCATGTTCTTACTCAGTATTTGCTCTTGATTTCTCTTTTCGAGAAGACTAGTATCTTATATTTTCATGATCAGTCGTACTTTTGATCACAACCCTGCAGGATCATGTCTGGGCGCCGTTTTTAGTTTTAGTTCCCATTATTCTCACTTGTATTTTTGGCAGACATGATCAGTAATATTCAACGAATGCTTGACCATGCCCAGCATACAAGTACTTCCTAGCAAGGCCTGCAGCGGAAATTATGCCCAGCTCGAACACGAGACACAGACACAGCACGGATGATATAGTTGCCGGCGCCATGTATCAACTCTGCGCTTGTCTGGACAGAGTAAAGCCGGTGACTGGCCGATAGATATCTGGGCTGAGGTGAATATGGATTTCTATGGAGCGGAGGACTCCGGTTATTACTCAGTAGTCTTGAGGACAAAAATCATAGGGCTAGCAAGTGGAAGCTGTGCTGTAGCGTGCGGTCAAGTACGAAGTAGACAAACGCGATTATTCGTGAATGCCCTTAATATTCGGAGAGCTCAAACTAGCGATGATAGGGCAAGACTGGGTTTGACAGATATGACTGAATAAACGAAACGAAACGAAGCTTTGACACTGGCAACGAAACAACAAGTAGATGAAGCTCGGGCCTAAACAAAGAACAAACGAAACAAACAGATGAATGTAGACAATATTTATTTGTTTTGATACTGTTGATACTGCTGAACCTAAGAACATCTCTATATGTTTGATTATCAGTCTGATAGAGCATTGCACAGGATGCACTTCCTATACTGCAATCAAACAGCAATATACAACCACAATATACGGAGATGACCTCGTACAACGCCGTCACACCTGTGCTCCCGCGATCCTAGTCGGCGACACGATACACAGAGGTGATACGGGTACATAGTCCATGGTGCAGAGAAGCAGTCGGCCGTTTTCGTGTTTATGTGTGTATATGTGTATCTACGTGTGTTCTACCAACAGAGATGTGTATCTGTGGATCGAATACGATCATGATGCAGCTAGAATTATCACTAAAATCACCGCGGAGCGAGATATATTTAGATGTTGTTGAATGACATTCTGAGTGAGATGCAGGTAGAAAGTAGAGATAATTAAACAAATAATAGCAAACAATTAGAAATAATGTCGAAAATATAACCAAGAAAATTACATGATAAGATCATCATATCAGCACACATCAAATCATCAAATCAACAAACGAAAAAAACAACATAACAACACACAAACCAACAAATCAACTCGCCAATAACACAGCCTCACACTCAATACGCATCCCAACATCGCTCATAATATGGACTCGCTCTCGGACGACCCGTGATCCCAGAATAGCCGCTTCGTCACCTGCAGACCCATAGGACGCGCACTATTACTCGCTGTCTCCATCACTAGTTTTTCCTCTCTTCTCTGTATCTGTGTGTATCTCTCAGCATGCCCTCTACCCACGTTCTGATTATTACACACATTACGTCGTGAGGTCGTATCGGCTTCTTCTACTTGTCTTTGTCTCCGTCCTTGTCTCCGTCCTCTCGTACTCCATTGTGCATCTATCATCTATCTATCATCCATCTATCAACTGAGTATCTACCAACATCTCATCTACCTGATCTACCATCTACTATTCAAGATGCCTCTACCTGATCACCATTCCAACATCTGATGATCAGCAAGACACAAGTGAGACACATGCCAGTGCACGGTACTAAGGAGACGAAAGCGTCCTGCACATTGTAGTATCTGACATCTTACTAAATACTACAGTCAGACCCTGACATTGTAAATCATAAATCTGACACTGCAACTCTACCAAGATACACACATGTTGCCGGTCATAGCATGCCCGGCTCTAAAGCCTTTACTCCGTACTCCTTCCTTGTCGGGTTTTCTGAGTATATCAACACGACGTCTACCTACACCCCGCGCGCTTCCTATTGGCCAATGCCCCTCCTGGTTTGAGATAACATCATCGGGCAGAGTGTGTACGAAGTAATGGGAAGGAGCGACTGCACTTCGTACTCTATTAAATTTAAATAAACCTCGGACTTGTATCTGGGCGTCGCTCTCGTTCAGTCTTTTTCTCTTTTTTCTTCTTTTCTTCTTTGCTTTGCTTCGGCTTCTATTTTCTTCTATTCTTCTATTCTTCTACCTATCAATTTTCTACAATTCTTCAATTTTCACCAATTTTCACCATTTCACTCACATTTACACCCACTATTTCCATTTTTCCAAATCGTACTTTGTTAGTGATCGCCACTCTCAGCTTGCATCGCAGCGTAGCGTGCCGTCTTAGTCTTTGGTGTCGGTATCGATATTGGTTTTGTCTTTTGTCTTTGCATCGGTATTGGTCTTTTTGTCTTTTGTTCACAGTACAGAATATCGTCTTCATCTTTGCAAGTATTGACCAACTTCAACAATCCCAATACAGCAATGACTACTTCGTAAGACTACACACTCGCTCCTTCCACCACACCTGCCAACTCGTAACCTCGTAACAACCCGCCAATGCAACTGCGCTAGTGAACCCAATCCCGCTAGGCCAAAACAAGGAAAAGGCTGCCCCATGCAAGGCAAGACCACACCGTAGCTGAGCTGCCTCCTTCCTTGCTTTTTGTGTTTTGCATGCTGTAGATTATGTATGTACAGAGGAGGGTATTGAGTGTTTGTCTACTCTGTACGGAAAGAGAGGTGCCTGCCGTTGCTCCTGCCTTGAATCGTGCTGTGCCTTCCGAATAACTTCACTCTTATCGACCCTCCTTCTTCTTTCTCTTCTTTCTGTTCCGTTCTCTCCTTTTCTCTCCTCTTCTCCTCTTTTCTTCTTCTTTCTTTTCTTCTTCTTTCGTTTCTCTTTCTTTTCTTCTTCCTGACCTTTGGTTCACTTCTTCTCCTCTTTGACCATCTCTTTGTCTCCTACAACCTTATATCACTGACCTCGTGGTCTTGCCATTCCTGGCCTTATCTAAGCATCTGCTTCCGGCAGTCTCACTCTGTCGCCATCTCACACTCAAAGGTCTCATCTGAACCTTTTGTCCCTTTTGTCTGTGTCTACCTCGCATTCTGTCTCTCTACTACTATCTACTCAACTCTACCACTCTACCACCACAATGCAGCTGAGACACTTGACTCGCCGTTGACAAAGCCGCACCCAACTGGCAGGCCATCGTTGTCTGGCACACCCGAGCGGAAGCGTCAGTCAGACATTCAAATTCTGAGACGAAAGACGACAGCAGCACGAAGCTATCTACTATCTACTATCTACAATTATCAATCACCAACACTACAGTAGATCTGTCGATCATATATATCCGTCTCTCCCGCTCTCCTCACTGATTGTCGTCGCACAACGCTGTGTCCAAGCCGTAGCTCTCCTCCGCGTCGTCATCGGCGCCTCATTGTGGACGATCTTTTCTTTCTCCATCTTTTGATTTTCTTTCTTTTTTCTTTTCATTTTTCCTCCTTTTTTTTCTTTTTTCCTCGAATCTCTTCACTCTACGAACTCTCGACTTCACTACCACCGCTTCAAGCAGACAGCCACCAAGCCATCTCACATCTGCCGGCCACCTAATCTCATCTCGTGATTTGCTTTACTTGTTTTCTTTTTCTTGCTTGCTTCTTCCAACAAGTACTCTCCTACAAACTACTCTCCTCCCGTATTCTTGGTTTAATTGGATCTATCCGGGATCTCCCCATCAACCTCTGCTCAGCTTCTCCTCTCCCCTGCTTATCTCTACCCGTACTCCTCTTTCAAGATTCTCAGGAGTACTTCTACTCTCCTCTGCATCAGCTCTTTGTCTGCTTTGTCTGCTTTGCTTTCTTTCCGCTGGCTTTCCGCTTGCTTTCTTCCTCTACCGTGGCCTCCGCCCTACAACCCCCTCATCTCCATTGAAATTCTTGCTCGCGGCTCTCGGCTGCTGCTTGCTTACTCGCGTCGATCCATATGTCAGAGATCTTTCGCTTTCGCTAGTACGCTCCACACGACGTCAACTCTACGAGAAGTCAGGCCACAGTCAACACAACCACGAACATTTTCCAATTCGTACAATAACCGGGCTGTCCGATCGGCACTGCGTCAGCACCAGTCTTGGCTTTGAAGATCTAGTCAAGCTATTAGCTCGTTTACCTTTTACTTTATCGACCTTATCTCATCTGCATCTGCATCTCTTCTGCATTTGCATCTTCACCTTCATCTTCTCTACCTCTCCCATCTACAACACAATGGATATCCTCCGCAGGAAACGCAATGCCAAGGGCCAGCCTTCGCCCAGCTCGCTGGCTCTCACACCAGTCTCGCCAATCAACGACACTCCTTCAGATCCCGCGAACCCGGTCATGACGTTCACAAACACAAACACAGGCACAACCACAAGCACGAGCTCAAGCACAGGCACTGCAGCTCCCGCCGCCACCATCAACAAATCAAAATCTCACAGCGACATGGCCGGCCTCGCAAGCTTCTCCCGCTCCAGCTCCATCGACAGCAGCAAGAGCGGCTTCTTCCAGGCCATGCGCTCCCTCAGCCGCGGCTCGACCTCCTCCGTCCGTCCTTCCGCCGCCTCATCCACCACATCCATGGCCGCTGCTGCCGCCGCCGGCACCTCACCCGACTCCATGTCGTCCTCGCCAAACCAGCAGTTCCTCTCGCAGTTCCCTCGCAAGGTGCTCCGCAAGTCCCACAAGCGCATGTCCTCCAGCCATGACTTGCATAAGCGCCGGGGATCGACCGGCTCCGACATCTTTAGCCGCGTCTCTCGCCACTCCACCGCCATGAGCGGCAGCTCCTCCAGCAACATTATCGACTGGAGAATACAGCCCGTCGAGATGCACATCGCCGTCGAGTACCTCGATCCCCAGGCCTCAAAGCACCGCCAGGGCCACCTCGTCGCCACCCCCGACTACATCCTCATCTTCAAGACCCGCGCCGATGCCTTGGCTGCCCTGCCACAGATTGCAGACGTCCCTGCACAAGGCCCGGACTCTGGATCGGCAATGCCAAAATCATCTTCCATGCTGCCCCCGGCCGACCCCGTCCACGTCATCCCCCTGCGCGCCCTCATCTCGACCTTCCGCACCGACAACACCCGCACAACCTTTGGCATCGAGACGTGGTGGCGTCTGCCCCATCCCGTCATTGCCTCGTGCTCTGTCTCGGTTTTCTTCAAAGACATCCGCAGTCGCGAGCACTTTTTGGACGTCCTGGCCTCGCTCGTCAAGGCCCGCAACCAGGACCACCCCGACTCCAACTCGCGCGTCTACTACGAAGTCGAAGAGTGTGTGCGCAAGATCTTCCAGGCAGAAGAGCCGGGCTTTGCCAACACTGTGCCCGAGATCTTTCCCGTCATCTCGCGCAACGCTCTCGAGCGCAGCAAGCTCAAGTCGGAGGAGAAGCTCAAGAAGAGCCAGATCGAGGGTATTTCTTCCCACTTTCTGGTCGTCGGCGTCAACCTGTGCTTCCTGATCCACATCAGCCGTGCGTCCGCCGTGCAGTCAACAGCGCTCGAAGTCAAGTACCAGGCCCTGGGCCTCGTCACTCTCGAGTCTTTCTATGCTGACTGGTCGTCGCGCGACGAGCGCTTTGCCATGCGCTTCCGCGAGCCGTTCAAGACCCCCGTCGACCTCGAACTATCCAGTCGCCACTACCGCCGCATCATCCTTACTCTCACAAAGGCTGACAAGTACCTGAAGCCCGCTTGGCCCACACAGGTGCAGACCCAGGACATCTTCCACGTCACCGGCCTGCCCACGCCCCAGCATATCGTCGCCGGCGAGGACTTTGGCGGTTTCCAGCGCACTCTGTCCGCCTTTTACGCTGCCTATCGCTGCAACCCCGTCGACTGGGAGATCAACTGGCGCACCCAGTACGCCCCCGAGTTCCGCGTCCTGCCCTCCGCCAAGGGCACCCTCTACACCGACATCCAGCTGCTCGCCGTCTTCCGCGCCCTGCGCTACAACGATTACTTCAAGGCCCTGTCCTTTTCCGACGTCGACCTCTCCAGCCTGCTGGGCAAGAGCGATAGCTCCCGAAAGGGCAACGTCGCCTACCTTAGCCGCACAGGAGTCTGTCTGACCGAGCACGAGACCTCTATTGTCCAGAAAGCCAGCCTCATGCACCAGGAGTTCCACGCCCTCGCCTTCGCCTCGGGTAAGATTCGCCAGATCGACCTCACAAACTGCCTGCCCGCCAAGTACAAGGGCGATCCTGCGACGTACAGTGTCCAGTTTTTGGTGCCCATTCTGAACCTGCTTGCCGCCGGTCTCACCCGCTGCAACCGCCTGTTCCTGCGCGGCTGCCACCTTGGTGAGGTCGATGTCCAAACTCTGGCTGGCTACATGGCCCCGGCGTCCATGGAGCAGATCGACGGCACCATTGCCGCCGGCCAGGACGTCGTCAGCCTCGAGGTTCTCGACGTCGCCAACTGCGGCCTCACCGACCAGTCCATGAAGCTGCTGTTCCAAGGCCTCGTGCAGTCCGCCGGCACTCTCCTTACTCTCGACGTGTCAAAGAACTTTGGCAGAGTCCCCGCCGCCCTGGCCCAGGAGTTTATGGAATCCGTCGGCAGCCTGAGACAGCTCAACCTCGCCGGCAGCCTGACAGGCACCGCCGAGGGCGAGCTCATCTCCATCCAGGTCCTCGATCGGCTAGAGTATCTCGAGGAGATTGACCTCTCCGGCTTCCAGCTGAATGAGAGCACTGTCGACACATTTATCCTGTTTCTACAGACGCTCTCAGCGCGCCAGGCGTCCATGCAGACTGAGGGCTACGGCTACTCCCTGCGCCGCCTTGTCCTAAACAACTGCGGCCTGTCAGGTCGCCAGGCTGCGCGCATTTTCAGTGCCATGGCTGGCTTGTATGATGTCCACCTCCACATCAGCAGCAACCCGCTCGAGTCAGGCATCGACGAGCTCGTCCAGGCTCTCAACAGCATCTGGGGCGGCCGCTTTGGCCTGCACCTCAACATGATTGAGTTCCAGGACGAGGACAACTACGTAGAGCTCGTCAACGCACTGGCTGCAAACCCCTTTATCGACTATCTGAGCCTAGTCGGCACCGCACCTGTCCCTATGACGGACGATGTCTGCGGCGACAAGACGGTCGCGGCCCTCGAGCGCTTTTTCGAGCAGAACCAGTCCGTGCGCTATCTCGACCTTTCTGGTTACTGCGGCAAGCTGGACGACGGTCAGCTTGGCAAAGGCTTTGGCCGTGCTCTGCGCGGACTGGCCAACAACAAGACGCTCACGCACCTGCGCATTCGCAACCAGCGCCTGCACGACAGCACCGGCACTCTCGGCTCGGCTGTCCAGGTCAACCAGACACTGCTCTACCTCGACTGCGGCGACAACGGCTTCAATGCCACCAGCCTGCGCTACATGTCCAAGAGCCTCGAGTCCAACAACACCCTGCTGGCTTACCCCTTCACGCAGGACGAGCTCGAGGAGATGCTCATGCGCTGCGTCAAGGACATCCCGCTGCCGCCGTCCATTGCCCAGGGGCCCGTCGCCAAGCACAAGAAGAAGCCCAGCGTCGACATTGCACTCGAGCGCCAGCGGTCGCTGCTGCGCGATGAGATCGAGTCAGCTTCGGCCGAGATCATGGGCCACGTGTCGCGCAACATGGCCAAGCTGCAGCAGGACACCGGCTGTGTGCTCGATCTAGATGAGGCGTACGACACGTGCGGCGAGCGTGGCTGGCCTTCACTTCAGCTGCGCATGCCCGAGGGCAACGCCATGAATGGAATGTTCACGACGACTCCGCTCGAGGAAGAGCAGGCCGAGATGCTGGACCGCGTCAACGAGCTGGGCCAACCGTCCATGTCGGAGTCGCTCGTGCAGCCGCCCATGCAGCCGCTCGACCACGGAAAGGCGCGCCAGATCGTCGTCAACTCGGACATGGTGATGCCGCAGATCACCGAGGACATGCCGTACCGCGTGCCACAGGACGACGACGCGCTCAACAGCCCCGTCGACGGGTCCAGTCCGAGCTGGGACCTGTCGCTGCCGATGACACCCAACATTGCCTCGGCCGAGCACAGCAAGGCGCAGAGCACCATGGACGACTCGTTTATCGAGAAGACGGCCCTCTTTGCGGAGCCGGACCTGTCCCGCATCTTGGAGAAGTTTACCATGGAAGACGGTACAGAGTATGTTATCTGTACCGAGTCTTGATTTCTATCTGTTTTAATGTTTTTTTTTTCTTTTTATATTTGGATATGGATTGGTTATATGGTTCATTTTGGATTTGGATTGGGACCTGGCTGGAATTTCAGGCGAAACACAGGGCATGGCATCGGAGAAGATGCCCATACTATACCATGGACGATACCTCACTGTTTATTGCATAATACATTATTATTTTGGTTTCAAATTTTTGACATTACTTTTTGAGGTTGTGTTGTTGAGATTGTTATGCTAATATTTGGGGTTGCCAATAAAGGCCCGGTCAAACTCATCGAGAGAGCCAAACTCGTCCAGCTCGTCGTGCTCCTCCTCGCCGTCCCGCATCTCCAGCAGCTTCGGCGTCTTGCCGCGCGTCACACCAGACCCCTTGGCGCACAGGCTGCCCTTGGAGTTCTCGACCCAAACGTCCCACAGGAAGAACCGCCCGCGCCGGCCCAGCCGCTCCTGGTTGCGCCGCGCCACGCACACCTTGAGCTCCTCGCCCACAAACAGCGGCGCCAGGTTGCGGTACTCAATGTTGTAGATGGTGCGCGGGCCAAAGTGCACATCGGCCGGGTCGTCCTCAAACATCATTTTGACCTTTGCCCGCAGTGCAGACAGCATCAGCACCAGTGTCAGCGGGCCCTGCACCAGCAGGTCGCGGTAGCCTTCGACGTTGCGGCAGTAGTCGGGGTCCAGGTGGATCGCGTGCGTGTTGTACGTCAGCGCGCTGAACTGGAACAGCATCTCGCGTGTCGGCGTCAGTTTGAACGAGTACTCGGGCTTGATCTTTGACAGCACTACCTTTTCCTCCATGCCCTTGATCTTCTTCTGCTTCAAGCCCGCATCAACACCCTCGGGCACGTCGTCCTTGGCCCGCATAAATACCAGCGTGCGGCGCTCCTCCAAATCTGGATCTTTCTCGACCTGGTCCTCCAGGTCCTTGAACGTCCACTCGTCAAAGTCCTCCGAGTCCACCTCGCTGTCCATCGAACCGTACCGCCGCCACACGTCGACAAAGACGCGCTCGTGACCGAGTGCGCCGCGCACCCGCAGCGTGTCCGGGTCGATCCGCTCAATACAGATAATCCGCCGCCCGTCCACCATCATGCGCTGCGGGTACTTCCACCGCAGGAACCCACCCGCCCACATTCGCCGCACAAACGGCGGGCCCGGCGACTGGCCCGGGTCCGTGCCGTCAGGCAGCAGCAGCGACGACGGCCGCTGCAGTGGAAAGTACACGAGGTGGTGGCCGTGCGGCAGGGTCTTGGCGCCGAAGCCACGCTGCAGGCGCGCGGGCAGCATGAAGCGATGGTCCTCCATGTTGCCGGTGCCGAGGCCTGTGTACTTTCTAGGCAACGGGTCAATGTCGCCGGCACGGGCCTCGACCGGGAGCGCATCAAACAGAGCCAAGTTCAGCAGGTGGCTGTGTGTCGGGTAGAGAAAGTCGTATGTGGAGCGGCGCGGACGGCGGATCATCTCGGAGCGCAGGGCCTCGACGTCGATGGGCTGGGGCCGGCCCTTGTCCTTGTTGCCTCGGCCTTCGGCCTTGGCCATGGCAGCCTCGACGTGTTTCTGGATAATGGCGGCGTCATCTAGGCCCGGCTCGTTGAGGACGATGGCATCCCGCTTCAAGTTGCGGTCGAAATGGCCTCTGATATTCTTCTTTCTCATGGTAGCGGCATGGGGAGACGAGGCTGAGATTCTGCATGGCGGGGTGGTGGATAGAGGCCGTGCTGGTGGTAGTGATTGTGAAGCTGGTGGGTTTGGTGAGGACCTGATGGCTGTTGGCCGAAGACGGCGGGCCGTCGATGCCCGCAGCGACGACGACGACAGCATTCTCAATGTCGACGGGATGAGATGAGTTTGAAAGAAAGTGAGTGATGAGAAATTGGAAACGGATCAGTTCTGAGGAGAGTTCCTGACGCGAGTATTTAAACAATTGAAGCGAGTATATATGACACAGCTCGAGAGGGGTGTACCCGGCTTACACCAAATATAGCTGGATATGATATTCCCGTTGCAGTGTCGTCTGTTGTTCCTCGGTATGTCTCGCGTGAGAGACGAGTTTGTGAAGTCGGAGAAAATGTGGGGAATCTGGGGCTGCAGATGTGCCAGTATTGGTGATGGCATTGAGACTCGATTACATCTGACATGGCACGAATTCCGGGACATGATGTCGTCAATAGAAAGACGAGGCAAAGCTTTACTGCCTGACTCTTATTGAATGACATATCATGAATTCGCGGCTTGTCATTTACATAGTCAAACCGCATCAGTGTTGATTATGTAAGCAGTACAAATGACATTCGAACAACCTTCAGCAAGATGCTTCTATTTCAGTTTTGATATTTTTTATTGGTATTATGCTTTTCTACTTTCAATCAATCAAATCTATAATGACTCTGGCTTGTTCCATGTACCCAGCAAGCGATATGTCTGTGCCAGCTTGGCCACCTCGCCCAGCACTCTCTGCACCCGCTCGTGTGGTGACTCGGCAGATGTCTCTTCGGCGGCCTCGTCGCCGTGCTCAAATTCAACAAAGAACAGGTACTGGAACGGCCGAATCAGGCTCGGCAGGCTGTTGATGCTCGTCAGGTTGAGGCCTGCGCGCCGGAAGCAGTCCAGCACGTCCGCGAGGGCACCCGGGCTTCTGTGCGGCACGGTGAACGACACCAGCGACTTGGGCGACGGCGTGGCGACTGGTTTTAATGGCGTCGGCGCGCCTTGCGGCTGCTTCGTCAGGACAAAGAAGCGCGTGGTGTTGTCGGGGCGGTCCTCGATGCAGCGTGCCAGCACGTCAAGGCCCGTGGTCTCGGCCGCGAGGGCACTCGAGATGGCCGCGCTCGCGCCTGTCTCGTCGGCCGCTGCCAGCTCGGCAGCGCGGCTGGTCGAGCTGGTGTCGATCATCTCGGGCATGGCCAGGGGCGGCGCAAAGTGCTTGCGGACAAACGCGGTGGTCTGGCCAAAGGCTTGCGGATGGGAGTAGATACGCTTGACGTGTGCGAGGGAGGTCAATGGCACGCCGTCTGCGTCGTCTGATGCCGGCTCCTTGGCACGACCCAGGAGAAAGTGGTGGACGGCCAGATAGACCTCGCCGCAAACTGACAGGCCGGCATATGCGCCGTCACGGTCGGCGAGGCCGGCGAGAGTGAACGTCACCGGGCCGTGTGTCGAGTTTTCGAAAGGCACGACGCCGTATGCGGCACCGCCCTTTTGGACAATCTCAAAGACATCTGATTGTTAGCCGTAATACTATAAAAAGTAGGAAAATAACAGGACAAACCTTTGATGGTAGTCGCCGGGACAAGATCGTGGTCTGGGCCAAAGGCGGACTTGGTGGCCTGCGTGAGTCAGCAAGAGTTCATATGAGAATGCAATGGAGCATAAGAGGAAGGAGCCAAGTAAGAGGACGAGGACCAGAGGAATGAACGAACCTGGTGTGTATAAGAGGTGGCAGGGCCCAAAAAGGCCACGGTCTGTCTTGATGCCATTGCGTGGTTGTATGATATGGCGAACGCCAGAATGAATTGAAGCTCAACGGACTTCAATTGGCATCTATATGGACGGGCCGGCAGAGGAGGGGGTCGGGCGCGGGCAACAGTGCAAGGGCGCGCTCCAGAAAAAATGTAGAGGCCGAATTAAATTTAATATTTTATATATTAAATATTCTGAGATAATAAGTCTTAAATACGTAATTGTGGGGCTGTCGACAAGGCACGACATCACCATGCATCATATATTGCTTCACTTCTTCGACAGTTTGCACAGCAGTAGGTTGTATTATAAGGCTATTCATGTAGAAAGTGCCAGACTATCAATAGGTAGACGGATGAGACTCCAGATCAGCCAGCCAGTCCTCAGTACAACCCGATGCCATGCAGTTTTTTTGGTTTTTCTTTTTCTTTTTCTCCTCGATTTTTTTCCTTATTTTCTTATGTTATTTTATTTTGATGTAGTTCCTCTGCTTATGCGTCTCTGCAGCTGTCAACTTCTCTTTGTAAGAGACGTCAAGCAGCTGCATAGACTTTTCTGGTACTTTCTGTTCTCCCGTAGTAATCAAATATTCAAATCATCGCTTTTAAACAATATCCATCTGAGAGAAGGTCAGCAAAGGTCAAGCCAAACGTAGACATAAGAGAGACCACATACCTCCATTTTTGGGACTCAAGTTTACGTTGCCATCATCACGGATCGAAGCGGGCTGGGTCGCGTCACCTGGTGGTTGTCCTGGCCGGTGCCTCCGCGTGCCGTGCCCTTGGCCGAGGCAGCTGCCCGACGCCGACCATGCTGGTGCGACGTGGACGTGCTGTCCTCGGCTGAAGACGCCGGCGGCGCGGTGCTTGTCTTGGCGCCGGCCGAGCCAACAGTTTCAGTGTGAGCCGGTGACGACTCGGAGCTGCTGCTGCTGCTGCTGCTGTTACCCACTAATGTGCCCCTGGTGCTTTCGGTCTCGTTCTTCGCGTTGCTAGTGGCGACGTTGGCGGTAACAGTCGTTGGAGTTGTAAACATTTGAGCCACGGGTCCCTCGCTGCTAACGAGGGGATCAACTGGTCAATCGTCGTAGTAATCATCGTCATCCTCGTCCACTTCGGCCAGCTGCTCAAAGTTGACCTTGTAACGGAGGAGACCGCCAATGCCACCAAAGCCCTTGACGAACTGGTTGCCCTCGGTCGAGCGGTCAGACACAAACTCCAGGTTAGTACCAAAGTCCTTGTAATGCTCAGCGATCCACTCCAGGAACGACTCCTGCGACACAACCTCCATCTCCTGGCCAGTGGTCTTATCCATGAAGCGCTCGCGGTCGCCCGTCTCCTGCTGCTTGGTCGTGTGCAGGATGTTGTCGGCACCGTTGCTGTCCTTGAGCACCCAGCGCGTAATCTCCAGGTTCTCAAACACAATCAGCGTCTCGACGGCACCCAGCTCCAGAGCCTTAAGCGTGTCCTCAATACCGTAGCAGATGCGGCCAGTATCCTGGCTGATCTCGTCAAAGTACTTGCCGATCAGCTTCTTCTCCTGCACAAACTTGACGTTGCCCAGGGTCTCGGACGACAGCTCAATGGCCTGGTTGAAGCCGTTCTCGCCACCATATGACACATCGACAACCTTGATGACCTTGACCTGCAGACGCTGGTCGAACAGGTCGGAGCCGTTCAGGTCGGTCTTGAAGTCGGCGGAACCAGCCAGAATGATACCGGCAACGTTGACCTTGTCGTTGGTGATAAAGTTCTGCACCGCCAGCTCGGAAACCTTGCGCACGTAGTTGTGACGCTTCTCGTCACGCAGACGCGCGAAACGCAGAGCGGACTGACCACCACGGCCGTGCTTCTTGGGAAGATCGACGGTGAACTTGTGGATAATGTTACGGGTGTTGCCGCTCAGCGTGCCGAAGAGCGTGCCGTTACCGTCCATCACAATGAAACCGAAGGACTGGTCGGACTCGAGCAGCTCGGCGAGAGGCTCCGTGTGGAACTTGTTGTCGCAAAGGTACAGCGACGTGTTGATGGGCTTGAAGGGCTCAAAGTCGATGTTGACCTTGCGCTCCTTACCCTCCTGGGTCAGAATTTCACCACAGTACACGACCAGGCCGTTGGGGGGGACCTTGTTGTAGAGCTTGAGGCGCTGCTGGGTCGAGGTAATGGCGGACAGAACCGACTGACGGTTGACACGAGACTTGATGTTCGAGGCAGTACCCTGTGTGTGTTAGTCGGTTGTTTGAGATGTGTCTGACTCGGGGCTCGTTGACGTACGTATTCTTCAGCCAACATCTTGGAGATACGGGAGATCTGATCCTTGGGCGCTGTTCCGTTAGTTTTGGCTCAACATAATTTCTTGACACCATCATAACACCATCATCCCCCATCATCACTTACGGATAATCAGCGAGATCATGCTGGTACCGTTACCGCGAGCAGCTTCAAGCCGCTTGATCAGCTTCTTCACCTTCCATATTTCGATCTAGGGCCAGTCAGTATGCAATGCGATGTCGGTCGAATGTCTCTGTCGAGCAGCAGCAGCCGCAGAAACCGCGGCAGCAGCAAGCTTGCAGAAAGCTCGATGTACTGACGTTCTTCTCGGCCTCAACGCCCTGTTGGTCGCTCATCTTGGCGTGTGTTGTCGGTGGTTCGACGAGGGAAATAGAAAGGTAGAGGTGGTGATAACCGGTGCGAAAAGGGCAAACGGACGACGGCGAAAAAGGCGAAAAGGGCGCCTGACGAAGCACAGGAATAGAGCTTGTCCGAACGGGTAGACAAAGCTTGCGATTCTTCGTTTGATGCAGAGGGGGGAAAGAGGAAAAGAGGAGGAAGCAAAAGGCAAAGTGTCGTAACGAGACGAAGGGGTAGAGGGACCAGAAATGCCAGAAATGGACCAGAAAAGGCTGCTCCTGCCAACTCAGTACTCGGTAGTAGCTCCCAGTATTAACGCAGTGAGCAAGTACTCCAACAGTTTTCGTTCTAGGAAGGCACGACCAAGTTTGCAGCGAAAGTGGGCGGTGCGATGGCGGGGCTAAATTTTTTCTTTTTCCTTTTTTATTCGGATTTTCCTAATTGTTTTGTGCAGCACCTTTCACAGCATTATTAGCTAATGCCTGTTACGGCAGCTGCCTTTTAAGTCGTTTTTTTTTCTCGCATTTAATTTAATTGCTTCCGTGAGTGTCTTGCAGACCACAAACGACGATGCCATTGCTTCAACTATTTCACAAATAATTGCTGGCGGTGACTCTACGGGCGACTCATGCCGGCGCGGGGAGCATTGCGAGGGGCAAACACGCATGTACAAAGTAGTACGCCATAACTATGATGCGCGGAGTATTGCAGTACCTTTGTGGGTGCTGTATGCGATGCTTAGTCATTTTACTCCACACGTGCATGCTCCCCATAATATGACGTTCAGGTCCAACCGGAGCGCTACAGCGTAGAACGTCTAAAGCGGGTGTCAATGGACTGACCTCAATATCACAATAGCAACGGCAGGTGCGAGCCACGAACCGCAAACGTCCTTCCACTTGCGACCACAGCCGCCACCCCCTATCTCCTGACTCTCACACCCTCACAATGGCCGACTCGCTCCCCCTTCAGATCGCAGAGACCATCCAGACGGCCTCGATCCGCCACAACCCTACAGTCGAGCGCGACCTCGCGCCGTCCACAGCAGCCGACACTCGCATCCCAGTAGTGATCGAGAAGCGGCCACTCGATGACGATGAAGATGACGATCCGCTAGGCCTCGATGTCGACGACCTCGACGACGAAGACACCGACGACGAGAACCAATACAGCGTCATCCGCCCGTGGGACCCCGCCGTCGACAGCCAGCAGCACCACCACCAGTACTCCAGAGCCAAGGGCGACCGCCCACACATCCAGCTGCCGCCGCTGCCGGACCTGCGCTTCGAGCAGAGCTACCTGCGCAGCATCAACGCGGCCGTGGCAGAGAATGCGTACTGGAAGGTGGCGCTGATTACGGTGCGGGACCAGCTGCTGATGCCGTTTGTGCAGGGCCTGGTATACAATGTGGGCATTTTCGGGTGGCAGTCGTACAACCGGCGGGCGACGCTGAGCGGGCAGTCGATGGGTGCGCGGGCGCGGCGGTGGTGGTATGGCGTGAACAACTGGCCGATCCCAGCGCAGACGCGTCGGAGGTATTAGTTTGGATTTATTAGCGAGTTTAGTTTTGGTCTTACGACAGATGATTAATGTTACGATAGCATTGTACATGATGACGATGATAATAATGATGATGATGATGATGACGATGGTCGTGGGGGCAATAATGAAGGCATCTAGATCACAGCAAAAACCAAAAGTGATAAATAATATAAATAAACAAGTAGAGCCGATATCCTTTTCCTATCATATTGGACCAACAAAAGTATAAACGCCTCCCCGACTGACCACCACAAAAAAGTAAAGATGATAAGATGATCCCCGTCGTCGTAAATTGTCAAGTAACAAAAACAAATGTATTAATATAGCCTCCGTCTAGTCCGTGTTCATTCTGTTCTTCCCCGTGCCAACCTGTCTAGAAGTCTAGAAGTCTAGAGTCTAGAACTGGGAAATCTCTGTGCGCGTTAGAATGGCGGCATCTTGGCGTTGTGTGTCTTCTCGGGGCTGCCCCGGTACGCCAGCGCCGCGGTTGGGATGCCGTTCTCCTTACCCGGTGTGCCGAGAACAGCCACGGCCTTGTCGCCCAGCTTGTCGGTGCCGTTCTTGAGCGTCGGCTGCTCGGCCAGGGGCGTCTCGAGCTGGGCCGGCGAGTTGGCTGTGGCCTCGCTGCTCTGTGTGTTGACGGAGCCGGCCATGGTCACGTCCGCGTCAGCTTCGACTTCAGCCTCGGCACCATTGACAGGCGTCGATGCACCAGACAGCCGCTCGGTCTGCTCTGGACGTTTGGCAATCACACAGTCGGCCGTGGCCTCGGCTTCAGCCTCTTCTTCGGCATCGAGCATCATGGCGTCTTTGCTCTCGTCAAACTCTTCGTCTTCCGAGTTCTCGCCCTCTTCGGGCACGTGCTCGGCCTCGTCTTCGTCTTCGTTCTCGTCGTCGCCAAGGTCGGGCTCGCTGACATCGTTCTTCTCGTCCTGTGAGTCGTACTCGTCATACTGTTCCTCTTGTGGCTCAGCGCTGCGACTGGCTGCAGCTGCTGACCGACGTGGCCGGCCTGTACGACCAAGAGACTGCCCGCCCTCAGCCACAGAATCATCACCGCCCTCGCCGTCTGCCAGCTCCGAGTCACCCTGGATGCTAGCCGTGGCACTGAAACGGCCGTTGAGCCGGCTGGGAGCACGGATCTGGCGGCCACTAGCAGTCGTCACGGGCTCGTTCGGCGTGTCGGCGCCAGTCGCGTTGCGCGAAGAACGGCGCAGGCCAGCAGAGCTCTCGGTCCAAAAGTCCTCGTCGTCAGAGTACGTGTACTTTATCCGTTTGCCGCGCGTTCTGCCCTCGTACAGCGAAACACCGGGCTCTGGGCGCTTGAAGCGGTCGCGCTGTTGCTGACGGTACTCGCGACGACGGCGCTTTTCTTCTGTCGCCTCAAAGCGCGGGATCTCGTCGTTGAAGCGCTTTGCCAGCTTGCGCGCTCTCGGGCCGCCGTCCTTGGTCTCAAGCTTCTCAATAAGAACCTTGATCTCGTCGATCGAGCCAGCCACGCTCCACCATGTGCGGTTGTTGAGGGCAGCCGGATTGCTCTCGCGGTAGATGCGGAAGGATGTGTCGTCGCGGCCCTCGACAAGGTAGTACCGGCGCCTGTCGCTGTCGTTGCCCCATGGCTGGATGGAGCAGGGGATGTTGGAGTCGTCTTCTTTGCGCTTCTTGTAGGATGTGTCGATGATATCGCGCAGAGCCTTGGACGAGGCCATGGCCCAGAGGACAAGAGCACGCAGCAGAGTCAGGCGCTCAGTAGGCGTCATGGTCTGGAACGTCTTGCCGCCGGCCAACGGACTCTCTGTCCATTCTGCAACCCATTGTGACTTGTTTGACGAAACGGCTTCTTCGAGGGCGCGGTTGTAGTGGCCGGGCCTATAAAGGTGTTAGTACGTATGGTACAGCTTCGTGACTGAGAAATAATAACCCACTTGACGTCTTGTTGGCGGTTGAGGAGGAGCTTCAGGAGGGCGCAAAGGAAGTGCTCTACTCGCTCGCTAGGCACGCTGTCTACAATGTCGCTCTCGAGGTCCTGGGGGCCAAAGTTTGAAAGGTTCTTGGGGAATGCATCCGCAAAGCGGTTACGGAAGAGAACGATGAACTATATTGTCAGCATGCTCGAAGACGCGTGTCGCGTTGACGCGCAACTACGTCTGCACCACTTACTGCAATGTCCTGGTTGTCGGCCAGGACGACCTCGTGAGGCGGCGAGGGCTCGCGTTCGCGCTTGGGGGCATCGTCGCTATCGCTGCCGTCCTCGCCCTTCTTTGCACCGCCCTTCTTCTTGCTCTTTGCCTTCTTGGATGTGGCTGCCGCAGAAGCACTGGCGTCGCTACCGCTGTTTGCTCCTGACGCCTTTACCTTGCCCTTGCCCTTGCTTGTGATCTTGATAGTCGTCTTGGGCTTGGGCACCTTGTGAAAGAACTTGAGGATGCCCTTCTCGGGGCGCAGCTGCAGGTCGTCGTCGGACTCTGGCGCCGGCGACAGCGACGACAGCGAGGAGAGGTCGGAGTCGCTAGACATGATGGCGGTTGGTTGAGTGTTGTGTATTCGCTCAGTCGTTGGACGTGTTCGTGCCGTCAAACTCGTGTTTGGTCTTTCGGTCTTGTTCAGGGTTGTCTACTACACGTCGAGAAGGGAGACGAGAGTGGGGTTTTGACGGGTAGAGTGCAAGACGCGTCGAGAATGCGCCGAAACTGAGTGCACGGTATGGACGTGTCGTTTGCAGCGGTGTCGCGGTGTTGCAATATGTAGTTGTGCGTTGCGAAAAAGACACTTCAATAAGGACTGGTCGGGAGTCGAGAGGTGCTGCTTGCCAAAGAATGGCAATGTGCGGTCAAGTCAAGCCAGGAAAGTGGGCGACGTCGAGTCTCCAAATGCCATTGTCAAGGAAGGAGCAGGGAGGCGCCTGCCCTAAAGAGCTGCACGCGAAGGCGTGCTCTCATTGGCCAATTTCGGGCCAGTCACGGTCGCGGTAAGGGTAATGGAGCTTGAATCGCGACCCGTAATTTCGACAACGAAAGATTATGTAATCTGGTAGCATCGAGTTTGATATCGTCGACGACATTGCGTTTGTTTCTTGTTTGTTGTTATTGTTCTTGCTTATTATTTGTATATTATGGTTACTATTACAATGATATTTATTTTAGTACTTTCAGAGGTCTTGGTGTGTCAAGAGTGGTCGTTTGAAAAACTGTTTGTTTTCTGATGTGTTTTCTTTTAATTTGTATTTTAATTTGTCGGGTTTTAACATGATTGATTTGAATATACAACAAAAAATAAAGACACATTCAAGATACATCAGTAAACAACATAAAATCCACACAATTCATCACTCACACGACAAGTGTATACAACCTCATTGAGGCAAAACAAATAAAATACTCAGCGACAATGCTTACATAATCGACGACTTTCAGGCACCAGACAATAATTGCGTGACAAGAGCAAGTGAATATTGCCACGAGCTCAGTTGCGCCCTTACTACCCCAGATAAGGCCTTGTATACCCTCCAAACTTACCAACCCCATGGAGGCCAACGTGGGCATCACACCACCCACCCCGGACGGCGGCGGATATCGAGGTCCAAGGATGCGGATGGCAGTACGACAACCTGCCAGATTCGGCGGATACTTGCATGGCTGTCGTGCCTGTCGTTCCTGCAATGGAAATGTGCGGCATTAAGACCGAAAGCAGTAAAATACGTATCTTACTGACAAGGCACACCCACGGCTGCCACAGCCTTTGTAAGGCACTGCCATCCACACTGCAACGACGACAACGATTGCAAAACAAATATCCCCTTTGGCCACGCCGCCTCCTTTCCCTATCTCTTGTTATTGAGTACATGTCCTCTCTACTCTTCTAGCCGCCTTGAGACTGTGACGTAAAACGATGCCAGGGTTCCAATCCGTCTTGTTTTCTCGGGCACAGCCAGTCAGGATGGTAGCAATATTGCCTGGCACATGACAGTAAAAACACAGCAAAACGAAACAAAGCACACTAGCTTCGCCAATTAACACTACTGCTGCCGGCTACAGCCCGGGCATGGACATGATCTCATGCTCCGTCTACGGAGACCCCACGCGCTGGGAGTCAGTCTCTGTTGGCTTAGCTTAGGATAAGTGCAGGCCCGAAGGAACAGCTCGGTCAGATTAAATATCGCAGGTTGCAAAACATGAATCTCGAAACAACGTAGCAAAAAAGAGACGAGCAAAGACAAGAGTGAAGAACAGAGAGGTCTCATGGACGGAAAAGAACCCCACCAAAATCTCCGCCAATCAGACGCCGTTATAACCCTGTGGAGCCTGCCTCTCATAGGGCAATGCCGCAAGAGCTTGACGTCGCTGGAGACAAACTCGGCCTGCCAAACAGCGCGGCGCCCAAAGCATCTGCCAGAGCTCCATACTGACCCATAGTCTCGGTCGATTCGGTCTTTGTGAGCGAGCCGCTTACTGTATTTGGGCCTTGGCCTTCAAATTCTCCGCAGTCCGTCACAGTGCGGCTCCCTTCCCCAAGCCGCTGTAGAGCCCAGTAGTTACTCAGTAACACGGAGCACTAGCAGCAACACCCACTGTAACACACCTATTGGCGTGTAAGTCGAAAAAGGAAAGAAGCACATGCTCCTTCTTTTGTGAGCATCTCGACGATAATGTTTGAGAAACTGAATACGGAAGGAAGGGCTCGCATTTCGCTGGGGCCGACAGGAATCGGAAATCACGAGGCCACTTTCCCCATCGTCCCCTCCCCAGAGGATGTATTCTAACCCGGTCTTTCCGTCCTTATTCCCTCGTGCCTCCGCGCCTTCCTCTTGCTCTCCGTATTATAACGAGTCTTTGAAAGTGCTGATCGCGCCTGCCGCCGTGCTTATTGCTTCTAGCTGTTCTGGCCTGCTTCCTTCCCCGTATGGCCCTTTGTCCCCTCGCCCATTCCTATCTTGGAGTAATACCTTCCCCAGACACTTAATCGCACTTGCCTTTTTATTATTTTTTATCTGTTGTTCTTTCCTTGTTCTCTCTTCCTTCCCCTTTAGTCCCCTCATTGTTCCCCTCCTTTCTTCTTCCTTGCCTCTTCCTCTCTTCCTTTTACTTCCTCTCTTCCTCTCTCCTCCCTCTTCTCTCTTCTCTCCTTCATATTCTCTCGATACTCTGTTGTCATATCTCGTGCCTCGACGTTGTCTCAATACTCCGACGTCTCCATCCTAGACAATTGCATTCCATTGGCACAGTACCTTTCTGTTGCCACACCACTACCCCGACCTGCCGCACCCGTCTTTTGCTTCTGATTGCGTGTGACGTCTTCTTGCATCCAACACGCCCAGTCTGCCCAATTCCTCCAATTCCTCCAATTTGTCCAATCCCACCACCAATAGTCTCGTGCGCCAATCTGCCGGTAGTTTGCTCTACTTGCATACCACGTCGCCATAATTTCCGTGCGACTATTCATCAGAGAGCGCAGCGCTTGCTTTAATATCCTTGCTCCTCTTCGTCTACACCAGACTCGACAAGCTGCATCCTTTGTTTCTCGAGCTCCAGCCTTCCCTCGTAAATACCAACTCAACAGCATCGCCTTTCACACCGGCAGTCCTTTCAAAATGCCTGAACATCCAGATCTCAACCTCCCCACCAACCCGTCCGCCTACAAGTACAAGCCCAAGCGCATTCGGATCGACATGGACGAGGCTGCATCCCAGCTTGCAACCGCTACTGCTTCGGAGCGCACAACTCCTCAGGCCGAGAAGCTGCCCGCCGGCCTGTTCGTGACCGACGAGGAGCGCACGCGCAAATGGTTTGTTGGTAGCATCGACCAGGGCACCACTTCTTCGCGCTTTATCATCTTTGACGGCGACGGAAACCCCGTGGCCAGCCACCAGCTGGAGTTTGAAAACCTCTACCCCAACCAAGGGTAAGCATGCTTTGCGCCGCCTATACGTGATTGAGTGACCATGAGAGACTAACAGGCTAGATGGCACGAGCACGACCCTATGGAGCTGCTGGCTTCAGTCGAGACATGTATTGAGAAGGGTGTTGAGAAGTTTATCGCAATGGGCCACGACAAGCTCCTGATCCGCTCCATTGGTATCACCAACCAGCGTGAGACCACCCTTGTTTGGGACACCGAGACCGGTGAGCCGCTCAACAACGCCGTTGTGTGGCCTGATACCCGTACCACTTCGCTGGTGCGCGAGCTCAAGGCCCGGCCTGGTGCCGAGGACCTGACTGACCTGTGCGGTCTGCCCCTGTCCACATACCCTAGCAGTGTCAAGCTCAAGTGGCTGCTGGAAAATGTCGATGCTGTCCGCGAAGCGTCCGAGGCCGGCCGTCTGGCCTTTGGCACTGTCGACTCGTGGCTGATCTACAAGCTCAACGGCGGCCCCACCGGCGGCCCCGACGGTAAGGGTGTGCACGTTACCGACAGCACTAACGCCAGCCGGACCATGTTCATGAACCTAAAGACGCTCAAGTACGACGAGAAGCTCATGTCCTTCTTCGGCATCGACCACTCTAAGGTCGTCCTCCCCAAGATTGTTCCCTCCTCTGACGCCGAGGCTTTCGGCTACATGGCCGATGGCCCCCTTGAGGGCATCCGGATTGCTGGCTGCTTGGGCGACCAGTCTAGTGCACTCGTGGGCCAGTGCGGCTTCCACCCCGGCCAGGCCAAGAACACTTACGGCACTGGCTGCTTCCTGCTGTACAACGTCGGCACCGAGCCCGTTATCTCGCGGTCCGGTCTGCTGGCCACCGTTGCCTACGATTTTGGCAAGGGCAGCCCCCCGATCTACGCCCTGGAGGGCAGCATTGCTGTTGCCGGTGCCGGTGTCAAGTTCCTGACCAACAACCTGAGCTTCGCCAAGGAGTCTCACGAGATTACAGAGCTGGCCGAGTCCGTCGAGGACAACGGCGGCGTTGTTTTCGTCACTGCCTTCAGCGGTCTCTTTGCTCCCTACTGGATCGATGATGCCAAGGGAACTCTCTGTATGTATTTGTTTTCTCTCTTGCTCATTTGTTCATGACTAACAGTGCAGTTGGCATGACACAGTTTACCAAGAAGGGCCATATCGCCCGCGCCACGCTCGAGGCCACTTGCTATCAGACAAAGGCCATTCTCGATGCCATGGAGCGCGACAGCGGCAAGCGCCTCGAGAGCCTGGCTGTCGACGGCGGCCTGTCCAACAGCGACCTGACCATGCAGTTCCAGGCCGATGTGACCGGCATCCCTGTCGACCGTCCTGCTATGCGTGAGACAACGGCTCTTGGTGCTGCCATTGCTGCTGGTCTGGCGACTGGCGTGTGGAACAAGCTCGACGACCTGCGCGACGTCAACAGCACAGGCCGCACCGTGTTCAAGCCCAGCGCCAACCGCACACGTATGAACCGCATGGTGCGCAAGTGGGAGCAGGCCGTCGAGATGAGCCGCGGCTGGGTGCGCAATGAGGCCGATTCCGACGAGGCCGATGCCCGTGAGGACGAGCGGCTCGCCGCCGAGAAGAAGACCGAGGGCGATGCCGTAGCCTCCAAGGCCCAGGTGCACCATGTCGAGAAGGCTGCATCGACAGAAGCGAAGTAGGCGTCGCCGAAGAGAAACAAAAAAACGAAAAAGCAACAAAAACAGGGCAGGGGACGAGGAGCGATTTAGCAGGCAGCTGAGCGGCAATGCCGTCGTCAGTGAGCGCCTTTTTGGTTATACCACGGCATCGTTGATATTAGTTTTGGATTTGATTTTGGATGCATTGACATCTCAGATTGGACATATCTAGGGCATAGACAATCAATAGAACATTTGAAAGATATTGGAAGATATTGACGCCATCTCGGACAATTAATGTACTGAGATCCCGGCCGATACAATCAATCATGCGACTCTTGCATATCGAGATGCAATGCTTCCCAATGGAAGGCTTATTTCTGGAGGCAGCAGATACGCCTTACCATTGGATAGCAGTCAACTAATCACAGTCAAGTATACATAGGTGTGCAAACATTGTTTCAGGTGATCGAGTATCCATCGGCTGTCTTTCACTGGAATGCAAGCTTTTAAGATCAGTTTACGCGTCTGCAGGTTCTCCTTATAAATTAGATTGATGCTCTTATATCGACAACAACACACGTCCATTCAGCCTCCTTTTTGTACAGACAAGGAATAATAATAAACAAATAATAATAAATATATAAAAAGAGGTCAGAGTTAGGGTATAGCAGAGATTTCATGGCGTGTGGTGGTTGAGCCGAAGAAGAGGTGTGTGAATCGAGGAGTTTGGAGGGCAGCCCAAGCGCCGAAGCCAATCATCGCAACAGTGAACAAGAAACATGGAAACAAGACAAGAAACAGGGATCAAGAAACAAGTAACAAAAGTGATGAGACGCTTGCCGCTCCCGCTTCCCGCTCCCGCTCCCGTTCCGTTCCCGCTTTCGCAAAAGTGATGGTCGGCCGCGATGCGCATGCGCCGTCGATCAAACAAGACAAAGACAAAGACACCAACCCCGAGAGAACCTGGTTACATGACAACTTTTCTGTTTGTTTTATCTAGTAGAGAGTAGGAGAGATAAAAGAAATATAAAAGTTTACATGATAATGGCGGGAACGTCGACGTTGGCCTTGATGCTCTTGTGGGGGAGCACGCTGCCGCCGTTGACGTAGATCTCGTCGCCAATGGTGACGTCCTCGCCGAGAACAGTGACGTTCTCCAGACGGGCCCAGCGGCCGACTGTGCTGTTCCAGCCAACAATGGTGCTCTTGATCCAGGCGTGGTCGCGCACCTTGGAGGAGGACAGCAGCACACAGCGCTGCAGACGGACACCATCGCCAATAACGACGTTTGGGCCGATGGTGACGTTGGGTCCTATCCGGCAGTTCTTGCCAATGGTGGCAGTAGGGTCGATCAGGACGTTGCCGCCGTGGACAAACGGCTCGGAGGTGGGGGTCAGCAGCTTGGAGCCCTGCTTGGTGAGCGAGGACAGGTACAGGCAGGTACCAGTCAGGAAATCCTTGGGCTGGCCAACGTCCATCCAGTAGCCCTCGAGGTCAAACGAGTGCAGCTGGTTGTCGGCGACAAGGGCGGGGAAGGTCTCCTGCTCGATGGAGGTAGGGCGGAGCTCGATGCGGTCGAGGACGGAGGTGTTGAGCAGGTAGAGACCGGCGTTGATACGGTTGCCGACGAACTCGACGGGCTTCTCGACGAAGCGGTCGATGCGCGAGGGGTGGTTGGGCTTGTGGACAACGACACCGTACTTGGAGGGCTCCTCGACCTTGGTGACGGCAATGGTACCCTCGTCGCCGTGGGCCTTGTGGAAAGCGGCGAGCTCCTTGAAGGGGAAGTCGCAGATGATGTCCGAGTTGAGGACGAAGAAGGGCGAGTCGTCCTTGCGCAGGACCTTCTCGGCCAGCTTCAGGGGGCCGGCAGTGCCAAGGGGCTCGGTCTCGATGGAGAAAGTGATGTTGATACCAAACTTCTCAGCGAACTGGGGGTGTTAGACTGTACTGTAGACAATAAGAAAGGAGAAAAAAGATCATACCTCGGCCAGACGGCCCTCCATGACCTCGGGACGGTAGTTGACAGCGAGGACGACATCGGTGACACCAGCCTCAGCGAGAGCCTCGATCTGGTGCAGGATCATGGGCTTGTTGCCAAACTCAACGAGGGGCTTGGGCAGGGTAAGAGTCTATGTGTATTAGCTTCGTGTCGCGGTATTGTAGATGGTTGAAGAGGCGGTAAGTGAGGGCGGTATGGTGTCATTTGTGGTACTGGGGGCGCATACAAGAGGGCGAAGACGCGTGCCGAAGCCGCCGACGAGAATGAGAGCTGAGCTGTTAGCATTGGAACGATATTGTAAGATATGCACGCTGGAATCGAGGTCGCTGATGACCAGGATCACGACGCGGCGGAAAACTGAATGACAAAAGACACGCGTCAAGCTTGGGAGCTCCCACCGCAAGGCTGCAGCCCAACAGCAAGCTCCCGAGCCCGGCGCATCTCCCAAAGCAGCCAGGACAACAGATGTACAAACATACCCTTCATATTGATGGTTGGGGGGTATTAAACGGAATAGGTCGAGTTTATGGCGAAGCAACAACTGGCGTAGCTTCGAGGCGTCGAGACGAAAAGGGGGACAAACGAGTGTGCCGAAAGGAAAGTCGTAGATATATTAAGAGGATGTAAGAGGAAGGAAACAACAAACCAAACAAAGGCCTGTCGATTGAGAATGAGTTTGAACTGATAAGATTGGAATTGAAAGCAAAGAACAAGAACAGAGATCAAGAAAAAGAAGAAGCAAAAGCCAAAAAGATCAGGAGGAGGAGAGAAAGGAGATCAAAAAGGTTCGCAGCAACCAAGGAGATTGGGAAAGCACCAAGGTGTCCTGAAAGTCGTCCCAAAAAGGGCAAGTGGGAGCAGGGGAAGGGGAATGGGGGGAAGGGAGCAAGGAGAAGAGGGGGCGCCATACTGAGTAGCATAGGGGTGAAGGTCACTGTAGTGTGTAGCGTGTAGCGTGTAGCGTGTACTCTGTAGAGTAGTGAGGGGTCTGCCCTACAAAAGAACTGCACAGCACTGAGAAGAGACTCGACTAGCGGTAGGTAGTGGGTACATGCCCTGTAGGGGAGGGGTGGCATTAGAGCGTGGGCATAGAACATAAAGGGAAAGCATACGTATTAGAGACATTAGACAGAGGGAAGGAGCCATCGACAGACCCAGAAAAGAGTAGCAAATAGGATAAAAACTTAGCATCGAAAACTCGAATCCAAGATAGGGGTTCACGATGGAAGGAGCGACTCTGCTGCAGAATGAGAGTGGAATGCAATAGGAAGGAACACAGTGGCAGGTGTTGTCATCGGTACTTGTTTCTCGATACACTGCCATGCGCACTCTGTCTTGCTTTGTCTCGCCGGCTAGTCGAGCTGTTGTAGCCACTGCGCATTATGATTCGGACTGTTAAAATGCCACCGTGTCTCCGTGTCATGCCCAAGGCTGTCCTTGAAACCGATATTCTTGATACAGTTGAATCACTGGCACTGTGCAATTCGAATGAGATCATCGTGCGGCTGAGTGCCAATCGGGCAGGCGCGGACTGTGAGTGCAAGTATCACGAACGGAAGGAACACGGCAGATTGCGTCTAGCGCAGGTAGCAACTTCTGTTTTTAGATTCATTCTAGAGTTTCTAGAAGCGTGCCGTGCACTTTGTAGGTTTTCTTCTGAAAGATTATATAATATTTCAACCACGATATCACGATGCAGGACAGATGGTGTTTCTGCAGTCTCACCACTGCCTTGACTGCAAAACCACACCTCTGCAGACAACAATCGACATCGAAATGATCAACGACAAGCTCCATACATGCGCGTTTTGTCCAGGATTGGGCCCGTATTTTTGAGTGAAACTTGGTCTCAAGATGAAGAATTAATAGAAACAATAAACTTTAATCAAAAATAAATACAATTAAATGCAAAATAAATCAAATATTCATCTGATGGGCATGAAACACTTTGATTATCTAATTTGGCGCGCTGGTCTGGAAAGGAAAGAGCGATCTCCCCCCACTTGGCGCTACAAGTGCCTTCAAAGTATATTACAAGCCAGCGGCTAGAGTGCTAGAACAGGCACGCTCTCGAGAATTATCCCTTGGACAGGTGGCGCGACAATCTCGTGAATGAAGAGACGGTGCAAGATGTACAATTGTAAACCGTTTCTTTCTTGTGCAGCCCTTGGATGGGGATGTTTGATTATTTGAATAAAATATGAAACAAAATAAATATGAAAAAGATATGCGTTCAGTGCCAGAATAGGAAGGAACGGCTTGTTACCAGACAGGGCTGAGATGTTCATTACCTTCAGTGCCTCGTCTATCTCGAAGGTATCGGTGACATCCATCTCAAGAGTGGTGTGCTCTTTGTTACTAGAGGGTTTAATTGGCCAACATGCACTATCTAGTAAGCCACTTGCAGTGCAGGAATACGAGACGGCCGCTCGGGCCGGTCATGTGAACGTGACTACTGAGTACGGTGTAGAGCTGACGGTGGCGAGTGGTAAAAATAGCTTCGACACGAGCAAGAGGCAATGTGCTCTAGACTTTAATGCATGTACATATCCGACCTTTTGTTCAGAGGTATTTGTACACAGTAGTGTGTTGGGCGTTGCCCTAGGGCAGAAAGCTCGTAATGCTGTTGGATACGGATGTACCGCCCTTTGAAATTTAACATTTGATTTCTGTTATCAAAATTGTAAGAATTGAATGCAGAATCAAAGCAAATACTTTCAATATGAGCTGCAGCAGAACCATCGCTATCCAGAACCAGACGTCCTGGCCCGTTTCTCACATAGGCCCAGTGATTGGCCCGTTCGAGCTGGACCGGGGCGTAGGGAGTAGGGAGTTTAGGAGGCGGGCACATGGGCAACATTACCCCTATCCAGATCTACTCTGTAAAACCCGTCTTATGTATTATGAATAATATACTCTAGTCTCGCCGAATAGCATTTGAATGATGATAGCTGTTGAAAGTATTTTGTAAGGAGACCACATTGATATTGTCAATTACACAGTCACGTGACCATAGCCTTGTGCTGGACGACATCTGGTAGTATCAACCATACTGACAACCACTACGTATCAATACTACGAAAATAAAAATAAAGAAATAAAGAAAGATCAGGAGTGCAAGCCAGACGTGGCTCGCCAATAATGAATGTTTAATTTCCTGAGTTTGGATAAATGACGTGCTGGCGACAAGGCCGAACGCCAGAACACGCCGAAAGAGTGTGGGCAATGAAGGATGAAGTAAGAAAGATAAGAAGCCTTGGTTTGAAAGAGAAAGACAGGCATGGCGAAGACTCATAAAGTCCTTTCAAATAACATGAAAGCACACCAGGCACATATCAATGAGAGTAGCCTCTTACTAAGCTTTGACTCGGGCAGATGATATCGTGAGATGAGATGCCGGCAAAGATGGGATATCTGGACCAGCACAACAACAAGGATCGTAAAGCTATTTAGTGGCGTAGACAGAAAGTAGAGGCAAAAGAAAAAATTGGAAGTGAAATGAAGTAAAAATAGACAAAGTCATCATAAAGTCATAGGTCCACTCCAGCTCCAGATAGAATGTTCAGCCTGTCCGGCAAGACACCCTGGGACCTTACACGAGCAAGTCCGAGGACTTATTCCGTGAGAAGAAAAGAATGGGACAAATTGAACAAGTGAAATAATTCATAAGGGTCATGAAACAAAATCAAATCTATCCTCCAAGGGAAAGAAGAAGCGAGAATGGGAAAGCAAGACGCATGAAGAAGCATGAAGAAGCATGAAGAAGCATGAAGAAGCAAAGGTAAACGCATAGCCTGATAAGGGGGAGGAATATAAATTGAATGCAACAATCAAGTAATGATTAGGATGCCAAAGTAAAAACCGTTCCTGTTTCCTATATAAATTGGTGGCAGCCCGTGTCCTCGCAATAATCCATGTGGGAGTCCAGAGGGCGTGCTCGCAGTCCTTGAGTCTCGGGCGAGGCTCGTCAAGATGAGCTATTGTCAAAGTATAAAAGTGAAGAGATGGTCAAGACCACGGCCATCCAGTTGTGAACGTAAATATAAAAAGGATGTAAAACAACAAACAAAAATAAGAGGCCAACGAAAAGCAGGCCTCAAAAAAGAACAATGTATAAATCAAAAGTCATAAGGTCGTGTCTATCGTCGTGGTATTCGTTAAGATGGGTTTTAAGTCGTTTCGTTAGGAAAAGAAATGATGTATGGTAGAAAAAAACATGCAATGGAGAAGCCGGGAATGTGAATGAAGGGCATGTGTCGTTGTGGTGAGTGCCGTCTTGTTGATGGCGTCTTGAGAGTAGGGTGTGTGGTGTGTGATGGGCATTGTGCATGCGTTGTGTATGAGTGCTTGGTGTTGTCGTATCCTGGGGTAAACTTTTGGGGTCTCTGACCCTCGGCGTGGTGAAGTGTAATGCATGGCCATGCTGTTGTCTTAGGGAATCGTGTGTTGTCTGGGTGTGGCCATGCTGCCAAGGACAGGATATGGGTATTTTCTCTCCATGAAGCGGTCGTGGAAGCTGCGAAGCCTGGTGTTGAAGTTTAATATATCGTTGTGCAAACGTCGAAAAGTGAGAATTGCTGAAGAAAGAAATGAAGGAAGAACAAAGGAAGAATGTATGAAATGAGAAAGCAAAGAGCCACCCGATTTGACGCAAAGAGATCGTATAGTCGTGGAGCACAGTGAGATGTGCCAACAAGGCTGAGATGAACGCAAGAAGCGAAGTGCTTGTTGAAAAGTGAAAGTCGAGATAACCGCCCAGAAGGATTGTGCAAGGAAAATGAAAAAAAATTAGGGATGCAAGGGCAAGGAGATGAAAACAAAGGGACAAAGGACCAAAGGAAGTAGAAGAGGGTGAGGCAAAGATGGAAGAAAGACTGAAGAGAGGAAATGGAAAAGAGTAATGGGCAAAGGGAAAGCCAAGTACGAGACAAGGCTCTGGCCTCTCAAGATGATTGGCCGGCTGATGATATAAAGCAGAAGCATCAACAGGTCAACCGGTGAGAGCTGTGCAAGTACTACCGCCCGCATGGTACGTACTCCACACAGCCATCATCTCACCCATTGGCGGCCCTGGCAACCCAAGCCCAAGCAGCCCAAGCAGCCCAAGCAGGATCAAGCGTTGGGCCCCTGTGGCTTTCTCCCGTCCGTTGCTGCTATTTTTCGATTTGGCCGCTTCCTCTTATTTGTTGGCAGCCGTTCCAGTCCAGCCTTGTTCCGTACAAGATTCCAGATCTCGCTTGTCCACGTGGGAGTGGTTCATGTCCGTTTCCTGACTGTGCTGTTTTGCCGTTTGGTCCCATTCCCGTCCGTTCCATTACTCAAAGGATGCAGTCGACGAGCTGCTGGAGTGCGTGCCCGACCGCCGGCTGTTACGGCTGGTCTTGCCGTGGCTTGTCGACGGCTGGCGACCGCGGCGCTTATTGCGGCTGGCATCGTCCGCAGGAAGACCCTGCACAATGCCGTTGCGAGCCAGCATACCGCCGTTGACCGAGAAGTTGCGGCACACCATAAAGGCACGCATGGCTGCGTTCTCCTGGGCCAGCGAATCCGACTCGTATGCAAGATCTGTCTGATACTCGCGGCCGTTAACTAGAACGAGGCAAGTGTAACCAGCACTGTCACGGTAACACTCGTACATCGGGTCTTGCCAACCACGACGCCGGCAGAGGCCTAGAAAAGTCAGCCTCTGTCTCAGTTGCACATATTTTCACAGAACAAGCAAGTGCTAAAAAGCAATAGCCCCGAAAACAAGTATATAGGAGTCGGTTGCATTTCAGCCCAACGCCGAAGAGTCGTCGGGCAGAAATCATACAGCTACCCCAGATGCATCAGCGTCCCACGCCGTCTGAGATCTGGAGATCTGGAGATCCAATGCGGAGTAGCAAGGGGTACACGCAGAACATCTGGCATGGATGGAGGTCTTGACGTGGCAGTGTCAAGTACACCATGCCGGCTTTCGGATCTCGTGGGGTGTCCAAATCTTAAAGATCTGGTAAAGCTTTTCGGGAGGTACAAGCGAGTCACAAGATACCAGCGGGTTGCACACCGGTTGACAGCCAATATTGCAATGCTGATCACGGAGCGGCTATAAACTTACTTTCCAAATATTGCATGTAAAAACCAAAGGTGGCCATCGTGAAGAATTCGTGCCCAACGGTTGGTGTCTAGGTTGTCTGAAGCTGTAGGACGGGAGGCTGCACACGGGTTGTGGGCGTGTGGGCGTTCGTGCGTGGTGTGTGTGTGCAAGGGAGTCGATGCCGAGATCTCTGAGGATGGAGAACGCGGAATGCTGCACTGAACGCAAGGGGAAGAGTAAGGGTATGACGGGAGAAGCGGAGAGTATCGCTGGCACTTGAGTAACCGGGCGTGAGGTGTGAGGCGCGTGCGAGGGCAAGGCGTAGAATTGGGTTTGGGTAGAGTAAGAGGAGTGTGAGTGTGAGGAGACCGACCGACCCAAGACAGAGAGGCAGGTTAATGCAAATATGCCCAACGTGAAACCGAAAACCGAAAGTTGGGCTGAGTTGAGTATATATCGGCCTGACGAACTGCAGGACAAGTACTGAAAAAGAAAGAAGGCGGCGAGTGATGATGTGCTGATTTATATTTAGACGAGGAGGAAACACCTTGATATTTGATGTGGGAGATGATAGAGAAGAGAGGAAAAGAAGAGGTCAAAGTAGTAGAGTGAGCGTGGAAGGAAAAAGTAAAAGTCAATGGCAAAAAGAATCTTAAATATGCGGTCTGTCTGTGTCGGTGTAAGTGAGGAGAGGCGAGTAATATAGTAGAGAGTAGGGTGTCTGCTGGATATCAACAGGCGTGAGAGTTTGCTATTGAGCTTCCAGTAGATAATGCAGAATAGCAAAAAAGAAAAAGGCATTTAAAAGAGATAAAAAAGGAATGCAGGAGAAAAAGTATTTAAAAACAAGGCAAAATAAACATGCAGGTGATAGGGTAGATCTAGGGACTAACAGCTACGCCTGGTGTATGTGTATGTATCAACGAGTACATGCAGCTGCAGCAGGCGTAACCTAATATAAATGAGGTGTCTTTGCTGCTTGTTATTGTCGATAGGATTGTTATTGTGGCCTGCAGACCTGCAGACAGTGGACTGTATTGCGGTCTGCGGTCTGCGGTCTGAATAGCACGGAGCTGGCGGGTCGACCTGGACTTCCAAGTACAATACCAGCGGCAACAATACTTTGCGGGCTTTCTAGGAAATTATACCACTATTGACGCCCATTGACGGCTCTGTGCGGGGCCATGCTCGCAGACTCAGATAGCAGCAAGACACAAAGTGGAAGACGGAAAATAAAGGCCCAAGACGCAGGAAAGTTTTGCGGCTCTCAAGCGCAAGCAAGTGTGACCCATCTTTTGATGTGCTGGCATGCCCGTTGCCAGTGAATAAAACAGTCGAGACTAAATGGGCTCCACACAGCGCTTTGGAGGGTGGGGAGATGGAAATCACCAAACAGCGCGAAGATCTTTGGATTGTATGCAGCAGAGCAGTCGATTGAGTCTGGGGCTTTCTTTTTTCTCTTTTTTGTTGACATTGAAGTGTACAGATCTTTAAAGCTGTATGGACAGGAATACTTTCCTGTTATTTGGGAGTTAATTGTGAAGCAACAATGAATGGAAAGATAAAGGGATAGGGGGATCGGATGAGGTGGTAGAGCGTATTAGAAAAGAAAAGACTAAATTATAAAGGATATTTGAGGGTGGCAATGCATACTTCGTACAGTGATATGGGCAGCGAACAAGATCTATAACAAAATAAAATAAAATACACTCTAAAAACAGCGGCAGAGAGGGTAGTGGTAGGGTAGGGCAGGCCAGAAACATCGTCTGTAGCGGGTACCGAGGAACGGGGAGACAAGGACGGGAATAATCAAGACGAACAGTGCGGGTAAATCACTAGCAGACAACAACATAACAAATAATAAAGGCAACTGTAACTGCAATTCGTACAGACCAGCACTGCAAGTCTATGCAAGCAAATGGTAACTCGACTATTGGGAAGGGGAGGGGTGCTATGAGAGGTGCATCCAACCAGGATAGAGTAGAGTTGAGCCAGGACGCACAAGAAACGAAAGACGAAAAACAAATAGTTGCAGAAAAATAAAGCAGAGGCCAGGCGAGCAGCCAGAAGAATAGACCAGACACCAAACATGTAGGCCTAGGCGTGGTGAGGTGGCAAAATGGAACCGGCTTGGGGCCTATTCAGAGTGCATTGGAAGATAGAAGACGCAAATCGGCCGGCAGTACGTCCTGCAATAGGCGGAAAGAGGCAAGAGAAAGAAAACGCAAAACAAAAAGCAGAGAATGCATCCGGAATGGGTTGGTCTGGCCAACAGATACTGGCCAAAGTCGTAGACCCATACCGGTGCAACAACTGGCACAACAGTAATTTTGAGAAATAAAGATCAAGAATAAAAACCATCAGAGATACACCAAGGCCCGCCGCATTGCAAACGCCGGTGCCACTTTGCGAGGCGCGCGTTAGGTGTGAAATAGCTCGGCTCCGGGTCGGAAGGGTCTTGTCTCCACGCTTGTGGCCAGACCGGCAGCGCGTCTGAACCGGCGAGCGGTTTTGTTGTTTTGTTTTGCATTTTGATGTAAAGCATAAACTTGAACGCTTGGTCTTGAATAGACAGCGTGACACTGGAAGCCGTGATAGAGCTGGGTAGCAGGCGTTTCAATATACCAGATGCAAGCTGTTCGGCGGCATTATGTCGAATATCCGTAGCTGCTGCGTCAATCTCAATATCAGGTGGCTGGCTATGTGGGCGGCAGCTGGAGTTGTGCTGGCGCTCTCCTCGTGCAGCAGATAGCGGTTGCCCTACTCTGTACAGACCGAAATTGCCTGGTTTGGGGAGATACAGGTAATGGGCACAGCTTCCCCACCTGTCATGTAACCTGTAGCCAGACGTTGACCTTGGGAGGGGGCCAGTACAGGTACAGAGTGGGAAGGACAATGAGACGGCAGGACGACACATCTTATCATTTGCACTTGCAGGTCCCATATATCACGTCTTGTTTAGATACAGCAGGACACCATGCAATACACCTATGCAATGGCTGTCTGGGAGAGTCGCATGCGGCCGTAACTAGCACGGACCTGCACGTACATTGTACTGTGTGCAGCGAGCGGTTGAAAGGAAGAGATTTCACTGTCGTGGTGACGATGGGAGAGGTAGAGGTAGATGGTAGAGGCAGATGGCAAATGGCAAATGGCTAAAGGCACTCGGCGATTGCGGTGACCGTTTCTGTACTCTGTACGATCAAGACGAGAATGGCCTTGGCTAGTGGCAAGTGCATTAGGGGATGCAAGAAACTAGAATCTCGGTGGATGAGGGCAAATTAAAAGCAGCTTTAATCAGTAATCTAGCAGAATCAACAAATGAGAAAATAGAATGAAGACGCCGGCGTTGAACTGACCTGCATAAGCTCGTGGTGTAAGTCCAGTCCAGCACTAGAGACAGGCATACCGGAGGAGGACACGAAGAGGAAAAAGAGCAATCGAATCGAATAGAATACCGTCTCGCCGTTTTGTCCAGAGTTTGGCCGACTAGGTGTGCAGGTGGATCATCGACAGAGGACTGTGATGGCTAACGTCCAGTGCAATTTCAAGCTGCATATGCTTGCTGCAGCGAGTCCCAAGTGTTGCGCCGCCAAGCTTCCAAAGATGTTATGGAATTCTTTGGCCGTTGGCACTGGCGATACGCGGAGACTGGTTACGTGGGATGGCATAATATTATTCAATAATATTGCTATTTTGAGGGAGGGCGTTAACTTGTAAGCCACTCAAGGTGAGCATGTCAAATTCCCGGTGAGAGAATCAAACATCCAGCAAAGCTTGTGTGGAAACAAATCCAGGAGCCAGGGTAGCGTTGTTCGTCAGCAGCGAAATGTTTCCAATTGAGCAAATCAACAGGGAAGTCGGAGGATCTGCAGGGTGGTAAAAAGCACAGCTCGCCGTCAATGTCGAAAGAGGGGGTGTATCTGGGTCGAGGTGACAGGCGGACATCTGTGTTCGGAGTAGTAGTTTGTTAGCGAGCAAGAAAGTCGCAGCTAGCAAATGTAGCTGGGAGCGCTGTGATTAGTTGAGAAGGCCCGGGGTTTGAAATTTGAATAAAAAATCAAACCAATAATAAGCAGCAAGAAGAGCGAATCCTGGAAGCGTGGTGACGAAGATGCAACGTTTTTGCTGCCCTGTCTGTACTCTATACTCTGTAAGATACTTGTGAGATACTAACGATTGTCAACCGGTGTCATCAATCGCTGAAGAGCTGGGCAAAACCAACGTGCGGGATTCTGACAACGGTTCGCAAAACAGCAACAGCCGCAGCTGTTGTGCTGGCCCTGCCAGACATCTTACCCCATCGACTCTGCGAACCGCCCGCCGTGTTCGAAAATAGACATGCTGCAATGAGAAGCTACTGAGTAGCTGTGAGCAAAGTCGGAGCCAAGGTGGAGATGAAGCACAACATGGGGCTATGAGTGCTAACAGAAGCAAGTCGGTGAGGAAGCGGAAGAAGGCTCAACGGCACTGTTTGAGTCTCGAAAGAAACACAGCAAGTACAGCAACTGAAACTGGCAAAAACCAGACAGATTGAGATACCGCAATGTCTTTTCGCGGTCGCTGGAAGTCGCTGGCAGGCAAGACGCAATGAGCTGCATGAACAGTGGATATGATGTGAGAGAACCCCTACTCTACAGAGTACTCTGTACAGCCATGGCAGTTGCGTGGAGAGGCAATCACCGTTGGCGGCCATCGTGAGACCATCGATCAGAAATAAGAAACGACATGTGAATAGGTGAGACTGTGTGCAGTAGACAGTGGGTGTGAGATGAGGGGGGTGGGTGTAGCGGGTGTTGTGATGCGAGTGGCGGGCTAGAGAGTAGAGGCGAGGTTGGCTATTCGAGAAATGGCCGTGGAAGGGCGGGCGACCGTACATTGCTCATGCAATGATGAGTTGGCAATGCTTCTCTGATATTAACGGCTTAAAATAAAACGGCAGATTAATCGAAAAAATGAAAGGTGCATCTAGCAACGAGTAGTAGCTGCAGAGAAAATGCTAGTCAGTGTTGGAGATGTGATGGAAAAGAAAAAGGTGCGAGGGCGGATGTGTCAAGGCGCAACTGAAGCAAAGTGTGATGGCGGTGCAGGGCGATGCCAAAGGGAAGCCAAAGTGAAGCCAAAATGAAGCTCGAAAAGCCGAGATAAACAGAAAAGGGGGGATGTGGTGTTGCCATGGCCGTGCCTTTGCACCTTCCGCTTCGGATGTCTATGATTAGGAACTGCGAGTGACACGGAAGGAACGATCTATCGATTCAACATGGAAGGTGCATTGGGCCATTTACCACGAGAGCGCAGCACGTTGCACAACGGCCAGCCCGCCCGATTTAGATATGCCAGACTAATTCGCTCCTTCCTTTGTTAAATTTGACTATATTTCCACCCATTTGCGGTTATCACATCTAATATCACAAATAAATGCACTTAATTAATATGCGCGCGCCACAGGAGCCTCATTCAAGATACGAATATCAAAAAGCCATCACACTGTCCCTGGAGCCGGCCTGTAGAACTGACCTCATCACCCCTCTGCTGTGGAGATGGAGGGGCGGCTGTTTTGTGTGGAGTGGGGGTTTGAAAAAGAAAAGAAAAGAAGATGCAAAGGAAGAGGAAGAAGGGAAGAACAGAAGAAGCGAGAGAAGGGGAAGGGTAGAGGGGAGTGCAAGAAGAAGAAAAGAAAACACTAGGATGGAACTATCTCAGTGGCGCGAATCCGTTTCCGAGACGAATAAACGAAAAGCAGGGTGTCTGCTAGACGTCCCATCTGCCTGGATGGCGGTTCCAACAAGACGCCATGGCATTGACTGGCATTGACTCTAGGCTGATTCTTTCTTTTCCGATTTGTGTTTTCTTCTATTTCTAGTTGATAGCATCCATGGCCACGCAGTCTTGGGCAAGTAGAGAAGTAGAGGCGTACAGCATCGGCTAGCAGAGACATCCGAGTCAAATCATGACGGCGGAAGCAAACAGCGATAAAGAATCACTCTGCGATTTCTAATCCTGAAAACGTCGTGCATGAAGAAAAACTAACGGCGCCACGGCCATTTGAAATTTGGAGTTGATGAGTTGGCAATCAGACTAACAGATCTTTGCAGAGAGCCGGCGTTGGAGCTCCAGCCAGACCGGGCCATTCTTTTGTTTTCTTTTCCTTTAATGTGTTTATGTGAAGTGATATATTAACTGATATAACCAACCAGATCAAAGAAAAAAGCAGGAAAATAAAAGGAGCGTGCATATTTGCCCCTAGTACGACATCTAGCTTTGATGGGTGAAGAGTTTGAATACTTTTCCGTTGACTTTTCTTTTCTCCGATTCTGTACAATGTCGTCGACGATGACACATAAGATACTACGAGTATCTACAAGTACAGAAACAAACCGAAACAAGAAAAGAAAAAAACAAAATGGACAGCTTAAATGAAGTGCCGGATCTTACACTCGTTTCGGAAGACCGGTAGGGACTTGGTTGGCCAGAGATCGCAGCTCCAGACAAATGCACAATTTGGGGGCCTCTCTCACCGACATGTTGTATCTTTGAGTCTTGATGCACGAGTATATTAGTGTTGGTCTAATGTAAGCAGGAATCGGTACTTATGCATGCACAGTTGCAGCAACAGCATGCACGAGGATTGCACACCGTCATCTCAACGTTGGATGTATGGCTTAAGGAGCGAGGCGATAGCCGAAAGAATCAAATATGTCAAGAAGACAAGACGGAGAAGGTCAAACTACATAGGATGATATGCCAACCCGAAGAGGGAGAGAAATACAAATAAAGCACGGCATGGGCCAAGGTCACATAGGACGGATGTGTCAGGCGGGCCTGATGCTTGATAGAGGCACGGATGGACCGAATCGATGATTCCTCCATAAACCGATACAGCCATGCCAGTGCATGCATTAGGCAACTTGTGCCAGCCATCTTATGCAAGTCATGGGCTAATGCAGATACGATTTCGGCTGCTAATCGGAGGATTGTGCTGGTACCCGAACGTATTCTCGTAAGCAAACAGCTGGACGTCGAATATCTAAAGTTCTTGATATCTTCATAAATCTATGAAGTATTTGTTGATATCTGAAGCTGGTTGTATGATCGTCTGATATATGCAGGCCGTTCAGCGAGGAGGCCCGTTGCGGCGGCCAGGTTGATACGTGGCCAGCGACCTGCGGCACGGCGAGGTAGTCACAATTACAGCGACAGAGAATAAGAGTGTTTTTCATGTCGTTTCTTGGTCCAGGAGGCTGGCTGCATGCAGAGTGAAAGATGAAGGCACATTGCCTTGCGTAAGTGCCTCGCGTCTACAGCCTGTCTGTGATATTCGCCGTCTCGGAAGTATTTGCATATACTGTATCCGACGACACAAATGTCTCTTAAGCAAGAGAGATTATGTAGGCGCAAAAGCGACAGTCCTTCCACATGGAAACGCCCGCGATGAAACCTCGGGTGCCCGAGGCAATGTATCTCCGCGAGCAGTGGCTGTCGAAAAAGAAAAGAAACAGCAAAAAGAAAACAAATACTACAACTGTCAGGGATAAAATAAATTGCAAAGATGACAACTGACATGAACACCCAAGCATGCTAGGCATGCTAGACGGAGAAAAAGTTCTATGCTTGTGCTTTACATGCGTGGGCATAAGCTGAGTGTGAGCTCGGCGACCTTCAACGTCGCCGTCTGTAAAAGTACTCGTAATTAGACAATTGTACCGCGATCGCAAGAGATAGCTTGTAGCAAGCATTTATATTTGTCAAGATACTTGTCAAGATACTTGACAAGATAGCATACACCACCAGGCTCAGAGGACGGGCCCGTCCGGTCACACCATCCCGACTCTACCATCAAGATGTACACGGCCTTGATGATGGCCTTGTCTCAAGGCGCCAGGGTGTCATGTTTGGAATTCCAAAGCTCGCGAAAGGAAAGTAGTACTCTAAAAAAAACACTATATCTGTCGAGGCTCTTAACGTCCAAAATAGCGAATAGGACTCCTCGGCCACTCGCCTTTTGATATTCGCCTTTGGCCTGGCCTATCTGCATCTGCTCATCCCAATAAGTCTATCAATGCGAGTCTGAGGCGAAAGGACTCGGCTGCCATGGGCTTCTGCTTGAATATCACCCATGTGTCTGATTATTTTATGTCTAGTCATTGGCTGCACGTCTTCCTCCTAGGTTGATGCATTGCCAACGCATACATATGTGCGGAATTGCAGACGCACAGTCCGGGCTGTTGCTAGTATTCTGGCTCGTGCTCATCGCAATATCCCAATGGTGGTTGTGTTCTCAATCTCCTGTCTGTTGCATATTATCAGCAACATGGCTGCATTCAACCCTTGGCCATCCATCACTCGCACCCGACCTCCTCCTTCTACCCGAAAACCATAGGAAACAGTTGATGAAGTTGTTCTGATTATGCAAGTATGACGCATTGATATAAACACGATAGATACTGGCCTCGTCGGCCCCCAAAGAAGGCGGGAGCCCCGCGTCGAGGCCGTTTCGGCAGGCCAGATGGCCGTCGATGTCTATTTGGCATTCGAGAACAGACACGTTTAAAGCATTCTTTTTCTTAAATATTACGATCAAGTTGCACTTTATTTATGGATCTGGCAGGGTCTGGTCGCATACACGCATTTTGAGTCCGGCCTCTGTTTTTTATTACGCTGCGGCCAGGCTGGCCGGTGCAGCCTGGCCGCAGAAAAAGAGGCCATGCAACCCACATCACTGTTTATGTTTCTCGTCTTAAATCAAATGTTTACATTAGAAAGAAATGATTAATTGTCAGAGATGGGCGGAGATGTTCAATCCTGTGTTTTGTAGATAAAATTGGTAACAGTAACCTGCGTCATCGCCAAATTGCCAACAACTGATATACAAGAAATCAAATCAAATAATTTACACAGTTCCGTAACTAGAAGCCAGGCTTCGCCCGGAAGTACTCCTTGATGAGCTCGACGCGGTCGTCGGCGATGGTATAGACAGGATGGACAGTAGTCACCCGGTCTTCCTCCTCAAAGACCTGCACGCCTTCTTTGCCCTCAAAGGCAAACGGCGACGCCTTCCAGACGGGCTCAGAATAGATAGGCACACCATCTTCCACAACTGCGGGCTTGTCCACAAGCTCCCACTTGTGCTGTGCGGAGCTCAAGCCAGACAGCACATAGCATGTGTGGTACGCATCCGACATCCTATAGCTGTTAGTACTTTGTTTAGAGATAGATAAAAAAAAAGAGGACTTACCGGCCCGGCTTGTCTCTGAGACCGCCGCGTTTCGTCTGATCCTGGCAGCAGCAGAGAATGTACCGAATCAGTCCCTCGCGGCTGAACAGCGACTGCGACGGCTTTACAGAGGCAGATCCCGTGGCAGATTCAGAGGCTGTAGCTGCTGACCGCTCGAGACAGGCCTCAACTAGGGGCCAGCAGTCGCCAACCCAGTGGCTATAGCATCCGTCAACCAGCTTGTTTGTCCGACCCGAAAAGCCCCCCTCCGGGGCATACTGGCGTGACGCAAGCCATGATACGAGACGGGGGACATCCAAGTACCTGTGCGAGTTGTTAGCGGTGGCAAATCACCTGTTAAGCAGTCCTTGGAGACAACATCGGAAAACAAATATCGCAGTGTCGCAGTGCAGGTTTGCAGCTGTGCAGCTGTGCAGCAGTGCAGATGTGCAGCCTGCCCTCTACACTCTGCACTTTCACCCCCCTCCCAATAACGGAAAAAGCCAACATGCAAAGGCCATGCAGAGACGCATACAGACATAGATGATGCCCTTGGCTCATGACCGCGATAGAGGCCATGGCGGCCATGGCGGCCGAGACTATATCCAGATCCATATCCGCATGCACACACATGCACACACCCTCGAGAAAACTACAAAACTAGAAAACTAGATCGAGACTCTCATGCATGGATTGTTGTCACTACGTGAGTGGCCAACTCTCGACGCATGCAGTCCTTTTGTTTTCTTCTCGCTGTTCCTTTGCCTCTTTGATTGAGATCCGAGGCATGAGACACGAGAGATGTAAGACATAAATGCAACAGACAGTGAGAAACATAAACACATCAATAAAACATACCGTGGGATGGAGCGGTCTGGAGAGTCCAGGATGGACAGGCAGCCAAGAGCACAGAATGCATATCCGCCATGAGCTTCTGTACCTGGCTGTGCCGATATACCGCCCTCGTAACTCTGGCCTGTAGAGTCGCTGGTTAGCAGGAGGGTCGCATTATGTGCCCGAGTGCCCGTATGCACCATATGCATAGCAGAGGAAAGTAAGACGCAAAGGGAATGTAAAGCAGCCAAACGAGAATATCAAAACAACAATATGCACAAGACTGCCACGTCGACAACGCAGGGTGAGGTAATGTGATGGTGGATGGGTGGAACGACGGAGGAGCAAGGGAGAAGATAGTGACAAATCAAGGAGAGAAAATAAAGAGAAAAAGCGAGAATAAACACTTACATCTTTGGACGTAATTTGCAAGCCCTGAGAAAAGGGTGGGCATGCTAGGAGACCAGGCGGGCGATTCTGGGCTCAGGTCCAGAGGGAGGCCGAGGATGGAGATAATCACAGCCGCGCAGTATGCTCCTCTGAGCGTGTTAGTCTCACTCATAGTCTTTTTTGATCGGGCCGTTGGTGGCGTGCAGACTGAGACCTACCTGACATCTTCTTCGCCGCCGACAGACATGGTAAATCCGCCGTCGGGCTGCTTGAGCGAGTTCAGCCACTTCCACAGCGCACGCCGGTCCACCACGCTGTAGCAGTCCTCGCCGCCGACAATCGTGAGACTCATGACAACGGCATAGGTGGTGGCCAGGTGCGACGCCTGGCCGTGGCCGCCACCAAAACCGCCAGTCTCGTTCTGCATAGACCGGGCCGTGCCGATAAGCTGCTGCCGGTACGGCTCGACGTCGGCGCCCAGCAGGTACAGCCCGTTGAGGCACCAAAAGAGAAGCCAGGGCCGGCTGGCGTCGTAGCCTAGGAAGCCACCGGGCAGCTGGCCGAGGTTCTTCTTCAGAAAGGCAATGTGTCTCTCGCGGTCCAGGTGTGGCACGCCAAACTCGTTGTAGCCCTCGTCGGATGAGAACTTGGGGTCGTAGAGGTGCGGCAAGCAGACGTTGACGGTCTCGTCCTGCGCTTCCGACGTCTCCGTCTGGTAGTTGTCGCGCACCAGCGGTGGGTGCGTAAAGTAGTCCTGGATCATGATGGGCGCGTAATATGAAGTGCTGCTGCTGTGACTGTAGCTGGAGATGGGGATCTCCTCGACATTGTCGCCGGCCATGGTGGGTGGGCGGCGCTTCGTGGTCCTTATAAAGACGGCACGATGGCGGTATCTGGTGGCCTGGGAGCGTGCGCCTGCACTAACCATGAGAGAATGGGGGTGCTGTGTATTGAATGGGAACAATGGCAGTCAAAAGTGTCGTAGCGCGGGCGGTAGCGGTATCACCAGCCTTGCTATTGTTCCTATTGTCTTGGTCGACCGTTTTCGGAGCTAGCTGTGAGCTTGCAAAACGGCAAGGCTCTTGTATTCACGCTGATAATAGCTTGTATATGTGAATTCAAGTGTCCAAGAGTCACTCTTTCGTGAAAATGATGCACCAAGACCAGGAAAACGGTGAGACTGAGACTATCTCGTGAATAGTTCTTTGTTGAAGAGGCACACTTGGGGTCGGCTGACGACGGGCAACGGCGCAAGCTCGGACGCTATGTGATGTATGATAATTTCGAGAAAAAATGGCAGAGCATAAATATATGGTGAGTCGGAGCTGAAAAAAATGTAGAAAAATCACACTCTCGCCAACGGCTGTCTATACTATCGCCAAGGCGTGTCTTGGAGGGATGTCGTCGAATGGATGAAGCCTTTGGCGGGCGCTAGTGGTGGCTCCTGCCAAAAGGCTGGATTATGTCATCATTGCGGTCGAGGACAGTGTGTCTACAGTTTGCCCACTGTCGCACACTGCTACGCCACACTGTTCGCCACACCCATCAGGCTAGCTTCCACCCCTGTCGTGCGGAGCTCTGACGACAGGCTTCAAATTTCCACCTGGCCGGCCTTATTCAGGACATCACCTCATCCGTCGCGACGCCGCACCACAGTCTTGGGACCCAGCTAGCGATCCCACGATCGCCCATCTGTTTCGCACACGCTCTCTCTAGCTAGATCAAAGCTTCAATCAACGCCATCCCCATTCCCCCCTGCTGCGAGCTCCCTGGCGCTCGTTCTCCCCCAAATGTGGCCTTCATCAACCTGCATGCCAGACTCAGCCGACGCCGGGATAAGCTTCTCTCCCCGATCCAGCAATGGACAGCATGCTGCCATCATCTCTGCGTTTCCAAGTGTATGATCTCAGCTAGTCCCGGCGGGGCTACAGCTTTGTACCAATTTCAGTATATCTGATACAATTCACCTCACGCCTCACTTTGGCCTCAACCTTATCTCACCTGGTCTCATTAACAGGCCACCATCTCATCAAATCTTACTCAGCCTCATCCCAATTTCTTGCGCCGCACACACGTGCCCATCTCCAGCGCCGCGCCGCTCCGTACTGTCAGAATGACCGACACGATGGCTGCACCAGAAGTGCCCGAGGCCGAGCGTAATTGGCTGTAAGTTTCTTCTTCGCTGGTTGCATACATGACCTGTGTCTGTATGCATGAAATGCACTGCATCTACTGACCCCTCCAGCGAAGGAAAGAAGATCATCCATTCCATGGTCAAGCGTCTGGAGCAGATTGAAAAGGAGGAGGACAACAGCAAGAAGCTGCTCGCCGACCTCGAGGCTGTCGAGCTTAATCTCCAGACCCTTCGCCTTGTCTGTATGACTATCACCTTTACGGACTTCAAGTTTGCTCACAAGAACCGCGTCCTCGACCGGCTGTGGCACGTCCATACTCTCATCAGCGCAGAGTTCAAGCGCGGCCTGCAGCGCCACCGCGGCCACGGCCAGATCGTCCAGTTCCGCAACATTGAGAAGCAGTACGGCAAGCACCTTAAGACGGCACAGTACTTCTACAAGGGCTTTGTCGAGCGCCTGTCTGCGCGCTACCGTCTGCGGTCGCTCCAGCGTGTCGCCAACTCAATGCAGGCGGCCAGCGTCAAGGTTGACGAGGTCATCGACGCCGAGGAGGCCGATCTAAGCCACGAGCTCACCGTGGCTTGCTACCGCACCGTGCTGCACATGGGCGATCTCGCCAGATACCGTCTTAACGTGTCACGTCAAAAAGGCCACAGCCCCGACATTGCCATGACGTACTATGCCCTGGCCCAGGACCTCATGCCCCAAGAGGGCGACGCACATCACCAGATGGCTGTTGTGCTTGCAGACCACCGCCGCGACTTTGACGTTGTGTACCACTTTTTGCGCTCCTGGTCGGTCGAGAAACCCTTTACACTGACGCCCAAGAACCTTGCTTCCGAGTATAAGAAGCTGCTGCAGCCGCCCTCGGCATCGCGAAAGAACGGCAATGCGCCCCCTGACCCCTACGACATGTTTGGCACCTGGTTTGTGCGTCTACACGCCAACTACTTCAAGGGCGAGGAGTTCTCCTCGCAGACAGAGCTGGAGCGCGAGGTCCTGCACCGCTGGGAAGCTCTCCTCAGGAAGTCAGAGCGGCCCGAGTACTTGCAAAAGGCCATTCTCATGAACATTGCCGCTTATGATATCGCCCTTAAACGGGTCAAGAGCGAATGGACCGCCACCGGCTCGCAGTCGTGCCAGTTTGTGCTCCGATTCATGGTGCAGACCATCCTTGTCCTCAGCCGTGTTCTCGAGACGGAAACCCAGCGCCTCTTTGAGGAGCCGGCCCCAGAAGAAGAAGCCCCTGCAGCCCCTACAGCTCCTGCAGCCCCCGCAGCCCCCGCAGCTTCGGCCCCGACAGCAGCACCCAAAGCCAAGCCAGCTGCTCCCGCTGCCGGCGAGGGCAAGAACAACAGGCCCCATGCCCGCGGCGGTCGTGGCGGTGACTCGTCAAAACCACAGGATAAGAAGGCCAGCCCCAAGAAGAGCTCACCGCCCGACACTTGCTTGGCCTTGTTCCGTGTCTGCATGGCATGGATTGCCATCCACCAGGAGGACCTTGTCAAATTCAAGGACTACCTCGCACCTCATGTGGCCGATATGCACCGTTCTATTACGCGCTGCATGACGCTGTTTGTGGAGATAATTTCTGCCACAGATGCCATGCCCGTGTCCTACTTGCTGCCTGAGGACGCCGAAGTCATCGGCCTGGCACCGCTCGAGAGCTGGGTGGCACTTCACGAGTCGGGACCCGAGACCCCCTTCAAGCGCCACTGCAACGAGGAGGGTGTCGAGCGCAAAGACGCAGCTCACGAGACGCTGGCCCGCATCTACGATATCGTCGAGTGCACTGTGCGTCTTGTCCACAACCCCGATTTCCCATGGGAGCTGAAAGTCGTTCAAGAAGACGGCCGCAATGTCACCAAGGTTCTTTTCACGGAGAACCACGTGCCCATGCTGCAGACGGGTATCCCCATCACGCCCAGTGCTCCAAGTGTGCCCGCCACAGCCCAGGAGACCACTACGTCTCCACCAGCCAACACACAGCCCAGAGCTGCATCTGGCACGACACCACCATCAGCTCGGTCCGCAAACCAGCCGACCACAAATACAAACACCAGGGGCCGGAATAGGAACAAGCGCCAGCAAGATGCACGGAAGACACCTCAGCCCCAGGCCGAGACTGTTCAGATCAAGAAACCGGCACGGCAGCAGGCATCAGCAACACAGGCACAGCCGCAACCTGCATCAGCTGCGCAGGCCTCGTCAGAGATCCCTGCGATTCCTGCAGTCACTATCGCGTCTCCCGAGAGCATCACGTTGCCGCCAGTGAGCACGATTACCGTTCCCACGAATGTCACCCCCCACATTCCCGCAAACACCATCAACACTCCACGTGCTATCACCCGCCTTCCTCAGCAAGCACCGCGAAAGGCCAGCTACAAGGACTTTGACAACGACGACGACTTTTTTGTCGACCCGAACGAAGAGGCAAAGCCCCCGCCACGCCCTCTGTCGCGGGTGTCGAGCGTCGCACCGCCGAGCCAACATGCGCCGTCAGAGTCTGAGGTCGACTTTGCTGACACTGTGGACGACGCCACATACAGCCGCTTGGAGACCTTTTTGAGCCCACCCGAGCTGCACCCCTACAATCCCAGCACCACGCCGCCCCATGTGCAGCAGCAGCGCCAGCAGCAACAGATGCAGCAAATGCAACAGATGCAGGCCCTTGAACAGCAGCAGCAGATGCAACAGTTGCATCGTCTACAGCAACTCCAGTTGATGCAGCAGATGCAGCAAATGTCACAAATGTCACAAATGCCGTCTATGCAGTCGTCATCGTCGTTTGGCATGAACACCTCGACGGCCGAAGATGTATTTGGGCAGCTGCAGACACCGAGTAATGCCAATGCCACCCGCGTTCCTTCTGGCGCCGTGGGAGCACGCGCCATCCCCAGCTCGCCATGGACCAACACCCAGCAGACCAGCGCGAGTGCAAACACAAACACAAATTCCAGCGCCAATGCCAACGGATACTCCAACTCGCTGGGCTACTACTCGCCCTACGGCGGCGCTCCCGGTCTGAACGGCACGCCGCAGCTGCAGCCGGCACGCCCGCATGCCAACATTGAAGAGCAGTTGGCGTTCCTGACGGTGAACAAGCAAAACGAGCGCAAGTTTTCGTCGGCCTCCGCAGCAGCCACTTCGCCACTGCCCCTGCCTTCTATGCCGTCTATGCCTTCTACCACGTCCTTGGGCATGCGGCAGCTATCCAGCGGTGGCCTTGCACCAGTCAACAACGGGCGCCTGGGTTCGTCCTCGTACGGTCCTGACGCCTATGACGGGTTTGCCCGCGGGTTCCCCAGTGCACTGTCACCGGTGGGCGCCAGCAAGCAGCCGCACAGCCCGATGAACGGGTTCTCCAACCCCTGGGGTCAGCCACCGGCGTCGTCTGGCGCTGGCGGGCCGTCTGCTGCGCCGGGGAACATGATGTACTCGAGCAACTTTACGATGAACAGCATGAACAGCCTTCCTCCGGTGCAGGGTCTGACACCACACGGCGGCTACCGCGGATATGATGCGATCTACGGCTCGCAGTATCCTAGTGCTGCTTCTAGCTCCGCCAGCGCTTTTGGGAGTGCAAGTGCTGCCAGCGGACAAGGGCCGTCGCAGGCGTGGCAGGATGCATCGACCTGGGGACGCACATCGAGCATCCGGGACGATCCGACACACTTCCGCAATGCCGTACGGAGCACGGGCCTGATGGAGGACACCAACGCTTACGATCGGAACGCACTGATGAGTGCTCTGAAGAGCCCAGACAAGCAGCAGCAGCGTTAGTTGTTTGATAATCGGCCACTCGTGAAGAGGTTTATCTTGATTTATTAATTAATCAAATCAAATCAAATCAAATCAAAAATAGGTTCAAAAATCTCAGAAGCAAATCAGTCAAGTAATCAAAGAGTAGGGGATATCATAAGTTGAATTTGTGTGTGTATCGTGTCAATATGATCATGATGATGCTGGGGAGAGCCCTGCTATATGTCTTAAAAGACGTTATAAAAAACAGAAAATATAAGCGTTAATCTTCCATGTTGTTGAAACCTTTTGTGCCCTCGTGACTCCCATAGTAATAGTGTGTATGCAAATCGAAATAAAGTAAATCAGAAAATATCAGAATAGAAAGCAGAGATCAGAAATATGATCAAAAACTGTCAAGGTAGACAACCGTCTATGCCTTGGTGAAGGTCTGCTTGGGGAAGGGGTACGAGGCGCCCAGCTGGGTCAGCGACAGGCTGGCCAGCCACTGGCCCTGGTCGATGCTCTCGTCCAGGGTCTTGCCCTCGACGACACCGGCAACCAGGCCGGCGGCAAAGGCATCACCGGCACCCAGGGTGTCGACAATGGACTCCTTGGCAATGGCGCGGACGGGGTACTCGCGGACCTCGGACTCGCCCTGGATGGCGACGAGGGTGGGCTGGCTGCCGTGGGTGACAATGGCAACACGCTTGCGCTTGTTGTTCTCCTTGGGCAGGTCGGCCATGTACTGGGCAATCTTCTTGAGCTCGGCCTTGACGTCGGGGTGGCCGTCAACGTTGGCGAGGTCAATGTTGGAGATGCCGTGGACGTTACCGAAAGCAGCGGCCTCGCCCTCGTTGCCGACGACGTAGTCGAGGTAGGGCAGGGTGGCGTCGAGGGCGTCCTTGAAGGCCAGGGGGATGAAGGGGGCAGAGATGGACAGGGCAAAGATCTTGTCCTGGGCAGCAGCCTCCATGGCCAGGGCCATGATGGCAGGGGGGCAGACAGTCAGGTGGTAGCCGCCAATGTAGTACAGGTTGGCGCCCTGGACGAGCGACCAGATGGCAGGCGACTGCAGGTGCTCGAGGTCGTAGTGGTTGGCGGCACCGAGGTCGGTGATCATGGAGCGGTTGCCGGGGGTGACGACGACGGCGCAGCGGCCGGTGGGCTCCTTGGGGTCGACGCGGTACTCGACACGGAGACCGGCCTTGGCGGCAGTCTCGGTTAGGATCTGGCCGTACTTGTCCTGGCCAACACCACCCAGATAGACGACGCTGTCGGCGGGCAGAATGTACTGGGCACCACGGGCGGTGTTCTGGGCGGCACCACCGGCGCTCAGGACGGCGTTGCGGTTGTTGAGGAAGTCATCGTAGATGCCCAGGTGCTGGGGCTCGGCCAGGATGGCGTCGTTGGCCTTGATGTTGTAGGTGTCAAGAACAGCCTGGTCACCGTCGGCAATGATGTCTGGTTGTTAGTTAGGGACATGAGGGGGGGAGGAGATGGGGGGGTAGCTTACCGAGGAGGGGGTTCTCCAGGCAAAGGAGGGTGTACTTCTGGCCGGCCATTGTGAAGGATGTAGTTGTTTGAGGATTGTGTAGTAGAGGTGAATATGCAATAGGGAATCAAGGAATCAAAAAGGTGAGAGAAGAGAAGCGGGAGTTTCAGAGAGGTGTCGATGCGAGGTGGTAGCTGTTCTGCCGGCGGGGTACTAGTCGCTCTACGTAGATTAGTCAGATTGGCTACAGCGCTAACAGCGCTGGCTGGCCAGCAGGGTTTTCAGTGTGGGGCATACGATCTCGCAATACAGCGCTGTGCTGCAACGTGGGCGGTATCTCGAGGCCATTTGGTTGATGGTTGTCTTGATGGTCAATTGGGTCGACTTGGTCAATTGGCAGTCTTTCGTTGCAGACGTGGCTGTTGTAAGATGCGGAGAGCTACAGTTAGTCAGAGGATGTCTCGTGTCTGATGTTTGATTAGTCATCAATGAAGGCGACATGGTGACATCCAGATATCTAGACGTACAGACGCCGACATAGACAAGACACCTTGATCGAGGTGGCCATAGTGAGAGTGCGTCTAGCAGAGTTATAGTAACAGTGTGGTGTAGAGACACTACATCAAGACATCTTGGTGACACACCAGTATCACGGCATGGACGAAAAGCTTCATGTCCAGACGTCAGATATGTCAACAGCCATAGCCACCATAACCACCATAGCCACAAGACCAACACAGCTGCTGTGGTGTTCACTCGTGAGCCGCATCATCTCCAGCACCTCACCTCAGACACTGCCGTCACTCATCATCACAGATATTTCAAGTTTTTTTATTTTGTTTTGCCGTTGCCCATTTTTTTTATAAACCCGCATGTGCTCCAGCCAACTAGAAAAAAATAGAAAGAAGAAAGTTGAACACCAGAGCTAGAGGCCTTTGCTGCCCCCAGGAACTGGATTCCCATGCGACTACCCCGGACACACTGACAACCTAGACGCGCCAGAAGAGCAAAAGACATAAATATAGCAAAGATAGCATTAACAGATCATGATTGTTATTGTTATTGCAGTATTTAGTCCTTGGTCTTCTGGGTACCGCGCAGCAGACCCGTTCTCCGCGCAGCAATAAGACCGGCCTTCTGACCCTGTGTAGCGTATCTGGAGATAGTCGAGGCCTTACCGATATGCTGGTGGTTACCACCACCGTGAGGGTGATCGACGGGGTTCATGGCAACACCACGAGTCTTGGGCCAGGTGTTGCGCTTGACGGCGAACTTGTGCTTGGCACGCGAAGCCTCTGTTTTTTGTTAGATCTGTCTAGAAGATAAAAGATGGAGGAAAGAAACTTACTCAGCAGGGGCTTGTCTGTACGGCCACCACCAGCAACAATGCCGATCATACCACGGGCCTTGCTGCTGACGACCTTCTTGGCGCCAGACGGCAGCTTGATGCGGGTCTTGCCCTCATCGGGGTTGTGGCCGACAACGGTGATGTAGTTGCCGGAGGTGCGGCCCAGAGCACCACGGTCACCGGCGTGCTCCTCGACGTTGGTGATGACGGTACCCTCGGGCATGGAGCCCAGGGGCAGGATGTTGCCGACGGTCAGAGTGGCGTTCTTGCCGGCGTAGATGAACTGGCCGGTGTACATGCCCTCGTTGGCAATCATGGTCTCGGTGCGGAGCTTGAAGCGGTAGGGGTCGCGGAAAGAGACGCGAGCCAGGGGAGCACCCCGACCGGGGTCGTGGATGATCTCACGGACAATACCGCGGATGTAGCCGTGACGTTCAGCATAGTCGAGAGTGCGGAACTTGGCGGGGTTCTTCCGAAGACGGGTGACCTGTGATGTAAGTTTGTGATCGTGACTAGAGAAGCCGTCGAGACGTCGTCAGACTGTCAAGACGGCTCAATGGCGGGGATACGTACGGCCTTGAAGATGCCGCCAGCGCCCTTGCGCTGATTGCGAATAACACGACCCATGGCTCCTGATTAAAAGGTACTAAATGAGTCCTGAAGATGTTAACAATTGCTCTTGCGTCGAGTTGGAAGTATAGGCGAGACGGAGAAGCGAAGATTGAAGGATTGAAGAGAAATCGTCGTTGCAAGTTTTGAGGTGGCCGTTTGCGGTGGGGGGAAAGAAGTGTGTGCGCTGTGTGTGTAGTCTGTAAAGTCTGTGCAGTCTGCCGAGAAGAATCTGCTTCTGCTGTCGTGTGCAATGTCCCAATATTCTGCGTCTTCTTGGTCCGTTCGATGTCGTCAATGTCGTCGAATTTGATGTCGCCCAGGTCGCGCGGTTCGAATGTCGCCAGTTCAATAAACGCTCGCAACAATGTCGTCGATCTCTTGCTCTTGTCCTTGTCCTCTTCTCTAATCCTGTCTGCCGTGGGAGGTGTCGCTTACCCTTTGCGTTGGTGGTGATGGTGAAGGGAAAAAGTTTGAATTTTCGAGATGCAAAGCCCGCTTGACGATTCTTTTGCCAGAGACAGCCCCGGGTGGGACACCCACCAGCCAAAATGTTAGGCCACACCAAATTAAATTTTTTCGCCCTGGCTCTATGGGGCTAGCGTCGATGAGGGCTACCAGCCCGCCCTAGTGATTAGTCAGTTCTGTTTTTCCGCTGACTTTTTCCGTGCGTCAACTAGTGCGAGCAAGTATGACCTAGTCACGTGTGCTGTCATGGACTCAACTTTTTGATGTGGGGTATGCATTACACAGTGTTCTCTGGAGATGGCGTTTAGTGCACTGTGTCGCCACTCTGTATTATGTCATCATTCAAATGAATGCGGCCTCGCGACGACAACATCAACAACATATATGACAATAAAGTTTCAATTGGCGATTTTGGCATAAAAATTGGGCATAGGTGTACTGAGTCTACATCTTGAATATAGTGACGCATCAGCCTCCTGCCAGAAACTAGGTTGACATGTTGCATATCATCTCGACGATGCCATGATCTGCCATGGTCTATTCTCTGGGCTTAAGAGATCTGTTCTTTTTAATCTAGATTTTGTCAGACTCTCTGTATTTGTGCTGATATTTTTTTTTCGGGGGGGTAGGTTTTATCTTGATATTTTCTGTAATTTTGGTTGTTGTTAGTCATTTTTTTGTTTTTATTCGGCTCGGATCATGAAATTCTATTCTCTACCGAATGATCACCAAAAAGCCAATAAGACCAAATCACCAGATATTGCACAAGAACTCACGATCCAGGCATTGAAAAGCATCCAAAGCATAGCCGACATAAATGTCCTTCAACATATCATTTCCATCCAATAGGTTGCCTCCGCAGATGCAAATATCTACCGGTTCAGCCGCACCCAGATGCAGTCATTATTATCGTAGACAACTGTTGTACCACGCCTACCTGTGCCAACAATGTGCTGGACTTTCACATGCTGCCAGCACATAATGCATACGGACATGTTGTATCTCACAACTTACATAGAGCAGTCAATAATCATCAATAACACTCCACACTATGCGCATTTCTGGCCAGCGTCGGCCAGTCCTCCCCCAATACCAATAGGCTGCCTATTACCAGGCCCGATACGATACCAAAGACCAAATAGACCGCCTGTCGTCGCCTTGGCATGGATATCATCCTTCAGAGACCACTACTTTGTAGAGACCAATAAACCGTTAGTGGCCGTTGCACCGCCCAAAGGACCACAGGCGACAAGCCCAGACTGTTGTAAATTGTTACCCGATACGGATTATTGATCAATATTTCGATTGAGTATTTGATTCTTTTGTTCTTCGAAATCATCTGAAGAGAATCTTCGTATTGATAGTTGATATCATGCAATGATTACATAAGAAACAAAAATGAAGTTGAAAGCCGTCGCACCTTCTGTTTCAATCGCGACTGCCCGTTGTGGACGACGCATGCAGGTGGCAGTTGAGACAGGCAATGACATCACTAACACCGACTTGCCGAACCCGAGGATCACTGGGGAAGGAGCGATCAGCAACCATCAAGGCAGGTACGCCCAAATCAGACACCACCACCAACGAAGTAATTGCGAGGCATACAACTACTGAGTATCAAGGATAACACTGCAATTATCAGAATAAAAAGGAGATAATAAACCCGAGAAGCAATACCAAACAGGACAAAAGACTCGAGAAAGAAGCAAGAAGCGACAAAGAAATGGCCTAGAACCGCCCTGCAGGTTGGCTGAGCGGACCCGCTTTTCCGGGCCATTCCACAGTGGTACTAATACGATGATTAGGGAAAGAGCGAGCTAGGTGACGTCCGAGCTTCCCTGCTGCCATGCCATGCTATTTCCATATCCGTGCAGCTGTGTTTCTAGGCGCGAAAGAAGTCCAAGTCAATATTGCTTTCATGCGTGGAGAGATAGACCCGACACAACATCTATATACTTTATAATTCCTGGGAGCTCTCTTCCATCTTCATCTGCAATGACTTCCTAAGAGTGCCGACAGCTCCCCGGCACCGACAGTCAGCGTCAACATCAACATCCTCGGCAGCGACCTCCTATCTTTTTTGTCGCCGGCATCGCGGACTCGATTTCTTGGATTTTCTGATTCTAGACTGATATCACCTGGTTATTATTTTGAGCATCATTTTTGAGTATTTTCTTGGCCTATAAACACCCTACATCATGGTCCTCAACACGGCCACGGTCTCGCTGGCCGTCACGCCAAAAGTCATCTCGACCTTTTTCTCACATGTAAGACAAGCAGACAAGAGAGAGACAGCCATCTACAGACACATCCTGACAGACAGTACCTCAACCGCACACCGCGCAAGGAACGCCCGACGGCCCATCTGCCCTACGACCAGGGCTTCCACCTCGTGCGCGCCTTTCTCACCTATGCATCCCACCACACCGTCGAGGAGGTCCAGGCCTTCATGTCTCAATGGGTCCCTGCTCCGTCCTGGATCCGCCTCGAGCTGGTGACCATTAGCGACGACCACCTGGCCCGTGCCGCTGAGATTCTCGAGGTCCAGCTCGGCCCCGAGGGCATACGCAAAGTCGGCGGCCGCAAGTGGTGGCAGTGGCGCAAGCCCAAGAGCGCCCTTGAGGCCGAGTGGATCGAGATGAAGAGCCTCTACGCCGAGCGCCGCCGCCAAGACCCGGCCGGAAAACCCGCGCGCCGCGTCATGTTCTACGTCCACGGCGGCGCCTACTACATGGGCAGCGTCGACGAGCACCGCTATCAGCTGCAGCGCCATGCCCGCAAGCTGCGAGCCCGCGTCTTCGCGCCGCGTTACCGCCTCGCACCCCAGTTTCCCTTCCCTTGCGGCATGCACGACTGCCTCGCTGCGTACCTGCACCTGCTGAGCTTGCAGGACAACGACGCCAGCACAATCGTGCTGGCGGGCGACTCGGCCGGCGGCGGCATGGTCCTGTCTTTGCTCGTCATCATGCGCGACCAGGGCATCCCGCTGCCAGCGGGCGCCATCCTCATCAGCCCGTGGGTCGACCTGACTCATTCGTTCCCCAGTCTGACTGTGGAGTGTCCCATGGATTACATCCCGTCGCACGGCTTCCACCAGCGGCCATCGATGGCGTGGCCGCCCGCGTCCGAGTCCGTGCTGCGCGACATGCACGCCAAAAACAAAAAGGCGCGTGCCGGATTCAAGGCCGACCGTGCCAAGACAGGCGCCGAGGACATTCTGTTCACCTCTCCCCTGCTGAGTATGGATATGGTGGAGGAGGAGGCGGCGGCTCGCGCCATGTTTGCGGCCAACAACCTCAAGTTCATCGACGACTGCAACGACGACGGCAAGCCCGAGACCATCGAGGTCAACGAGCAGATCCAGCTCTACACCACCAACAACATGCTGGACCACCCGCTCGTGAGCCCGGCGCTGCAGCCAACACTCGGTGGCCTACCGCCCTTACTGGTCATTGTCGGCGGCGGCGAGATCCTGCGCGACGAGCAAATGTTTATTGCCCACAAGTGTGCCGACCCGGCCAAGTACGCACCCGCCTCTGCTGCCACCGACCCAGAAGTGCGTTCGCTTGTCGACAAGTACCCGCCCACGGACGTCCAGCTGCAGGTCTGGGACGATTTGTGCCATGTTGCCCCGACACTGAGCTTCACACGGCCCGCCAAGTACATGTACCGGTCGATTGCGCAGTTTGGTACGTGGGCGCTGTCCAAGGCGCAGAACACAGAGATGGAAGCCATTGACGACGACGATATGTCTGTCATCTCCAGCTCTAGCTCTGATCACGGTGGCGATACGGAGGACGGCTCTGCTGCAGATGCCGACGCAGATGGCACACAAACAGCCGAGAGTGCTACCAACGGCAGCGTCCACGGCAACGACACACTCAAGCCGCAGACCAATGCCAGCTCGGAAAAGCCTGCAAACATTGGCAACGCCATTGGACGCGCGGGCGATCCTCTGCCGGCATTCACCGACCACATGATCCGCCAGCGTGTCACCCGGCACGGCGACGTCTACCCCCTGGCGCCTGCAAACGAGCTGCCTGGCCCTCGCATGGCCCTCGAGCATCCTACCTGGGTCGGCATCCCCAAGCGTGGACCTGTGCATGCCTGGACCAGCGCAAAAAGGCAGTGGGATTCGCGGTACTCGCGCGACCGCAGCCGTGCCCTCAAGAAGAGAATGGAGAACGCGGCTGTTGGCTTCGAGTCGTTTGGCCCGGGCGAGCACCCGCCGCCCAGCTCGCTGGCTGCCCGCATCAAGATCGGCGAGGATCTGTCGGACAAGAGCCCGCCTAAGCAGAACCACGGCATGGCCCTGTGGTCTCTCTGGGGTAGCAAGCACGACGAGACCACGGTCGAGCGCGAGGAAGAGGCCGAAGAGGCGGGCGATGCCGGCCGCAAAGACCCCCGGGCGGGCAACAAGACCCGGACCAAGAACCGCAGCCGCAGCCGCAGCCGCAGCCGGTCTCGACGGGCCAAGACGCAAAAAGACAAAGAGTCTGAGCCCGAGTCCGTTCCAGCAGTACCGTCTATCCCGCAAGCACAGCCGGACGCCGCCGAGGCGAGCAAGGTCAAGGCCGAGATCGAGAGCGACGCCAACGCGCCTCTGTCCGTCGGCGGCACTCCCCTCAAGGCGCACGAGTCTACCTACATTGGCGCCTCGGGCAAGCGGCCGTTTGTCGGCGGCATTGCATCGCCCTTCTCGCTCAACAAAGAGGCCGACTCGGCCAGCATGGTGACGCTGCACTCGACGTCGGCCGGCACGGGGACCACGGCCACGGGCGAAGTCGCCACGATCGAGGCGCGGTAGTGTGGCTTCTTCCTGCATCTCCCGTGGCACGAGATCCTCAGGTTTTTGACCCTGCACCTTTTGTTTTGCATTATCTCATCCTTCCTTTGTCCTTTCTGTCCTACAATGTGCTATATGTTCTTCGTCTTCCGCTTTCTCTTTGTCATGATACACATCCTCGCATGGGCAATACGCATCTGCGCCATGAGCCATCGTTACCCCCCTCGCATTAATTAGCCTGTATAAATAGACTTGATATCATTCACATCCCGTGTATCTTTCTGCGCTTGAGTTGAATTCGTATATTGATATGCCGCCCTCATGGTGTAGTCGTACATGGCTTGTGCCTTTGATTTCGTTTTAGTAAAGCAACGCTGATATGATCCCCTTCTCCCCTTCTATTGATTTATTTTCTCTTCGTCCTAATCCCTCAGTCCAGACCGTTCTCGGCCTTCCAGCGTGCCAGGTAGGATGCCGGGTTGCGCGGGCTGTTGACCTCGCCCTCGGCGCTCGGGAACACACCAAACACCGGCCGTATCCGCTTGCTCACAAACGGTGTGAGCTGTTCGTTAGTTGTATCCTGTATTCACTGAAGAACTGACTGAAGACCTACCTTGAAATCCTCTAGTGATGGCACGACGTAGGTGCGCACCTTGGCATACTCAATCATGTAGCCACCGCGCTTTGTGTGTGTACCCATCCGGCCTGTCCGGGTACCCTTGTAGTAGCCCTTGTTGACGTCCTTGACCGTCAGCCGCAGCTTGCGGAACGGCCGCATGAAGAGAATATCCGTGGCGCGCATTGTGAGGCTGTGATGTGGTGATTCGAGAAGAGGAAGACGACGATGATGTCGAGGAGTGGTGTATCGCTGGTTGTCCGGCTAGTTGTATTTCCGGATATAGAGAGTGGTTGATAGTGTAGACGCAAGAGAAGATATGTCCAGTGTCGTAACAAGACGCTGCCAATGCTATTCCGAGATGCTCGCCGTGCTGCTGGATTGCTTCATTTTTCCAGTGTCGTCCCGAATTGGCTTTACTGGGAAGAGACCCACATTACTAAGAAAGGCGGTGAGTGACTCCCAGCTTTCGACCCCTGCTCGAGCGTTGAGCACGCGCCCAATTACAAGCGCCTATGACCGCCAAAGAACGGCAGAAACCCCACTGAAAAAAAGTTTCCCATTCTGCTAGGCAAAGGCCCAAGAAGGCAGAAAAAGTTGGACGGCAGAAAAAAGATTGAAACGAGAACACGCATATCGACAGCAATCAACGACGTTTCGGACGACTTTGACGACACCCGTCTTTGACGAACTCTCAAGACGAAGGACTTCCGAACTCACAAACACACACTACCGACAATATGCCGGGTCGCCAGGCCCACGGGCGGCCGTTGCTGGCAAACCCCAACAAGAAGCGGAAGAGCGGCGGCGGTGCAAAGAAGAGCAATGGCGGTGGCAGTGCCAGCGGCAGCGGCGGCGCTCCCCTTAGCTCACGTACGGCCGGCGGTGCGCCCAAGACTCGCCAGGGTGGCCGTGTCGACGTCATGGCCCTTGCCGAGAAACAGATTACCGAGCGCCGCATGAAGGGCGTGCGCACGCGTGACCTGCAGATTGACCGCGACTCCAAGCGCCGGCGAGGCGATGACGACGACGAGGAGGACGAGGAGGATGACGAAGACGACGAGGAACAGCAGGGTGGCGCCTCAAAACGGAGGCGGCCCAACAACGACGGCGACAGCTCCGACGAGATCCACAGCGACAGCGACGGCAACGAGTGGCGCGAGGGTGTCGGTGCCGACGACGACGACTCGGAGATTGACAGTGACGAGGCTTTTGGCGACAGCGACGACGAGATGTTTGACGCCTTTTCCTTCCGCGGCAGCACAGCCAACCAGCAAAAGCCCAAGAAGGCCAAGAAGCCAAGAAAGGCCGCCGACGAGTTTGACGGCTTCGACAACCCGAGCGACTACTCTGACGAGGATGTCGGTGACGACGGCGAAGAGCTCGGCGACGACGCTATCGACCTGGCTGCGGCCCTCGATATTGTGTCGTCCGACGAGGACGAGGCTGGCGAGGCCAGCGCCAAGGCACGGAAATCGAAAAAGGCAAAGAAGAGCAAGTCCAAGAAGCAGGCCGACTCTGACGACGACATGTCTGATGCGTCGGCTACTTCGCCCCAGTCTGGCTCCGGCTCGGACGACTCGGACGATGCTAGCGACGAGTCCATCTCCGGTTCCGAGAGCGACGACGAGGATAGCGATGAGGAGAGCGACGAGGATGAGGACGACGACGACGAGGGTGTCTTTGCCAAGTCGGATGCCCTCAAGAGCATCGCCTCGGCCTACGCTGGCGACGACAGCGACGAGGAGGACAGCGACGCCGACATGGCCGACTCGTCTGCCAACCCCTACAAGTTTAACGCCTCTCTCGGCGCCCTCACCACCAAGGACCGCAACCTCAAGAAGTCTCTCAAGGCCACCGCCACCTCGTCCTCGGACAAGACCCTGAACGTGCCCCTGCTGCCCATGCAGCAGGATGAGAAGGAACGTGTTGCTGCCGCCGGCAAGGCTCACGAGACCCTCGACCGCTGGACCGACACCGTCAAGCACAACCGCCGCGCCGAGCACCTGACCTTTGACGTCGCCGGCTCGCTCGCCTCAACCGGTCTCGACACCACCACCCTGACCAACATCAACTCGCAGAAAAACGCCCAGACCGACCTCGAGCGCACCATCCTGTCCATCATGGAGGAGAGCGGCCTCGGCGCGCGCGAGCAGGAGGATGCCCGCCACCAGGAGAAGCTGCGCAAGCAGCAGGAGCTCGCTGACAACCCGCCTGTGCTGTCGCCCGACGAGCTCAAGGCCCTAATCGGCCAGAAGCGCCGCGAGCGCGAGCTCAAGTCGCAGGAGGTTGCGCGCGCTAAGCGCATCAAGAAGATCAAGTCCAAGGCCTACCGCCGTGTGCACCGCCGCGAGCGCCAGCGTGCCGAGCAGATGCTGGCCGACTCGGACGCCGAGCACGACAGCGATGGCAACGCAGACTCGGACGCCGAGCGTGAGGCCCAGCACCGCCAGCGCGCCATGGAACGCATGGGCTCGCGCCACCGCGACAGCAAGTGGGCCAAGAAGGGCAAGGGCACGAACCGCGCAGCATGGGACGAAGACTACCGCGCCGGCCTCGTGGACATGGCACGCCAGGACGAGGAGCTGCGGCGGCGCGTTGACGGCGCCGGTGTCGGCGGCAAGGAGGTTGGCAAGGGCGGCGATGACGACGAGGATGACGACGACGACAGCTACGGCGAGGAGAGCGATGATGACAAGTTCCGCGAGCGCACCAAGCAGAAGCTCGAGGCACTGTCGTCCAAGGGCGAGGAGCCCAAGGGCCTGATGGGCATTGCGTTCATGCGCAAGGCCGAGGACGCGCGCAAGAAGGAGAACGACGACGCTGTCGCCGAGATCATGCGCGACCTGAACCGCGGCTCCGACGACGAGGACGGCGACCAGGTCTTGTTTGCACACGACAACAAGGATGACGAGGACGCTGTTGTTGGCCGCCGCACCTACGGCCCTGTTGCCGGTGCTGGCGCTACCGCCGCCCAGGTCCAGCAGCGCGCCAAGAAGTCCAAGGCTTCTGTTGAAGACAAGACCCCTGCCCCTGTTGCTCCCGTTGCGCCTGCTGCGCAGTCCTCGGGCTTCGCTGAGAGCACCCCCCGCGTTCCTACCAAGGTGTCCGCACCCGGCGACGCCGGCTCGTGGACTGTTGTCCCCAGCAAGAACGCCAGCAAGAAGAAGGAGCCCAAGTCGAGCAAGCTCACCACCGTGGCCAACTCGGACTCGCTGGCTGGTGTGACCACAGACGGCCGCCTTGTTCTTGAGGCTGTCGTCGACGATGTGCTGGAGCAGAACGCTGTCGCGCGTGAGCGTGCCGCTCTGGCCAAGTCTGCCCCGGCCCCGGCACAAAACGGCTATGCCTCGGACACGTCGTCGTCGGGCTCGGACAGCGAGGACGACGCGGGCCCGCGCACGGGCGGCGGCGCCAGCGTGAGCCGCGTGGACAAGAACGGCAATGTCGTGCAGTTCCGCGGCCAGAACGAGAAGCTGCTGCTCAAGGCGCTGGGCGAGGACCACGCGGCGGCGGAGTTTGCAGCCGAGAAGGTGCGGCAGGCGGCCGAGGAGGCGGAGGCGTGGGAGGAGGAGCGCAGCCTGGGCAAGAAGAAGAAGAACGAGTTCATGTCTGGCTGGGGCTCGTGGACGGGCGACGGCCTGTCGAAGCGGACGATCAAGGCGCAGGAGGAGAAGAAGGCCAAGATGATGGACGTCAAGGGCGAGAAGAAGGCGCTGGACAAGAAGATTGCGGGCCGCAAGGACGCGAAGCTGGAGCGGGTGATTATCAGCGAGCGGCGGGTGCGCAAGACGGAAAAGTACCTGGCATCGACGCTGCCGCACGAGTTTGAGACGCGCAGCCAGTACGAGCGGTCGCTGCGGCTGCCGGTCGGCCCCGAGTGGTCGACGACGTTTGCGTTCCAGGATGCGACGAAGCCGCGCGTGCTCAAGAAGCAGGGTGTTGTGCTGCCGATGTCGAAGCCTGCTCTGTAAGAGAGGCAGAGGCAGCGAAAGGAGCCAAAAAGTAATGGGATGGCGTTTGTGCGTTTTGCGTTTCAGTGTATTTCTTTCTTGGGTCATCGTACATAGCAGCATAAAAGCATAGCTGAGCATTTGATTATCACAAAAGCAATTCAAGATATAGACGATACAGCAAGCAATGTGGTGAACCGGGCCAAAATATAGATTGTGACTATGTATACAAGCGTACCTGAACCGATACGATACCCCAGAGTTGCAGAGTAGCAAAAAAAGATGTAAACCAAAACTAATAGTACAAATGAAAAAGGCAGAACGAAGAAAGACTCCAAAGATGTATTCTGAGCGACCAAGAAAAGACAAAACTAAAGACAAATAGAAAGCGGCAGCTGATGCCAGTGTAGATCGTATTTTATATAGGAAAGGGATGGACTTAGGGTACTCAAACCCAGACTCAAGACAGTTTACACACCCATGAGCGTGTAGAAGCTGCCCATGGCCTTGTCAAGAGCATCGCCGGGGCTGACGTAGAAAGCCAGGGCAATGATGACGTAGAGACCAACGAGCATGGCACCCTCGAGGTAGTTGCTCTTGCCGTCCTGGACCGTGTACGCAACGACAACGACGCTGATAGCGAAAACGACAGTCTGGAAGCTCTCGAAGCGCAGAGTCATGGGCTGGTCGAGGATGAGCCAGGCGACAATAACAAGGGCGGGGGTGACGAGCAGGGCGATCTGGATGCTGGAGCCGAGAGCGACACCGAGAGCGAGGTCCATCTTGTTGCGGGTGGCGACGACACAGGCCGTGACGTGCTCGGCGGCGTTACCGACAATGGGCAGCAGGATGAGACCGATGAAGCTCTTGGAGATCTTGCCGGAAGCGACAATCTCGTCGATGCTGTCGACGAGGTACTCGGCGCAGAAAGAAACCAGCAGGGTGACGACAACAAGAACAGCACCGGCGGACCAGGGGCTCATGTGCTCCTCCTCCTCCTCGCCGGCAGTGGACGAAGCGTCGTCGTCGTGCTCGTGGTCGCTGTCGAGGCCGTTGACAAAGGCAGACGGGGTGGCCTCGGGATCGAAGAGGTTGGCGTGGGTGCGCAGCTGGAAGTACAGGAAGAGCACGTAGAGGAACAGCAGGATGATGGAAGTGCCGCGCGAGAGCGACAGCATGGTGACGCGCTTGGCCTCCTCGTCGGCAGAGTCGTCAATGGCGCTGTAGAGGGTGGCCGGGATGATCAGCGAGGCAGAAGACAGAGCCATGAGCGAGCAGCTGGTCTGGGCGGTAGCCGAGGCGAAGCTCTGCTCCATGGCGCGACCGTCGGTGCCGCGCATGTTCCAGATGCCGCCGAGCAGGAAGCACATGCCGAGGACGAGCAGCAGGTTGGACAGGATGGAACCGAGCATGGAGGCCTGGACGACCTCGATCTGGCCCTGACGAAGAGCGACGATACTAACAATCAGCTCGACGGCATTGCCAAACGTGGCGTTGAGCAGGCCACCGAGAGACTCGCCCAGGCGGACCGAGATCTCCTCGGTGGCAAAGGACAGCACGGCTGCCAGCGGGATGATGGCGAAGAAGTTGAGAGTGAAGATGGTGGATGCGCCCCAGTCGAGGATGCCTGCGGCAATGCCAAAGGGCACAAAGACGAGGAGGATGTTGACGGGGCTGGAGTAGAGGGTGGCTTTGGTGATGTTGGCCGTGTGGGCGATGCTGCGCGCAACGCTGTTGGAGCTGTCGTAGCCGGGGGTGTGGTGCTTGTCAAAGAGCAGACGGTGGGTGAAGCTATGGTGGTGCGGGCTGACGTCCAGGGAGTGGTGGACGGGCTGGGCCGAGCCGCCGGCTAGGAGAGGAGCAGTTTCGCTGGAACCGGCAGCGCCGGCAGCGCCGGAATCGCCAGCGACTGTGCCATAGAGGCCGTTGGCGGCTTTCTGGACCTCCTTGCGGAAGTTGACTGATGCTGGGTCATTGTTAGCGCCATTGGCGTTGTCTTTTGGTGGTTGCGACATGGCGATGTGATGATTTGAGGTTGTAGAAGTAGAGAAGAAGAGAAAATCCAAAGGAAAATGGAAAATCAAAACAAGATGTAATATATCAAAAGTGGATGGGTATCAATTCGACGGGAAACAAACAAACGACGAAACAGCTAGTGACAGGGGGCAGAGTAGAGTAGAATTCGAGGTGGATATGATGTGGGATGAAAGGTATATAAGTGTAATAGATCTTGGTGTCGCAGCGATTGGTGTAACGCAGGGCAGAGGAGAAGGGGCTCAGTGTCTCAGTGTCTCAGTGAATGTCGAGTCGTCTCAGCCCATGTTGCGGCGGATGAGGTGGAATGACGAATATATGTAGAAAGAGCAGTGATGAGAGATCCGAGTGAGAAAGGTGGCTGAGGTGTTGAAAAAGAGGAAGTAGAATGCGACGAGGCGAAAGATGGGATAAAGATGGAAGATATCAAAAGGACGGTTGACGATATCAAAGTCCGAAAAGAGGCACTTCTTGGGCAGAGGGGTATATTGGATGCGACGAAAGGGAGAGTGCTAGATAAAGAGATATCACGACAGACTTGGGGTGATATTGCCAGAGTGATGGACAGCAGCGTACAAAGTATATACTCAGTACTGAGCAGCCAGCTCAGTCATGGGCAGAGCAATACTCGAGCAAAGTACAGTAGCTTGATAGACTGTCAAATCAAAGGAGGTCTTGGCAAGCTAGGGGCTTTTGGGGAAATAATGAAAAAGACATAAAGACAACAAAAGAAACAAACGACAAGACAAAGATGGGGGCTGGACTAGAGGCTGCGGTCGCCTGCCCAGACAATGGGAGGGCGAAGAAGAAAAAGTGAAACGAGTTACTTACAACCCATTGTGGTTTTGGAGTGTTCCGAATGAACAAGATATATATGTCGATGCTGTCGAGATGGTGTTGAGATGGTGTCGAGGGCGATTCGAAGAGATGAACAGTAATAACCGAGTGATATCAAGACAGCAAGATCGAGACAAATCAGACAGTCAACGGCAGTGGATCAACCGATAGATGCGGCTACTTCCCGAGTGTTTGCTGCTTGCTATTCCCAAACGGAACAATATTGAATATCTGTAGACGACGAAATGGATCAAGTAGCGGTCCAGGCCGGTGTGCAGCGGCGGTAAGCAAACTCAGACAATATTACCTGTACAGAGTAATACAGAAACTGAGCACGAGCAGATAGACCCAACAAGTGCAGAACAACTACCGAAAGAGGAGATGTTATTCTTCAAGGGTCCAATATCGGGAATATGCTCGGATGTGGTATCGATATCTGTTGGGCAATAGACTAGTGGCGGGCACGCGAGTTAGCATCTAGCAATGGTACGCACACGACCAGCAGAGATCGGATTAGGCATGAGACATCATGAAGATGCGGCCTTGAAAAGGTAGAGGCAGGGCAAGGATAGGCGTTGAACAAGACATCTTGGCATAGACAACAGCCAAGACCGACAAGACAAGGCAGCCAGGCGCTGAAATGCAGTGGCTATGGTGGTGGCGTGAATTGCCATTGAAAAAGGGCAAATGAGAGAAGCCAAAAGTGCATCTGATCGGCAGGAATATCACGATGTGCAAGGAGCGGACTCGGTCGGGGAGGGAGGTAAAGAATGTCTGGGCAGGCGAAAGTTGCAGTGGGCAGTGATGGAGGCTGTAATACAGAGGACTCTGCTCGAACAACGCTAGCAGTTGATGACAACTGACAAGGTTCAAAGATGCGAGCAAAGATCCCCTCAAAGATTCAAAGATGGGGGACGAGGCTATGCAGACGAGCCATTGTCGGCCAGTCTTGGTATGGTACACGGGGATGATTCCAACGGCGTTGCAGTGGGAGCGAAAGCGGTACGAGAGATGATAGATGAAGCGGAAGTGATAGATAACGATAGGGACAGAAATGATAGACGCCCAAATGTGACAAATGGCTCGGGCGTATGCATGGTGTGTTGTCTGAGCTTACCGTAGAGGTGTGTTGATCGAACTGCACAAGACAGATACGCTGCAAGAGATGATACAGACGAATAGAATGCCGGACAGCGAGAGGGTATGCTGGGTATGAAGGTGCACGAGTGCCGAGGAAACGTAAAACCTGAAGTGAAGCCAAAGACGCAACGAGACAAGGTCAAGCAGAAGCTTTGCCGAGCTACTAGTCCGTCAAGAGATTGTACAAGGAAGAGACGAGATGAAGGTCGGACACTAGAGTGCTTCGTAGTTCAATGTCGATTACAATGCTCTGTTGATAGCTAGGCGATGTCGACGATGTGGTCGTGATGGTAGATGAAGTCAAGATGAGATGCAGATGACAGCCAAGACACGCAGGACGAAATAGGGAAGGAAGCTATGACTACGTGCTCCGTATTTTGGTAAGAACCTTGAGAATTACAGCAGGAGCTTACGACATAGCTCAAACAAGGAAAGAGCAATGGAGCAGTTGGCAGCAAATTGGCCGATTGGCAAGAGCAACACGCGCCAGACTCCAGACAAGGAACCGCCGGGAAGTGGACGTGACATCAGGGAAGGACCATAGGAAGGGAGGAAGGAGCCACCGCGACGTCACTCTTTCTTTCTCTGTACTTCAGCGAATGTTTGAGACGAATGGCGATCGGGGAAATAAAATTAAATACAATATAATCCGAAAAAAGAAATATAGGCTCGCGTTCTCCATTTCGCTGCATGTCCATGGGTCTGGAGCAAATAAGACTTTTGTGCATATTATTGTGGGTCGAAAAAGAGGCAGCCGATGACCCACCTTTCAGTTTGAGTTTGCAGTATCACAGAATCTCTATGTGATACAGCTGTCTGCACATCGTGGTGCAGAGCTACAAGCTTGAACTCTTCAAAGCCAAGGACCGAGATACTGATGCTAATGTCGTGATACTAGGTTATTGCTTTGGCGGCTGGAGTCTGCGCACGAAGTATTGCGATTATCTGATTTCAGTAGTCTTTGATCTTAGATCGTGACATTTGAGATTAGCTGAGAAAAATCGTTCGGAATGATGGGCAAGCTGCCATATGATGATCAACGACAGAGAGAGCAAGAAACCACGCAGTCAATGTTTGTACAGAGTGGTTGTTGAAACAGAGCCGTCGACAACGAAAATCACAAAACGAAACACTTCACCGTCGCCAGCACAACCTTTTCGATGCCAAGCGTGGCTGAGCCTGCGACCTGAGCTCTCTGCATGTACTATTGTATTCTAGAGTCCTTCTTTCACTCTGTCCGCCCACTGTTCTGTCTGCTCTGTCCATTGATAGAGACTGCGAAACTGCACATGGACTTCAGTACTCAGTACAGTTATTGTGGGTCGATCTAGCCGCACCAGCGCCCAAAACGCGGGAATGAGCTAGTCCTGGCCTGGCTTGGCACCAGGAGAGTCGGTCTGCCGATTATATTGCTCGGACTGGAGAACACGCTGCAGTGGTTTCATGACAGTCTTCTTGTTTGTCGCATTACCTGCCCTCATATGGATAGATGCTCTCCACCATGACAAAAAAACGCGGACGGTTGTCTTAAGGATTACAGTGGGAGACCGTCCGCGTTATTTTGTCTAGGCGGAGATGCTGCACAAGTGAGCAGACGCGTGTTCACCATTCAAGAGGAAGAGAAACGGTCTGACGACACATTCATCCCGACTATATTCCACATGACACTGCCCATCTCTGATCCAGTCAAAGAACTAAAGGTGCACCGGGCAACCGCCCAAATGCCAGTACTAAATGCCTCACTGCCTGAATATCATCACCTAATGCAATCCATCAGGGCAATAGGCAAAGGCAAATACAGTGAGGTCGCCGGGCGCAGTCTTCACTTTTGGCTTGGCAGCACCCGTTGCATGCGATTTGTCCTATATTGCAAATTATGTAGAAAGTAGAGAGTAAATACACTGAGCCAAGACTCTTGGCCGGCGCCAGTCTCGCCCGGACAACAGCAAATCCCGTGCATCAAGCCCGAAATCCATTCTCCTAGAGGTGTTGCATCTTGCCTCCCGGCGCAGTCAGTGACGACAGTCACGAGCCTATGAGCCACTGGCCAAGACTGATTTGTTAGCATAGCCACGGCAAGTAACCGAAAACGAGGTCATAGGGGTATCAAAGACATCGTCAAAACAGATTAAAAATGAACAAAGAAAAGAGAAACTCACCGGCTGCATAACTCAGATACCATGTCCGGCTGGCACCGCCGTCGAGCCAGCTCGCATTGAAGTCGGGCTGGCTGAAAAACTGAAACGCTGCCTTGGCGTCCAGCGTCGCGAGGTTGCCGTACAGGATCCCGCGCCATCCGCCGGGCACGTCGGCCTTGCCATCCGCAAAGATGTCGTCCCACTCCTGCTTCACATACGACGGAGGCCGGAAGTATGGCGAGCACGGCAGCAGCGGGATCATGTGGATGCCGTGAATGTACTCGGGCGCGTTGCCAAAGTACGTCGTGTGGTCGATCTTGTTCTCAAACATGATGCCCGCCACCTGGTTGCCCACGAACCCAGACGGCTCTACGTCGTTGCCTTGCTCATAGTAGTAGTAAGTTTGAAGTGACCGTGCCTGCACGGCCAGCATCAGGTTGGCGCGCGCCTCGAGAACTGCATCGCCCTTGGCCATGCCCCAGAGCTTGAGCGCATACACCGACATCGCATCCTCCGAGCTAGACTCTTGGTCTTTGCCATCCATAGAGGCAAATAGGCCGTGCGCCCAGCTGTGTCCGTGGTACCAGTCGAAGCTGCGGAACACGGGGAACAGCTTGTCTTTTGCGGTTGGGTTGGCATAGTCGCGCACCAGCGTATCGACGTACGCCGCGTTCGCGCCCAGCCACGACGCGTCCAGGTGCGCAATCACCGCGCCCGCGTACACAAAATACCCATAGTGGAAGTGGTGGTCGTTGTAGTACGAGTTGCCAAAGTCCACATTCGGGTCGTTGAGCGTGTACGAGGCCGTCGATACCACGCCGCCCCATGTGCTTTCATAGACCAGAGGGTGAATCTGCCGGTTCTCTGTAAAGCGGGCAAACGACTCTTTAAGCTTGGCCAGCCCGTCTGCCGCCGTCGCCTTGTCGTTGAGCAGCTCTGCCACGGCCAGGACAATCGATGCAAACTTGGCTAGCCCCTTGCCAGAGTAGTACATCGAGTCCAGGTCCGTCTGGGCATTCATGTCCTGCGAAATCTCCTGGCGCGCAATGTTGAGAATCGTCTCGTGCGAGCCCGCCGACAGGCTGTTGACTGTCTTTTTGGATTCGGGGTTCCACGGAAGGAAGCCTAGGTCGGTAGGAAGCTCGGGCTCGACCATGGTCCACGAGTCGGCCAGCACGGCGCGCGCACTGCCCTTGGTGGTGGTCTGCATCCCAATGTTCTGCACTGCTGCCTTTGTCTTGTCATCAAACGATGCATAATGGTGCGGAAGCGCAAACATGAGCAGCGGCGAGCTCGACTGAAATGAGGTGTCGTTGGCCACATCTGTCTTGCTGTACGTAAACGTGTATGTGCCGGCGGACCCGTCAGAATTGACCTGACCCGAGAGCGACACGCCCGTAGCATACACACCGGCCGCTTTGTCGTAGCTTGCAAATCCCTGCGACGGATCCAGCACGCGAGCCATCTGGATCGAGCCGCAGAAGCCGCTCTGTGCCTGCAGAGATGTCGGCGTGTTCTGCTGCAGGTCGATGGCAGGCGATCCGGCCTTGCTCCGCGCATAGATCACCCATGTGGAGTTGTCGTTCATCTGCACGGCATAGCGTTGTACGCCCGGCTTGAGACCGTCGCACTTGGAATCGACTGACAGGAACGCCTGTGCACTGCGAATCAATGGACACGCTCCGTCATACAGTCCCGTCACGAAACCCTGACCCTGAACCAATGGAAACTGAATGGTGGGAGCTGCGTCGACACCACCTGCACGCAGACTAACCATGGTGGACATGTCTGTCTGGTTTTCCGTAGTCATGACCGTCGTGTTGGTGAGCTCGGCGGCATCGAGGACAAAGTTTTGAAGCACGGGCGGGCTGAAAAAATAGCCATTGGGACTGCTGTGGTGGTGGCAGGGCCCGTCCGTTGGCCCAAACACCCGCATTTCCGGCATCACGTACGACACCGTCAAGCCCCATCCGCTCGTGGGAACTCGGCCCTTGGTCCAGGATACAGAGTACGGCATCATGTACGCCGGATAGTCCTGGTCTCCAAGCATCAGGTTTGCGTAGAATTTGTTGGTCTCAATCGGACCCGACGCCTTGCGGCTGTCGGGCGTAGTCCCCAGTGGTTTCTGGGGGTGGTCCGGACGGGACTTGATCGCTGCCGGCAGAGCACCGGCCTCGGCCTCTTGGTAAATGGGTGTTGAGAAAAGATCCATACTGCCTATTGCTGGAAACGGAGTTGCGGGGGGTTTACAACCGCAACGGCGGGAATGGTTCGAGTGAGTGTAGTCGTTTCTATTATGGTGCAAATTGGATATTGGCAAGTCTCTCAATTCTCGTGATTCTCGTAATCTTTCACGGCCCAAGTCTGTACTGCGAAGTGAAGGCGGGATTTCGCGAGTTATATCAGACGTGGCGGCGTGGGCTGGAGTGACATCATGGCGAATGGGGGAGCTGAAAGGCGTAGTGGATGCCGGCGACGCAAGGAGGCCCAGCGCGAGGTAGAGCGTGGCCCTTAGCATCCCCATCCTCGCTCTGAAATCTGATTGGATACGGCACTAACACCGCTACCGTGAGATCTGCTGTATAACTCTGCAATGCAGGTAGTGTCGTCTAAGCCGAGACAACAGTGATATGCAGATCTTGAAATCATCCTGCAAGAGATGGAGATGCTTGTTATATACGACATATGGCTTGCCTTGGTTTGACGATGACTTGCAGATGGATCGCGACGGTGTCGTGGGAAGGGCAGGGTGGCGCAAGGCCAATGCTGCCGAGACGAGACAACAGATGATCGAGTGTGGCAGATGACTGGAAAGCTAGGAAAATAAAGGTGAACAGGATTCCGCATGTAGATTAGAGACAGATGTGTTGATGGGAATTCAAGGTGTAGATGGTCAGGAGAGGCCAGCGTTGCGATGTCTGGTACCTATTCGGAGGTGCCTTCCGCATTGATCTAGACAAGGCTATCCGCATTGCCGAGAGGGAAGGAACGATGTGTAGATAGATGCCTTGCAAGGCAAATCCCGTCACCTTTAAGTGCGTAAAGCTTAAAGTGTAGAGACATCACGGTGAGCCGAATTAGGAAAGACTGGGGGGAGTATCCAAATGGGAAGGATCGCATGGTCACCTGCCATCTTCGTCACATCATCATAGCCTCTAGCATCCAAACTGCGATGCTTACCTAATTGACAGATAAAGTTTATGACGTCTATGCATACTTTACCATGGTCATTTACAAGACTGAGCACGTTTGCAGAGCAGGTGCCTGAGCCATGTGGGTGTTTCAGTACCCCAACGTCGTAGTCGATGCATTCACGAGGCCATGCGACAGCACCACTACGGCACGTTGATATCGATCCACCGATGGCAGATGGTTCAAAGATGATGACTGATGACTGATGAATGAATGACTGGATAGACTGGATATAATGGGTGTAATGTACATATTGTGTCGTCATAGAGAGAGAGAGACAGACAGTAAAAAAGACTGAGATATCCTGTTCAGTGGTGGTGCTGTTTGATACACCATTTCTTGGGTTGTTTCTTTCGCACCGGCGGGTCAACCTCCATAGGTTCTGGCCGTGGAGTGTGTCGTCTTGTGTAGGAAGTCGGGGCTTCTGGTTCTTCACTGGCAGGTGTGATATCGTTGTCCAGCTCCATTGCTTCTTGCTCGGGGGGTTCTTCCACTGGCTCATCGTCATGTTGTTTACGCTTGATCTGCCACTTCTTTGGCATGACACGCTTTGCCGGTGGCGATGGCTGTTTTGTGTTTTCCATTGGCCCGTCGTCCTCGGCTTCTCGCTTGATCTGCCACTTTTTAGGCTGTGCTGATCCGGCCTCAGTGCTCAACGACCTGAACTGGTCCGCGGCCGCGCAGTGCTTGGATATGCCGTTCTTGGCCTCGCGACGACACGCGCGCACAATCTCCTTGTCTAGCACCCAGGGCTTGTTCAGCGTGTCGCACGCAAATGCGTTGGCCTTGGTCCAGAATGCGACTTCCTGCTGCGTACTATGCAGCACTTTGTGTTTGTTAGTTTGAAGCTGCAAGAATCTGCGATTTGTAGTCGAGTATTCAAAGAGCTGGAGATGGCCCCGTGCCTCAACTACTTTGTCAACCAGTTCGGAACCCCTGATGACCTGTTCGTCTTCCTTTGCTATTGAGTCTGCTCTCAATGTATCATATCCCGGTGCCCTGTTGTTTTGTTTCCTTGGCTGCTCGTAGGGCAAGATACACTCGATGGTGAATCCGGAGCCGTCGTCAAGGGTGAATATATCACGGCTGCCTTTTTTCTCAACGGCGAGGACAAAGCCGCAGATTCTAACCCATTGGATTGGGTGGTTCAGGTGGAAGAAGATATTCTGGCCTGGCCGTGTTAGCTGCTGTCTGCCTGTCTGCTGCATGGTTGTCCTCCGGGAGATCCTCACCTTCAAAGGCGTCATACTCGTCGAGGCGCACGAGATCGCGCGCGCGCATGGGGCAGTACTTGTTAAACGTTGGTGACAGATGGAAGCAATACTGGTGGTAGTGCGTTGGCTTGTCAGGCACCGTCACCGTCACCGTCTGGTCGATGTTCGCTGTCGATTTTGATGCCGACGTTGACGCCGCAGCGTCCGGCGGCAACGGCGCGGCCTCGGTCATGGCATGGCCGGGTCAAATTATGTTGGTAATTGGGTTGGAAACAGTTATATCCAATAATTGTAACATTAATCCAAGACTGCCTCGTCGCGACGGGATAGATGCATGGTGTCTGCTGAGATGGCCCGAGGCGATGATCACGTAAGTAAATAGGTACAGGCTGCCCCGCTGTTGATTGAGCAACCACTTTAGCAGCACACGCGCTAATACTTAGTGCGAACTGCCGCTGCCACGCGCTGACCGCGTCTACGCGTCTTTGATTTTCTGGATTATGTCATCTTGACAGTTCAACATTCAACACCACAAACTTCTTCAGATCAACTTGGGATTCAGGCTTGTGTTTAGTTCAACGACTTCAAAGCTATCCACACTTTCAGCTACATACCCTTCGACATACTCTTCAAAAACACGCCACACACACAATGTCAGACTCCGAGTACGACTCCGAGCACGAAGAGGACCTCCTCGACGCCGGCGAGCCTCCCGCCACCATCGACCCGTATGCCGTCCTCGGAATCGACCGCGCCGCTACTGCCGACCAGGTCCGCTCCGCCTACCGCAAGACCGCGCTGCGCTGCCATCCCGACAAGGTCGCTCCCGAAAAGCGCGACGAGGCCCACGCCCAGTTCCAGGAGGTCGCCTTTGCCTACGCTGTTCTCTCGGACGAAGCACGCCGCAAGCGCTACGACGAGACCGGCTCGACGGCCGAGTCTGTTGTCGACAGCGAGGGTTTTAGCTGGTCCGACTTTTACCGCTCGGCGTTTGCCGATGCCATCAACCCCAGCGCCATCGAGACGTTTGCAGCCAAGTACAAGCTGTCGGATGAGGAGCGCGACGACGTCATCAAGGCGTACACGCGCCACAAGGGCAATATGGACGGCGTTTACGAGACAGTGATGCTGAGCAATGTTTTGGAGGACGACGAGCGGTTCCGCAAGATCATTGACGACGCGATTGCGGCAGGCGATGCCAAGGCGTTCCCGCGCTACACCAACGAGACTGCGGCGGCCAAGCGTGCGCGCAAGGCGGCGGCCAGCAGCGAGAGCCGCGAGGCCGAGGAGTATGCCAAGGAGCTGGGCGTGCACGACAAGCTGTTTGGCAAGGGCAAGAGCAAGGGCAAGGCTGAGGAGGTTGAAGAAGAGGGCATATCTACGAGCCCGAGAAGGGCTAAGAAGGGCGGCCAGGCCAAGGCCGCTGCTGGAACTGGAAAGAAGGGCAAGGGAAAGAAGGCCGAAGATGACCAGGCCGGCCTCGCAGCACTGATCCGCGGCCGGCAGCAAGATCGTGCCGCCTCGTTCCTCGACAACCTGGCGGCCAAGTACGGCGCGACGGAGCCGAAGAAGAAGGGCAAGGGTGGGAACAAGCGGCAGGCCGACGAGGCCGAGGAGGAGCCGTCTGAGGAGGCCTTCCAGGCGGCAGCAGCACGGCTGAAGAGCGGTAAGAAGGCTCGCCGTTGAATGTGTTGGTGTGTTGGTAGTTGTTCTTCTCGGTTGATGGTGAAGCATCATGACATGGTTTGGTCTGGGTGGCGGTTACACAGCATTTGGCATTTCTAGCACGGCGTTTTGGTTTTGTATTGGAGGAAAAGAACGGAATAAGCAGATCGTAGCTTCGGAAATATATTGAGATTTTTATTGGTACTTTTATCATGCACACGTTGACGTCGTGATGCTGGTGGTGATACTGGTGTTGAGGCGTGACGGCCGATGCCGCGAAAAGTGGGACCGCGAGAGCTATCTCAGAGCTAGCGACCTGTCAACCCTCCAACGCCTGCCTTTACATATACTCTTCAAACAGCTCCTAAATCACAAATAAAATGCCAGAAGACCGCCATACCGAATACATGCGCCAGGCCCTCGCGCTGGCTCGCCTGTCGCCACCCAAGCCGTCCAACTACCGCGTCGGCGCCGTCCTAGTCGGCGAGAGTGAGAACGACGATGACGACTCTACGCACGCCATCTCCACCGGCTACACGCTCGAGTGCCCCGGCAACACCCACGCCGAGCAGAGCTGCTTCATCAAGCTGGCTGAGCAGCACAGCGTCGCCGAAGAAGACCTTGCAAAGCTGGACCCCGTGCAGCTGCCGCGCCGGCTTGCGCTTTACACCACCATGGAGCCGTGCTCGTTCCGTATGAGCGGCAACCTGCCGTGTGTGCAGAGGGTGCTGCGACTGGCGGGCGGGAGTGAGTCGCCTTCAAGAAAGATCACAGTCTACTGCGGCGTCACGGAGCCCGATACATTTGTATCCAAGAACACGGGCCGGGCGACGCTGGAGGAAGCGGGCATCCGGGTCGTGCATGTGCCTGGCTTGGAGGAGGATATTCTTGCTGTTTCCACGGCTGGTCATATCAAGGAAGACGAGGCAAAGTGAGGGACGGCCGAGGTCTGCTCAAGGAAATGCTGCCTTGGTTCTCAAGAAGCTTTAGGCGCAGGTGCGCACATCTTGGCACAGTATTATGCAATACACACACAAAGGCCTGTCTCGAATTGATGGCAAAATCGGCCCCGCTGTTCAAATAGGCCGCTGAAACAGCAATGGGATATAGCCGACAATGCACGGCTACGCAGACATTCAGCGATGTGCAGTTATGGACAGACACGTTTATTTTAGAATCTACATAGCTAAATCTTAATACCCTCCAGGATCGGCTTTGCCGCGTCCGACGTCCACCAGCTGACGCCCGGCTTGCCCGGGAACTCGTATGCGTCCATGCTCTCGGCCTTCATCTCGACGCTGTAGCCGGGCTCTGTCGGCGTCGTGTAGTAGCCGTCCTTGATCACCGAGGGGTGCAGAAAGTGCTCGTGCAGGTGGTCGACGTACTCGAGCACGGACAGCTTGCCGCTGACGGCGACGTAGTCAATGGTGCTCAGGTGCTGCGTGTACTCGGGCAGGCCGACGCCGCCCGAGTGCGGCACGACGGGCACGCCAAACTTCTTGGCCAGCAGCAGCACCGCCAGCACCTCGTTGACGCCGCCCATGCGGCACGCGTCGATCTGGCACACGTCGATGGCGCCCGACGCCAGCAGCTGCTTGAAGATGACGCGGTTCTGGCACATCTCGCCGGTCGCGACGCCGATGCCAAACGGCCTCAGCGCGTCGCGCACGGCCTTGTGGCCCAGCACGTCGTCGGGCGATGTCGGCTCCTCGATGAACCACGGCTTGAACTCTTTGAGGGCGGTCATGTACTCGACGGCCTCCGGGACCGACCACACCTGGTTGGCGTCGACCATGAGCACGTTGCCCTTGTCGAAGCCAATCACCTTGCGCGCAATCGACAGCCGCAGCCGGTCGCGCTCGAGATCGCCGCCGACCTTGAGCTTGAAGTGGCGGTAGCCCTTGGCCAGCGTTTCGCGCAGCAGCGCCTCCATCTTGTCCTCGCCGTAGCCCAGCCAGCCAGCCGACGTCGTGTACGCGGGCACGGCGCGGCTGTTCTCGGCGTCGCGAATGCGGTCGGCCTTGCCCTTCTCGGCATCCCTAAGCAGTTCGAGCGCCTCGGTCTCGGTCAGGGCGTCGGTGATGTAGCGGAAGTCGATACAGCGCACAAACTCCTCGGGCGACATCTCGGCAACGATGCGCCAGACGGGCTTGCCGAGCGACTTGGCCCACAGGTCCCAGATGGCATTGACGACGGCCCCGAGCGCAAGGTGGATAACACCCTTCTCGGGTCCGATCCAGCGCAGCTGGCTGTCGTTGACCAGATGCCGCCACGTCTTGCCCCAGTCGGCGACCAGCGAGGACAGGGTGCGGCCCTTGATGCGGTCGGCCACGTGGTTGATGGCCGCGCATACAATGTCGTTGCCACGGCCGATTGTGAATGTCTGTCAGTCAGTATTGAGATCTCTATTACAGAGTGAGTGTAAGTACCATTCCATGACCTGTCAAGGACGAGTCGGTCTCGAGGATACAGTAGGCGGATGAGTAGTCGCCGGCAGCGTTCATAGCATCGGACCCCGTCTTGTCGAGCGACGTCGGAAAGCGCACATCGCGCGTGGTCCAGCCGGTAATTGTGATTTCAGACATCTTAGCAGCACCTTGGCAGCTGTGTGAGGCTGTTATGTGTTAATATTGGGTGGAGAATGTCGATATCGCGGGATACAGAGGAGTAATCTACTGGATGTCTTTGCAACTCCCACTACTTTATATCTCAATGCAACAGCTATCTACGGAGCCTCTACTGGTCTATTTCTCCGTTTACTCTTTACTATCCCGCGAGCGACCGTCTCGCCGTCATCGCCCTTATCCCCTCATTGACTAAATATAGTGTCATAGTATCCCCGACATTACCCCAGACGTTCACCAGTTCGTGCCATGTGAGGGGAAAGCTTGTTCTGTAGATCATCACCTCTAGCAAAGTGTCTAGCAAAAACGCACAAGTACACAAGAGGAAGGTCGTCTCGCTGTGATATATACCGGAATTAAGCAGTAGAGTAACGTCTCTGATTGATGGAGAATCTTGTTTGCTGACTGGTATTTGGAGTCAAGCGTTCGGAGACTTGAGTGGGAGATGAGGGGAAGCTTGCATGTGAAGACCGTGGTAGATAAATAGATGCGGCGCTCTCAAGCTGTGAACAGTTTCTTGATCTTCTAAAACTCTGTAACTTTGCATCAGGCTCCGAACCAGCATTGCTCTCTTCTACCTCAACTCAAACAACTCGTGATACCTCCGAATGCTTGTTCTAGACACTATCCAGCACTCTCATGCGGTGGAATACCCGGCGGAGACTAGCAATGATCAACCGGGGCCGCGGCGCAATAATGCCCCTCTCGGAAGTTAATTGCGCTCACAACTGATTCTACAATTCAACTCCAAGACTAAAGACAGGTGAACACAAAACAAAAGACATTCAATCTCGATGCCAGCAGTGAGAATATGAGAGATATCTACTGCAATGACAGGACGTACGATAAGCAGTGACAGTGCAGACGCCTTCCGACGCCGTGCAGACACCAGCGGTTGTTCGCATGTCGTGATATGCCAAGGTCCGGTGCAGAACCGGATAAGGTTTACTTTATCTTATTTAACTCTACCTTCAACTCTATCTTATTTTATTTAGAGTAACCATTCACCACTCCCGCACGCAGACGGCTATTTTGTGTGTGTGCTCGTATCAGCACGATCAATGCAAGGTGCTCCTGTGGGTTATTCCGCTTTTCGTCGGTTTACTCGTCCAATGGCTCTTCTTTTTCCTTTTGAACATGCGTCTTATTCTAGATATTCCACATTCTGCACCGCTTTATGTGCTTGAATTCAGCCCAGCTGGAGATAGCGTTGGTGTTGGAAGCCGCTGCAGCTAGAGCGGAGCTTGACATGCAAAGTTCAGCCGTCAAGGTCGGCGAGGCCTTGTAGTGGAAAGACTGAGAAAAGAAACTGAAATGAGGATTGTACAGAAAAAGGACCGTCTTCTATCAAGAGACAGTGGCGCAATGCCGTGATTGTGGGCATGTCTCGTCTGCAGTCCTTTTGGTTATGCCGTGCCATTTATTGCAACAAGCCGCGGGGTTTTTGTCCCTTGTCCATTTCTCTTCTTTTGAAATGTTCTAGGGTATGATCAAGAGGCTGTTAAATGCAAGGGATGATCGTAGATACGAAGTGATCGAAGAAGTGGTAAGTGGTATCGATCAATCAACGGAAGCCAAGATATGAAATACGAAGGCGGCTGGCTGTGGTTGGATTCTGCGGATGCGAACACTTTAGCTAAACTCTAAGCTCATACCCAAGAACTGTTAATACGAGACGGGCCAGGAACCGTGCTCACGGATGGAGGGATGCCCCCAGATTGGAACGCTTATTGCAAGGATATGCTTATTATCTCAAGCCAGCTTTGTCTTCTTACAAAGTGGGCGATCAGGACCAGCTCGGACTGTCACACAGCACAATGGCCATTCAATCCATATGGCGGTTAAAGTTGATATGCAAATGATATGCAGCACTATTGCACAAGCCGGTGATACAGATAAAGAGAGTGGCGGTTAGTAATGGCCCTTGACAGCAAGGGATCTGAGACAACCAAGACTGGGAAACCCTGGTTTCCTTTGAGGATTTCTTCGAGGCCTTGATAATGTGTGAGTCGAGATAATGGAGGTGTAAAAATTGAAGCAAAGAAGCATCTTAGTAAGACGCAGGGCTGATCTTTGTTTGGTAGAGTTTGATAACAGAGCTCGCTATTACTTATTTGCTAGTAAGTCAAAGGATTTTGGCGTCAATGCACAGTTGCAGTGGCAATATCTGCCTACTGGTATCGCCTGGGCCTGATCCGATCGAAAGTTCAGCTTCCTCGTATAAGACTTAACCTTGTTCTTAGCAATGCTACTTTGTTGTTCTTTCTTGCGGCTTTGGGATGTTTCTCAATACGTGACTATTTAGATATACATGCTGATATAATCATTCTTCAGAACAGGAACGTTAATGACTGGAATGCGGGAGCATCCCGTACCCGTCATTCCAGTGCCCGCGTCTTTTCAACACGCCGTCGCATTCTAACGGCGCATCCCGTTTCAACTTTGTGATAAAGCCAAAGAAATTCAAGATAGCTTTTCAACCGACCAACAGATCATCAAACTAGTTGATAAAGAATACGAGGAAACCAACCCCAGGTTAAAGAATAGCGGCAGATACAAAGTACATAATACAACAGACAAAATACAAAATAAAAAGAATCAATCGACTACAGCGGTGAACCACCCGCAAATCCATCAACTCAATCTCGTATAAGTGCGTGGGAGGTGGAGTCGGCTGTCTACTGTAAAGGCGTGGTTGGTCTGTGCCCAGCCACCAGCTCGGCGTCTGTCCAGCTACCAAAGTACCTGTTGATTCGTGCAGCTCACGGCTGGAGAGCTGATCCTGCGCCGGCAAGGGCGTTGAAGTCGGCACCTCGAATCATGCCATGATGAAATAAAGTGGTGATCATGCTTTGTTGCCGACTTTAGCGAGGTTGCTTACTACAGGCCCAGCTACTCTGTACAGCCTGCGACATTGGGCTGGCCAGCATCGTGGCCTGGGCTCAAGGCCAAAGAACTTTGCTGAAACAGAGCCAACTTGAGGCCCGAGACATGGCATCACGACATGGACTGTGCTCCGGCTCATATAGAATGACTAAGAATCGAAGAATCGGAAAGAATAAAGGTGAAAACAGGAAGGAGCGCATGGTTCTCTCTTTCCTCGTATCAACACTTGGCGGGGCTTGTTTTCTTCTTTCCTTTTCTGTCCGGAGAGGACCCTGCCTCTTGCGTCGTAGGGCCTGGCGTCACCTCGTCACTAAACGTCGCCAAAATGTCGCTAGAAACTATCAAAATGGCTGGTAATCCTGTAATTAGAAGCAAAAATTAAATGGCCGGGGGCTGCAATGACGTGGGTACCAGTGCTAGCGAAGCCGTTGCTACCGTGCGTCCCCATCCGTTGCCCCTCGAGGCATAGCCTGTTTCGGGGCCTTTTCAGTGTCTGGCAAGCCTGTTCAGTATGCCATTCGCTGTCGCCGGCGTTCTTTCTTGCTTTCGTGTATTATTGATGTCAGTAAGGATGCCGAATCTTGTCTCTCAATGGCAACGACGTAATTCATCACGAGATGCTCGTTGCAATGCAAAATCTTCACCTTCATAAAACAAGAATCGCATGTCTGGAGGCGTTAAACAGGGGTACCTGCACTTCTGCGGTGTAATGTATGCAACCACATGTACCTCGCTTGAAGCAATCTATCTTGCATCGTAGGGAAACCGCTGTCAGTTGTTCTTGCCGTAGCGGTCTACGAAGTATCTCAAAGTCTGTCGCTGCTTCCTATCTCTCCGTTCCTGCCTGATCTCCGGCCTCCATCTCGTGTCCCGAAACAGAAAGCATATGCCCTATCTTCACATCGCCATCCCTTTTCGGCCTCAATCCGTCAAACTCAACCTCGTCAATTCTTTCTCTCTTCTCTGCTGCATCACGTACATCGTATCTGACAACCCACACCCACACCTCTTCTCGTATACTCAGACAGCATCACCACACACAGCAAGCGATGCACACTGCCCTGCAGCTGCTACACCGGATTGGCCACTAACGTCCTGCACAAGCATCGAATACGAGCCAGTCGAGCCACTCGATTTTCTGTCAGTGTATCCCACCATTCTATCACTTCTACAGAGTCAGAGAGTGTGTTCTCTCGGCTGAGTGACGTCTAGCGTCCTTCCTGCAGCTGCAGCTGGTCCCCAGTCCTGGTGCTTCCTGGCCCCTTGCCTGACTACCGGCCCTCTTTTTTTCTTTTTTTCCTTTTTTCTTCTGCTCGCACTGACACTCTATTTTCGTTTCTTGTCTTTTTTCTAGTGCCTTTCTCCATCCTCTTACACTGCAACGATCGTCATCCAGCTCAATGACCTATGAGGTAATCGTGCGTGGAGATCACAGCTCCCGCTAGACCCTCTACTGCAGAAAGAAAACAAGAGGCAGGGAAGGGATCTTTCAAGGTCTTTTTGAAAATGTCATGAGATTGACAGATTAAAGAGATAAAAGATCAATTGGGATAGTTTCTTACTTCTCTTAATATATTGACGAAAAGTACTAATACTTCCTCCCCGCGCACAGTTGGTGGCATCCAGACAAAGAGCAAAAGTCACTATCGACTTGTCTCACCCAGACCGGCTCTCTTGCTTCTGACCTCTGTCTGCTGCTCGGCATGCATCTATGACTGCATATTCTTACACATTCAAATACCCTTGATGCCCTCCTTCATCTGATCATCTACTGGCTCTCGGTTTTCTCCAGCTTATATTACATCTTCACTTTAATCTACCTCTTCTGTCTTCCTCATCGTCTGCAGTTCGGACTGTCCCTGCAGCCACTTTCTCACCTCATCCTCTGACAGACATCGCCGACGTCCTACCCTCATCTCACTGTCACCAACTCAAGTAGCCTTTTTGTCTTGGCTTTGCTACTTCTTCCAAGCACAATAGCTCAGTGACAGAACAGCCCGGGGTCTCTTATCGCGCTCTCACGGCTCTCACAATATCTCCAATCTCACTTCTTACACTTGTCTGGCGGCACTTATTCATCTAGGCTGCCGAATAACAGAGTCGAACCTCGCTCTCGCTCATCAAAGCGACGTCATCCATATATTTTGTGGTTGAGTTTCACGACACAATTCGACCTCAAAATTAAATTAGTCCCAAATCAAAGCCAGAAAAATGGCAGCAACCACAGAGCGCCGCAAGAGCTTTTCTCAGTTCTTCGGCTTCAGCAGAGCAGAGCCAAAACAAGAGCTAGCTCCCGCGCCTGCTCCCGCTCCCGAATATCCGAAACTGCGGCGCAAGCTGCAAAAAGTCACAAAGCAGACTGACGCCGACATTGACTATACCCCCTCCGGCCATGTGACTGCACCCGCTCCCGACGGTGGCATCGAAACTGTCAAGATGGCCGGCGACGATTCTTTCCTGTCGACAAAATACGAGACTCGTCCCATCTCAAGCTACGGAGCCAGCAATGTTTCTTCCAACAACACCACATCTGCCAAAGAAGAGAAGCGGTCACGGAGAGAGAGCAGAACTCGTTTCTTCTCTCGCTCCTCCAGCACCAGCCGTGCGCCGAATGCCTCCCGTTCGGCCAGCTGCAACAGAGCCAGCTCAGTTGCACCCCGGCCGGAATCGTCAAGGGCCGAGAACCGCCCAATGACTTCTGCTGCACCTGTTCCCCCAGTCCCCAGCACATTTCAGTCAAGGCCTCCCGTCTCAATGGAGACTACGAGAGCCAAGCTAGCTGCCGAGGAGAAGGAGAAGGCAGCCCAATCGGCGAGACAGGCTCGCGCCCTCGAGCTTTTGGACGCCCATGAGCGTGCAGCAGCGCATGAGTGGTCCGGAAAGAGCCGGGGCACAGCACTGCAGACACCTCCGGCAAGTCCCCGCAAGCAAGAATTGACACCGCCGCCCAGCCGTGATCAAGCAAAGCCGCTAGCACCAGCTTCGGATGAACGGCCCCTTACTCGGCCATTCACCCAGTTCCACCTGCCCTACAAGCACGCCCACAGCAGCAGCATTTCCTCGGCACCAGTTACACCAATGGTCGACGATGCGATCGAGGCTCGCTACTTTGCCAACCGTTCACCCTACCCAGCCCGCCAATTTGTGCCTGCGTCGTTGTCTATCCCCATCAAGAACTCGAACCACGGCCCCTTCACTCCGGGACACTCGCACTCGCACTCGGGCTCGACCGTTTCTTCAGCATCTGTCTCGTCGCCCATGTCCGCGACTTTCTCGACCTGTCTCTCGTTTACTTCTGCTTCGTCGGTGAACCCGTCTTTCAACACCCTGCCGCACTGTGCCCCGTCGGTGGCGTCATCATGCGTCGGCGAGGACCACTCAGCATCGGGTTACTCTCGCGAGCATGCACGCAACTACAGCCAAGAAAGCAATGCCGATAGCCGCGTGGTTCCAGAGCTGTCTTACCTGTCCCGTGGCCGCCATATGCGCGTTCCCGACTCGCCTGCGTCTGTCACCTCGGATGACTCCGGCTCCAACGGCTCCACGACACGACGCAAGAAGACGCCCGTCTATGCAATTGGCCAGCTCGAGGGCAACTCCAGCGCAGACGAGGCATCAAGCGAGTCCACAGACGCGTACAAGTCGAAGATGGACCATGTCGCACTGAATGTCCAGACACCGCCCGACTCCCCGATTTTTGCCGCGACTGCTCTCACCACCGGCCAGGCCGAGCTCAGCCTGCTCCAGTCCAAGTCCAGCATTGAGTGCATTGCCGAAGAGTACCGCGCACTTCTTGCCTCGCGCGGCTCGCAGCACACCGAGAAAGACGCCCAGCCAGAGCCTGTAGTGGATTCCACCCGGCGGGCTACCCCCAGCCTGCGCGTTCGCAATGGCACCAAGCACGGCAGCCAGACCCCTTCGCCCAAGTCGCCGTCGCCGCGCAAGTTCATGCTCTCGCCGACCCCCGATAAAGTGCGCCCCCAGATGAACCACACCGAGTCGTACTGGGACCTGCGGGCAATGCCTGGCGCCCTGCCGCCGTCCCCACCGCCGATGAGCAAGATGACACCGCCGCTGCCTCTGCGGACCCGGAGCGGAACCCACGGCTCCAACCCCGTCGCCAAGGCTGCTTCGAAGCCCAAGTCGCCGCAGCCCGACAACCTCAGCCTGCAGATCTGCGTCGATCTGCTCGCGCGCGAACTGTCGTCGGCCGTCACCCACCGCTCGTCGGCCGCAGCAGCAACTGCCGCCTCGCAGCGGGCAGCGACGCGCCGTAGCCTAGCGAACGCAAACGGCTCACGCGACCCCCAAAGTCTGACCTCGCCCAAGTCAGTGCCATCTATTGCACCGCCCAATGTTGACTCGGCCGGCTCGGCTCTACAGATCCTCGTTATGATCGAGGCCTACGAGCGCCTGCGCGACCAGCTTGTGGCAGACGCGCGGCGCAAGAGACACGGTACAGGCTCCAATGTGGAAGTCGAGCAGATCGAGGCCATGTTTGGCATGTGGCTCAAGTCGCTGTACCAGATCCACGACTCGATGACCTGCTCGTCGGACGAGGATGGCAGCGACGGACTCGACCACACTAGCGAGAGCGAGTACGACTCTGCCGAGGAGATTTGATTCTTTGCAAGCTTTTCAGGCCACTCTTTTATTTCCGTCTTTTCTTCTTCTTTTCTGTTTCTTTTCTCTGTTAAAATACTGTTACAGTACGACACTTACGACACGACCGCCGCTCCTTACAACGACGATGATTTAATGTTCACGAAATCTATTTATATTAATGTCTAGTTGGGGATGTATGAATTTGGAGATATTAGTTTTTGACATTTTTGTACTTTTGCATAATTAATCAAGCTTGACCTATTGTCTTATTATTTAATTGCTTTTGAATAATTACGAGTTTTTCTAGACATAGATATCGAAGAAAAAAGAAAAGAAACCGTCAGAGATAGCTCAAATGTGAGACCCCACTTAATAGGCTACGATCGACCCACCAGCCAATCATGTCGCGTTATTACGTCTGACGTAGTTGATGACTTGCGATTGTGTACCTTTGTTCATCTCACTCTGATCACATCTAAAGTCTTAATTCTCATCAGTTGTCACGAGTTTTCATCGATACTACTAAAACATCACATCTCAAAATGGCCGACGACGAGTTTGGGGCAGATGCCGACTTTTTGGCGGCTCTGGCAGCGGCAGACGTCACCCCAGCAGCACCGACGCCGGCACCGCGCCCTACAGTGGTGCCGCGGATACTGCCGCCGCATCTTGCCAATCCCCAGACACCCGTGGCGCCGCGGATACAACAACCGACTGTGCAGAGAGTCCAGAGACCAGGTGCCACGCCCGGCAGTGGTACATCCACAACACCGCGCATCGTCCAGCCCACACCACAGGCACTCTCGAGGCCCGCAGGATCAGAAACGCCAGGCGCAGCAGCAAACACACCGGGCACAGGCACTGCCACAAATGCCACGGCTACGCGCGTCGCTGCCCGGCCAGTGTCCATGGGCTCGACCATTCTCGTGTCGCCGCGCCAAAAGGGAAATCCCGTGCTTGCCCAGCTGCGCTCCGTGCCCTGGGAGTACAGCGACATTGTGGCCGACTACCAGCTGGGCGTAACGACGTGCGCGCTCTTCCTGAGTCTTAAGTACCACCGCCTGCACCCCGAGTACATCTTTGCGCGGATCCGACGGCTGCAGGGCCGCTTCAAGCTGCGTGTGCTGCTGACGCTCGTCGATATTGAGAACCACGAAGACCCGCTGCGCGAGCTATCGAAAACAAGTCTCGTCAACGATCTGACACTCATCCTGTGCTGGTCCGTAGCCGAGGCGGCGCGCTACCTGGAGCTGTACAAGTCGTTTGAGCACGCGTCGAATTTTGCTGCGATCCGCGGCCAGCAGGCAGCCGGCTATGCGGAGCGGCTGGTGCAGTTTGCGACGGTGCCGCGCGCGATCAACAAGTCGGACGCTGTGGCGCTTGTGGGATCATTTGGCAGTCTGCGGAATGCGGTGCTGGCGGACTCGGACCAGCTGGGGCTTGTCAGCGGGTTTGGCGAGAAGAAAGTGCAGGCGTGGCGGCGGGCGGTGAATGCGCCGTTCCGGGTGCAAAAGGGCGCGCGAAAGCCACGGGCCAAGGCGTTGAAAGCGACACAAACGCAAACACAAACACAAACTACGCAGAGATCCATAGACACGGCACAAGAGGAGATTGAGGAGGAGGGCACTGACTTTGATGCCGTCTTCAATGGCCGTCTCCAGGACCACCGGCCAGCAGACGCGCTGCCTACACCACAATCGACGATGCCTACATTGACACCGGCGGCTTCCGGGCTGTCCCCGTCGGCTCCGTCGGCTCCATCACCAGACAAAGCACAAGAACCATTACCAACACCGGCGCCCGAGCCGGTACGACAGCGGCCACCAGAGGATACACTGAGCGACGGCATAGCAGCGGCACTGGCCAAGCTTCGGAAGTAGTTATTTAGTCAATTGAATTGTCGGAGCAAACCTGTTGAGAAACTCTAATGAATGCAGCTATCATGCTACTTGCTGATGTCACGTTGCACGCTCAACGATGCAGGGCCAGGGGTCATGTGCAGTGCGGTTGTAGTTTGTGCAAAGCAACACAGGTCTGCAGATGCAATGCGTTGTCTGCATGTCTGTCTCCTTTCCTTTCTTTCTTCTCTTGTCTCATGTCCTTTATTCTTGACAACAAGTGCAAAGTTCTCTTCCTCCGCTGCACTGCCGCCGCCGATCATCATGGCCATGCAGTATGGAGGCATCCTTCGCGTGTTCCTTTGGGCATCCCCTCCTTTGAGCAAGGCTTTTTTGAATAGTTACCAATCACAACGATTGACTGCCTACCGTCATAGCATTCGATGCGACTCCATTCTCTTTTCCTCTTGTATGATTCTACTATCCTCGGCAAAGTTAAGCATGTCTTGCACGTAACGTGCACCAAGGCGATGCACGGCAGCACAAGCAAACACAGACAGGGATGTCAAGTTTTCTTATTTTATCCTCCGGTTGTATGCCTTTGTGATTTGATCTCTATTTCCCCTCTGCTCTGTTCTCCTTGACGTCGTCTTCTGATTCCGAGCAGATTGTCGATGCTGACTAAGCAAACTTAACGCGGACATTATCAGCCTCATGCCCAGGCAAATCAATTCAGCCGCGGCCCTTTAAGAAGCAATTGGGTTGGCTGTCCTTATTTAATATTGTTATCATTCTACGATTTAGATTAAGGGGACGCCGACCATGTATGGTCTCAACAGCTCGCCTCTGAGTCGTCCCCATTGGCAGCAGTCTCACGCACCTCTGCGCATCGCAATTACAGAAGGTGACGGTAGTACCGAGCCCTACAACATCGCATCCGAGTCAGTTCCATTCTTGGCAGGAACGGCAGCCACACCTGCGCGTTATCCCCCTCAATCCTTCCGTTTTGACCTGTCTATATCCGATCTCGACTTCTTTCCTCCTCGGGCTTCTTTTCGAGTATTATCCCATCGCACCTTCCCCGCCCCGGCGAGTCCATCGACCGATTCCTCCGAGCCCCGCTGCAGCTTCCATCAGCTTATTCGATCTGCAGAGTTCTTTTATTCGGTAGAGATGACTGAAAAACTGAAAATAGAATACAAATTACAATAGTGCCTGCTACGTACGATGAAATGAGTCGTCTGATCTCGGCCGTTCTTTTGATCTCAATCTTTGGTGTGGTTGGGTGTCTAAGTGAACTGCAAGAAACTGCCGTATTAGGAAAGTGGCTTCCAGGCCCCGGCGCACTAGCCAATCACGCGTCCCGGCGAATGACAATCGGCAGGAGCGCGATCATCATCGCCATCTCGTCTTTCAACAACATAAATCTGAGATTGTATCTGTCGGCACACAAACTCTAAATACAAAACAGAAATACAGCTTATTTGGGATTATTCACGCTTCGTTGTAAGCCAACATAAAGCACACGACGCGGCCTCATGCCCGTCGCGATATACTGCATGGCACCGTTGCAGGGTCTCCTCTCACGGCCCACGGCATTTAAAGTAGCAGTCGAGGCACTTCTTTTATTTATGATTCGATGTTTCTATTTACAAAACGACAAAATGAAGAATAAGAGTTAAAATCTTAATTAAAAAAAAAAGACATGAATTAATCAAGTTAATGTAACTCACCCATGCATCCTTGTATTGACCCAGGCGTGCATCGAGCATCGCCCAAGACATTTCTATTCTTGGTTTTCAACGGTCAGCCCCTTCCTTCTTGGGCTGCCTTGTCTTCATCTCATTCCTTCTAGGTATTCTACATCGACTGCGCCGGCATCCAGCTGGCATTCAACCTCTTAGGACTGCTTATATAACTGCATTCCTCCCCGTCGGTTCCTTCCCTGTTCTGCCTCAATTCTTTCCAATTCCTCTACTTCCCCATAGCGCCTTCCCGTTGTTTCGTCCCGTCTCCCCTTCCGCCTCATTCCTCGCCGTGCCTGGCTGTTGATTACTACTATATTGAGAATAGCCTGCTATACACTTGGATTTCTCTTCTTGCAGTTATCTGGCTGTCTGTTCATTCATTTCTCTACTTTGAAGTCCATTGACGTCCAATTAAGTCTTATTGCCTCTTACTTTTGGATATTTCATCATTATCAACAGCATGCATCTTACCAACAGCTTAGTAGGCCTCTGCACCCTGTGCGCCGTTGCAGCCCCGGCCGCGGCTGGCCCGACTCGACGGAACCCAAAGCCAACCTACCAGACACACCCCGAGCGCACGGCTGCCGTCAAGGCTGCTTTCCAGCGCAGCTGGGACGGCTACTACAAATATGCATTTCCTCACGACTCTCTCCAGCCCATCAGCAACACATTTTCCGATGACCGGTAGGTTCCTTTATTTTATTGAGAAAACGCTTAAACTAACCGACAGGAACGGCTGGGGTGCAAGTGCAGTCGACGCCCTCTCGACGGCCGTGGTGATGGAGAACAAAAAGGTCATCCAGCAGATCCTCACCCACGTCCAGAATATCGACTTTGACACAGCGGTCGGCGACATCTCGCTGTTCGAAACGACTATTCGCTACCTCGGTGGTCTCCTGTCCGGCTACGACCTCCTTACCGGTCCTCTCAAATCGCTAGGCACAAACGAGACCCAACTCAAAGATGTCCTCGGCCAGGCTAAGCACCTTGCCGACAACCTCAAGGTCGCCTTTGACACACCAACGGGCATCCCCGACAATGATGTCCTGTTCAGTCCACCGCGCCGCGGCGGGTCTCAAACCAACGGTATTGCCACAATCGGCACCCTGGTCATGGAGTGGACGCGGTTGTCAGATCTCACAGGCGATGCTTCCTACGGCCAGCTGGCCCAAAAAGGCGAGAGCTACCTATTGAACCCACAGCCCAAGGCGCTGGCTGAGCCGTTTCCCGGCCTGATCGGCACCAACGTCAACATTACCACGGGCCAGTTCTTGGACGGCACGGGCGGCTGGGTTGGCGGCGACGACAGTTTCTACGAGTACCTCATCAAGATGTACATCTACGACCCGGTGCGGTTCTCGTCGTACAAGGACCGCTGGGTGCTGGCTGTCGAGTCATCGATGAAATACCTGGCATCGCACCCAGTATCACGCCCGGACCTGACATTCCTGGCCATGTTCCAGGGCACAACCCCTCTCTTCCTGTCACAGCACTGTAAGTATACTTACCCGGAACATTTCCTCGAAAAAATAAAACTGACCGAAAAGTGGCTTGCTTTGACGCGGGCAACATCATCCTCGGCGGTCTCTACCTCAACGAGCCTAAGTATGTCGACTTCGGTCTTAACCTGACCGCTTCGTGCCACGACACCTATATTTCCACAGTGACCCAGATCGGGCCCGAGACATTTAGATGGCAGGACGACGGCAGCCTGCTGCCGACCAACTCGACTAAGAATCCACCTGCACCGGCTGCCCAGGCCGCTTTCTTCAAAAAGGCCGGCTTCTGGATCCAGGACGGCCAGTACGTGCTGCGCCCCGAGGTCATTGAGAGCTACTACTATGCGTACCGCGCCACCGGCGACACCAAATACCAGGACTGGGCATGGGATGCGTTCCTGGCCGTCAACAAGACTTGTGCGGCCGGCAGCGGCTACAGCGCCATTAACAATGTCAATGTTGCTGGCGGTGGTGGGTTCCAAGACTTCCAGGAGAGCTTCTGGTTTGCCGAGGTGCTCAAGTACTTTTACCTGATCCAGGCCGACGATGCCGAGTACCAGATCCAGGCCGACACGTCCGAAACGTTCGTCTTCAACACCGAGTGCCACCCCGTCAAGAAGTTCTCCAAAAGCTATTAGCAAGAAGAAGAGCAGATGAGACTTGTCTATGAGATGAAAGAAGCCGTATATTGACCCGGTCGTAGTGTTTCTTGAGAATAGCCTATATTTAGTGAAAATAAAACAAGGCCGATAGTCGGTACTTGCTTTAAGCAGACTGAACTTTCGATATATTTCTAACTTGCTTATGTTTTGACTTTACTTCACAAACAGTCGGCAATATACTTATCCCAGCCCCAATGATCTGGCAGCGTCTCAACTCCCAACACTTGCCTTTTTAGAAAAGCTTGTTCATCTTCGTGTATCTTACTCTTACTTTTGTCAAAGTCAAGCGCTTATCAAGTTATCGACGCGTCACGCCAGGCTCATCATATTGCCGCCACAGCGACCGCTCCGCCTCCAGCTCGGCATCGTACCGCGGTATGGCTTCCTTTACGCCCTTATACCAGGCCGGCCGAACAAAGGCGTCAAAGTGAATCTTGGTGTATTCCCAGTATTCGGGATACCAACCGGAAAAGCCCCAGTCCACGATAGCGGCAATACGCCCGTCGCGGACCATGATGTTACGCGGGACCAGGTCGCCGTGTGTGAAGTAGGTCTTATAGTGCCGCGAGTGCGCTTGGAATACAGCGTCACCGTAGGTCTTCTGTGTAGTCTCAATAGGAATGCCGCCGCGCAAAAACTCGTGAAAAGCATCATGGCTATCAAACGGCCCAAACGACTCCGGCCCGATACGGCCATCCGTTAAGCCTTTCTTCGTCGACGCCGATGCCACAATATCTTTCTCTATCGGCGGAGGCAAGCTACGCAGCTGCGTAACTATGTCGTGCAGGTCGGCGAGGATGCTCGCCTGGGCATCCTCGGCTAAGCCCTTCGAGAGCCACTGCTCGGCTAAGCTAACACCCTCAATCAGCTCCATCTCAATATAAATACGCCCTTCAGACGCCGGATAGCTGCGGTATACGCGGGGCACTGGGATCGTCGTGTGCTTGCGGACGTATAAAAGGGCTTCTAGCTCGCATGGGTAGCAGGGGCCTTTGATGATGCGATGCGCGCTGACCCGGACAACGTTGGGCGCGAGGATTTTGAAGCGTTCGCGGCCGCGGCGGAGGCGCGTAGAAAGGGGCCGTAGCCAGTCAATAGATAATGAGGAGAAGCAAAAGAATGGCATGATGGCATGATAGTGCGGGTGGTTAAGCAAACAAACGCGCCCTGCTTAAATAAGGCATCTCTGCGTCAACCCCAAATAAGGGATTGCTTAGTAATCTATAGGAAAGGAAGTGCGTGGCACTGTGTTTTCTTTGAGGGCTGCTCTCAATGCTTGTGTGCATGTTGTGTGTCACTAGATAGTGCGGTTCGTTTGTTTCTACGCAGAAGGGCACTATTTTCTTGTGTAGTGATTAACGTATCTTGATATAAAAAATCCATCTCTTGTGTAGAACACGAGAAAGCAATATCAAAAAAAAGAATAGAATAAAAACAAAATCAGTGGTACTAAGCTGCTGGGTATTGCCTTCAACACAATAAACATGATAAAGAAACAGAAACAAAACAAACCAAAAAAAACATCAATGGAAGTACGAAAAAACACAATGCCCGCCCATCGCTTCTAGAACAGTACCCTCCTTGCCTTCTGGATCGCTGCAATGTCCCACTTTACCGGCCGTGTCCGCTCCATCCAATGTTGCCAGTCGTGCTCGAGCTTATGGCAGATGCCCATCATCTGCGCATATTCCCACCAGTCCGGGAACCAGCCAGACGACTCCCAATCTAGGAGGGCAAGGATGCGGCCGTCGTCGTCGACAATAATGTTGCGCGGGGCAATGTCGCCGTGTGAAAAGACGGCCGTGTCTGAGCGCGGTAGCCTCTCGGGCAGATACTCCGCGCTGTCGCGGTAGGAGAGTCCGTTGTGCGCTTCGTAGCGCGCGTAGATGCGGTCGCGCAGGGTTTGGTCGTCGAGAAATACCGGAGTGACGTCGTTGTCGTCGCCGAGCAGCGGATTACGGCTGGGCGAGCCGTTAGCGGTGCAGTAGAGGTGCGCATTTTCACCATTGTCGCCGGCCAAATGCGCCGGCCGTGGAATCTTGCGGATCGTAGACACCATGTCCCATATATCTTGACAAATGCGACCTTTGGTCGTATCATCGAAGCCTGCCCAGGCAGATTCGAGTGTCTTGCCGGGGATGTATGACATGAACAGCTCTCCATAAAAGGCGTCGCCGTCGCTCGTGTACTTGTACACGGCGTGCTTTAGCTTCGGCGTGGGTATGCTTGGGGCATGTTTCTCGACCAGCCGCATCGAGGCTTCTTCCAGAGGCCGGACTTTTTGGCCCCATTTGATGACGGTGTCGGGCAGCATCAGCGTGACGGTGCTGAATGGCTGCCATGCGAGCTGCCGCTCGTTCTCGGGCTCAACAGGATCGTCTAGAGAAGGCATTAGCACGGTTTCTTGTCTATCGTACCGACCGGTCTAGCTTACAAGGCTCAGGATCCATGTTGTCTGTAATAAAAATGGTTGGGGTGAAGGTGAACAGGTGCGAAAATACGATGGTGTGACGATGGTGTGACGAAAGCAGAAAAGATGTACAATATGTAAGCAAAGGCTAGGTTTGGAGTCAGGCTGATTTCACAGCTAAGATTTTATTTTCATATAAATAAACATTTCTTTCCATCAGAGATATGCCATTTGCGGGACAGACCGCAGTCAAAGCAGCTTGGCACATGTCGGCGCCTAAATAAACACGACAAAAAACGGGGACAATCAACCTACGAAGTACGAAGTACACGATGTGGAAAACATGGGGAGCTAGGGCGCTTATTCCCCGGTCTCGACGCGTTCTAAAGTGGTGCATACGGTCCCACAGGCCCGCGACAGCCTCAGTCTTTGCGATGCTTTCCGTGACTACGTCGTAAAACTAAAGATGCCCCTGCAGCCACGAAAGCAACCAGACACCCGAAACGACATGGTATGAAGAACTCAAGACATATCTCCAATGCATAATAACGAGTAAAACAACGATGACTAATCATTGGCAGCCACCCCTACTGTCGCCTAACATTTTCGTCTACAACCAATCAACCACAACCCCTGAACATAATACCAAACATAAGCCGCTGCAACATTCAGCTGGCCTATCTTGTTGACCAGCTCATTAAGAAATGAAGTCTCCCCCTCTCTTCGTTCTCTATCATGGACAAGAAACAAACCTCCCCGGCGCTGTCGCAAGCAGAACCTCTGCCAACCCAAGAAGAGCAAGTTCCAGCAAATCCGCCGTCACGAAAACGACAGATCAACAGCGACAGCGACGCCGAAGCTCCGGCAAAGCGAGCACGGTTGACGCAGAAGAACTTGGCCCTGTTTGACAAGATGGGCAAGAAGAAAACCTCAAACCCTACGGACGACTCCAAGTCAATTAAAACCACGTCAACCACGACGTCTGGTTTTGCCGACAAAGCTTACAAGAATCATATTCTTCCCCAGCAAGACTCTGAGCGACCTCTAAACACAGACGATTTCCGCCGACGAAATGCCGCACCCCGCGACACTGCGTCACCCCCGGAATCGGCGTATGAACGCTATGCCGATAGAATTGAAGAGGCTGGTAATGAGGCGACTGTAGTTATTGAATCAAGCAAACTGCTGAAAGAGTATGACGATAAAGGGTATCGCCGAGCCTTTAACCGATCGTTTACGAACACTCCGCCAAACGTTGGGTACAATAACGGCTTGTCTGCTCCACAACCCGACTTTGTCGAAGGACTAAAGAAAGGAGAGTTTCGCCCGCTCCCAGTCGCCGACTATGTCCCTGGAGCTGTCCTCTACGGAAACGATCCCTACTCCGTGACACTACCGCATGTAGCAGGGGAGTGGAAGGGCCCCGACGGAAGCATGAGGGAAGCAGAACTGCAAAGCGCATACGACGGAGCAGCCTTGGTCCACGCACGGAATCAAGCTCTCGCCTACATGGGGAGATCGGATCCCCCAGGACATGCAGCAATCACGACATTTACTACAGACGGCACCAATCTTAACATGTACGCTCATTACGCAGCCCCATCAGAAGAGGACAAAGATATACTCGAGTACCACCAGTACAAGTACGCATCGGCAAACATCAAGGACTCCTACCAGGGACACAAAGACGGTCGAAAAAGTCTCAGGAACGCCCAAGACTATGCGAAGAAACAGTCGTATGCACTGAGAGATGATCTGAAAGAGCATTGGAAGCAAAGCCAACAGCGTCGAAATACAGTCCCTTCTGTTGCCGAGGACACTCACTTGCCCTTATCAGATTTACAGGCCAGCTCATACGAAGACACGAGCCTGTACCAGACAAGTCACGACACCAGCACGTACCAGACAGGTTTCGAGACGACCTCATGCCAGCAGGCTAGCTATGAGGCTGGCGTACACAGGACAACCCAATACGAAGACGAAGCCAACTATGAGGTAGTCGACGAGCCCCAGTCCAAGCGCCAATCGCCCTCGAAGCACTCATCATCCAAGCATTCCTCGTCAAAGTCATCACACCAAGCCCCCAGCAGCGATGGCCACAAGCGGAAAGCCTCACAGCCGTCTCCCCTCGGATCCGAACATGCAACCAAGCACAAGAACTACTGGAAGTTGGACTCCAAGAGTGGATATTATTACCACAAGCATTCTGACGGCACTATCACTTGGTTCGAAGATGAGAACGGCGAGCAAAGCTAGTATCTATGGAACATAGACCATGAAGGGGGGGACGTGGCCACGGTTGGTCACAAAGTCGCGTATTATTGAGGATAGGATACCAGACAAAATGCACGAATCTGTCGACCTTATTGAATAGCCAGTCTTGTGTTCGTGCGTTGTCGAGCTTACAAATATTGAATTCCGAGTCATGTATTTAAGCTTTTCTCCGGTTCCTAAAGCCGTGTCTAGATGCGTCGAATGTGATGGAGGGTGAGGTGAGATTGACCTATACGGAAGGCACATCATTCAGCCTTGTGTGGTCGTCGTTGGTTGCCAGCCTTGTTGGCATTGGATTTTGAAAAAGGAAGGAGCAGATTACAAATACAAACTGGGGTTAAGCTGCCAACACACGATTGACACCGTATATACGCCGTTACGAAACCCACATGAGGCTCATTGCGTCCGGAACTTCGCAACTTCGGAGCTATAATTTAAGCCCGGCACTGGATGCAGATGTAATGAGATATCTCAGACAGCTTTGTTTATGCATTTATTCACGATAAAACGAAGAAACGGATAGACACAACGTCCACCACGTGGCTCAGTTCCACAAGGAAAGAGCGATCGAGAGCCCCGTCGCGCAAGCTTAGAAATCACACTATTCCGGATGCTGGGGTCGACCCGCAGTGTCGTCATTCTTCCCCATTCCAACGCTGTCGAGGCTTTTGGTTTTCTCTTTTTCGTTTTGATTCACCTCTAGTTCGTTGTTTGCCGGCGATAACAGCCGCATATCCGTCCGTCGCTTCGCACGAATAGAATATAATAGGCCTGAGCGAATATGATTTGGAAACAACCCGTGGAGCTGTCCCTGGTCTCACTGACTCGCATTACAAAGCAGCGTAGCTTCCGTATTTGGAAACATACCCTGACCTGTCTCTTGTCTTTGCAGATTATATAATCCCTCTATTCAACATTCTTGCATGCTCAATAGCTGCTCAAACTCAATATACCGGTACAACCCAAAACATATGATAGCCAGCATGCATACGGCACGGTCAATGCACATGATCCTCCGCCATCGTGGTACTGCACACTTGCATATACGCGCTCCCTCCTCGCATCGCCCTTTGTATTTAAGCTCCGTCTCCTCCTCTTCTTTTTCGACTTGCCCATCTCCATCCTCTCAACATCTCCAGACATCCACATCTGCCAACTTTTCCCCTCGCACTACCTCTTTGACATCATCCGTTTTTTCTTTTAAAAGGCTTCAGTCTTCTCAGTCTCTTCAATCTTTTCAACAACGCTCCCGTTCATTCTCATCAACACCTCTCGCAATGGCTGATGAACGTCCCACCGCCGTCGAGCGCCCCTCAGGCCTCAAGGCCACCTCCGGCATCGAGCTGCTGACCCTCAACACCCCCAACGGCTACAAGGCCTCCATTCTCCTCGAGGAGCTCAAGGAGACCTACGGCACTCAGTACACGTGGCAGTCCATCGATATCTCCCAGGGCATCCAGAAAGAGCCCTGGTTCACCGCCCTCAACCCCAATGGCCGCATCCCCGTCATCGTCGACCACGACCGCAATGGCCTCGCCATCTTCGAGGGCTCCGCCATCCTCAACTACCTCGTGCGCAGCTTTGACACTGAGTACAAGTTCGGCTTCAACCCCGTCACCGAACCCGACCAGGTCGCCATTGCTGAGTCTTGGATCGCCTGGCAGCACGGCGGCGTCGGCCCCATGCAGGGCCAGGCAAACCACTTTATCCACTTTGCCGCCGACAAGCAGGACTACTATGCCGCCCAGCGCTACGTTGGCGAGACCGAGCGTTTGTACGGCGTGCTCAACACGCACCTGGCCAACCGCGACTACGTCGCCGGTGCCGGCCGCGGCAAGTTCAGCATTGCCGACATCTCCCTGATCGGCTGGGCCCAGGCGCTCCGCTTCTCCGGTGTCGATACATCGCTATTCCCTCACGTCTTCACATGGCTCGACCTTTGCAGATCCCGTCCGGCGACTGCCCGCGGTCTCGAGGTGCCCAAGGCTGCCGTGTATGTCAACCCCGACGCCGACTTCGTTGAGAAGTACAAGGCTAAGCTGGAGTTTGTCGAGGAGGCCAAGAAGAAGTACAACTACAAGTACCAGCCTGTTTAAGCAACGCCCAAGAATATTTTGGTAGCCAATGAGATTACACAAATGACGCATGACAATATATGAATGTTCTTTTTACAAAATCAAATTGTAAATGGTGCACCAGCGGCCAAATCACCCAGTCCATAAGTGCGAAAATCAAGCGTCAAAATGAAATCAAAACATGAAAACGAGGCAATTCGTATCTGTCGTAAGTGATATAGACCTCCCAAAGCTTCGGGAGCTTGTTGGGTTTGCTGTGATAGTATTTTCGTAACAGGTGTTGCACCCGAATCGATATCCGATTCACCAGGATGAATGACCCTTTTTTCTTGGTGTAGTACCAACGCCCCGAGAAACTATCTCTCGGATACCTGAATACCTAATCCCCGCCAAATAATCATGAACAAAACCCAAAAATCCAAAGAGAACAAAACATATTGATAGAATATCAAAACCATAAAAAGTCAAAAAGAAATAGAAATAAAGGTGCATGTCCAATAGGCTCCGTAAAGAAAAGATAGATGCTTACGAGTAGGCACGGAAAGGTTGCTGTGCACCCGCATGGTATATTTCAAAAGATGAACAGGCAGGCAGGCCCCTTCATCAAGCCTGGGTACTTGTGTAAGATGCAGTTGACGGTGCACAACTGCAATCAATTCCCTTGATAGTCGAGGCCGGAGACCGTTGGGCAGTTCTATACCGATTGGTCAAAACGTGGTCCATATGTAAGGACAAGGTCTGTCTGTTTGAAAAGAGGAAAAGAAGGAATACGTCGAATGCCCCAGCATCGACGTCTTAGTCGCGGAAGAGAAAAATAATTAAGGAAACAGGTATTGTTTACCAGTAGCGTCGCTCGTATTCACGAGGATAGCCGTTCTCTCGCGGGTAGGCAGGCTCGCGCATCGGGAACTCCCGTGGCATCGGTGGCCGGTCGTATGCGCCACGGTTGTCGTACGGGGCATTCGGGGGAGGGTAGTCACGACGGTAAGGGTCGTCGTACCGCGGCCGCTGCGGTGGTGGGTAGTCGTCCATAGGGCCCCGGCGAGGCGATGTGGGGTGGTACGGCCGCGGGTCATAGTAATCACGGCGCGGGCTGCGGTCACGGTAGTTTTCACGGTATCCAGGGCCATCCCGGCGCGGGCTGTATCCTCTTTGCATAGGGGGGCCACGGCGATCGTAGTCGTCGCGGTGTGGGGGGTAAGGTCGGCGGCCCATTGGCGAACGGGAACGGCGGTGGTGGAAGTCCGTATGTGACTTGTTTGTAAGTATCGATGGCGAGTAGAAAGGTGACAAGGAGGGAAATGGAGTATCAACTTACGTTCGCCGTGCAGGTGACGACTTTGTCCCGGAACTCCTTGTTATTGAGCTTATCGATGGCGGTTGCCAGATCCGCAGCCGTCTCGAATTCGACAGAGCTGTGATGGGTTAGAATGAAAATTGTTCCGGGTAATTTCAATTTTACTTTACATACCCTTCACCAGACCGGCTGGTCTCGGAATAAACCACATCCACGCCCGCTTTGCGAGCAAAGTCTTTAAGGTCCTATTATCCAATTCCGTGTAAGTTGGTGGTTCCTTGGTTGTAGGGGGTAGGGGGGTGCCAGTTGGTGTATGTCTATGATCAATGGTAGCCGCGATGGTGATGGTGATGGGGGTGGTGCATATTCAAGGTCCCGTCCAGGTGTTTTCGAGATCGAGCCTAACCAGATTCAAAGCGCATTCAAGCGCGCGGCAACTGGTATCGGGCGGGATCAGATGGATGGTAAGGATCCCGAAAACAAGCCATATCGTCGTGGAGAAGCTTGCGCAGCTTCTCGTTGACCTGCCCGCCAGCATGCCGATCCACCTCCGAGATTCGCCAAGGCAAAGAAGATAGAGTTGGAGAGAGGGGGGTGCCATAATTGGGATGGCAGTATTAAGTTGAGTGGGAGACAGACGAGCGAAGCCGGGAGGGGCATTGCATTATGTGGCAAAGCGACATTGATTTAATGCATGTTGGAGATGGCCACCATAGCGGAAGAAGTAATCCAAGACTCATTGACTCAAGGCATCACCATCGGGTTGTTGAAGCTTGACCAGTGATGCAAGGTGATATACTGGACACGGAGAGAAATCCAGCTGAAAAGGGACGGAGAATGCAAGGGGCAACTGACCTGCCATGATGTGTCGCTTTGAAGGCCTGTTACCGTCATCCGGTGGGCAGTGCGGCGAGGCCGTGGTGCCGGGCGGTCTGAATGGCCATAGGCACCATTGTTACCACCACCACCGCGTTCACTTCGGTCGCCGCCGCCGCCGCCACCACCTCCGTTTCCGGGCTCACGGGGGTTGCGATTGCCGCCTCGCGCAAACTGAACTGTGAGGCGCATGTCTTTGAAGGTTATTCCGTCTAGCGGCGAAGTTGAGTGGTTAGTATAAGTTCGGGGAGGGTCGAGGCAAACGGGAGGATATGTCGGTTTCGGGTCAAGACAATGGGAAACATACGAAAAGCTAAATACTTGTTAGTCGACAAACAAATGAGGGTATAGGTTGATGAAGCAGAAGGTTGGTGACATACCTGGAACGACGTCACGCGCGTCCATGGCATCCTTGTATTCGATGAAGCCAAAGCCGTTCATGAGCTTGATCTCGAGGATCTCGCCGCCATGTGTGCCAAAGAACTGTTCGATTTCGGCTTTGGTGACTAGTCGAGTCGGTTAGCGAGGTCTAAAGGCAACGTCTAGGGAGCAGCCGAGACTAGGTTGGCGAACAAAGACAGTGTATGGAAAAAAGTCCCCAGGGTCCGGGTCCGGGTCCGGAGAGTGTCGGGTCCAAACGGTCCAGTCAGGTCCAGGTTGACAGCTGACACCCCGGGTCAGACAAGCTCAGACAAAAGACAAAGACATACCATCTTTTGGCAGGTTGCCGAGGTAGAGCCGTGTGTTGGAAACTTCGGTCCCCGAGGAGGGGGCAACCGGAGCTGCGGTTGGGGTCGACATTGTCGGGTATGATGCCACGAGGCGAGGAAGATGGAATGAGTTTCGAAAATCAAAATCTGGGGAGATGTCTGTTCGCAAAGTCCAGCGAGTGCCGCGCGGGGGGGTATTTAGGATGTGCGATAAGAGGGAGGATGGAGAGGCCCAATTTCAGATCGAGAATGTCGTATCGACGAGCGCGGGGGCTTGGAAATGAGACCGAGACTGAAAAGTAAGTGGTCGTCGACGGTGGTGGAATGTAGAAGCTAGAGATGAAACGTGGAGAGTCGAAGCAAAGCAGAAAAGTCGAGAAGAGATGAGACAAGACGAATCGGCCGTCAACAATTGACGAGACGAGAGGAAAGAGGAAGAAAAGGAGAAAGTAGAGAAAGGCGGACGAGCTGGCTGGACGCGTGATCGTAAAGGCTGAGCTTGGTAGAGGGCGATCGAGATGGAAAGCGAAAAGACAAGAGGAAAAAGTGAGAGACGGGAGCAAGCAGGAGGAAATGAGATGGAGGAGCCGGCGAGACGACAAGGGACCAGACTAAAACCAAACATGCAACGGGCGGCGGTGAAAGTGATGGAGCACGCTTTTGCGGCGGGAAACGAGCAGGGAAGAAGCTCCTCTGGGGGGAGCTAAGACACAGCTACCAGCGGACCAGGGGGTGTGCGGAGAGCGGAAAGTGGATAGAATAGTGGGATTGGGTCGCGAGGTAGTGGAAGAGAGTGACGAGAGAGTGAAGAAGAGAGTGAGGAAGAGGTAATGATGGCGGGTGGGCAAAGGCAAGGATACGAAGTATGCGCGCGCGTGAGGGGATTTGTGGGAGGTGAAAAGGGCAAAGAGCGGGTGGGTGCTGGGATGCGGTATTTCGTGGGATATGGCGATCGATATTGGGCAATCCAACGAGACGAGGTAAAAAGGGAAGGTGCAGAGGAGGCAGACGACAGCAAGAAAATGGGGAAAGAGCGATGCAGGAGATGGGAACACAGCAAGAGAAATCGATGTACAGTCAACGCGGGAAGGCGCAATAGGATGAGGGGAGACGAAAAGGCACAAAGCAGAGCGAACCAGGATGCGAACCCAATGTGCAAGTTGATTGGGAAGCTGACGGCGAACGAAGAGCACAGCAGCAGGGGTGGTCGGTGGTCAGGCGTCAGTGTGCCCAGCCCGGAACACGGCTGTCTTCCTGTTCGTTCTTTCCTTTTGGAGTGAAGTTTATGTTCTTTCCTTTTTACGAGTGATGACTTGCCCTTTCCTTTTGGCGTTTTGCTCCATTGCCCTTTCCTTTTGAATTTCTACTGAGTAGCTCTTTCCTGTAAGAGCATTCCTCTTTCCTTTTCTATTTTATTTACTCTTGGATGAATAATCACTCCAACGTCTACCTGGGACTCTGCATGCATGATGCCGACACGCCGGTGGAGGAGCAGTGCATGCTGCATTATCACTGCATTGCCTGGATGCCGCTGCTGCATTGCACAGACAGCCTGCAGGGCACAATTGAGCGTGATCTAGCGAGGAGGCTCACGCGATGGATCATGGCAGGTATTATGTATCATGTACCGATTTGCAGTGCATTAGGCCATATATGATACGTGTACGGATATGCATACAACTGCGGGAGTGTAAGGCCAAGCTACATCATGATAGAGATGGAAATAGGGTATATCTACGAAAATGTAATAAGAAAAGAAGAAAGATATAACAGCGACAGATGGATGACGAGAGGGGTGGTTGGGCAATGATAAAAGTGGGGCGTTGCGCTTGCCGCCCGAGTGATGATGACACCTGAAAAGCGTTGATTATGTAATTTCGCATGAAAAGTGAGAAACAGACAGAGACAGAGGAGGAAGAGATGCCGGGCTGTGGAGAAGGTGATGAGAAACAAGATTAGGATGTGATCAAAAGGAAGCAATTGTAACGGTTGAATGAGCGTTGAAGAGGCTCATCGAAATGAAAGATATCACGGCGACGACGACGACGAAGTAACTAACAATAACTAAAAGAATACTTGCCATGTTTTTGATAAGCTTGTATACGTTGTAATTGTATTAATGTAAATTGTAAATGAATTGTTCTTCAGATGAAAAAAATTTAATCTAATGTTAAGACTATCAGAATAGTCACTTCCGGAATCGTTCAAATCACAAGTATATTTGCACAAAACAACGTAGCACATTAACCTAGACACCATATATACGTAGAAGCGAATGTTTTGTCTGTTGATCTGTATGCCGGTGTTGTTTTAAATGTCTGTCTAGAAAAGTGTAAAAAAGAAGTAAAAGTTAAGGCTTTAAAAGTAGTGATGAGGGAGGTTAGAAACTTTAGACGTGGTTCGTGCGCCGAGGCTTTATAGCTTGTGCGTTGTAGTTAGTGATGTAAATATAGTTTAGTATTTTACCGTTTTACTAAGTTATTTTATTAACCGATACTGGATTTTTTTTTTTAAAGTCGCGATACTATAGTTTATTTTAAAATATTAAAAAATACGTACTAAAATAAATAAAAAGTTTAAGTATTTACTTATATATAACGGAAACTTTACGATATTTTTTTTGTTTTTTATTTTTTTTTTTCGATTTATTTTAACGTTTTAATATTTATTAAATTCGTATTAATTAGCCGGCTTAGTATATTATTAGTTTTTCGTTTTATTAACGCGTCGGCCGGATTGTTTTTTCTAAAGATTTAGTAGACTTTTGTAATTTTTTTACGTTTATATAATTAACGAAATATCGCGACGTCGATTATAAAATGTTTTTTAACGGTAGTATTTAATTTCGTAATAATATCGTAGACGTTTTAAAAGTCTGTATAAATTATTAACGGGATAAAACGATTATAAATACCGTCGACAATAGTTTTAAAATAACTAGCTATATCGAAACTATATATAAAAACGTATAATTTTATTATAAAAATAGATTTTATAATTTTTTTTATTTTAATAAACGATTAGTAAATAATATTATAGTTATTTATTATATCGTATATCGTAATAATATAGCTTAATTAAAACGTAAAGTTTTTATTAAAAATAAAACTCGTATCGACGAAAACGACTACTTTAAATATAAACTTATTAAGCTTTATAAACTTTAGTCTTTTATCGGGGTACTCGATTTATTACTATAATCGAGAGTTTAATACGATAACTTTTTTTTTACTTAAGTCGATATATTATACTACCGCCGAAAAGTCGTACGTCGTTTTCGGTTAATATATCGAAGTAACGTAAACGCCCCGCGTTCGTTACGTTATATATTACTACCGAAACCCGAAAAACTTACTTACTTTATTACGCGTTTCCGTATTTACTATAAAAGTCTCCGATACGGGGGTAATATTAGCTACTTAACTATTTTATAAAAAAGTTAATTAACCGTTTTTATTAAGTATAAGTACGCCGCCGTTAAATTTTAAGTTTTTATCGATAATAAAAGTATTACGAGACTTCGCGAAAAAGCTAACTTTATCGAAAACGCGTTACTTTAAAGTAATAAAAATTTTATTAGCTAAAATAAAAATATCGTCCGTCTATAGTCCTACTAGCTTAAATATCTTTTTTTTACGTATTATAAAATATATATCGTAAGTTAACGATATTATACCGAGATTACGAATATAATATTTAATATAAGTAGTAAACTAATAGTTACTTACCTCGAAGATACCGTATAAAAGCTTAAAAATATATAAAATCTCGTCGTCGGGGAAAACGAAAATATTATATACGGCGCGATTCGGATTAATATAAATATCGCGTTAAAAAAAAATAAAAACTTATACGTAAGCTTACGAGATATCGCGTAAATATAGCTTTAGACTTTTATTACTTATTTTATACGTAATAATAAAAAGTAATAAACGTTAGTTTATTTTTTAAATCGTTAACGATTAAATAAAAATTACCGTTTTACTAACGTTATTATATATTTAAACGACGAATTTATTTTTTTTTATAATTTAAGTAATACCCGTATACTTAATTTTATTAATAAATCGCTCGTTAAAAAGTCGTATATCGTCAAAGAAGTTAATACGTAGTATAAGTATAAAAATATTTTTTTCTAATAACCCGAAGATTTTTATACGTCGTAAGACGTTATAATTAAATAGTAGTATTAGTAACGTTAATTAAATCGTCGTTATAATACCGTAAATAGCTACGAAAACCGACTTTAGTAGTAGTTTACGGCTTATAATACCGTCTATTATAAAGCCCCGACCGGTAGCTTATTTTATTAATCGGCCGCGGCGGCGTTTAGTCTATTTCCGTACTATAGCGGTAATTTTTTCTTCCGGGAGCTTAAACTTAAAGACGCGTACGGATATCGACCGAAACGTACTTATTACGTCGTTACTAAAGTCTACCGTAATATTTTTATTTTTTACGGTATATACTTTATAAAGTCTTTTTTATTTTTTCGTCGTTGTTATTTTACCGGAGTCGATCGTCGAGCGTTATATTTTTACTTACTTATTTATTTTTAATTTTTTTACCGTTAGGCCGTTACGTTAAGCAAATGCTTCTATAATTCGGCGTTCGGAATAATATTTTTTTAACTTTTTCGTAGTAGTTTTAACGGTAACGATACGTCGAATAATTATTAAAGACGGAGATAAGCTTTTAATTAGTCGAAAGTAAGTACCGAAGACTAATAAAATAAATATAATACCGGCCGGGTTTATTATATTATTAATTACTTTAACGGCTATTTAAAATAATATATTTACCGTTATCTTCGAAACTTTTTTTCGAATACTTTCGTACGCCCGTTTAAGTATTCCGTAATAACGTTTTATTTTACCGACGTTATAATAAGTTTTAGTCGGTATTGGTTTAGTTTTAAACCCGAATAAAGTAACGTTAGATTAAAACTTTTAACTAATAAAAAATATACTTTAATTATATACGATAAAATTAAAAAAACCGGCGTAAATATCGATTTATACTTCCCGTAACTTATTTTATACGTATTATATAGTTAAGTTTATTAACTATCGTATAACTATAAAATTAATACCTTAATCTACGATATAAATATACGATATACCGTCGATATATATAATATCGACTACGATAATACCGTTAAAAACTATATTATTTTTCTTACGTAAGTTAAACTTAAAACGCCGAAAAAAACTTTAATAAAACTAATATTTATAACAAAAGTCGCGAATTCGTTATAGCTTTTTACGATTTACGTTTTTAATACTTACCTTTATTAAAAGTTTATATAATCTTTCTACGAAAAAGTAACCGAACCGGCGATATATACGCTTAAACTTCGTAATAATATAAAAACTTTAAATAATACGGGGATAAGTTATCTCCTTAATAGTAAAAAAAGTATAACCGAAACGACGAATTACCGGCGTCTTTTCGCGTAGTAATATTATTACGTTATATATATTATCGAAATAACTACGTAAACGGTTAATATCTTTAAAAAACACTAAAAAAAAAGTATCGACGGGAAATATATAAAAAGTAATAATACCGATAAATATTTTAACTATTATTAAGCCTACCGACGTAGTATTTCTTATATCATCGAATCTTACTATAACGTTTTTACTTATTTATATATTTATTTAAATCTCCGGCCGTAGCTTACGGAAAGTAATTAATTAAAAATTACCGTAAGTAAAAAATATAACTACGCCGATATCGACGATAAAACTTATAAATATATCGACGTTATATCGAAAAATTACCGAAACTATCTATATAAATAAAGTAAAAAAAGTTAAAGCTAACTTCGAAGTATACGGTATAACTACTAGTATAGAAAGTCGAAAAAAAAAAAAAAACGTTATAAACGTTATAAACGTTTTACTATAGTCGTCGTTTTCTTCGTTTTTTTTTTTTCCTTTTAGTTTATAAATAGAATTATCGTAAAAGTCTTTAATATCTTTAGCCTACTATTATTTCGCGTCTTTAATAACGATAAAATACTAAGCCGTCGACTTAAAAAACTTCTTATACTATAAACGTTTATAAACGTCTTTTTCGGCTTACGTATAGTTATTTTAACGATATTTTTTTTTTCTATAAAAGTAACACTTGTTTTATAACTTACCGAAAGTTTTACCGTAATTATTAGTATTTTTACGTTAATATATACGGTTAATATAATAAGTAGTTACCGATACGGTAATAATATAGTTATTACGAGACTTTCGCGTTAATATCGTTTTATAACGTTTTTATATAATAATTTTTTTTTATAACGTTATTATTATAATATCGATATTTTTTTCGCGACTAACGATAAAATTAACCGTTATATATATAACGGGATTAACTTTAAAAGTATTTACGAAACGACTATATAAAACCGTTAAGTTTTTTAGTTCGTTAGTTAAGTACCGTTATATACGTATAGCTTTATTATAAAATCTTTTTACGATTTATAACGTCGATTCGTTAAAGTACTTTTTAATAATATCTTTTAGTATTATAGTCGACTATCGTTTATTACGGCGACGTTAAAATACTTTAGATTTAAACCGTATATTTATACCGTTTATTACCGTTTTTTAATTTTTATTATCGGCGAGACGGAAACGAAAATTTTAGTAATAGTCGAAGGTTTCGTTTTTTATTATTATAATAGATATTACTTTATAAAAATAATTAATATAAAAACTATTATTTTAATACTTTAAAACGAAAGTTATAAACTTATACTTTAAGTTTATTTCGTCTATAGTATTTTTATACTTAAAACTTTTACTATAGGCTTTTTCGATAATTTTTATTTTTTTTAGTTAGTTTTTTTTATTAAGTATAGTATTATTATTTTTTTTTTTTACCTTTAAGAAACTTTAGCTTATAATACGCCGTTAGTTTTTCTTACGAAAGTTACCGGTACGTATTTAACGTTTATTCTCGTTACCGCTAGTTAAAAGTATATATTTTTATTTAAAAAAGTTATCTATAAAACGTTAACGTAAGGTAGTCTAAATAAGTTAGTATTGAAAAGTCGTATCGTAATTTTATTATCGCTAGTTAAAAAAAATATTAATTATATAACAAAAGTTTACGAATTAAAAGCCCGTATTATAGGTAAAATAAACCGGTACGGAGCGCCGAAAAAAACGATATATAATATTACCGAAATCGTACGAAAATATAAAGTTTTTCGGTATCTTAAGTTTTTTTACTTTAACCCCCGTAAGTAGTATATAAAAATAGTTTTACTTATCTATTTTTACTTAACGACTTTAGAAAAGTCTATCGATAGCCGATAGTAAGATATTATCCCGTAGATTATCGTTAAAAGTTTATAAAGTAAACTTCTTAAGTAGGCGATTACGAACTACTTCCGGGTATTTAAATATCTTATTTTCCGTAATAGTCTCGGCTATACTTCGGACTACGTAGACGTTTTAGTTAGCCGTCTTTTTTACGTAAACGCCGCGCCGAAATATAATATTACGTAACTTTATCGCGTACTCTAGGTTTACGTCCGTATAATACCGAAACGTTTATTTTTTAAAAACGTTTTAAAAGATATTTATTAAATCTTTATTATACGCCGTAGTAATATTAATTTGTTTTATAAATTTACGATACTTTTTACGTTTTTATACCGATCTATTAGTTCTTTTTTTATTTTTTTCCGAGATTTTTTTATCTAAAATTTTTTCCGAAACCGCTTTTAAGATAACCTCCGAAACTACCTCTAAAGCTACTTTTTTCGGTTATAACTATACCCTTTAATTACTTATTATCGAAATAAAACTTTTTTTCTTTATTTTCTTTTAAGTTTTAAAAGCTTAATAACTAATACTAAGTCTTTAGTTTCTAAATTACAATTATTAAAACTATTAGAATAATCACTTCCGGAATCGTTCAAATCACAAGTATATTTATACAAAACAACGTAACACATTAACCTAAACACTATATACACGTAGAAACGAATATTCTGTCTATTAATCTATATACCGGTGTTGTTCTAAATGTCTATCTAAAAAAGTATAAAAAAAAAATAAAAGTCGAGGCCTCAAAAGTAGTAATAAAAGAGGTCAGAAACCCTAGACGTAGTCCGTACGCCGAGGCCCTGTGGCCCGTACGTTGTAGCTGGTGATGCAAATATAGCTTAGTATCTCACCGCCTTGCTGAGTCATCCTGTCAACCGACATCTAAGAAAAAAGAACATGAAAATGAATTACTAAAATAAAAACAAAAAACTAAAAGAAGTTTAAATCACTTAGAAGCCAAAGCATCATCAATGTTTTAAATAGTTGGATTAAATACAGAATACTGAAATGGTATAGACAGGTAATATGGACAGGCTGGCATCGCAATGGGGAGGATGGGATATAGCGTGTGAACGCGAAAGAAGAAGAGATACAGAAACAAAACCAAAACGAAAGAAATTGAACAGAAGGAATTGAGATGACACGGCCGCCGCGGAGAGGGACAAGACGACAGCATAACCACAGACTACGCCGCCCGCCCGGCCTCGCCAAACAACACGTCAATCGCCTCGTCGAAGATGGTAAACATCAGATGGGCACTGTTTGTTAGCAACGGTCAAATCTACAAAAATAATAAGAGACTCACTTTAGTCGGCTGTTGTTAAAGGTGGCAAAGATGCGCCGGCTCGCGGCCTGTGCATTCACGCGGCCCACGACGCTGCCCGCAAGATCCGGTACCAGCGTCGCCAGCATCAGCCCAGCCTCGTTGCGCGTGCGCGCCTTTTGCGCTGCCGTGCGTGGCGGGTTGCGCACGCCGCTCGCCGGGAACAGCGACTCTTGCACGAGCCCGAGATACTTGAGCAGCGCGTCCTCCTCCTGCAGCAGGTTGCGCACGTTCTCGCGCAGCTTGCGCTCAATGGTGCCGCCCAGAAGCTGCTGCAGGACGACGACGACAGCGCGACCGCGCAGCCAGTTGTTGCCGCGGTTGAGCTCAAACACCTCGAGGAAGATGTCGCAGATGGGCTTGACAAACGGTGCGACGCTCTCTTCGCCCGCAGCAGCGGCAGCGGCAGCCATCTCGGCCGCTTCGAGGGCGCTCTCGGCCGCTGCAGTGCCCGCGCCATTACCAGCGCTGGCACCGGTAGTACCGCTATTGGCGCCGAGCTGAGACGCTGCAGCAGCGATCAGGTTCTGGCCTGCAGCTGACAGCTGGTCGAGGACCGGGATACTCCCGAGAATGTCCTCCATACCGTCCGCCACCGAGTCGTACAGACGCGAGATCACATCGCGCCGGTCGTCATCAAATCCAGCAACGCCAGCAGCCACACCTGCCGCACCAGCCACGCCTGGGAGGGCACTGTTGTTAGCCCGGCCCGCCCGCTCAATGGACCGCTGCGATAGGAACGCGCGCAGCTCGCGGCTGCGGCAGACATCCGGCAGCAGCAGCAGCGCCCGCAGGTACCGCTCGAGGGCCACGCGCCGCTTGGCCAAAAAGTCGCCCTGCAGCTTGTTGAGCACGACGCGCCGGCGCGGAAAGTCGAGCGCGCGCACCGAGGGGTAGCGGCCGCGCAGGCGCTGATGCAATGCCCAAAACGCCGAGTAGCGCCGCGCGACTGTCCAGGCAACAGTGTTTTTCGTGCGACTGCCGGGCTGCGTGCTCTGCGCGGCACCGCCGCTGTCTGTCAGCCGCTGCACCTCGATCACGTAGACGGCGTACTCCTTGCCCGTGTCCTCTTCCTTGCCCGAGTGCACATCGGTCAGGCGCACCGTGGCACGCCCGTATAGGCTGCTGTCCGTCTCCTGCAGCACGTACTGCTGGCGCTGGAGCTCCTTGCGCCGGATCTCGCGCTGCAGACTGGCCTTGGATTTCCGTAGAATGCGCAGCTCGGCTGTGTTGTTGGTCAGCTCGGCCTTTTTGAGCAGCGAGTCGACGACGGCGTCTTGCGCAGTCAGGCGGTCAATGTCGTCGGCGAGACCGGCAATTGCCTCCACAAGGCCAAGGTCGCCTGGTGCCGCTTCGTGCACATCGTCGTCGCTAGCAGCGTGTGACTCGGAAGCAGACGCATTGTTACTATTGGCCGCGGCGGCTTTGGCAGGTGGCTCAAGCAGACCACTGCCGGCCAGATCGGGCGAGCCAATATCGCCCTCGTCATCGGACAGGTACTTGGCCTGGTCGTCTCCGAACAGATCGTCGTCCTCAAACACGCCGATCCGCGAGGCCGCACTGACAAGACCAAGAGATGCAAGACTCGGCTTGCCGCTGTTGTCGCCGTGAAGCAGCATTGCGTGTGCATGGGGGTTGATATGCGGACCGTGCTGCGCCGACTGTTGCTGGCCCAAGGTGCTTGCCGCACTCCCACGACGAGCGTCAGATGCAGTACCCATGGAGCTGAGATTTGTGACACTATTGTTGCGTGCAGGATTGCCGTTGCTGTTACTGTTGTTATCGCCGTCGATGCCCGAGAATATGCTTCCGCGATCGGCACGGTCGGGGTTGATCGCAGCGCCGTCTTCACTGCCAAAGAGCGACTCTCGTAGATCCGCTGCCGTAGTCGGCCGCTTGTCCTCCATAATCGTGGTCAGAGCATCCTCGACAGCTTGAACAACCTTGTTGTCGGGCACGTTTTGGCCGTGGCCTGCGTCGCCGCCGCCGCCAAGGCTGTGGACAGAGTCGGCCATGGGGTCATGGCCGTGGTTTTGTCCTGCAGCCGAGGTGGCCAAAGCAGAAGGCAGATGGCCGGTGCTGCTGGACATGTGGTTTCCACCCCCACGAGGAGTCGCAAAAAAGTCGTCGTCGTCGCCGAACAGGGGTGAGGGCGAGTTGGGTGTCTGCCCAGGGGTTCCGTCTAGAGACCGCCGCCCTGCCGGAGACGATGGGAACAGGGGATCGTCGTGGTTGGTGGACGACCGCATATCCGTCGAATGGAGGCGTGGTAGTCTCCGGGCAGGGTTGGACGGCAGGGCCTTGCTGGAAATGCCCCCGACATTGGCCGGGGAAGAGACCCGGTTCAGCGGAGACGGTGCGCGCTCAATGGTGCGCTCAATGGCAGTGATAGAGTTGTTGCGCGCCTGCTTGCGCTGCTGTGCGGACTCTTCGGCAGCCAGGCACTTGTAGAAGAGATCCGACTTTTTAAAACCAGACAGATGCTTGGCCTTCATCTCGTTGAGCACGGCTGTCTGGCACCGTAGGATAGCGCGGCGCGCGAGGTAGTACTGCTCCGGCGTGGCCTTCTTGCCCGATTCCAAGAAGACGCGCACAGCCTTGCGCGAAGACGTCGAGATGTGCAGTTCTGGTCGTGCCAGGTAGGCCTGGTCGATCTGGGCGAGGTCAAGGCGGTCCGATTCAGTCCAGGGCGGGAATACCGTGGGCGTCGCTACAGCGGCGTCCTTCTTTTCGCTATCGCCGTCGTCTTCTTCCTCGTCTTCCTCCTCTAGCGGGTTTCGAAATCCATCGACAACGAGCCAAAACTGCACCAGGGGCATCATGCGCTGCCGGTCCATGTACTCCATGAAATACGACAAAGCGGACGCATCCCGCAGCAGCTCAGCAAGGCTCGCAGTCTCCAGCCGGGAAACGGTCGGAGCCGCGCCTGCAAGTGGATTACTGCTAGCACCAGAATTGACAGCTGACGCCCCGTTGGCCCCGATCGCACCGCCTGGTGTTCCGGGGCCGGCTAGTCCTTCAGCACCGCCAACGATAGAAACACTGGGCCCACCGGCGACGGCACTGTTGGCACCGCGGACACCACCAACAGATGCCAAATATTGGACCTTTTGGTCCAACAGTCGCTTGCTCATCTCTAGCCTCCGTAGGTAGACCACAAGCTCGGGGTTGCTGTTGCTGTTTCCGCTGTTCAGTTCCTGGATCTGCTGCTGCGAGTCGCGCTTGAGCTGGCTGGCCACCTCGCTGCGGAACCGCCGTGCATCGGACAGGTTGTTTGTTTTGCGTATAGTGCGCACGAAGCGCTCGAACCGACGCTCACTATCGCCGGGCACCAAGCGCGGAAAGGCTGCAGGTGCTGCAGCACCGCGGCTGCCGTCCTGTCCAATGACAGACGACATGGACGAGTCCCTGCCGTGGCCGCCGCCACCCAAGACAGCCGTCGATGAGGCATGCTGGTCCAGGGCAGCGCGGAGGCGCCGCACGGTGGAGCGGTCCTGTAGCATAGTGCGACCGTAGTTCTCCATAAGCTGGTTCCATGTGTCTGGCTCGGACAGTGTCTGCATCAGCGGATAGAGCACCGCACAGGCGACAATTTCGCGCACGAGGGCCGCCACTGGACGGCTCGCAAGAAACGGTGCGGGCAGCAGATCGGGCAGAAGTCGCTCGCCGACAAGCCGGCGCAGGTAGTCTTGCTGCACAATGCGTGTGTTTGCAGCAGAGTAAGATAGCTGTGCCGCGGGATGCAGTCCCTTGGGCACGGGTGTCGTGGATCCAGAAGCCGATGCGGCGGCCGCTCTTGCCTCTTTCAGTTCTCTGTATTTTGCAGCAATAGCAAGGTCGAGCTCGTCCGACTCGGTGACAGAGCGGTTGAGCTTGCGGCCACGCACGGCGCGCTCGGCCTCGTTGAAGTCGTGGAAGTGGGCAGTGAGTATAGGCACGAGACGGCCCGTCAGAACCTCGACCACGTCGTCGATAGCCAGCATCCGGTCCCGCAGCTGGCCAAGAGCACCGCGTATGGTGATTTCGACCTGGTTGGGAAAGAGCCCGTTGATTGCTGGGTCGGCGCTGATGTGTGTGTACCAGGAGCGTACATTTTGCCTGAGGATGTTTGCGAGCAGGGTGTCGATCACGGCCGACACGCGCGGCATCGGAGGATAGAGGGGCTCGGGGTGGTATTCGAGGCGTGCTCGCAGGGCGGCCCGTTCGCGGGACCAGTTCTCGGGCGAGACGAAGGCGACAGGCGGCCGTATCCGTCGAGGGGGGTTGGTCGGAGGAAGTGAGAGGACCGACGGTGGTGCTTTCGTGCCGGGCGTGTTTGATTTGTGTTTGAGTGTCCTGCTGGCCTGGCCTATTGGCTCTGAGCCGGCATAGATGGGCAGCCGCACGCACAACACCAGCGCGAGCAGGCCGACACCGCCCAGCAAGGCACCGGCAATGATGCCATGGCCTGCAAAGCGGATTGCCGGGAACCAGTGGGTTGCATAGCCCCAGGCCACGAAGCCGGCCACGCCGGCCAGCAGGACGTCGCGCGCCCGCAGGGCCATGGCCGAGTAGATGTGTAGATGTCGTTTATCGCAGTTGTGTATTGGTCATGATATACGAGTGTAGTCGTGTTGTTTGTTGTCTGAGTCGTCGTGTGTCTTGGTGATGGCTGGTGTAGTCGTGGGTAGTCTGTGGCCTTGATCTCGAAAGCAAATGCGACAGACGACGTCGAGTTTCCGAAATGGGAGACCCCTGCAACCAGATGCGAGATGCGGCCACAAGCAACGTCAGTGGTGGCATCAAACGGTCAACCTGTCCAGTTAGCTATCGTCGCGTCCTGGGTCCTGTGGAGGCACCAGGCAAGCTGTCACTGAGGGTGTGGTGCTGTGTATCCCGCTGTAGTGCTGCGTCTACCCACTGGCGCGGCCCGACCTCTGTGGTGGAACCCCACCAAAGATATGCACGCTGTATCTCACAGTGTACACTACCGAGGCTACCTTTGCAAATGATTATCCAAGAAATTACCCCAAAAATACAAATTAAATCCAAATGAAATTAAAAAGTCTCACATCACTACCCCTGACCCTTTGGACCCCAACATGGAAATCTAAATAATTGCACTTTGTGGTATTAAGACGACATACATCTAGATAGGTATGTACATTCAGGCATCGACGGCCTTTTTATTAAAGAGCTTCTATTGCCCCTGACATGACATGACGATAAGACGACATAAGGATGCTTCCGACGGCAGGCCACCTGTTCGAGGCACAAGCCATCTGACAACCCGCCGCCGGCGCTGCATCTCAAATAGACAGCCGAACAAACAATAAAAACATCAAACAACGCCGCAACCAGTGTATGTTAATGCTCCGGGGGCTGTGAAATCCGCAAATCCGCAAACAAATAGACGCCCATATTCAGGGCTCGCGAAAACTCAACACATGCGAAAAGGAAATGGTGGAAGCCGCGTCCTTTGCTTATGCCTTGATGGCGTACTTGCGCTGGAACATCTCGTCAATCTCCTCCAGGTAGTAGGTGCCGGCCTTGATGTTGGCAACCTCACCCTCGGGCTTGTAGCCCTTCTGGAGGTGGGCCTTCTTGCGCAGGTCGCAGAGCTGTCATGTTAGTTTGGTTCGTTTGAGGAAACGAAAATGTCAAGGTTCAGGAAAGCAACTTACAGCATCAAAGGTGGCAGGAGGAACGGCGCGACGGGCCTCCAGGCGGGCAGGGATGTCCAGAGTCTTGGCAATGGTCTCGGTGCTGCCGCGGACGCGGAACGAGGCAAAGGTGGCAGCCAGACCGGAGCCGTAGCTGAAAAGACCAATGCGCTTGCCCTCAAGGTCCTTGGACTCGGTGAAGCTCAGGATGCTAGCAAGGCCACCCCAGACACTGCCGCAGTACATGTTGCCGACGTTGGTGGCGACCTGGATACCGCCGTTGACACGCTCCTGGAATGTCTTCTTGGTCAGGCCCATGAAGGTCTTCTCAACAACCTTGTCGGTCAGCGACTTCTCGTAGTCAATGTCGCGAATCTCGGCGGGGACATCAGCAAACAGCTCGTTGCTGGGGTTGGCGATGTAGTCGTTGTACAGCAGGCGGGCGTAGGACTTGGCGACCAGCTTGCAGGTGGGGGCGTGGAAAGCGACGTAGTCGAAGCGGTCCAGGGGCACCTTGGCGGTGGCAGTCTCGGTGGCGGCACCGTTGGCGCGGGCCAGCAGGAGAGCCTCACGGGCGTTGTAGGCCTTGTAAGCGGCGTCCAGAGCGCGAGTGTAGCAGGTGATCGAGTAGTGGCCATCGACGTAGGGGTACTCGCTGGTCAGGTCGGGCTTGTAGAAGTCGTAGGCGTGCTGCATGAAGCTGCCGCGCAGACCGGGCTCCATGACAATGGGAGCATCGGGGCCGATCAGCATGGCGACGGCACCGGCACCACCCGAGGGGCGGGCGTTGCCCTTGGCGTACAGGGCAATGTCACCAGCAACGACAATGGCGTCGCGACCGTCCCAGCCGCTGGACTCGACCCAGTTGACGGCGTTCAGGACAGCGTTGGTGCCGCCGTAGCAGGCGTTGATGGTGTCGACACCCTCAATGTTGGTGTTCTCGCCAAACAGCTGCATCAGGACCGACTTGACCGACTTGGACTTGTCGAGCATGGTCTCGGTACCGACCTCGAGGCGGCCAATGGAGTTGACGTCGATGTTGTACTTCTCCAGCAGGTTCTTGGTGGCGGTCAGAGCAAAGGAGTAGATGTCCTCGCGGTCATCGCAGAAGCTCATGTTGGTCTGGCCGAGACCAATGGTGTACTTGCCGGTGCTGACACCGTCAAACTTTTCCAGCTCAGCCTGCTCGACATACTGGTGGTGTTAGTTTGGGTAGAACGAGAAAAGCAAGCAGAGAATAAACAGTGGCTGCAGGAGGACAGTCTGGCGGGGTAGGTGCTGCAGGCGGAAAAGGGGCAAGCATGCAGAAATGCACGATGCGCCGAGTCGCGATGCACGAGACACAACGCCGCAGCTCGAAACAAGACACTGGCGACAAGACAAGGCACAAAAGTGCCACAAACACAGCCAAGGTAAGCTGCGCGCATGGTGGCAGAGGGGCAAAGCATTGGGCACGTACCTGGCTGGGGAAGTAGATCTCAATGGCCTTGATGCCAATGTTCTCAGGGCGGGTAGACATTGTTGAAGGTTGAGGGGGGGTTGTTGGAGGGGTGTTGAAGAAAAGAGTCGGGGTGGTGAATTGAGGTTTGAAAAGGAGGTCGATTGGGAGAGGAAGAAGTCGAGAAGTAGAAGAGGAGCAAGACTCAAGATGTGAGGAGATAAGAAGTGGGTGGACAGCAGAGAAGAGGAAGGTAAAATCTACGGGGAAGGGAAAGGAGAAAAAGAAGCGTTAGCAATTGGCGTTGGCAAATTAGACGATCTCCTAATTTCGGCCGCTGTCCACACCACAAGAGGTACCGTTGGTATCTTAGTGGTGGTGGTGGTGGCGGGAGGTAGCATTGGGACAAAAAGAGTGCTCTGTGGTGTAGAGTAGCTGGGGGGGGGGGTCAATGAGGGACGCCGTTCTGCGCGTTCACCGCTGTTTTCTGTTTTCTAGCGCAGGGTCTTCTCTTGCGAGATTCACCTAATCCTCCCTGTATCTGACAGAAACAGACACACTTGTATCTTTTGCCGGTTCTTGGTGGTGTTCGCAGCTGGAGGTACTTCCTAACAGCTCTAGTAGCGCTAGATAGTCCAGGAACAAGCCGGCGCGCAAACAAAGACAATGGCAAGAACAATAGGGGAAGAGGGTCAAGGCAAGACAGACGACGGGGCCAGGCCAGCCGGAGGGGCAGACAGCCAGAAAGCACGATGCCAGATACAACAGTCGAAATAGTGGAAGATGTCGATGCAAAGAGGGGCGACGACAACAAGAGGTCCCACTGTGATGGGGACAGACCACAGCAACGGCCAATGCAAGGGTTCAGATAGATTGTAGTGCGAGGATAGCGGCGCGCGAGGCGGGAGGAGTATATTGTACCTGGACGGCGGCCGAGATAAGTGATAGGGAAGAGGAGAAAAGACTAACCTTGCGGCGTAGGACTTGTGATCCCTGGCGATGAGAAAGCTGTGAGATGTGGTTGGACGGTGGCGAGGTGAAGTGCCGTGTACTTGGAGATGAGCTGAGATGTGAAATGCAGAAGTGCCGGTAGCAGGATGTCGAGAAGACGAGGGCAGAAAAGGCGGAAAGAAACAAAGATAAAGAAAAGAGAGGGGGGTGAAGATCAGAGGAGACGGGATAGAAGTGGTGAAAGACGTCAAAGAGAACAATAGCAAGAGCTGTGCGCGTTGCTGGGTCGAAAGACAAAGTGGTATAGGACGTTGTTTGTTGGAGTTGAGTGGTGATGTTGAGAAGAAGAGAAGATGCGAGAAGAGAAGACAGAAAGCAAAAAAATCAAGAAGACATGCCGTTCATATGTACTCAGAAATGGAAAGTGCGCAGCCTGCTCCTGCCGTTTTTGTTTACTTTCACGAATTTGTTGAGTGTTGGGTATCTTGCTTGTGATAGCTGTAAGATACGGACAGATGCAATAAATAATACTAAAAATAAATACTAAAAAGAGCTCTACCAGATTACCAGCCAGACGGGCCGTCGTGCTGAGCCCCGATGGTGGTTGGGATGGCAGGAGCGACCGGCATCTGCAGTATTCCGATGGCGTTCATCCCACAGTATCGCCATGATCGGTTTGTACACGGCAGGTGCGAGGGACTACGAGGACGATGTCGGCGGCTGGCAGCAGGCAGACGCATGTCTGTGGCGGTAGGGGCAAGCTCGTGGGTCGTTCTCTCGTTTCACGACAAGATGGCACCCTGATCTCGGAAGGAACGCACGAGCTGGTGCTTCAAGCTCGTGACAGCCACATGAAATTGCTTCTGCTGCATATCGAGTAACTCCGAACAGTATATTGTGTGGAGCTAGCTGCGTCTCTTTCCTATTGCAGAAAAGCAAGTTATCTGACGATATTATCTTACGATTTCAAACTTGTCTGCACTCTGTAGGAAGGAGCAGTAGAGCTCTTTCTTGTTTTCATATTTTGCTGTTGCTGCCTTTGCCGCGATGTTTCGTGAACCAATTTATAAATTAATCTGCAGCTACAGTTTAATTATCAAATTAATTTATTCGCAATTTAACCATCAAAGAAAACTGCCGCCCCTTCCCCTTTTTCTGACCACTAGAGACAAACGGGCAAAATGGCACATTCACAATTTCCTATTTAAATACTTTTATAAAATAAATCGGAAAATCACAAAACAAAGCATCTTATTTGCCAGATTTGTCACAGCGCCCGATACTGTCATATTCGTAGTGCTTGCTAACGGCTGCAGCCCCTGCGATCTTCAGCACATGGTCCTGCTCCTGCCAAGATCTGTGTGGCTGGCTTTCCTTTTCGGTGCCTATCGCAATCCATGCAGTGACAAAAGCAAAGCCAAAAGTAAGACTCGACAGTTTGGCCGTGTTCACCTCGACACAGCGTAGGATTCAATAGATCGGATAAACCAAGACAGAGACAATCAAACTCGAATCACTTTCACCACCAGGCAGCCTTGTTTCTCTGCACGCTCATTGGCCAATGCCTTGCGCAACGTCAATGAGGCTGTGTTTTCGGCCATCTTGTCGGAGATCATCTCGTGTTGTTTCGTTTCGTTTTGCCGTTTCATACGGATCAGAAAGATAAGCGTCGTCATTTCAGCTGGACATGGATTGAATCAGATTAACGTTGACTTGGATTACAAAGCTATCGAGTTTGGCCGGTAAGACGAAGTGGTCCGGTTTCGTTGCAACCGGAAGCATTGACATTGACATTGACATTGATAATGAGAACATTGATGATTGTGCGTGGAATTGTCCGACAAGGTGGTGTCTACCATTTGAAAGTAAGACGGATGTTCCTGATATGGCTGACGGCGGAAAGTAGGTGCCCCGAAACCCAAAACGCAAACCATGGGACTTACGCGAGCCATTGAGTGATGTGCATGAAATGTAAGCATAGGACGCGGGATCTCCAATGAGACCGACCCTGGTCGCGATAGCAAAGTCCGAGATTTTGACAAGGCTTTGAGTTGCGTGAGCTTCTCGGGGCCGAATCAATATCAGACACGCATCAGACACGAAGAACAAGAGAGAAAGCAAAGAACCAAAATATATCACCAAGATGAAAACAAAAGACATGACAGACTAGAGAACAAGACTGAAGATTGCTGAACCAAATGTATTTCAAATCTCAAGACATTTCAAAAAACGCATTAACATAAACATTCACTCGTGCATCATAAATCCGCACCTAAACGCCGTGCTTCCAAATGGAAAGTGATCCCAATACTTCATGATCCTCCTACCAGCTTAGCTGGGCACCTGCAGGAACCGGTCGTAGTACCGGTCGAGCCAGCGTGCTGCTTCAATACCAGACTCATCCAGCCCCGAATCCCAGCGGCCGACAGAGCCGACGTACCCGTCAGGGCGCACATTGACAATCGCCACCTCGCCGGGACCCAGGCTGCCTAGCCACTTGTTCGTGCAGAGTGAGCCGCGCGTGTCGAGCTCGGGCACGTCGTCGAGGTAGAAAGTCCAACGGCTGTCTTGCAGAAGTGGAGGCAGGTCGGAGATCTCGATCTCGCTCTTGGGCATCGTGGCTGTTTTGTTAGTATAGAGAAAAGAAAAGGTGATACGGAAGGAGAACAAAAAACTTACTGATCAGGGCAAAGGTAAACAAGTGGCTGACGGGGGTGTAGCGCTCTGGCCGCAGGTAAATGTCCTCCGGCGCTGGGAATCTGGGCTGCAGGCCGTACGAGATCTTGGCCGCTGCCGACAGACGGTTCACCAGCGAGTCGGGCGCCGAGATGGCATCAAAAAACATGTCCAGGAACACACGCGATTGGTGCACGTCCCACATCAGAAGGTAGATCCGGAACTGGCCCAGCATCGGAATGTCCAGCTGGATGTCCACCGGGTTGGAGTCCAGGTAACGAGTAACCTTGGCTGGCGGCAGCAGACAGCCGGGCTTTGCATCACCAAGAGCCCACGCCGGCTGCGGCTCGCCCATGACGCTGCTGGCCGCTGTGCTCGAAGCCATACGGGCACTTCCGCCTGCACTGCCGCTGCCGGATGACGCCGATGCCTGGGAGTCGTCAACGACCATGTTAATCGCGTTCTCGCCATACTCGGCACCAATACCGGAGATGAACCGCACATTGGTCTTGAAGTTCTCGGCCAGGGCAACTGCATCACCACCAGCAATCTGGTTTGCGTGCTCGTAATCAAAGTTGACCAGGTCGAGAGCAATCTTGCGACGTTCCTGGTTGTAGCTCTCGAGGAGCACGGGCTTGGCAAGACCACGCACAGCCAGGTTGAGCTTCCATGCCAGGTTCCAACCATCGTGCATAGACGTGTTCATGCCCTGTGCAGACTTGGGCGAGTGTGTATGGCTGGCATCGCCGGCAAGGAAAGCCCGTTGGTGGTTGTCGCTGAAGCGACTCGCAACACGCTGGCCGATCTGGTACCGGCCAAACCACTCAATGTACTTCCACCGCATGTTGAATGGTGCCATAATCTCGCGCGCGCGCTGCATCACAAACTCCTGCCCCAGCTCGCGACGGTCGCCCTTGGGGCCGCTCTTGAGTTCGATGTAAAGACGTGTCATGTTGCGCTCGCGGGGAATAATCAGAATCGAGCCGAGTTCTTGCTGGTACACAAGGGTTTTGGACCAAATATCGGGAAAGTCGGTGTCCAGCTCGCCGTCCAGAACACCCCATACTGCTGGCTGCGACATACCGACGGGCTTTGCTTCAGGGATGCTCTTACGAACCTTGGAGTGTGCTCCGTCGCCTGGAATGTTAGTATTCGGCCTGGCTGTATCAGAATATCAAATATTAGGTAAACTCACAGCCGACAAGATATTGCGTGAGCAATGTTCTCCGGTCTTGTGTCACGTTCGTGCGGCAGTTGACTTGCAGCGGGCCGTTGCCCGTCTTGGAGTCGCAGGCGCTGTAGGACTCGAATGCTGTGTTTCTCCGTACATCAAGGCCGCGCTTCTTGAGGTCCTCCAGGAATAGATTCTCTACCATACCCTGGTGCACAAGTAGAATATAAGGGTCGAGGACGTCGATGACGGGCGGGTAGTGTACTTCGCGGCCCAGTCTGTGCAGCTGCTCGTCGGGTGTGCCTCTCCAGAAGGCAATGTCGTATACACGCACACCGCGCTGCAGCAGTGGGTCTGCCAACCGCATCTGCCGGAATGTCTCAATGGTCTTGGGCTGCAGGCCGTCGGCGCGGCCCACGGGCGTGGGGTCTGCACGGTCGTCGATAACCTGTACTTTGATTCCGAATCGCGCCAGGTTGGCGGCCGTCATCATGCCGGCTGGACCAGCTCCAACGACACAGACTTGGCAGACTTGAGGAGCCTCGGGCATACTGCGCAGCATTGTCAACGGGTCAACGCAGCTTTCAGCAGTCATTGACGCAGCCACGCTTGTATCGGCCACACCATCCATCGCCACGTCAACACCGCTGCGGTCGTCCGCGGTGCTTGTAGCAGCCGGTGCCATGGCTGGCGGTGGGGTTTGACTGGAAGCCAGATTGATGTGTGAAAAGTTGCTTTCTAAAGCGGCTGAGCTCGAAGCCGCAAGAACAAATACCGATCCGTTGAGTTGAGGTCGGTTGTGTGCGTATTATACTGTTAAATATCGAGGTATATGGGCGCTGCAACTGTTCCGGGACCAGTGGCTAGTCGATAAACTCGTCTAAGTTCTAGCCGAGGTTGATCAAATGCAAACGATATGAACAAAATAAATCTGAAATTATCGTGGCTCTCGAGTCTGAGACAGTTGAGTCGAGGTGAGAGAAATCGACCAAGGTGAACGGGTCAACAAAGAGGAGCCGAGACAGCAGCCGTCGCAAAAGGACCGTGGCAGAGGCGCAATGAACAAAGTGGACTGTGCGTTGTCGAGGTGGATGGCTATGAGACACGGCAAGCAGCGATCTGGAGAAGATATAAGCCGAAAGGACGACAGAGACAAGAAAGAAATACGCCCGAAAAATGGATGTGGTAAGGGCACACGGTGGCTGCGTGCAATGGGCTCATACACCACGCAATGCTGACTGCAAATCGGCCTGTTTTTGAATGTTCTTATTCGATGTGAGGTTATGATAGACTGAATCGACTGGTATGTCGACAAGGCTGCCAAAGGCGTACTATTGGGGTCGAAGGTTGGGATGGGGTTGCTTCTGAATCGGGATACTCGTGACGGTGTGCGTAAGGTAGGATGGGGAGCTCTTTCCCGCCTTGGATGCGAAAACGGTGGTGGGAAGGAGGAGACGTGGACTGAGAAGGAGAAGGGAGAATGAACAAATAACAAGAGTAGAAGAGAAGAGGAGTAGAAGGAGCAAAAGACAAAAGAAAAGAAAAAAAATAGAGTAACGACCGACGGGAGATGTCAGAGCGAGAGCGGCGTCGTCAGACACAGGGCTGGATGGCACGAGGGAGGATCAAGGTCACCAAATAAAGGAACAGCGCAGCATTGAGCTTCTTGGTTTTTGAGAGAGCAGGCACCCCACATGGAAGGAGGAAAACGTAAGATATTGCAGAGAGAACTTGGAAGGTGCGATGGGCTTTGAGGGGAGGGTCACAGTGTCTGCTCCTATGTATTGAAGGCACGATATCAAAGGGAAGGAGCAAAAAGAACAGAAGGCAGGAGCGAACGGGTACAGAGGCAAAATGACCAAATCAAGAAGGAAAGCTGGGGATAGGTCAAACAGGCATCTTGGCCTTCTATTCTACAGCTACAAGCAGTACGGCAGAGCCTATGCTGCAGATAAAATACAAAAAAGACGGGAAACGGCGTAAAGAGCTTGTGGGCATGGCGTACGAGGCGGAGGTTTATCATGTCGCGGTGTTCATTCGATTTTGACGAGGATCGACTGATGTGGTCTGATTTGAGCAGCTCTGGGCCGCGCTGCGACCATGCAGGCACGCCATTGGCGGGAGCGGTGCGGGTAGTTTGAGAATGGTTCCAGATGGCATGTACCTTGGTGGTTAATTTGGCAGCGAGGTACATGTCTAAGAACTAGCAGGATTTAAAGGCCTAAACGGGACTTAGATGGAACTTGAATGGAAGGAGCAATGGACTAAGTCGGGCTTGATTGATGAATGTGATTCTTCTTCTCTTCTTCTGTTCTCGTCTCTCTTTTTCTTTTGAACATCCTAGATGTTTCTGTATTTTCTAAATTCCTAGAAAATTAAACTTAACAGAACATGCCTCTCCCACTCCCTGTCGACTGCTGCTGTGTCTAACCGACCCTGCAAACGCACGCTCGTCGTAGAGACAAGCAAGGCCTGGCCCAACCACAACGTCCGGTCGCGCCTTCCATAGCGGGGTCAACCCGACCAGACATCAGACCATTTATTCTCCCGCCGCCCCCCGTCTCTCGCACCACCACCCACCGCTTGTCCTGTCACCCCTTTCCTATTCGGGAATTTCTTCTTTGACTCTTCTAGTGCCGTCAGATCGAATTTATCTCAACTCTAACTAAATATATCGACGCGCTTGAAACTGCACATTGATTGCAGCGCTTGCTCAGGCTGGGTAGAGGTTATTCTGTCAAAATGCCTCTCAAGGGTCCAGAGGTCTCGGAATTGCAGCTTAAGCAAGCATCTACAAAACAGGTGAACTGCACAATGTCTCTGTCCGGAAAGAGCGAGTCTTGCTCCTGCCCACGGGTTTAGCCGGCGTCCCACGTGCAAGGCTGGTCCCTGCTAACGTCAAGAGAACCGATTCAAAATTTCGCCCCAAAATAGAAAGAGCCGCCGTCACATGTGGGTGTCAGGATGCACGGGGAAGGCAATTCTCCAGATAAAGTTGCACACCGTAGGGCCGGCACTCCGCCCTGTGCTTTTCGTATTACTCGTGTTAGTGTTGTGCATATTCGACCACGCCATATTCAGACTGTGAGTATCAAGGTAAAGTTGTAGACTGCCGCGGGTATAAATTGTGCATAGCCGCGAGCCCCGACCACGCACTTGTTAGTGACTGATTTCCGTCAAAGTACCATTTTTATTTGGAATATCAAAACGATGACGCATAAGCGATTGTTTAAAGTGCCGAGCTCGACATCAACCAAGCAATCTTAGGCTGCATCGCGTTAACGTCAAAACCCAGCAAAAGCACCAACCACGTGGATGTCGGATGATATCACGACAGAAGACGTATGCGCACGAAAAAAGAAAACACAAATTAAAGATAAGAATCTGCTGAAATAAAGAGTCGATAATTGGCCAGCGGCCTGTCCGGGACAAAGGTCAAATACCGAGCACGGAGCTTGGTAGACGGTCGGAGACCATTGGTCCAGCCCCGGAGTAAAGACAGGACGTTCGGCTTAGAACCGGCGTGCATGCTTCAAACATTAATGATCTGTAATATCAAGTGGCGTGTCTTTTCTGTGGGCGTTGTCATATTGCACACACGTTCATCGACCCGTCTTTCGATTCATGAGTGGCCAAGTTACATCGGGCGCTCGGATGACGCCGTTACAGAGTTTCGGGGAGCCAGCGAGGACGGGGCTAGAATAGAAAGTGACAAATATTGTGATATCATATTCGGTAATATGTATGTCTGTAGCAGTGCAGAGTTGTGCTTGGTTAATACTGCGGCGGCCATTTATTCGAGCGTACTGTTGATTAGTGATATACAATTCTTGACACCAGAATGGGTTCATGTTGCTCCTTTTTAATCAATACCAGACGACATGTATGTGAGTAGATGTTGATTATTTGGCATTAAGGGTATTACAAATTATAAAACGAAGAAAATATTACACGAAGAAAGCCACCGCAAGGCCGCCAAAAGCGGCAAAGAGTGGTGGCGGCAACAGACCGCTCGCGGCACTGCCGAGCCCATCACTCTCTTTCGCCGGTGATCTGGACGGGCCCAGCCCGTCGCCTGTGGTGGCATCGTCTCCATTGCCCTTGACATCAATCTCGGTCGAGCCGCTTGGAGTGAGAAAGATGCCGATGGAGTTGGCCGCCGTGGCATTTATTTGCTCGGGCGAGAGCAGAGGGTTCTCCAGTTCTGCACACGACGGACGGATGCCCGTGCTCGTCTTGGCTGTCGAGCTGCTGATGGTGTTTGTCACAGAAATAGGTAGATCAAAAATTGTGTAGTGGTCGACGTCGTTTAGCCGGAAGCTCTGGCGGATCGATATGTTGTAGACACCTCTGGCACTGTCCAGGGCTGCGGGCTGGCCACTCCCGACAAGGCAGTCTGGCCACACCCAGTTGACATGCTTGACCGTGCTGCTCTGCTCCTGAGACAAAATAGGGCCTAGAGCTGCGGCGTCTGCAGACGCGGTGCCGTTGCTGATTGTAAAGTTGTGATTTGTGTCGTAGCTTGACAAGAAAATGGTGATATTCTGTATCAAGCTGGGACTATCGCTGGCAATGTCCTGCGGCAGCGGGAGCATGCCGTTGGCGGTCACATCGATCGCAACCTGGAGGTAGTCTTTTTTTTTGTTAGATTTGAGAGCGATATTCGAATGTAAGAAACTACCCACCTCCTCCTAACGGCGTGCCGGGTTGAGGAGAATCGACAATGGCAAAGCCGGGTGTGTAGACCTGGCCGTTGAAGGTCGTAAAACTGAGGGCCTGCGCAGCGGCCGCAAACAGCACCGCCAGGGTGCTGCTTCTCAAACTCGGTGTCGGACTCATCGAGAGTTTCGTTCCGATTTTCGATTTAAACAAAAGTCGTGAGTCAGAATCGCATTTTTGACGCAGTTCTGTCCCAGCAGAGTACGCATAGGATATTGTCAGTTTCTTGTCACTTCACGGGAGACATGCATCGCAAGATCTATATATTAGAGTGATCTCAATGCGATCAAGCAGGAACCACCAAAGGTCTAACCTGCTCTATCTAGTGTTGCCTCAGGGAGAGGGGTTGCACAGTTGGTGTCAACGAGACGGTTTCCAGAAATTCCCGGTATCAATGCATTATTTTGCAAATGATTCCCTGCTAGTGATGAAGTGTGGCATCTAAAGAATAGGCCTCACCTCGTTGCTTGGATGGTAACCGGGGTCGTGGAAGATTGGACGGTCCATCCGATCACACTGACGGCAAAGATCCAATGAAGAGATTTTACGACTCTGGTTAATTGAAATAACAATGCCAGAATTGAGGAGTTATTAGTGGTGTGCATTGTGAAGCTTCTATGATGCAAATATTGTTTCAGGTCTCATAGTTGGTTCCGATCGCTGACACGCACCCCTGGCACCAGTACTAATTCATTGACAGAGAAAGCTCATAAAACTTTTGCCTTTATTCAATAACTAAGAACGCTCAATATATGCAAACTATTTTTCGTTGATTTACTGCCTCGCCGCGGCTGTCAATTGGCCCGCGAGCGTCGGCAGACCAGTGCCGACAGACTCGTGGCTTCGTAGCGTGATCACGGCTGCCTGCTGCGCAACATCCACCAGCTGCTCGGCACGGCCGCCCTGTGCAAGACCGCCAATCATGGCGCCCAGGAACGTGTCGCCGACGCCATTGACCGAGACGACATCCTTGACATTCTCAACAGGCGGGAACATCCGCATGTAGATGCCACCGACGGCCGCCTCCGTGTCGTTGTGGTCGTCCTCGGGCCCGCCGTGCGGCGGTGCACGCACCAGCAGGTATCGCTGGGCCTCTTCATCAAACAGCAAGGGGTCGTCGCGCTTCAGCAGCATAGTCAACAGGGCGCCGTCGCTGCCGAGTTTTGTGATCAGTGTGGGAATGTAGGGCAGCAGCTGGACGACCTGCTGGGGCACGCCAGCGTCGGTCAGGGCCATGGACGTGAGGCGGACAAAGCGCTCACGGGCGCCTGCGGTAACGCCGAGTGCGTCAATGACGCGGAACCAGCGCTTGTCATCCAAAATGTACCCGTTGTCTGAGGCAGCCTTGTGCATGGCAGCGAGCTCGTACTGATTGGGTGTCGCGAGGTCAACGAGAGCGTTAGGGAAGACACCGGGCCGTTTGACGCTCTTGGGGTCCTTTGCAAACAGACGGGCGGACTTGGCCACGGAGACGGGCTCAAAAGCCACCTTGGCGCCATGCAGGCGTCCGGCACTGATCCAGCTCTTTAGGCCGGCCGGACTCCAGTTGCCGTCCGCCACGAGCCAGCGCGGGGATGCAGCCGTTACGGCAGACGCCCAGTAGTCAGGGAACGAGTGGTGGTCGTTGGAAAAGATGGCCATGTCGGCCATGGCGACCATGAGGTTCTTGTCGGCGCCGTTGACGGCAATGTAGTGGGCTGTGCGTGCAGCACCGTACTCTGGACCGAGCTGGCGCACGCCTGACGTGTCCATGCCGTTGGCCTGCATGGCTCCGAGAACGGTAGCACCGGCAATGTCCTGGCCGACCATGGTGCAGAGGCGCACCTTTGTGGACGGGCTGATGCGGTGGGCAGCAAGGGCAACGTTGTGGCCGACACCGCCAATCGTTGGCACGATGGACGCTGGGTTGGAGGTGTACAGCTCGGGTGCAGGACCCTTGCCCGTCTCACCGGCATAGTCGCAGCTCAAGTCGAGCGCTACCGAGCCCGCTACAAGAATTTCAGCATGACCCGGCTTATCTTGCACCACCACTGTCTCTTTCTTTGCATGTTAGCTTGGCCTTACTCTGGATACGATTTACATTTTTAGTACCTTTGCTGGGGCAGACACAGCAGCGGGCGGTGCCTCCTTAATACTGGTTGTAGGATACGATGTGAAAGAAGCACTAGAATTTCTATATGTGTGAGCTGACAGATTCAGAGTTTGAGGAAAGAAGAGTCAGATTTTCTTTTGATATAAGTACACATAGGATTGACATTTTAACACAGGACGCACGATGCAGAATTTTGAGAGAAGGAAAAAAGACAAAGACAAAACAAGACTACCCTACCTGTCTTCTGCCATCAGCGCACTCAGGTGAACAGACACCTTGGCCGCACGCTCCACGTTGGACTGCACAAGCGTCACGTTGGCGCCCACGCTGCGTTCGTCGGTCAGCTGGCGGATGCGTGTCAGGACAAACGGCGTGTTGCGGTTGCCGGTGAAGCCGCCCACCGCGGCCTCGTTGACGGCCTGGTCGATGACGGCCTCCATCTCGGCACGCGGTACCTCAGCGACGGCCGGGATGGGGTTTGCGAAGAGCAGGCCTGTCTCGATGTTGAGGCGCTCCTGGGCCCAGATGATGGCGGCAGCCTCGGCCTCGTCGGTGACGACCGATGGCGACGGAATTCCGCTCTCGCGGGCCCAGAACGCCGGGAAGTCGACCTTTTCGCGGCCGTCACCAAAGGTGGCGACGTAGACGCCCTGAGTCTCGAGGTACTCAAGGGTCGCGGCCATGTCGAGGAAGCCCTTGCAGCCGCTGCTGACGACGGCGACGCGCGTGCGGCCCAGCTCGCTGAGGTCGGCCGAGATGTCCATGTGGTCGTGCCAGCCGCGGTGCACGCCGCCGAGACCGCCCGTGCCAAAGACACGGATGCCGGCCAGACGGGCAAGAACCATGGTGCCCGAGATGGTGGTGCCGCCGTGCCGAGCCTTGCCGCCGTTGATGGCGCCGGGGCCGCGACCGACAAGGTATGCAAGGTCTCGCCGGGACACCTTGGCGGCACCCTCCTGGACCATGCGCTCAATCTCAGGCGGCGACAGGCCGACGTTTGGCACGCCGTCCAGGATGCCAATGACAGCAGGAACGGCACCGTTCTCGCGGACAATAGCCTCGAGACGCAGATCGACACCGAGGGCACCGTGGGTGTAGATAGTGGACTCGAGGGCGACGACGGGCTTGTCAGTAGCCAGGGCATCCTGGACCTCTTCGGAGATCTTGAGGACCTTGCCTAGATGTGAAGCCGCGGCCGCCTGGTGGAAGGACCGCATGCGCATGCCCGGAAGCATGCTGGCCGCCCTCGCCGCCGGCCATCTCGCCTGCTGTCTCAAGCAGCTGCTCGTCTGCCGCCACGCTGCCTGCATTGTGAAGTGATGAGAGCAGATAAAATGAGTAGATATATACTGTGAGGAATGGATGAGATCACTGCCGCTGTCGTGGGAGTCGTAAATTGTCGTGTCGTGCCGGGGAGTTGCTGTCTTACATATACGAGGATTAGGTAAGTCGAGTTTTAAGGCGATAGGCTGTTGTTATCACGATAGTGCGAAATAGAGTGAGCTGCGGCGGGGCGGCGGCGTCCGCTAGGCCTGTGGAGCACTATTACGGCTGGTAAGTTTGGCTAGCAGCGCCGAGCCCGAGTTTTGGCGCAAGTAAGCGACAGATAGGAGTTTGTCGCTGTGAATGGCTTTGTGAAGCTCTTTTCTATATTTTTTTTGTTGTGAAATTAATAGTATATAATACAGCTTGTCCGCTCTTTCCTTCGTATGTTCCCCGCAACTTTGACCGGTCTGCTGAAGCTACTGATGGCAGGTGCATTGGGCCGGTCCTGCTCGCCGACGGCGACACAATGACTTCCTATCTTGGCAACAAAGTTTAGCACCAAACGAAAAGAACGAGGATGTGTGAGTCAGCCAGCTCGTCTATCAAGTATATTGAAAGTCGAGGTCATGTTCATCAACTAAAAAAACTTATGATAATGCTAACTGCAACAGTTTTGTAGATGGTCTGCAAGGTAGAGACAGAATGGTGTAGTTAAAGCGGTTGTATGACAACCCGAAAGCTGGAGATAAGTGGGTCCTGTGTATAGTGGTAATAGTATTAAATTGCTAACTTCATTGTGTCTATGGCTAATCGCACATCTATATTTGCATGCCTTCTTGTCAAATTAATTTGCGTATTTGAACCCTGCGAAATCATACGAGTAGCTCAGAGTACTATTGCCTTGGATGCATTGCATTATTTGCATAACTCGAATGAGTTTACTATTTAAATTGCTGCACACCCGCGTTGTGCAAAAGTGTCTTTGAGATCAGACGCAATGCGCTGTATTCCTAACAGTCTTAGGGGTCGTGGCTGCCTAATGTGCTATAACTTGCAGATTCACACCCTGGGCTGTTGCTCCAATCCATCGCCTCAAGCAGCCAAGGCGATCGTGTCATCATGCCATCGTATCATATTGGAAGGAATCAAAACATATGCACGATATAGAAAAGATGGACTTATTCGATGGATAAACGCTTGCCGCGGCCGTATTCGCAAACGCACAAGTATGCAGTCTGCACAGGAAGATCGGCATCGCAGGGTGCAACGGTGAGTCGAATTCATCCGGGGATGTAGATTTTGTTCCGTATCTGCACTGTGCACTGTGCGCTGTACTTCGTAGAGAGAGAGGCAGAGAGCAACTCAAAAAGCAACTCAGAAAGCACATGATGGGCATCGATATGCGGGCAAAAGGGTCGCATCAGCTGCAGACGAGGACCGTTGGATGGCCGATAGCAGATCACTTCAGTCTTTTGTCGGTTTTCTCAAAGAGGTTTCTTTTACAGCCCACATCTTGTACATACACGCCGCCGATAATCCGCAACATCGCGCCAGTTAGCCGCCGAGTGCTGCCCTCGCATTCTCTCTTATGCAGACGCGGCCCGTTTGTGTAGTGGTGGGCAGCCAATAGGCAATGATGGGCGGATTGGTGCAGAGTACATTGCAGAGAAGCAGACGAGCTGCCTTTTACAGACGCACTTTATCTCTTTGCGACACTCTTTCGAGAGAGAACATACAGAATTCGGTTCGATGTACGGCCCATTGCCACCTTGCCTTTATCCATTTCAACCGCGTGTTGGTCGTCTACATGTGCAGAGTGCAGAGCACAGAGTGAGAGAATGAGCAGACGGCAGACTTGATTAAAGACGTGATTGAATGCACGCCAAATACTGTGCAGAGTACAATACAGTACATTTGATAAATGTCGCACTGATGGATGCCACCAGTGTTGATCACTGCTTGCTGCGGCGCGGTATCGAGCTGAATACAGACATCCAACAGCCAGCGATGCATGCACACCAGACGCGAAAGCACACACACACTCATGCGCAGTTGATCGGCTTTTCTCCGTGATTGGTAGTAGTGAAAATGTACTTTTGCTGTGGGTGTTGGCGATGTCAGCCGCTGATAGAGGCTGTCGACGAATATAAGGGCGATATCCCGCAGCTTTGCTTGACGGTTTTCCTTTCTTTTTGATCTTGTGCTTGTTGATTGTGCAGCGGCATTTGTATTCATAATTGTTGACCCTTGTTTATCAAAATGTATTCACATTCGCCGCTGCCCCAGTCACCACAGTCGCCGCAGTATGCCCGGCGCGTTGGCTCACAGGAAGTGCCTCCATATTCACCGCAATACGTGCACCAGCTTTCACCGCAGCAGGCGTCGCCGTACTCGCCGTACTACTCCTCGCAGGGATCGCCGCAGTTTGTGCCGTACTCGCCGCCGCCTTTCGGAAATTCCGGAAATGCAGACACCGACAACACAAATGCCGCGAACGGCAAGAAATACAGGCGGCCAAGTCCGGCACCGACCTGGGCCTTTGTCGTCTTTCGCATCGTCACCATTGCCTTGAGTGTGCCTCTGATTTATGCTGCGTCCATGCTTATTCACGGTTGGCCGTCACTGTATAGCAAGACATCCATAGGCCTTGTCGCAGTATGTGTTCATCTCGTTGTCGTTATTGTTTTGTCCGTCTTGTCTAACAGCCAGGCTTTCCTTGCAATCGTATGTGACCTCGCAGTCATGAAACTTTTCTACGACCGGAGCAAATATTTTTCCTCGGTCCTCATCCCGGAATCAGCCGTCGTCATCCTATCCATCGTTTCGATCGTCGAGTTTATCCGCGCTGGCCTATCCGATGCCGACGACACCGTCCTTGACGACTCGGCGACTCAGCGGCTCCTCGGCCTTGCATTCTCGTTTATTGTTTGGTAGGTTGAGTCTCATTTTCATGGATATTCTAAATATTAATCGACAGCGGCGTCCGCATCTTCTCCATGATCATCAACAGCATCATCGCCTGTATGATGCGCAACCAGAGCCCAGCGCGGCCACGGAGTCGGACTGTGTTTATCGTTCAACCAACAGAGGATCTTTACTGAGTAAAGGCGGGAGATCCAATCACTTGGTATGGCCTTGCCTCCTATTAGGATTAAATTGTTAACAAATCGGTGGACATTTGTTTTCCTTTCATTTCATTTCTTTGTTTTCTTTTTCTTTCGAGTTTCCTTGATACCATCTATAGTTCGTCAAAATCAAAGTTAAATGTCGCATGATGTGACTTAATTTATTATACAGAAAAAAATACCTGGTGCTTGACTATCGCTAGTCAAATTGAAAGAAAAACAAACATAACGACTACGACATAAAAGAGCTGCCGATGACAAACCAATACCCAAGTCCTCAGAGAACATCACGAAAGGCTAATACAGCGTGATACAAACGATACAGGGCAGTTGCACCGCGTGAGCCCCACTATTATCAACGTCTTTGTACTGTATACTGGTCTTGGCAGCATCGACAGGGGTCGCTTTGCCTGCTTACTGCCGTTATCGACCCAGCAACATCGCATCAACAAATGAATCAACATGGTAGTAACATGTGCTTTTTGTAGTTTTATATGTAGGATGGCCACTAGTATATTGCTGTTTATTGTCTGTGTTCAATCAATATGGTGTCTTGACTTCGCACCTGCCTCATTCAAACTTTGAAATATAATTGCATCGCGCCTTCCTTGTTTACATTTGCATCTTGAAACTTCTTCCATTTAGCCTTTATTACTCATCATCGCCGATACAGTGCACATCTCCCCTCAAAGACAATTAAGCTTCATTTTTGGCATTTTATTTCCACTTCACTACGGATTCACGATCATCAATAGAATCAAGACGAAACCTACATTCCAGCCATGCACTCACCACACAGCGAACGTGCTGCATCGAGAAGCCTTCTTGACGAGCCACAGCCATACTCATCAGGACATGAAGCAAATACCGGAAGCTCAGGAAATGCCGACTATGCCGGTGTACCAGAAAAATCACCGCCAAAATCCAGTTGACTAGCCGGCCTGCAAACTCGGGTGCCGTTTCTGCGCACGAAAAAGGGCGTCGTCCTCACCGTCGCCGCCGTCGTGCTCGTCGTCGGTGGTGGCCTTTCGGGCCTCGCAGCCCTGCGCACACGGCATAACTCACACTCGTCAGCCGGCAACAACAGCAATGCGTCGGTCATCACGTCAGACACCTACTTTTACGGCGACTCGCCGCCCGTCTATCCGTCCCCCAATATGACGGGCGTTGGCACATGGGCCACCAGCTTCAACAAGGCCGCCGCTTTAGTAAACAACATGACGCTCGAGGAGCGCGTGTCGCTCACAACGGGCGTCTCTGCACCCAACGGATGCTCGGGAAACGTGCCAGCCGTCGCGCGCCTCAACTTTACCGGTATGTGCCTGAGCGATGCCGGCAATGGCCTGCGCAACACCGACTTTGTCAGCGCGTGGCCGAGCGGCATCCACGTGGGTGCCAGCTGGAACCGCGACTTAGCACAACAGCGCGCCGAGGGCATGGGTGCCGAATTCAAAAAGAAGGGCGTTAATGTTCTACTGGGGCCCGTTGTCGGCCCAATTGGGCGCACGGTGCGCAGCGGGCGGTACTGGGAGGGCATCTCGGTCGACCCGTACCTGTCGGGCGCGCTCGTGTACGAGACAGTTGTAGGCTCGCAGCAGGCCGGTGTCATTACGAGCACCAAGCACTTTATTGGCAACGAACAGGAGACCAACCGGCAACCCGAAGAAGGTGGCAGCGTGCAGTCGGTGTCGTCCAACATTGACGACCGCACAATGCACGAGCTGTACCTGTGGCCCTTCCAGGACGCAGTCTATGCGGGCACGGGCAACATTATGTGCTCGTACAACCGCGTCAACAATTCGTACGGCTGTGCCAACAGCAAGACGTTGAACGGACTGCTCAAAGAGGAGCTCGGATTCCAGGGCTTTGTCGTGTCCGACTGGGGCGCGCAACACGCCGGCGTGGCCACGGCCCTCGCAGGCATGGACATGGCCATGGCGACAAGCGACTACTGGGGCGACAACCTCGTCGATGCTGTCAGCAACGGATCCGTGCCCGAATCCCGCGTGACCGACATGGCCGTGCGGATTGTGGCGGCATGGTATCAGATGGGACAAGATGACGGCTTTCCCAAGCCAGGCATTGGCATGCCGAGTGACCTCACAAAGCCACACGATATTGTGGATGCCCGCAACAAGTCCGCAAAGCAGACGCTGCTGGACGGTGCCATCGAAGGGCACGTCCTACTTAAGAACACCGGCAGTGCACTGCCGTTGAAAAAGCCCAAGTTCCTATCGATATTTGGCTACTCCGCCAAGACACCTGATCAGAACGATTTCGCAGCCGGCGACTTGACGGCCTGGTCATTTGGCACCGAGTCTGCCAACTCGACTGATACTACCAATGCTTTTGGCGGACGCCGACCACAGACACCGCTGGGGATCGCACCCAACGGCACGCTCTTCTCGGGCGGTGGATCGGGTGCCAGCTCGCAGACTCTGGTCAGCTCACCCTTTGATGCTCTACAGCAGCGTGCATGGACCGACGACACACAGCTGTTTTGGGATTTCCATTCCATTGACCCTAATGTCAATGGGGCATCGGACGCCTGCCTCGTTTTTGTCAATGCCTGGGCCTCCGAAGGCTTTGACCGGCCGGCGATCCAGGACGACTTTACCGACACGCTGATCAACAATGTGGCCAACAAGTGCAGCAACACCATTGTCGTCATACACAACGCCGGCACACGCATTGTCGACGGTTGGATCGACCATGCCAACGTGACTGCCCTCGTGTTTGCCCATCTACCCGGCCAGTACTCGGGCCAGGCACTGGTTTCGTTGTTGTACGGCGAGTCCAATCCGTCGGGAAAGCTGCCGTACACTGTAGCCAAGGATGCCGCAGACTATGGCGGCATGCTCGACCCGGCTGAGGCCACAGGCATCTACAAGTACTTTCCACAGGCCGACTTTACCGAGGGCGTGTTTATCGACTACCGGCACTTTGATGTCAACAACATCGAGCCGCGGTACGAGTTTGGCTACGGGCTGTCGTACACGACATTTGGCTATGGCAATCTGAGTATTTCCAAAGCGATTACAAACAGCTCAAACAGCACACTGTTCAGCCAGTATCCCACGGGCGCCGTCAGACAGGGAGGCCAGGCAGACCTCTGGGATGAGCTGGTGACGGTGACGGCCAATGTGTCCAACACTGGCAGCGTCGCCGGAGCCGAAGTGGCCCAGCTTTACATCTCCCTACCAGGGGTTGACAACAGTGGCAATAGCACGGGCACGCCAGTCCGGCAGCTGCGCGGGTTTGACAAGGTGTTTCTCAACGTGTCATTGAGCGCAACGGTGTCGTTTCGCCTGACACGGCGGGACCTGAGTATCTGGGATGTCACAGCCCAGCGGTGGCTACTGCAGGCCGGCAACTACACGGTCAGTGTCGGGGCGAGCAGCCGCAATCTCCCGCTCGTCGCTAGCTTTACGATTTGATATGATGATGGATATGGGTATGGACGATAATGTGGCGTTTTGGGAGCTTGGTTTACTGTTATTCTCCTATCTTTGCTTTGACTGTTATTATTTTGATTTTACTTCTTTTTCCTTTGCTATGACTGAGTGACGATGCTCGCTTGGATAAATGTCTCTGATATCTGTATATGGCTTGATAACCTGTCATACTTATCTTGATATAGATGGATGTGATCTACAGATGCAGGTCCGAGCATCACCATGGCGCATCTTAACGACTAGTTGAGACGAAAGATGGACTTGCATGCTGCAAACACTTGACTTTTGCCTGGACATCCACAGAGAACCATGGCTAACTATGGGCATCCATGCCACGATGACACAAAGACACGATGAGCAGCGACACGATGGTACGCTACATGAACCATTGCCTGTCGACTGCTACGTCTTGTCTTTTGTCGTCTTTCCATTTGCCGGTTCTGTCTCTTGTCGTTTTCTTATCATATTTTCTGCAACACTCTTTGACTCTTTTTTACAGAGAGTCCGGACTGCCGACTGCAACGGCTATTGCCATCGCGACCATCACTATCACTATCACTCACCGCTGTCGGAAACTCCAAGAGAAACATAACAACATCAAGGCCAACTATCACGAGCATTCACCGTGCGCTCGCATTGGCGCATCAACGCCATTAAGTGACCATTCGACGCAGCCAAAGTATGGTTCACTCTAAGCGTGCATGCCTACCCGAGGTGCAGAGCGGGCAACTCGAGATGAATCGTGCATGCTCTATACATCGTACATATTGATGATATGCAACAAACGAGATGACCCCTCTTCCGCTTTGACTTTTTGTTTATGGTGATAGATTAGCCCACGTTGTTACTCTCTATACTCAGTACTACTCTTTTTACATATCTGTTCGCTGCATCACGCAAGATAACAAGTGCTGCTACGTCGGACGTTGTACCGCTGGACTTAAATTCAGATCATCGTTGTGCAGTACTCTGTGCCTGCTTTTGGTGAACGGTCCCTACTTTTTTTCTTGGGTTTTCTTTTTTTTTTTTGGTTCGTTTTAGTACTCCTCTTGATTCCTCCCTTCTCTCTACAGAGTGCTACTGTCATATTTTATCACAGTCGTTGCGATGAAGTGCGCTGTGTCGTGATTCAATAAAAGAATATTCCGAAATTAAAAGGGCGGTGCTCGGATGCAGTGTTTGCTCACAGTACAACAGACAGAGACAACACAACGGACAGAACCAAAGACAGACAGCATCAGCACCAACAGGGAACTCGTCTCCGACTTACTGTGACTCTGGACTCACTTTTGACCATTTTGACTCCTTTTGATCAGCCCCTCTCCCCCTATTTTATGCTGTAGCCGAGATGATCAGTGATCGCGATCACGATAATTGATTTCAATTGTCTCGGTCTGCCTCCCCGTCTCCGTCTTTCAGCCTCTGTTGTCTTATTTCCACCGTCTACCGCTTGTGATATATGATGGTAGCTGTAGCTAACTGTCGCAAACTACTCCGCAACTCATAACTGGCTGCCTTGTCTATATCACCAAGCTTGTCAATAGCACCGCTATTGTACAATTTAATAGCGTTAGTATTCAGAAACTGTTTAGAATAATAAGATGGCTGATATAGTCATCAAACATCCCAGATGCCCCAATCAATTCACCTTACCTTTTACAACGGTTATGGCCGTTGTGGCAATATGTGGAATATTTGCTATCCACACTGTTTCTCGCATAGCGAAAGCCGCCCCGAAAGTACAAAGTAAAGCCCCCAGAGCCACCAAAAGCCACCAAAGCCACTAGAACCACCAAGTAGACCTACCGGCTCCAGCCCGGCTACTGCGCACAGAGCCGGCGACTGTTGCTAGCTTGTCTCATGTTTTGGAGACCGTTGCTCATAGCCCAACTGGGTTTGGTGGGACCAGGATCAGCGGGCAGCGGTATTCAAGTCTATTTGTATGTGCGAATAGAGAAAAAGTGCGTATTCAACGTGCACAATTATGCGAACGGCTGCAGTGCACCAGTGCAGTCATAACACAACGTTATGATAACCTTACTGAATAACCGTGCATCACTTTATGTGGCCAACCTTGTGCATCATCACGTCTTGGCAAGCTTGTGTGTAAATCTGACGATCATCACGATAATTTGCAAACATTATTGACGGACATCGTGACTGTCCGTTGCTCATGTGATGCATTCCTTTCTATTTTTTCACAATATCTACTCTTTGACGCTGGCAGACTCTGCGCCTGTACGAGGCCAACAAAATCAGAAATTCAGGGTCCAGGAAAATTCTACGCGACGTCTCAAGATATGTACAAGTAGCAGACTAGACACACTATTGACTAAATTCTCCTATCTGCACTAGCAAAGCTCAGCCATAACACTTTTCATCCCATCATTTGTCACTGTCACTTTTGTCTTTCTCGTCACTTTGCTTCTCATTCAGATATTGCAAAAACAGCCCGGGGAGCTATCCGACAACCAACACCAACACGTTTTTCAGTCTAGCACTTTCTCTATTTGCCTAGACTCGATACCAACGCAGCGGTCGGACCACATTTGGTGATACTTGTCTTCCTAAAAGACAGTTTTGGTTAGAGGACAAGATTTAGACTCACGATGCTCGCCCCGAGAGACTGTTTTGCGGAGAATGGGTAGGTAAAGGAATAGAAATAAAAATTGAACACGGAGCGATGTCCGAGATGGGCGTTGCACTTGAAAACGAGGTTAGCACAGTGGCACAGTGGCAGTGGCAACGCAGCAACTTAACTAGCAAAGCCCGAGCACCTCACGAACCATGCCATTGAACCAGCCTTATCCCCAGAGACCTTCCTATTCCAGCAAGCCATCGCCACGACTATTTGCGGCTGCATCGGCCTATGCCCAATACTGCTTTTTAGTCGGACATCACGGTCCTCGTGGATGGTTAATACTTTGGAAAATAGAAAGGCGACAGGGTGAGAGGAAGGAGATAACAACGGGGATGCGAACGGAGATGAATTTCTCTTTGATATACTACTCAAGACAACGTCACAAGATCAAAGCGATGTCAGTATGATTCGATGATCGTCATGCCGCTTCAAACAAGCGGTGCCCTGCGGCAGTCGATCAATGAATCGAGAGACTTGTCACAATGTGAATAACTGCAAAATAGTCACAGTAATCAAGTAGAGTCAAAGTCGCAGAGGTGTTCCAACTTCATGTCCCTGCATATGCATATGCAGCTGCAGTGATACGACGTTGCTGTGCTCTCGCGGCACTCGGACTCTATTTACTTGATCCTGTAGGAATCACCATTGAATGTGTCGAGAGTACAAACTGTGATAGAAAGATAGAGAAACCGAGAGAAACATGATTTATTTTCTTTTTGAAATTGACTAAAATACATCACAATACAAATTCAGAGGTCTAGACAAATCTGCAAGATGCACAACTATCTGCACATGACTACATCAATCGACGGCATAATTATGCTACAAATGGGCCGGTCTGGCCAGACACATGGTATGCACATGGCATACTCTATTCTATCCCGTTTTTATCCCGTTTTTATCCCGCTCCAGTCGTGTCTAGTTCTCTCTTATTATCCGTTCATATTCTCCGGCCAGGGTAAAACATGCACAACGGACCCGCTTCCTGCAGCTGCACACATACCTTGCACAAAACAAGAGACGAAACAGCTAGTCGGAGTAATGCCATCTGGTCTGGCGAGTAATAGTAGTTTTTGGGTAGGTGAGATGAGGTACTTTGTACAGCTACGGAATCTGAGTCTTGTTATGCTCACCGAGAGTACTTCTATGAAAATCGGAGGCGACTACATAATTTCTCGTAGACAAAATACAATTGCAATACAAACACAATAATCCAGACTACATGGATACTCCGTATGTGTTACATGCAAAGTTTGTGGCGGCAACCGTGCACAGGTAATACAAGTAGGCGTTCTGTGTAAGACGGATGCCACGGGGAAAGGTGGGATGTATGTTGCCGTGTAGATGTCTATGTCTGAGGGGTTGATGTTGATGTACGAAGTACGAAGTACTGATGATCTTGAGCTTGAGCTTGAGCTGTGCTTCGATCGTTGCATTGACATTGCTCTATCTTTGGTAGCTAACAGTGCTGTGGTAATAGCTGGTAGGTATAGCAGAGTTGCTATAGAAATGCTTGGACCGTAGTTCTGCAAGAACGGTTCATGCAACCTCTTTACTGTGAGAGATTGAGTAGAGGTCAATGCGAGCGTCCAAGTCTGTGATCGACCGGCAGGTATGGTAATCAATGTAGTGGTGATATATTACTGATTGCGAGAGTGAATTGAAATAAAGAGTGACGGAGTATCTTGTCCATCTCATCATCGTTGTATTGTCCTGATGTATCGTCGCCGTCTCGTCGTATTGATCAGACAAGCCGGAAACGAAACATGTAACCGGTGGCAGCAGTGCCGGCAACAAGATGGACGAGTCGGTTCGAGTCGGGTCAAAGAGTTTGCAGCAAAATTTCAATAAAAAGTCTGCTCGTACGAGTGTGCCCAGCTATTGACGGAGACAGAAAAACAGACAGATGGGTCTGCCCAGGATGCCATGCAACTAGAATCAGCTTCGTTTCAAGCCAAGGATATGACAGCTGTGCTTGAATGTTTGGACTTTTTATTTGCCAACAACGAGGCAGCCTAGCTCCGCCTAGACAGAATAACGCGGACTGTCTCCCACTGTAATCCTTAAGACAACCGTCCGCGTTTTTTTGTCATGGTGGAGCCTAGATAATGATAATAGATTCTCGGATCTCAACCGGCTTACACGAAACCATGGGCGTTGAGCTGCAAGAATGGCCTGCAGTGGTGTTCCTCTACTCAGTGCAGAGTAGTCACTGGTGTGAAACACAATATGACATCTGTAGAAATGCAAATGCGGAAACGTTGTGATCAGCAACTACATCATCATTACGCAACTTGTTGGTCTACTTTGTACTTGAGAGACAACTATGTTTTAATAGGTTCAGGAATCTTATTAACAGTTTACATTTAGTATAATAGATATAAAAACAAACCAACATTTGAATCAATTATTTTTTAAAAAACAAATTACCAACAAATTAATTCTAATGAATACAAAATTTTAATCAAATTCTGACTATTAGCCAGACCCAAAACTCAAAATATGCAAGCTTATGGTGGTATCATGACGATCATAAGATCATGCCTTTATCTAGGTCTATTTTAGAAATATTGAGAAACAACTGATAAACAATTCGCAGATGACTCGTGTCATTCGGAACTTGTATCTTCTTTCAACTGGATGTATCCGACGACAAATGCCGCAGCACGCCGCTTGAGCTTCATCACACCTGACCGGCCTTACCCCGGAAGCACGAAGCCACACGGCTGGCATCACATTTTGGCTTTGAGTTTGCTTGAGGGGTAGACGGGATGACCGATGTCTGTAAAAAGCTGCTTTGAATATAGAATTAATCTTGATAACTGCCCAAGATGTTCATCATCTCAAAGACGCCACGTGCATAACAGTCTTATGCGGCGGCATATGCCTTCTTGTGTAAACTGATTACTCACTCTGGTATTGAGTAGATATGCACAATGTAATTAGTTTGTACTGAATAAGAAATAAAACAGAGTAGTATCGCCCCGCTGGTACCAAACGTGCAGAGGAAAAGGAAAGGAAAAGAGGAATAGAGGAAAACGGCGCCTGTTTCGAGTGGCCCGAATAGGCAACGACTTGCGCAGCTAAAGCTTGTCTCTCTGACTCTCTCTCTTTTTGTGCCTCAGTCTCGAGATCTACCAACTCGAAATACAACGTGCAGGCTTCAGGACAGGATTATTACTTGATCTCGAGTCTTGTCGAGGGTCTGCTGCACGAGCATGGACATTGCTGATCACTCTTTTACTTGAGTTAGTTGCGGGAAGATTCAGGCGGCCCGCGGTGTTGATAGCAGAGCTGGCGGTTACTTGAGTTTTTGATTCTTTGATTTTGACTTCTCTTAACGTCTTTATTATTGAGCCAGCATCACTCTCTTACTGAGTGCAATATTCCTCAGTCATTACTCTGCAAGTATTTTCTCGTTTCACTCAGATTCATCTTCTCATAAACAACTGAAACAGATTCTTCTACTTTGCAAACCATTAATCCACTTGTTTCTTCAATGACACTTGAAGCGAAGGCTTGGCAACCCTCGAGCCTCTTTTTGCGGTTCCAGGGGAACACATGTACTTTGTATCTTTGTTTCTCCTCTTCTCTCTTCTGCAGACTTGTATTACTTTGTGCATCGGTTGAGCATCACCAGTGTTCTAAATTACTGTGTACATCTCAAACTTCTAGAACATGACTACTTTCGGCGTACACCGGCAGTTTGATTACCCTTTCATTTTTCATCTTCGTCTTTTTGATATTTTTCAACCTGTCAGTCAGGGAGGTGCAGAGTAGGAGTCTGTTCGATGTAGTGAAAGTAAACAGCCAAGCATCGAGTCTTCTTTGTTCTCGCTCTCCCCTTTGTTCTTTTCTCTTTCTAGAAGGCGTTCATAGTTTATTATGCTTCAGTTATTAATTGCTTGGAGGCTGTTACTGAGTAAGTGTTATCTTTGGCATCTATAGAGTATTCTAACATATCAGCATCATGTTCATACTCAGTATCAACATACTCTACTTGTGTACAGTACATAGAGACTTTGTACCACACGCCATGCATTTAATCCTCCGCACCCACACCAAGAACCCCTGACCCAGTTTGCATTTGAGCTGGGGCCGGGCGGGAGCCGGGCGGAAGATATTGTATCTTAGAGAGCGAGTATCAGTAGTACTCTGTACAGAGTAGCTCACTGCAATTCCTCAAAGCTCAACCACATAATTACACTACGTCAGACCTAATAATGCCCAAGCTTCTGTCTCACAATTGCTCCGACTCTAAATATACTCAGTCTATCCTTCAGAGGAAAGATATTCGTTCATCCCGTCATCTTCGTCTCGTCGTCTCGTCATCTTCGGTCGTTGCTCGTCGTCTCGTCATCTCGCTTGCTTTCCGATTCCATAAATCCTGTGATATATGACGATGACTAAGACACGCAGCTCAAACAATATCATCTCTTCTATCGCGAATCCTCATGATCACCAGAACATTTCTGCCGTCAATGCCGTTCATGCTCTCCAACGACGGATTGTTTCGTTTCTTGATGTTTGCTCTGCTTCTTATGCCATTTGCTGTAATCGTTTCCTTGTTCCGATCACCATAGTTTATGCACCATAGCCTGGGTTTTTCTTCTACTATCTATTCTCTGGTCTGCATTCCACGCATCGCATTGAAACAGCTAGCCTGCTGTCAGATACTAGTCCTCTCTAGCTTCATGAGGTCTCCGCAGCCACGGTTTATTTCCACGTTTTTAGTTTTCACTATCTTTTCTCTCTGTATTTTGTCTCTTTTCTCTTTTCCCTCTGTTTTCTCATTTTCCTCTCTATTTCCATCCTACTTCTCTCTACTCAGTATTCCTTGTCTCACGACGTCGTACCGCGGACGGGTCGCCCGTAAAACAGGAGGAGACTGAGCCAAAACAGCAAGGCGTGTGATGATATCCTCTCCACGATGCAACGTCCTTGTCTTTTGCTCCATCTCCTTTTCTTTTCTTTGATTTTTATTTACAGTTTAAACACTTTTTATTCAGAGACCCATCCGCCCTTAATTAATCTCAGTCAGTACTTCGTAGTCAACTCACAAGCTTTTGATGATTTATGCTTCTCCTCTCTCCACCAACTCTATCGAGGATCGGCTCTTTAATGTGCAAACTCGTGCAAATTCTTGCAAAGTCTTGCAAATCCATATCTCGATGTCTGTCTTAACGACTCTGACCATATCAATTCTTTTATGTTTGTCGTCCTCTAATAGCTCTAATAGCTGGCCCATTAACTCACCCACCACACCCACCACCCCTTTACCTCCCTGTCTTAATGCCTCTGTTATGCACTAATGAGCCTCAGAACAGGTACAGTCGCATTCACTTTACTTAGCTTCATCACCACTTTACTCTACTCTGTACTTCGTACTCAGTCCTCACAGAGTATCTCGCCCATTGTCGCATCTCAACTGGAGAGCTTCAGTGCATCCCGGCACAGCCCTTTTGTTTCTGCAACTCTGACTCTGTGATGTCTCTCTGCATGCTCTCGAAATCTACAGACACCTCCACCTCGCCATTCCGATTCCATCTTTCTCCATCTCCAGCTCCTCTTCTTTAATGAATCTACAACCTCAGATGCTCCAGATATGTCCATGATACTGTATGATACTCTGCATCCCCACCGCTCCTTTCCATCACCACTTTATCATCTTCATCCTCTGCTGCTTTCTGTGCCTTTCAGCTGCTTCTCTGCGTCTTCTGTTGGATTTGGGATGCTACCGTTTCGCTCTCTGGGTGTATTCTCATCTATTTTCATCTTCATGTTTATGCGTTCATCATTGTTTCTGTCATCTGTTGTCGGGTCCATCCTTCGGTTCCTCTTCCTCTCTTTGATTCCCTCCTATCTTCTGTCTTCCTCTTCCGCTCCTTCAACTCTAAATCCTCTCTGCAATCACTGTATCTCTCCGGATCTCTACCAGTATCTTACTGAGTATCTTTCAGAGTATCAAGAGAAAACCCTCGCTAGCTACTCATCTCCTTACCCATTCTGGCTTTGCTCCGTGTGTCCCCCCTTCACCCCACAATCACCACAAACTGCAAACACCACAAACACCACAGACCTTGTTGGCGTCGCCTTGACGGTACCATCCTGGAACGTGCCTTGTTCTGATAACTACAATGTATTTTCATGATAAATTCTCTGATATAATAAATAACAACTAAAGAAGAACCCCCGTAGCAGGGGACACGGCTCCTGGAGGTCCCACCACACCACACAACGGCTGGGAACTGGCAGAAACAGGAAAGTTCACAAGAAACACTCATAATACAGTCTCTCTGCACAGTCCAGGTGCCTTTCCTCTGCTTGCTCGTCTGCCTCTGTTCTGCTATCGATTGTTTCGTCTTTCTCGTTCGTCCCCTGTCTCCAAGTCTTCTTTTCTTTCTTATATCCTTGCCCCCCTTGTCGTTTCTCTCTTTTACTATTTCAGACTTTGCTGCCTCTCTGACCTCTTCTTTTCTCTCCCCTGTCTCTGCACCCTGTCGACTCCCTGCTTCTCCTCCCAATACAACGGGACCGTGGACAATCTTTGTTTTATTCGATTCTGTTTTACTCTTCGTTTCCCTTCGACTATCTATTATCCATACTCGTTCTAATACTCTTCTGCATACCGTTTAATACTCTTTCTCGTTCCTCGTCTGTCTTCCTTCCTCATCAATTTCTGTTCTCTCGTCTTCATCTTTGTTTCGTCTTTTTGTTTCACTTTGTGTTCTCTGTTCGTCTCTTCGTCTTTCGTCTCTCGTCTTCGTCTCTATTCGTCTCGGTTCTCTTCGTCCAGTCACTACCTCTCGTCTTTGTTAATAACGGCCGACTATCAACTCGTCAAGAATAACTGCAGCCGTCCCGTCCCTCCCGCTTGCAAGTACTCTTTGTTTTTAGCTGTGTCTTTGTCCTCGTCTGTTCGCCTGCTCAACGTCTGCTCGCCGCTCTCATATTGCAACCATATCTCAATAACTCGACTTGACCCTCGTCACGCATAACTCAACCAAGCTTCGACTCCCTACTCATTACACCACCACCCCTTCAATAACAACCACCCCTGCTGCATCTTCTCTTTCTACCAATCTGCTTTACCTCTACTTCACCTTCGTCGGTAACCTTTGTCATCTTTCCTCTTTGGCTCTCTACCTTGCCTCAACCTTGCCTCTACTCAACATCCCTTGTCATCTCCGCATCTGCCATCGTTGCAATGGACCACATTGTCCGCTGCATGCTCGATGTAGACACAAACGACTACGGGGACGATCTTCAACACGCTTCCTATATAGACACAGACGACTACCCAGATGTAAGTATATAGCACATGTCTCACCTTGTTTCTTCTTCACCTTCACCCTCACCACATATCATCTCAACCTTCCTCATGTCGTCTCCCTTGCTCTCAAGGTCGACGTCCACCTCAAGAAGGAGGACCACCATTGCGTCCATGATGTCTTCACCTTCACCCACCTCAACAACACCCGAATCTGTCACTGTCAACCTGCACTCGCCAGGCTTGACAGCACCTATTTTGTCTGGATCATCAAGTACTTACATGTCTCTTCTGCAGCATCATCACCAGCAGCTCCAGCAGCAGCAACAACAACAGCAACAGCAACAAAAACAAGCAAAACCAAAGTCAAAGCCGGAAAAGCCCGCCGAGGAGAAGCCATATGTCTGGAGAATGCACTCCCAATCGGAACGCAAGTACCAGCTTTTCCCCAAGGACAAGCAGCAGCCCGCTCCCTTGACCATGGCTACCTCCAATTCGTCTTCGTCTTCTGCCTCATCCACAACAGCCTCTTCTACCACTGCTGCCGCCGGCGACAAGCAGTCGGAGAAGAGTGACAAGGCCGACAAGGAAAAGTCGGGTGGTCTCCGTCTCCGCATGAAGGAGCACAGCCTCGTCCGCCGCCGCAAGATCAGCGTCCCGGATCTCGGGCCCATGACCACTGTCCAAGAAGTCGCCATGGATTCTCGTATGTCCTCTTATATATATAAAAAAAATGAAATGAGAAAGAAAACTAACAAACAGCCACCATTCCTGGCCGCCCACCTCTGCACGAGCGCTCCATCAGTGCCCCTGGCAACAGCTGGAAGAAGCACCACCTTGTCGACTGCATGATCCAGCCGGCCTACGACGACATCCCCGAGACAAGCGTCTACATGTCCTTTGACGACCTCGTCAGCAGCCCTATCGAAGAGGTGCCCCGCTGCAGCTCGGCTCAGGCCGTGCTCTCGCCGACCGTATCGGCAGCCATGGCCTCTTCCAGCCTGTCCACCACCATGACCATGTCGCAATCGCCCTCGCTCGAGGCCGACTCGCCCAAGATCACCGTTCGCCAGCCGCTGTCGCCCAAGGTCCTGGCGCCGCTCGTCATCCCGCCGCTGCACTCGCACTCGCAGTCCTCGCAGCCGTCCCACGTCCACAACTTTCAGAACCGCTACCACCACCAGACATCGACTTCGCTGTCGAGTAACCTCCTCCGTCCCTCGGCATCCAACACGTCGCTCTCTGGTCAGGCGGCGTCCCAGTCTGCTGGCCCGACTTCCGCTCCCCACACCCTCAACAACCGCTACCGCTCGAGCACCACGCCCGTCGAGAACACGCTGCGCTCCGCCCGCTCCGACGAATCGCCGCGCACTCGCACACCTTTTACGCCTTACACGCCCATGTCAGCCGTCTCGACGACATCCACCCTGCCGACGCCCATCTCTGCCACAACGTCTGCCACTCTCACCGACAACAAGTACAACTATGTCATGTCGGCATCCAAGGACAAGGAGAACGAGCCCGCTGAGGCCCCCCGCAGCGCGACGCCCAGTATTGTCAAGATTTCCACCATGCCTACGACGGCCACGCTGCTGGGCCACCGCCGTGGCCAGTCGGACACCGGTAGCATCATGGAGCGTGGCCGGCCACGCAAGCGCAGTGCATCTCGTGAAGGTTCGACGTCCGCTGCTATCAGTGCCATGGTCTCTGCTACGGGACACAAGGCCAGCGAGTCGTCGCCGGCGCCTGCACTGTCGACCAGTGCACCGACCTCGGCTACTGCCAACGCGGCGACGGCCGCTGCCGCTGCAGCCGCTGCCATTAGCACTGCCATGGCTGCCTCCGCGTCGGCCTCGACTGCTGAAGTGGCCGCTGCCGCCGCACCGACGGCGGCATCCAACACGCCGACGCCCGGCCTGAAGCGCAGCGCATCCAAGAGCGGCATGAAGAACGCCGCCGAGCGCCGCGCGTTTGAGATGCTGCCGCGTGGCTGGAAGGCCAGCGACGCGCCCAACTACCTCGACAGCAGCGATGTTGCCGCGCTGGCGACGCAGGCGCTGCAGCAGGCCGCACGCTTCGAGGTGCTGCGCAAGGAGGATGTCGACAGCCTGTCGCGCGAGCTGCGCAGCCTCGACGAGCGCTGCGAGTACCTGCGCCGCACATACACGTCGCTGCGCGCGGGCCGCCGCAACTTGCACGGACGCATCTGCCAGTACCTGCGGTCGCCGCGCGTTGCCAAGTTCAGCCACGACTCGATGCTCAAGCAGGAGGAGGCGCTCGCGGACCTCGACACGTCCATCGACGACTGGGTCACCAAGCTGGAGCACGCCGACAACCGCCGCACGCGCGTGCGCCAGAAGCTGCTTGAGCACGTCGCCGCGGCGGCCACGCTGCCCCTGACGTCGTCGCTGGCTGCTGTCGCGGTCGCTGCCGCCGGTATCGTGCCGGCTGCTGCAGTAACTTCGGCGCTTGCGCTCAACTCGCCGCTGGCAAATGCCGCCCAAGCCACATCGCCTTTGAGCAACGCAGGCCTGGCGGGTGTCAGTGAGAGTCTGCAGCTGGCCATGGGAATCAAGCCTGTCGCACCCACTCCGTTCCCTGACAGCACAACCACCACTACCGTCAAGCAGACCATCTCTACACCTCCGCGTAGCCCGACTAAGGCAGCCCCTACCCCAGCTGCCTACTCGATCATCTCGCCTGTTGCGTCGTCGTCGCCTCAGCGTCCGATTGTAGCACAAGTACCATCGACCATTCTCGAGCAGCCTCTGGTTGAAGAGGCCATGGCCACGATTGCCAAGAGCGAGGCTGCTGCCGCTGCTGCTGCCGCCGCCGCCGCCCTGGCTGCCAAGTCTGAAACTAAGCCTGCTGCCATTGCCGTCGCTGCCACCATCCCTGATGCCAGCAACGCGGTCACAGTGCCCGATACGCCGTTGTCGCCTGCATCGACTCTTAACGGCATCGGCGGTCGTCGCGTCGACGTCGAGAGCATCCGCATCTATGCCGGTGACGACGTGTACGCTCTGCTGGCCGATGTCGAGAGCCAGATCACTCAGATGGGCGGTACGCCTGCAGCTGTCCCTACTTCGGGCACTGCTTCTGCTGCTGTATCTGCTGCCGTTGCTGCTGCCGCGCCCGCAACTGCGCCTGTCGTCGGCAACGCGTACGACTACTTTTCCATCCCGCAGCACACACGCCTCACTCAGCAGGAGCGCCGCGAGCTGCACCGCGCGCACAGCCAGGAGCTTCTGAACGGCGGCAGCCACCCGAGCTCGAAGCGCAGCACGCCGACGCCGCCTGCATCGCCCGGTCTGTCGGGATCAAGCGGCTCAGGTTCAAGCACGAGCAACTCGAGCAACTCGAGCGACGCGGGTGTCTCCAAGACAGCTGTGCCAACCGCAGCGACATCGTCGTCGAGCAGCCGCACGCCGTCGCCGACCGACGACGAGCCGCAGATCTTCCTGACCAATGCAGTGTTCCGTCCCGATCGCAGCATGCTTGTGATGTAAGAAGGTCGTTTCGGATTCAATTCTGTCGTCAACTCATTTTCCAAACAACCACTCCAACCAACACACCACACCACAACCCACTGGCCGACGCCTTTCTTACATTCCTTTTCCTTACTGTCCTTTCCTTTCTCTTCTTTTCCCTTTCCTTTCTCTTCTTTTCCTTTCTTTTTCTTTTCTCTCTTCTTACTTTTTCTCTTCTACATTCATTCTTCATTCATTTCAATGACACTCCTTTCTATGACTTCGACACGCTCCTTACATACGATTTTTATTTAACGGCCGACCGCATACAATCATTTGCCCTTTATACTTTCTATTTCATTTTATTTATCTTTATTTCATCATTCCTTATCCTTCATCTCTTATCACCATCTTTCGTCACCTGAGCCGCGAAAAGCGTTGTATTTCTAGTTCCCATTCAACTGACCGACCGCCGACTGACCGTTGATACCCCCGTTCTATTCTTGTCATTCCTTATGATTCTCTTTGCTGTATTTTATTGTTTTTGTGTTTGTCTCTGCCTTTTGTTTGATTGCGCCTTGCTACAGACTGATCCATCATCATCTGGCGTTTTGTTTTCCGATTTGTTTCTTTTCTGTACATTAGCATCACTTTGATCACTCTTTTGCAATACCAAATTAATAGGGATTTCTTATTGCATTAAATATTATCTGAATCTTGAGTCTTTGTTGTCTTGATGTCCTCGTAAAGTTTTCATTTTCATTTTCTTTTGTTTTTCTTTTTTTCATCCTTTCCATTCCTTATTTTGCCCGGCTTCCTCTCAAATTCATTGTAAATTCAATTATAAATCCAATCATAAATCCAATCAGCCTTCAATCAACCATCATCAATCATCAAACCAACACCGATCCACAACATTCAAATACAACAAAGTGTCACGCATTGTGGTCAACACGAAAAATCTTCAGATATTCCCCGTAAATCCGCTATATCATGTTGTCAACTGCCCTTTCCATGCTAGCGTCTCCGTCGAAAGCCGGCCGCTTTCGCTTTGACTACGCGACACTTAAGCTTTTGCACCTTTTGCGCAGGGAAGCGCATAAAGCATAATAAAGCACTGTAGTTTGCAAAATGCACTATAAATTGTCCTTATTGGGCGTTGGCCGGCCTGACTCGAGCTGTCTTCCGCTTTGGGCAAGTGGGGGATGGCGGGAATGAGTCTCTTTGGGAAGGCACGGAGCAACACACACGCAAGGAAGGGAAAGAGCGTGCCTTCCCATCTTGCACTTGTCTGCACTTCCACTTCCCTTCCACTTTTGATTCCACTTAGCGAGCTGCTCCCCAGTCCGCTCTTACACAACCTTCCTTGTTCGGCACTTGACGAGGAAAAAGTTACGTTGCTGTCCAGCCGCGACCCGTATTCTACTGCTCTTCTACAGAGTCATTGGGCTGTCATGCTCTAATAAACCCGGTATTACTCACAGCCATACCGCCTGTACCAGCCAATTGCAACTTGCGACTCGAACCTTCCCTTTCCATCTCGCATCAAGTCTTGGCCCATCGCAACTTCCGTGCCGCTCAACCTCCGCCCATCACTCCTTCCTCATCCTTCACCTTTACCCTCCTTTCTCCCCCATAACCTCATGAGAAGCACCTTCCTTGCGCAAAGGACCGCCCCTGCCTCCTTTGTCCCATCTGTCGCTGTGTTAACACGTGTCTCTCGCCAACCGCTGGCATCCCGTCGCTTTCTGTCCATCGCTGCATCACCGTCTGCTCTTCAGCTTCACCCGCTTCAAAAGCGCCCCAGCTCCCAGCTTCAGCTTCAGCTTCAATCTCGGCTTCAATCTCAGCCTCGACTCTCCCGCGCATACTCGTGCCAGTGCCGTCGCCACCAACGCATCTCGCTCTCCAAAAAGACCGCCTCGTCGTCTGCCCCCCCTTCGTACCCTCTCTCCTCCTCGACCTCGTCGTCCGACAACTACAACCCCTTCGTCACCAACACAATGGGTAAGCGCGATCCCAGCACGGCATCCAACTACCACGTTTGGCGCACCAGCCACACCACCGCCTACCTCAAGATCGACTTCGACGCCCAGACCCTGCACGGCACCGTCCAGTTCGACTTCAAGCGCGGCCCTGAGACCGACCCTGCTGAGCTCGTCACCGCCGGCGAGATCATCCTCGATACCAGCTATGTCAGCGTCAAGACCGTCACCATCGACGACAAGGATGTGCCTTTTGAGATCAAGCCCCGCAGCGGCCCCCTTGGCGCTCCCCTGCACATTACTCTGCCCGCCGATGTAAAGGACAAGGACGCCGTCTCGGTCCGCCTCCAGGTGTCCACCACCGACGAGTGCACCGCTCTGCAGTGGCTCACGCCCGCCCAGACCTCCAACAAGAAGGCCCCGTTCATGTTCTCGCAGGCTCAGGCTATTCACGGCCGCTCCATCTTCCCCTGCCAGGACACCCCCGACGTCAAGTCGACCTACTCGTTCCGCATCGCTTCGCCCTACCCCGTTGTGGCCAGTGGTCTCAAGCCCGATGCTGAGATTGAGGCTGCTGCTACCAAGGAGGCGGCCAAGTACGTCACCCTCGGCGCCAACGACAAGCTGTATGTCTACGAGCAAAAGGTGCCCATGCCCTCGTACCTGTTTGCGCTGGCCTCGGGCGACATTGCGACCGCCTCCATCGGCGACCGGTCTCTCGTTGCCACCAGCCCCGACCAGGTTGATGCGTGCCAGTGGGAGCTTAAGGAGGACATGAACAAATTTCTCGACGTGATTGAGAAGCTCGTGTTTCCCTACCAGTGGGGCGAGTACAATGTGCTGGTGCTGCCTCCCAGCTTCCCCTACGGTGGCATGGAGAACCCTGTCTACACCTTTGCCACGCCCACCATCATCAGCGGCGACCGCCAGAACGTCGACGTCATTGCCCACGAGCTGAGTCACAGCTGGAGCGGCAACCTGGTCACCAGTGGTAGCTGGGAGCACTACTGGCTCAACGAGGGCTGGACCGTGTACCTGGAGCGCCGCATCATTGCCGCTGTCCACGGCGAGTCGCACTTTGACTTTTCCGCTGTCCTCGGCTGGAAGGCTCTCGGTATGTTCTCTTTCTAGTTCTTTTGTATTTTTAAAAATGTTTCCGTGAAAAGGCACTAACTCACCCCTACAGAGGACGCCGTTCGTGCGTTTGGCCCCGACCACGAGTACACCAAGCTCTGCATCGACCACAACGGCATCGACCCCGACGACGCCTTCAGCACCGTACCCTACGAGAAGGGCTTCCACATGGTCTACTACCTCGACAAGCTGGTGGGCCGCGAAAACTTTGACAAGTTTATCGTCTTCTACTTCTCAAAATGGAGCTTCAAGTCGCTCGACTCGTTCGAGTTCCGCGACACCTTCCTCGAGTTCTTTGCCAACCCCGACTATGCCCACCTCGCCGACAAGATCAAGACCATTGACTGGCAGGGCCGCTTCTACAACCCCGGCATGCCCCCCAAGCCCGATTTTGACACCAGCCTCATCGACGTGTGCTACGAGCTGGCTGCCAAGTGGAAGTCCAAAGACTACAAGCCCACTGCCGACGACGTCAAGGACTGGGCGGCCAACCAGAAGCTCGTCTTCCTGGGTGAACTGCAGGGCTTTGACGCCCCCATCACTGTCGAGCAGTCGAAGGAGATGGCTACCGCCTACGGCCTCCTCGACACGCAAAACGTCGAGGTCAAGTCGGCCTACCTTGTGGTGTCTCTGCGTGCCAAGGACACCAGCACATACCAGCCCACAGCCGACCTTCTCGGCACTGTCGGCCGCATGAAGTTTGTCCGTCCCCTGTACCGCGGCCTCAACAAGGTCGACCGCGAGCTGGCGCTGGCTACGTTTGCCAAGTACGGCGACTTCTACCACCCCATCTGCCGCGCCATGGTGGCCAAGGATCTTGAGAAGTAGACTTCTTTGAATTATAGGATCTATCGTCTATAAGACCTAAAGGTCACTCTCGCTTTCATTTGCTTTTTGTTTTGGGCTCATCAATGGCGTCTTGGATGCTGCAAGGCAGAACCGACCACGGTTCAGGTTTTCATATTGCATATCCTCATGTTTGCATTCTGCATTCTGCATTTTTTTATTTGCTTTCAACGTTATCTTATCAACCTCATAATCTCTCATGATCATAGCTTTTCGGAATATATACGTCATAATTAATTATCTTGCTGATGTAATCCAAACAAGACGAGGCAGGCGCGTGAAAGTCATTCGACCAGGAAAGAGCAGAATTCCTTCGGTCGCTCCTTCCTCAGAACATCCAGGCTGACATTTTCGAGATTTCTCCCCCTCCCCCTCCCCCCCTCTTCTTTTTGCCTCATTCACAGCAGATCCAAGGCCTATACTTCTCTATCAATTACCTCTTCCATCTAGCATCTACTTAAGCGCTGGTCGGGTGCTTTTATTGTATTCTCTCCAACCCAACGAAGACAGATGCTAGTATCACCATGACGAAGCAGAAGAAGCTGTGCCCGTACTGGGTGTGGTCAAAAGAATCGAACGTCCAGTGAGTGATGGGGCCGGTCTGTTTGATTTAAAACTCAACTACAGAGTGACGCCTGCTAACTAGCACCAGCGTGGTCGAGAGCCTAAACTGGTTCACCGAGTTCACGCCCTTTAAAACCAAGGTAGAAAGGGCGATTGGAAAGCCTCTTGTCGCGATCGGGGTCGGCACAGTGTACCTAAGTATGCGCCGAACTCTGGAAGACGATAGTCCTGCGGCATATGACACCTTCCGATTAGAAAACGTCTTGTGTGTCCCAGCCGCGGTCGGAAACGTCGTCGGTGGCCCCATCAAGGGCCTCAAGATCCAGCACAGTACCAGCCCGGCCGGCAGTAAGAGCACAGCCCTTGTCAAAAAGAGCACAGGTGATGCCTGTTGCTACTTTCACGCCGGATGGGAGGATCTGGGCCTGTTGCGTGTCGCCGTGGACGTCAACATGCAATGCGACTCTTTCCGGGGGGGCCAGTGGTTAAAGCGCATCTGCAAGAGCCAGACTACTTATAAGTGGCCAAAGGCGGAAAGGGCCGCCTGGTTGGAACGCAAGCAAGCTGTCGCTCTCGTCAATGGCCAAGTACCTGTTGTCATGCCGTCTTTTGTCATGTCGGCGGTTTACCCCCCGGCGGAGAAGTTGAAAGAGCTGGTGAAAACAGCAGCACCGCAAAGCAAACAAAAAGAAAAAGAAACAGAATCGAAAGCGGTTGTTGCACAAAACAGCAACAAGCCTGTGACAAACCAGACAGCTTCAGCTGGGAATGACAATGGCAGTAAAGGGAAAGAGCCTCTCACCAACGCTGAGGAGACCTGGATGAAAACCAACTTTGGGAGCGAGTATGATTTTCTCTCTGGGCGAGGGTTGTTCATGAACTCGGATCTAGATCGGCAGAAAGGGCGGCAACTTCTCCGCTCCATGATCGACTCTGCGCCTGGCAAGTCGGCCAAGTTCAGCCGGTCGGAGTCTGATCAGTCTGACCAGTCTGGGACCATGCACTTCTCGGGCGACAACAACCCAAGTGAGACAATAGCCATCGACGGCGGCCAGCTGAGTTTCTTTGAAGAAGAATGGCTGCAAGAAAACTTTGGCTCCGAACAGCAGTTTTTCGAGGATCACGCCCTGTCGATCGATGATTTGGGCCATAGACGTGCCGGATTGCGTTTGATGCGCCATATGATGACTGCTGGGTATCCCGAAGGGGCGGTGTCCGCGAGTATGAACAGCAAGAACACACCACAAGCCGTGTCCGACAAAAGCCCGGACCGGCTGGCTGCCGGCGGCGAGGAACCTGTTCTGGAACTGCCTCTGATAGAAAACTCGAACGAAGCGAGCACTCTCGCTGAAGAGATCTGCCTGCTGGATCTTTCCGGGGAAGGTGAGGCCAATGAGATGCCCACAAACCCGGCGGCGCCGAACTCTTCATATCCTCAGGCGGCGTTCAGTTTGCTTGACTGACGACGTTTGCGAATCATGGTCATTTAGATGTAATTTAGATGTATTTATCTGCGGTATTCATTGGTGGTATCTTAACTCGTTATCGTGGTATAGTCATCATATATAGGACTTGTGGTCATAATAGCAGCAAAGTCGGACAGAAAGAAAACGGAAAACACAAAATATATGCGAATAACAGAACGCTTCAAAGAGCAACAACATAAAAACAAAAACAATGAAGACACAATAAAAAACACGCTGGCAACCGAAGATGTAACCGAAATGCTAACCGAGATGCTCGTGGAAGAGCAACAAATGAAAAAGAGCAACGACTCAAACTAACAACAAATATCAAACTACTTATCGGCGGCCAAGAACTTCTTGAACATGGCCCGCAGACCACCCTTCTTCTTTTCCTCTCCAGCACGCGCCTTGTCTCTCTTCTCTTGCCGGTCCTTGCGGTGCTTCTCATCCAACAACACACCAGATCCAGAGCCACTCTCGTGGCCACTGCCAGGAGGTGCGCTAGACGGCGATGCCGCTTCCTCGGCCATCGCTTCCGCTGTCGCCTCGGCCGCGGTCAGAGTAGGTGCAAGAGGCTGGCCCTTGGCCGAGCCCAGCGATTCGCTCGTCTCGCGGCCCAACGGGATCGGCGGCTGCGACCGACGTGTGTCGACGCTCCGACGGCTGTGTGCGTGAGACGTCCGATCCCGCTGCTCCCGCTCCCGCTCCTTGTCTTTGCCTCTCGACTCTCTCTGCGAAGTCCCCCTCTGAAGCTTCATCCGAGAAGTCCACGATGTCGGTGCTGGCGTCGCTGCCGCTGTCGTCGTAGTATTCGGGTCGAATGTCGTTGCTCCGGTCGCTCCGGTCACTTCGGTCGCTGTGCCCGCTGTTGCGCCGGATCTGTTGCCGCCGGCGTCCTCGGATCTTCTCCTTGAGCCAAATCGAGAGCGGGTTGTACTTGAGCGCTTGAGAGATGGGTCATGTCTGTCAGAGCTACTGGACGCTGCTGGGTGGGGTGCTGCCGCTTTGGCTTGTGCTTCGCGGCGTTCTCTTTCTCTCTTCTCTCTTCTCTCGTTTCTCTCGCCGCCTCTGTCGGCGTCGCCGCGATGGTGGTGATTGTCCCGAGGAGATCTTTCCTTGCTCGGTGAAGTGGCGCTGGGGGAATCGACATAGGTGGAGGTGACTGGAGGTGGTGCGGAGACAGGAGCGTATGAACGGGCAGTCTGTGCAGGTACGAGTGTTGGTGCAGGTGCAAGTGCTGGGGCTGTGGAGTGTGTGGCGGCAGTTTGAGTTGGAGGGTTGTGGTTGTTACCGTCGTTCAGGGCAAAGTTTGGCTCCAAGCTGCTAGATGCATTCTTCACGTCAAAGAACTTGCGGCCTGCCGAGGCAGATGTCGATGAGGTCGACAGAGGTGCACCAACAGAGGGAGGTGATGCAGCTGAAGGCGACAAGGGAGCTGCAGAATAAACTGGTGCACCACCAGAGCCAGAAGCGGCATCGCCAGTGGACGGTCTCGACGATGAGTGATGATGACCACCGCTGGAAGAGTGCCGACGAGAGCTGCGCCGCTCGCGCGGCCGCTCCTGGCTCTCTACTTCCTTTCCTCGGCTGCTGCCACGCGATGTAGTGGAAGTGGCTGCTCCTGTTATCACGGCAGCCCCAGATAGCACTCCAGTTGCAGGCTCCCGCTCTCGGCGCACCCGTCGTTCGGCTCGATGCCGTTCCTCGTCCTGGTCAGCTGTCGTCGTCGTCGTCGTTGTCGTCGTCGTCGCTGTTGTTGTCACCGGGGCACCACGCGACCGCTGCTGGCTGTCCTCACGTTCGCGATGTTCACGAGAGTGTCTGTGCGACTTGCGAGGCGAGGATGCGTTGGAGCTGTGACCAGAGAAGCCACTGTCTTGACGCGGCGGGGCCATCTTGGGGGTGGTTGGCTCGGCCGGCTGGGAAGAGCTGCTGCCACCACCTGTGCCAGGACGGCTACCGGCACTATCACTGTCAGCCCGGTGACGATGGCTGCTATTGCGGTGCTGGCGACTGCTTGTGCCAGTACCAACAGCAATGTCCTTGCTGTGGTCACGGCTAGATCTGGATGAGTGGTGAGTATGGTGGCCCTGCTCGCCCCGAGACGACCGAGATGACCGGTGCTCGCCAGAAGATCCTGCCGCAACAGCAGCAGCTCCAACAGCAGCTCCAACGACGCCCACAGCGGCAGCTGTGGCGGCGGCCCGGGACCCGGATGAGTGAGAGTGAGATGACTCCTTGAGTCTCTCGTCTGCAAAGAGGTCAGCAACAGAATCGCGCAACGCCCTCTGTCCCGTGATGTCATTTCCTTCTGTTCCTCCAAACACAATAGGCACTTCCTTTCCCTTGTCCTCAACCACATTCTCAACTGCTCTATCCCTGACTGTCTCTGTTCTTCTTTTTGCTCCAACCAACTGCTCAACATTCTCCAAATCTTCATCTCCTACAATCTTGGCCCTCAGCGTCGGCGACGCTTCGGGACTCAGCACTTCTGCAGTTGCATAGATAACAACTGCCGCTGCAATTGTATCCTCTGCCTCGCGAGTGTCTTTTTTCTGCTTCTTTCTCACACTCCGTGCACGGCCAAGTTCCTTGACCTGCTTGTCTGCCAGATCTGGAATCACAACAGCGGGAGTCGGTGACCGCAACAGTTCCGAGCTAATTCCCGGCCGCACTGCCAGCGAGGAGACAGGCGTTGTGGCTGCAGCTGCGTGCTGGTCGGGCTGGTCCACGAATGTGAATGACTCGGTAAGCGGAACATGTTCGTCAATCACTTGAGAAGCGCCCAGACCAGACAAAATGGAGCGAACATCTTCATGCTCAACAAGTTCGCCGGAAGATGCCATATCTAAGGGGGGTGCTGGCGAGGGGGCAAGGGAAGCCAGTCTCTCGAGCTCCTGGACATCCCTCTCATGGCTGTCTTGAACCGTGCTGGTATCACAAGCACTGTAGGCTGCAACGCCAGCGAGCCCAGCACCACTCAAGAGTGCAGCAGCGCCAATAGCCGCAGCTGCGATTCTCTCCTTGAAGTGTTCCTCGCTCTCATCAAGGCCAGATGGTACCTCGGACGGGGTCTTAGTTTCGTGTGGAAGCTCGTCTATGGCAGGAGCCTTAGTGACAGTATCCTCAGACTGGTCCTTCTCCTCTGCCACGACTGGAACGTCTCTGGTGACGGACTCGTCGGCTTGCTCGGTGACACTGACAATGTCCTCCGCAATGGGCTCTGTGACTGCCTGCTCTTCTGCCTCATCTGCCTCTTCTTTCTTAAGTGGCTCCTCAACAGCCACTGGCTCAGTGACTGCAGGCTCAGAGGAAACCTCGATGACTTCGGGAGTTGATACACTTGCTGCTTCTGCTTTCTTCTTGTTCTTGTCTGCAGGGTGGGGGTCAGCTTCCTTCTCTTCGGGCTCAGACTCGGACACTTCAATAGCATGATCAACAATGACTGGTGGTTCCTCTTCAATATTGGCAAGCTCAACATCTTCGGCTGTTGCGACTGCCTCAAAGGGCTCCGGAGTTGCCTCAGTCTCGGCCGTCTGGACAGGCGTGTCGTCAAGCGACCCCAGAAGGGGCTCAGTAGTAGGCCGAGCCGCTGGCTTTGGGATAGCTTCGACAGCAGCAACGATAGATACTGGCTCAGGCTCGGAGTTGTACTCGAGTGCAGAGACAGTTTCGGGCTCGACAATTGCCCTAGAAGTCAGGATTACTGACTCGGCCTCAGAAGCCTCGGGCTCAACTGTGGCTTCTGGCTCGACTGTAACCACCGGCTCGAGAAGAGCTGTAGTCTCCACAGAAGCGTCGGGTTCAGGAGTGTCCTGTCCGGTCTGGTCTTCAATCACAGAACCAGGAGGAGTGTGGGTCAGCTCAACTGCTTCAGCAGCTGGCTCCTCTTCGATGGACTCTCCTTTGGCCTCGATAGGCACCAAGAGTGACTTATCTGAAATGTGCAAGGGCTCCTTTGCCGCAGTCTCAGCGACTTCTGGCATCGGTTCTAGAATGCCGCCGGCATGTTCAGACTTCTCAATGGTAGGTTCGGGCTCAGGCTCTTCATGTGCTGCAAGAACAGCACTGCCGACAAGAGAAGACACACCAGCGGCTGCAATAGCAGCCAGAGTATGGTCGGTCATAGAGTCCGCCTCGGTGATCTCTACAGCAGGCTCCTCAACAACGATGTGTGAGACGGGCTCAGTTGCTGCTTCCAACCCTATAGGGGATAGATGGTTGTCTTCGGCTGTGTCTTCAGTGACAAGACCAGGCGTGCAATCGACAAGACCTGCGTCTTCCCCAGCTGGTGTTGAGTTGACAAGAACATACCCCTCATCAGCAATATTATCAGTGCTGACGTCTTGCTCGATAGTTGATAAGACATCATCCACTTTCTGGATATCGCCAGGCGGTGCAGCATTAGAAATCGCAATGTGCCTCGGACCATCATGTTCATCGCTTGAAACAAATTCGGCATCCTCAGAAAGGCTCAAGACAGATGAATCGGCAGGTACAGCAACAATGACACCCGAAGATTCGAGAACAGTTTCGTGCAGTGGGGTATCGTACATGGCAGACTCAGCAGCGGGTTCAGCAGCGGGCTCAGCAGCGGGCTCGGCGACTGTCTCAGCGACTGGCTCAAGCACAGCGACGTCGGACGCTACATCTGCTGCAGAATCGCTTGTAGCCTCGAGGATGGGGTCCATGGCCAACTCGTCGATTACATCAGCATCTGCTTTAGCAACGGGCTCAACGACCGACTCTTCGAGATTGACTGGCTCGGCAACAGGTTCAACAACTGGCTCAGCAGCCGGTTCAATCACTGGTTTGGCGACCGACTCAACAATTTGTTCGATGATTGGCTCCTCGCTTGCTTCAACAGCTGGTTCTGCGACTGCCTCAGTGTCTTCTGCTACAGAGTCCTTGGTGGGCTCAGGGACAAGCTCGGCAACTGGTTCGTCGACAAGATCAACAGTGCACTCGGGAATCTCAGAGAGAGTTTCCTGATGACCTTCGTCATCAACGACATTGACAGGCTCAGATGTAGCTTCAAGGACAGGCTCTACCACGGTAGCAACCATACCTTCGGCCTCGGTCTCAGAAGTCGGCTCAGGAATATGTTCAACAGGCTCATCAATTAATTCAATAGCAGGCTCGCGAGCATTGTTCGAGACAATATCGTCGACGACGGCGGTATGCGACCCCCCCATGGACTCTGTGATGAGATCTGGAGCCGCTTCATGGAAAGGCTCGACTGGCTCGACAACTGGCTCGACAACTGGCTCGACAACTGGCTCGACAACTGGCTCGAAAGCTGGCTCTATAGCTGGTTCGACAGCCGATTCAACATCAGGCTCAACATCAGGCTCAACATCAGGCTCGGCGGCAGACTCGGCGGCAGACTCGGCGGCAGACTCGGCGGCAGACTCGGCGGCAGACTCGGCGGCAGACTCGGCGGCAGACTCGGCGGCAGACTCGGATAGAGACTCAACCACATGCTCACCAGAAACCTCTGGGGAAGTGGTGCAAGAGACAAGCACGGCATCTTGCTCCGAGACTGCGAATATGGACTCGATGTCCTTGTTGGCCACATTTTCAATCGGCTCGGCAACAGACTCCACGACGACATCTTCCGCGACAACAGCAGGAGCTTCGATGTCCTCAGTAGCTGTGAGCGACAAGATGTCTGGCGTCTCGACAGGCAGCTCGGGTGCAACAACAGCCACAGGTGTTTCTTCAGAGGCAAGGGAGGGGGTTGGCTCAGGTGCTCCCTCTTGCTCGACCTGGGATTCACATGCGGTCTCAACAACGGGTTCGGTCACTAATGCCTCTTCAGGAGATGTCTCTAAAAGGGCATCGGCGGGTGCTGCAACTTCACTGGCATCTGAGACCGTCTGGGCATCTGTGTCCGGACGTTGGTTGACCTCTGTGGACAACGTCTCTGTGTGAGTGTTCGAGTCTGTGGCGGCACTCTCAATTGCCGCAGGCACGAGGTCGGCTGCAGGTTCTTCGAGGTTCTCTGTGGCAAGCTCCTCATTCACGGGCACACGGACTGTCTCTATAGTGTCCGCAATTACCTCTGGAGAGGGCTCATCTGAAGGCTCGACCGCGTGCGCAGCACCAGTGTTGATGTCTCTGTCGATGATATAACTGGAGTCTGCCTCGGCAGACTTCGGGGCGGGCTTGGCATGTGACTCGTCGTCAATGATTAGGACAGGAACAGCGATCTCTTCATCCGCGGCAATGGGCTCGATGGTGGGCTCAACAGGGGGCTCGACAGTGGCTTCAACGCCGACCTCAACGGCCAAAGTGTTTACTTCGGGTTCAGGGGTCTCTTCTGCTGATGCTTCTTGTGTGGGCTGCACGGCCGCCTCAAGGACTTTTGCGGGCCCACTGGTCGTTGCATCACTTGGCTCTTCATCTGCGTTGATAACTGGCTCGCCTGTAGAGACCAAACTGGTATCCTTGGTCAGGTCGTCTGCGGGGATGGAGGCTGACTCGGTTGTAGGCTTTGCCACAGATTCTGCCGTAGAGATAGAAGTTCCAACAGGCAACTCCGTAGCGTGCTCGGTAAGCTCATCTGTCACTGGAGCGGGAAGGTCAGAATCAACCAGCGCTGGCTCTCTAGTGCCCTCATCAAGCAGCAACTCGGGGGTGGGCTCCTCGACCAGCTTCAGAGCAATCTCGGATAAGATCTCCTGCTCAGTCTCCACATCATCAACAAGGAAATCGAAAACATTGACAGGGCGGCTTCCAGTTGACATCTCGCCGACATGCACCGGTGTGGAAGATGCGTCGGTGGCCAGTGCATCAAAATCGGGGGAAGGATCAGAATCGGCATTAGCTCCAGGGTCAAAGACAGACTCGTGTGTTGGTTCAGAAGTCGCGTCGGTGGCTGGGTTCAGCTCAGACACAGAGTCGCTCTCGGCTGAATCGAGAAAGACGGCCGTGGTAGCTTCGCCAGATGCGTCTGCCGGGATGTCGTCGGCGGGAGGTTGTTCGGAATCTGGCTTGGGGCGTCGCTCTTTGGGTACATGCGCTGGTTCGGAAACATGGCCGATGTCGTCTGTTGTTGTCGGTGCATCGATGGAAGGTTCGGGCACTGCAACTGTCTCTTCGGCTTCAGTAGGTTGAGTTGCTTCTGTCTCGGCTGGGTTGGTTGGCGTGGCTGGCATGGTGTCTTCAATAGCATCTTCTTCAACAATTGTCTCCTTGGCTGGCATGACTTCCTCAGCTAACGTCGGCGCAACAGAAAGCTCCTCGGGGAATGGATCCTCTCCTGTGCTGGCCTCGGCTGCTTCGGGCGCAGATAACTCCTCACTCGGTTGTTTTGGTGGCTCAGTGGTTGGTGGTGTATCATCTTCGACTTCTTCTCTATCTAGCTGAATAGAGGGCTGTGCCTCAACAGCTTCAACAGACTCCGCGGCAGGCTTCGCTACGTCCGCCTCCTCGGTAGTCACATCCGCAGTGTCGGCGACAGCATCCTCCTGGCTTGACTCAACATCAATCTCGAAAGGGGTTTTGACAGGCTCTTCATTGAGCTCCACAACTGACTCCTCGGTGTGTTGGTTTTCTCCAACGGGTATTCCAGAATCCAAAACTTCCTCCTCTGTTTCCATTTGCTCGTCCTCCTGTGGTGCTGCATCTACCGCTTGAAGGGGCGGAAGATCCGACCCAGCAGGAAGGTCACAAACCCGCCCGTCGCTTTCCAGAACGACTTGAACTGCACCTTCATCACAGAAAGGTTTTCGTGCAGCATGATCGCTTTGGTCCAAGCTAGTTGAAGGAAATTCAGTGTCAGCAGGTGTCGGTCCGGATTCGGTTTTGGTGATATCCCCGTCGTCCCGTGGTGGTTCATCAAGGTGGCTATCTAAATGTTTTGCGTCGTGCTCATGGTCCTCATTCTCGACTGTCTTGGCTGTCTCGAGCTCTTCGGTCGCACTGCCGTCGGCAGAAATGGCCGCGGCATTATCATCTTCCTCCCCGAGAGTCATGGGTGAAATGATTGCAACTGCTGCGGCCGTGGCTGTGCCAAACAGCTCTTTTTCGTGAGAAGTGGAAACAGCTTCATCGCATGGTGCGAGGGTTGATGATGAAGGTTCAGCTGGCATGTCGGTCTCAGCTTGGGTGGCGATGAGGAACTCTTCAGCCGGGGATTGCTTATTAAAAGCAGGAAGGGGTGGAGATGATGGCACATCAGATGCCGGGAAGAAGTCGTCGACGGTGTGATGGTTTTCAGATTCCATGTCCTTGGGAGTTTTCTCAGTTTCCGGGGGTGGCGTTTCGGATACGAGGGGAAGGTTGGTGTTTTCCGCATTCAACACATCGAGAGGTGAGATGTCGGCAACAGTCACCGCCTCAATGCCAGGTACCGAGGATGAGGCAGTGTCAACAGGCTTCTCAGCTGCAGCTGGCACAATCTGTTCAACAGACAGAGCAGCTTCATCCTCAGCCGGCTTAAAGACGGGCTCAGCCACCGTCTCGGGCACGGAGTTGGAAATTGCAGAGGGCTCTGAGGGGATGTGCTGCTGATCAACAGCGCAACTATCATCCATCAGAGCATTCCCAACAACAACACCTGGAGAAGGCTCGAAGGAGATGTTCTCAGGGATGGCTTCGACAGGCTGATCAACATGGGACGTGATTGCCGGGTCAATGGGCAACTCCTTCACGTCGCAGGCAGCGGTGATGGTCAACCCTTCGTCGCAAGGCGTAGCCGAATCTGTCCCGAGAATGTCCTCAGCAGGGCCAGCTGGGATGGAAACAGATGTCTCTGCATCCAAAACAATTGGCTCCGCGACATTGTCGACATTGCCCTCTGAAACAGATTCAACAACGGCCTCGCCTTGGACTTCAGGCATCATCTCAAGCAGATCAAACTTAGAAACTACAGCGTCATCAGACTCATCAGCAGTGACAAAAGACGTGGGCTCGAACTTATCCGCTGCCGTTTCAGGATCAGCAGACTTAGGAACAGCAGGCACGTCTTCTGCCACGGCACACTGATCATTCAGAAGCTGTGGTTGTGTGAACTGCTTGGAGAGCATATTGGGTGTGGGGAGGGAGGTCGTATGCGAAACATCGTCCTCGGCCTCAGGGAACGGTTTGGGAAGGAGTTCGGTGGTGGGATCTGGAACGCCAGCCAAAACTGACGCTCCAAAAGCACCGCTGGCGGTGGTGTCGAGCTCAGAATTCTGTTGTTCTTCTGGCTTGACGGGGGCAAAGGAATCAGATCTGGGGGTAGGGGGTGAAGAACTCGACGCCGGCTGCGTCTCGTCCATTTCTGGGGCCTCCTTCGCGGTGATTGCATCCTCCTCCACTGGGGTTATTTGGGTGCATGCCTTCTCTTCCACTTCGCCTGCCTCCTCCTCGGAAACAATTGACTCATTTTCGACAGCAGCTGCCACGGCTGCCGGAGCAATGCTCTCTTCTTCATCAGGCACGTCTTCATCGGCAACCTTGGGAGTTTCCTCCTGTGGTGCCTCCCCTGCAGACTCCTCTTCTGCAGGAGCTCCGGGTACCGCGTCCAGCACGGCAACATCTTTCTCGGGTTCCTCCTCTTTCACAGTCTCTCGAGCATCCTCCTCTTGTGCAACTATCTGGTCCTCCTCTTTCAAATCATCACCGGGGGTATCAGGGGTATCATCATTATCATTATCATCACAGGCATAGGACTCACCTTTACGCTTTCTTCTCTTCTTGTCGGCATCAGCCGGCTTATCAGAACCATCCGCGCTGCGGCTGGACTCTGTCTGGGCAGCAGCGATTGGGGTAGCAGTATCTTTCTGCACATCGGCCTCAGTCGCCGCAGTCGTGGAGTCGGCGGGGGCAGCTTCGGCGGCGATGTCGCGCGACACCACAGCGGGAGCAGCCTCCTCAACAGGGGCGGCAATCTCCTCAACGGGGGCCGCAGCTACCTCCTCAACAGGGGCAGCGACCTCTTCAACGGGGGCAGCGACCTCCTCAACGGGGGCCGCAGCTACCTCCTCAACAGGGGCGGCAACCTCCTCAACAGGGGCGGCAGCGACTTCCTCGACAGGGGCAGCGACCTCCTCAACGGGGGCGGCGACCTCCTCGACGGGGGCAGCGACCTCCTCAACGGGGGCAGCTACCTCCTCGACAGGGGCGGCAGCGACTTCCTCGACAGGGGCAGCGACCTCCTCAACGGGGGCGGCGACCTCCTCGACGGGGGCAGCGACCTCCTCGACGGGGGCAGCGACCTCCTCAACGGGGGCAGCTACCTCCTCGACAGGCGCGGCAGCAACCTCGGCAGGGGCAGCGGGTTCCTCAACGACCTCCTTGGCAGTCTCAGGGACAGCCTCGTTTTCCTTGTCGTCAGAAGAAGCAACAGCCACAACAGCAGCACCAAGAATGGCAGCACCGGCAGTAGCAGCAGCAGCGACCTCGGCCGTGGAATCCTCCTTCTCCTCAGCAGCGGGAGCCGCGTCTTCGACAGTGGCGAGCTCCTCGACGGTAACAGGAGTCTCTTCGACAGCCTTCTCCTCGGCAGCAGCAGGCTCCTCGACGGCAGTGGGCTCCTCGACGGCAGCAGGCTCCTCGACGGCAACAGGCTCCTCGACGGCAGCAGGCTCCTCGACGGCAGTGGGCTCCTCGACGGTAGCAGGAGTCTCTTCGGCGGCCTTCTCCTCGACGGCAGCAGGCTCCTCGACGGCAACAGGCTCCTCGACGGCAGCAGGCTCCTCGACGGCAGTGGGCTCCTCGACGGTAGCAGGAGTCTCTTCGGCGGCCTTCTCCTCGACGGCAGCAGGCTCCTCGACGGCAACAGGCTCCTCGACGGCAGCAGGCTCCTCGACGGCAGTGGGCTCCTCGACGGTAGCAGGAGTCTCTTCGGCGGCCTTCTCCTCGACGGCAGCAGGCTCCTCGACGGCAACAGGCTCCTCGACGGCAGCAGGCTCCTCGACGGCAGTGGGCTCCTCGACAGCGGCAGGCTCCTCGACAGTAGCGGGCTCCTCGACGGTAGCAGGAGTCTCTTCGACAGCCTTCTCCTCGGCAGCAGCAGGCTCCTCGACAGCGGCAGCTTCCTCAACGGCAACGGGAACGTCTTCCACTACGACTGCAGGCTCCTCAACAGGGGCAACCTCTTCAACAGCCGGAGCAGCCTCCTCGGTGACATCCTTGGTCTCAACAGCAGGCTCCTCGGCGGCGACCTCAACAGCAGACTCCTCGGCGGCGACCTCAGCAACAGGCTCCTCAGCAGCAACCTCGGCCACAGGCTCCTCGGCGGCGACTTCAGCAACAGGCTCCTCGGCGGCGGCCTCAACGACGGGCTCCTCGGAGGCGGCCTCAACGACGGGCTCCTCGGCGGCGGCCTCAACGACGGGCTCCTCGGCGGCGACCTCGGCAACAGGCTCCTCGGCGGCGACTTCAGCAACAGGCTCCTCGGCGGCGACCTCAACGACGGGCTCCTCGGCGGCGACCTCGGCAACAGGCTCCTCGGCGGCGACTTCAGCAACAGGCTCCTCGGCGGCGGCCTCAGCAACAGGCTCCTCGGCGGCGGCCTCAGCAACAGGCTCCTCGGCGGCGGCCTCAACGACGGGCTCCTCGGAGGCGGCCTCAACGACGGGCTCCTCGGCGGCGACCTCGGCAACAGGCTCCTCGGCGGCGACTTCAGCAACAGGCTCCTCGGCGGCGACCTCAGCAACAGGCTCCTCGGCGGCGGCCTCAGCAACAGGCTCCTCGGCGGCGACTTCAGCAACAGGCTCCTCGGCGGCGACCTCAGCAACAGGCTCCTCGGCAGCGACCTGAACAATGGGCTCAGCAGCAGGCTCCTCGATAGCAGCAGGCTCCTTGGCGGCGGCCTCCTCGATAGCGGCGGGCTCCTCAGCAGCGGTCTCGGCAGCGGGCTCCTCAGTGGCGGGCTCCTCGATAGCAGAAGGCTCCTCAGCAGCGGCCTCGGCAGCGGGCTCCTCGGTGGCGGCCTCGGCAGCGGGCTCCTCAGTGGCGGGCTCCTCAGTGGCGGGCTCCTCGATAGCAGAAGGCTCCTCAGCAGCGGCCTCGGCAGCGGGCTCCTCGGTGGCGGCCTCGGCAGCGGGCTCCTCAGTGGCGGGCTCCTCAGTGGCGGGCTCCTCGATAGCAGAAGGCTCCTCAGCAGCGGCCTCGGCAGCGGGCTCCTCGGTGGCGGCCTCGGCAGCGGGCTCCTCGGTGGCGGCCTCGGCAGCGGGCTCCTCAGTGGCGGGCTCCTCAGTGGCGGGCTCCTCGATAGCAGAAGGCTCCTCAGCAGCGGCCTCGGCAGCGGGCTCCTCGGTGGCGGCCTCGGCAGCGGGCTCCTCAGTGGCGGGCTCCTCAGTGGCGGGCTCCTCGATAGCAGCAGGCTCCTCAGCAGCGGCCTCGGCAGCGGGCTCCTCGGTGGCGGCCTCGGCAGCGGGCTCCTCAGTGGCGGGCTCCTCAGTGGCGGGCTCCTCGATAGCAGCAGGCTCCTCGGTGGCGGGCTCCTCGATAGTAACAGGCTCCTCGGTGGCGGGCTCCTCGATAGCGGCGGGCTCCTCAGCAGCGGCCTCGGCAGCGGGCTCCTCGGTGGCGGCCTCGGCAGCGGGCTCCTCAGTGGCGGGCTCCTCGATAGCAGCAGGCTCCTCGGCGGCGGCCTCGACAACAGGCTCAGCAGCGACCTCAGGGGCAGCCTCAACAACGGGCTCGGTGGCAGCCTCCTCGACAACCTCCTTTGCGGATTCTGAGGGAGCTTCGGTGGTCTCTGAGGTAGGCTCGGGGGTGGCCTCAACAACGGGCTCGACGGCAGCCTCCTCGGCGGGGGCGGCAACGGGCTCCTCAACAGCAGCCTCGACAGGCTCCTCAATTGCAGCCTCAACAGGTTCCTCGACCTTGGCCTCAACAACGGGCTCCTCGGCAGCAGCCTCGACGGGTGCCTCGGCCTCTACTGGTGCCTCGGGGGCAGCCTCCGGTGTGGCCTCAACAACGGGCTCGGCGACAGCCTCCTCGACGGGGGCGGCAACGGGCTCCTCGGCGACAGCCTCGACCGGCTCCTCAACTGCAGCCTCGACGGGTGCCTCGACCTCCTCAGCCTTGGGTGCCTCGGCCTCTACTGGTGCCTCGGGGGCAGCCTCGGGTGCGGCCTCAACAACAGGCTCGGCGACAGCCTCCTCGACGGGGGCGGCAACGGGCTCCTCAGCAGCAGCCTCGACCGGTGCCTCAGCCTCTACTGGTGCCTCGGCAGAAGTCTCCACAGCCTTCTCCTCGACAGCCTCGGGGGCAGTCTCTGGCTCAGCAGCAGGTTCGGCGGCAGGCTCAGCAGCGGCCTCAACTGGTGCCTCGACAGCCTCAACTGGTGCCTCAACAGCCTCGACGGGTGCCTCGGTGACAGTCTCGGCAGGTGTCTCAACAGCAGTCTCGACTGGTGCCTCGGGCACGGGCTCGGCGGTCTTCTCGTCGTCAAAGTGGACACGCTTGGGGGACTTTGGTGATGCGGAGCCGTCGGTGGTCTCTGGCTCGGCCTCCTTTGCCTCCTCAGCAGGCGCCGCGGCGGCCTCGACTGGTGCCTCGACAGGTGCCTCAACTGGTGCCTCGACGGCCTTCTCAACAGGCGCCTCAACAACAGCGGGAGCCTCGGCCTCCTCCTCGGCAGCCTTGCCGTTCTTCTTGGCCTTCTTTTTCTTGTTCTTCTTGGCGCTCTTGCTGAGCTTGGGCTCGTCGGCAGCGGACTCGACGGGGGTTGTGTCCTCCTTTGCCTCGGCAGGAGTCTCAGCGGGGGTCTCGGCGGGGGTCTCCTCAACAACTGGTGCAGCCTCGGGCACGGCCTCGACCTCCTTGACCTCCTCAACCGGCGCAGGCGCCTCAACAGGGGCCTCAACAGGAGTCTCAACAGGGGCCTCGGCGGGGGTCTCGACAACCTCCTCCTCGGCAGCGGCCTTGCCGTTCTTCTTGGCCTTCTTCTTCTTGTTCTTCTTTGCGTTCTTGCTCAGCTTGGGCTCGTCCTCTGCCGGAGCAGCAGGCGCAGGGGCATCCTGTTTTGACTCTGTTTTTGAGTCTGCCTCTGCGTCTGAGTCGTCGACCTGGAGGTACTGTACCTTTGAGAAGTCGGCGACCTTGACATCGTCGTACTGTGCAACCTCGACCTTGGCGGGGTCGAATATCCGGGCCTCGCTGACGGCGACGTCGCCGGACATGACACTCGGGTCGGACATTGTGATGTTTGGGGTGTATTAGGGGGTTGTTGGAAAGAAAGAAAAGGTAAGGGGTATCTTTTTGAGGATTTTTGTGATTTGTGTTTTGTAAAGTAAAGGGGTGGTTATCGAGCCTTCCGTTCTGGGATCTGGTGACGATTCGCTCTTTCCGTAAGTGGGCTTTCCAGCGCCGGTCTTGCGTAGATGAGACGAGGTGTAGAGGTCGGAGAGCAGAAAAGGCAAGAGCAACCGGTGTAGAAGTTGAAGCTCAAAAGCTAAAAAAGGGAAGGTGCTGACAAAGTAAACAAAACTTTTGGAGCTTGAGACTTGTGCGTGAAACTGGTGATCTTGGACTGTCGTTTGCAGATGAATGCGTTTGCGGTGTAAAAGTGTTTGTAGTATGTAGATGTAGTGGTAGAGTGTGCAGAATCTTGATTCGTGATTACTCGTGAATTGGTCTTTCCTCGTGGGCGTGAAGCGTGAAGCGTAAGAGCATGAGCATGAGCATGAAATCGTGGATGCAGAAAAAAGAATAAATGGGAAAATGGGAAAATAGAGAGTAAGAGTAGAGATAAATCAAACCGGCCAACAGGAAAAGCAGCAGGAGATATAATAAGAAAGAAACGGGAAAAGATCAAGTAAACGAAACCGCAAACAGTGGTGAGAGGTTGAGGAAGAAGATTCAAAATCAAAAATCGAGACGAGACGAGAGTCAAGAGAAAAGTCGACGAGAAAAATAAATTCAAATAAGAGGGGAACACTAATCGATAAATTCGATAAATTATGTGTTTTCAGGGTATCGTGGTAGTGGTGGTGAGTGTTGGTACTCAGTAGAGCTCGGAGCATCACATTTCAGCAGATTCAGCGTGTACAGCATTAATCACAATTAATCCATAAAATCAAAACAGCTGGCGGTAAAATGGAGACAAAACTGGAGCAGGCAAATAAAAGCAGCAGAAATTGTATATCTGAGGTGAAAAGAGGAAAGTCGGCGGAGAGGACGGAGCCCAGAGGAGCAAAGAAAAGGAAAAAGGAAAAACAAACGGGCGTATCCATATGCCATCCGATCCACCGTTTTGATTGTTTGATTTTGATTGTTTACTTTGTCTAGATACAAGTACGTTGTACGTTGTAGAGTAGTTACTGATACTCAGGACTGTACTTCGTAGTTGATATTGTTCAGTTGAGGCTCTTATTGGTGATGTTTTCAGACTGACTGATATCAAACTACAGACTGACTATCGTAAAGTCAATGGCAAGGGAAAGACACAATCAAGCATGGCAAGGAGACGTACAACCGCTGGTCTCAGATAGTCAGACATACAGCAGACATAAGACACACCAAACATACTGAGTACAGGCAAGACACCAACGGCGAGCAGCATAACAGATGCAGATGTGGGCAGGCCTTGTGATCAGCATTGGGTTGCACAAGTTTGGGTATCAAGAAGGGATTCACAGATGGGTAGATAGAACACAGGCAGATAGATAACAGACGACAGAAACGCAAAAACATCGAGGAGTCATAATTCCACGGCCACGTTGTCGCGTGTCAGTTGCTGGCATGCACATTGGGTGTTGACGGCCCAATGTGGACGACAGAGGAAGAACGAGGGAAAACGAGGACGAACAAATGGCAAGAACCAAAGAATAAGAGAACCAAAAGAAATAATCAAAAGATGCAACCAGCCAGAAAGAGCTGCCGTCCATATGCGTTGTACGAAGCACGATGAATGGATGGGTGCTGCATGCCTGCCTTGCTGCATGGGGGGCCAGCACATCAATGGTCGTGTGTTGGGTGCAGTTGGGCGGTATCTGAGACGGACGAATAGAAAGTATCAGAGCTGGACGGGAGACTACTGCAGAGAGCTTTGTGGGGAGATATTAAGAAGCTATCGGACTCGGATGTAGGGACCGCGGGAGGAGACGGCAGAGGAGGGGGGAGAGTAACGGAAGGTATATCGGGATGTACTCTGTAATCAGTTTGCATTCTAAAGTAGATGGTGGACTGCTAATGATCTCTACAATCATGAAGCATTACTGAGTCAATGAATGCGGTTGTCTACGATTTGAATTCAAATGCTGCAGACCGACTCAATCCAGGGGTACCTCGTCAATGCTACTCTGCAGACAGAGTTTTACAGACAATATTGTGTATTATTTCTGTATTCAAATAAAATGTAAAAATAATAGTGCCGGGCTAGGTGTGCTGGCGTGCGGGATGCCAACAGTGTGTCTGCTGTGAATCGGATCGAATCAAAATCAAAATCAAAATCAAATCAAAATGGTGGTGTGGCAGGGAGAAGAAATGGTGTGGCAGGCAGTACAAGGGGTCTGTTTACTTGATAGCAGCTTGTGCAAATCTTCAGGCCGTATCTGCAATAGAGTCCGTGCCTTGTAAAGTGCATGCATCGAGGCAACGCTGCAAAAGAAAAGAAGAGAGAAAAGAAAAGAAATTGTGGCTGGATGTCTGATTGGCTGCTCTGCTCTTTGGGCACTGCTATCATGGTCATCGGGCTATCAATTGGGCACGACCAGCCTCTCGGAGCGGTTTCTACAGACAGGCAGCAGTTTATTTAGATAGTCGTCAACATGTCAAGCAAGGCGTCAAGATGTGCAAACAAGGCTGGCATAGTGAGAGGAGGAGGCGAGGCAAGGCGACGAGGTTGGCCAGAGGCTGGCCGTGCTGAGTAGGCCATAGACTATTGGCAAAAGCAAAGCAAAACCATAACAACGGCCAGCCATGAACAGGCCATTGGCCACCAGCCCGGTCATGACCAGGTCAGATGTCAGACTCTGTACAACACATACCATCCACTCATGAGCGGCGAGGTGAGTTGTCCGTGTGCCGTGGGATAGACTGATAGACTTGGACTGATAGACGGGAGAGGGAAGAGCAAAGGGTGGATGATCGGGACGGGTGGATCGCGTGTGGGGAGACTGGTGATAGAGAGCAAGAAGGCAGGAGCGAGATGGAGAGAAAGGAAGGAGCAGGCGGCGACAATCGTGGTGATGAGTCATTTGTCTTTGATGAAGACAGAAGATGGACTATCTGCGATGCAATGCACATCTTGTACAAAACACAATAATGTCGAATATCTCGCAATCTACAGATGTGACGACGTGCATGCGCTTGAAGCAGCAGCAAAGCGAGAATGTGAATTGAAAATGTGAAAATGAACAGAATTGTGGTGCTGTGCTACGTGGCGCGCTCTGGAGTCGAGCCACTCGGCGGGCCAGCCCGGTTTGACGGAGCATTTGTGTACTCTGTGTCTGTATTACGTCTGTGTATCTTCCTGTGTCTCTTGTACTCTGGACAGAGTACAAGGTAATATCTCAATATCTCGTGGTTCGTTGGTTCTCGACAAGTGGCTTTGATGCTGCCACGACGGCGGTAAAAGCGGGTGTCTGTTATGCATAGCAACTTACAGCATACTGAGTATTGTTTCACTCTGGATAGAAAGCCATGGTCAATTCGATACAGTTTGATATACTAACGGTCTTCGAGGCGGCCGTTGCTTAAAACAGGCCAGCGGTTACACAAAGAAACACTGCAGCGGACAAGACGCGATGGCCAGCCGTAAATCCGCACTCACCAAAGGGAAAGACCATGATGACCATGCCATTTCGGAAAAGGAAAGACCAGCATAGACCCTGCAAAATCTGCAAGCACTCTATTTTGTACGAAAGTTAAGTTTGCATGGCGTATTTGCCTCATCTCGCGATTGACAAGCTCGTCTATTCGCAATAATGCCTGTTTGTTTACTTGGATGTTTACTTTCTCACATTCACTTATTCACATTGATTGCTTTGATTACTGCTACGATAGTCAGTGGGGGCAATCCCACTCGCGAGATGAGGCGCCACAGATAGTCAAAAGGAAAAACAAGTCTGAAATTTTAATAAAATTTATTAAGAGGATCAGGTCCTCTGTATGTATTAAAGAGTAATAAGATACAGAATGGAAACGAGTGTGTACGAAGTAGACGAGCGAGTAATACATCGTAAATTGATCTCACAGGAGTTCTCCGTGATGGCTGTCGGATCAAGACCAACCGTTTTCATATTCGACTCTGACTCTAAAATCTTTCTACTCCGTTTTCAACTCCGTAAACTCTTTACAAACCTTCTCGCGTCTTCCACAGAGAAGCGGTGTGATGCAAACTTTGAGATCTCTTCTCTCCTCTTCCTCTCCAGAGTGTTCTGAGATGAACAGAGTACAAACTACTTGTAGCTACTGTGGGTCTGCGGCTAGTAGGTGGATAGTGGGTCGTGCAGGAGGTGAAAACTTTGAAAGCTCGTGACGGTCACTCTAATAAACTCTGAAGGTAAAAAGTGAAATACTGTCGGTGCGACTTTGTTACTGTGGCAGACGGTAATGAGCATTGAGTACTGAGGAGTACTGAGAGAGAGCTAGCCTCTTTAATCAGGGATGGCCGTTTTAGTCAAAAGCCGTCGAGGGTCCAGGATGATCATCTCAGTGAACGGAGTGATGGACAGAAAGACCAGACAAGACTAGAAAAAGAAAAAGATAAAAAGATCACAATAGCAAGAAAAGACGATGATCACCAGCCACAGACGAGCGGTGAGCAGACCGAGGAATAGAATAGCCACCAAGTGGCGGGAGTGCCAACCTTTTGGCTGGCTGTTGGGTCTCGACGTTGCGTTGCCGGGATCTTTCTGCCAGGGTCCCAGCCTTTCTGACCGCCTGTTGTAAGTATTATGGGGTACTTGGTAGATGGTTGGAATCGGAGTAGATGTGGTTGGAGTACGATGATGCTGAGAGTAGGGAGTATTGGAATAGAAAAGTAAAAGGAAAAAAAAGAAAAGACAGTGAAATGGCAATATATTACTTCTAGCAGCTAAGACACCAGAAAAAAATAGGCAAAGACGGCACACTGTAAAGAACGACGTAAAAAACGAGCACCTCGTGGTAATAAGATGAATAAAAGTATGCAGCCCTGCAAGAAAAAACGCCAACACCGCAGACAAGATATGGCAGATACTAGATACAAAAAGGATAAAATAGCAGTATAGGAGGCAAACTGTAGGCAACATCAAAGGACAGTAAAGCAAAAGGCAGGCCCGTGGAAATTAGAAATAGAAACAAGGAGATATGCAAGTGGTGAGGCTCGGGTAAGCGGGTGTCGAAGATGGTAGGAGTAAGGCGAGGCGAGAGCAGGCGGTGGACGAGCGGGACAAAGGCGGGATGACAGCGTTGGGTCTAGGAAGACCTAGAAGAGACGGACGAGACAGGCAAGGCGGCAGGTCCTGTGTTGACATTGAAAAGAGACCAAATGGTAGCCAGTCGGAGCACATCTCATATATTGAGTAGTGGAAGACATCCGACAGACACCATCGACAGGCACGCAAGATCGACGAGCTGCAGATGATAGATGGAGTTGGTTGTAGATGGCGCATCGGGTATCGACATGTAGACAATAGCTTGCATGCCCTCTGTGTCTGCCGTCTGCCGTCTCCATCTCCTTCTGCTGTCTTCTGGCTCTCCTGCTTCTGTCTGTCAACTCAGAGGGGCGTGTCGATAACGCCGTCGACTATTCAACTGAGAACGGCAAAGTAGGCAGCTGCAGTCGTATATGCACGCTGATGGGTCGTTGAGGACAAAGCTGGTTGCCTGTTGCAGCTGTAGTTGGTGTAGCTGCATCTGGCTCGGGTGCATAGTATGGGTGATATAGTTGCTGCAGCTGATGGTTCTGGTGGTTCGTCGGGGGTGTCGTGTCGTGTCGTGCGTCTCTCCAGCTCCGTTTGTCTCCGCTGCCGTCTCGTCTCCGTCTGTCGATACTGCCCAAGCTGCTTACATCGCCATCTCGGCCTGCAGCTTCCGCAGCTCCTCCTCTTCGTCGTCCTCCTCCACCGGTGCCGATTTCACTAGGTTGTCAGTATTCGGACGGTCTTCAAAAGGAATAGCGAAAGACTTACACTCGCCGTTGGCGGCGGCCGGGAGACGGTGCACGGCGTCCGACACCGGCACGGCGCCCGTCTGCAGCATCTTCTCGTCCAGCTGCTCCTGCTGCAGCTGCTCCAGCTCGTCCTCCAGGTCCGCGTCGTCTATCGCCTCGCCGATTGGGTTGGCCGTGATCGCGTTGACAATCTCCTCGCTGAGCTGGTTCTGCTCCTGGATCCGCTCCATCGTCTCGTCCACCTTCTCGGGCGTCAGACCGCCGTGGATCGTCTTCATTGCCGACGCTGCGCGCTCCATCGCGGCGAGCGTCTCGCGGTTGATGTTGGCCGACTCGATCGCGTTGACCTGCTGCTCGAGCGTGCCGATCTGTGCCTGTGTCTGCTCCAGGCTGTGCTCGTGTGCCTTTTTGCGCCGAAGCGCAGCCTTGGCGGCTGTCTTTATTAGCTATACATTCGAGACGTTTGACATAACACAGAGAGAAAAGGGTTACCATTCTTGTTAGTAGTCACGTTCTTCCGGGCCAGGGCGTCCTGCTGGTCAATCTGCGTCTGGAGATGGGTTTCGCGCTTCTGCAGCATGTCCAGCTGCGCCCGCAGGCCCAGGATCGCATTCTTGGGCGTATCCTTCTTCTTCTGCGCGGCACCGCCGCCAAACCAGCCCCAAACGCCGGACATCTTGTGGTGGGTGTGTGTTGTAGGGTGAAGGAGGGTCGTAGGTATTAGGTTGGAAGAGAGTGTGTCGTCGAGTCCGTTATCGTCGGCGTCGACGCAGGTGTAGGTGTCTCGATGTCGGTCTCGATGAGGGGTCGGAGAGCCGCTTCACTCTCGGTGGGCGATAAGTCGGCAACAGGAGAACCGGCTGTAGGAAGTCTAAAGACTCGAAGAGCGAATAGGGTAGAAGGGGGCGATTGAATGGCGATGGTGATGATGGAATGGAGGGAAATGGCGGCAGAAAGGTAACAGGCGATGATGGTGGATGATTAAGGAATGGAAAGGATGACGATAGAGGCCGAGACAGGCTGCCACTGCGACTCAGTGGTTGCCCGCCACCTGACTGGTTGCCACGTGCCTACGCAAGCCTTACTCTGCGCTATCTGTACTAGCCGCTAGCAGTGCCAGAGAGACAATGACGACCCCGCCATCCACAATCAGCGGCACGTGACCGGCTTCCGCCGTTTTCCATTCCTATTGCAGCTTTTCTTTTTGTCTATTTGTTTTTGTATTTCTATTCGGTGTCTCTTTTGTAGTATGTTATTTATTAAGATGTTTTGAGTTATATTTTGGTATTGAAAGTATAACTTGATATTCAAAAATTTAGTAAGGGTTTTCTGGAATTATTTGTAATTTTGAAACCAATTTTTGATGGAATTTTGTTATTTAATTTAATTAATTTAAAACTAAACTAATAAAACACAACCCAGTGAAGGTGTACAAAGTCAACAACTCGACAAACAATCACGAACTAGACAACCATGGGCACATCTAGTCATGCCTTTTGACAATGACCAGTCCGCATCTGAGCTCTGTCTCCTGTCTGGGCTTGCACGCAAAAAGCCAGGCACCAAAGTTCGCTTTCTCGGATGGTGAGTCTGATATCTCGCAATAATGAATGCTACGGCTCACTAACAAGAAAGCGTTGAGTCGTATGATGAGTCTACAGCAGTAGTCACACTGGGCCAGCCCATGGGCGGCACGCCGACCAGTGTCAAGGCACTGGTCAGCCTCGTCGCGGTGTTTGACCGCATCAGAGACGCGCATGTGGCGATGGGTGTATGTATGAACATCATTGGGCGCATCAGTACACGGACTGATACACCGGATAATGCTGTCGGCGTCGACGCTATTCGGCTGTGGCCATCAGGAGCGCTGGACTACCGAGCTTACGAGAATGAGGTAGCGGAACTGATCAGACTAGCATAATATACCCAAGAGAACAGTTTTTTATTTGTGTCATCTGCTGGATGTGTATTATATAAATTCTGTTGGCCATGAGGCCTGCTCCTTTGCTAGGTTGCAGTGTAAAGGAAAGATAAAGACAGAAGAAAGCAGCCTGAAGAGAAAAACCCGAAGAGAGGACAACCTGTTTGCAAGGAAGAACATTGCTTGAAAAAAGAACAGTCTAGAGATAGTCATGAGAAGGAGATAATACAGAGAAAGAAGAGAAGAGCAGAACAACAGACACATTCAAACAAAAGAAAGAAGAAAAGACGGAAATAAGAAAACAAGAGATTATAGAGAGAACGCCAGCGTGAGCAGATTAGTCAACCCAGGTATATAGCAAGAAACAGAAAGAAGACAAAATCAAAATCGGTTGCTGCGCGGACTGCCCTGCGTTGAAATGTCGTCGACATGGTTGCACAGCGCCACAAACAGATCAAAGAACAGCTGCGACCCGCCATTGTACATCTCCAGCTGCATGGTGCCGCTGCGCTTAAAGGTGCTGCGGCTGCGGATGATCAGAGCCAGGTAGTGCGCGCGCAGCTTCGAGTCGGTGTCGGGCGTGTGCGCGTAGGCGTAGCGCGCCGACGACAGGATGGTGCTGCAGGGAATGCCGCTCTGCAGGCCCTGCTTGCGCAGCGCGATGCGCTTGAGCTCGTCGAGACCGAAGCGGTCGGCGGTGCAGTAGATGACGGTGTCCTTGAGGATGTCGCCTTCCAGTGGGTGAGTGTAGATGGAGGCAGGAGCTGCCTCAGTGCTGGTATCATCTTCGGCCCGCTCGAGCTCCCATGAATTGCGGCGCTTGTTGTGGATGAGACGCGGGTAGTAGTCGCCCTTGTAGAGGTACTCGAGAACACAAGAAAAAATCTCGGGCTCATCTTCGGGCAGCACAATGCGCTTGGGGGCTGCGAGCGAGGTCGGACTGGCAGGTGATGCGACGGACCCGGGCGACGACATGCCGGGTGAGCCATAGTACATGCCGTGGTTTTGGAGGGCTTGTTGGAAGAAGGGTGAGGCGCAGAGGATTTCCTCGTGGGCAGCAAAGATGCGCTGGTCACGGCCGATGACGAGGGTGATGATTGGGGAGGCGGGGGATCTATATGACTGTCAGTAGACGTCGAGTGAGCGAGCAAGGGAGTGAAAGAGACTTACTGGGGAACTTCTGAAAAGGCGGCGACGGCAGCGGCAGAGGAAATGGTCGGCGGGCGGCGACGGGATGAAGACGACTCGTGACGGCGGGTCTTTGAGATGCCCGAGTCTTTGCTGAACGAAGTCGAGGCCGAGCCGGGCACTTTGCCCATCTTCTGGCTCTTGGAGAAGCTCTTGTTGTGCGAGCGGGAGAACATTGTGGTAGTAAAAAGAGAAGAGGAAGAAAAAGAAGAACAGAACAGAACAGAATAAGAAGAGACAAAATAAGACGAAATCAAAAGATCATGAGTTTTATAAAGAGAAAAGCAAAAGGGTATATAACAAGGCGAGCAAGTAGATGCGAGAATGTGAATAATGTGAACGAAAACGAGGCGAGACGGTGATGGTTGATAGTTGTTAGCTGTTGATTCGAGTCCGGTGACGTTCTGTGCTGGCTATTGCGTGCTGTCAAGTGTCGATGCTGATGTGTCGATGTCGAGTACTTACCTAATATGCGGTGTTATAAGATGTGGCGTGATTGGATGCTTTTAAGAAGAGAAGATAGAAGAAGGAAGGAGGGGATGGAGAGGAATGAGGATGTGAGGGAATGCACGCTGTTATATAGGAGAAAGAGGTGATACCATACGGACGGAGGCGTGAAAAGCACGGCATTGCAAACGAGGCACACTGCATGTGTGTGACTGCTGTTTTATCGTTTACTACTCAGAAAAAGGCAGAAAAGCAAAAGGGCAGATAAGGATGCTGCTGCTACGTGGGCTGGCAGCCTGAAGTGAGGCCTGAAGTGGTGGCACTTGCGGACAGTGCGCTGGAACAGAGTGTCCCAAAAAGGAAAGAACGAGGGGCTTCCATTTATCTATTATCTCAAACCTGGAAAGAAGAAAGTTGGAGATGTCTGAATCCGGGCGTGTCCCGTCTGATCCCGGACGCGCTTTCCGAGTGGGGCAGCCTGCAAGCCAGACAGGAAACCTTCACGAACACACGTGATCAATTAAAGATCAATTAAAGTCTTCTTTTCTTTTCGTTTTCTTTTTTGTTCTTTTCTTTTTCTGTCTTTTCGTCAATATTTCCACAGATACCCCTGCATTAAACCTTGTTCTGTAATCATATTTATCTGAGATTCTGGTTCACGCTGCCTCTCAGATGCTTGTACCCGCAGTGCTGCCTGCTGCGGGACTGTACAAGATTGGCATCAGCTGCGTGATCTTGCGTTTGTTCTTTTCCTCTGTTCCATCTCTCATCTCTCCGTCCGTCTCTTCCACTTCCATTAAAGCTTGCATTAATGACCAGAGTGCCGGGAACATGCATGCTCGGTATCAGTCTAAAAAAGGGGGATGGTCCACTCGAAGCCGATTGAAAAGGAGTGAGACTGTGAATATCAGCATGGACTCTTGAGCAAACAAGGCATGCGTTCAATTGAATTGTGCTCATGTCTACACAGAGCATATGATATCTGCTTATTGCTGACGAGCCTTCATGACGAGGCTGTAGTCGAGGCAGCCTGGTGAGATGTGAAGAAATAGAAGGATCAGGAAAGAGCACAAATATGAGTCCTACGCACTTGCCCTCTGCACACGCGGCTGACTACAGTCTGACTCTTCGTTTGACTCTTTGACGCACAGGCCGTGAGTGATACAACATGCACATCCAGATAGGCCTTCACACCATCAAATCATGATAAAGAGTACAAGTATGGCCGGCCAATCTCTGCCCGTTCTGTCCCACCTGAATGATGCAAACTACACGCACCCCTGCGTAGATGCCTGGCCTCTCTGGGCAGTACCTGCGTCGGGAGTTCAAAAAAACACAAAACATTCAGATTAAATTCGACTTATTGTTTCTTGTTTCCATTATCTACTTTCTATTCCGTATTTATTGTTATCTTCTATTATCCTTCGGCTCGTGTTTGCTGATCCGACCCAACAGACGCACCTCTGTTGGCCGCAATCTTGTTGAATGCCACCATGGCTTTTGTATGAGTAGAGTAAGGATGTCTGCCGTGAAGGACAGCCGTCTGTCCCCATGCTTGCCCTACTGCCAAATTCACACGACTGGCTGGAAATTCACGTTCACGCCTCGTTTCTGTTTGCTACTGGCTCCTCTCGCTTCTCCTGTCTCTCTGTCTCTCCTTTCCGTCTCGTCACATCCGGCCCCTTGCTTGCTGCAACCACTTAAACCTCCACATGCACCCTGGTCATGGTGTGACTGATGTGTCACTTGTTGTATCTGAGGCTGTGTTTTTCTTTTCTTTTGACTGAGAACGTTGCAATCTGGCATATGAAAAAGCAAATGAAAAAGGTTGATTACATAAGCACGCCTATCGCCTATGTATGACTTGTTCGATCCGATCGCTGTTATGCCTTCCTCCAAGGCACAGCTTATTGGGCATCAATATCTTTCATATATCTATCTTGTTGTCCTATGATGTGCTGTCACACGCACAGCTCACATCATCTGATGTAAACTGAGGCTGTTTGGGCCGCTGGAATTGGGGAGCATTAGCGTTTTTAGCACATGCACCCCTGTAAACACGCTTACAACCCGCTGTGCTCCATCTTATCCCGCCCCTCTGATAACAGATAAAGAAACTTGCCTGCCTACCTCTTTTGGCTTTAATCTTTGGTCATCGACACTTCTTTGTCATCATTCCAACTGCCACTCAACAGCCTCGACTCAGACCCTGATCAACCTAAATTCTCGACTATCACGACTTTTCCTCCTTTTCCTCATACAACTTCCTCAACGTCTACAAACAACACCCCCGCACACCAAAATATGGCCGTCGAAAGTGACAAGCCTGCCGAGGCGCCTCACGCCACTGCCCACATCGTCCTTGAGGACGGCACAACCGCCGCAACAACCGCCGCACCCGCTGCACACGACACACACACCACAGACTCCCCGACCGCACAGAGCCCAGGTCCCCGCAGCAGCACCGGCTGGGACGGAAAGCTGCGCCTGCCCAAGAAGGAAGCCACCGTATCGCTCGCCAACCCCGAAGCCATCAGCGACCCCGAGTACTCGGACGACGAGAACGTGCTGCCTGGGGAGCCCATCTCGGCCGACGAGGACATCTTGAACGACGAGGACCCCGAGACTACCGACATTGTGCTCACGCAGTCGCGTGTGCACAGCCTCGGGCCGCTGCACTTTGAACGGTTCGCCAAGCTGGAGCGGTTGTGTCTGCGTCAGAACAACATCCAGTCGCTGATAGAGCGGCCAGTGGAGGTGGACGCAGGCAAGACAATCGAGGATGTGGCCGCCATTTCGCTGGCAGACGACGGTGACGACGACAACGACGACGAAGACAACGGAAAGACAAAGTCGAAAAAGACGTGCCCGCTGGCTGTTCTGGCCGACACGCTGCAGGAGCTCGACCTCTACGACAACCTGATCGCCCACATGCGCGGCGTCGAAACGCTGCCGAACCTGACGACGCTCGACTTTAGCTTCAACAAGATCAAGACCATCAAGCACATTGAGGGCCTCGCGAAGCTCAAGGACCTGTATCTGGTCGCCAACAAGATCAGCAGTGTCGAAGGCTTGCAAGGCATCGCTGCGGCGGCCAACCTGCGCATGCTCGAGCTCGGCTCGAACCGCCTGCGGTCCATCGAGCCGCTCGGCGGCTACGGCTTTGCGGCGCTCGAGGAGCTGTGGGTGGCCAAGAACAAAATCACGTCGCTCGACGGCGTGCAGGGCCTGCCGCGGCTGAAGCTGCTGAGCGTGCAGTCGAACCGGCTGCGAGACCTGTCGCCGCTGCGCGCGGTGCCGACACTGGAGGAGCTGTACGTGTCACACAACGCCATCGACTCGCTCGAGTCGCTGCGGGGCGAAGAGTCCGAAGAAAAGACGTTGCAAAACCTGCGCGTGCTCGATATCGGCAACAACGCGCTGCGGTCGCTCGTCGGCACAGAGCACCTCGGCGCCCTGGAAGAGGTGTGGGCGGCGTACAACGGCATTGTCGACTTTGACATGGTGCAAAAGTGCCTGGGCGACAAGACCGCGCTCGAGACCGTCTACCTCGAGGGCAACCCGCTGCAGCTGCGCGCCCCGGCTCTGTACCGCAACAAGGTGCGGCAGGCCTTGCCACAAGTCAAGCAGATTGACGCCACCTATGTTTAGATTTTGTTCTCCTTTCTTTTATTGTTTTAATGTCTTTATGATGGTTACGGGTCCACTACATAGTAACGGTTCTACACATATTCAATGTCATTTGATATCATTTGGTCCACTTAGGCATTCACTTCTGTTGAAACTTGTACTTTTACTTTATTCAATTGCTCATGGTATAACATCTAACATCTACTTCCGCGACGCTTAACCGAAGATCCACATCAGCTCGGTAGGGAAGTAGTTTGCAGGCTGGTTGAAGCGCAGGCCGCGGTTCAGGGCGGTGATCGAGTCCAGGTCGGCCTTCTCCAGGTCCCAGCCAGTCACGTCCAGGTTCTCCTTGAGGCGCGAGGCGGTGGCCGTCTTGGGGATGACGGCAAGGCCGCGCTGGGTGGCCCACCGCAGCAGGATCTGGCCGGCAGACTTGTTGTACTTGGTGGCCAGGGCCTTGATGACCGGCACCTCAAACAGCGGCTGCAGCTCGGTGGCGTGGGCCATCTTGAACTCCTCAAACGAAGCAGGGCCGAACGAAGAGTAGGCAGTCACAGTGATGCCCTCGTTCTTGGCCAGGGCCAGCAGCTCAGGCTGGACCAAGTAGGGGTGGTGCTCGATCTGCAGAGTGGCCGGGCGGATCTTGGCGTGGCGCAGCAGGTCGTAGAGCAGCTGGGCCTGGAAGTTGGACACACCGATGCTCTTGGCCAGGCCCTTGCCGACCAGGCCCTCCATGGCGGTCCAGGTCTCCTGGATGGTGGCCTTGGACAGACGGACCTCCTTGCCGGCGTCATCGTAGTGCCAGCCAGGGGGGTAGCGCACGGCAGGGTCGACCCACTCAAGGGCGACGGGGAAGTGCACAATGTACAGGTCAAAGTAGTCGATGCCCCAGTCCTTGAGCTGGCGCTTGACAATGGGCTCGACGCGGTCGCCGTCGTGGAACGAGTTCCACAGCTTGGAGACGATGAAGAGCTCCTCGCGCTTCACGATGCCCTCCTTGATGGCGCGGGCAACACCCTCACCAGCCTCGACCTCGTTGCCGTAGTCTGTGAATAGTTAGCAGATGCAAGTGAGCTGGCACGGCACAGGTGCGGGGTTGCTGCAGCATGGCTCGCACTTGGGTGCAAGTCTCGGTGTCTCGGGCTATCTACATACCGCAGGCACCATCCAGCAGGCGGTAGCCGGCCTTGATGGCGTTGTACACAGTGTCGGCGCAGACGGCGTTGTCGACCTTCCACAGGCCAAAGCCCACCTGGGGCATCTCGTAGCCGGAGCTCAGCTTGAAAGTAGCCATCTGACGGTTAGTTGTTGTTCTAGTGAGAGTGGGTGGGTGTGAGGTGCGTTGACTGACTTTGAATAGATCGAAGGGTTGATGGGATAAAAAGGGAGAGTTGACAGTACAAAGTAGAAGAGGGAGAGGAGGAAGAAGAGGGGAGAAGCAGAACAACGTAACTGGGACGAGCCTGTTATATACGGATACGGAAGGCAAGGGGCGACGGCAGGAGCGCACCTGGCACCTGCCTCCTGGCTGCACCGTCAACTTGCGCGTGGCAGTCTTAGTCTGGCCGCGACCCGTTTCGTGGACCTCTGGTGGGGTTTCCTAGCAGGGTGTGTTACTGATGTGCTACGGAGTATTGATAAATGAAGAGGACGAGATGGCCCGGGATTTGTAGAAGATTAGAAGATGTTGTAGCTTGTTTTAGTTACGTATTTACGGAGTACAGGTCTGTATTCTGGACCAGCCGGTGTTGTACTGCTTTGGTCCAGCCATGACGCTGCCCGAGTTTCTTGTGATTCTAAATCTCTATCAAATCCTACAGACTCTACAAAAATCTACAATAATTCCCAGAAAATCTAAAATAATCACACTACCAAGACTCGCTAGCAACGCGCCTTGTGCCGCAGAACGTTGCTGAGCACACAATACACAAATGTATGAATGCGCCCGCTCCCCACATTGCGACCGAAACCCCCCATATTTCAGCGATGACGTGAGAGGGGCACCACTGTACCTTGTTGACTTTTGCACTTGTGAAACTCCAATTCATCTTGAAACTTTTCTTCTTTTGTGTTTGCATGATCAAAGACTATCGACGTCTACAGATCACATGATCAATTTGGGACGAATCTGATTCAGATAGATGAAGACTCCAAATGGAAGGTATTCAGAGAAGACGGCAGGCGCGAACGAGGGGGAAGCTTCCATCTATTTTGCATTTTTTCTTCTGTTAAACTTTAATTCAAAAATGGGTCAGATACATAGGTACAAGCTTTGGTCACGGTTAATGCACGATTCTATTTAGCCTGAATACGTTGGGGTAGCTCTGTTTTGTGGAAAAAAGATGCTAGAAGCGCTGCTAGAACGAAGGATAAAGAGGATAAAACGGATAAACTGTGTGGTAGAAGAGAAGAGGATTGAGTGTAGAGACGAATGAAGATTCGAAGAAATAAAAAAGAATAAAATAAATAAAAGAATTACTCGCAAGAAAGGCGCGCTTCCCCTCACGAGATGGTCATACTGATAAGTCGCTCTTTCCCAATGGAGAAAGGCCGACGTCAATACTGCTGCACGAGTAATGTGTAAGTGATGGGGAAAGCATGAAGATGCGAGATAAAAGGAAAGAGCGATGCACGATGCGCGTATCAAGTGACAGCATTACAGACCAGGAAAGAGCGGCTAAAGACCGGGAGAATGCCGGAAGGAGTGCCAGTCCAGTTTGTGTATGAATTTGCCATGAATATTGACGTTTCCATTGCTGGTACCAGAGCGACACGGCTGTGGAGAGCTACTTGCTAGCTTGGAGGACCTCCGAGACTCCGCGACACTACCCCATTTCACCATGCCAGATACATTCGGGATCTAGATTAATATGTCTTAAATTCCGCATATAATATGTAACTCGTCGTACTCTACATCGATAACGGTCATATCGCCAAGCTATCACCAGCCTTGCCGTCTTGGATTTGCCCTTCTTGACCCTCGTGCGCCTCGTCCTCGGCCCTGACCCCGTCCCCGGCCTCGCCCTCTACCTTCTCTGCCTCCCCTCGTCTGCGCCGACCTTGCGCGCCGCACCATCTCAAGCTCCGACTCGCTGTCCTCTATCGGATCCTCGCTAACATTGCAGTCGGGAATGTCGCGGATAGTAACTCGCTGAGCTTCGAAAAGAGCTGCTGCTCGGCTGGCTTCGCTGAGATTGCTGGATTCATTGACAAGCGTTGGAGCTGGTCTGCTGCCCGTGGCTCGAGCGCGCCGAGTCCGTTGTCTTAGTGGTTGCCTTGGTGGTGAGGGTGATTGTGGTGGTGATTCATGGGCTTGCTCTTGGAGAATCTCATGCTGACTGAGAGGCACAAGTAGGACAGCGTCATCGTCGCAATCTTCTAAAGATTGTGGCTGTGAAAGCTGCGACGCTTCCACGGGAGAGTCTCGCTCGGCACTGACAGCGGAAGTTTTATCCGACTCCTCCTCTCCCTCGTCTCCCATTTCCGAGTTTGTACTGCTCTCCGCAGCTTGTGTTGGCTGTTCCTCTTCTTCTTCGACGCCGTCCCCGACATCTCCTCCACTTGCTTCAGCTTCAGATTCCTCGGCAGATTCCTCAATAGCTTCCTCTAGCGCTTCAGACTTCTCGGGGGCTTCCTCCTCTTCCCCTGAGCAGTCTCCAGACGCACTGCCAAGACCTAGAAGCAAATCCTCTGGAATATCACTCGGCGTCTGCTCGCGGTCCATGGACGACTCTCGCGAAACTGGTCCAACACTTGACGCCTGACTTCCGGCAAACTCGAGCTCTTCCACCCCATTCTCCAACAAAGTTACCGGTGTGCGCAACGCTTTAGACACATATGGCATGTCTAACACTTGGGGCGCGATAGGCATTGCTCCCAATGGAGACAAAATTCCCACGCCTTCACTCTCAAACCTCTCGCGCTCTTCGGTCGAGAGTGTTCCCGACACGGGCTGGCTCGAAAGCGAACTTTTCGGGGCGTTTGACGTGAAAGGGGTCGTCAAGGATGGCCGACTTGACCGTCCATACATGGTCGATGAAAACGACGGGTAGCTGTATCTCGGTGAATCTTTCTTGGCTCCCTTGAGGCTCTTGACACTGTATGATGCACTCTCTGGCCGGGGCTCGGTGCGGTAGTGTGAGTTGTTGTCGATGCCGAGTTCCGCCTCAGTCTCTGCCTGGCCACCCCATCCCCATGCAGGCGTGTCTGGATTCGCGCTGGGGAACGTCATAGCTAGAGGCTTCTGGGCTCGTGCACCTGTCCAGTCATCCATCTCTAACAAAAGACGCCGTCGTTTCTGTGCGTCATCCACCCCCTTTGCTGAGACTTGGGGGTTGCCATCTGCCGGCCTTTTCGGTTGGCCATGCTGGTTTGAGGAGGACGCAGTAGATGGCCAGAGGGAGCTGCTTGACGACCATTTTGAGTATTTTGAGCGGCTGTTTGAGTATGGGTGGTGTCGACTCATTGTAGAGATGCTATGTAATACCGTATACCGCGTAGACTTGTCCTATCTGTATCTCCGCCTCTGCGTGTTCATCAGAGAAAAGGCAAGGCCGTAGACACATCGCGACGTTCCTGCCGCAACAGGAAATGCCCACGACGGTCAAGAGCCGTCATTGCAATTCAAAGGAAGCTGCGACCGAGTTCTTTCCTTGAGATTTTCATCCCAACATTATTGTGTAACTGCCCAAATAGGCAAGAGCAGCCATGTCTTTGACAGCCGCTTGCGATCCGAGATCGTGATGATCAAAAGCATATCTCCTTCCGTTTCAGGGTTCACGGAAGCATGAAGGTCGTGAATGACGCCATTCGACAGTATTGATTAGTCATCCTCGTTTGAGATATCGACAATGACAACAATTACACTGTTCCAACGACAAGATAATAACAAAACGTTCTGCCATACATGAGCGTTGCAACTAAAATTTATCAAAAGAGATAGCCTATAGCTATCTTGGTGTTACAAACCCGCCTATACCCGTCGCGCTGGTGCTCCGATGTCGAGGCCGACGCCCTCCGATTAACCCCACTTGCCTTGTAGGCCGTGGGCCTTGGGACTGTAAACTCGAATTACTAACCCGTCTATATGTGAGCCATACATCCTGCAACCATGCAAAGCTGCGCCCGAGCAAGTCGAATCATCCGTCCTGCAAGCTTTTTGACGATTTCTACGATTCCAGTGTCTACCTATACAGCGAAACGACTCTTGTCCACCCGCACACATCCCACCAACCGCTCTAGCCAAGTCCCGGCGACGTTCAACCGCCTCTTTTCCTCGACTATCTCAACACCCTCTCCCTCTAAAATGTCACAAAAGCTGCCTGGCTCGGAGCTTCTCCGGAAGCCTGCCCGTATTGCCTGCATCCAGCTGGCCAGCGGCGCCGACAAGGCCGTCAACCTCGCACACGCACGCGACAAGGTCCTCGAGGCCGCGCGCACCCACGGCGCCAACATTGTCGTGCTGCCCGAGTGCTTCAACTCGCCCTACGGCTGTGACTTCTTCCCGTCCTACGCCGAGCGCCTGCAGCCACTGCCCGCTTCGGCCGACTCGGCGCCGTCGTACCATGCGCTGTCAGCCATGGCCAAAGAGGCCGGCGTCTACCTTGTGGGCGGTTCTATCCCCGAGCTGTCGGGCGACGGAGACGCCAAGACATACTACAACACATCGCTGACGTTCTCGCCCGCTGGCGAGCTGCTGTGCACGCACCGCAAGGTGCACCTGTTTGACATTGACATCCCCGGCAAGATCCGCTTCAAGGAGTCGGACGTGCTGAGCCCCGGCAACAAGGTCAGCATTGTAGAGCTGCCCGAGTATGGCAAGATTGCCATTGCCATCTGCTACGATATTCGGTTCCCCGAGTTGGCAATGGTGGCGGCAAGGCAGGGCTGCTTTGCGCTGGTGTACCCGGGCGCATTCAACACAACGACGGGCCCGCTACACTGGCGGCTGCAGGGCCAGGCGCGCGCGATGGACAACCAGTTGTATGTTGCGCTGTGCAGCCCGGCGCGTGACACGTCGGCGAGCTACCACGCATGGGGCCACAGTCTGATTGTCGACCCGATGGCGCAGGTGCTGGTCGAGGCAGACGAGAAGGAGACAATTGTGGTGGCGGACCTGGTGGCGGACAAGATCGAGGAGACGCGCAAGGGCATTCCGCTGCGGGACCAGCGGCGCTTTGACGTGTACCCCGATGTCAGCGAGGGGCCTGTCAAGTATACCGAGTAGAGTGCAGACTAGATAATACGATATACGATCACACTACTGAGTACATATGATCAAACGACGAATGCAATAAGATGACATGAATATGAATATGCCATTGGTCTATCTATGGTAGTTTTTGATAATCATCTACCAGATTTCCTAGTCTTTCTAGATCTTAACAGACTAGATTTTCAGTGCGACTCGAATCGAGTCGTATTGATTTTTGGTATTCCATCTCCCGTGGAAAGCATCGCAGCGTTGTTAATATTGGAGAAACAAAGAAAATGGGCAAGCAGTGTGCTTAAGCTCATACGAGTCGTGACAGCTAACGCAGTAGGAATGCAAATGTGTAGTGAGTTGTTTTCGTTTCTCATAGTCTAAAGACAAGAAACACACTCTCGGCTACTCATTTACTGCAGAGCCTTCTTGGCAAAGTTGGGCAGGACGAAGCTGGCCTTGTGGATCTCGGAGCTGTAGTACTTGCACTTCTGCTCCTCCTCCTCCTCGGTCCACTGGCGCAGGGGAACCTTGAGGTTGGCGTTGGCGTCCTTGGAGCACACCATGAAGCCAATCTGGCCCGAGGGGTAGGTCGGGATGGTGGTGTAGGCGTACTCAGCAACAGCAAAGACCTCCTTGCAGTCCTTCTTCAGCTGCTTGATCAGGGGCAGGTGCAGCCACTGGTTCTCGGCTATAGTAAAAAAAACAGTCAGCAGGCGGGCAGGGGACCATATTAGGGGCGGAACGTACAACCTTGGGTAGTGATAACGCCGCCCTCGCGCAGTGCGCTGTGAAGCAGCTCGAAGTAGGACTTCTTGAACAGGCTCTCGGCCGGGCCCTCGGGGTCCGACGAGTCGGTGATGATGACATCAAAGGTGTTCTGGTAATCGGCAAGGAACTTGAAGCCGTCGCCAACGTGGACCTTGACCTTGGGGTGCTCGAAGCCAGCAGCCATGCCGGGCAGGTACTGCTTGGACAGACGGATGACAGCCTCGTCAATGTCGCACAGAGTGGCCTCCTCGACGCAGTCGTGCTTGACAACCTCGCGCAGGACACCGCCGTCACCGCCGCCGATGACGAGGACCTTCTTGGGGTTGGGGTGCGAGTTCATGGCCAGGTGGGTGATCATCTCCTGGTACGAGAACTCGTCGCGCTCGGTGCACTGGATGACGTTGTCCAGGACCAGGACGGTGCCGTAGTCGGTGGACTCGAAGATCAGGACATCCTGGTACTTGCTCTTCTCGTGGTGAAGAACCTTCTTGACCTTCAGGGTCATGGCCTGGCCGGGCCACATGTCGGAGATCTCGCGGAACCAGCCATCTGTTTTTGTTAGTTTTTGTATTTTTTATTAGAAAAAAAAAGACGAAATAGAAGAAGAAAAAAAAAGTCAAGGAATCTCGTGGTGTGTAAGTGGTGATGTCGGCGATTGGCGATCGGTGCAATTACGTAGTGCACTAAATAGTGGGGCGTTTGGGCGATAAGAGCGATAAGCCAAAATTTTATGGAGGGGCATCGAAAAAACTGCGATGCGACAGAGGGCGGGACGTGTTGTGAAGAAGGCCGTGGTGAAGACGGACTGAGGCGCGTGGATGCAATTCAGCACGGAAGAAATTTAGAAGGGCCGATATGAATAAAGTACGAGAGATGTGGTGTCGAATGACGGCAATCTGCTCGACTCGTTCAGTTCATCGGAGCTCATTGCTGTGCTGTTGGTTGTTGGCGAGCATGAGTTCGGGCGCTATAGCAAGGATAGATGCGCAAAGGACCGATTCAGGGACTTTGGTGTCTCTAAGAAGAGGCATTGAAACGCTTCTTATGGTGAAGGTCGGCGGTGGCTGGCGGTTGATGGCATCACGAGATTCGGCTTTGGCTTCTTTCCAGTTCCTTCCTTTTCTGGCAGATTGGCTTACCCTGGATGGTCGCGTGGGTGATTTCGTCAGACGACATTTTGAATGTGTTTTGGTTGGGGGTTGTTGAGTAAAGAAAAGGAGCGAGTTGGCGTCGGAAAGAGAGACGAGGAAGAGAAGGAGAGGGGAGAGAAGGGAAGAGAGAAAAACAAAGCGGGAGGGACGCCAAAAGTGGACGGGTCTGTCTTTTTAAAGCGGCAGGAGCGAGTCGAAGCATGAGGGGGTATGGGGAGACAAGCTACGGAGTATTGCTGCTGAGGAAGGAGTGACGGAGTGACGGGGTGACTTTGCTTGTATTGGGCTGGCCTGCCGTGTTATCGTTCAAAGAGGAAGGAAGCAAAGAAGGAAAGAACTGAAACTTTAAGTGGGTCCAAGTGGGAATAGAGCAGCAAAATGCGAAAAACTTTACCAAGAGACGTAGCAAGCGGGAAGGTGCAGATGATGGGAAACCGCGCAGAATGGAAGGAGCAGGCACGAGAGAATAGTAAAAATCAAGAATAAAATAAGAATCCATGATAGAAGGGTTAAGAAAGGAAAGAGCAGGATAACAGCGGAAGTCATTTAGGAAGGCGCAAGTGTCGGGAAAAGTTTGCAGCAAAAACGAGCATCACGATGCAGCCGTTGCCTCTCGGTCGCTCCTTCTGTCGTCTGTGCTCGACACCACCTCTTGAAGCTCAATCTCACCCTCGCTGCTTATTGAATAAATCGTCAAATGAATAGGTAAAATAAAGTCTGAATAAGGCAAGTACACACGGCATACGAGATAGCAGTAGGTCATTTAGTCATAACAGGGCTGCCAACTAAACGGCGTTAACGTATTATCGATTTGCATTGCCATTTTAAGAAAGTACAGACGAACTAACGAGTCATATACTTGTGAACATCAGCTCAGTGTCTCATATCGTCGTTTTTATTGGGTATATTCTAGTTTAAAAAAAGAACGGAATAGAAAGTAATAGATAGCAATAGATAGAGATGTAGATTCGTGGTATAGTACATTGGCAAAGCAAGGCTTGAACAGATCTGGAATTTGGGTATATCTCCGTAGAGCAATAGAAAGAAGAAAAAGAAAGGAAAAAGAAAGCAAAGGAAAATCAAAGAGTGTGGGTGTGTAAGCAAAGCAGAAACATAACTCATCATGCACCCCGGCGCTCGTCGATCTTGGAGCCGATGAAAGTGCCCATGGCTCCGACGGCTCCGACCATGCCCGCCAGACTGGGACTTGCCGAGCGGCTGTTGCCAATAGACGACAGTGCAGACGACACGGAGAAGGGAATGGCGCCGTTGCCATTGCCGTTGCTGCTGCCGTTCTGCGAGGGAGCCTGCTGCAAGAAGCTCTGGTCAATCCGCGTAATCCACTCCATCTTGTCGCGCTCGCCCCGTGCTGCAAACAGCCACGTGTTGTCCGTGCCATAGATGGCAAACACGCCTGCCTGCAGCCGGTCGCTCAGCCGCTGTAGACCGGCCTTTCTCTGCGGCGACGACGTCGGTGCGCCCAGCGATGAGCGCGGTGAGAATGTGCCGTTGCCGTTGCCGTTGGACTGGCCATGGCTAAAGCTGGCCTCGCTGATGTCGTCACGGTCCAGACCGCCAAACACAGAACTGCCGCCAATCGAGTCCTCTTCATACCGGTAGTCGGGATGCCGGCTCTCCAGCAGACCCAAGATGCCCGGCTCGCTGTCAACGCGGGCATTACGTAGCGACACAATGCCCACCTCATCACCGTCTGTCACACTGTGGATGTGCAGGTACGGCCGCCGCAGCTCCACAAACCGCTTGATCCACCGCGTCGCATCGTTGCTCGGCACCAAAAGATAGCCACCCTTAAGCACTTTGGGATTCTTGGGCACACGCACCACAGTAGCAATCAGGCGGCGCTCAATCTCCTCTTCCTCATCTTCAGCTTCGGCGGCATGCGATGACACAAAGCCGTCAACGGGAGGGCTTGTGTTCTCTACACTGAGAAGGCGCGTCAGGGGATCAGGATACTTGGCCCAAAGCTTGAGTGTCTTCTTCAGCACCCGCGTCTCGGGATCGTTGTAGTCGGACTGAATTGGCTCGGGTGCCTCGACACTTTCGATAATCTCAGCCGGCTCGTCGACAGTCTCGGCAGTGGTCTTTCCGGTTGTCTCGGGGTCGGTCTCGGAAGCAGTCTCGGGAGCAGTCGCGGGAGCGGTCTCGGGATCAGTCGCGGAAGCAGCCTCGGAAGCAATCTCGGGAGCCTCGGAAGTCTCGGAAGTCGCGGAAACCTCGGGATGGGTTTTCGGAACAGTCTCGGAGGGCTCGGGCGCAGGCTCCGGAACGGATGTAGACTCATCTGTGTTGGCGACTTCGGTGGACTCCGCGACGGCGGCATCAGCAGGCTCCTGGGGCTCTTCCGGCTTGTCCTCTAGAGACAGGTCCTTCAGGGTTAATGTCTCATCGTCTGCAGGAGAAACAGTCTCTTCGGCATCTTCGGGATCTTCCAAGGGCTGGAACCGGTCTTCACTTTCGGGCTCGGCCTTTGCAATTTCCTCCACCTTTGTATCTGTTGCCCCGGCAGTCTCCGTAGATTCAGTATTCTGGGCAGGATCGACCGTCTCAGTGATCTCGGTGGATTCAATAGACTTCACGGCCTCAGCCGGCTCGGGTGGAGTCAGAATGGTAGACGCTTCCGGTGTGTCGCGCAGCAACTCTTCAATTGATGCCATCTCGCCGTTGCGCTGGCGTTGACGCTCCTCTTCCTCTGCGTCAAGGTCGGTCTGCGTGTTGCCATCGATACCCGCCTCCTTCATAAGACGCTCCTCGTACTCGGCCGTCATCTTGGGCTCCGGCAAGCCGATCCGCTTCAGCGCATTGGCCGCTGCGCCAATCTCCAGTACGCGCCGCCGCTGCTTGCGAGCACCGACAAAGTCGCTTACCAGCGACACACCGCGCGGCAGCCACGCGGCGAGGTTCTCTTCACCCTTGACATAGTCATGCTGGCTGCTCAAGCGCCACAGGTCACTGACGCGCTTGATGGGTGCCGGGCGCATCGTGATCGTGTACATTTGCGTCGACGACTTGACAAAGCGCGCCGACTGCCAGAGAGCCGACAGCAGAGCCGACGCGCCGTTTTGGTGTTTATTCCGGATGTAGGCGCGCGACAAGACCTGGCAGGTCACGGTAGCCGAAAAGCGCATCGGCTCGGCCAGCTTCTCAGCACTGCTTATCTCCCAGAACACGGTCATCTGCACACGGTAGTGCTGCAACTGCGCCTTGTCCTGCGTGTTCTTGTAGTAGCCCAAGCTAGCAAGCGACGACGTCACACGGTCCATCAGCGGCGATCCGTGCTGGCTCGAGTCCCACTGACCCGTCAGCGTCAGGCTGCGCGTGCCGTTTGCATTGTTGTGGAACGTCGGCGGCGAGCTGAGCTTGAGGGGAAGGTCCGGCGGCGACTCACTGTTGGGGTCCACCAGCTTTCCACCTCCGTTAGGGGAGCAGTCGACAAGCAATATCTTGCCTACGCGCAGCGACGGCACGCCGTCCCAGGGCAGAGTGTCACCAGAGCTATGAGACACACTGATAGCAATACGCCGCTGGATACCCTGGTGCATCTGGAACGAACCGCTGTCGAGCTCGCTCGTCTGTGCCACCTCGACCGGCACATACACACCCTCCTCGTTCATCTCCAAAATCTGAATACGTGCCAGCAGGTCGTGACGCTCCTCGGTCAAGAACTGTGACTCGGCAATGCGCGCGGCTTTCTGGGGCAGGTGACCGCTCTCGCGTGCTGCCATTGTCGTCGGTACAGCCTCGCGCATGTCGTCCCAGCTCTGCAGCATGTCCAAGTGCATCGTAGACACACGGGCGAATACGGCTACACGCAAAGTCGCATCGCGCGGACCTTGCAGCGGAACACTCATGCTATGGACACTCTCAAAGTGGATGGGTGACTCGTCAAAGTCATTGATCATCTGCGTTGTCGTGATGCCCTCGGTACCCTCGCCTTCAGACGAGATGCCGGTGATGAAAAGTTGGGCGTGCACGTCTGTGCCCTCGCGCTCGGGAAAGCCAATCATCTCGTGCATGACAACGTTGAACTTCAGCATGTTAGGCGGCGCATGTGCACTCGAGGGCTCCAGAGACAGCTTGATGATTCCAATCGCCTGGTTTGTGTACGGCGAGGTGACGTCGATGGAAAAGTCCTGAACACGCAGATCGTACACGGCCTTGAGCGGCACATCCACATCGCCCACCAACGTAAATTGGGGCATGTTCTCCTCCACAAATGGATCGCTCTGGCCGCTGTTGGCTGCTGCTGCTAGATGCTCCGAGTAGTCGGGCTGGTCAAGGCACTGGTGTAGTAGACGCATCTGGCGCACACGCTCCTGCAGCTTTTCCAGACTCCAGAGACGCACGACACTTTGCTTGTAGTCGATGACGCGCACTGCAATGCAGGGTTTGGGCGCATTTTCCAGGGCCGGATCCTCGCCCTCCTCGACGTCGTTGAGAACCATGTCATATGATGAGATGTGAGCATGGCCAATATCCGCAACGGCAAACTGGAAAACGACATTCTCGTTCAGCTCGTGGCTCATGACTTGTGCCTCTTTAACCATTGCGGCGTACTGGAGCACCTTTTCGACCATCTGCACGTAGTGCCGGCTGCGCCAGTGTTTTGCGACCTTTTTGGCGAGCTGAATCTCGTCAGGCGACAGCTTTGACTTGTTTTTGGACCGCTTCTTGTTCTTGACGCTCAGCGGATCCATCTTCTCCATCTTCTCCTCAAACGCTTGTCGCTGGTCTTCCAGCTGTTGCTTCATCTGTGTCTTGAGTGTCTCGAGTGCCGCCTCCATGCGCTCCTTTTCCTTTTTGATCTCATCCACCTCGGCCGTTGCTGCATTTGTCTCGGCCGGTGTGGACAGGCCGTCGTCGTCGCGCTGCTGATCATCTGAGTCGCCTCCTTGTTTCGGTGTTGACGGCATAGTGAGAGCAGTGTCCAGCGAGAAGTTGTCGATTGTGCCGGTGGACATGTACTTTTCCCGGATCGGGTAGGAGGATGTAGACTCCATGTCTTCATCGCCCTCGCGGCCGGAGGTCACACGCTCTGCACGCGCACGCTGGACTTCGTCAAAGAGGCGGCTGAGTTCTTCGTCAGTCAAACTTGCAACGTTTCGATCGGTACCCAAAATGGCACCAGCAGCCTCACGGCGCGCAAACGACCAGTCCGAGTCCCGCCCGTTCCTAGAGGCCGGTGAGTCGGGTCTACTTTCACCAAACCCAAAATCGGACCCTGCCTTGCTGATAGACCGGTGGTGGTGATGTCCTGGAGTTCGTGGCGTTGGGGGTGACGAAAGATCGAGATTTTGCAGCTGGCTGGCCGTGACAGACTGCCGCAACAAGCTCTGCTCGGCCCGAATCTCAGCACGCTCGGCGCGAGCCTCCATGGGATGGTTAAAACGGAAGATGTGAAAGTCACCGAGAATGACACGGTAACCTGAGTGCAGCTGTTTCGGCTCTGTGATGCGCTTGCCGTTGACCATGACGGCGGCGTCTGGTTTTGGCACGACTGTGACAGTACCGTCTGCGTTGTTTTCAAAAGTACAGTGCTCGTGCAGAATGCGAGAACCATTCAGCCGGATATTTGCCTGGTGGTCGGCATTGGATTCCACGTTGCCGACCGTCGTTGTACCGGGTTTCAGATTGTAAACGAGACATTCGGCGAGTAGAGGATCATCGGACAAATTGACCAGATGGGGCATTTTCTTGGGCGTGCTGAGGCCGATAAAGCCCTTTTCGATGCTGATACCGAGCTCCTCAAGCGCCGACTCACGCTCCTTGTGAATTTCTTCTGTTTTTGCAAGCTTCTCCTCCCACGTCTGGTTCAAGTCCGTCAGAATCTTCTCACTCTGGCTCAGCTGCTCGGCAATTTCTGCCTTGGACACGCGCTTGACGGAACCGTCTGCTTGTGTGATGCTGACGAGCTGCTTTTCTAATGGTGTGCCCTCGGCATAAACTTCATCGGCGGGCACGGCAACGCCACCCGCGCCGCCAGCACCACCCGCGCCACCGGCCACCGGGCCACCGCCGAGCTTGCTTCGTAGTACAGCGAGTTCCTCTTTGAGCTCGCGGATCATGCGGGCGTTTGCGTCTTCGTTGACGACGGCGTGGTTCTTGATGCGCTTGGCCGAATCAGCATAACGCAGCGTACTAAGCGTCTCGTCGTAGTTGATATCAGCCGGACTGATGGCGGCAATCATGGCCGTCATACTGTTGCCACCGAGCGAGTCTTTGAGCAGCCAAGTCAAGACACTGTCACGGTAGGGAACTTGACTGGCGGCGCCCTTCTTCTTCTTGCCAGTAGACAGGTCGGCGAGGGCGGCAATGACACGGCCGAGGGTAGAGAGCGAACGGTTGATCTCGGCACCCTCTTTTAACCGCGCACCGGTGGCGCCTGTGGACGTTGCTCTTTCGGAACCAGCCAAATCGACCAGACTGATCTTTGCGACCTTTTCCATCTCCATTTTTGTTTCGACGTCGCGGCGTTTTTGTGTGAGCATGAGCGTGAAGACGGCGTGACTTCGACTGGAGGTTTCGTTCATGTTTGTGGCGGCAACGGTACGGGCCTTGTTGCCCTCGTCCATAAGGTGCTCGATCTCCTGGAAGCTGCTGACGACGAGCTTTGCAAGATCTTCGACGTAGGGACCGGTGGAGGGGTGCTCGCGGACTTTGAGGTTGCCCTTGGTGGAGGGGTTGAGCAGATCGCGGACGCGCTCGTTGTAGATTTCAAGGTAGGAGACTTCGACGGTGCACTTGAGGTTGGGGTCTGTCTGCATGGCCTCGATACGCTTGAACATGTCCTGGCAAATGTTTGGGATAATGCCGACCTCTTTGCCGTAGCCCATCATGGAGTAGGACTTTCCGGAACCGGTCTGACCGTAGGCAAAGATACAGTTGTTGTAGCCCTGGAAGGCATTGTCGAGGAGTGGGACACCGAGGTCCTCTTGCAGGTTGTCTTGACTGGCGTAGTTTGCGTCGTCTTTGCTAAAACTCCAGTAGGAGCGGTCAAAAGCAAAGACTTTTTGTGAGTTGTCCTTGTTGGCTTTGCTGATGGCGGCATCGGGCGGCGGTGTGAGGATGGTCTGGTTGCCTTTCATCTCGACAATGCGCTTGGCATTGCGGTCCATTTCTGAGGGATTAGCCGGTGCACTAGGGATCATGGGAGCAGCATGCGGCCCGGCGCACGCGAGGTGAGGCCGAGGGCAGAGGCAGAGAGCTGAGAGCAAAGGGGGGGTGGACGGCCATGACGGTGATAGCCGGCATGACTCAAGGCCCCGGGGGGGCTACATACCGCGGCCATTGAAAGGGCGCACACGGACCACGACCTTGATGTTACCGCCGCCGCCGGCGGGCGCACCGGGTGCCATGATGGGCGGTAGTGGTGGTGGTGGCGGTGACGGTGACGGTGCTGGCTATGGCTTTCGTGGGTGAGATATGCGCAGAGTAATAAGGGGTGCGGAGGAGGCGTCGTCAGTCGTGGGTGCTGCGAGAAGACTGTAGCTTGGAAAGTCGTGATCTGGCAGCGTCGTGTCGTCGTGTCGTCGTGTCGTCGTTGTCGTGCGGTCGTGTCAGCCGCGGTCGAGGTGAGTTGAGTGTTGAAGAATAGGGATTCGCGGTAAGCCAATGCGGGCTGTAATACTCGGTATGCTGGCTGTATTCTGGGTTATAGTTGCAGCTGCAGTCAGGTACTGGGGCAGGCCTTGAGAGCCAGGAGAGCCGCTAGCTGTCCAATCTCCAGAGGTCCACCGCGCGACTCCGTTCTTATTACAGGGCAGCTATGCAGTCGCAAGTCGATGTGCTTTACAGTCGAGGATCGCGAATCGTGAATCGTGATCTGGCGTGGCGCAAGGCCTGTGTAACAAACTAGAAGAAGCAAAGAGCAAAAGGACAGAAAAGAAGGGTCGCTAATAGACCGTTATTGCAGTGGCGACAACGGCTGGAGTCGCGTCGGGAGCGGCCGTGTAAAGTGTCGCGACGGAGCTAGAAGACAAAGTAGGTAAATAGAAGTAAGTGACTTGCTGTCGTTAGGTCAAATGAATGTCGTAATGTCGTTATGAAGTGAGAGGGACAGCAACAGAAATATAAGAGAAAAAAAGAAGAGGCTCGCAAGCAAGCAATGAGCAGAGCAGATAAGAAAGTAAAATAGGAGCAAAAAGATGCAGCTACTTCTCGGTGATAATCCGGCGGATTCGTGACGCAAACGATAATCGGCGGTTGAGCTTAAGGCGGCGTGAATGAAAAGTGAAGCTCAAGTGAGGAAGAGACGAGATCAAGAGATCAAGAGATAAGAGACAGATGGGCAGAAAGTCACAAGGTCACAAGGGAGGAATGTCTACATATTGGATCTACAGGGTCGCACCTTCCTATGGCGATGGTAGAGTATTGATTTTCACTTGTTTCCTTGGAGATTCCTGGAAGGTACACGGAATGTTCTTTCCCAGATCATACAACATCAATTAACCCCCCCTCGACGCGGTGCGCGCCTTCCGTGTAAAACGCATTTTATTTTCGTGTCTTAGTAGGGGACCGTTGCAGTTGGGAAGGAACAGACGGAGGAGGGAAAGGGGGGGAAGAGAAGGAAAGAACAAGTGGGTCTAATATCCGATACTAAAGCTCTGCTATTGGCTGCAGTTTAATACAAGTGATGCCTCTCAACGTACTGCAGTAGCCAGTTATGTTCACGTGCTAGAAACAGGCAGCAAGATCTCATGGCATTCATCCCGTCTTTTCTCGTTTCTGTTTCTGTTTCTGTTTTGTTGATCAGTTGTATTTGTCTACCAGCAGTAGATTATTCAACGCATAAACTCATTTGATTACTCCGTCTGCTTGCGTTATTACCCTGGCTAAGCCAGGCTCCCTGTCTGCTAATTAGGCGTGCATGAATGTAAATTTGGCGTTTTTAACTCTTCTTTATTCTTTACATAACGGCATGACTAATCAATCCGGCCAGATCACAGATAACAAATAACTCGAATTGCATGGTATTGAGATGGAAAGGAAGATGTACCTCGTGATCGTGAGAAGCGTTTGTAGCATATAACTCGTTATCAGAGACAAAGGAAACAATAAGCAGACAAAATGAGAGGAAAAGAAAGAGAAAACAATGACAAAAAGACAAGCTGTAGAACAAGAATCAGACTGCAATCACCAACTCATATAAACTAAAAGTCCCAGAAGTCGCTGGCCTGGTTGGCCTTGCTGGGCTTCTTTCCAGGCACGGCAGCCGGCTCGTTCGGGTCATCGTCGCCGCCAAAGCTCCAGCTGCGGCCAGCCTTCTTGCCACCCATGCCGTCGCCGCCAATGGTAATGCCGCGCTGGTCGCCAGTCTTGCCAGCCACGTTGGTGCCAGGGATGGGGGCGTTCTCCTTGGACGATGCGTCGTCAAAGTCGGCGCCCCAGTTGGACTCCATCATCTTGACGGCCTTCTTGCGGTCGTCGCTAACGGCCGAGGCGGCAGCGGTGCGAGCTGCGGCGCTGGCAGGCGACTCGGGCTTGTCAGCCATCACGAAGTGGGGGTCAAACATCTTGTGGCGGTCCTTAAGGTTGGTAATGTTGCCCTGGGCACGGGCCGGGCCCGGTGTGGGTGCAGTGCCGTCCTCCTTGTACAGGTTGTTCTCGTAGAGGCCAAGGCCCTCGTTGTGGCCAGCACCACGAGGGCGGCTGACACGCGGCTCGCCCGACGGCTCGCCGTCGTCCTGGAACTCAAAGTGCGCCTCGGCGTCGGGGCGGGGGCGCGCAGGGGCCTGCTTGCGGCTGGCAGCAGAGGGAGTCTCGGGGAACTCGTCATTCTCGATACCAAAGTGGCGCACGTCCTGGCCGCGCGTCTTGCGCGTCTGGGGCATCTCGGTGAATTGCTCAAACGACCACTGGCTGGTGTGCTGGGGCTTGGGCTTGGGCGGCGCCATGGCCTTAGGGGCGTCCTGCGGGTCGGAGCCGTCGGCAAAGTCAAAGTGGTCGTAGCGCTTGGGGTTGGGGCGGTAGAAGCGCTCGGGCGAGCGGTTGTCGGCATCATCCTTCATGGCAGCAGCAGCAGCCTCGTCGGCCTCGAAGAGGCGCATGGGCTGCAGGGTCTGTCTCGCACCACCCTTCGGTGCAATGTGCTTGGTGGGTGAGCGCGACCGCAGACGGCCAGTGCGGCCTCTAGCCGAAGGTGAGTCGCCGACAACATCGGCCTCGTCGATCTCTTCATCGTCCTCCTCATCACCCAGGATCTCCTCAAAGGAGCGCTGCTGGGGGCGGCGGCCAGCATACGGCGAAACGACAGCCACGGTGTCGGCCTCGCCTTCAGGCGGGCTGTCGCTGAGGATATCAGTGACGTCACGCTGCTGCGGGCGCACACCTCCATAAGGCGCAACGACGGCATCAGCCTGGCTCTCACGTTCCTCGCGCGAAGCAAACAGCTCCAGCGACGCGTGGGGGTCGCCGCGGGTAGAGTTACCGCGCGAGCGCACGGGAAGGGTCGATGCCTGCGAGCCGGTGGTGGTGATGCTGGCATCGCCGGTCAAGGACACAGCGTGGGTGATCAGCTTGATCTGCTCGGCGGCATCGCGGATGGGCCAGTTGCGGCCGGACTTGCCAATGACGTCGATCTGCTTGAGCAGAGCGCCCTGGTCCCAGGACTGGCGAATCTGTGTAATCTTGCCGGTCGAGTCAAATGTGACAAAGTGGGTCTGTGAGGTTAGCATTCAGTAGTCCGCGAGAGTCAAGGTAAATGTCCGACTAGTGAGACGCGTCGCGCATGTAGATGAGGCGGGGTTGTCTCAGGCTTGTATAGAACGATCACCACAGCAGATAATCACAACAAAAACTCACAATCGACAGGCTGACCTTGCGGTCGGCCAGGAAGTTGTCGTCGAGGGCGGGGAGGTAAGGGCCGCCACCGGTCAGGAACTCAAGGGCGGTATCGGTCTCGAGGGCAAGGCCACCGGCAGCCGTGTTCTCGACAGTGCTCAGCACGGTCTCCTTGGTCTTCTTAATCAGCTTGCGCGTGGTGCCAAAGTGCTTGATGATCTCGGCGCTGCCCTTGACAATGGTGGTGGTTGTGACGTAGTAGAGGGCGGCGTCGGCGGTGAGGTTGGCCGAGTTGGGGTCGGCCAGGAATCTCTGGTAGGTAGCGAGAAGGGACATGTTGATGGTTGAGAGGCGAGGAAGAACGTTTAAGAAAGGAGAATAGAGAAAGGAACGAAAGAGGGTATCGTGGACGCAAACAAAACAAGAAGTCGAGGGCGGTGAGAAGCTTGTCTAAAGCTGAAGCTGTTTCGGAAGGAGCGCGTGGTAGTGAGGAAAGAGCGACGGACAGATGCGATGTGAGGAGGGCCTAGGCGAAAAGAAAGGGAAGGAAAGAGCTCAGAGGCGGAGGAGGGCGAGTGGGACAATAAGTATCACAAGTATTGGTACTGAGTACAGAGTAGGGACGAGAAATAGGAGGACACGGGTAAGGACCTGAGGGCAAATAGATGCGAATGCGCTAGGCAGGGGTTGCAGAGTGTAAATACAGCAGAGCATACAAAACACACGACGTCAAGTAGCATGTATCTATTTCCTGTCTGGGATGGTCGTCGTGGTTATCGTTTACAGAAGGCGCGACAGTGCGGTGCCTGCCTTGAGGATTTAGAGTATGTAATCATCATCACAAGTATTTAGGATTCTGTACTGCTTGGGTCTGCGTGTTGATGTTTTCTTTTGGGTCTTTTTCTATTTACTTGCGGTTGTTGTTTGTTTACATTTCTTTGCTTCTTTGTAGTGCCAGTATTTCTCCATACAACACCCATTCTTAGCTCGGGGGAGACTCATGCATAAGCTAGCATGGGTGTGGGCTGCAATATGAGGGTCATATGCGTGCGGTGTACTCAGTACGATGTACAAGCATAATGCAAGCAAGCGGTGCCTGCGTTCTGCAGAGCTAGTGGCTAGTCAGGGCAGGCAGTGTATCTTACAGAGCAATAGGGGTGCACACCTGTAAGTAATGAGTACATCGTATGCGAGATCCATTGACGTGCAATATATCTTGCTTGATGCCTAGCAGAAGCGGTATATTACATCATTTACATGCAGTCGGCTCAAGTTGAGCATGCTCTATTTTGTACTTCGACTCTGCAGCTCGTGTCATCTCAACTTCTGCCTTGAATGCCGGTTCAGCTTCTTATGCTTAAAGGGTCTTACGTGGCTGTGATATTGCTCAGGGGTCCAGCTGGATACAATAGGGTGACATTCAAGACGAAGAAGAAGAAGAAGAGCTGTAGATTCTTTGTCTGCCATGTCATGTTCCATCTCATCTACAAAGTAATAGAGTATCTGCCATGATTTACACCTACATCTACTCTCCGATTCAACGGCTGCCATATCGAGTAAAGAGCGGCTTTGGTGGTGTTTCATGTTTTGGCTCTTTCCCTTTGGGTGTTGTTTTGCTGGTGGGGAAGGTGCACGTCCCACGCGTCGGTTCTATTTGTACCACAGCTGGCTAATTGGCGGAGGAAAAGAATGTTTCAGATGATCTACTTCGTAATAGATATCTACGTGTTGAAGACTACTCAGTACTCTGTAAAGTCAAATGATGGTGAGCAAACCAGATAACGGACGATACTTGTGCTGAGCAAGGTCAATATAAAAGCCACAGAAAGATGTGTGCATCGTGGAATTTAATGCCAAACGAAAAGCGAAGATAAACAGAAAAGAAGAAAACAAAAAATTCCGAAACAGAAGAACAAATCGGCAAAAAGAAAAGGTACGAAGAGCTCGCCAGAAACGGCAAAAATGTGAGATTACCGTGAATCGAACACGGGTCTCCTCGGCCACAACGAGGTATTCTAGCCACTAAACCATAATCTCTATTAAGCGGATGCTCATGAGCGCGCTTGCTCCTTGAATTCCGGGGCCCGGTCGCGGAGTACAAGTAGCCTTGGAGGTATGTCAACGTTGATCAACAACTAGAGTCATTTGTTTGATCGTTATTGGTATCATATGATTGCAGAGTCGTTTGCATCATGTGTTTTAGCCATAAATGATATAATAAAGTGTCTAGTGGGTTTTTTCTAAAAATATATATATATATATCAGATCCGTGAGAAATCTTCAATTATTTTGTTATGTATTTCTTTGCGAGCATAATATTCTGTAATTAATGTACAAAAATCAAAGTAAAGAATAAAATCCATACAAAAATCAAAAGCAAATCGACATTTACATTCAACTACAGAGATTGATAACCACACGATGGCATGACCAACACACAGCCGTTGCAAATAAATAAAGAATTCAGACTGGTGCACAACAACCACAAGCTCAAGTACCTGTCATACCCCAAAATCGCTGTCAGATGCTAGTTTTTCATATGATCTGATCTCTTGCCATGTGTCGGTTGTCCACCATCCCCAGCAACATCACCTCGGCAGTTGGGCTTCTACGCAAGCCTACCCATCTGATGAATCTAATCTATTATCTAATCTATTAATACCAAATAATATGCCTTTCTGTTGCCGTCAACTTGCCGTCAGCTTGCTGTCAATTTTGCCATCGTATCTTCACCTCTCAGCTCTCGCTGGGCATAGAACGCTCTACTGAGAACCCCGCGGCTGTTGCTCGCAGTTGCCATACCATGCACTCGAATCATAACCACTTGAATGACAATCAAAGAATACTCAATGATTGGCATCAGCACGTCTTATCGCTTCTCACTTAACCACAGCCGCTGAGCCGCCCACTACAGAGTACTACGCTCCTTCCGTCTTTCGGCACGCCGGAACCTATCCGCTCGTCCCATGCATCGGCGTCCATTGCTCCTTCCTCTTGGGTTTTCTCTGCCATGTGCGCGTGCGCGTGTTCGCCCTCTCCGCTTTCCTTTTCCTCCGCTTTCCAAATCCGTAGGCTATGTTATTAAATAAATCATTAAAAATATTAAACAGCTCGGAGAGATTTGCTCATTCGCGTGCTACCTTATTCGCTCTTTCCTTCGATCCCGAGATCTCGAGTTCTTTCCTTGTTGTGTTTCACACGCTCTTTCCCATCTTTCAATGATTTTCCAATTAAATTGCGATTAAATTTTCTACGTCACCTCCACCCCAAAGCCCGCGGCTACCCACGCTCTTTCCTCGTCCCGCTATCCACTCAATAGCAAAACCACAAGCTAGAGCTCGGCGGACAGCACCACAAACCGGTTTAACTCGCTTATTACGGAGCACTGTGATTTGTCTCATTAGTGACCCGAGTTTTGTCAGCCAACATTGGTGCAATCGCACCTTCTCTGTAGTACAGCGTCTACTCTACACCTTGCACTACCAATCGCAATCTGCACTCTGCAATCTGCACCGGCGACCCCCGACGACCCCGACGATTCACCGACGACGTCAACGAGCCATCCCGCCATCCTCTGTCGCGTGTGTGCCTGGGCGTATGCCGGAAGATTGCTCTGCTCTGCTGCGACGACAAAGATAAGGCAATTCCGAGCGACAGCCTCACAGCCTCACAGCAACCCCGAATGGAGACGGTTCCCGCGACGTCATTTGCCAACACCACCACCACCACCACCACCACCACCACCACCCAGCAGTCCGCAGTCTCTTGAGCCACGCCGCTGGCGATAGTGCACGCGGCATAACCGTTCACATCTGCAATGGCGCCGTCATCAGAACCCTCGTCGCCGTCGCCGTCATCGTCACCGTCATCCCCACCAACATCCTCCTCCTCGCCATCTTCCCCCTCAGCGCCGCCTTCGGCCTTCCCGCCAGCTTCGGCCGGGTCTGTCTTCGCAACAGCCTCGTCACCATCCTCTTCTCCCTCGCCCGCCGCCTCGCCCGACCCAGCTTCGCCCGCGCACAACCCACACCTGTTTGCCGAGCGCTTTTTGCCGCCCCCTGTCGACCCGTCACACGTCATCTCCTCCGCCGCGCCTTCATCACTACCCATTGAACTCCCCGCCATTCGCGCCGACAACTGCCCCGACGACCCAAATTCAACTTCGGTATCTTCTTCCTCTTCTTCCACGCCCTCAGATACATCGGCATCCCGCTCTTCGTATTCTTCGTCTTCCTCGTCCATGGCTGCATCCACCACTACTGCCATATCCTCGTCCTCCCAGTCCGCCGCTACCTATGCCGCGAACCTGCGAGCGCTGTCAATATTTGAGCGCTGGACGCTGCGTGCATCCGAGTCGCAGTTTAATGCCCTGGCCGGCGCAGTAGGTGGCTTCACTGCTGGCGTCGTCACATGCCCGCTCGACGTCATCAAGACAAAGCTGCAAGCACAGGGCGGGTTTGCTGCCCTGCAACGGCAACAACAGGCAGCCGCAGCCGCGGTAGCCGGCACATCATCTTCCGCTACCTCTGCTAGTGTAGCATCCGCAGCATCTGCAGCAGCAGGCCAGAACCACCACAGATTATACAACGGCCTCGTAGGCACGGCACGCGTCATCTGGCGCGACGAGGGCATCCGCGGCCTCTACCGCGGCCTCGGCCCCATTATCATGGGCTACTTGCCGACCTGGGCCGTCTGGTTTACCGTCTACAACAAGAGCAAGCTGTGGATGGGCGAGCGGTACCACCTGCAAAACACCTTTGTCATCAATTTTTGGTCGTCTGTCGTCGCTGGCGCCAGCAGCACCATTGTCACGAACCCCATCTGGGTCATCAAGACGCGCCTTATGTCGCAGATGCCGCCGTCTGCCACACCAAATTCTGCGTCTGCAGTAAATCCATCACTCGCAACGCCCTGGCACTACCGCTCGACCATTGACGCAGCACGCAAGATGTATGCGACCGAGGGCATCCTGTCCTTTTACTCGGGCCTTACACCCGCGCTTCTGGGTCTCACCCACGTCGCCGTGCAGTTCCCCGCCTACGAGTACTTCAAGACCAAGTTCACAGGCGTCGGCATGGGCGAGTCGGGCAGCAAGGGCGGCAGCAGCGACAGCGGCGTCGAGGCGCCGACCCACTGGCTGGGCGTGCTTTCGGCGACGATCCTGTCCAAGATGCTGGCGAGCAGCCTCACATACCCGCACGAAGTTATCCGCACGCGGCTGCAGACCCAGCGGCGACAAGCCGCAAAGTCGTCTACAGGTGCTGCCGCGGCTGCGCCTCGCTACAGAGGTGTCGTGACGACGTTCCAGATGATTCTGAAGGAGGAGGGATGGCATGCCTTTTACGCAGGCATGGGCACCAACATGATGCGTGCGGTACCGGCTGCCACAGTAACGATGCTCACGTACGAGTACGTGATGCGGGAGCTGAAGCGCACGCGGTACGAAGCTCGGCGGCAGCTCGAGCAGTAGCTTATTTGATATCAATAGACATTTACGAGACATCACTAATAACTATGTACCGCTATCTACTATGTGTTTAAAATGTATTCATGTTTAACTCAAGCCACCTAATCTAGCTCGCCTCCCATTAAAACTCCGTGTATTTTCTGTAATATATGCTTTGACAATGATTTCTTCCGCCTTCGCTCCTCTAGTTTAGTCCAGCTCATCGCTGTCCTGGACATCTGGCGGAACAAACGGGTGAATCAGCATCTCGCTAAACTTCTCCAGCTTCTCCTTGCCGCGCACCTCCTCCACCAGCAGAGGCATCTTAACGACGTTGAAGTCGTCGTAGAGCTCCTCGATCTGGTCCAGGTACTTCTTCTGCATGCGCCGCCGCGAGCCGCACTGCTCGCAGTTCGACCCCTTGCGCGGGTACAGCAGCTGGTTCACGACAATGCAGTGCGTGTCGATGTGGTACGACGCCAGCTCCTGGATCATGCGCTCCGTCTCGTACAGCGACAGGAACTCGGGAATGCACACGCACACAAACGTCGTCAGCGCGTCGTCCTTGAACTGCGTGTTCACCTCCGAGATCGTCTGCCGCAGCGACTCAAGCTGCGCAATCATGCCCGTCAGGCTCTGGCCGTTGGGCAATGCGCCGCCAGCGCTGCCCATCAGTCCGTTCAACAGTGGGCCGTACTGCTCCGACAGCTGGCTGATCTTGGCCAGCGCCTTCTCCAGCACCGACGGGAACTGCAGGAAGCGCAGCGTGTGGCCCGTCGGCGCCGTGTCAAACACAATCGTCTCGTACGACAGCGACTTGACCTGCTTCAGTACCTCGGCAAACGACATGGCCTCGTCAATGCCTGGAATCGAAAATGCCAGGTCCTGCACCATGCTGTTCATGCCGCCCGCACCGCCACCGGCAGCACCGCCGCCCTCACCGCCCTCGCCCATACCGGCCAGCATATCCTGCAGGCCGGCGCTGGGGTCAATCTCCATGGCGCTTAGGTTGGTGAAGCCGTCGATAAGGCGCGCGTCTTTGCCGAACTTTTGGGCAAACGCATCCGAAAGGTTGTGTGCGGGATCGGTCGAGATCAGCAGGACGCTGCGGCGGGCCTTGGCGAGCTGAATGGCGAGCGAGCACGAGGTGGTGGTCTTGCCGACACCACCCTTGCCACCGACAAAGATCCAGCGCAAAGAGCGCTGGTCGAGGATGGACTGGAGCGTCGGCTCCATGACGTCGTCGGCGTCGATCACGGCGGTAGACATTGTGTGTGTATTCGTGGTGATCGTGTATTCGTAGTTGGTGTAGATTGTGGTATTCAGAGGTGACAGACACAGCGACCAGCTCCGACTTCACCTTATAGAACCCCGTAGCTTGCTGCGGAACACTACAGTGGCAGGAGCAACGTGGCGGGGCTAGGCCAGTGCGGCAGAAAAAGGCGGTGACGTCAGACGTATGCGGGAGTTAACAGCTCCAGTTGGCTTGTGCACCATTGCAAGTTGTATGATTGGCAGGTCGTTCTTTTTTATTCTTTATTTATGCGTCTTTTCCTTTTGAACTCTTCTTTTATATTGCTATTATTTTACTTTTTTATTATTTGGTTGGCTGAATATGCCGCTCGAACGAACCCTTGCTGCACCGGTGACGTCTTCCAAGGACTACTTTTGCACTTTCACAAGCCATCTCACTCTGTTCTATTTTAATCGTGCATACCAGCACAGACTCATTCATGTACGTTGCACGTCGTAGGACTCGTTGTCATCTTGGCTGTTGGCACCTGTCCAGTACGCAGAAAAGCATATCGTAGACAAGGCTAGCTCAAGTGGGGTCGCGGCTGAGTCCTTCTCTGGAAAGAGCAGGAGCAGCAGTAACACCAGCAAACGGCAAGAGCAGCCCCCCATAGTAGCCCATAATATGGCAGTACTAACACTGAAATACTCCGCACTTTTGTAGAATAAACGACGGCCTAAACGGAACCCGGAGCACTCCGCCACCACTATTCACGTATTATAAGTTGGTCGCCCGTCCCTTTGGTCTTTGTTGATTCTCTCTTTTATCTTCTCTTCCTCTTCATTCTTCTTGATAAATCTGCGTCTTTTGTTGCTTTACTCAAGTATCGTCTTTTGCATCGCCCGCTGTCATCATTTCGACCCCGCAGTTGGCCGTCGCACCTTCCCACTGCAGCTGCTACCTCTTCACGGCATTAAACAACCCGCTCTTCTTCATCTGTCACTCGCCTTCCGAAAATGAAGGACCGCATCACGTGCCACATCCTCGACACGGCGGCTGGCCGTCCTGCTGCCGGCGTCCGCGTGCGTCTCGAATTGACGTCGCCCGTGGCTTCAGAAGTACACCCGCAGGCCACCAAGAAGTTCGAGTCGCAGACTAACGAGGACGGCCGCGTGATGGCATGGCTGCCGTACTCGGACTCCAACGCCTCGGGCGATGTGCCCGTCTACACGCTGGACGACGTGTTGGACAAGGCTGAAGAGGAGGTCAAGGCTGGCACCGAGTCTTCGGATGCCACATCGACAACGTGGACGCTGCGGTTTGACACGGGTTCGTACTACGGCCCGACGGCGTTCTTCCCCGAGGTGGCGGTGACGTTCCGGGTGAACACCGGGCAGCACTACCACGTGCCGCTGCTGCTGAGCCCGTACTCATACACCACCTACCGCGGCAGCTAGATACTAGATATCTATGTGGAAGCAGTTCTATGTTGTCTATATTTTCCTTGTTGGTTGTTTTTGGTTCGTTGCTAGCATGACTACATATATCAATAAAATGCGTTGATTGTTACGAGACTTAAGAATGCGAGGTTTAATTGCTATTTGTTGAGCAGTGATTATTACTTTTGATAGATAGACTGAAAGTAAGAAAGTGTATTGACAGTGTTGTGACAGATCAGACTGTGACTGTATATGCAAGAAGGGCGTAAATCGTAAATGAGTGAACAAAGGAAAGGAGACGAAGGACTCTCTGTTGTAAAACGCAGCGCCGGAGAGAATGACAATAAAAGACAAGGCCCACGCAAACCAAACTCCGAATGCTGCAAGCTGAAAGAACAAGTAAACAAAGAAGAAAGGAAAGATAAGAAACACGACAAAACGACTACCGTCTCAGCTTCCGGAACATACCACCGCCACGATGGACAGCACTATGCGCCGTTGTCGGCCGGTCTGCATCGGTGTTTGCGTTGGTGCTGGTCGGCTGCAGCGAGAGACTGTCGCGGGCGTCCTCCTTGGAGATGCGTGACGAGTCGTTGGAGTCAATGGAGCCGCCCGACGACGTGCCGGTGCGCGTGGGCGACGCAGCCGTTGACGCCTCAACGATGGATGCCAGGTCGTAATCGGCGCTGCCCCGCGGCACACCGGGCAGGGTGGTAGTGCTCGAGACACTGGAGAAGCTGCTGAGCTTGCCGTGGTTGAGTGTTGTGCGCTTGTTGCGGTTCGACAAGAACGAGCGGCGCGAGCGATTGTAGACGCGGTTGACGTCAATGTCGCTGGACGAAATACAAAAGTCAGGAGATGTGTTGGCCGAGGGGTGGCGGAGGGTGGTGTTGCCGCTACCGCAGAAGGGGGCAGAGAAGCCGGTATCGTAGTCACGAGGAGACATGAGCGAGCGGCTGGAGAGAGATGGGCTCTTGGAGCGGCTCAGGTCGAGGTTGATGGGCCGGCCAACGGCACTGGCGCCGGACTCCAGATGGGCAGAGTCGATACTCATGGCTGACCAGCTTTGTGATCGGTGAACGCGGGAGTATCTGCGCATTGTTAGATATTGCTGGGGATTAAGGGAATGAATGACGAAGAGAAGCAATGAGAAGGCAATGTGACAAGCAAAATGAGGAATTAAGTGAAGATGAAGACAAGAAAATAAAAGTGACCAGCACTGCAGACGAATATTTGAAAGACAACAAGACTCGAGAACAAGGGACGTGAAAAGCAATGCAGTTATAACAGACAAAGGCCTGGATGGTCAAACGCCGAGGCCGAAAATATCCATTGACTTTATGTTCATTGAAGAGTCTGAATATAGTACGCCTTTGTCTAAATATTGAATATCCGTCAAACTGGAAGACACCAGAGCCAATGCTTTGCAGGGACCCTCGTATTGCAGCATGCGAGATCCATCTGGCCAGACTGTTCCATGATGGTGGGAGACGTAGTAACAAAGGGAGCAAGTCAAGCAAAAAGAAACAGTGCGAGAGAAAACAAAAAGCAAAGAATAGAGATGACTGGATGAGAGCGTACCTGTTGTATAGAGTGGTTGAGACAGCACTTGTAAGCGCGCGGCAGGTTCGTGAGAAGGCTTTGTGAAAACCCGAGCAAGGATGACGTTGCCAAGGATGTTTCGAATTGGGTGAAGAGCGAGTTAAGTGCGAGTAGAGTAGAGAAGGTCGGCAAAAAGGTCAGCAAGGTGAGTTGCTTTGTTGTGGTGAGGTGAGGTGGTGTGGCGATGTGATGGTTTGAGGTGAGAGTTGAGAGTGATGTCCACAGAAGTTGAGAGAAGAAATACTAGAGAAGGAGCAAGAGAAGAAAAGAAGGAACAAGACGACGGAATCCGGAACGGAAATGAGAGCCAAATAATATAATCAGATAGACTGGGCGTTGAGGGGAGAGTCGAGGTGGAGGTGGAGAGAGGAAAGATGGGCACGGGTCGTAATAAGTAAAAGTGATAAGCACAGCAGGCAATAAGATGGGGAGGCAAAAAGGAGGCAGTCACGCCTAGGAAGTATTTAATCTGATGTTTTTACAAAGGATTTATTATCAGAGAATGCTACCGTTTTCACAAGACAGAGGCAAGACATACAGTATCGGGTACAGTCAGCAGACGCACCACAAGCAAGTCGTATGGACACATGGCGTCCGGAGCAAAGCATGCACGACCATCGCTCTTTCCGTTGCTGTAGTTGTTAGCTGCGGCACGGAAAACGGCAGTGATGCAGCTGCTCCTTCCTCACTGGTCCTTCTTCCTCAGTACGGCCGCCCACTACGCAGGTGCTATGCAGTTACTATTACAGACCAAGCTCAAAGTGGTGTCTTGTTTCGTTTCTAGATCAAATCTAATGAATCTATTGAATCACTTTCTGGAGACTTTCTGTGCTACGAAATAAACTATTGGCGACGACGGCTAGCTTCTTGGAGCTGTTGGGCGGCAGCAGCTATGATTGATCCCTTCCTCATTGGGCGGATCCACTCATAGGGCGCTCTCGCCGGGTGTGCATCGTTCTTTCCTGCAGTGAGTGAGTGTGTGTGCTCTTTCCTTGGTCCTTGGCTGTGATACTTTCTCTTTCCTGTTCTGCTTTCTTGTCATTGCTTGATGACATAATGTATTTTGGACATGATATCAACTCACCGCAGCACATACAGCCATCTAGCAATACAACAACAATGCCGCTGCCTGAAACAGAGCAATCAAACAATACGGAAAAGCATAAACATCAGACACAGCTTTGCCCACCTTATTCGTATGTGTGCTGCGCCTGTTGGCACCGGCTGAAGTCGACGCCATTCCCCAACAGGCACAGACCGCAGACAATATTACTGCAATATGCTGGGCCCCAGTAGCACTACTCTGTACTCTGCATTACGGAGCAGCAATAGACTTTGAGCAGCAGCAATACTCAGTAGACCCGCTGCGAATATTAACCCCGGAATGGGTAATAGGGGTCTGTCACCCGGAATGTCTCACGACGAGAGAATACAGAGCAGTTTTGTCTGTTTGATTCTGATTCTCACACTTGACTCTGACATCACTGCTGTAACCGTGTCACTGTGATGGCAGTTCTAGCTGTCAATGATATCATGTGGTATCGGCTCTCTTGGATATGCTCGCCACCATGTTGTAGGCAGACGCATTTCCTGCTGGGTTTGGCGGTGACACTCTCACCCAATTCTGCCTGCGTGCCTGCTGCTTTCGTCATCGCTGTGCCTCTGCTTGAAATGCGCAGCAGCAGCAATGCCAGCCAATCGCTCCTTCCCAACGAACACCGCGAAAACATCCCATGCGCCCACTGCTCCCCACTATGGACATTAGAGCCGTTACCCTTTTGAGTGCTAATTTTGGGTTCCTTGGCTCCCGGCGCTGCGAACCAGGGCGTTGACGGGCGCTGGCTATTCCCAGCCGGGCATCAATCGTCGCGGCATTTGGGTCGAAGTACATGTCTATATATTTTGTATGAAGAGGTACATGAGCTACTCCCAGAGGCAGCCCTCTCCCCACGCCGTCGTTTGATATCCATTCGACATTGTTGCGTCGAGTTTGTCGCGTCTCTGAGTATTTCGAGATTGACGCCGAATAGCTGTTCTTCTACATTGACAATCAGGCCTGCGCCTCACTGTCGGCACCCATTCCGGCCCAATCTGCCCAATCTTTTCTTCATCTTCATCACGGATTATCACCAGCCGAGGCTTAATCTTCTATTTATCATGGCTGGCATCCTGTTTCTTCAAATCGCATGTTGATCGTTATAGACATCTCGTGGAATCCGATGCGTGATGAGTGATCAAAGGTCGGTGCGCCTTGAAAACTTGATCATGGCACGGATCGGATGAACTGTTGTTGACATGGACGCGGGTTGAGGGATAAAGTTGAGCACAGTACGATGTGGATAACACTGACGGCGTAGCACTGCATGTGTGATACAGAAGTAAGATGCCCGAGACAGAGACATAGACGAGAAAAAGAAACAAAGAGACAAAAGTCAAAGCTCCGCCGAGTGAGCCAATATGATAGATCAGCCAACGGGTAAAACAGACTCGACAAGACACAGACACAACTGACACAGACTCGACACAACTGCATCTCAGCTGCGAAATGTTGGTGATCTTGTCGGTTTAAAGATGGTGTTCTGCAGGTCTCAGACACGTGTTGACCGGTCCGACGTCGAGTCTGTTGATCAACTTGGGACGCATTGATATGTTGATAAAGAGAGTGAAGATGTTGGGAGACATGCATCAGCTGTGCACAACGGCGGTCAACAATGGACGGCGACAAAAGCAGCGAGCAAAAAGGAACGCAAGGAGAATGCCACGACGGCGACAACGGTACTCCGTACGGAGACAACGGGCATAAGATCTGTGGCTGCTCCGTTATGCTTAGTCTCGCAGATAGTGGCTGCGTGGCGCGGCATAGCTTGTGGCTGCGATGGTTGCATCGGCATGCTGTGATTTGTCGAATGCAGTACACAGTACAGGTAGAGCATGAGTCTCGACTCGGACTCAACTCATGCATTCGACGCAGCCGCCGAAACCAGAACGGCAAAAAGATGTGGGATTACCGTGAATCGAACACGGGTCTCCTCGGCCACAACGAGGTATTCTAGCCACTAAACCATAATCCCTGGATATGATTCTCTTCAGCCCGTTCCGATCCTTCAATAGCAGGCAGCTAATGAGAATCCGATCCCAATATTCGATGCAGGAACCAATATTGGCGAGGCCTCTCTATTCAAATGGCAGCCTTAGTGGCTGCTCCGAGTGTATGGATGCATCGTTGGCATGTGATTCTTCACGATGCCAAGGCGGACAGTGTTTGGCCGATTTCTTTTTTTTCTCCTTCATTTTTACTGTTTGATTTTGTCCGACTTCACAAAAGTCTCTTCTCATAAGGCCCGGCTATCTAATTCAAGAGTACACTCTGATCAATCATACCAGATCATTTGCTGACCCCTCTGTGCAAGTATATAAATACACAATCTCGTCTGGGCAGTGCAAAGACCCCGTTATCTCTGCGTTATGCTTTATGCGCTTGTGCGAAACGCGAAACGCGGGGCAGCTGCCATGTGTTGCTCCGTCCCGTCTGCATCAATCCGAGCTCGCTATCAGAATAGCTCTTGATGGTAGATAGCTCATAGCTTCATAAATAGCTGTAGCTTAGACCCAACCTCGGGTTGTTGCTTTTTCTATTGTTGACTTGACAAAGATCACCAAATAACGACAACCAAAAACACAAGATGGAGGAGACACCGCTCAGTCGTCAGTATGACACCCCCATGGGCCTCGCCCACACAACCATGCAGGCCCTGAAGGACCGCATCAAGCTGCACTATGACCTCGCCAGCGACTACTACCTGAGCCTCTGGGGCGAGCACATCCATCACGGCTACTGGCCCACCGACGAGTCCAAGGCCGCAGAGTCCAAAGAGGTCGCACAGGCCAATCTCATCAAGCTGCTGCTCGACGTCTCCAACCTCACCGGCAAGAAGGACTTGCGTGTGCTCGACGTCGGCTGTGGCGTCGGCGGCACGTCGCGCTACCTCGCCGCAAACCTCGGCGCCACTGTGACTGGCATCACCATCAGCACACGCCAGGTCGAGCTGGCCACCAAGCTGGCCGCCGAGCATGAACCCGTCTCCGCCGTTGTTCCGACAACTCCGGAGACGCTTAACACGCTCCAAACCCCATTTATCTCCGTCGGCGCTGGCAAGGTCCGGTTTATCGAGCTCGACGCCGAGAAGATGGGCGATTTCTTTGCCGAGTCCGACAAGTTTGATGTCGTTTGGATCAGCGAGGCGCTGTCGCACTTCCCCGACAAGGCGCTATTCTTCCGCAACGCCGCGGCCGTGCTGGCCCCAAGCGACTCTGGCGCGGGCCGTCTCGTGCTGGCCGACTGGTTCAAGGGCATCGACCTGACGCAGAAGCAGTTTGACGCCGACATCAAGCCCATCGAGGACGGCATGCTGCTGCCGCCGCTGTGTACACAGGCCGACTATGTGCAGCTGGCCACGGCGGCCGGGCTCACGGTCAACTCGGCACCCAAGGATATTTCAAACGACGTCAAGAAGACGTGGGACCTGTCGTGGAGCCTGGTGCAGAACCCGGCGCTGTGGGCGTTTGCGCTGAGCCAGGGCCGCGACGGCATTGCCTTCCTGCAGGCCTTCCGGGCGATGCGCCGCGGCTATGCCAACGGCAGCTTCCGGTATGCCGTGATGAGTTTCGCAAAGTAGACGTTTTACTACTCCATTAGCAAATTAGAAGATAATATACCGCATGATTCATTCAGATTCTATAGCCAGATGGCTATCATGAGCGGCACAGCGCGGGATACGCGGCACGCGGCGCATTATCTTATGCCACATGGCTTGCCGGTGATTTTCATTCCGACCAGCCATGATATCTACAGCCTGTAGACGATGCAGTGTTTCATCTGGGCGGTAAAAGTGAGAAGCATGGTTGTCGACTCTTGGCAGACCCGGGGACCAGAGTCAGAGGCAGGCTGTTATGCCTACATCGTATGGGGTCATGGAGCGAGGTTGTATGATGTCCTGTCGCATGCCGCATGTCGAGCATTGCAGATGTCCTCCCCACGACAACTCTGTTGACACGCTTGCATACCCTACGATTCGTCACGTCTGCGTCTTGTCCACGACAACAGCAACAGCAACGACATATCATATCGGCCGAGAGATTGAGATTTACTTCCCCTTTCAAGGCCCCCTACTCTCTGGTCAAATATGCAACGTGATCCCACTCCTTAGGATGAACAACGCTGGCAATAAGCATTCGCGTGCAGGGCAATCTTTAATATCTCCGGATGTTGTCATCGGATAATCATTTACATACTGTCGATAAATACTCTGTACTCTGTACTCAGTATATAGGTTGGTAGGTTGCACATCACTTCTCTTTCGAAGTGTCCCCCGTCGTTTGCTTTCTTTGCTCCCCCTATTCCACACAGAGCCATTGCCTCTACTTCTATGGGCCCAAGTTGCGTTCTAGCCGGGACCTTGACCTCGCATCCTGGTCTGAAGAGGTTCTATTCCGTAATCCGTAATTCCATCCATCCACAGATGGTATCCATACTATCCAAAAACCACCCATAAACCTAGCACAGCTCCATCTAGTCCAACCAGATCCATCCAATTTTACCACCGACCTTGCCCTATCCATCGTTCCCCATAGCCGTTGAATGTGCTCCGGGTGAGTGGCAATAAGCTGTCACGGCTGTCATTCGCGCGCATCTCAGTAGGCTGTACTGATCTCGACATATCACGAGTCTACTTTGTATTTCAAATACGTAAGCTGAAGATTCTTTAAAGATTCTGTCGATATTCCAAAGATTCTATTGATGTTCTTTGCATATCCCTTGCTTCTTCTACAACTTCTATTGTTCTTTAAATCCAGACCACTAGATGGTACGAAGAAAGGCCCGCCTACTGAATCGGACTGCACGAGCCCCTGAACATCTCGACGTCTAGACTGTGTACTGGCGCCTTTTTCACTCTGTGTTTTCTTCTTCTTTTTTGAGATGTGACGATACTTTAGGCTTACAAAGGATTCTTGATCTTCTTCCCCGTGGATGGTAACAAAAAGCAAAGATTTTCAAAAGATTTTCATGAAAAAATGGCTTCTGCTGTTTCAAGACAAGGATGTGTCTTGGCTGTCTGGCGAGTCTCCATTGCGCATCATGAAATAGCTCAATTGAGAGAAGATAGGAAGATCCTGCAGAGATAGCACATGACAAGCAGCGGCGTTCGGGATGATATCAAGCATGTGGAATTTCTCTTATTTTTCTCTGTTTTTCTTCTTCTGCTGTCTGTACTCCATAAGACGTTGAAGAGTTGGCAAAAGTACTTTGCATACGAGCCGCAACCGTTGGAAAAGGTACTGTGCATAATTCATGGGGAAAAGAAGCAACTCAGTAAGTAAATAAAGTAAATAAAAAAGAAGAGACCCGAGATTGACATAAAACCAAGAAACAATTCCGACACCAAACACCTCGTGGCTTTGGAGCTAGCAGTGTGCTCCCAACAGACACCAACATCGTTGTAGCGCGTGTGTACGAGTACGAAGTACATCGCGCAGGCACGCGTACTGTGTACTAGCATTCAGTAGGATACCAAGTATTTCAGAGTACTCCGTACCAACGACGCTCCGACTCCGCAGACAACGGCCAAGAGCAGCCACGAGGAGCGGCAAACATCAAACAGGCGACCAGGGTGTGTAGGGTAGATCCTGGCAGACGGTTACTCTGTACTCAGTACGAGGAGAAGAAGGTAAGGACGCGAAAGGAGAAGAAGAATAAAGAAGCCAGAGGCTGTTCTCATCATTGCCGTATCGAGGCTTCATAAGGCTTTCCCTACATAAATGACCATGCCTGACATCATTTGAAACGCACAAGATATGCACAATTGACAATTGCCGTCTTTATTCTCTACTCTGTACTTCGTACATCGTACTGGGTCGACGGAGTATCCCTCATCTTACTTCTGCCGTTCACCTTGACAATGCTACCCTTTGGCCGTTGCTCGTGCAGCTCGTGCTCAACTCGCTCTCGGCGAATACGCCCGCATGTTTTGATTACCATGTTCGTAGTATTATTACCTATTCCTCGTACTTCGTATTTCGTCATTCGTCATATTTTTCAACACTCGTTTGCTTTCCAACTTTCTTTTCAGCGTTGCACTCCCCCTATTATCGTTTCGTTTCAAGCCACCTCTAACCAAAGCGAGCGCCGATTAATAGGAGGTAAAAAGCAAAGAAAGTGCTAACGTGAAGCAAATGCGCTGCCAAGGTTAGAGCATTGTGTTTATTGCTGCTCTACTGTAAGCTACTTGCTGCTATTTGATGTAATGTGCTGCTATTGCAGGCATTTGCCGGGTAGAAGCCGCCGTGTCTGTGCCATCGTCTTGATTCCTGTCTACTCTTTACTCTGTACAAGCAATTTCATCTGCTTTATTTTGTCAACTTTTTCATCCTCTGTGCACACTTGTTGCTAGCGAGCTCATGGTGGCGTTTGACCAAATAGAACAGGCATAGTGTATCGTACACATCACTCCTTATTTCTACATTTATTCTAATTCCATCTGCTCCGTTGTTTCTGTCAACCTCAACTCGGCAGGTCATGCATCATCCGGCATGGCTCGGAAGTCGACACGGAGTAGTTGTGTCATGGTATTTATGCATTTTACTTGGAATATCGGTAGATGTCCATCGTGGTGTCATGCTGGTGTATGCGAGTGCTGTCATCTTCTCGTCCATGTACGAAGTAAACAACGTAGGAAAACACCTCCATCCACAGTGGCCATAACAGATTCTGTACTCTACGATGCATCTTATGAAACTACTCAGAATAAACATCCAGAGATACATCATACTGCATTCACTATTCAATCTTGGCCACCACACAGACCTTTCTTGCGCTGCTACTGCACGTCGACCAAAATGTATCTATTCCCCGCCTGTCCCACTTGATGTTGAGTTCATACTGAGACTGAGTGAGTGAAAGGAACTGAACCCTGTCGACGTCGTCATGTACTCGGTATCTTGGATGTTGAATGGCATCGTATGAATTTAAAAGTATCAAAAATCGAATGCTTACATAATCATTCTTTATCGCGAATTCGGCGTTAGGCCATTGGGGCAATATTACTCATGGCCAAAATTAATGATAGAATTCAAAATTGAATTTTGATCTCATAAATATCATACGACATCTCGTTGTGAGTTGCGACAGACAAAGACCCCATGAACATATGGCTCGACCACAGCGAGTCTATCCGGTGCCGTTAGTGCCCTTGTCCAGTCCCTGTCAGCCGATGATTTTTATTTTCGGGTTTCTTTTTCTCTTCTCTTCTCTCCTCTCCGAAACAGCTTTTCTCTCTTCTCACCTCTCTCTCACCTCAACCGCTGCCACCACAATCCTCCCCGACATCCTATCCAGGTACTCCGTGTACTCCGGGTCTCGGGCCCCTTCAGAAACAAATACAACTCACAATACAAATCAAACCGAAAAACAATAGAAAAGAAAAACGAAAAACTATTCTGCTTCTCTTTTTCTACTCGGCTCGGCGCACAGCTCGTCTTCAGCGCTCGTAGCCTTTTTTAGCAAACCAACCGTACTTAGCACCGGCAACTCCCACTCTGGTGGGTCGAGACCGTTCTCCAGCTATTCTTTGTTCTTTGTGCTCTCCCGTATTCTTATTCTTTCTTCTGTCCGTCTTTCTTCCTCTGGGTTTCTTGATTCTACCTGTCATCCGTTGTCTGACATTTCTTTGCCCTCATGCAGCTAAGTTGCAGCTAGCATGTCGCCTCTCAGAAATACATGACATGAAATTTGACAACAGTAAAAAAACAATAAAATCAAAAGAAAGACAGAAGAGCGAGAAACAGAAAGAAAAGAAAAGAAACTCCGCGGGCCCGTAGAGTAGATAGTCCACTCCAGTCTCCCTCGCAGTACGAGTATTCCATGCCTCATCGCACTTTGACTGACTCGTTTCACCACTCATCTCCCTACTTAGTATTGCTACCGCGCCGTACCCACGCCGTACTGATCGACTGCTCAAACCACTCTCGTCCTGCACTCTGCAACTCTGTAACTCGCCCCCAACTCATCTGCCATCTGCCATCTGCATTGCAACTCCAGCTCTGAGTGAGGTAAGCATAGTCCTCAGAGTCAGGTACCTTGTACTCTTCCTGTTACATCCGCAACGTCTCTATCTTCCACCTCCCTGTCCGTATCTGTTCCTCTTCTTCCTCCTGTCATTTTACCACTTGGACCTTTGGTCTCCCTTTCTTTTGCCTACTTTCTATTACCTACAGCAGTCCCCTGTTGTTTCCCGGCTCGTCAAGGGGCCTGGCCCACATACTCCATTCCGAATTTAACTAGTCGAAAGGGAGACAGGACGGTGAAGTAGAGAAAGGTAGGATGAAGGATGAGAAGAAAATGGATTCAAAATAGAGCAGTGCCAAAGTACATAGTTCGTACGAGTAGTGGAATCAGAGACAATACTTCGTAGTCAAAAAAAGCAAACTACTCTAGCCGAGCTGCAGTCAGGCTCAACCGGGCTAGAAAACAGGCTAGAACTTAAAATAGGGAAAAATACAGAATACAATACAGAAGGAACAGAAAGAAAACAGAAATCAAAACCATTCACAGGCCAAGCTCTTCAAAACAAAACACACCCACTCCGACTCCAACCGTTGGACTGGACAATGGCCTGGCACTGACCACTGCCACTCACTGCCACTGCCCATCCTGACGGCAGCGTATCCTTCAATATCAAATGTATTAATACGGCGTGGTCGTTTTTCTCTTTTTCTCCTTTCTGCTCTCATTGTTTTTCCATCTGCGCTCGTCATCTCTCGTTCTTCCTCTTCTTCATCCTGCTTCCCGCTTCCTCTCCTTCCTTCATCTTTTCTCTCCTCTCTTTAATCGACCACTGTCTGCATCGCCAGTTCTCTGTTCTTTGCTTCTCTGTTCACCAACTTTAACCTCACTTCCACCGGCCAATAACAACAACCCTCACGCAATACCGGCGATCGATCCGTGTCAGCCCCATGCACACCTGCCGAATCGGATATCGACACTGCATAACTGCGCTGCACAACTAGCTTTGACTTCTGCGCTCAGACTACCGCCACATCTACTACGAGCGACATCCCTTGCTTGCTCGTGGCACCTCGACTGTTAGTCCCGACTATCGCATTGACTATCTGTCTATCCTTTCGGGCTCGATTGTTGCCGCGATTTCATTTTCGCAAGCCCTGTGTTCGAATCGTCTCGAGGATTTCGGACCAGACAAGACAGCAAGAGGAAAAAGTGGCAGAAATAGAGAAAGAGAAAAACAACGAGAACAGAGCAAGAATAGCAGAAACGCACGCCAGACTAGACTACCAACGGTTGCAACCGAACTGGGGTCGTTGAGCCTAGCATTCCCCTCAGGACGCTGAATACGCTGAAGAAGCATAGTCAGCGCACCTCTTTCTTTTCTTTTCTCTCCTCTTTTTCTTATTTTCTCTTCCCTCAAACAACCACAACAAAATGTGCTTTGGCTCACGGGTAAAGGACGAGGGCGGCGCCCAGCGCTCAAAAGACCTCGACCGGTCTATCCGTGCTGACGAGAAGCGCCTTGCCCGCGAGGTCAAGCTGCTGCTGCTCGGCGCCGGCGAGTCCGGCAAGTCCACGGTCCTGAAGCAGATGAAGCTCATCTACTCACAAGGCTTCACCAGCCTTGAGAAGCTCGAGTGGAAGCCCGTTGTCTTCAACAACATTGTCCACTCGTTCCGCTCCATCTTTGACGCCATGAAGGAGTATGGCATCGAGTTTCAAGTCCCAGAAAACGAAAAGAACATGGAGCACATCCTCGTCGAGTTTGAGCTCAACGCAAACGACCCTCTGCCGAGCGACTACCTCGACCCCATCCGCGCGCTGTGGCTCGACGACGGCGTCAAGCAGGCCATTGCAAAGGGCAACGAATTCGCTCTCCACGACAACCTAGACTAGTAGGCTTTTTTTCGTTTGTTACATGTCTTCCTGTCTGCCAAACTAACAACCAGCTTCTGCAACGACCTCGACCGGCTATGGGAAGCCGAATACGTTCCCAACGACCAGGACCTGCTGCGCTCGCGCCTGCGCACCACAGGTATCACCGAGACCATCTTCGACCTCGGCCAGCTCACCTACCGCATGTTCGACGTCGGCGGCCAGCGCTCCGAACGCAAAAAGTGGATTCACTGCTTCGAAAACGTCAACTGCCTGCTCTTCCTCGTCGCCATCTCCGGCTACGACCAGTGCCTTGTCGAGGACAAGGACGGCAACCAGATGAACGAGGCCCTCATGCTGTGGGAGTCCATTGCCAACTCGCACTGGTTCACAAAGTCGTCGCTCATTCTCTTCCTCAACAAAATGGACCTCTTCCGCGAGAAGCTGCCGCACAGCCCCATCACCGCCCACGGTTTCACCGACTACATCGGCCCCTCCGACGATCCGAAGCAGGTCAGCAAGTACTTTATGGACAAGTTCCGCGCCCTCAACCGCAACCCCGACAAGGAGATCTACGGCCACTTCACAAACGCTACCGACACAAACCTCTTAAAAATCACAATGGGCTCCGTGCAGGACATGATCATCCAGCGGAATCTCAAGAACCTCATCTTGTGAGTTTCGGGCCATCGCATGGCAAGTTTGCACAAGACCGGGAATGCGGGTTTTGTTCTTTCTTCCGGTCTGGATTCATCATCGTTTTTCTCGTCTTTTTTTCGTCTCGTCTCTCGTCTTTGATCTGGGACGCCTTTCCTCTTCATCTTTCACCTCTCTATCCTCTGTCTGTCTTCAAGCTTGCTTGCCTAACACTTGTTTCTTGCGCCCTCGACAGCACTTAACATGACCTGCCGCTCTCCCACGACCTCCTTTACCATACGATGACCTCTACGCGGCGTTCCATTTGACTGGACCTTTGACTTGACCTCTCCGACTCTCCTCTGCCTTTAACCGAAGCCTCCTCTTTCTTTGACTCCGAATCCGATCCTCGACACTCCCTCTCCTTGTCTCCTCAACCCTCAAAAAACCAACCTACCACTGTATATCCTGCATCTGCGCTGCTTTTGCTTCTCTTCTTGCTTGTCTTTTCTACTCTGCGTTTCTACGTTCTTATACCACGTCTGGCGATCTTGTCGGCTTGAAGCGTTTGTGTACATCGTACCATCGTTTTTGATTTTGGATCTGATCTCTTGGTCTGATCGCCATCTACACCATTTTTTCCCTTTTGTCTGGCTTGATACCTTTTCTTTTTTGCCTGTCAGATCATGCGACGCATCTTTCAACGACATGATGACACTGTCCTGTTTACATATTCATATTTATAATAAACATAACGAATTCACAAACATAAAACAACCATTGAGCAAACACGGAACATAAAACTGCAAAGTATTCAATTTCATAAAAACATCATAAATACGTAGACAATCCTCAACACAACTGAATGCCGACGGGGGCCAATCCACTCAACCAACAGCAGACAACCCTGTCATCAACACGGCACGAAGCGAGATAGCAGGCACACTGCCAATATTCCCGAATAACAAAGATAACAACGCACCAGCAACAAACCAACAACCAACTGCTAGCCCTTACTCACTACACCTGTGGGGACTTTAGCCTGGTTGATGCATGCTTACTCAGCAATTCGCTCATTCGCCACGTTTCCTGCACGTTTCCTGCACGTTTACTGGGCATAAGGTGTAAGCCGTGTTATTTGGTTGGCCGTCGTTTCGAGTCAATCATGCAGCTGCTTGAAAGGACACAGAAGTCTCGCATGGTTGCTCGCACATGGCAAATAGAGTTTGAAGGGTGACACGAGACGCAAGATAAATAAGACCAAACCTGTGCCACGTCGCACAAATCTGGGGAACATCAGAAACAGTTGTATTCATCACGGGTCGTGACAGGGTATTTGTAGTATGGCAGATAGACCGCCAGGGGGGGAAATGCAAGCAAGCAAAACGAAGCGTGATAACAACGTTTACCTCATGCCAAAGAAATATGTCCAAAAAAAAAATGAAACTCCGAAACAGAAAAACCACAATTTTGAACAGGAAAACAAATGAAATAGCCAATGACGAGAAGATATCATAAGTCTGCATACAACAACCCCGAAAGGCCATTGTGGACGACGGCCACCTCTCCGTTACGCGGACACAGGAGCCGGCCATCCAGGGTGACCATTGCTAAATCGAGACAGTCCATGTTGATCCAGTCGCTTGGGATAAAAAAGTGCCGCTTGGTAGCCCGCCCGTCGACGTTGTCAAGCCTCCACGTACGCACCCAAAACTCGCGGTCAATGAAAACAAGAACATCGACAGAAGAGCCGCCACTATATGCTGCTGAGCCAAGCATAAAGCCAAGGGGTATCTCTATGAGATCGAGAATTGGCTGCGGTAGAGCACGGGCATGTAGCGTCGTCTCGTGGTCTACCATTGCGGTACCATCTGTCATATAGTTTTCGCCAACAACTTGCTTGCCCTTGGCCCATTCGTATCCAGGTGCCAAACAGAATGCGTCCAAGAAAATGAATCGTGTTTCTCGCCGGCCTTGGTCGGAGCCCGGTGCAGACATCTGAACCAGCAATTTCGAGAATTCTGGATTGGGGAAAACCCGGTGCACAGCCATGTCGTTGGAGGAAGAGCCGAGCATGCTTGGCTGCCCGATGCCCTCCCCGGAGCGGCTGAAGTCTTGGTGAAGTTTGCGAGAGAGCTTTGGTGCCACTGCAGACCAGTTTATAGTATCTAGATGCTGATAGTTGATGTAAACCGGCAAGAGAGGGTCATCATCTTGGCCGCCATCGGGCTCGCTGGCAGGGTCGATGGTCATCATCGAGATGCCTGACGGTTGCACCGCAACAAATGAGAATTCTTTTGTTGGGTTCATGAGCCATTGGCATGACTCGCCGTCGTGTGCAACGCAGACCATGGTTTGCTTTGTGGACAGCTTCCAAACGCGAGTAGCATCCCGCGTATGTACTAGCAACAGTTTCCCGCTTGAATCGAGCACCACCTGCAGCACAAACCCCTTGGCATCAATCTTTATCACGTCGCTTGTGTCAAAGGTATAAGTGTCGGACAGCAACATGCGTACTGCAACTTGGTTGTCGAGTGTAGCCGTAGCCATCGTGGTGCCATCGCTGCTGAAGGCGATGCATGTCACATCCATGCTCCCGCAAAGAATGTCTGCAGGGACTGGCACCGGTGATCTTGAAGAAATGGGGCTCAGGCTCTCCATGACAGACGTCATGTAAGTGTCGGAATAGTATTTGAGAGATCCAACATCATTGCCAAAGGCATATGCTATGCTCCCTTTAGCTCCAGATGCTGCAATAGCCGTCACGGGCTGCATGGACTCGCTCTTAACAGCCGGCACGGCCAGGCCTGTCAAAGAGTGGTCGTACTGAGAGCTCGCTGCGTCGCTGCTATGCTCATCTTGCTCTGCAACGCGTAGCAGGGCATTGGGTTGCCACACGTTACAAAAGTGAGCTCGGATATCGTAGATACGACGGCCGTCAGAGCTAAATGCCATGGATGTCGGCTGTTTCATACTTGTGAGGTTGAAAAGCAGCGTAAAGTTGTCAAAGCTGAAAGCCTTCAGACTTCCGTCTCGCTCCGATGTGACTAACAGACGGCCATCAGGACTGACAGCAAGGTTTGTAGCCGATATGTCTTCTTGTGTCTTCATGTCCTCCGGGAAGCGCTCCGCTGGATCCCACTTGAACACAACGCCACTGGTAGATATGCCAACGACATGTTCTGTCACTGGATTCCAGGTTAGCATGTTTGAGTAGTCGTAATGCTTGCTGTCAGAGTGCTTTAGTTGTGCTCGGCGCTCGCACCTCCCAATTAGGTTCCCCGTCTTAGTATCCCACACCGATGTTGGCCAAACTCGGTAAGAGACCGCCACCTGTGAGCCGCTTCGACTGAATGAAACACATTTAGCTGAGCCTCGCTCAAACCGAGCAGCCTTAGCAACTGCGGGGCTGCCACTCTCATACAGCTCGATCATAGTCCACCCGTCATCAGGACTAGGGCTTGCCTCAATGTATTTGTGAGCATCTACTCCGGCAGCATAGATGTCACTGGCATGGCTATATTCGCCCCCAGCTGTATCTTCGTCGTTTTCATCGAAGATTGTCTGGCGCCGAATTGTAGAATCAATACAGAACATGATCACCTCACTTGCGTCTTCCGAGAACGTAACTGCATGTGCCCGCATACGCCGCGTCCTGCTAGTCAAGGACTTCGGGTTGAGGACTGTCTTCAGAAGTGATCCGTCCGTGGTTCTCCAGACCTTGACAGTCTTGACACCTGCCGTGACAAGCAATGTGCCCTGCCTATTAAAGTCGGCCGCAACGACTAGCTCATCATGGGAAAATTGGCTTATTTCCTGGAACGTGGATGCATCATACAAATGCATAGAGTGGTCCATGGATAGAACACCGAAGGAGCTGTCGAGGCCATACACATACATGGGCTTTTGATCCGGGCCAAATGTGAGCTTGGCAAGTGAATCGTCCCAGTCGGTATTGGCGATGCCTGTCACTCTTGGAACGGGCTGGACAGCAGTTTGTCGAGTATCAGGAGAAGTATGATCAGGTCTGCGGTGTGTAGCCGAAGACGTGGCGTGCTGCGCCAAAGTCTGCGCACTCAATACGGAGCTTGGCGGACAGAAGAGAGGGACAATGTTGTAGATGGCAGATGGACACTGGATCAACTGTGAACCGAATTTTCCTACAATGCGGACAAGCTCTGTGGCCCAGGAGGATATGAAGTCTATGTCCTCTATCGGTCGGGACCCCGGATACTCATTGGCAGTCCTGTCCTGGAGCTGTTTGCTGAACAATAGGAGTGCTCGTGATGTCGCCGTAATAGCACTTAGCTGGTTTGCTGTAGTCACAGCCTCTATCCACACCACAATAGCTTGGCCGGAAAGCAGTTTTTTGATCGATTGCACATAATAGTTGAGCCTGGGTCCATCGAGAACATTGCTTCGCACTAGATGGTTTGCCCACGCAAGACAACAGTACCGTCGAATGTTGTCATCGGTGCCTTTTGTTTTGAGCTGCCACTTGAGTCGCGTATCCATGAGTACTTGCAAGCACTTGTCGAGGATGATCGTGTGTGCATCGGCTGCATCGATTCGCAGGGACGAAGTCGCACTATTGAGGATGTAGTCTCGGGCTGTATGGTGTGTCATTGTGACAACTCCCTTCTTGTTGATCACAACAAAGTCGCCACAGAGTCGGTTGATGGTATGTGCCACCTGAATAAGCTTGTACTGCTGAAGGGCATCACTCAGTTCGTCTTTGTTCAATGGACGCTCGGCGCAAGTCACCCATGAGAGAATCGCAGTAGCGTACACTTTTTCCTTCTTGGTGCGCCCAGCCACAATAGTCTCCTCAAGACGTTGGTATACGTCGGTAAGTTCTGGTGGAATTCTCCCAAGGGTCTCGATCAAATCGTCCTCTCCATAACACTCGGCCAAGGCGCCCATGACAAGGTACAGCCATAAATAGCTGCCACCAGATTTGCGCAGTAGCTCAGCCCTGATTTGGTCTTTGAGTCCGCCGCTATTGTCCCAGTGAAATTCCGCCATCCTGTCATTGATAAAAAGTTCAAGATTTTCCTCAGGTGTAGCAAGAGCGAGTTGGGTCACACTGGACGGGGGTAGACGTTTCCGTAGCTCTTCGTAATGCTTGGTGACAGTTTGGGCTCGTGTGAGCAGAATAATCCGGAGAGGGAAGCGTGTTTTGTTCAACGAGCCGAGAAGTTTGAAGAAGGCGTGAGCAGATTCTGACTCGTCAACAGCGTCGATCACCCAGTATAAAGGCTGGGGATTGGCTTCCGTTATTTCCAGCACGTCGAGGAAAAGCTTCTGCCACAGACTGCGGAGGTCAGAGTGGGCGATTGTCTCGAGATCGCCGGCTTTGCGTGACGACAGTTTTAGTTTATATTCTGGCAGACTGTCCATCATTTGGAAAGACAGTGACAGGAGGCATTGGCGGTTGGAGCGGAATGCGTTGTCGTCGTACTGGAAGTACCAGAACTGGGTGTTCAAATTCGAGCTTTCGAGATGCTGCACCAGGAAGGACGACATGACGGTTTTGCCAGTACCTGGGCCGCCGGTGATGTGGAGGACTGCAGGGCATATCGAGTCGTTATTCATGAAGCTTTGGAACTCGGGGTCCGACAGAAGCCAGTCACAGCTATATGGGACGTATTGATCCATCGTGGACGTAAGCTTGTCCAACGGCATGGGCTTGATCTCCAGTCTTGTCCGCACTTCATCGACTCGTGACAGGCTTTTCATGCTGTCGGTTTCGGTAGTGGAGCGACGCCGCAAGCGCGTCGGCACTGGGATCTTGAACTTGTCAACGAGACTTTTGACGACATCTCGAACACTGATGTAATTGCTGTCCTGGCGTGACTTGAACTTGCAGACGCCATGGTGGTCAGCGTTCAGAGGCGCTGCAATCTCTTCAGGGTATCCCAGAACAGCCGAGTTTTTTTCCACGATAATCATCTTCTTGTATTTCAAGGAGGTTGGCAAAGCCTCGAAAAAAGAGACGAGGTCAAGGTTTCTAGCCACATGACGGAACTGGTCATTGATGCCGCTGATGGTTACCGAGTTTTGCTTGAGGTCGTCCACGTATAGTTTTGGCGCTGAGATGACCGAAAGAATGTTGCTGAGCATCTCTGCCAAGTTGCTTCCACGGTGCGGAGTAGCCAAAAAGACTATACTGCAGACGTTTTTGATGATGTCTCTGTACTGTTTGTCCTGGCAACCGAGGATATAGGCTTTCTTCACGACCAGCCCGCCCATGGAGTGCACAACGAAAATAATAGGAACCTTGCCAATCCCCAGGGCTTCCTCTTCTCTGCCACAGAAGAACTTGAGTGCAAGGAGTAGGCTCTCGGCAAAGGCCGAAATATCAAGGACATCCTTGGCTTGAGAACGAAAGTTGGCATTGTATCCAAAAGTCAAGATGCGAGCATCTTTAAATCCACGCTCCTGTGGAAGCCACTCTTTGGGCCAGAAGTTGGCAAGATTTCGCTCGTGTGACCATGTCAACCGGCTAGAACCGCCTAGACCATGGACAAAGATGATGTCGATATTGTGCGGCCCTGGGGGAGTATGAAGAACATATAGCCCCATGGGCTCATTGCTACGGTCGGCCGAACGACCAGGTGACGCTGGGCCGATGTCCGACATCATGGAAATCGACGTTGCCCTAGAGAAGTCAGATATATATCACTACAATGATTTATTGAAATGAAGATACTCCGTCGAGTTGACGTACGATTTGGTCGACTCCCTTCTGCTTCGTGGGTCAGCCAAGTCCTCCTCGACGAATCCCGGAGATTCGGGACTCGCCAGGTCCTCAGACGCATGGCGGCTCCGGAACCTGTTCCCAAGCTTTAAAACACTCTAAGCAGTTAATTTCCGCTCATAAAAAGCATATAAAAAAGACAGTTGAGCTCGTGCGATGGCTGTATGGTCTTACATACCATGGAGGGGCCTTTTGCTGTGATGAATGACTTGAGACCAGCAGGACAAGCGACAGCGCAGTCTATGGGCCTGATACCACCGATTCAGATATGTATGAATCCTCGAATATCGTATGGTGTAGCACAGCAAAGCAGATACCGGTATCAGTGTACGCTTTTTACTGACTGCATGAGGCAGTTATCGGTTTTGACGCTGGGTATTTTGAATTGTGCTGGAAGTCAGACTATTCATCTCTGCACATCTGAGAAAGACGAACGAAAACAGCTTCACAGTAGAAAGATAAAGTTTCTTGCTAAACAGTCTGCGCCCCAGCCAGTGACGGAGCGGATATAGGCGACTGGCTATGTTGGAAGTGCAGATACCTAGCAATTTGAACCGTACTGAATTGTTCAAGTAAGCTTGATAGACAGACACATCCCCCTCGTACTCAGTAGGCCGCGTGTGGTCTTAGTTGCGTCTGAGTGGTGGTTGGGTTTCATGGCAGCGGGAAAGGCGAGAGTGGGAGTAAGCCAGAACATCTCTGTGATGTGAGAGAGGGGGAATATGGTGACAAATTTCGAAAGAGGGGGTGTGCATATTAGTATTATTATTATTTTAAATAATAGTAATAACGCGTGATGAACAAGCACTGCTATCATCTCTCATGCAGGCGGGTAAGAGGGCTGCGAATAGATTAGATACAGAAGGTGCGAACGACGTTGATAAGTCTATTAACACTACATAATCCCATCGCCACGCGACGCTTAGAACTTAACTCACGCTAGACCTCGGGAAGACCCTTGAAAATGTGGAGTGTACTTAGTCTAAGTGGAAGTAGATCTTAACAAGGGCAGGTCTATTTGAAAATAGAAGGAGCTCGTAACCGCGTACGACAGTCCGAAACATGAATGCAACGACATGATAGTAACAGCTCTAAGCTCAAGGAATTTGAGCAAACCAAGTATTTCTAGGGCTGTATGTTGGACTACGTGGCCGTTCAATAGAATGCGGCACACATAAAAGTTATAAGTCTCGAAAAGTTGCGGGAAATAATTGACCTGCCGGTTCAATATTCGCTCCGAGCAGTTTTGAGGACAAGAAAAGGAGGATGGCCAGAGAAAAAGTTGTTGGAAACTGCAAAAATGTACAGGTAGGATCTGCAGATGAGTTGGCAAGTGCAAGAATCAAGAAGCGTACATTGGCTGAAAATACGTGTGATGCAGTAGCGCACGACTTGTGTGGTGCGATAACATGCTCTATGTGCCACCCTTCTTGCTTTGCGTCTTTTTCTCCAAAATGAGCGTGAGTTGCAAAAAGTTGAAGACTATGCAGTGTTATGAGGCTCAAGTTGAGGGCTAATAATTTCAGGCTAGACAGGCATCTTGCATAGCCCTACTTGAGCATGCCTACGGGCGGCTTGCCTGTTCACAGCGGACCGCTGTACAACCAGAAGAGATAAACGCCCGGGAATAATTGTCTGGGCCGGACTACTCTGATGGGGCAAGTTTCCTGTAGCACCGAGAATTAGTGCATACGATGTACATGCGTTTGCTGAGGCTTCGGTCACGACACATGATATGCAGCAAAGAAACATATTCTCAAAACTAACAAGGCGCGCAAGAGGAAGACGGGCTTTTAAATCAATTCAAACCCTATCAATCGCGTGCCATTACAAGCAATACATACGAAAGGGAGCAGAGACAGAAAGTGGAGAGAGGAAAGAGAGGCGATAGCTAAGAGAGACGCAAAATAGCCGTGGCCCAATATCGAAATGGACCCGGCTGCCAGTAGCAGTTTGGTAGATGGCGCCATTGAAAAGCGTAAGGAGTGAACAAACAGAAACTCGTGATCAATTCTAACATTTCAATCATAGTTCTTCCGCCGGGAACTCGTGTTACTCATGTTACTCCATGGGGAGTGTGCGGGTGGGCGGACACCAGGCGCATCATAACCATTACGGCCGACGATGAAGAGATCGAATATTTTGCCAAAATCTTAGACACTGAAATTGCAGAGGATATGTTCAGAGGCGAGTGCAAGGCTCTCGAAAAGCTCCACGAGTATCTCCCATCTGCATGTCCAAAGCCCTTTGGATGGGGTGAGTTTGAAAGCCAGCCAGGCACGTTCTTCGTCCTCATGCAGTTCCTCTACCTCGTTCTCATCGATCCCAGCGCTTCACAGATCACCGACCTGGTGTCACAAATGCATCTCGCGACAATGGGCACGTCACCAGGTAATATGTGCGGCTTCTACGTGCCTACATGCCATGGAAAAGTGTTGCAGCCTAACGGATGGGACCCCGACTGGACAAGCTATTTCACCACGCTCATGGATGTCATTTATGATGCCGACATGGCGGTGGGTGGCCCCGATCCTGTCTATGAAGAGTCCTATGCTCTGGTCCGTTCTCGGGTCATACCTCGCCTGCTTGAAGCACTGACCTCAAATGGCGGCAAGGTTGTGCCTGTGCTTCTGCATGGCAATCTGACGCAAAACAACATGGGCATCAACGAAGACACAGAGGAGCCCATGATCTACGACCCGGGAATGTTTTACGGACACAATGAGTTCGAGCTCGGCATGTGGCGCACAACTTTTGTGGGCTTCGACGAGTCGTACCGCAAGCAGTACGCCCAGCGAATTCTACCGTCTGAGCCGGCCTCGGAGTGGGATGACCGCATCCGTTTATACAGCCTGTTCTACCACATCTCACACTCGGCTCACTGGCCCGGTGCTTCTGCAGTTACTCGACGCATGTGAGTCTAGCCGTGTTTGAAGCTGTTTTTTGTACTCTACTAATTTGTAGAATCGTCAATGACATGAACTACTTGATCGAAAAGTATTGCGCTGCCGAGCATTCCACGGGGCTAGCTCTCGCCGTGGGCCGTTCAAAGCCCCAGACCTCAGACAAACATTCGGGGGTGACGGCTGATGCAGAGTCGGATGCGGCTGTGTAGCAATCAGATAATTTGGGGGCGGCAGTGTTGGATCAAGATAAGAAATAATAGGCCGTATGAATTATTTCAATGTACAACAGCGGCTGTGTTCGCGTATTCACTCAGTACAGTTACTCGAATTCTTTTTTTCTTTTTCCAGGCGCTTCTCCCGGGCCGTGTCGGCCAGGTTTTTTTCTCCTCTTCTGTTCCTTTCCAGGTCGTCCTGGAATTATCTCGGATATATCTAGCTAGGCGGTCAGCCCGGCGTTTCCTTGCTTTTATTTGTGCATCTTGGTGGCCCATTTAACAGGTCGCGCTGTGTGTGTCTGGGGAACGTTCACCCGGCTCAATCACGAGGAACACCAACAAAATGTGCATGCACGATATGTTTCTGATCGGATCGTCGCATATTTTACCCCAGCCCCTCGCCTATTCCCCGAAAAACTGAGTCTCGACACTAGCTGTTCTGTTTCTAAATTTTGCTTTGTTTGGTAAATGTGTAGTCTGGACGTCAGTCTTTGGTAAATATTTATTCCAGAAAAAAAGCAGAAGATTAGAGAGCAAAAAAAGATCAGTCCCGACAACAAGCACAAACATGTGTGGCAACAAAATAGAGTCGGTGAGGCAAAATAATGGAAGCCCGGACACTGGTCACGATGACAACGCCGATAACGCCAAAACTGCCGACGCCGACATCAATAGCAGCAACTCTAACTCCATAGAAGAGCCACCAGTGCCCTACTCAGCCTTTTCCCGCCGCCAGCGTATCTACATTGTCATACTATGCTCCATGGCTGGCTTCTTCTCGCCGTTCAGTGCACTCGCCTACTTTCCCAGTCTCGACTACATTGCAGCCGACCTGGGCGTTTCGATCCAGCTTATGAACTTGACAATCACCATGTATCTCGTGGTGCAGGGCATTGCACCCGCTCTCGTTGGTGATCTAGCCGACCAGTTCGGGCGCCGCCCGCTCTACATTACCGTGCTCGCGCTTTATTTTGCAGCGTGTATAGCACTCGCTCTGCAGCGCAGCTATCCAGCCTTGCTAGTACTGCGTATGGTGCAAAGTGCCGGCAGCTCAGGCACGATAGCCCTTGCAATGATGACGGTTGCCGATCTGGCGCCTCCGCACGAGCGCGGCAGCTATGTCGGAGCCATGATATCAGGGTAGGTTTTAATATTTTATATGATCTTGACCAAGGTCCCTACACTAACACGGTAGACCAAATTCAGCTCCGAGTTTAGGCCCGGTTCTGGGTGGCCTACTGGCTCAGCTTGCCGGCTGGCCCTGGATCTTTTGGTTTCTGGCCATTCTAGGCGGCATCGCGTTTGTGCCGTTTATTTTATTCTTCCCAGAGACGAGCCGGCTGCTTGTCGGGAATGGAAGCAAGCCGCCACGGCCTCTCAACAAGCCTCTCTTTACGTTCTTATGCCCGCGAGAAGCCAAGCAGGCTGCCCGGCTCGAGAAGGAAAAACCATATGCCATCGGCTATCCCCTTCAGCACATCCCCAACCCCTTTCGATGCCTCAAGATTGTAGCTCGCCGCCAGGATGCTCTCCTTCTCTTTGCGTACGCATGTATTTACTCGAGCTACAGCTGTATTCAAGCGTCTCTGGCAACTTTGCTGATGCGCTTTTATGGTTTGAATGCACTGCAGGCCGGTCTGTGCTACTTGGCATATGGCATTGCCACATTTGCCTCGTCCTATGTCGTGGGCATGGTGCTGGACTATGACTACCGCTTATTTGCCCGCAAAGCCGGCATCGCGATCAATGTCACAGCCGGCGACAATGTTGCGCACTTTCCCATTGAGCGTGCACGCATCCGCAGCTCGCTCTATTTTCTCGCTGCATCTGTAGCATCCACAGCTGCTTACGGCTGGGCCGTCGAAAACGCTCGCGCGCCACTCGGTGCCACGCTCTTCATCACCTTTGTCGCCGGCGTGGCCTTTACCGGTGTCTTTAATGTATGACCTCGTATCTCTTTTTCTTTTGAACTAAGATAAAAGAAGGCTGCTAACAAATAGACCTGCCTTACTCTTAATGTTGATTTGAACCCGACAGAGACCGGCCTGGCTAGCGTTGCCGCCAGTGTCATTCGGTGTCTTGCAGCTGCTGTTGCCGTCGCCATTCTCGAGCCCATGCTTGACAGCATTGGGGCCGGATGGACTTACACGGTATACGCAGCCATTGGCGCTCTGGCTTTTCCTTTGCTTTTGATCCTCCGAACATTCGGCCCACGCTGGAGAAATTGCCAGTGGGAGAGCAGCATTACGCAGAACGAAGTAGCTGACTAAATTTTCCCGAGATTTGTTGATTCGGTCATCATTTCAACATCCGTTGCTCGGAGACTTTTGATTTATGCTGCGGAGTCTTGCTGGTAGGATTTGTATGCGGGAGCTTTGTATGCGGGCCACTACGGGCTTCTGCTGACGTCTTTGTATGGGGAGATATTTTGTATGCGGCCGCTAATACGCTTAAATGTATGCGGACAGCAGACTTTCTATGCGGAGCTTGTGGCTTACACTGACAAATCCAGTGGCATCGGATCATCATCACCATCACGACATCGGGTTGACAATAGATGTTTGTAATAGGGGAAAAGTCTCTTTTTGGCATAGATTTAGTTGAGCATGTATATAAGAGGCTTTCTATGCCTTGACTGAAATCAAACAATCAAACACATTCAATCTCTCGATAGCAAGTCATTCATTGCTCAACACTATCGTCAGTTTCTATAATCCAGATCCAGATCCAAATCCGACTCCGACTCCGAATTCAAAATGGTCAAGGTTGCTATTGCTGGTGGTAACTCGGGTATGTTACGGTCCAAGATTACTTTAGCATAGTCTATCGTTGGAAAATGTTCTCTAACAAACAGGCCTCGCCCTCGAGATCATTGATGCTCTTGTCCGTGACCAGAAGCACGAGGTGATCGCCCTCGTCAGAAAGGATCCTGCCAACCTACCCCAACAGGCCAATGTGACTTGGGCTCAGACCGATTACCAGGACAAGGCCGAGCTGGTCAAGCTGTTCACGGGCGCAGCTGCCGTCCTCAACTTCATTGTCGTCGACCACGACCCGGGCAGTGCCATTGCAAAGCGCCTCATCGATGCTTCCGTCCTGGCCGGCGTTCCCCGATTCGCCCCCAGCGAATGGGCCATGTAAGTTGTCTCAATGCGCTTGCATTTATGAGAACTTGTACGAATTTCCATACATGATGCTAACAAAACAGGAGCCAGAAACTGCACGAGATCATCAACGCCGTCCCCTGGTACCAGGGCAAGCTCGACGTGCAGGCCTACCTCCGCGAGATCAACGCCGACAAAAAGGTCATCGAGTACTGCTTCTTCCAGACCGGCATGTTCATGGAGTACATCGCGTTCCCGCGCCAGGTGTCTAAGCACGTGCCCGTTATGCCGACTTTGTGGCAGCTCGGCAGCGGCCGTGGCGTCGCCGTGCGCGGCTACGAGAACAAAGTGGCCACAATCACCAGCGTTGAAGACATTGCCAACGTCGTGCGTCTAGCGATCGAGTACGATGGTACCTGGCCCGAGATCGGCGGCATCCAGGGTCAGCAAGTGAGCACGACACAGTTCAAGAAGATTGTCGAGGAGCAGGGCGCGCTCCCGGCCGGTAAGACCGAGTTCACCATTGACTTTGCCGAGGAAGAAGACCTCAAGAAGGGCATCCTCAACGTGTACATGCCGCCCCTCTCGCATCCATCCATCCCCGAGAACATGCGTGAGGCCTGGCACGCCCCGGGCTGGACTGGCTCGCTACTGGCCACAGCCTACGGCGGCTGGACCGTCACGGACGAGTGGAACAAGCTGCTGCCCGATTATAAGTTCAAGACAATCGAAGAGTTTGTCAAGGAGGCCATCTAGATTAGTATTGGTAATATTGGGCATTGTATCTCATAGTTGTTGGACTCCAAGCCAGACACCGATTAGTACTCGCAAATCAAAGAACTTATAAAACGATATTGAGAATAACGCAGTAATAGCCAGTGATCTCATCAGCATCCCAGTCATGAGATTCACCCTCGAAGCTCTTCTGGCTAGATCCTGTCGTCTGTCAGTGATATCGTGATATCATCCCTTCCTCGTATTCAACTAGCTCTCCACGACGCGCATCGCTGAATATCAACGCGCGGTGACAACGACTTGCGCGAAGAGCATATTGTAAATGTATCCAAGGCCGCTGAAGCTCGCTCAACATGCCTACAAACGCTGTTGGTGTCGCCGGACCTGTCTCATTGCAGTTGCCGATGACGCCGCGTCACGTGCAGCTCTGTCCATGAAACGAAGAGACAAGAGCACGAGCTTGAGGCGATCGACCCACCTCCACAGAACGGCCAGAAACAGAAAGAAGTCGAGCACTAGAAGCGCGACAGCACCCCTGCTCCTCTCATTGGTAAGCTATGATTGGCTGCTTCTGATTTCCTAATTTATATCTGCATTTTAAATAAATCAAAGCAACACCCGGCCCCCCTGTTCCTGCCTTCTTTCTTCTCTAGTATGGCTGTTGCTGTCCTATGCTCCACTCAATCGCAATCCCGTCCTTTTTCCCGCCTCGCTCCTGCCTGTTGTATCTTCCAAGGCTCGCAGTCGCCCATGGCTCCTGCGTTTTGTTGTTCTATTGCTTTCGCCGTTCCTTCCTTTTCTGCCAGTAACCTGTCAATCTTCTGCTCTTGATCGCTCCTTCTTTCTCTTTCTTTTCCACTTTTTAATTACACACTTGTCGCGCTCCATCGCACCTTCCGCACTGTATGACAACTAGACCTCTGTAAGCTCCTCTACCTTCTCTGTTTACTCTTCCCACGCGCGCCTTGCCACAGCTCCTTCCTGTTCCTACTCCGTCCACGCGCGCAGTTCCCCTTTCCCCACGTCACGCGAAAAAGCAGCGCGCAGCCACCCAAAATAAAGCCAAATACAGGCGACTCGAAACGAGACTCCCAACAAAGAAAGAGCCACTGAACCAAAAGAGCAGTGAGCCAAAAAGTCTCCCACAACCCAATCAAGCCCTTTGCCTACACAACCCACCAGCATCCATACCCCATCACCACGTCTGCAGTTCATCATCTTGTATCAATTCAGACGCTTCATCACTGTTTTGCATCAAGAATCAAGCAAGCAAGTGGCTAATCATCATTCATCATCGTTTTCGCATCGGCGCTATAGCTGAAGACACCAGCGCATTCATCACAACACGTCCGCGTCCCTAGACGACGACCTCCGACAGGACATCCTCATCCATTCCACTCTTTCCCACACCAGCGCGACAATGGGCGCAGCCGCAAAGGACGACAAGGCGCGGTCGGCGTCTCCCGAAGCTTCCTCGAAGCCCGTCGTCGATGATGCCGTGACCAAGTCGCCTGTCGTCGATGGCGATGACAAGGCCGAGGCTGAGAAGGCCGACGCGCCTGAGGAGGCCGCAGAGACTGCCGAGCCTACAGAGGCTGCAGAGGAGAAGACTGACGCCGCGCCCGAGGCTGAGGAGGCTACACCCTCCAAGCCCGCAAAGACGCCTGTGTCGATTGCGCGTCGCAAGTCGGTCGGCCCCAAGCTGAACCGCAAAGGCTCCAAGGCGCGGATAACGCACTTGGACGCGCAGCCCGGCGACCACTACTTTGTCAAGCTCAAGGGCTACCCGGCGTGGCCCGTTGTCATCTGCGATGAGGACATGCTGCCCCAGACCCTGCTCAAGGGCCGTCCTGTCACTGCCGCGCGCCCCGATGGAACATACCGTGAGGACTACGCCGACGGCGGCAAGCGCGCTGCTGACCGGACGTTCCCTGTCATGTACCTTTCCACCAACGAATTGTAAGTTCCGTCCAAGTTCTTTGTCGCCTAGTACTTTTCGTACTTTTTGCGTGTACTTTTTACCTTTCCTCCATGTACTTTTGCTAACGGGTTCTCAGTGGCTGGGTGCCCAACCAGGATTTGCACGACCTCGACCCGTCCAAGGTGATTGACTCGATCAACGACAAGATGCGCAAGGATCTCCAGGAGGCTCACCGGATCGCAGCTGAGAGCAACCCCCTCGACTACTACAAGGATCTGCTGCGCCAATTCCAGGAGGAGCTGGAACTGGAGGAGGAGCGTCAGCGTGAGGCCGCGGCCAAGCGCCTCGCGACACCCAAGAAGGCGGCCAAGAAGTCGAAGAGCGAGGATGTCGACATGATGGACGTGCCCGAGGACGACGACGAGCCGGTATCGCAGAAGAAGAGCGTCAGCAAGAAGCGCAAGGCTGAGGATGACGCCCGGACACCACAGCGGTCAGATTCGGTGAAGAAGCCCAAGATCAAGATCACATCCTCGGGCACTCCCAAGAGCAACGGCACGCCGTCATCGACCAAGGTCAAGGCGGACGGCAAGACCAAGACCAAGGCCAAGACCGAGTCCAAGGCCAAGGAGCCCGTGAACGTGCCCGCGGAGCCGGAGCCGACCCCTGAGGAGAAAGTGCGCCGGAAGGCCAAGGAAGTTTTGTTCCTTCGCCACAAGATCCAAAAGGGCCTCCTGCCTCGCGATGAGGAGCCCAAGGCCGACGAAATGGAGAGCGTCTCGGATTTCCTGACCAAGCTCGAGGGCTTCCCCGACCTCGAGGTCAGCGTGATCCGCGAGACCAAGATCAACAAGGTCCTCAAGGCCGTTCTCAAGATTGCCACCATCCCCCGCGAGGATGAGTTCAAGTTCAAGCCACGGTCGCAGACCCTTCTGGACAAGTGGAACAAGCTGCTTGCCGCCGAGCCCGCCCCTGCAGCAGCAACCACCAACGGCAGTGCCAAGGAGGGTGCTAACGGCACCAAGGAGGAGCCCAAGAAGGAGGCCCAGCCCAAGGAGGCCGAGCCCAAGGAGGCCAAGTCGAACGGCGTCAAGGAGGACGCCAAGCCAGCAGAGAAGGCCGAGGAGGCGGCGGCTGTCGAGGCCGAGGCATGAGTGTTTACGGAAGGTTCTGAAAAATAAAGAGCCGGCACTCCTCTGTCCGGGCTCTGGTTGCTGGTTGCTACACGTCCTTTTCAACTCTCCTATCTCCTGTTTCTCGGCTCTTGTTAGTGTATGGCCGTTCTTCGGCTATGTGTCACGGTTTGAGGCTATCCAATCCTGTTGGCACTGTTGTATTCTGTCTATTTCCTCTTTGTGTCTGATTGCCTTCTGCGTTTGTGTCATTGGTTTTGGCAAGGTCTGTGTGTTGGTGTGCTCTGGATTTTCATCTTGCGGTCTCTTAGCTGTTCTTTTGTTTGTTTCTTTACTTGGTATGCTTTTCCTACATGTCCGCATCTGTTTTTACTACCGAAATTTGTTAATACTGTTAGTTGGCTATTGATTTATTTTGAAGTGCGTCGTCTCTATGTCTGATATGCATATGATTTCTTTGCGGTTGTGCCTTTTGACTTAAAAGCGAGTATATACGAAGGCAGGGCCGGAAATGTCGGCGCTGGTTTCTCTCTATATGAAGAGTGCTTGATGGAGTGGTTTATGTTCTGATTTATCATGTCGGGATACCCCTTGGAGATCACGGTGGTCAGATATGTCAAGTTTAAAAGCGAAGCTATCGAAGGTGGAAATGATAAAAGCATTCCGACACCGGGTTTATTTTTTTTTTTATTAATTTTAAAATAATTTTCTCAGAATTAATTACATATTAAAATCACCATTTAAACAAGTCCAAAACCGTAAAATATATTAATATCGTCGCTATCTATATGTACATGGGTATAGCTCCGGCCAGCCTAGTTACGGCCACCGTATTCGCCCTTGCCACCGCCGCCGCCGCCCTTGGTAGGCTTCTGCTGCGCCGCCTCGTGCCGCCGCAGCTCCTCGGGCACCTTGGAGATGGCGCTCTTGGAGATCATCTGCTTCAGGTCGTACAGCACGTCGTTGTCCTCGCTGCCCAGGAACGTAATCGCCACACCGCTCTTGCCCGCACGACCAGTACGACCGACACGGTGCGTGTACTGCTCGATGCTCGTCGCCATGTTGAAGTTGATCACGAGCGACACGTCCGCAACATCGATACCACGACCCGCCAGATCCGTCGCTACCAGCACGTCCGCCTGGCCCGCGCGCAGCTTCTCGAGCGCCGCCTCACGCTGGTCCTGCGTCTTGCTGCCGTGCAGCGTCACCGGGTTGCGGCCGGCTGCGCGCACATCGCGCGCCACCATCTCGCAGTTGCGCTTGATGTTGACAAACACGATAATCGGCGGCTTGTACATGTGCGACTGCAGAATCTCCTTGAGCCGCTCCTTGCGCTTGTCCTCGCCGCCGATAAACTCGACGCGCTGCTCGACCGTGTCGACGGCCTCGCCGGCATTGCCGATCGTGACAATGGCCGGTCGCCGCAGGTAGTTCTTGGCGATGCGCTCGACAACGGGCGGCATGGTCGCCGTGTACATCATTGTCTGGCGGTAGCGCGTGCGCGAGCCTAGGAACTTGGTCATGGCCATGACGTCCTCGGCCTCGTCGGTGTCGGGCTTTTGGTTGGATGCTGGCATGGCATCCAGGATCTTGTTGAGCGGCTCCTCGAAGCCGAGGTCGATCATGCGGTCCGCCTCATCCATGATGACGTAGCAGCACTGCGACAGCACCAGCAGGCGGCGCTCGATACAGTCGACGAGACGACCGGGCGTGGCCACGATGATCTCGGCGCCGTTGCTCAGCGCATACGCCTGCTCCTCGAGCGAATGGCCACCGACAATACTCACGACGTTGTAGCCAAACGGAGTGGCAAATTTGCGCGCCTCGGACTCGATCTGCTGCGCCAGTTCACGCGTCGGCGCCATGATGAGCGCGTAGGGGCCGTCGTTCTTGGTGAGCTCGTCGAGCGGCGGCAGCTTGCGGATGTAGACGAGCAGTGGCAGCAGGAACGCAGCCGTTTTACCGGAGCCCGTGACGGCGATGCCGATTAGGTCGCGGCCCTGCAGCGCAATGGGAATGGCCGCGCGCTGGATGGGCGACGGCTCGTGGTAGCCGACGCGCTCGACAACATCCAGCAAATCAGACGGCAGCGCAGACTCGCGCCACCGGCGCATGGGGTCGGGGATGGCGCCACCCTTGGTGGCGATGCTAAAGTCCTCCTTGAAGATGCGCCAGTCGCGCTCGCGCATCTGGTCGAGCGGCTTCTCGGACCAGTGCTGCATGTGGCGGTATGGCTTGTTGCGGTGGTCGCGCGCGCGGTAGTAGCTGTCCATGACGTCGCGCGCGCGCGCCTCGCCGTTTTCTTTGTCGGTGCGGCGGATGTGGTCGGCGGTCTTGAGGGCCTCGAGCTCGCGGTCGACCTCGTCGGAGAAGACGTTGAACTGCTTGTCGGAGGTGAGCAGGTGCTTGAGGCGGTCGGTGCCCTTGTTGCGCAGCTCCTCGTCGGCGTAGTACTGTGCGTCGCGCGTGTCCTCCGAGTCGTCCCAGCCAAAGTTAAACTCCTTGGGCCCCTTGCGCTTCTTCTTGGGCACAAAGTTGGTCTTGCTCATGTCGGGGCCGTAGTGCTTCTCGCGCAGCCGGTCGTACTGCTCCTGCTCGAGGGCTGTCCGTTTGCGCTCGCCCGCGGCTGTCGCTGCCTTGCCGTTGCCATTGTCGTCGTCGCGTGTACGCTTCTTTGCCGTCGTATCTATGCTCTGGAGATCACCCCTCCGCACTGCACTCAGCAGCTTCCGGTGTGCATCTTCGTCGCGCTGTTGCTTGAGTCTCTTCTCTTCTTCTTCACGGTCTTTGTCGAGCTTTTTCTGGCGTTCTCGTTCTTCACGCTCCTTTTTTGTTGGGAATTTCAGCTTGAGCTTTGGAGGCCCTTGGTAGTCGTCTGATTTTGAAGCCATTGTGAATGTTCGATGTGTAGAGTTTGGATTTCAAAGCTGCAGAATCGAGAGCAAAGAAGCACGGCGAGGCTCGAGATGTTGTGGGGCGACAGCATGATGCGTGGTCACGTGGGTATATCGCAGCCTCGTGGAGCCAGTGACATCCGACACCTGCCAAACTTGGTGTCATTCAAAGTACCTTTACTGCGCTGCGAGACCCACATTTACATTTTTTCCCGAACTCGATTGAGCTCGACGACCGCTGAACATCAGTCCGTCCGTGACCTGTGACAAGACCAATCGACGACAGTTGACGACACATCGACTCGCCACCGCAACCATGGCTTCAAAGTCCCCCGAGACATACATCCAGCTGGCCAAGACGCTGCCGCCGCGTCTGCTCAAGTTCCTGGCCCGGTACCCCCCACCAGCCATCCTGCCGGCCTCCGTGACGGCGGCCTCGTCGACAAGCACATCACCAGCGGCAGCCCCGGCAGTCACCGGCTACCAGCAGGACACACCCAACCCCTTCAGAAACACAAAGCATTCCGTCACCGGCCTGTGGCACGACCCCGTCTACTCGATGCGGCGGCAGGCCGACCTCGTCAAGATGGCGCGCGACAACGGCGTGCTGGAGCTGATGCCGCCGTCGGTCAAGAGCCCCGAGACACGGCTGCGGAAGCGTGTCGAATTTGGTCTGCGTGTCAAGGGTACGGGTGTGGGCCAGAAGGTCAAGGGCCACAAGCACGAGCGGCACCTGATTGCGAAGATGGACGAGCGGAGAGAAGCGATGCTGAACATGCCGAAGCTGATCCGGGAGTGGAAGAAGGTGAGTCTCTTTGAACATTGGATAACATCAAGAATAGAAGGTATACTAACTGCATAGGTTGGCCGCAAGAACTGGCTGCGGTACCCGAGCTGAGCGTATCGCTGCTGCTCTGTTTTTCTCCCCGCTGGCTGCGTCTGATTTGGAACACACCAGACAGACACCCGGTATCTACACCACCGACTTGCATATATCCCCTACTCTCTCACGCCTCTACGATCTCTTGTGTCTTTTGTGTATAAAAGCATTTCCTCTGGAACCTATCTGTATGACTAGAATTCAATCATTTTAAGCAATGACGGCGACGACGACGGTGATGATGTGATGACAGCAACGAGGGTGACATTGTTAATAGTGACAACGACGACGACAGCGTGATCATAAAGACATCCTTTCATATACGACATATCAGAGTATCACTTAGGGACTTCAGTGGCTTCAGTCTATAGTTTTTTTCATTTTCCACATCATCGTCCAGGGATTGTACTTCCTCTGGACACTCCTAATCTCAAATAATCTCAAATAACATTACGCCAACTTATCTGCTCAGGGCGATGTCGTCTATCCGCAGAATCATCTTGACTGTCTCGGACGCCAGCTCAATGGCGCTCGTGCTCACCAGCAGCGGCTGCAGCACGTTCTCCTTGGCAATGTTGGTGTTGACACCGCCCGACTTGATACTGACACCCGCGTTGACCTCGCCCTTCTCGTGGCGGTGCCGCAGGTCCGTCACCACCTTGATGGGGTTCAGGCCTGCGTTCTCGGCCAGCGTTGTGGGGATGACCTCGAGCGCGTCGGCGAACGCCTTCCAGCAGATGGCCTCGGTGCCCGTCAGCTCGCGCGACTGCTTGTTCAGCTGTGCCGCAATCTCAATCTCGGGCGCGCCGCCACCGGCAATCAGCGCCTTCTTCTTGACCAGGCAGCGGACAACGCACAGAGCGTCGTGCAGCGAGCGCTCGGCCTCGTCGAGAATCAGAGCGTTGGCGCCGCGCACGACGACGGAGATGGTACGGCCGGTGATGCCGCGGGCGTCGCCAGCGCTGGCGGGGGCCTGCGACGACGAGGCAAAGGCCAGGCTGGAGGGAGTGCCAGTGATCTTGACCATGCGCGAGCCGGACGATGTGACCTCCTCAACGAGCTCGGCGCTGCCCAGCTTGTCCTCAGTGAACGAGTCGATGTCGGCAATGGGCTTGCAGCCAGTCGACTTGCAGATGAACTCGACCTCGTCGCGCTCAATCTCCTTGACGGCCATAATGCCCAGCTTGGCGAGGAAGTGCAGCGACAGGTCGTTAACGGCGTCGCGCAGAATGGACTTTTGGATCAGCAGCACGTTGCACTTGGCCTTCTTGATCTTCTTGACCATGTTGAGCAGGTAGAGGCGCTCCTCCTTGACGATCTTGTCCATCTGGCGGTAGTCGTTGACGGAGATTGTGTTTTCCATCTGTTTGTTAGATTTGATCACAGTAAACATTAAATAGAGAGACGTACATCAGGCTTGGGGGGAGACAGCTGGAACTGGATCAGGGCGATCCGGGCCTTCTCGATGCGGATGGGGCCACCAGCGTTCTTGAGCACGGGCTGTGTCAGGACGAGGCCGTCGACGAGCTCGCTGTCCTCGATGGTGCCGCCGACCTTCTTGATGACGCGGATGTTCTTCAGGTCGACGTTGTCGGCCGTCTTGAGGTCGATGGTCTTGATCACGGCGTTGACGGCCATGGGGCCCAGCAGGTTGGCGTACTGCGACACAATCTTGGACGACAGCGATGTGTTGGCAGCCTGCAGCAGGGCAGCGGTGTCGGTCAGGGCAACAGGCTGCGCCATGCTGTGCAGAACCTTGACGGAGGCGGCAGCGGCGCGCTGGAAGGCCTCAGAGATGACCGAGGGGTGAATGCCCTTGGCCAGCAGGCGGTCGGCGGCGCCCAGCAGACTGCCGCAGATGACGACGACCGACGTGGTGCCGTCACCGGCCTCGACGTCCTGTGCGTGCGACAGCTGAACCAGCATCTTGGCGGTGGGGTGCAGCACGGCCATGCTCTTGAGCATCGTGCTGCCGTCGTTGGTGATGATGGTGCCGCCGTTGCCGCTGCGGATCATCTTGTCCATGCCGCGGGGCCCGAGCGACGTGCGCACAGCATCGGCGACAGCTGCAAAGTTAGCATATATTCAGCTGTGGTGTATGATATCCTCTTGTCGTCTTGTCTTCATGTCGTCCCCTCGCCGTCCTTCCCCTCCTCCTGAACGCACCTCTTGCGGCGACAATGTTGGCCGACCGCACAGCCATGGGCTTCTCCTTATCCTATAGCAACTGTCAGCACTCCGTCTCATCTTGGTCCGAGTTGGCGACTGTCTGCCGCTTCCTCGGCCATATCGCCATATCGCCACGAATAGGGGCACGTACGCGAAAAGCAGCATTTGATGGGCCGCCGCCCGTTGGTGCCACTGCTGCCATATTGTGTGAATGTGAAGGTAGTTGTGTGGTTTGTTGGTATAGGGTATATCTGTCGGTTCTGGCGAGTGCGACAGAGAAATATCGAGACCGTACAAGCAAACGTGATGGTGTGGTCGTCGATGTGGTTCTGCTGGTGCCTTGAAGCTTTCTTTGGCTGCCCCTGTCTTTCACTATTAAGCTTCACCACACCGTTTGGTGGGGCGCTGTGGAAAGGCACAGAAGAACAGGACCACAGAAAAAAATGCAGAGGGGAAGGGGAAAGCCAAGCTTAGTCATTAGTTTACTTTGTCCCAAACAGGACTAGCGTCACAGCCGCGCAGCTTGGTGGATTGCAGTGGAAGGGGAAGGAGGGAGGCGCCAAAGACCCTCTCTGGGAGGCAGGAGCTCCAAGGCAGCATGGATTACGATTGTGCTGGCAGGCTGGCTGACTACCCATTTTAGCGTCTCCCGTGTTTTGGCGTCACTCGACACTGACAGCGACATCACCAATCACCACATCCACCTGCATACATCGCCTTCATACGTTCCAACACCTTTGACACACTGCTTTTGTCATTTCGTCTTTTTTGGACCGACTTTTCATTGCACAGACTACAACACCGTTCTTTACGCATCTACCGAAGCTCGACACCCACCTTGCTGGCCGCCCTTTGATCCATAACGAGTTAACCACGACAGCGTCGTCACGATGGTGAGTCTGGAGTGACCGGGGGATCTGGCGATCTGAAGCTCGCAGATTAAAGCTTGCCATAGCTTGCTGCAGCTCGAGAATGTCCAGATGCAATGTATAACAGCTTAGCTAACCTCCATAGCCTTCCGCAACCGGCCAGAACTGGGAAAAGTACCAGAAGAAGTTTGACGACGAGGAGGTTGAGGAGAAGAAGATTGCACCCCTGACAGACGAGTAAGCGACTTGCGAACCCCGCCCAACCACCACGACGACTCCAGCTAACAATATAGGGATATCCAGGTCCTCAAGACCTATGGCGCCGCTCCCTATGGCACGGCCCTGAAGAAGCTCGAGCAGCAAATAAAAGAAAAGCAACAGAGTGTCGACGAGAAGATCGGTGTCAAGGAGTCTGACACTGGTCTGGCGCCGCCCCATCTGTGGGACGCCGAAGCTGATCGCCAGCGCATGTCGGAAGAGCAGCCGCTCCAGGTGGCCCGCTGCACGAAGATCATTGCCGACGACAGCGATGACTCCAAGAGCAAATATGTTATCAATGTCAAGCAGATTGCCAAGTTTGTCGTCCAGCTGGGCGAGCGCGTGGCGCCGACAGACATTGAGGAGGGCATGCGCGTCGGTGTCGACCGCACCAAGTACCAGATCATGCTTCCGCTGCCGCCCAAGATCGATGCCAGTGTCACCATGATGACCGTCGAGGAGAAGCCCGACGTCACCTATGGCGATGTCGGTGGCTGCAAGGAGCAGGTGGAGAAGCTGCGCGAGGTTGTCGAGATGCCGCTGCTGTCGCCGGAGCGGTTCGTCGAGCTCGGCATCGACCCGCCCAAGGGCGCCCTGCTGTATGGCCCGCCCGGTACAGGCAAGACGCTGTGCGCGCGTGCCGTGGCCAACCGCACAGACGCGACATTCATCCGTGTCATCGGCAGCGAGCTGGTGCAAAAGTACGTCGGCGAGGGTGCGCGCATGGTGCGCGAGCTGTTTGAGATGGCGCGCACAAAGAAGGCGTGCATTATCTTCTTTGACGAGATTGACGCCATTGGCGGCGCGCGTTTCGACGACGGTGCGGGCGGTGACAACGAGGTGCAGCGCACAATGCTGGAGCTGATCACACAGCTGGACGGCTTCGACGCGCGCGGCAACATCAAGGTCATGTTTGCGACAAACCGGCCGTCGACACTGGACCCCGCCCTGATGCGTCCCGGCCGTATCGACCGCAAGATCGAGTTCGCGTTGCCGGACCTCGAGGGCCGCGCCAACATTCTGCGCATCCACGCCAAGAGCATGTCGGTCGAGCGCGACATCCGGTGGGAGCTGATTTCGCGGCTGTGCCCCAACGCGACGGGTGCGGAGCTGCGCAGTGTGTGCACGGAGGCGGGTATGTTTGCGATCCGGGCGCGGAGAAAGGTTGCGTCGGAGAAGGATTTCCTGAGCGCGGTGGACAAGGTTATCAAGGCGAACCTCAAGTTCAACTCGACAGCATCGTACATGCAGTACAACTAGGGGGTGAATGGTGGCAGTTTACAGGCTATACAGCCGACTGCGAGCGATAGGTTAGCACAGGATTATTACGAGTACACATTGATTTACGTTAATTCATGCTTGCAGCATCTGAGTGAACACTTTGCATTGGTATTAAGATTATCAGTGAGATATAAACGTATGGACATGCAATGAGATAAGAAAGACTATTAACTTGGGATATCTATGAAGAACGAGGCTAGCTAAAGAAGAGTGAAAGAAGAATGCCATAAGACGAATGATAAAGGCGGTGCCACCATGTCCATGCAACCGATGAGAAGATGCCGATGTGAGTCTGACCCATGAGATAAGGAGACCAACAGACAGGCTATGAAAATAAATAACGAGTAACCCGTAAAGTAGAACATAAAAAGAAAGAATAACGCCGGGAGCTGAACAGAAAGGCTGAAAACGCTGAGCACCAGTATTAAAATGAAGCCATATATCATCAGATATATACAAAGACGCGAGAACGACACTGGCAGGGAGCCTAGCATGACATACAGCCGAGACAGACAACCTCGCCATCCTCGCCGCGCTCAACACAGCATCGACTGCACACGATTCGCCGGTGGCCTCGACTCGACGCCGACCACGGCCTTGACTGCTTCTTGGCAAAGTGGCTCAGCATGTGGTTTGTCTCGTCGGTCGGTGTCTGTCCCTCGTAGTCGTCAATGCTGATGCTGTCAGCACTGTTGATGCTGTCGATACCGGCCGTCCACCCGGAACACTCCCGCAGACAGACAAAACACGCCCGCTGGCCGCAGCCTTCGCAGTCGGCCTGTGAGTCGAGGTCACTCTTGCGCCGTGGTTTCCGCTGGCAGACGTGACACGGCAGCATCAGCGGGGATGTGTGTTGTGCTGGTAATGTTGTTGTTGTGGTTGAATTCTCGCAGTTGCTGAGCCGTCGCCGTTTGCTTGCGAGCGGGATGATCTTGCGCGATGCTGTCGGGCACGGTATTGACCTGATTGAGGCCGTGGCTGCTAGTTTCTGGCTGAGCATGTCGTCGTCGAGGAACACCGATACTACATCGTTGTCGACGTGGCTGTAGCTGTGAGTGCTGGCGTCCTCCCAGCGTCGTTTCTTGGTAGAGATGGTGAGGCCATGAGTGCCGGCCCGGCCGCCGTAGCAGGAGGGCTCTTCGGCCACCGACGGCATTGGTGGCTATATAGGCCGTGTAGAGATAGTGATATGAGGCGAGAGAGGGAGAGAGGCGAGAGAGTAGAGGTGTATCGGAGAGGCGGGTGAGATTCACGGCTGTTTGTCGTGTCGAGACGAGGCTGGTCGTTGACGATGCCGATGAGGACGGGCAGATGGAAGAACGAGAGACGAAAGAAACGAGAGAAGGAAGACTCGAAGGACGAAAGAGAGAGACAGGAGACAAGAACGGCGGATGCGTGCCGTTGTCGTGATCGAGATCGAAGACGTGAAAACAAGGTAAATGGTTCGGATGTTGTCAGGGTTCACGTAGGAGGCAAATAGCAATTGGCAAAAGTTGGCTAGTGCTGCAGTGCAAAACAGCAGGCTGGGGAACATGGGTCCTAATGGCACCGCTCTTAGTCAGATTGTTTCGATTATGTAAGTTTTGTTGATGGCCTATCATCGGGGCCGCCTCCCTTTGCTTCGGGGTCGTGCTGTCGTGTTTTAGCGTGTCAAGAGGGTGTGACACGGACGGCTGGGGCTCGCTGGGAAGCGCTGGACACCCTCTTCCGCCGAAGGCTCAGGGGGTTGCCGCCTGTAATTGGCCCACCTGCCTGCACTCCGCCTTTGGTGGTGGGCGTGTTAGTGACCTGTCTTGTTAAGTGCATTTAGTGGGGCATGCACAGTGCCCCGATAGCATCGGCCTTATCGCCCTGGGCTCGCGAGCCTGTAAGGCCGAACGCAGTCAAGGCTATCAGATCAATCGGGCAGGTCCTCTGTACTGATTAATGCCCGGCGCACCTTCCAGGCCTGTCTTTAGCAGGTTGTAGGCCGGATGCGCCTGCCGTATCCACCGAAGCATACAGAAGTGGCCGCCCCAGAAAAGACAAAGGGGTCCACTCGGCCACACAACACGCGCTGATTGGCCATATTGATCACGTGGGACCTGCTTGACAGTGCACCGACAGTGCGCAGATGGCCAGCAACGGCTTCTGCAGCGCAAAGACACCGTATCAAGACTGCTTACTTGTCGTTCCCCGCAATACAAGCCAGTGCTTACACGGTGCACACTGTACTCCCCTCTGTCGGTCGTGCCTTCTGGCTTTCCCTATTACCTTGCTACTGCCCTTTCAGGCGACAGCCGCAAAAACCTCGTCTTTCCTTTTTCACCACGCTATTTCTCCTCTTTTCCTTCTCCTTACAACATCACATCCTCGTCGCCATCGACACTCGTTTGTCGTCACTCAACCCCCAATCAATACCCTCGATATCCAACCCGTCTTTTCGTTTTGCTTTTCAACACTGTTGCATCTGCCTCCGAAGACCTTTTTGCAGTTTCGTCTTCAGCCGCAAGGCATCACATCGGCCCCTGCGCCCACGCCAATCGCCAAACTGACGAGCATCACCACTTATCCGTGTCGTCTACAAATATTTTTATCAAGATATGAGTCGCGCCGGAAAGCTTGCCCCGGAGGTTAACCGGTAAGTAAATGTTGTCTCTACAGAGAATTGCGTCTTGCTGTCGGGCCGACTTGTTGCGTGTCCGCGTGATGCAGTGCCTATTTCGACCTGCATCCATTCGACATCGTGTCACGTCAGCCTGGCGACATCCTTGGCGGCCACCAGTCCACTGGTCTTATGCCGGTTCCAGACTCGTTCTGCTGTCATGGCTGCTACGCTTTCTTATCAGTATATACATCCGTGCAATTGCTAACGTCTTTCTTTAGAGCTTTGTTCGTGAAGAATCTAAGGTACTTTTCATCCATCGACATTGACAGCCATCAAAGGACTGCATCGCTGACTTCCACAATAGCTACAACGTTACTCCCGAGGAGCTCTTTGAGCTCTTTGGCAAGTTCGGCCCTATTCGGTATGCTTTTTCCCAATCCCCAGATGCACCCTTATGTCCGATTCCATCTAACACCTCCTAGCCAAGTGCGTCAGGGCATCGCCAACAACACAAAGGGCACTGCATTTGTCGTCTATGAAGACGTCGTCGACGCAAAACAGGCCTGCGACAAGCTGAACGGCTTCAACTTTCAGAACCGCTACCTGGTCGTCCTATACCATCAGCCCGACAAGATGGTCAAGTCAAAAGAGGACTTTGAGGCCCGCAAGGAGTCATTAGCTCAGCTCAAGAGACAGCACGGCATTGATTGACGATTAGACGGGCCTGTGGACCGCCTGCAGACGACCCCCAGGGCTTCTTCTTCCTCTTCGAAGATGTCCTCGTCTCGCACCACTGCAGGCCCGTCTCCCACTTCCGCCACCGCGCGGCACTCTTCTTCGCTGAAAGACCTGTCGCCGGCCAAGGCCAACGAAAGGCGCTCGCCGGCGAAAGCTGCACCGGCAACGCCCGTGTCGCCTGTGTCACCCGTGTCGCCGTCAGCCGCCGGAAAGCTGACGCCGAAACGCGTCGCTGCGTTCACGCCGCCTCGGGCCACCACGGCCACGAAAAAGACTACCGTCGTCACCTCTGTGGCGACGTCGCCCTCTTCGTCGTCGAGATCGGCTGCATCGGCCGCCTCGCCGCAACACGGCCGCAACCGCAAGTCCAGCCTGGCCGACCAGACGCGCAACGCCATGCCACACTTTGTCCGCAAGTTCCTGCCCCCGGTGCCCGAGTGTGCCTGATTGTGCAGAGTCTCGGACAAGGTCATACGAGAGGGAACACCTAATCAATACCCGACGACGCTCGACTCACACGCCCCCCTCTCGTACTGCGGCAGCCTACATGAGCGCGGCAGCAGCAGACGCCAAACAACAAAGCAACATCTGCCGCTGCTCCGTCTCGCCATCTTCACTCTCGAATGATTTCTGCTTTTGGTTTCACGCTGCGATGCATTTCTTTGCTTTCTGCTTTACGCGATCTACTTACGACAAATCTTCTTTCTATAGTATTGTTTTATTACGTGGGGTGTTCAGTTTCCTTTTCATTTTACCTTCTTTTTCGCTACTTTTCGATACTGCTACAGTTTGCCAACCACTACCCGCGACGGTCATCCTTGCCGTGTTGAGTGTTTAATATCTTGCACGGCGAGTAAAAGACGACAGTGCACTGCACGGAGCCGTCCTCTAGGGACCTCGTGGGTAGCTCAAGAATTTCATGCTTATTTCTCTTTCTGAGCAAATCGTTTCCCCAATGCACACGTGAATCAATAAATCAGCAGCAATGATTCATATCAAATGAACGTAAATGGTATCTTCGTTCTTGTCAAACTCGTACTCCGTACAATGGGCAATATGTACACTAAATAGCGTGCTCTCTTCCTCTTGAGCAGCATGCAACATGGAAATCTTTATACATTATCTTCTCCTTCTCTTTATCATATCCTACACTGTCGTCATCTCATCTTTCATACCGCGGCAGAGCCTCGGCCGTCTCGGCGACACCAACACCATGACCAGCATCGGCCGTCGTCTGAGGGCCGTATGCATAGTCTTCGCCATAGTGATCCTCGTCTGTAGGTGCTGTAGCGCTGTCCACAAGAGGAGCAGTAGGAGCCGAAGCTGTCTTATCAATGGCCGGCACAAGGGCTGCAGGAGGTGCTGATGGGCCTTCACCTGCGTTTTCTGCAAAAGGTGCAGATGATGCCAAAGGTACAGATGGCGCAGACGGTGCCGACGGTACAGAGGGCGCATACGGTGCCGCCGCATATGCAGTGCTCATATACGGAGCAGGCTGCTGCATGTACTGCTCATGCGTGGCATCCTCTTCTTCCAGCACCGGCGCCGATGCTGCAAAAGTAGAAGCACCAGGTACACGCGCAGATCGGCTGCTGCCAGCGCTGCCACTGGCACCACTGCCACTTCCACTGCCACCGGAACGACCACTACGCCTGCGGCTTGAACCAGCAGTCGGGTCTTGGTAGTCCTCAGGAAATTCAGGCGGTGCACTGGCCTCAGCAAGCAGTCGTCTGCGCTCGAGCTCCTGCTTGTCTTCTGTTGCCGGTATCGGTGCATGCGCTGTTGATTGCGACGAGGCAAAGTCTGGAGGGGCAGAAGGCCCGCCAAAGTCGTCCGCTGACGGCGCAAAAGCGACCTCGTCAAGCGAAGGCGCCGAGGGCGCACTCGGCCCGTGGTTGTGGGTGCCGGCAGCATTTCCACTTGAGCTCTCGCCATTTGGCGGGGCGGACGGGCTATATGACGCAAGGCCTGGTTGGCCGGGCTGGCTGGGTAGAAGACGCTGTTCGGCGCGGCGGATACGCTCCTTTTCAGAGAGGTTCGTATCGCGCTCGGCCGCAAGCATGGCATCTGTGGGTGCGTATTGCGGTGCTTGTGCCGACGGTGGGGGCAGTGCACCAGTGTATGGCGACCGAGAAGAACCGCTGCCGCCCACACCGGCACCCGACTCATCGTAGTAATTGTTGTAGCTGCCCTGGTGGTAGGGGTTTGGCGGGTCTTGATTGTGGTGGTAAGCATAGCCGTTGGTACCGGACGGCCCTGCCGCATCGCCGCTGGCTGAGGCCACTGCACCACCATTGGTGGGATAGCCTGGGTATGGCGGCTGCTGCGAGGCAAGGTGGTGGTCTTTGCGGTCCTCTGGGTACCAGTCGGGTGGCTGTGTGGACGGGTACGGGTTGGGAGGCTGCTGCTGCTTTTGCTGTTGAATCTCGGACAGGACCGGCAGGTCGGATGCCGTGGCAGATGTATTGACACGACCGCGCTGTCTGCTGGTGTCTGTTGTACCGACGACGACCTCGAACGGCACACAGATGACGCCTTTTTGCCGGCGCAGCGGCGCCGTGTCGATCATGTGGCTGCCGCTGCCCCAGAGAGTCGACGAGGCTGAAATGATTGGCTTTCCATCATAAGGGTTGCCGGTGACAACGTTCGACCCGGGAGTGCCGGCGCCCGACTGCAGAAGGCTGGCAAGCTTGCCGCCCAGGTCCACAATGACCTCAAGGTGGTACTTGAAGCTGATCATTTCGCCGGGGACACCCTTGATGGTGGCAAATGCGTCTTCGGGGACGCGCACCGATGCCGTGACGCTGGACTGCAGTGTGTGCGGGTCGATTATCAGTGGACTGAACGACTGCGACAGGTCTTTGCGGAAGACGCTGCAGGTGCCGGCAGACATGAGCGACAGGCCGCCGAGGCCCGTCTTGGATTTGGGCAGGTAGTGCTCGTGCTTGCCTTTGGACTTTTTGTCACCTTTGCCATTGCTGCCGTTGCGGCTGCCGTCGCTGACCTCCTTGCCCTTGCCGTTCTTCTTCATCTCCTTGGCACGCTCTTTCAGCTGCTTCTCGCGCTCCTTTTCTTCCTTGGCCTTTTGCTTCTTGGTCTTCTTGGAAGACGTCTGGTCATCAGGCGTGGTGTCTGCGCCGTTGGGGCTCTGCTGCTCGTCCTCCTCCGCAATGCTAGTGTTGGAAGACGGGAACATGAGCTCTGGCGGCGCCGAATCGATGCGGCCCTGGCGGTAGAGAGTGACGACGACACCGTGCAAGCTCTTTATGCGCTTGACGTGCTGGACGGAGATCTTGACGTTCACAACCTCGCCGGCAAGACAGCCGCCCTTGAGCAGTTCCACGGTTGTCGTAATTGTGCGGTCGTCAGACATGGCGCTAATGGTAGCCGTCGATACGGAGCTGGCGGGGTGTAGGCCTTGTGATCTGGCTCCAGGGTTTGTGATGGTAGATGAGGTGTTTGCTGCCGAGTTTCCGGCTATGCTTGCGGCAGTTTGCGACCCGGCCGGGCTCGTTATGCGAATGATACCGCCGCCGAGGCCGCCTGATCCTGAACCGGACCCTAAGCCGGAACCGGATCCCGATCCGATTCCTGAGCCCGATCCCGATCCCGATCCAGACCCATGTGCTGCTAATGCAGCAGCTGCTGGTCCTACGCCACCGCTTCCGCTGCGGTTGGCACTGCTGCTGCTGGCACCGGTCTCGACGCTGCCCTCGCTGCGAATGTCTGTTGGCGCCGGACTCCGTGGGTGGCGTGCGGCATACTGGTCGATCTCGTCGGGCTGTATTGGCTCATGTGCACTATCTCGTGCTGATCCACGTTCTGAGAATGTGCCGTCATGCGGCTCGCTGCTGCCGCCACCTGAGGCAAAGGAGATAGTGGACATTGCGCCGGCCATGGGCTCGGCGGCTGTAGGGGTGTTTGAGGCCGAGTTGGCGGGTAGTGTGTTGGTGTTGAGGGGCTGAGGTTGCTGGACGACGACCATTTTGCGCTTCTTTGACCGTTTTGATATCGGCTCGAGCGATATTGTGCGCGGCCTGGGTTTTGAGACTGTGCCGATATCGACAGGGTCTACGAGGTAGATCTTGCGGTCGCAAGACTGCACTGGTGCGACGGTCGTCGGCCGGGTAAGGGTGGCAGTGATAATGTAGCAGATGGAGCCACGTTCAAACTGCAGTCTTAGTAGCTGTACCATAAAACATACCCATAAAATAACTTACATCAATACTGCTGGGGAGACCTTCAGAGGGGAAGAGGAGGTCGAATTCAAACTCGTAGTTGCCCGGCGTCAAAAGGCCATTGCCGCTCAGCACAATCTCGTCGCGGAAGAGGAGGGCGTGACCGTTGCCGATGTACGAGGAGGAAGAGGAGGAGCCGTAGCGTTTGCCGCCGAGCAGACGCGAGGATGTGGAGGAGGAGTCGCCGGCCGTGTCCGGAGGCAGAGAGGCTGTGGCCGCAGCACTGGGGTCCTTGAAGACGCGCACAAGGCCTCGTAATGACACGGTCAGATGTGTAATGCGCATGGGCTTGACGACGACGAGCACAATGGCTCCGAGGACGTGGTCGCCGGCATTGTACTTGCGGTGCGGCGCGGCCGGGCGGATGTAGAAGTCGGCGAAGCTGAGGGTAGGCGCGCGGAAGGGCAGGGAGAAGCGCGAGAAGAAGGAGCGTCGGCGCGTCGGGGCTGTGGAGGAGGCGGGCGACGGCTGGAGCGGCTTTGTAGAGGAGGAGGGCGAGCGGGCGATGGTGCTGGAGCTGGGCGAGTGGTCGCGACTGGAGGGGGAGGGCTGGCCTGCGTTTGAGGAGGCTGGCCGGGCACTTCTAGCTTCCGAGTCTCGCGACTCTCGCGACATTTGTGAGATCTGCGAGACCTGCGAGATCTGTCGCGAAATCTGTTTCGGGCCGTGTGATGCCGAACGCGTCGCCGGGGCCGGAGCCGGAGCCGCGTCCGAGGCCCATGAAATGCCTGGCGCTGCTACTGCCGCTGCCGGCGCACTCCCTGCCCCTACCCCTGTCGCCGCCGCAGCTACGGCATCGGTGCCGGCACGAGTCGAGACAGTCGAGTCGACAGACGAAGCGGGAGCCGTCGTCGTCGTCGTTTGCCGTGACGGAGAGCCGGAGTCGCCCATGGGTTGAGGCGCAGGTAGCTGCGAGTGGTGTTGGTGTCTCCGGGTGGGAGGGGACTGTCTCGTCTCGTCCCCTTGGTCGTCGTGCCACTGGAGTCTGTCGATCTGTTCTGCTGTCGATGTTGTCGTCGTCTATGTGTATGCCGTCGTGTTCGCTGGTCTAGATGTCTCTTCTAGTAGATGCTAATGATGCCAATGATCTGACCGGATTGATCTGGCAGCTGATGTGATCTCGGGATCGTCTGTCGTCTATCGTCTACCCAGATGTTTGTGTTTGCAATTGCTACAGCCGGGCGTCGTCGTGGTGTGGGATTGCCAAGGGCCGCAGAGAAACAGAACAGCGGCAGCGCCGAGTACAAGGACAGGACAGTGGTGGTTTTTGTTCAGAGTGCTGCAGTGCAGAGTGCTGGGGCCTGGGCTGGGGACGGATTGGGGAAGGGGGGCGCAGATAACGCGCAACACGCAACACTGTCAGACTGTGTCGGGCACCACCAGAAGAGGGAAGGAGCGAAGGGTTACCCAGTAATACTCTACAGTGCTAGTACTAGGGTACATGCGTGGTGGGGAAGGAAGGGGCCAGGGGCGTGTCGCTACTGTCTAGCGTTATGTGTTGAGACGGAGGGGAGTCGAGGCAGGAGCGTTGCGCGCTGTACTCTGTAATAGAAGCTGGAGCTGGGCCTGGAGAGAGCTGGAGAGAGCTGGAGAGGCGCCTTGGCTGGCCTGAGCGGGCTAGACTGGAGTCGCACCTTCCGTTCCCCAGGATAAACAGTGGCTATTTAGGGAGGCGCGATGGATTGCCAATACGGGAGATTCTCAATGCTCCTTCTCTTTACGTTTTTTCTGCAATCTTCTGCAAGGAAAGTACGATGCACGACTGGCACTCCTGCAAATACTACAAAAGGAAATTCGGGTGCGAGCAAATAGCAAAAGGGGAAGAGTAAAAACGAAGCAAATTAACAGCTTGAATACGGCAAGCGCGATGGACGACCGTCCTGTTTAGGGAAGGGTGCGCTCTGGCCTGGAGTGCCTCGAGTGCTTTTGCTATTTGCGCCCGCGCCAGTTGGAACACCAAAAAGACCGCCGAAACCCCACAGACGCCCCGTTGAGCACTGCAAGCTGCACGGCGAGTGAGAATGAGACTCCAGAAAGTGGAAAGAGAGTGTGAGCACAAACAGCACATGCGGGCTAATTGAAGCAGTGCTACGGGGTCGGATGTAGAGAAAGGAAGGAGCAAAGTGATAGCATCCAGTGTCTGGAAGGTGCATCTGATCGCGCCTTCCTCAATCACTAATAACTATTAATAACCCCAAATTATCGCCGGCGTGCATCGGACTTGCTTATCTAATAAGTTAATTTCAACCTCATGAGATCCGGCACTTTTCAGGAACAGAGCAGCTACAAGTTCAGTGTTTTGTTGTTTGGTGTTTCTATTTGTGTTTGTGGTCTGTGACGGTGATGCCTGCTGCAACAGATGCCTCTTGCATCCTTTGGGACGCGTCTGCCACCCATGCGGCGGCCGTGGATTGGCTGCATCGAGGTGATGACGACGGGCTGTGTCGAGGCTTGGGGTTCTATGAATTGCAAAGGGTACAGAATATATGGCCGCCTGTGCGTCAAGGTACGCATCTTGGCGCCGAGGTGTTCATGCCACCGTTGTGGTCTCGGCAAGCTACTTCGTACCCGTCAGTCGGCCCCGGGCGGCAGATCCGGCTGTCGACAAGAGACGCAGTTTGACGATGTGCAATACCAAGAGCTGGAGTCATACATACAAGTGCCGTTGGCCAATGCATGCGTGCAGTACAGTGTGTGCAGCATGTGCAAGTCTGGGCTGGCAACGGCAGCCGGCGCGATAGTGGTTGTGAGATGTCACAGCTTGGCGAAGACGAGCGAACTGTTGGGATGATCTAGAGCTGAAGAGCAGGGATCGGCGAGATGTACTCTGTAGTTTGAAAGACAATGATGTACCGGCTGTATTAGTATTGATTGACTAGTACTCTGTAGAAAGAGAATAAGAACACGAGTTAAGGGGTATCGGACTGGCTGTCTTGTATTTTGTTTTCTTTGAACTTGCTTGATTTTGTTTGATTTTCTCGTCTTCAATTTTGGATATATCTTTCTTATATCAACTGTACCTACCTCATTACGAGGCCGGCAGTCTTTATTTAATGCTGATCAACGGCGACGGTGAGATTACTTCATAGTTGTGTGAAAGAACCAACGGTCAACAGACAAGTGCAACGGCCACAGAAGTACTGATTGAAGAGGATACAAAGTACAAGGATACCGATGCTCTGACCTCTCTATCGTAGGCTTGGCTTGGCCAAAGGGTCTTGGCAAAAGTGTTGTTTGATGTCCGTCTCACATTGTCGCATGAGGTAGACTCGGTCGAAGTAGAGTTCAAGCAAAGAAAAGAAAATGGAAGAGAATGATATCGGTGGTGGTAGAAAGACAAGACAAGACAGACAAAGGAAACAACAGATCTCACACGACACAGGATGAAGAGAATCAAAATCTACCAACTTAATGGCCACCAAGATAACGCCTCCCCAATCACAGGCAAAAGCACTGGCCTGTCGGGGAGTTGATGGACACTGACGGGGAGCCATCGGAAGAAGAATCAGCCCGGCAGCAAAGCGTCGCTCAGTCTCTCCATTCTCTATTCTCCATCTGCATGCAGAGTTGCAGCACTGCAAGCCAAGCTTTATTAGTTCCGGCGTCTGATATTGCCATTCTCAAGATGAGCTTGTTTTGTCCACGTGCCCTTTTGTTGTTTGCTGTCCAGGATGCGCTGTGCTGTGAGGTTCGGTCTCGTCTGAATCTTTGGCTCTGCTCCCCATCTTCTTTTGCATCTACTGATACTTCTACTTCCATCTCCCCGTCGGCTTGGCTGGCTTGGCTCTGATGCTTAGCATGTGCTTGGCGATATGCCAAATACCGATCGTGTCCTCTCGTTCTTGGATTTCGCTTCTTTTTGTTTCTTTTTACACTGCAGATTCAAGACATGCCTGTTTTGTTTTTAGCTTTAATTTCTAATTTTTAGTTTGACAGCTTGCGGTACAAGGTAGATGTTTTCAGCTCATAGTGGTTTGCACCTTGGCAACATTGTTTGCAGTTTCGGAAACGAAAAGAGAATCCAAGAGGATATATTAGAGTAGACACTAAAAAGGCCAAGAAGCCAACGATGAGCCGCTGTGGCTGGGATATGATGGAAAAAGGAAGCCAGAAACAAAGAGAAACAGAAAAACTAAAGAAGACATATATAAAAAACGCCGTGTACCGTGGACATCAAACCGGATGCAGCTTTTTGGCATGTGCAATGCAAACTCCAAAGACATGATAGTAAACAACAGAAACGCCAACCTTATGCAGTCGTGAGTGAACAAAAATAAGAACAGTAGGAAAACAGTAGAAAACAGAAAACAGTAGAAAACAGAAAACAGTAGAAATAAGAGATCAGTCGAGAGCCTCGCCGCTGAGGATGCTCCGCAGAATACCCTCACCGGGTCCTGCGAGCGCATCCTCGAGCTCCTTGTCGCCGACGCAGCTGGCAATCCGCTTCTCGTCTCCGGCGACGCCTGTAATGCTGGCACCGCCGCATGCTCCGCCAATGGCACCGCCAGGGCGACGGCCACGGCGGCCGCTGCCCGGCGCAGACTGCAGCACGGCAAACGAGCCCGTGCGGCCGTCGACCGCCGTCACTAGCGACAGCGTCTCGAGACTGCCGACGACCTCGCGGAACTCGGAGCTCGACAGCGGGTGCAGGATGGCGTCGCGCTTGCACATCTGGCTGTATGTGTCAAAGAGCTTCTTGATGGTCGGTGCCGACGTCGCGCCGTTGGCAGCAGCAGAAGACGACGGCGTACGCGGAACCTTGACGAGCTTCTTAACGCCGTTGGGCGACACCATGGCCGACAGCGACGAAGCCGCCTGAGCGGCCGCGTGCGTCTCGCGGTTCCACTTCTCAAACGCCATGAGCGCACACAGTGCCGCCTTTTGCTGCAGGTTGAGGCCCTTCAGGCGCTGCTGCGTGCCGTTGCCAAACGCGGCCGACGTCACCTTGTTCAGGTGGCCAATCGACACACGCGGCGCCGACTCGACCGTAAGGTTCTGCGTCGCCCACGACGCCCATGTCGACCGCTTCGGCATCATGATGCTGGCCTGCGTCGGCGTCGACGGTGATGACGCGAGGTTGTTATTCTCGCCCAGCGGCTGCTTTCTCGACGGCGTAGACGGCGACTCCATGATCGAGCTGACCTGCGCGTTGCGCATGCTGTTGAGGTACTTTTCGCGTGCCTCGGCCTCAACGACGTCGAGCGCGCGTCTCAGAATTTCAAACGCTTTGCGCAGGTCGCCCGTCTGGCTGGCCACCTTGCGCGAGCACAGCTCAATGGCGGCCGGGTGGAAGAAGGGAAGGAAGTTGGCGGGTGTAGTAGAGGCGGGAGTAGCAGGAAGCGTGCTCTTGAGGCGCGTCGTGATTATGTTCTTGATCTGGGGTGCCGTGTACGGCAGGAATGGGAGCAGCTCAGGCTGCAGGTTGCGTGACTTGAGGCGGGGAAGGAACCGGTCAGTCAGGTCCAGCGCGTTGGCAATGCCGACCAGCACAAGGCGCGACGTCTTCATCATCGACCACTCAATCACCCGGTACAGGCTCTCGAGGTCAAGGGTCAGAATGTGGTCAATCTCGTCGAGCACCACGAGGTAAGTGATGGGATCAGCTGTTGTCTTTGCGGTCTTGCTGGCCTTCGGCAGCAGCAGCGTCTGCAGAGCATCGACGGCGTTGGCCTCGGGCATGTCGGCAGCCGCGTCCTCAACAAGCATCCGCAGAAGCGTGCTGTACAGGTCGTTGGACGAGCGGATGCTCATGCAGTTGATGTAGGCCTTGCGCACAGAGCCAGCCAGGTCCGTCGACACCTCCTCTGTGATCTCGTTGACCATGGCGCTCTTGCCGGTGCCAGGCGGGCCGCTGACGTAGAGGCAGCCGCAGTCTGTCTTGGTCTCGGGCGATGTGCAGTTGTCGCGGAGGAACGACTGCAGCCGTGTCCGCTCAGCCTCGCGGCCGACCAGGGAGCCGGCAGCGGCGCCAGAGCTGCGCGAGAAGAGCTGCCGCGCAATGTGGTAGACAGTCTGAACGCCGGATGGAGTGCGTGGTGTCATGGGCACGTCGTTGCCGTCGCCGAGAGCCATGGCGCTGGGGCCGTGTGGTGTTCCTCGCCGTGAGATGCGGCCAACGGACATGACGCGGTGGCGGGGTGTGGAAGGTGTGACGGGCGTGGCCGGTGTCGACACGCTGCGGCTGGCACTGGCGCTGACGTTGACGAGGCCATCGCGAAACCGGGGTGTTGATGGTGTGAGGGGGACGACAGACTTTGCGGGTGATGCCTTGACGGGCGATGTGAGGGGGCCGCTGATGCTGGCTTTGCGCGGCTTGATGTGGTCGGCCGAGATGTCTGCGGCGAGAGCATCTTCAAAAGAAACGGACTGCGGGTCTTGGTTCTCGTCATTAACGACAAATGTGCGGCCGGTCTGCCGAGTACGCTTCAAGGGGAGGCTTGCGGTTTCTATATTGTTAGCTGGCTTGAGACCGAGATGAAGTTCAAGATATCTTTGCAAGTGAAGTCATACCTTCCACATCGGAAGCTCTGCTCCGCTTGCCGAGCATAGAGACCGTCATGATGAAATGGGAAAGAGCGTCGTTGATGTCGATCGATGAAGAAGGTGCGATGCTGCGTTGTCGAGGAAGCGAAGAGGCAACGAAGAGGCAACGGCGACTGAAGCAAATCTAGATGAAGTAGAGATTGCAGTGGAAAGAGCGAGGGGAGTTGATGATGAAAGTGGAAAGTAGAAAGAGTGACTGGGAAGCGTGACAATGGGAAAGAGCGAACGTCAATGTAAAGACTAAAGGGAGAAGGAGTCGTCGAAAAGGCACGCTATGCTGCAAAGGGAGGTCAAAATTTAATGAGGACCAAGCGAGCGGAACCACTTTACGCGATGCAGTCGCGCTCCCGGCGGACGCGTCTCGTCACGGTCGAACGCGTTTCAAGGGCGTGGCGCGCACAAGCCACAGCGGGTTTCTGGTGGCGTTTTAAATGCAACCGTGAAGCTGACATAATCATCCCCACTAATGCTAGTGCGGTCGAGTGCGGTCGACTCCGACGCACTAACAGGCCATCTCTTTCAACTACAGTGCTTCCCCGCCTAAACCTTAACCAAAGCGTCGTCTATCAGCCGCCAATCGACAAAGGCCAAGGTGAGGCGATAGCAGAAGTGCAACGGCTACGAGCGGTGGACAATGGAGGTGGCAGTGTCGGACGGTCCGCCTGGGGAGCAATTGGGTGATGGTTGACTATTTGGGCTGTAGTACTCGGTGGCCAAGATGAGTCGTGGCATCTCGATGTCAACCTCGTCGTCTTTCGTTTCCTTTTTTTCTTTTAATCTTTTTTATCATCCTATTCTGTTGATTCTCCCTTGTTTTTCAATAAATTATGTCTGTTGATGATCATATTGATCACTAATGTGCTGATGCTGTTGTGCAACGGCCACATCTGACCTATCTCGAATCTCGAATCTCAAAATCACAAGACATCAGATGATCTCTCCGTCATTGACTATTATCGGCAAGCCATTGATTCTCACTGGCTAATCAAGGCTGAAGTCGCCAATATGGCTGACAGCAATTCCTATAATGCATCTGTCGAGGTGTTTCGAGAACAAGAATATCCCATGCTCAAAGGTAGGATCGAATCTTTACTCATAACATCATCATATCTAACAACCAGACAATGTCTACCTGGATCATGCAGGAACAACACTATACAGCAAGTCGCTGGTCGACAGCTTCACAGCCTCAATGATGACCAATCTGCTTGGGAATCCACACTCAGCATCGGCCTCGTCACAAGCTGCGTCTCAGATGATCGAAGATGTCCGCCTGCAGACACTCCAGTTCTTTGGCGCAGACCCAAACGAGTTTGACCTTGTCTTTGTGGCCAATGCGACAGCAGGGATTAAGCTCGTCGTCGAGGCGTTTAGAGCATTACCAGAAGGGTTCAACTATATCTACCATCAGGCATGCCATACAAGCTTGGTAGGCGTCCGTGAGGAGGCACGTGAAGGTACATGCCTGCCGTCAGAAGGCATTGAGCAATGGATCTCTGGCCAGAATGTTCCTTCATTATCAGGACAGTGTGCAAACACGTTGTTCGCGTATCCAGCCCAGTCAAACATGGATGGCCGGCGTTTCCCACTGTTATGGGCTGGTAGCTTGCGGACAACCGACACTGAAAACCCTACATGGACTCTTTTGGATGCTGCTGCCTATGCTGCTACATCACCCCTCGACCTGAGCGACCCCTCGTGTGCTCCTGATTTCACAGTCGTCAGCTTCTACAAGATCTTTGGCTTCCCCGACCTCGGTGGCCTCATCGTGCGACGGCAGGCTGAGCCCGTATTCGACAGAAGGCGATACTTTGGCGGCGGCACAGTCGACATGGTTGTGTGCTCGCCGCGGGAGCAATGGCATGCATCAAAAACACAGTCACTACACGACCGCTTAGAAGACGGCACCCTACCGGTACACAGTATCTCTGCACTCGGAAAGGCCCTGCAGACACATACATCACTCTTTGGGTCGATGCGCCGGGTGTCGTCGCATTGTGCATTCCTGGCAGACCGGCTCTATTCATCACTTGCTGCGCTGCATCATTATAATGGCTCTCCTGTCTGTCGGATATACTCGCCGCCGCGCGAGACACAGGTACATGGACCGGTCATTGCCTTTAATCTACAGAACGCACAGGGCGCCTGGGTCAGCCTCACCGAGTTTGACAAGCTCGCCGCGCTCAAAAAGTTTCATGTCAGAACGGGCAGTGTCTGCAATCCCGGCGGTGTTGCAGCTGCCCTCCAGCTTGAACCGTGGGAAATGCGGGACAATTTCTCACATGGTCTTCGGTGTGGATCAGAGTCCGAGAATGACGATGTCGTCTCGGGAAAACCTACCGGCATTATCCGTGTTAGCTTGGCTGCCATGAGCACCATCTCTGATGTCGACAGATTTATCGCCTTTGTCGACGAGTTTTATAGAGAGGCAGCCCCTTTTCCCAGCATATCTAATAACAACACCATCAAAGGCAGCAACAGCAACCTATATGTATCGAGCATCAGCGTCTACCCGATAAAGAGCTGCGGTGCGTTCGACATCCCCCCCAACACACGATGGGAGGTCCGGCCCGAAGGCCTAGCATGGGACCGCGAGTGGTGCCTTGTACACCGGGGCACACGACGGGCCCTGAGCCAGAAACAATATCCACAAATGGTTCTTCTACGTCCTGTCCTTGATTTTGAAAAGGGAATTCTTCGCGTTACATATGCAGGCAAGCCCGGCGATGTCAGCGTGCCGCTGTCTCACAATCCAGCCATGTTTCTGGGGTCGTCCACTACAGCAGTGGCAACAACGACGACACCCCCACGGTCACGAGAATCCCGGGTTTGCGGCGAGGAGATTGCGGCGCAAGTATACACGTGCAGTGCGATCAACGATTTCTTCTCCGACGTCCTCGGCGTGCCCTGTCTGCTGGCGCGGTTTCCACCGGGCGGCCAGGGCAAAAGCATGCGGCACGCCAAGGCCCATTTGCAAAAGCACCAGGCTCTCTATGCAGGAATCCCGAGTCCTCCATCGCCACCAGACTCTGACTCGGAGCGGTCAGTATCAAGCACAGACGCCGGCATTGAAGGAAAGCAGAGGCGCATTCTCCTCTCCAACGAGAGTCCCATCCTGGCCATCAACGCCGCCAGCCTGCGCGCTTTGAACGAGCATGTCCGGCAGCTCAGCAGTGCAACTTCTGTATCTGAAATTTCCGCCTCGGTCTTCCGAGCCAACGTCGTCCTCGACAGCCGCGACGGCCACAGCACGCCCTACGCCGAGGACGACTGGTCTCGGCTGCGTATTGGCAACCAGTCGTTCAAGATGATGGGGTCGTGCCGGCGTTGCCACATGGTGTGCATCAACCAGGAGACGGGAGCCAAGAGTGAGGAGCCGTTTGTCACACTGACCAAGACGCGGCGGTTCGACGGCAAGGTCTTTTTTGGCACACACATGGGGCTCGAGGAGAGCAGCGCCAAAGCGGCCACGCGTGAGACGCAGTTCCCGACGATAGCCATTGGCGATGCAGTGACTACTGAGTAGATAGCAATAGAAAGTATGGCATGTATTAAATATTTGTTAATACTCAAATACCTGAATGTTTTTGTGTTCGTGAAAGGTTATAAATGTTCCAAAATTCATGTATTAAATTTTTCTTCTTCTTATTTTATGAAACAATTGATTCGCGAACAGATTAAATCGTAGAAATACAGAAGAAAGGAGAAAGAAAGGGAAAATAGCAAAACAGAATAGAATATCATTAAAAATCTAAAGCTATCTAAATTCTAATTATTCTGTTCAGCGTCGATAGTATCGACACTTTCAATTCCGCTATTCACACTATAACCCATCTAGCTTCTTCTACGTCATCCCATCACATGAGATGCGAAATGATGAGAAATCATTGTAACACGGTCGCTCTTTCCTCGTCTGACACCAATTTGCCCTCTAAATAATGCACGTGTAAATCGCGATTCAATCAAATCTTTCTCTTTAGAGAACAAGTTGCTCTTTCCTTCCTTTCGATCATGCCAACGCGTCTACTTTTCAGCTCCTGCCGGTGTAAGTTTCTCCCCGCAAAAATAGGAAAGAGCGATCCACTGTCGCCTGCTCTCTGAGACTGACGTAGCTCAACGTCAGTCGCTCCGACTCGCCCCCTACTCTCGTTCGCCAATCCCAACGGCTTCATGTTTGGTGTAATCTTTTTGCATGCCAGTCACTCAATGCACACAACCCATCGCACACACATCACAGCATCAACATGGACGCCGTCACGTTGGCTGACTACCAGCGCGGCGCACTGCGAGCCAACTTTCGGGCAGCCGTCGCCCGCGGAGACGCCCGGCCGCTGCTGTTCCCGGCCTGTGCCGTCCCTTCGTTTGTTCTACCAGCAGTCTTTATTGCCGTCGCTGGACGGTATACCTCGCTGAAACCGCTGCGGTACCCCCTGGCCGTCGCCATTGCCACATACAATCTCAATCTGTTCCGCACCACTGGAGCGCCCATCACAGCAAGCATCAACCTGGCCTCTGCCTACGGTGCCGGTCTCGCGTGGGGATGGGGAACGCTGTGGGCATTCACTGTGCTGGTCTGGATGGATCCGTGGAACGGTGAGCGCGTCCAGAGAAGACTGCGGGCAGAGACCAGTCCGCCTGCTGAAGTGGTCTGGAATGAGGCCGACATCATCGACGAAGATGTTGCCCGGTGCTTGCGTGCCGGACAGGAGTACTACTGGCAGTCGTTCCCGGTAGACGGCTCGTTCTGGGCTCGCCTTGGGTGGTCCTGGGATCTTTGTCTCGCCTGGCGTGGAGTCGGCTGGAGCTGGTCCAAGTCGCCCATCCCGCTCTTTACACCGCCTGTGAAGCCTCACACGGAAGAGCTTGTCAAGCTATCTTCCAATCCCGAGGTCACATACCAGGGCTACCGCCGTCACCGCACACGGGCAGCGTTCTTTCGCAACCGGCTGTCTGTATTTGCTACCGCGTACATGGTTCTCGATGTATGTGGTGTTCTGATGACCCATGATCCGCATTTTGTCCTCGGTCCGCCGCCCAGACATATCAGAGGAGTCATGTCCTGGTCGGAGCAGATCAGCTCGTACCCGGGCGGCATCCTGCCTCCGCCGGCAGCGCTGTTTGCTATCCCTCCGTATCTGCAGAATCTATACACGTACCACCCCGTGCTTCACTCCTTGATCCGCAGCTTTCTCGGCCTTTCCGGAGTGCTGGCCGCGCTTCACATGTTTCTGTCATTTGATCAGATTGTGCGGGTGTACTTTGGCCCAAAGATATTTTCTACATCCAACACGTCGTCTTTTGCCACGGCCACGCAGCTGTGGAACTACCCGACAGTGTTTGGAAGCATCTCAATGATGCTAGACCATGGAATGAATGGTTTCTGGAGTGGCTGGTGGCATCAAACCTTCCGCATGGCCTTTGTCGAGCCGACGTCCTGGTTGGTTGACCACGGTTTCCTGCCCGCACCACAGCCAAAGGCCAAGAAAGACAAGAACTGCGAGAATGGCAACCAGGATGGCAAAGATACACAGACAGAAGACAGGACGCGAATGTATATGCCGCAAGCCACCCGTTTTGTCGGTCTTGTCATAGCATTCACCCAGTCTGCGCTGTTGCATGCAGCCGGCAGCGCTACTAGCCTGCCGTCACATACATACTGGCACATGCCCCTGCTGTTCTTTCTTCTGGCCGGTGTTGGTGTCATTATACAAACCGCATTTCAGATGCTGATTCTGAAGAAAGCGCCGCGCTCTGTTAGCCGTGCTGCCAATGTGATGTTCGCCCTCGGTTGGCTACATGCTACACAGTGGCTTTTCATTGACGATCTTGCACGGGGAGGCGTCTGGCTCTTTGAGCCTGTGCCGTTCTCTTTTGTCCGTCTATTTTCCGGACTCATCACTCAGGGCAGCAGTGTCATTATCAGCCCGGACGGCAGTAGCAGGGCCGGCCATGCTGCGTGGCGCTGGTACCGTGACGACTTTCCCTTCTGGCACACTGGTGGGACTTGGTACGAGACTGGTCTGGCTGTCTAAGCATCTCTGTCGTTCATGGCAGTTTTCATTTGCGCATGCGTGCTTGACTTGCATCTTTAGCCGGCGATTTGCGTTCTGTTTGTTTCTGTTTCCGATTTATTGTTATTTATGTTTACGAGCGAGTGCTACACTGTTTTCTTATCGTACAGCGCGGTTTACACATCATCTTGCAGGCGTCATCGGCAGTTATTCAATGGGACTAAAAAAGCATGTTGATGGGTATAAACAGAACTAGACAAAAAGCACGAAACGAATACACAGAAATTAGAGTTAAACCAGACATCAGTTCAGCGTCTTGGGGAGACTCAGGTGGTGGTTCTGCTTGAGAGCCTGCGTTTCCATCTTGATCCACGCGAGCACCTCTTTGTACGCCGTCTGTTTCCTGCTCAGCACCTGCTTGAACGCATGGAGCAGAATACTGACTCGGTGTTAGTAATCATACAGTCAAACTAGCAAAGAGAACTCACAGTTTGAGATGAACCTGCGAAATGGTAAATTTGTAGTCCGGCCCGCGCGACTCGTTCGGGCTCGACAGCACCGCAAACGCCAGCACCGCCAGCTCGTCGATCGTGCTGATGGTCAGCCGCGTGCCGGGCCGCTGGCCGCGCGGCATGCAGCGCGCATACGCCCACATCCTGCTGGCGGTCTCGGCGAGGGCGCTGTGCAGGTTGTGCAGTGCTGTGCGGCGCGAATTGAAGGACATGTCGTAGAGCATCGTGCTTGCCTGGAGTTTAAAGTACACTGGTTGTTAGAGATGTCGCGAGAACAGATTCACAGATTCACAAATTCAAAGCACTTACAAAGCGTCTTCCGCTTGAACTTGTCGCCGGGGGCGCTGGTGCGCTCGACCGTGAGGGAGTCAAAGACGACTATTGAGTTAGCATCGTAACTAAAATATATAGAAGTGAAATATATTGAGAGAAAACTGACCATGCTTCTTGGTCTCGCGGTCCTTGGTAAGATTCAGGTTGGAGGTGTTGATGTAGAGGCCGCAGTAGGGAAACGGCGAGCCGGGCGGGTGGTGTGGCACCTGCAGACCGTCGACGACGAGGTTAAAGTTGACGAGACTCTTGGTCGGATTGACCTGGATGCCGTACGCGGGATGGCCGCGGTGCATTGTCTCGACGAAGCGTGCTGCCTTGCTGCGGTCGGTCGTAATGAGCAGGAAATCGTCAATCAGCCGGAGCAGCAGGCAGTCCTCGGAGTCGTTCAAAAACGTCAGCTGCGTCTTCTCCATGTCGGCATAAAAGTAGCTGCACAGCAACGACGACAGCACAGAGCCCTGCGGAATGCCCTCCTTTTGCCGGTAGTACTTCTTGCCGATCCGAACAATGTGCTGCTTGACGTGGTGCGCTGCGAGGCCGACAAGATCGGCACTATTGCGCATGCTCCGAAAGGCCGTCTCTGTGAACACTGTATTCTTTTTGGACGGCGCGTGTGCAGACTCGACGGCTTCGTGGAACGTTGCCGTGTCGGACGCGGGCTTGGCAATGGACCGCCACTTGCGGCCGGGGATGCCCGCGTTATGGGACGCCGGCGGAGCCGCAGTGGTCTCGGTATGCTTGGCAATGGCGTACTCCTGATGCGTCGGGATCCGGCGCATCAGCGTGACCATGGCATCCTGGGGGATCGTGTCAAAGGCAGACTTGACGTCGACTTTGGCAAAGTAGAGGGCCGGCTGTTTCTGGCCAAACCGGCCTCTGAACTCGACAAGACGCGCATATATGGCCTGCATAGACATCATCGACGCGCCCAGCAGGTGCGGGCGTTTGGCCATCTCGTAGTTGAACATGGCAGCGACGGGCTCCAGCATGGCGTTGGTGCTGGGCAGGAGCTGCTTGCGGTGGCGGTCCTTGACGCGGCGGCTGAGGTTGGTGACGGTGCGCATGGCGGTGTTTTTGGGCAGCAGGCGGATCTGGGCGCAGCCGAGGCGGCGGGATTCGATGATGCGTTCGGCGTCGGGTCGGCTGACCTCTTCGAGGCGGTCTGTCTTGATGGCGTCGAGGGCGGGCTCGGTGATGCGGCGCCAGACGTCGTGGCGGTAGTAGAAAATGCGGTTGCGGTGGGTATTGGACTCTGTGACATAGAAATTACTGCGGATGAGGGGGATGAGGAACGAGTCAAATAGGTAGTAGACGAGTTCGGCGAAAATCTGTTGGCGCTTTTCGAGGTCAGTCTTGCCCATCTTTGCGCCGCGCAGGCCCGGCGGTGCAAGCCAGTCGATTTCAGCAATCTGCTTGTCAGTCATATCCTTGAATAGTAGGAGGTCTTAGGCATACCTTTAATCCCTGCAACAGTCCATGGAGGGACTGTGATTCGTAGCGGAGGAGATGTATGAAGGTGTCGACCCTCTGCAGAATAACGGCCTTGTTGTGCTTCCGCACGTCACCAGACCCCCAAAATTCGCCCGGGAACACTTTCAGAATAGCTGCCTGGCAAAAGGCTGTTACCTGCGCCAGCGGTACAGCCAGGTCCACGAGGGGTGAGCCGTCGCCAGCAAACTTGGTGCTGTCATCACCCACGCGCTTGCTGGCAGGGCAGTACAGCTCAAGGAGAGCAGCATAGGCACACTTTGCGTGGCGGATGCGCAGCCTCTCAACAAGGACCAGGAGCTCGCCGCGCAGCCGCTTGGGGATGGGCACTTTTTTGTCTGCTTTACTGTCACCAAACTTTGCTGTTATCTCTGCTTCACGCAGCGTGTAGTCCATGAGCCGCTGGCTTGTCTGGGCCTTGTCGACTGGGGATGTGAAGGCGTTGTGAAGGCCAAACTGGCGCGGGAAGATGTACATGGCCATGCGGGTGTTGTTCTTTCTGTTCAGATCCTCTAGAGTCGTGCCTTTGCCTTCATGGACCTTTGGCAGTGTTTTATGGTATGGGTACCGGTTGAGTGCGTCTGTCTTGTTAGTTTCTTGCCTTTTGGATAGTTGTAGGGGCATAGGAGCTCACATATGTGGTTGAGTCCAAACTGAACAGTATCTTTGGATGTGACTGTAGGCTTTGCATATAAAAGGCGGCTCCGCACAAGGAGGATATCTGACGGCTGCTTCTCAAACTGTGTGTCTTCCGTCGACGCCGTCGGCTTTCTCAGGGGCTTTCCCAGCTCGGGTAACCGCAGAGAGAAGACTGGCTTGCCTGTGATGTTAGCAGTGAACATCTGGTATGAAATCTGGTATGAAATTAGGTATGAAATGCGGAGTACTGACCAGTGACTTGAAGATAATTGCCGCGGCCGGCATCGACGGCCATGTACAACGAGCAGTTCATCAGCATGTCCGTCATAATCTGCTCGCCGGCGGCACCCAGGAGTGCCAGCAGCTGCGGCCATGGCAGCTCCTTGAGGCACTGTGCATTCTGCGGCCGTCTGGACGTGTAGAGGCCGGGGATCGTGCACGACGCCGTCTTCTTTTTGTTCTTATGGTTCTTGCTCTCGTGGCCATTGTCATTGCCGTGGGCATGACCATGGGGCATGCTACGCTGGAAGCCGAAACAGAGGACATTGTCCGGTATAGAGTTTCGTTTCACGACCGCCTGCGCGTCCCGGGTGAACAGCAGCCACACGACAAAGTCTACTGTCTCGGCCTGCCTTGAGAAAGGACCGCTTGAGGCATTGGAGATGGTGACATTTGACTCGTCGGTCTTTTTTGACTGCGAGAAGGTGATCCTGAGCGTGTCGAGGTCATGAACGCGGCGGGTTGTTTGGTCTGCAATGTCCTTGTCTTTGGCAGCTGGGACGTCTGCGTATGCCACCAGAGTGGTATCGAGAATGCGGGTGAGCAGCTCTTCCAGGGCGTCCCGGGGCTGTTCTTTCTGTTCATCTCCTGTATTTTCTTGGCCTTGAGCTTGAATTTTGACTTTGTCCCTCCCGTACGAGACCAGTCTCTTGCGACGGATACGTGACGAGGCCGGCAGCTTCGACAAGAGGTAGCTCCGGAGAGACTGGACACACGGGTAGTACAAAGCTAACAAGTCCTGCTTGATGGTGCTTTTCTTCTCAGATGCAGATGCAGCTCGGGATATAGAGACAGATGTCGGGGCAGACGCTGGCCTCGCCCGTTTTGCTGAACCATCTGCACTGGCACCGCTATCGGCACCTTGCTTCCGCTTGCGCTTGCGTGAGGCCATGTTTGCCATTGCTGGCTGGTATCATCTACCACAATGATGCCTCGTTTTGAATATCGTCATGGATGATTAGTCATTTCTTGATCATAGCTTCTATTTCTTAAGACACAGCACCTTCCCATCTGATACGTGAGGTGCGCGTAGACGCGTCTAGCTATTTGCACTATGGGTCGCGCTCCAACGTTCCTTCCCATCGTATTAACATTTTATCTCAAAGTGGGTCGGCATCAATACGGGATATTCCCACAGCAGCGATCATTGTACGGAGTAGATAGGCTATCATTTACATGGAACAATCACCAAATGCTGGTCTTCAATTGATGAACAACATCAGACATGAAACCCTACTACGATGCATGAGTGTGAATTCGAGTAAAATAGTACTGAGTAGAGCAAAATGCTAAGATATTGAAGTTACAAAGGTACAAGAAGAGCCGGAAGGTGCGTAACCAAGTCTGGACATGATAGGCAGGAACGACCAGCGGAAGGCAAAGGTTCCTTTGCTCTTGCCTTTGCCCCAGGCCTAACGGGCCTTTTCCCGGCATTCTGTTCCTGCCGCTTTGAGACAGCTGTACTTTTGATAATAATTTCAATTTAATTTTATATTGAATGAATGAAAGTACGCAACTTATTCTCGAATGGTTGGAATAAATCAGAGTTGACAAAGATAGGCAGAAAAACTCAAAAGCAAAAAGAAAAGAAAGGAAAGAAAAAAGACACCCCTGTATGGGCTGAGCTTGGACTGCATTGGTGCTGAACTAGGGGCGTTTTGTGCGGCAGGTGTGGGCTGCTGGAGCTGCTGGCTCCTTCCCCGTTGTTGGCGTGCCGCTAGCTGGCATTGATCGGGTTTATTCTGGTGTTAAGAGGTTTGATATGACTTTTGCCATGTTGCTTTTATCTCTCATATCCTTGTCGATGCGGTGTTTATTATTTGAGAAAATATTTTCTTTTTTCTCTGATTTTTCTGTCGAACATATGACCTGAAATAGGCAGCATTGAATGAGTGGCGTGTAGAAGAATCGCAGAGAGAAAGGAACAAAAAAAAATAAATCAACGAAATAAAAAAAAAATTAGAAATAAATAAAACCGAGATCCGAGAGCGCAAAATAATCAAAAGAATAACCAACAGACACCAAAAAGCTGACAGCATGCAAAAGAGGTGTGATCAAAACGTGCAGAAGCAAGGGATGCGAAAGGCATGAACTGAGTGATCCCACGGCCTGCAGTATCCTATCGGCGCTGCAGAGACAGACTGTCAAGCACATGGGATGAAGAGGATGCCAGACGGTCTGCAGGAATAGTTTGGTTTTCTGATGCACAGAGTTAACAAGTAGAGACAAAAATAGGACGATAACCCAACCTAAGATAGAACAGAATGCCAGCAAATCGTTGACAACGCAGAGTGTGGGTGGTTGCTAGTCGGCTCGACGAGGACCCTGGCATAATATCCGACCTTGTACTGAGTATTCTATAAAGTATTGATGTATCGGCACTCTGATAACACATTCATGATTCTGTCAAGACGATATTGGACGAGATTGGGTAGCAACTGGTGTCTTGCATACATCCAGCAGACACCATCCTGGTGAGGCAAGGTCGCACAGTCGAGGGGGGAGGGGGCACAAGATACGGCTGACTGCAGGGCGAAAGCGAGGGAGGACAAGGAGGAGGAGAGGAGAGGAAGAAGAGGATGGGTTGTGATGATATGGGAGAATAGCTACAAATATAATGGCGGACGAAGCGGTAGAAGAGAGATCAAGCGTTCACTTGGGTTGGGATATCCAAGCGACGCAGGCAGAGGAACCCCTAGGATTCTAAATACCGAGATACAACAAGCTTCACCGACTACAAACACTACTTCGTACAAACACTACAGGGTATCGAAGATGTGCGGATGTGCGCTGTGCGGCGGCATGATTAGCCGCATGCTAAAAGTGTCGATCAACAATAGCCAGCGACTTCATCCAGGGATCGACAGATGTGATGATGGGTTCTAGGGGTAGGGTAGGGATTATGGTCTAGAGTTTACACTCATGTTTTATGACAAAGAGACAGAAGCAAACAAGTATTTGGGCAATGCAAGTAACACCGTAGGGCAGGGAAGATGATGCAACCGTGTGGGTAGAGATCCGACGTCTGGGGGGAACAAGACAAGGAGATGAGTACGACTATGAAAGTACCAAGTCGATATCTGATCAAAATAAAGTATCTAGAATGGCAGAACCCGTATTCTTGAAAAGTCAAGCATCAGACATGGCTTGGTTTTCAAAAAGAAGAAAAAGAACAAGAAGAAAAAAGAAGATACGATATCAGAAAGAAGAGCCGCCAAGAGAGGTTGCATCAGAGGCACAGGTACTGCAGGCCACCTGCTGCCGAACAGAAATAGAACCGAGTAATACGAAGCCAGGACAGGGATGGCGGAGCAGTATATCAAGCGATGGCGATGCTTGGATAGACCTGGACATTCTGTATTCTGTGAGGATGATGCTGAAAACGAGATGAAGTTGATTGATTATGTAATCAGTACGAATGAAGACAAAGAGCAAAGAAGTGAAGATGAGATGATGGCCAGAAGATACCGTTGCTCCCTGAATATCGGAACGTGGACGTTGGACGCGAACAAAGAATAACAACAGACCGTTGCACAGTTGCGCCTCGTACGTATTTTGTCATTTTGTTAGAGTGCAATATCAACATCCGACTTCAATCTTATTCGAGATTATGTAAGTAATTACTGTCCGAGCATTGTGGCATGTTCAATAGCAACGAGTCTTCTCAAATACAATCGAGGAAAGAGGCTCGAATGTGTGATGTCTGATGTATCGCACCTTCCTCGCACTTCCACACTTCCACACTTCCGCACCTCCACTCCTCCACCAACCACCGCTCCTTCCTTCCTCGAACACAAGGGCACCCCCCCTGTAGCACTGATTGGCAGCCATCCTCCCACCCGACTGAGCGTGTGTTCGAGCGTGCATTCGGGCACCATTGAATGGCTGTCGATTCTCTTTGTTTTGTGGCTGATGTTGGTTGGTATTGATTGTTGATGATTGTATGTTCATTTCATTGCTCGTAGATGAGATACACATTTCGAAGCCAATTAAACATTTAAATATACTGCAAATTAATTGATATTAATTGACAGTGTACGGTCGCACCTGCCCTGTCTGTGTACATTTGCACACATTGCACATTACATTCGGTGCACATCGCACCTGCCTGTCGTGATTTCATTGCCCCTGGCTTCCTGCTCGTTCTGGCTTCAATCGGCCCTTGCTCCTGCCTCAATCAGTTCTGTCACTACTCAGTATTAGCGCGCTTCGGCCTGTTGGCCCCATTCCCGTTGACGCCAGCCCGCACTGCCCACACTGCTCAGTGCCCACACTGCCCGCCCTGTACCCGCGACGGATCGCCTTCCCCAATTGAATCCAATTCCCTCTTCCACTCTCTAGCTGCCAGCCTGGCAGCCTGCTAGCCAGCCTATTACGCACTCCCGCACCACACCCACTTTCTGCTCTGCTGTGCTGCTCCTTCCTTCTCTGCTCGTTTTGTGCCTTCCCTCTACCATTCTGCACCGCTGCACTCCACCTGCACCTTCCTCCAAGACACAGACAGCGACAGCATCCCATCGCCTCCCGTCTCCTATTTTCACCTTTCTGTTCTAAACCTGTCTCAACGCACCCCCCTCTCTCTGCTCACACCTCTGCACCTCTGCACCTCTGATACCACACACACGCTGCTTTCTTTGCTTTTGCTTGTTCACTCGCCCTAGCCCGCGCCTGACCAACCAGCTGTCAGTGGCCGAAAGCCTAATGTCCTGCCAGCCATGGACGGCGGCCACCGAGACGAGGATGATCCCCTCGATCCTCTCGACCTCGACCGCCTCAACCTAGCCGTAGACCGTCTTGGCCTTTCCCAGTCTCAGTCGCAGCAGTCTCAGTCGCAGTCGCAGTCCCAGTCGCAGTCACACTCCCACTCACGCTCCCACTCACACTCCCAACGCCCTGGCCACCTAGATACCGACACCTTTGCCTCTCGTAATCACATCCATTCCATCCTCGACCTCGACTCCCACACGCCGCCGCCCTCCCACTTCTTTGGCCACCGCCGCAACCTCAGCAGCACCCTCAACCACCACATCAACACCGCTGCCGCTGCACAGAACAGTCTCGCCAGTTTCGACCTCCAGTCGTCTCTGCTGCCGCCCTTCGATGGGGTCCAGTCTCCCACAACGCTGTCTCAGCCGCCCTTTGCGTCTCTCGCCGGCGTAGGCCTGTCAACACCCTCGGCCTTTCACACTGCCTTTCCTTCGTTTCCGACATCGTCTTTCCCCTTTCCGTCTGACGCACACGCAGCCGACTCGTCTGTGCCCTTTCCTGCCTTTCCCACCGGCGACGACGAGCCAGCCCAGCCTGAAACGGGCGAAACAGACCAGCACGAAACAAACAGCCACGACGAGAACACCAATCCCGACGACTTCTACCGCTCCTTTGCTGCTCCCGTCGCCGCCTTCTCGGCCGCCGATGTCATGGCCCCAGCGCCGCCCGTCTCGGCTCGACCACCACCCATCTCCGCACACTCTTCGCCCAATGGCCTGACCGCGAAGCAGATCCAGGAACAGCAGCAGCAGCAACAGCAACAGCAGCATCATACACAGCTATCACAGCAGCACGCGAGGCCACCAGTCTCGCTGGCCAACCGCGGCAATGCCACCATCCGGTCGATTCGGTCCGTCTCCAGTCCAGCTGGTAATAACAGCACCAACGGCACACACGGCACCAATGGCAACACAACCCCCGCCCGACACGGCTATGGACCCAACGGCCCTTCATCAACTAGTGTCAAGGAAATGAAGAAGCGCTTCGACCAGTTCAACACTCCCGGCGGCTCGTCCATTCCGGCGCCCTTGGGATCCACTGGAGCTTCCGCGTCATCATCATCGGCCCGCTCAAAATCCAGAACTCGCGCCGCCCTGCCATCAACAGCAGCCCGCTCGCGTGCAGGAACTGGAAACAGCACATCAAGCACGGGACACACCGGACACAGCGCGACACTGCCAAAGACATCGGCAAACCGGAGCCACGGTATCCCGCCGGCCAACAACCCCAATTCCTTCGCCAGCCGCATCGGAAAGCCCCAGTCTCGTACAGCCACGCCAGCATCACTCGCCGTCGGCGGAAACACGCAGGCTTCAAAATCGGCATCCAACCTGTCGCCAACGTCGCCTCGCGCAGCCCGAATCTCCTCGCCAGCCCCGCCCCCATTTCCCGCATCACGACCAAACGGACTCTTGTTTGGCGAGATCTCGCCCGACCAAGGCGCCGACCCCACGACCATCGGCTTCGGCATCGACGCCGCCGTCCGGCCGCGACGCACATCCGAGTCGATTCTGCACAACCCGCCGCGCATCTTCTCCCGATCGACCTACGACATGGGCATGACCAATGGCATTGGTGAGCTCTCGTCGCCTACAGACTGGTACAGAAGTGTAGCTCCACCCCCGGCAGCCGGCGAGATACAGCCACTCGCCGTACAAAACACACCGGCACCGGCACCCACGTCAACAACTACATCCATAGCGACAGCGGCACGAATACCCGCAGGACACAGCCGCGCACATAGTGATCTAGCTGGCACCCGGGTTCCCCTGCAGTACCAGCACTATCAGCACCAAAACCTGCCAATCGGCATCCCTCCACCGCCATCTCGTCCTCCTCCCTCGCGCCTCGACACTGCCAACAATCCTCCCTCGAGCCGTCTGCCCAATGCCGCAGCCGACATGCCACAGTCTCCCACGTCCCCTACGTCGCGTTTGCCCATTTCTGTCCGCAAACTCTCGGAAGCCTCTGGCCACTCCAGTACCTCTTCGACACGCTCCAACTCCCCCGCTTCCTCTGCAGCTGGCCGCCGCCCTGGCACCTCCAGCAGGGTTCCACGTCACCAGCAGCAGCACCCCCCACACAGCACTGCAAACGCAAAGACCCCATCCAGACGTGCCGCCACACCCACTTCGACAACCACATCCTCGCGCGCAAGGGCTTCCGGCACCACCACTCCATCGTCGTCTCGAAAGGCACCTCCATCCGGCATCGCTACACCGGGCAACAATGGCCGTCTCAGTGCATACTCGTCGCCAGCCCCGAAACTATCCCCTCCTCTGCGGAGCTCCCGGCCAAGACAGCCCATATCGGCAGCAAATGCCGCAGCAGCAGCTTCTCGTCTAGGCGGCCGCAACTCTGCTGCATCCTCGTCCTCGTCAGCCGCCGAACGGAGCCGGATGCCGTACGCCAGCAGCACCCGCTCATCAGCAGCACGACAGGAAGAAGGCCGCACGAGCCGGCGCAAGATCGACGTCGGGCCAATAGACTTTGCTCAACGTCGTGAAACGATCCGCCTCAAATACAGCAAGTCCATCCGCGAGACCGAAGCGGTTGCCGCCCGCCAAGCAGCCGCCGACAAACGGAAAAAGGAGCTCGAGGCCGCCGCCAAAGCAAAGGGTCTCGCAGAGGCCGCTGTCCGTGCCCAATCGGATGCCAGCCGCCTCTCGCTGGGCACACACTCTGCCGCCCCATCTGCAAAGTCGTCTGTGTCGTCTCTGTTTGCAATGGCAAACGCCCAGGCGGGCACCAGCGACCCAAGCAGTCTTAACAACCCCGTGCTCAAGAAGAAACCATCTCGGTCACTTCTTGCCCACGGGCATACCTCTATTCCAGTCCCTGTGCCACCCATACCCTCGGCCTTCCAGACTGTAGACCACACTGTCGATACCGCCCGGCCGCAATCGCCAGCCGCTGTGTCAGACTACGACCGGGCGGCCACCCCTGCGGCAACAACAGTCGCAACACCCCAGGTCGACGCCGCCCAGCCGCCGTCCTTGACCATTTCAACGTCCGTCTCAGATCTCGAGCCCGCGTCCGGTAAACGGCAACCCACTAAAATTGACTCGCCCACCCTGGGGCTCCCCGGCGCATTCCCAAGCCCAAGCATGCCTTCCACAGCCGGCACAGAGACCAACCCGACGCCAGCCTACGAAGAGCCGCCCCAGTCTGCAGTCTCGACAGGCTCCGTCATCACCGAGTTTGACAATGAGCCGCAGGTCGACCTCGAGCAATCCAGCTCCGCCGAGAACCCGCACCTGCCCGAAGAGTCGTGGCAGGACGAGCAGCAGCGCCGCCAGCAGCAGTTTGCGCAAGATCGGGCCGAGTATCAGTCGCCCTTTGACTTTCCAGTCTTTGACGACGACGACACGGCCAATGAGCCAACACCCATGCCGCCGAACAATACCAATGCTGAGGTCTCGCCTTTCGACCGCTTTGTACCCGGCTCTTACGGCCAGGACAACCAGGATACCCTGCAAGACCGCCCGGCCACGCCCCCGCAAGCTGCCGCAACATCTCTCCACAGCAGTCCTGCGCGGGTCAAGGAAATGTACCAAAGTCCCCAGCGTCATGCGCCTCCAGCCGATGAGGATATCACCATCCAGTTTGACGTCGCCCCTGATGCAAACGAGTCTGCCACCGAGAGTGTCGAGGTGGGCTTTGCTGCGCCTGATGGTAGTCATCAAGACTATGATACCCATGAAGACGAATCTACCGACGAGGCCATGCCCATGCCGACTATTCCCACTGAGTCAGAGTACGAAGTCACACCGTTTCAGCCTGCGTCTGAGCAGACGACGACAGTCACAATCCTCAGTCGCGAGACGTCTGTCTCCAGCAGACGCCCGTCACTGTCGCGCTTCAACAGCGGCTCCAGTGCCCGCCGCTCGGTACCCGACGACAACAGCTATGACCAGGCCGCCGGATACTACACGAGCCCGACCCTCAAGGAGAACATTGCCCTGCTGCGCGGCTCTACCTTTGCCGCGTCTGACATCTCCGACGACAACCAGCACTCAAGCGGGCCCCAGCGTACTCCCGACACGTCCAACAGTCTGCTGATGCCCTCTATCATGTCGCCTGCCAATCGCTCCAGCCAGCAGTCGGGCTGGACAGACTTCTCCATTGAAAGTGAAGACGCGCGCGCATTCTTTGCTTCCAGAGACTCGGCTCTACTACAAGACACTAACGGACATGCCACGATCCGTGCCCGCGCGCCGTCTTCGCGGCAGAACATTCAGCACCTGCACCACAACCCCTACGAGTTTGACTCTCGGCCCGGATCTTATATCGACGACGAGCCCCAGAGCCAGCACGGCGGGGAGCAGGAAGAGTCTGCCCAGAACAATGACCAACAGGACGACGACAAGACACAAAACGTTCTGCCCGAGGTGGATACCGGCTCCAACTTCTTCATCCCCTATCTGACGGATGACAAGATGTCGGGGCCGCACATTCCCGTCATTCCCGACCATTCGCCGCCGCCCATCCCTGTCTCTGTCGACGGCAGAGACTCATTCACAGAGAATAGCGCCCGGCCTAGCTCTTCGAGCGCCTACTATGATTCGTCGCGCCCAAACAGCTTTGCCCTCGGTGCGCGGGACGACCACGACGGCCAAGACTCCTTTACGTTTGGTACTGGCAGTGCCGATGACTCTGCTTACCCGCATGCGCCGCCGGCTGTTCCTGCAGGTCAGTCGTCCAAGCAGGCGTCTCTGGACATCCCGCGCCAATCTATCAGCGGCGCAACGCTCATTGACAACGAACGGCATGGCGGTACTGATGGTGCAGCTGATCCCACCGGTGCTGCTCTTGCTCCTGGCAGTGCTCCTGCGACAGGCGGCAGTCCCAAGAAAGCTGCACCGACAAAGGAACAGACACGACTCGTGCAGCGCCAAATGGTCATTCGCGAGCTGATCGACACGGAAGCCGTCTTCGTGCGCGACATGAACATTGTCGAGGAAATCTACAAGGGCACAGCCGAAGCATGCCCGCAGCTCGATGGCAATACTGTCAAGCTCATCTTCAGAAACACAGACGAGATCATCACGTTCCACACCACTTTCCTTGTCCAGCTCAAGGAAGCAGTATCGACAGTGTATGCACCCCGTGGCGGCCGCCGGTCATCGCCACCGACACGGGAAGATTCCATCCGTTCAGAATCAGGCACGCTCAATTCGACATCGGCAGCGTCTGTTGCCGGCACCGCAGGTACCACGGCCACCGGCCTGACAGCAGCGACTGCCGGAACAGCCGTCTCTGCGACTTCGTCGTCTCTCGACTCGGAAGACACACGCGACCGCCAGACCGTGCTCGGCCCCGTCTTCCGCAAGCACATTGACGAAATGAAACTGGTCCACGAAGCTTTCTTGCGCAGTAGTGACAGCGCAGCAAAGCGCCTAATCCAAATTCAGGAAGACCCGACTGTGAAGCTGTGGCTCAGCGAGTGCAACGAAGTGGCGCAGGACCTGACCGCCGCGTGGAACCTCGACTCGCTGCTCATCAAGCCCATGCAGCGCATCACCAAGTACCCCAACCTCATCAGCCAGCTGCTGCAGTACACGCCCGCCGACCACCCCGACCGTCCCGGCCTCATGGCCGCCCGTACGCTGCTGGAAACGGCCATCCTGGAGATCAACAAGACAAAGAAGAACTTTGAGCTTGTTGGCCAGATCGTCGGCCGCAAGCGCAAGGACTCGGACGTGCGAGCCGGATTTGCCCGCGCGTTCGGCAAGCGCGTCGACAAGCTACAAGTCTCGAGCAACCGGCCTCCTGAGGACCCCGTGTACACCAAGCTGCACGAAAAGTTTGGTGACGACTACCTGCGCCTGCAGGTTGTGTTGCGCGATGTCGAGTTCTACACGCGCCAAGTCGCGACGTACGTGCACGAGTTCCTTCAGCTTCTGTCGGCCATGGAGCTTGTGATGCGCCTGCAGCCATCGCCGTACCCCGAAATCGAGAGCAAATGGTCGCACTTTAACATGTCCATGCGAGACTTGGAGAAGGTGGCCCTTGAAGCTCACTTGGCGCAGGTCCGCAAGCATGTCATTGAGCCGTTTGAGCTTGTCATCAAGTGCTACGGCAACCCTAACCTGGCCATGAAGAAGCGGTCGAAACGGCGTCTCGACTACGAGCGCGGTGTCCAGCTCAAGAAGGGCGGCAAGAAGATTGACAAGCAACTAGCCGAGGCCGTCGAGCAGTACGAAGCACTCAATGAAACGCTCAAGAAGGAGCTACCGATTCTATCTGCAAACACAGAAAAGATTGGCAACATCTGTCTCGGCAACTTTGTCAACATCCAGGTGCGCTGGTTCGCCATCTGGCGCGACAAGGTCAAGGTCGTGCTCGACGAGAAGCAGGGTATTCCCGAGGTTGTCGATATCATGAGCACGTTCGCCCGTGACTTCCGCGATATGGACGGCCACGTCAAGAAGAGCCTCGCCGTCCTGGCCAAGGCCGGAAATGACATCCCGACGACTAGTTTCAGCCCCAGCCCCAGCCTTTCGGGCAGCACTTCGGGCAGCACGGGCATGATGCGGTCGCGGTCTGGCCGGCCAGCCGATCTTCCCAACCTCGTTGGTCGGATGCGCGGTGCTTCGGTCAACAGCGACAGCGCGCCGTTCCTGCCGACGCCCGACTTTGGTGGTCGCAACAGCGGCCAGTTTGCATTCTCGCCAACGTCGTCGGTGGGGGCTGCCTTGGCCGGCATGGCAGCAGCTTCTATTTCAGCCTCGGGCGGCCTGCCCAGTCCGCATCAGTACTACCGCGACTATTACACTGCCCAGCAAGCCGGTGGCAGCAGCAGCAACCATGCCCGCGGGGCTTCGTCTCCCGTCACGCCCGGCCTGCCCAACGAGTCGTCGATGCGGTCGGTCGGCTCGGCCAGCGGCAGTGGCACTGGTCCTGCTAGCAACTACGGCCCGTCTGCGTCGGCTTCTGCATCAGTGTCGAACTCGGGCCGGCCCAATACGGGACGGAGCTACGATTCGGCACCCAACGCGACTCGGCCCAGTGTCGATTCCAGTTACTCGGCTAGCAGTTATATGCCGCTGCCCAGTGCTGGCCAGTCAAGCATGGCTGCTGCACTGCAGGCGAGTCGGCGCGAGTCGGGCTCTACCTACAACTCGAACAACCAGAGAGAGCAGAGCCACAACGCACCGCCCAGCATTGCGAGTGACAACAACAGCATCGGTGGCAGTCGGCGGTACTCTGGCTCGGGCTTGTTCCAATCCGCCTTGCCGGTTTCCGACCGCTCTGAAGACAACAACCCGACACCGACGGCATCAAGCAACTCACTCAGCCATGTGCAAAGCCATAACAGCAACAATGGCTACCTCACCACTGACGATGCCAGCCATCGCTCGCGGGCATCATCGCGCGAGCGTTCGGGCACCGTGTCCTCGACAACATCGTCCAACCCAGGCGGCGGCCACGGCGGCGGTTATAATGTGCTGTGGCTGGCGGCATCTTTGTTTGAGTTTAACATTGAGACCAAGCACGAGGCCGGATACCCGTACCTCACATACCAAGCAGGCGAGGTGAGTTTTCTTCTTCTCTTTAATCATAAACCATTACTAACAAACAGATCTTTGATGTTATTGCCGAAAAGGGCGAGCTCTGGCTGGCCAAGAACCAGGACGACCCGATCGAGCTTGTGGGCTGGATCTGGTCGAAGCATTTCGCGAAGCTGGCCGACTCTTAGCGATCGTCGGCCATAGGCAAGCATCCAAGCAGCGAGCGTCCATAAGCTGGCGTGTCGTTTCTTTACGCTCTTTACGACCTTTTTTTTTTTTTTTGTTTTCTTCCTCTTGGCCCATATCATTTCATTTTGTTTCTTGTTCTTGTTTTCTTATAATTCCCATATCTCTAGACTCGTCTAGACCAACTGCTACGACCGACATGTGTATGGCCAGGATTGTCTTCCTTTGTATTTTTTTCTCTATTTTCCTTTTTTATTCTATTTTTAATGTCTTTTTGTTCGAATAGGGAGATGGGTGAGAAAAGAATTGGATTTGTTCTCAACATTTATTTCATTTTGGACAGCGTCTGATATATGGTGCTGATAGTCTATTTTGGAGTCACCTCAGCGGGCGTTGCATTGTACATCTTGCTTACACTTGTGTTTGTTACTTGGTGAATCTTACTATAACTCTCAAGTCAAAAATATCTGTCATGCAAAGTGTATAGCCAGACATTACCCAGAGCCCCTAGAGCCCATCAAAGAATCTCCAGAGGACACTTCCCCTTGTTCTTCTTCGACTCATCCTTCCTCCACGATGAAGTCCATTCTTGCTCACCGATCCAACGGCAAGGCCAACGTGCCACCCCCTGCATCCCAAGCACCGCCTGTCTCCCAGATGACGCCGGCCGCCTCGAATGACTCCCGCCTCTGCCGCGATGTAATGGCATTTGCAAACGACACCGACAAACTCATCAGAAAGCTTTATCAAGCCAGTCACTACAACCCTATCGCAACGGCTGAGCACCTTCACAGCCTTGGCGTCCACTGCAGTCCAATGTCCCTCGACGAAGACGGCGCCACCTCCCTTGTGCAGCCGATTCCTTTGCAAACAGTGAAAATGTGGCTCGCCGAAGCGCGACCTTGGGAAATTGCCGGCCGCGGTGTGGCACCGAGTGTCAAAGGATATAATTATGCGCTCAGGAACAGCGAGCTCCTGTGTCATGCTTTGGCATCGTTTGGGTATCGGACGTATAAGGAACGGGAAGCGCTGTTCAAGAACTCCAAGAAACCGGACGAGTCGGTCCCGGACGTTCGACAGCGGGCCAACTACAAGAGACGCCTATTCCACCCCCAGATCATCGGCACAGGAAGAATGAAGTACGGCGTGATGACCATCTACCACTATGCCGACCCGGCATGCCCCCATGTGTCTGCCCTTCTCACCGAAGACATGGCACTGCCCGATTCGCAAGTGACGCTCTTTGAGCTGTTTGTGATGATGGAATTGACAAAGATGCGGGCCAAAGACGGAATTGTCAACCGAGATGGGATCATTCCGGTAAGTAACTGTGCTTTCTACCTCTTTCCTTCTTTCTCACTTCTTTCTTACCCTTTCTTCCCTCTTTCTTCCCTCACTAACGCAACCCTTACCCCCTAGATCACTCTCATCTCCATGGGAGATTGTCGAGCCCGCGTCCTCCATGGCTACTTTGAACCTGCAAAGAGACGGATCAATTTGAAAGTGTCCAACGTGGCCGTCTTTGACAAGCCTGGTCTCTACATGACCGACGACTGGTTCCGGCTTCTTTGCTGGCTTTATGCACAGCCAGTCGTCAGCAAGGAGGGACGCTATTGACTGCTGCATGCTTTGTTTTGTTTTGTTTTTTTCTGTTTTGTTTTTTCTTTTTTTTTTGTCCGGTGTATAGGGGCCAATTTTGTTGTTCTTTTTGTCGATGAAAGACTTTTTCTTTAATTGCTCCTATTTGGCGTTTTCAGGCACTGTGTATCTGGGGTTTAATGTGTCATTTTCAGTGGTGAGGTTTTTCGGGTGGTATATTGGGCTGATATGTGCTTGAAATGCACACTGTCTAGATATAGTCTAGATATAACAATAGCAATCGAATCACTCGAAATCTAATACGCAGGAGACAAAAAACATAAGCATATACAAGGCTGCCTCAAGTCAGCGACACAACGAAAAGAAGCCTTGCTAGGCATTCTTTGGTATCATGGCATTGAGGTCGTCCTGTCAATGTTAGCAAACTCTCTAATATCATGTCAACAGTCGAGCACATACCCAGCTAATCCCGTCGAGCAGGTTTGGCTCAGTCTCGGGGAACGGTCTAGACGCGGCCGGGAAGGAGAATTGGTGCCGCAGCGACTCGACATGTTGTCGTTGGTGGAGGGCATGCGGGTGTTGGTGTTGGTGTTGATTCTGATGCTGATGCTGGTGCGGGTGTGTCTGCTGTTCCGTGGGCGACTGCAGCACGGAATTTCCTGTCCACTCCTTTCCGAATGCCTCTGGACTGTCTGCACCGACAGCCTGCGGAGGTCCCCAAAGCGCTTCGCCGTTCGCCACACCCGAGAAGACCATATTGCTCGCCGGCCCCGAAGGCGGGAGCACCATGGGTGCCGTTGCAATCTGGCTCTGAGGCCCAAATGCGTACATTGCATGCTGGTCGGTGCTCATGAGACTGGCGGCGTCGGGTTGGGCCATGCCGCGCGGCGCGCTGTCGGTACTAGTGACAGAAATGTCTTGGTATTTTTGGAGCTGCTGTTGATGTTGTTGTTGCCGGAACTGCTGTTGGCCCAGGGGGTGCGAATTTTGCTGGTTATGCTGCTGCTGTAGCTGATGCAGCTGTTGGTGATAGGCTTGCTGTGATGGCGATACCTGCTGAACGTGGTGTACCTTGTGTTGCAGAGGGTGGACTGGGCTCTCGCCGCCTTGCTGGCTGGGAAGGGGAAACTGCACTGGGTAGTTGCTTTGGTTGAAGCATGGCGCACCGCCCGGGGAAAATCGAAGTAGCGACGGTGTTACTGGTGAAATGCCCTCATTCTTAATCAGGCACGTGTCATTCATGTCTCGGTGAAGGGATGTGAGGATCTTGTCAGGCAGCATGGCGGCGCCTCTCGAGGGGATAGTCGGCGTCGGCGTCGGCGTCGATTGGGCCAGTTGGGCTTGAGGAACTGCCTGTTTGGTCGCCGTCGGTGCACGAAGCTTGCGGAATTCGCAGTATGTTGCGCTTTTCTGCATTACTTCGTAGAGGACTCCCTGGGCCTTGTCGTGGAGGTCCTGGGTTGGCTCGGTATCAAACACATAGTCCAAGCACCGACTGATACGACCAGCTTCATTCATGGACTGGCCGTGAAAAGCCTCCGTGGTCAACAGCAGGGCGATCTGGTACTGCATGAATGCGCCAAGATACCAGCGCCACTGCGCGTATTCCGGGTTTGTTTCCAACTCGATGCCGATTTCAATGATCCGGATACCGCTTTGAATGAGTGAGGAGTGTAGCCGCTCCGACAGTGGATTGCTCGTGTTTGAATGGTACGGGTGAAGTACCATGACATGCATGCGGCAGATGAACAGCTCCTTGATCAGCTTCGTATAGCGCTTGATCGGGCTCGAGTCGTCGAGATAGCCCTCGTATTTTTGGTTCAGGCGATGGCAGAATTTGTCGATCTTGGCCATGACGTGCGTCAGGTGCGATTTGCGGCGCTCTAGTTTGAATCGCTCGAACCATATCACGCGCATGATCTCGTTGACTTCGAATCTGAGCACTATCAGAAACGATTCGGACCAGCTCTGCTTCGGACTGAAACTGGCTGTATCGGTCATGAGGGTGAGATCGTCGTCGTTGCAGTTGTAGGGGAGAAATGTGTCGTAGTCTTCGCGGTGGATAGTCGGCCGCGGGCCTTGGGCCTCACAAGTGCGAATATCGAGGAAGCACAGCTGGTGCCAGATCAGCCTACGGACGTGGGTCTCGAGAGACGTCAGTCCAAAGGCGCTACCATCTCGGTGAAGGGCCATGCACTCGGCCATCCGAATCGCTGCTCCGACGAGAATGGAATGCGAGCGGGACACCTCGTCACGGCAAAGAGCGACAAGGTAGATCACAAAAGCCTGCATTGCCTCGACGCTCGTGGTGCGGAGAAGATTGGCCCGGCCCAGGGAGGCTTCCACCCCGAACTTGACCAGCTCTACGAGCTCCTGCTTGTAAACGTCAAACTGCTCTCTTAACTCTGCGGCATCCGTGGCAACCACACCGGCAAAGAGTACTGCGAAAACCAACGCCTGACGCGGCCGACGGGGCTGCCGGCCGCGGCCTACAAGAAGCAGGAACTCCTCAAAGTTCTGCTTGAATGTCGGCTGGTGAAGGCATGAGGCGATGGGGTGCACGTTGATAAAGTATTTCTTCACCAAGAAAATGCAGATGTGGTGTGCCGGGAGGAGTCTGAGAACTTGCGGCACTGTTGTCAGATGGCCAAACAGAGCACTGCTCGAGGGTGGAATATAGTCGGCGGATGGCCGAAGAAAGTCGGGAACAGAATCGGCGCTGTTGATGTCGCTATCAGTAATGTCGTCATCCTCTCCAATGCTTTCGCCCATGTCACCCTGCCCCGATGATCTCGACATGTGCGAAACTGCTGTTTGTCTCCCAGGGGGTGGGAGATCAAAGGCAAACGACCCAGGCTTCCCTGATAATGCCACGTTGATCTTTCAATAAAAGTTAGCTGTTGTCCATCATACAGATAAATCAGTCTCATAGCTTACCTCTTCGGCCAGTCGTGGGCGGTTGAGCCCTCCGATCCGTTCCGTCATCCGCATGCGGCCGACTTTGAATCCAAGGTCGATCATGTCGTTTGTCGCCTCGTCAGCATCTTCGTCGTCGTCCGGGTCATCACTGTCACCAGTGTTATCGTAAATCAGGTCTGACGTGACCATGTGGCTGATTTCGAGACCGCTCTCGGCCGGGTCGAGGGAATATGCGGGCACTTCAGACCCGAGCAGTCCACTTCCTATGCGCTGGTGCACGACCGACTTTTGAAGCTGCAGCTCGAGGGAGCTGACCTTTTCCTTGATTTCCGTAATCTTTCCCTGGCTGTCCGGGTCAAGCCGGTCCCCAAGATAAATACATACCCTTCCGGATTTATGGCAGTGGTCGCAAGGCTGGGTCCGTCCACACTTCATCTTGCGTCGGCGGCACTCGAGACATGACGTGATTCCTCTCATTCTCCGTTTGACTGGCTTGTCCCCTCCATCGTGCTTTTCTTCACTGGGATGGTACGCGCTGCTGCTGTTGGCAGCCATCTGTTTGTCGTTGAACATGTTTTCGCTGACGATGGGGACTTCCTGGGGACTGTCTGCATGGTGAGTGTCAAAGTCTTGCGGTGTGCCGTTTGATTGCAGAGACTGTGACGAGCGAAGGCGTTCTGGCATCTGGGTTGATGGCGGTGGAAACGAGTGGCCGGCATCTGGAAGAGGAAGCTGATGCAGTGCCGGTCTCTTCACAGCACCGGAGATGCCCCTGTGTAGATCCATGTCGATGTATGAAACCTAAGGTAGGAAATCCTCTCCGTTCCGTTTGTTGGTCGTGAGGTTTTGAAGCTACTCCTCGGATGTACCACTCCAGTTCAGAAAATATGTTCAGTAAAAATAAAACAGGCCAAAATCCGAAAGGGACACGATCTTATAGCAGTACAACACGGGGCGAAGGAAGGGAATCCCAGCTGGAAACAAGGGCAAGGTTGACCAATTCGCAAAGCTCGAAAACAACGGGGTCGGGGTCCTTATACACTGAATGACGAGTAGGAAATAGCTGATCGGGGAACAGCGAATGACTGCAGTATAGCTAGTAAGACCAGATGACTCTACAGTGATGGGCTGGTGAGAGCAAGGTGAAGTGAGGTGAGATGAAGGCGGAGATGACGAAGATGGGATGAATGAATGAAGACGGAATAGGAAGGAGATATAATAGGAAGGAGAGTCCAAGAAAGAGCTCAAGATGGAAAGAGGTTGCAAGAAAGAGGCTTCCAAGACGATGTAAAGGAAAGAACGAGGGATGTGGCTGCCTCGTTCGGCTGTTGGCTGAGAGGTCTTATATTGCAACTTGTCCGATATGCTACGGCTTTAGGGTGGTCTACGGCGGTGCTAGGTCTACATGGTCACAGAGGCGAGAGCGATCTTTCCGTTGAATGTCGAATGTGGGATATCTATCTTGTACGACGCCGAGCAGTAAGCAGTAGCGAAGTAGCGAGGGGGTCGGGTGTGACGGGCAGATTCTGGAGGTCTAGAGGAGAGTCTAAAAAGGGAGGAGCAATGGAAAGACCACCTCCTTATGGGGAAGGTGCAAAGGGTGCAGTAAGATTTCCCGGCCTTTTTCGGCACTTGCTAGAAGACTGTCGAGAGCTCCTTCTCTTATTGGTATCATGGTCTGGCTCGATCGGGGATCTAGATGCACGGCAGGAGCAGGGAACGTTGGGATTACATAATTCAGACTTCCGAAAATTAAGATCAGCTATCCGCGACAATATAGCTGGCCGGTCCGATCATGCATAAGAGCGCTTCGATCGTAGTGAGTACAAATCGGCCGATGGGGGTTGTATAAATATAGTGCATAAAGCACGCAGCATGCAGGTATGTGTATCTACTGAATTTCCTCTTGCTTCTTCTCTGTGCTATATGTCATGTATCAAACATAAAGATAGAACATAAAGACAAGTATAAAGATAGTGACGGCTTGTTTCTTTTATACGTAGACAAGATGAGAATAGAGTTAAGCACGCGAAAGACACATATGCACATCATCTGTGCACTCCAGGACATACCTCGACCAAGAAGGGAGTAACGTCGTATGATGTGTTGATATAAAGCTCTATGGTCTGCAAGAGTGAAGCAGACTCAAGCATACTGTCGGGCATATCAGATCGGAAGGCACCAAGCAAGGGTTGTGCGTATCGGAGAGCTGCATAATAAGCAAGTAGGCGGGTAAGCAAGTTTTATTTGAGTTGAAGGCAGTGCCGGCTGTCCTTGATTATATGGTCTACTTTCTTAAATGTTCCTCGTTTATTTTCTCATTAGCTTTGTGGTATTTAGTCTTATGGCAGGCCTGATTTCAGAACCATCTAGTCTTCTAGTAAACATTGGTGTTGGACAGAACAAATTCAGGCTTGAGATAAAACAAATTGTCTTTCTACAACAGTCAGTGGGTGGTGGTACATGCGTAACAGACAGAGATGGGACACAAGCACAGGTATACATTTTCCGGTTAGAGTCAAGGAGAATGGAAGCATAAATTACTATGGTCACCTCATATTTACAGGAAATGAAACGAGAGCCATCTATAGTATAGTGTACATAGTATACCTACTGCCTATACAGTGTACATAGTGCGTACTGGCCAAAATTCGATATGTATTATTCTACTTGCACTGCAAGTATATCAACAAGAAGCTACCGAACTACTAGGTAGGCAGCATCTGTAGGACAAGTCAAAATATAAACCTGCTCGTTTCTTTGAGAGAGAGAAGCACAAGATAATACCTAGACATTTCAAGACACGCACCTAAAAGAATACAGAAGACATACAACTGGCCAGTATTTATTCAGATGTAAAAGACACCGTTGAAGATGAGATGAAACACTCTGAATGAGCAGGCTAAAGAAAAGAAATCAAATAACCTGGGCGGCTGCATATGTCTCGCACATCTGCTCTCGCTCGCTTCTCGAGACCGCCGAAGGTGCGTTTCCGAAAACAGAGCATAGCCGCATAATATAGTAGAGTGGAGGTAGAGCAGAGAGCTTCGACGCCGTGGCCTGTCCGACTGGGCCTGCATGCTGTTTGCTGTTAGAGTGTGGGATTTTCCGTGGACAGCATTGAGGCCAATGTTCCAAAGCAGTCGAGACGGCCTCTATGAGGCGAAAGCTTGGTGAGAGGACGGCATTCGTCAAAACAATCAAACAGCGGTGTCAATTATCATACGGGCATTCATCTATATCTGCCAGTAGACAAAGGGAGGAAATAGCACGACACTACAAAAGTAAAGCCAAAGACGAAAGAAGTCAGACACTGCTGTGGCACGGCATGTGTCGGCATGGCCAGTGGGAGCGAACAAGGCCCGCTAAGCGACAACGGGCAGTCCAGATCAGTAATGTCTCGAGCTTGTGTGAGGTAGTTAGGATAGTGTATAAATTGTATATTGTTATGGTATATCTATGGTATCGTTATGTTTGTGTCTTCGTTATGTGTCTGTGTCTCTTGTAGGCTCGTCGCAGCAGCCTGTCTAGCCACCCTCGCACAGCGGATTTCCCAAATAGGACCAACAAAGTGCATGTTCGACCGTGCTCGGTCACGCCGTAACATGCCGATATGCCGTGCAGGGTGAGAAAGAGACAGCCAGAAAGAGAAAAGAGAAAAGACTATTGCTGCTGCTGCTTCATTGCTTTGCTAAAGGCCGCCATCTCCTCTGCCAGCTGGACGCGGCGCTGTCTGGCCGCGTCTCTGCGCCACCGCTCCAGTGCATGGCCGCTGGCGCTGGCCTCTAGGTCGCCATGCTCGCGCCGGACAATGTCCACAAACCAGCGCAGACGGGTTGTGCGTCCATGGTGTGCGTTCTCCAGATCGCGCGTAACCAAATCGAAAATGGCACGAAGGATGATGGGCGACGTAGATGTAGTAGAAGTAGGTGCAGACACAGAGTGGTCGTCTGCTCGTCGTCTGTGCGCCACAAGCAGATGCCTGCATTCTTCGACGCCACGTAGAGCGCACCGCGGCGCGAGGTTGGACTCGAGCGCAAAGTACATGGCAAGCTTCTCGACGAGGGCGATCGTCGGTGCTCCCAGTCCCTTTTTGGCGTTTGTGCTGGCATACTTGCCATACTTGAGCTTCTTCGGTTTGGCAAAGGGGGCAATGGCCATCTGCTTCCGCTTCTTGGGCGCGGCGAGCCGTGCTGGCAGGTCAAGGGCGAAGCTGACCTGGCCAGCTGTCATCGTACCATTCTCAAGCCGGGCGGACAGCTGGTCGGCAAACTTGTCCCAGAAGCCGACACCCCAGAGTGTGTCAACAGAAGACGGCACACGGTGCGAGTAGGCAACCTGCTGCCGAAGAGAGCGCCCGTTGCGGGCACTATGGACATAGAGCTTGTGGATCTGGAGAGCCATATCTAGGTCATCTGTGGCCCAGGCCAGCGACTCGAAAAAGGCCACCGGTGGGAGGGCAATCGGCTTGGATTGAGAGTCAGACTGGGTATGAGACAACTGAACAAGAGCGGCCACAGAGGGAACAAGCTCTGCACCGCGGCCCAGCGTCTCGAGGCAGCGCAGCAGGCTCTTGTACAGGGCAACGCAGTGCGGGCGGCTGCGGTCGGACTTGTACAGGGCCAATGCAAGAACGGCCAAGGCAGGGTTTCCTTCTGCGTTGTCCTTTGCTTCAGGCGCAACTGCTCGCTCCATCAGTCTCTGAAACTGGTTCTGCAAGTCGTGTGCCACGTAGCCCCGACTTGTCCACTGCGCCAGAAGAAGCTCGCATAAATCAGCAGTGTTGTGGGTGTAGAATTCCTTAACTCCTTCGAGTCCTAGTTGAGGCTGTGACAGAGTTTGCAGAGTTTGAAAAAGAGTTTCTTGTTGCACGCTGGGAATATGTGCCAGGGTGAGCAGCCAGCTCGTGGACGATGCCGCCAAAGCAGAGGATGGACAAGGAGTGGCGTGACTGTGACTGTGTGGCGTCGCGGAGATGCCGCGGGCGCGCACGTTACGCAAATCGCCCATGTGATGGAGGTGGTTGACGATGAGCTCGGTCGTAGCGTGGACAAGGTCGCTGCCACCATCCCGATTCAGATCAAGGTGCTGGAGGGCGTCTGCAACCTCTCTTGTAGATATTGTAGAGGAAGGGTTGGACACGTAGATGGCACAGAGGTGGCTGGGGAGGATGTCTTCCATCCGTGCCAGAAATGCAGAGGGTGTTGCCAGCAAAATTTTGTTTGCCACAGAGCCTGTGCGCTCGTGGTGCGGAAGCTGCGCAACACAGGCAAAGAGGCTGCGCCAAAAGTCGAGGCCATAGTCGGCAGCCTGGAGCAGGTGGCAAGCACCGACGCCGTCAATCACGGCGGACAGTAGAACCGATGCCGGGTCGACTTGATGCACAGACAGTTTTGTCTCCTTGTCTTTTCTGGCTTTCTCTCCCTCGTGGAGGCTCGACGACTCGAGACTGCCCCAGAGGAGGTCGAATGCTTCGTGGACCTCGTCGACCGTGAGCCCAGCCAGGCGCAGCAGAGTCTGGAACTCGCGCCAGATGCTATCGAATTCCCTCAGCAGCTGGCCCTCCATCTCTGCGTCCATTTCTGCCACCTGTGCAAACTGCTCGGCCCAGGCTTCGATCTTGGCAAAGAAGGGTGCTGCTGTCGCGCTTCGTGGTGTCTCGGGGAGCTCAATAACGGCACCCGACGGGTCAACCAAATCCGCCAGCTCGACAAGCCACTTGTGGATCCCAAGCGGCGGTTGCGATGGCATAGACTTGGGTAGTGCAGCTGCTGTGGCCGAGGCTGTGGCCGGAACGGGAGCAGCTCCGTTGTGAGAAAATAAAGTGGCTTCGCGGGGTGCTGTCCACTGCCATTGCCGCATGTCCGGCGCACTCGGCAGGGCCCATACGGGCATCGGCATTGGCGGACCGCCTCCGTTCAGCGACAGGTGCATGCTGAGCTGCTCGGTCATCTGGCGCTTGCCCAGGCGGCGACGGGCCTCGAGAGGTCCTGGGACATGACCGGAGAATCTGCGTTTTGTAGTTTTTGTTGTGTATGGTCTCGTGTTTGTGTTTTTCGGTATTGGTAGTGGTAGTGGTATTGTCGGGGAAGCGATGTGGCAATAGCGGGCAAAAGCCGCCGCGAGGACCGAGTCGGTGATCCAGACGCTGTCGGAGGATGCTGCGTTTGTGAGGCTGCTGCGCACGGCATTGCAGCACCGCAAGCGAGGCGCCATGGCGGGCAGTTACGGCGTCCCGGACGGAGGGAGTGGCCGCGAGGGGTCTTGGTGTTGCCGTCCTGCCGGTGTGAAGAAAGTATCGTCGTCGATTCGGCTATCGCTGCATCGTGTGGAGAGAAATGGTAGGTGGCAGGCCTGAGCACCAGCAACCAATGTCGATGTCGTCTCGAGAATGCGTTTAATGTGGCCGCGGGGTGGTGTGTCGGCCGTGACGGTGCTCTCGTGCTAAAGCAACCCTGGATGCAAGATCCAACCGCAACGTTGATATTTTGAAGCTTCAAATTTGGCGAGGTCCCCACATTTCGCGGTGGTGGGAGGGAGTACGGGGATGGACGTTGAGATTGGCCAATCAGGGGTCGTGAGTTTGACGGCAGCCAAACACGCCAAACTTCCCGAAAAGGGCAGGAATAGTCAGCAAGTACCCACTTCAGAGCCACTCCTTATCTTATCGCAACACCGTTCCGCTGGGGAACCGCCGATGCAGGCGCGGGCCACTGTATTCTGTGATCTGGGCGTGCTGATTGAGTCTTTTGGTGGGGCAAAACGGTCAAAAGCTGCTCTCTCCAAAGGTCATATAAGACGGCTGCTGCTGGATATTGTTGCATATCGACGCATATATCCTGTATTCGACACACCAATGCAAGGCCCCAACGTCTCCGACTACGTAGACATTCCGAGCAGCGCATCCCTCAACATCGCCATCTCGTCGTCACTCTTCTCGTCTTCCTCTTCCGATCACCAATCCGACACAATGGGTCACGACTTTGCGCCCATGCAGAATGACCTGATCATTCGTGCCGCCAAGGGTGTGTACCGTTGTGTGTACAGATATAAGCACAGGCAAGGCTAACAGACCAGGCGAAAAGATTGAGCGGCCACCCATCTGGGTCATGCGTCAAGGTAAGCTCTCTCAATTTTAGGACACACAGTTTCAGACGAACTAACAGCACAGCCGGCCGCTACCTCCCCGAGTACCACGAGGCCAAGGGCGGCCGCGACTTCTTCGAGTGCTGCCGCGACCCCGAGGTGTCGTCGACGCTCACGCTGCAGCCCATTGACCGCTTTGCCGGCCTCATTGACGCCGCCATCATCTTCTCGGACATTCTCGTGATCCCGCAAGCCCTCGGCATGGTCGTCGAGATGGTCGACAAGAAGGGCCCGCACTTTCCGACGCCGCTGGTGTCGCCCGACGACGGCCAGTACGCGTCCGTCATGGCCACAGACACGCAGGCCGCCGTCGAGGAGCTCGACTACGTATACCGCGCGATCACGCTGACGCGCAAGAAGCTGCAGGGCCGCGTGCCGCTGATCGGCTTCTGCGGCGCGCCGTGGACGCTGCTGTGCTACATGACCGAGGGCGGCGGCACGAAGCTGTTTGTGCACAGCAAGACGTGGCTGTACAAGTACCCGGAGGCAACCAAGGCGCTGCTGCACAAGATTGCAGAGCTGTGCGTCGAGTACCTCGCGCGGCAGGTGCAGGCGGGCGCGCAGCTGGTGCAGGTGTTTGACTCGTGGGCGGGCGAGATGTCGCCGACGTCGTTCCGGGAGTTTGCGCTGCCGAGTCTTGCGTACATTAGCGAGAACCTGCCGAAGCGTCTCAAGGAGATGGGCCTGGAGCCGGTGCCGATGATCCTGTTCCCCAAGGGTGCGTGGTACGCGCTGGACACTGTGTGCTCGCGCGAGGCGTCGGGCGGCTACGACGTGATCGGCCTGGACTGGCAGCACGCGCCGGCCGAGGCGGTCAAGGTGCGCGGCGACCGCAAGGTTGTGCTGCAGGGCAACGCCGACCCCGGCGTGCTGTACGGCACCAAGGAGGCGATCACCGAGGTGGTCAAGGAGATGGTCGAGGGCTTTGGCTGGAAGGAGCGCCAGTCTGGCTGGATTGTCAACCTGGGCCACGGCATCACGCCGTTTGTGAAGCCGGACAGCCTCAAGTTCTTCCTGGAGGAGATCCACCGGCAAACCAAGCTGTAGATTTGATTTGTTCAAAAGTCTACAAGTAAATACACAAATGTAAAATAAATCATGGGTTACGGTTCATTCAAAATGGAAACATCTCATTATCGCTATATCATATATCAGATTATATGTCGTGATGTCGTTACTCGTCAGCGCCGAGACTGTCGTAGTCGAGGACGACCCTATATTGTTAGTTTTAAGCGGTCTAAGAGTAAAAAGAGAAAAGAGAGAACTCACCATGACGTCGCCCATGTCCGCTTCGCGCCGAGCCGCCGGCACACGCCCTGGCTCTGCCGGTTGTCAGAGCTCACGTCGGCCATAATCCAGCCGTCGCCTCCTGTAGACTGCGCAGAATCGGCATCAACAACGGCATCAAACACGCCGCAGTACTTCCGGAACAGCCGCGATGCCAGCGTCTTTGCCAGGCCCTGGCCGCGGTATGCAGGCTCCGTGTGCAGCGTCCACAGCGAACCGTCAATGCCCAGGAACGCCCACGCCTGCAGCACGCCTGAATCCTTCTCGCGCAGCGCAACACTGGGCACGGACAGCAGGGTGTCGTTGACGCGGGGCACGTAGGTACGGCTGGTGACGAGGGCGAGGTCGTCTGGGGTGTGGACGCAGTCCCAGAGAAGGGCCGACGGCGAGCCGTCCTTGGTGACGGCCAGCTCGGTGTCGGCGAGATCTGAAAGAACGGGCACGTCCTCAAACCGGAACAACCACTTGTCGTAGGGCCAGTTGGCGTTGGTGACGGACTGGAGGCCGGCGGGCACGGCTGGCGCGTCTGCCGTGGCAATGGCCGCGGGTGTATGCAGCAGATGCAGGATGCCGTCGTGGATGTTGATCTTGAGCTTTGTCAAAAACTTGGCGGCGGCTTCGTCCAGCTTGGCTGCGACTTCGGGCGAGCACGACGACTGGCGCTCAGCCAGGAGCGGCAGAATCTCAGGTGCTTCGGCGTGGGCGATGCCGCGGACGTGGCGCAGCAGGGCCAGAACCAGACGGCGGCAGCGGGCGCGGCGCTCCGACGACCAGGGCGCGATCAGCTCTTCGCCGCGGTGGACGGGCCACTCGTCGGCGAGCGGCGGGTCGACGGGGTAGAGGGGTGCATTGAACCTGGTGGCGTCGTCGTCGGTGGTGTCCTGGTCCGAGGCGTAGATAAAGGCGGATGTTTCTGGGGCCTTTGAGAGGTCGAGGTACGCGGCAGCAAACGGCCGGTCTGCGTCAGAGGCATCGGTGCTGTCGTCGTATGCGAACAGGATGTGGGCATAGGGCGATGTGCCGGCGCCGGCAACCTTGCCCGGGCTGACTGTGTCAAAGGCGCCGACGGCCACCTGCAGGCGGCGCAGCACAGGCAGCGAATACGGAAGGTGCGAGCGCAGCAGGCGCAGCTGGGCCTGTGTTGGCTGCTGGCGGATATCCTCAATGATGGGCATGTTGTATATGCAAACACTGCGTTTAAAATATTTTAAAATAAATGAGAATCAATGAGACAAGTAGATTCAACGATGAATTGTTCTCGGTGCTTCGTTATGACTATGGTGACAGCTAGTTTGCCCCCTTTATCTTATCCCGGTGGATGCGCCAGTGCACGGCTTTGCCGAACTGCTATCACGGTTACGGCAGTTGCCAGTTGTCATGCAGGGTACGTTTCAAGTCCGGTTGATTTACATTTTACAGGACATAATTGCTAGGTCAATGAGTCACCGTGATGCTCGGCCGTCGACTTGGCCGTGGCTCGACTGGTAATGTAGGGCTGGAGGAAGCCGAAGACGGGCCGGCTGCACCTTCCCAAAACGCCAAGCACCGACTTTAAGCTCCGATAGTGCAAATAGGGACATATCAGGGCAGAAGGCGCAATCGCGGGACCCAATCGCGGGGTGGACAGTAGTGTAAATAGTGTCTAAACGTATAGTGTCGATAGCATCTTATCGGATAACAGCCAGCCGAGAGTTTGATAGATGACGTGCATTATCTGTATCTGTATCATCAATTGTTGGATCTATCTATCGGAGTGATGACATTAAGAAAACAAGACGCTCAAGGCAAGATGTGTTTGAAAGTATATTAGAGGCGAGAGTACGCTCGAGAGAAGAAATGCTAGAGCGAAGCTGTGGAAGAGCAAAGGGATATCCGTGACCGAGGTCAGAAGCAGAAAGCAGAAGCAAAAAACAAGAAGCAAGAAACAAACAGAAACCGATAACCAGAATAACGCCATCCAACTTTTGAGTCAACAGTGTTGACGAAGCATCGAAGCCGCAAGACAGTCGGCAGATCGACAATCAACAATCAACACGTCTACTTCTTCTTGCCAAACAGAAACTCCTTGCCCTTGGCAGCCAGGCTCTTGCCCTGCGCAGCCAGCGACCGCTTCTTGTCACTGCTAGTGCGCGAGTTCTGCGACGAGCCGGGCGTGGCCTCGTCGGAAGCAGGGGCAGCGGCAACGTTGGCAGCAGCAGCGAGATGCTGTTCGTGCGCGGCCTGTTCGAGCTTAGCAGCGGCGGCCTCGTCGGCCTCGGGGCTGAACACGTTGCCGGCGCCGCCGCGGCCCGAGTGGGCGGCAAACTGGGGCGTCTTGGCGATGCTGTCTTGTTAGTGGTGTAGACACAAGTCGTGAAGAAGAAAAAAACTCACGGAGTGACATCCTGGCGCGCGCGTGTGATGGCGGCATCAACATTGGGGGCCATGTTGCCGGTACCACCACGGCCGGTAGTGATGATGGGAGAGCGCAGATGAGGGGTCTCCAGATCCTTGGGCTCGAGGGCGGCAGTCTTGGAGCTGTCGGCCATGTTGCCGGCGCCGCCACGGCCGTGCGAAGTGAGAGAGGGAGCCATTGGTAATGTGGGTGGTGGTGGGGGTTGTTGGTGTGGTGAGGTCGTAGCTAGTTGCTGTCGATTCGAGGTAGCTGTCAAGTGGAAGATGGTGATGTGTGTTATGGCGATGGGACTCGACGGGGGCAACAGCTCTTATATGCGTCCGAGGGGTGACGGGTCTTTCCTTATTAGTCGTTTGTTGTGGTCACGATGAAAAATGCGAATTCGGAAAGAGCTAGCAGAAGCTATTAAAAGCTATTAAAAGAAAAAGGAAAAAGAAAAAAGAAAAAGAGGAAAGAAGGAGAGAAGAAGAAAAAGAACAAACGGAAGGAGCGAGCGCAGCCTCGTTGCATGGAGCAGCCAAGCAGACAACAGAAGCCAGTCACGTCACCCAGTGCAGGAAGGAGCCAAGCACGCGGAGTACATGTGGCCGTCACGGCGAGAGGGACACCAAAAGTGATCACAAGGAAGGCAAGAAAACTTTTTCCTGTCCAGACCTCATGGCTGCTCCACAGGGTGTACAAAGAGTCTAAGAGCAGGCGCGACTGGCATTCTGACGCCTCGGAGGAAAGAGTGATCCTTTGCGACTTTGCTCTTTCCATTCCAGGCCTTCCACGTTGTGTCAGTTCAAGACATTCTTTGAAAGGAAGGAACGGCGATCATCGTGCCGTTAGTCAGGCGTATCTTTTTGGTGCAGTTGTGTATCTTGTCTCTGACCTCAATATCATATCTCTTCCTCTATTTTCCCATCATCTTCCTACATCTACTGAATCAAATCATAGATGGCAGGGCGGCACCGCCCTGACAGCTCGAGGGGTGAGAATAAGACAAAACCTAAAGTGAGTCAAGTGAAGCTAGTCAGGAAAATCTTAGCAGATAAAAATCTTTCTTTTTCGCTTCTTCTTTTGCTCTCTTTTTCAGATTTTCTGCTTTTCCTTCTCCAGTCTAAAGTCTTGGGTGGACACACGGGAATGGCAAACCAAAACGTAATGGAAATCGACCCTTCTCGCCTATATGCGCTGGCTATTTGCACTGTAGTGGCACTAGCGCTATACGTCGAATGTGCACCAAAAAGGAATGATCAAGCTGTCCTTTTATCCAACGCAGCCCTTCCCCTCTTCCCCAGTCTTGCGCCTTCACCTGCACGTTTTTGCCAATTCGGGATGACCCCATCTGATTTGCTGCTTCACTGACTTCAACTTGAGCATATGCTCGGCCATACACAATAGCAGACGCACAGGCGGTCCAGCCGACTTGGCGAGCACTGCACATGACGTGCAAGAGATTCTCTGTCTGGTGTGCATGTATCGTAATATTCAACATCGAACATGTAGCTTTGCTGTCTGGTCATGTCGCAAACCCTGATAGTGACGACACTTCAGAGACAATATACCAGACTGTCCAGTATTTGAGACAATGGATATAAATGGATATGGAAGGGCTGCAGGATAGGTCGAAACAAGCCATTCTACACTTGTAGCAATATTGCACACCAGCTACGGAAAGTGTCCGGTTACGGAGCATAGCAAGACTATCGATCGGTCTCAACAGAAGCTATGCCATGGCGTAGACAGGATAGCTGGTACATGGCAGATCGTGTTTGGCCTCTCACGGCGGTGGAAGCACGATGGTAGAGCTTGACGAACAGCTACGTCTGGCATTTTTATACTTCACAAGTAAACCATCTTGAATCTCTCGCGAGCTGACGCAGGGAAGCCAACAGATGCACGTCAGCTGGACAACCAAGGCGAGACAGCTTCTCTTTCGAAATATGGAACAAGTAAATGAATTTAAGCAGACTTTTCTGTTTTTTTTTTTCCTTTTTTGTTTTTGTTTTTTAAAAACAAATTGTTGATTATATTATAAGTTGTTGTTGAAAGAGTTTTGTCTATTGAATTTTTGATTCATCGCTTAATAGCATAAGAATTCCCGAAAAGAAATCAGATCTTTTTGCAGAAATTTTCAATAAATAGCAACTTGTTTGGTAACAACATTAATATTCAAAGCACCAGGACAGTCCTGAGAAGTTTGCACAACTACCTTAAGCCATTAACGACTCTTATACTTGTGTCTCAAGCAAAGCTCTTAGATTCGTACTCGCTTTGTAGCCGTGGCGAGATAAGCTTCTCTGACAGATGCAAGATAATCTACGAGATCTTATCGCCAGTCCTATGTTTGCCTTATAATGTGCGTGCATCAATAGAAATAAAATACACAGTACGTAATGATATGTCACGGCGAATGATGTATCTGGGGCTGATGCGAAGAAAGTAACAGCGTATGGTGATGTGGAATGACTTTTGTTGAATGGGTGAGGAAAAGTTGAATGTACAGGAAAATTATCTGGAAGCTGCCGATATATACTCTACCATACACCTCATCTTCCACGTACGGCCATAGATATTGGAAAATACGGGATCCCGTCCGCTCTCCCCTAGTCAAACCAGTAATCGGCGGATTAGTAGTTGGGTCGGTGACGACCAGCGAATACCCTCTGCTGTACGTTTTTTTGCTTCAGTTTTCTTTTTTTGCTGGTTGTTCGTGAGTATCAAGGTGTGCATGCTGCCGTGTAGATGGCCGTCTATTCTTTTTACTTGATGGTCATTGCCATGGTGTTCATGGATCTACAAACATAATGTCGACATTAGCATCGAGCTTTTCTGTGCTGCCCAGGGACACAATTATGGTAGATTGACATAGCGAAAGACATAATATTGATATAGTGAATAGAAAGAAGAGAAATGCAATGAGATAGATGGTACAGCAGTGCTATAAACCATAACATAAGAAACTTGTCGTCTGGAGCTAGCGTGGCCAATGACTTGGTTCAGGGTAGCGGTACTTTAGCGCTGGCCGTCTTCTGACATTAGACTGTTTTGATAACTACTCATAGTCGTCGTCGTCTTCGCCGCGCCCGTTCTTGCCCGCGCCCTCCTTGCGGATCGGGATCTTGATGCCCTGCGTCGCAAACGTCTTGCTCAGCACCGTGCTCTCGCACACACCCGGGAACTTCTTGGCCGAGTACACCGTGAAGACATCGCTGAAGCACGACGCCAGCACCGGCGCCTTGCCCGTGTTCACAATCTGGCTGCTCGGCATGCCGGGCGTGCTGTTGGGCGGCCCGACATTGACAAAAGAGAATCGCAGCCGGAAGTTGCCCTCGGTGCGCACGCTCAGGTCCTGCAGCACAAACCAGATGCCAATCTTGTCCGCGGGGTCCTGCAGGCGGAACGCGCTCGCGGCCAGACTGCCAATCAGGTTGCGCGTGAACATGCCCTGCGGCTGGCTGCCCTGGACCATGCGGTGCGGCATCATGTCGCCGGGACCGCCGCCTTGGGGGCCGCCAGGGCCGCCATAGACGCGCGGCGGGCCGTAGCTGGGGTTCTGCGACGAGTAGGCCATGCCGTAGTCGCTGCCGCCGCCGTGGTAGCCGCCGTAGTGGCTGTGGCCGTGGCTGGGCGCGTTGTAGCCGTTGGACTGCACGTAGCCGCCCTGAGCGTACGACGAGTGCGCATGGGACTGCGACTGACCGTAGTGGCCCATGCTGCTGTGGTGGCCGTACATGCCGCCGTTGTTGTACCCGGACTCGCGCGGTGGCGGTAGGTAGTGCGTGTTCTCGACCTGCTCGTACGACGCGGGCGTCGTCGACGAGATGGACGGCGTCGTCGTAGTGTGGCGCACGAGGTTGACCTCCTTAAGTGCATCCTCGGACCAGAGGTCGACGTTCAGGACAAACATGGTATGTTCGATCTCACTGTGACATTAGTATAGGAATATTTAGATGGTAGTCGCACGACAACGTACTTGCAGTCAACCTCCTTGCCAGTCGCAATGTCGGTAACGACGATGCGCACACAGGGTGGAGGGGTAATAGGTCGGCGATCCTGACATGTTAGCCACATTCAATGGTTAAAAGGAACTAGGTCGTACCTTGTCGCCGAAGCCACACATCCGGGCTCGTTTCGGTTGTTGCACAACATCAAGTCTGCGGCGATTAGTATGAATGAAAATAGCTAAAATATAGTAAACCTAAAAGAGACACACCTGTAGGACCGTGTGCCTTCACTGCCAACAATGGGCTCGAGGGCTTTGCGCGTGGCGGCTTCCTGCTCGGGCGTGGGCTTGGTCGACTCCTGGCTGGGCGACGTGGGGGACAGGGCTGCATCGGTGGGTGGCTGCGCCGGCGGCGGCGGCTGCTGTACTTGCGGCGCCGGTGCTGGCTGCTGTGTCTGCGGCGACGGTGGAGGAGCGGCGCGCGCGTGCTGGGGCGGTGGGGGCTGTTGTTGGGGGTGTTGAGAGTGCTGCTGCTGCGGGTGCGACGGGTGCGGTTGCGCATGAGGGGGCTGCTGGTGTTGCGGGTGCTGAGAGTGGGATGGAGGCTGGTGAGACGGATGCTGCGAATGCTGGGAGTGCTGGGGATGCTGCTGATGCTGCTGATGTTGGGCATACTGGTCAGAGTAGCCGTGCGGTGGGGGTAAACTCATGGCGGGCAATTGCGACGGGTGGTGCTGTGCGTGGCTTTGGTGTTGTGGGTGTTGCGAGTGTTGTGAATGCTGAGGCGGCGGCGGCTGCGGGTGGGAGTGCGAGCTGTTGCTCGAGTTAGAATGGGACGCGGAATGGGAGTGTGGGTGAGAGTAGCTGTTGTGCTGATTGTGGTTGTGTTGACTATGCTGGTGCTGGCTGTGGTTGATAGACGGGAGCTGGTTGTGCATGTCGTGTGCCATGGCTGGCGACTGCTGGGACTGCGAGTATATATGGGTATTCATGGTTGCGGTTGTGGTTGTAGACGCCGACGCAGGTGCAGATTGGGGTGCGTTTGGGCGGCAGGTGATGTGAGGCTAGAGCGCCTGGGCGAGTGATTGAGGTCGAAGGATTGACGAGGGCGGCTGGTTCCAGATTTCCAGATTTCCAGATTTCCAGATTCGACGATTCGAGGAGGTCAGATCAGGGTCAGACAGACCGGCTGAAGAAGCAAATTGCAGGATGAACCAGATTGAGAGAAGGAAAGAAAGTGAGAGACAATGCCGCGAACCCCACTGCTTGCCGAAAGTGAGACCTGACTTTCGTGAAGATGCGAATCCGAGAAAAAAGAAAGGAAGCTCCAGATAAGGTACAAACGGACCCTGGCGGTTGGTGAGGTGTTGGGTGGAATTCACGCTCCTTTTAGTCCTTTAAGACCAGGATGATTTGCCGTCCGTGGCGGGACCGGGAGAGAACTGGATGGAGATGGAAAATGGAGAACGGAAAATGGAGTATGGACAATGGAAAATTGGATAGAGAGTAGAGAGAGAAAGAGAGAAACGTGCCTGCTGGACTGGTAGCGCGTTAGATAGCTGAGCTGCTTGTTTGCGTGCTGTCGTGTGCTAGAGCTCTTAACCGGGGCGCGGACGGGCCCAGAGATAGTCGGAGATGGTGAAATGGAAAAAGTATGTTGTCATTGATCGTGATGAAGAGGCAGTGGCCAGATGGGGAGGAAGAGGATGAGAGGAAAGAAACAAAGAACTCGATATTTATCACTCACCAAGTCAATCGGTGCAGGTACTCGACAGTGTTTGCAGCGTATGCAGAGTCTGCTGGTCGTTCCTCGTTTGCCAGTGGGGTGGATGTGGTTGGGACTGATTGCTGGCGACAAAGGCTGAGTCTGTTGGATGCCGCAATATGGGAGTTGCCTTGTGGGTTTGTGGTTTGTGGAGGTTATTGTGTTTGTTTGGGAACGCCAGCGATCCAGGACCAGAGCGGCGGCACGTCGGGTTTTTGATTGTACTAAGTATTGAGATTGTATCGGTTTATGTGTTTGTGCCTTGTGTTTGTGTGGCCAACTGTCATGTAGCTGCAGCTGCAGGCTTGGGCTTCGGCGACTGTGCCTGGCTTTTCTTTTGGCTCTCACTTGTATCCTGGTTGGCGCGGGAGACGGGCCAGGGCGGGTCGTGGAGGGGTGTAACTATGCAATCAATGAGTTGTGCAAGACGACTCAGACGCAACTGCAAGCTGCACTGATGAAGAACCAGAGATGCAAACGGATGGTTCAGGTTGAGGCGACGCGCGACAAAGCTCCGAGGGCGGCTTTGTATTTGTATGGGCTGGGTTGATGTAATGCAATCAACACGGGACGAGTCAACAGTCGACTGACACTAAAAAAGTACTTTGTTGGACGGGAGAGCTAATGTCGGCGATCAGAAGTTCAAGTCAAGTCAAAAGACCAAGACGAATGAAGCAGATGAAGCGAGCTCGAGGTTGACGCAAGAGGCGGTTGTTGGTCTGGGCAGTGGCAAGTTTGAATGGCAAGGTTGCCGAGGAGGAGAGATAAACAGAGAAGAATAGCAATAGTCTGTAGAAAGAATTGAAACTACAGAGAACTCGAGACAAAGAGCAAGCCACAGAGGCAACAGAGAGGCAAACGGAGCTATCTTGTATGTAATCGCGACAAGCAATGTGGAAAGAGGGGTGAGCCGGGCGAGACTGTGTAATAAAAGCGTTGCATGAACTGTTGCATCAAAGGACGTATGGGGTCGGAACAGCGGGAGAGTGGTAGTAGTGGTAGTGATGAGGCAAAGAGAGGAGAGTGTGAGGGGAGAAGAGAACGTCTAGATTTTGAGGACGTTGAGAAATAAAGTGGAGGATACGAAGAGACAATAGAAAAGGAAGGAGCGAGGTGCCTTTCCCAGAATAAATATCAGAAGAGGCAGGAGCTTGACAAGGCTACGGTTTTGGTATTACAGATACTAGATAATAGAAGAAGAAGGCGCAACGCGTGCGTAAAACGCGGCAAACACGAGAAACATGAGAAAGGGAAAGAGCGACTGCAGCTCTTTACTCTTTTCCCACGAGCCCATCACAGCGTGGGATAAGGAACGAGGAAGGTGCGCTGTCTCTCTCCTCTGTATGGGCTGCATCGTGAATCAAGCTGTCATACTAATTCAGCACTCAATGACACGGCAAACGGTACGTCTCACGGCAATAGCACGTCGGGGTTCAGTATTTTAGCGCGAGAGCTTGAAAGAGGAGCAGTGGGTACAAGTGGAAGTAGAGCGGGTGGTAGACATTCTCTGTACTGAGTATCTTAGATAGGGGCCTTGTAAGGTGTGGGGGTTTGTAGTGATTGCAAAATACTCAGTACTTTGCGGTTGAGGAAAGTGAGAGGAGTTAATTGCTACAAATTGGCAGGCGCAAGTGAAGCGCCTGCCGTGTGAGATTCGAGTCAAGATGCGTATTCGCACACAACGGCAAGAGCAAACAAACAAATGCCCGGGCGCTCTTGCCTCAAACGTTACTATCGTTCCTGCCTGATGCAATGCAACGCGGCACTAAACTTTAACAGCGCCTGACAGAACTCTAGTGCTAAAGAGGCGGTACGCGGAAGAGCTTCCACGGGGTCGCATGCGCTAGCAAAAGGACGGAGCGATAGTGGCTCTCAGGTCAACGGCAGCGATCATAGGATGCGATACGGTACTACACTGCACTAAACAGGTGAAGCACAAGTACTGAGTAGTCCTCGCTAGCACTACCGAGGCGACTTCAGGGTCGAAACGGGAAAGAGAATGCGCCAGGCTAGGCATTTGCGCGGGCAGATGCTCGTTGTAGAAAGCGGTGAGTTTTAGTTTTAGTCTTTACAAGGAAGGCGCGCCACGAGGAGCTCACGAGGAATCGAGTTCAACAGGAAGGAACGATGAGAATACAGAGTAGATTGCCTGAATAGGAAGCAACAGCGATGAGCATGATTGATGACTTGACGACACAATAACACAATAGACAATAGACAAAACTAAAACCAATACAGACCAACACAATACACTGCACGCCAATTACACAAGCCAAGGCTGGCTAGTAGTGCTCATGCTGTTGGCTCCGACCCAAGGGATGCCAGCGCCAGAGCAGAGGGCCGAACCAACAGCATGCGCCAGCAGCGGAAGAGGACAGACGCGGAAGGAGCGACTGGTTGAGTTACGATGTTCGTATCAGAGTTCAAACAACCTACTCCTTTGTCCTTTGTTACGCATTCGGCAGGCGCCTTTGTTCTCCCATGTGCATGCATATTAGTCTCGGCCCGGACTTGTCGATGTCGCCTTCCCGTCTCCTTCTTTATTAGTCTTTGGCCTTTGTTAATACAATATCGTACTGTAGGCATCCTTCCCAAGCTGCTGGACTGGGAAGGAACCCAGCACTTTGGGCTATGGGCCTCAGTCGGCCGTTCTTTGCGCCGGTGATTCATACAATAAATCAAGAAAAGACAAATCATGCATGTACCACATCCGACATGTCGGCACACTCAATATCAAGATGCAGCACTCTACGGGGCTGTCGGGATTTGCATTCAATGCATGTGCTGCACGCAGTGCAATATGCAGCATATTGCAGCATATTGCATAGACGACGGCCGGTATTGGTGATAGCGCATAGTCGGTGTAAAACGGATCGGCGAGTTTGTATTTATGTGAGGGTTTAAAGCAGGTGTGAAGGATGCAAGCGCATGTATGAGACTTCTCGTCGAGGGGTTGATGCGCAAGCAATATGATACTCGTCGATCAACCATACGAGAGAAGTCGGTGAGTTTCTAGAAGACAATCTAGAAGATATTTAGAAGATAGAATCGGCAATCAAAGAAGAAAAGAAAAGATCTACTAAGTAATGACTCGATTGCTAGAGATATGAAGCATGTTGGCATAGGCGGCATTGTGATGCGCTGATCAGTCGGATCGCCATGTCGTCTATGCTCTGTTTGCGGTCACATCATCGACGACATCGGACAGCTGGCCTTGACGTAGTCGATATCATGTATGTCAGACTAAACGACGACCGATTGGACTTTCCATATCATGAATACACAGCGGGTGATGGCATCCGAGGCTGACAGGGTAGAAGGGACGACTTGGCCAGTGCACGTCCAAGTATCAGCCTAGATATGCAGAGACCGGTCCGTAGCCGAAACACATCATGCACAATAGATAGATACTGCAAACAACGCGGCTACCTCAAACTCCAGGGACTGATGTCGATCTGCCCGAACCCGGCTTGCGGACCCGTCGGTTTCAAGGGGGATGTCTTCTTTTATTCTCTTCTTTTCTCCTGTCTTTGTCTTTGCTTTTGCATGACGATCTTTCATACGACGTTTTGATCTTTGCTTCCCGTGCAGAGTTTATTCTCCGCCATGCGTGCCGACGCTTTGACTTGTTAGTGCTGGTCTGTGTGGTCTGTTGACTGACTTCTAGAACGTCAGTCGTAGCTTGTAACTGTCAACCATGGTTGTTGAGCTGACATCAGATAGCAGATAGCATACTTCCAAAGAGAGAGAGACATGCCGATCATAGGCTGTCAACAGCACTCGCTGTATATTCCGAGTACTTCGTACACCACCTTGGTTCATTTCATTCAATGTAATTTCACCCCATCTCATCTCGCTTCCGAAATGCTCATCCGGTGCATTCGTATTGTTCTTAGTAATTCCATCTCACCTATTCCAAGCATATCAAAACACACTCGATAAGATCCTGGCCCTGCCACAAGCCCTGCCCCACGTTGCACTGTTGGCTAATGCACTGATCTTCGAGGTAACTATACACCGTTTTCATCTCATACTTGTAAGCCGTTTGTCATTATCTTTTTCTCTCTGTACTCAAATCACATCTCCGGCACCCCAGACTGCGCTCGGCCCTCGATCGTTTCGGTATCCTCAAAATACATCAAAATACGCCGTCGACCGTTTGCCTTGTCGATGCACTAATGCAACCTCTTTAAATTGGTACCACAGCACCAACGCGGGCATTCGTACTGGCTACCGGCAGAGCTGAGACGACGCGAGATTGCTGTGTGACGGCAATTTGAATTCGAAACTAGCCAGAAATACTGAAGAAGCCGTGTTATTGCCAATTGCCAACGGTGATCACCGTCACACGCCACCGTCACAGCGCCATTAGCATCGACAAGGTCGTAATCTCAAATTGCTTCTAAGCCGGTTTCCAAGGCTCATTCTGGAAGAGAGGCAAAGACCACGATGCATCAGGAAGCATCTCCGCGTCGTCCACAATATCACAGGGCCGTGCTCACCAGTGAATACCATCATCATCATCTCATCATTATCCATCTCTCAGATGGGACGCATATTTGTCATGGTGTATGTTCGCTTAGGCGTAGGTGTCAACTGTATTTGCAGCGTAGTATCAAACGAAAGGCGCGTCGTAGCCGGGTATGTATCGTTGTAGTATCAGTGTTGAGATCATCGTCTGCAGGTGATAATAATAATAGTCGTGGTCATTCATCATAAGAGTAGCTATGTAGACATAAGTACGCAAGGAAGCAAACTGTTTTTATCGGTGTTTGCGTCAGTGAACAGAGAAGCAGCATCGTCGTCATCATCAGAGGTCATGAGTGGACAAGCAGCAAACCAAAGCAACCAAAAGTCAAACAAAGCACAGTAGAGACAATAGAACAATAGAAACAGTAGAAATTATAAACATAAGGAAATAGTAAGGAAAGACCTTGGGCCAAAGACTCCAAGAGAGTGGAAAGTAAGCAAAAAAGGCATATCCAATGCGATAGAACAAAACACAAAACAACGCAGACGCGCCAGACATAAGAAACTAACAAATGATAAACAAAATCAAACCCATATCCAGGCCGTATATGATATCGCATCCAAGATAAAATCAATCAAACCAATAAATCAAAAACCAACATACTCCTAGATGCCGCCGTCAATGTAGCGCGCCTCTGCAATAGACCCGGCATCCGTCATGCTAATCGTGCTCCGGTTGTCCGGCCGGCCACTGGCAGCGCCGCCACTGCCATGGTGCCCGGTCGACAGAAGACTGACGCCGCCCACGTCAGACCCCGGAGTCATCAGCCGCCGCTTCCCAATCGTCGACTCAATCGTGCTGCCCATCGTGCTGCCGCCCGCGCGAGACCCGGCCCGTCTCGTCAGCGGTGCAGCCATCAGCACCTGCGCAGGGCACACGACAATCTCGTCGTCGCCCTGGCCCTTGTCGTCGCCCTTCTTCACAACAAGCGGGAACAGCACAATCCGCACCGGCGTGCCAGCAAGATGGCTCTGGTCATCGTCGGCGCGGCTGCTGCTGCTGCGCTCGCTCATCAGCTCGGGGTTGAACGCGACCGTCTCCACAAGCTCGCCGTTCGCGTCGTACTCCGGCTGCAGCGGCGGCAGCATCATGTACTCCGCCCGCTGGCACCGCATCTCCACAGACAACTCAACTGCCTCGCGCACCACGCGCCGCAGCTGCGTCTCAATCTGTCCCTCCATGTGTGTTGGCGGCGGCAGGATCGCGCTCAGTGTCTGCAGGATCGCCTGCACCACCGCCTCGGTGTCCTGGTCGCGCTGGTCGCGGAAGATCGGCTGCCGCATCAGCAGCGTCAGCGTCACGGCCCGCCACTGCCGCACGGCTGGCACAGGGCCCACGTCCAGCAGGATCTTCTCGAGAGACTTGATCTTCTGCCGCTGCTCGCGGTCCATGCCAAACAGGTACCGCGTAAACACAAACTCCCAGATCATGTACATTGTCATCGCCATAAAGATGTCGCGCCGATGCACGCGGTCTCTCAAATAGTCGTCGACATCCGACCCGTCCAGCACAGAGTTGTCCAGACGGTCCACAATCTTCTCGTCGTTGACCTCCGATGTCAACCGACACGCCCGCAGGTCAGAGAACTTGCTGAACCGGAGCACCCACTGCTGCACGTGCGCACACAGTTGCTGGCACCGCCGGTCAAAGTAGTCCACGTCGTGGATCTTGAGCAAGTCTGCTCCGTCCGCCGGCATCTGCTCCAGGATCTTGGCTTGCATCGCCCGAATCTGCTCCTGCGCCGCCTCCAGCTGCTCTTGTGTTGCTTGCAGCTGCGCCCGGAGCTCGGCAATCTCGTGGTCCTTGTCAGACAGCGCCGCGTCTTTGCCCTCGAGCTGGCTGCGCGTCGTGTCGACATGCTTCTGCCGCTCGAGACGTGTGTTCGCAAGCTCGCGCGTCACCGAAGAGTGCTCAGACTCAAGCTGCCGGAACCGCTCATTGTGCTGCATCGCCGACGAGTTGATCGCCGAGTTAAGCCCCTCGTTGACTTCAGTCAGCCGCTTGACCTCCTTCTGCAGGAAATCCAGCGACCGCTTCAGGGCGTCAATCTGGCCATCACGGTCCGCCAAGGTGCCGGCAGCCCGCTGTGTTGTCGACTGCTCTGCGCGCGTGCGATCTTCCGCCAATTGCCGGTTCTCCGCAATCAATTGTTCGACCCGGTTCTCCAGCTCCATCACCTGCATACTCTGTCGTCTCCGCATACTGTGTGGCCGCGTCGGTGACCGCGGTGAGCCAATTCGGCCCTCGCCAAAGCCATCCTGTAATTGTTAGTTTGTTTACTTTCTTTGATATAATGAGTTGGGCAGAATGAGTTGGGCAAAATGAAGTTGGGCTGTTGGGCAGAAACGCGTCTCCATCAACGCGTCGCGTCACTTACATATACGTCGGCCATGCCCTTATCACGGACACGTCCTTCATTGGCAATTGGAATGCTGCGTGCGCTTGTGTCTCTGCTCTTGTCGCCGCTGCTCTCATGCGATGATGAGGCGGTGTGGTTATCGGGCGACACACTAGCGCCCGCAACTGAGAGGTCACTATGGCTGCGTTGGCTGAGCGACCGTAAGTCGCCGCTCATTCGCTTGTCAATCCGCCGCAAAGGTGGGGTAGATGAGTAAGCTGCGCGATTGATGCCTGGGCTCTCAGGCCGCCGCAGATTAAGTGGGTCTGGTGTCCTCAACCGCGTGAGGCTCGTGTTAGACATTGTGCGGCGCGCCTGGTGAATCAATGGCGTCGACATGTCCGCTGGCATTGGTGATGACGCCAGGCGCCGGTCGCGGTCTCTGAGTGCAGCATGTGTGTTGTCTGAAATGCTGCGGCCTGCTGCCCCGGGCTCTGTAGATCCCGGCCGCGACAGTGGCCTCATCGCAGGGCCAACGCCGGCAGACAACCCGGCATCACGGTAGCCAGTAGCTCTCTTGTTGCCACTCGTAGACGGTGGGCGGTCGAACACACTGCCCAGGAATGTTTGGCGTGCTGGGTCTGGGCTGATTTCGGTCTTGTGGCTGCCCGCCTCGGGCCGCTGGGGCTTGTCTGTCTTGTCGGCCCACTCGCGTAGATGCACACCACTGTCGCGCAGCTGGCCGTCGTCGCTCAGACGGCTCTTGTTGGAAGGCTGGCCGCGGTGGTGCGACACGGGCGAGTTGGAGTCCTCGGCGTAGCCACTGTCGCGCTTGCGCTCAGGTGTTGACGCACGGTGCCGGCTTGTCTGTTCCACAGCATGGCGAGGCTGGCTGCGCGATGGCGTAGTGTTCAGATCGCGCCCGTGGTACTTGCGCCCATGGCCTGCACCAGTCTCATCTTCGTAGCTCTCCTCGAGAACTGGTGCAAGGATGCTTGACGATGCAGAGCGTCTCAAGTCACCCCCACTCGACATGTGATGCAAGTGCGGGATGTTCTTGGAAATGCTGGCAAGATGTGCCGTCTCGGGGATGATGGCCGGCGAGGGTGAGAGCGCGCTGTAGACACTCTGATTGTGGGAACTGCGAGGTGTCCGGAAGTCTTGCTCAATCACTCGCGCTGCCTTAGCCGACTTCTCTGGCTCGGGTGTCCAAGACCGCGCAGCACGCGGCGACTCGAGCAAAGGACGACGCATGACATCTTCGGCCCGCGGCGTAGATGTAGATCCACGCGAGTCGTCCAGAAGAGACTCGGGGATGTTGATGTGAGTCGCCGCACCGCCAGTGGCTGCTGCTGCTGCAATAGACCGGGCAGCTGCCTTCTTGGGCAGAGGGTTTTGCTTCAGCTTGTCCGAGTCACGCCGGCCAAGCACAGGGCTCTCCAGGTCATCATCGTCACCGATAGACCGCGATGCCAGCTCAGTGCCGCCGAGACGTCCGTTCTCGTCAAACGACAACTTGCTTGCATTGGGATCCGTCGTGATCGACTCCTCCTCCGTATCTCTCTCCTTCTCCAGAACAGCACCCTCGTCCAGGGCCTGCTCAGGTGCAATCTCTCTCTCGATACTCTTCTTCTTCTTCTCCTTCTCTTTCTTGTCTTTCTTCTCCTTTTTGTCCTTCTTTTCTTTCTTCTCCTTCTTTCCACTGGCCTTCTCTGCCTTATCCGTGCTCTCTGTGAAACCGGCAGCCAGTCCCACAGCAATCAACCCGGCAGCGACACCAGTAGGCACTGCACTCGCTTCCTCGATTTCTTCCGTCTTATCAGCAATGATTTCTCTTGTCGTAGCGACCGTATCCATGGATGGGAGTTCAGGTGCTTTCTCCGACACAGGGCTGAAACTCTGGACAGGCAGCAGCTGTGGCACATGGCCGTCACTTCCGTAAAAGTCAGAGTCGGTCCGTCTCATCAAGCCAAATCCGGGAGCAGACTCGACGACCGGTGGCGAGGGGCTGGCCATGTACCCAGTTCTGCGCGCGCTTGGTGATTGGCTGAGCATGCGCTCCAATGCTGGATTGAGGGTAATCTTGTCGGCCACTTGGGGTGATCTGGCCACCAGAGAAGTTGACGTCGCAACAGGCTCGACCCTGTCCTCAGACACAGGCTGAGGTGTTTGCTTTTTGGGCGTCACGGGGATCTCGCGTGTCGGGGCCGGCGAGGGCGTGCGAGGTCTGGCATGGTGCGATGCGGGGGCAGCACTGGCATCCTCCATGGTCACATCTTCTTTGCTGTCAGACATGATATTTCCAGCGACAACCGCCGCTGCTGCTGCCACTGCTCCGGCTGCGATTGACGAAGCATCCAGACCGGGTGGTGCTGGCTCGACTAGATCCATAGGTGATGAATCTGGAATCTCTGGCGCGGTCTGTGCGTGAGCTTCACGTGTCTCTGACTCCTCGATCACAATGGGCTCAGCACTGGCTTCAGTGCTTTCAAGAACAGCAGTCTCCTTTTCCATCTCCTGCTGCTCCTCCTGCTTCTTTTTCTTGCTCTTCTTGGACTTCTTGGTCTTGACAGTTGACACTTCGGGTTCAGCCTCGGCCGCTTCGACAATGGGCTCCACCGCAGGCACAGGAGCGACCTCTGTAACAGGCTCGACGTCGACAGGCTCGGCAGATTCACGCACAGTATCAATGGCGGTCTCTGGAGCAGGCTCGACAGCAGGCTCGACAGCAGGCTCGACAGCAGACTCGACAGCAGACTCGACAGCAGACTCGACAGCAGGCTCGACAGCAGGCTCAACGGTAACTGCTGGAGCAAGCTCGCGAGTCTCTCCGAGGGCAAGCTTAGTAGAAGGGGCCTCGACAGCCTCGGTAGCCTCAACAATAGGCTCGACGACTGGCTCAGCGACTGGCTCGACAGCAGGCTCAACAGCAGGCTCAACAGCAGGCTCAGCAACGGGCTCGACCGCGACTTCTGGGGCAATGTCGCGAGTCTCTTCAGCAGCGGGCTCGGTAGCCTCGACAGTCTCGACAACAGGCTCGACAATGGGCTCTGCTGCGATCGCTGAAGCGGGTTCAGCTGCGACCTCTGGAGCAGGCTCGACAGATTCTTCGGCAACAGCACGCTCTTCAGGAACAACTGGCGCGGCATTGACCTCAGGTGCAGGCTCGAGCTGCTCAGGCTCCTCAGCGGCATCAACCACCTCGACACCCTTCGACTTCTTCTTCTTCTCCTTCTTTTCCTTCTTCTCTTTCTTCTCCTTCTTGCTCTTCTTCTCCTTCTTGACAGCAACTGCGGCCTCCTCCGCATCCTCCATCACCGAGTCCTCGACTGAAGGAGTGTTGAGCGCCATGGCAGACGACTCGGGCTCGGTTACAGCTGGCTGCTCAGCCTCGACTTGATCGGGCTCGGCCGGTGCGTCAGCTGCATCTTGCATGGGCACATCCTCCGCAGATTCAAGGATTGCTGTGGCTGCGGGTGGCTCCTCGTATGCATTGACGGGCTCTGCCATATCGATAGCACGCTCAGCGGATTCGACGGGCTCGACAGCCTCAACAACCTCGACAGGCTGGTCGGCTGGTGCCGCATCGGCTCCTTCATTAACTTGAGAAGACTCAGCAGAATCCTCGGTTGCCGCCAGACCAGCGAGCAGGGCCTTGGCTGCCTTCTTGGCTGCCTTTCGCTCCTTCTTCTCCTTTCTCTCCTGCTTCTCCTCCTTGGTTCTCTTCACCTTCTTCTTGGCAACCTCGCCGGTCTCAGTCTCGCCTTCAACTTCAACTGGCGCAGCACCGTCTTCGGCCACAGGCTCTGTCACGACAGGTTCGTCAACGGCACGTTCCTCGGCAGGCTCCTCGGGAGCGACCACCTCAGGAGCGACCTCGTCGGGAATCTCGCGGGAGGAATGTTCCTCGATCATAGTCTCCTCGGCAGTAGGCTCAACGACAGGCGAAGCATCGACAGTAGGCTCGACAGCAGGTTCGGCTGGAGACTCTACTGCAGGCTCGGCTGCGAACTCGAAAACTGTCTCAACACCAGGGTCGGTGACGACCGGCTCAGAAACAGCCGGCTCCTCAGTGGCGACTGCTTCAGGAATGGGGTTCACGACAGTCAGCTCGACGATGGGCTCGACAGTCGGCTCCTCGACAACAGCCTCAGTAACAGCCTCGACGGCAGGTGGAACATCTGACATCTCAATGTCGCGAGCAGAGTCAACTTGAGGGACGTCTGCATCCTGGGCCTGTTCAATGTTGGGTGTGGAGGCAAGCTCGGTCGATGTGCTCTCTTCAGGCTTGTCGTCTGTTGTGGCAACATCAGCCACATCCTGCTGCTCAGCAAGCGCCAGCTTCTTTGCCTTCTTCTCCTTCTTTTCCTTCTTCTCTTTCTTGTCCTTCTTAGACTTCTTCTTGGTGGGTGCAGCTTCGGCCTCCTCCGTAGCGACTGCAGGCTCAATTGGCTCCTCGGGCAGCTTCTCGGTAGCAACAGCCTCCGTGAACTCTTCAGCCCGGTGAGAAACAGCAGGTTCCTCGAGCGCCTCTTCTTGTGCAGGCACGGCAGGTTCCTCGAGCAGTGTCTCGGCGGGGATCTCGGCAACGGCCCCGACGGGGGCCTCTGCAGGCGATTCAGAAATTGTCTCTGCTGGTACTTCCACAAACTTGTCAATCGGTGCTTCTGTGTCAGCTTCCGGTGCCGCAATTTCTGCGGGGGCATCAACCTGGGCGTCCGCGGAAGTAGTGGCAGCTTGTTGTTCCTCGACAATATCGTGCACTGCAGGGCTTTCCTCGGAAATAGTACGCGTCTCGAGTTGATCGGCAGCTGGCTCCTCTGCAGGCAGGATAGCCTCGGGCACTGTGGGCTCAGCGACACTGATCGCATCGGCGGCCTCGGCGGGAGTAACAGGATCGGCCGCGGCAGCAGGCTCGACGGTCTCGACAGGCTCGACGGTCTCGACAGGCTCGGCAGTCTCGACAGGATCGGTGGTCTCGACTGCGGATTCAGCAACCTCAGAAACAGGCTCCACCTTCTCCTGCTCCAACTCCTTCTGCTTTTCCTCCTCTTCCAAGGCCTGCTTGGCCTTCTTCTTCGACTTCTTTTCCTTCTTCGACTTCTTCTTCTCAGCGACGGGCTCTTCCTCTACGATCTCAAGTGGTTGGACACTGTCATCGGTCTCAAGAGGGCGGGGAGTGGACTCAACAGCCTCGTTCTTTGGGTGTTCAGAAGAAGATTCAGCAAGCGTCTCGCCAGATGGCGAAGAAACTTGCTCCAAGATTGGCTCCGTGATGGGTTCTGCTGGCAGGTCAGGAACTGGCTCTGCAGCGGAATCTGAAGCAGGATCTGCAAGAGTCTCAGGCTTTGTGCTAGGCTCGGAAGCTTCCACAGTTGGCTGGTCCTGGTCCTCGATTGCAGCTTGCTTGTCCTTTTTCTTGGATTTCTTGTCCTTCTTCGACTTCTTGGTCTTCTTCTCGGGAGCTTCCTCGGGTTCAGCTGTGACCTCGGTCGACTCATCAGCAGGAATTTCGCTGACGGGAACCTCCTTGGCCTCCTTAGCTAGGAGCTGGCCAGAACCGGCATTTTGCTCAACCACATCCGAGGTAGGTATTTCAACAGCAGGGGCGTCGACGGCAGGTTCTGGAGCAGTGTCTTGGGCAGTCTCCTGGGTAGTCTCTAAAGCAGTCTCGGGTGTGGTGTTCTCGACGGACCTTGCTGCTTCGGAAATCTGCTCGCCGGATGTCTCGACAGAGTCAGGCACAGGGACAGGAGTTGCGTCTCCTGGGGTGGAAGCAACATCTAAGGCAGTCACTTCTTCGCTGTTTTCCTCTGCCAACAAAGCCTTCAGCCTGCGTCTCTCCTTCTTGGACAGTTTCTTGCTCCCTGTGGCGGAGTCTGTGGGCTCTTCCTCCACCGGCGTCTCGGAAACATGAGGCTCGACCGGTGCTGTCTCAATCTCGGCAGACGTAGCAGCAGTCTCAGGTTCGGTCTCGGGGGTGGCAGTTGGAGCTTCGGCCTCGCGGCTAGGCTCGACAGCAAGCACAGCATCAGTCTCAGCTGGTTCGGCTGTGGTCTCGCTCACGGGCTCAACAGCTGGCTCAGTGACAGTCTCGGTCGGCTCGGGCGCATCAACCACGGGTTCAGGGGTGGTCTCAGCAGGCAGCTGGACTGGCTCAGTGACCTCCTCGACTTCTGTGGCAGCATTCTCCGCCTTCTTCTTGCGCTTCTCCTTCTTCTCCTTTTTGGACTTCTTCTTCGTTGCAGGCTCAGCAGCTGATGTGTCGTCCTGTGCAGATTCAACAGCTGCAGGCGCGGCATCAAGAGTCGTAGCATCCGTGGCAGTAGAAACCTCATCTGGCACCAAAACTGAAGGCTCAGTTGGAACTTCAGCAGGATTCTCAACTGGAGTGTCGACTGGGATCTCGGCGGGGGTCTCGGCCGCGACCTCTGGCTCAGCTGGAACCTCAATAGAGGACTCAATGGGGGCTTCAACCGGAGCATCAACAGGAGCCTCGGCAGGAATCTCGGCGGGGGTCTCGATGGGAGTCTGGACCACTATGTCCTTGTCGGAAGAAACCTCGATAGGAGCATCCACTGCGGCCTCGATGGTAGCTGGCTCAATCGTCTCGGTGGAAGCAGTCGCAGTCGATGCTTCCGGCTCGCTCAAGCCGAGAGCCTTCAGCCTCCGCTTCTCCTTCTTAGAGAGCTTGCCGGGGGCTGTGCCTTCAGGTGTCTCGACGGGTGTCTCAATGGGCGCATCAGCGGGGGTCTCGGCTGGGATCTCTGCAGGAGACTCGACAGCTTCAGCTGCTGCGGGCTCAATAGTTGTAGATTGGGCAGACAGGTTCGCAGTAGTCCCACTCAGGTGCTCGGTGGCGGTAGGCTCGACAGGAACTTCGGGCGCAGCCTCAGGGGCATCTTCGGGGGTTGACTGGACGATAGGCTCCACGGGCTCGGCAGCGGTCTCGGCAGCAATTTCGACAACCTCTGGAGTAGTCTCAACTGCGGCCTCTACAGGCTCGGCAGCAGGCTCGGCAGCAGGCTCGACGACGGGCTCAACAGCAGCCTCGGAAATTGACTTGGGAGCAGAGTCAACAACAGGTTCTGCGGGCTCCTGGGGCTCAGTGGGCTGTACCGGGGTCGATGCACCCGAAAGTGCCTCGCCGTCGGCCATGTTCTTTGCGGCCTTCTTGAGTCGCTTCAGCTCTTTCTTGGAAAGTTTAGTGTTGGCAGGGGCAGCTTCGGGCTCAGCGACTGGCTCAGTAATCTCGGTGGCCTCGGTGACTGGTTCCACCGGGGTTGCGGCAGCCTCGATAGCAGCCTCAGAAGCATCAGCGATCTTCTCAGCATCAGGCTCAACAACAGCTTCCTCTGCTGGTGCAGGCGTAGACTCCAGAAGAGTCTCTTCTGCAACGACAGCAGGTGATGTCTCAGTTGTTTCGAGAGACACAGGGACGGCAACAGGTGCATCAACTTCCACAGTTGTCTCTACTAGAGCATCAGGAGCAGGTTCTTTGACAGTGTCTTGCTCGAGAGTCTCATCGACAGCCTTGTCGTCATTTGACTTGGACTTCTTCTTCTTCTTCTTGTCCTTCTTTGATTTAGCAGGGGCAGATGACGACTCCTCAGTCGAAACAGCAAGCTGCTCCAAGACAATATCAGCAGACTCAGCAGGCTCGTCAACAGGAGCCACGGCGGGCTCAACTGCGGGCTCGTCCGCCGACTCGACCACAGGCTCGACCACAGGATCAACGGCAGGCTCAGTGACAGGCTCAACAGTAGGCTCAACAGCAGACTCGACAGGGACTTCAACGATCTCTGCTGGGGCCTCGGCTACTGTCTCCACCGCGGGTGGCTCGGTGGCGGAGATGGGTTCATCAGTAGCTTTAGCAGTCGGCTCGGCAGTTGCAGCTGCAGCGGCCTGTTCTTGCTCAAGCAAGGCCTGTGCCTTCTTCAGTCGCTTCAGCTCTTTCTTTGACAGCTTCGGTGCTTCGCCAACAGGCTCTTCGGCGGGAGTCGAGATGGACTTGTCGGTCTCGGCAGGAGACTCATCTGGGACAGCAGCGGTGGACTCGACTGGCTCGTTGGTGTCGACGGCAGCGGTAGTCTGATCTTCTACAAGTGGCTCAGCTAGCTGTTCGACGAGTGCCGCCTCAACAGGCGGGACTGTCTCGGTATCAACAGCTTTGCTTGTCTCCAGATCAGTCTCCTTGGTCAGATCAAAAGCAGGCTCAACGACGTCAGCCTCAGCAGGCGGGACATCGGAGCTAGGCTCGACCACGATCTCTGTGGCAGCCACTTCCTCTGGCAGGCTCGTGGGCTCAGCAGCTGGCTCGGAAGTGATCGCTGGCTCAGCGACTTCAGGGGCCTCAACAGGAACTTCCAGTCCCAGCGCCTTCAATCGGCGCTTCTCCTTCTTGGACAGCTTCTTTGCGGGGGCAGCTGTGGCATCAACAGGTTCTTGGGCAGCCTCTTCGGTCGCAGCCAGTTGGCCTGACTCTGCGGTGTTGGAAGCTTCGGCAGGCTCAGGCTCCTTGGACCTTTGAGGAGCCTCGTCGGCAGTGACTTCACGGGTAACCTCGTCGGTTGGCTCAGATGTCGGCACAAGCACGTTCTCCTCGGATTCTGGAGCAGCTTTCTCTGGGCTCGAAGTATCAGGAGAGACCTGATCAGCATCTGCGGCCGCCTCAGTAGCAGTCTCGACCACAGGCTCTATAGGTAGCTTGGAGGTCAGCTCAGTAGCAGGCTCGACGATGGCCACCTCTTCGGCAGGTGTCTCTGTTGCCGGCTCAACCACCGACTGGGCGGGTGCCGCGGCCTCTTCTGCCTCGGCAGCAGCCTGGTCCTTCTTCTTCTTTTTCTTCTTGTCTTTCTTGGAAGATTTCTTGGCCGAAGACTCAGGCTCACCGGCAGCTTCAGCTGGGGCTTCAACAGATACGGTAGCAGGCTCTTCCTCGACAGGGGCTTCAGTAGCAACCTCGGCGGGGACCTCAGCAAGGACCTCGGCAGAAATATCGGCAGGAACATCGGCAGCAACCTCCGTGGGAACCTCAGTAGGGATCTCGGTAAGAGCCTCGTCAACGGCCAAGGCATCCGTGCTGGAAACAGTGTCGGTCACTTTAATTGGTTCCTCCGTGGACTCGGCGGTGCTGGGTTCAAGTGCTGTCTCGGCAGTAGCTGCCTCGGGCACGACAGACTCGGGAACGGTCAGATCAATGGTCTCAGGCTCAACAACAGGGTCGGCAGCAGGCTCAGTGGCAGCAGGCTCAGCGTCTGCTTGCGGCTTGTCAACGATGCTCTCCAAGGCCTTTGCCGCCTCGGCTGCCTCGGCCTCTGCTGCCTCCTGTGCTGCCTTCAGCCGGCGACGCTCTTTCTTTGACAACTTTTGGGGCGCAGCCTCTAAGGTAGGGGGGGCTAGCTCCTCAGCTGGAGCATCAGCAGTTGATGTGACTACCTCCTCAACAGGGGTCTCCTGGACTGGCCCGGGAATGGACTTGTCAGCCTCAGAGTCGGCTGCAATTTCGGGAGCAGGTGCAGTATCGGCCTCGGGCTCAGCTGGAGCATCAGCAGACGGCTCAACTGCAGGCTCGGCAGGAACACTGTCAGGGACAGCATCAGTGAGCTCAGCAGGAACATCAGTGGGAGCGTCAACGGGGGCCTCGGGTGCAACCTCAACAACAGGCTCAACAACAGGCTCAACCACAGTCTCAGCCACGGGCTCGGCTGTGGCTTCTGCGGGAGTCTCTTCTGTGAGAGTCTCAACCGCATCAAGACCAGTAGCCGGCTCGGCTGCCTCTGCAGCTTCGACTGCCTTTGCAGCTTCGGCTGCGGCCTGTTCTTGGGCCAGTGCCTTCAGCCTACGCTTCTCCTTCTTAGAGAGCTTCGCAGGTTCAGGTGCACTCTCGGCAGCATCTTGTGCGGGTTCTGCAGTCACAACTGGGGTACTCTCTTGGGCTGCCTCGGTGGCAACAGATGGAGCAGTATCGGTTGTTGTTTGAGTTTCGGTGGCTGGCTCGGGAGTGGTATCAACCTTGGCCTCTTCGGTGTCTGTGGTCTCAGGCGGTATAGACTTGGCAGCCTCCTCTTCAACAGCCACCTCCTCCACCGGTGCAATTTCCTGAGATGGTTCGGCAGGAACAGAAGTGTCAACATTAGCAGGCAGGGGCTCGGTGACAGCTTCTTGCTCTTGCACGACCTCCAGTGGCACGGCAGGCTCGTGCACCACTTCAACCTCGGCCAGAGCAGCTGCGGCGAGAGCAGCTTCTTCTTCAAGCTTCTTTGCAGCACGCTTCTCCTTCTTGGTCATTTTGCGTGGAGCAGCTTCAGCCTCGACAGGCTCTGTGGAGACAGGCTCGACGGCTGCGACAGGCTCGGACGGCTCAGCAACTGCTTCGACAGCGGGCTCGGCAGGAGTCTCGGTGATAGGCTCAACAGGAGCCTCGATGGTGGGCTCAACTGCGGCCTCGACGGCCGGCTCGGCGGAAACATCAGCAGCAGGCTCGGTCTCAACAGCGGTGGCAGGCTCAGCGGGGAGGTCCTCAGCGACTGTTACCGGCTCGGCGAGGACTGACTTTGCAGTGTCCTCGGGCGCGGCTTCAGGGGCCTCATCCACAATGGCAGGCTCGACTGTCTCCTCAGGAACAGCTTCAGTGGGAGCTTCGGGGGCTGTTGTAGCCGCAGGCTCCTCATCAGTGATCGCTACTGCCGCCGATGCCGCCGCGAGGGCTGCTGCTGCTGCTGCTGCGGCCTCGGCCTCAGCCTTCTTCTTCGCTGCCTTTCTCTCCTTCTTTGACAGCTTGGGCTCGTCAGCGGCCACCTCTGGCTGCTTGTCCTCAGCCTTCTCAACCTCCTCGGCGACCTTCTCCTCGGCCTTCTCCTCAGCTTTCTCCTCAGCCTTCTCTTCGGCCTTCTCCTCGGCCTTCTCCTCGGTCTTCTCCTCACTCTTCTCTTCGGTCTTCTCAAACTCCTTCAAATCTTCCTCTTTGGTTAGTAGCCCTACCGGCTCGGCTGCATCGATATTATCAGCAGCCGTCATCGCCTTAGTAGGGGCTGACTCCTTCTCTTCAGTCGTCTGAGCAGCCTCGACCTGGGCGGTCTCGGCGGTGGGCTCAGTCGCCTCCGGTGCCACCTGCTTGGCAGCATCGAGGAGTTCTCCATCAACCTGGGGAGATTCAAGGGCCTGTGCTTCCTTGTCGGAAGACTTGAGCTCCAAAGTCGCAGAGGGGGTTTCTTGCTCAGCTTCATCTTGCAATGCAGCTTTCTTGTCCTTCTTCTTCTTTTTCTTCTTCTTGCTGGACTTGACTTCGGGCTCCTCAGTCTCCGCCTTGGGAGCTTCAGGCTGCTCAGGCTCGGCAGGCGGTGCCTCGGGTGTCTCCGAGATCTCGGGCACCTCGGGTGCCAACGCAGCCGTTCTGTCGACAGCAGGAGCGACATCCTTGTCGAGCACCACCTCGGCCGGTGTGGGCTCGGTTAGAATCTCCTCAGATGCGGTCGGTGCAGGCACTTCTTCAGAGACGGGCACGGGTGCAGACTCGGGCTCGAGACTCTTCTCCTCAACAGCCTCAGCAGTAGCAGCAAGCTGGGTAGTCTCATCCTTCGACGGCTCATCCGCAGGGGCAGTCTCAGGCAGCTGCTCCTCGGGAGTGGGATCGAGCCAGGCGTCAAGGTCATCCGTCGATAGAGCGGCCGTAGCAGCCTTCTTCGCTTTCTTGGCCTTCTTGCTCTTCTTCAGAGAAGGAATGGGGGCGGGCTCAACTTCCTCCTGAGCAGGAATAGGAACAGGCTCTTCTTGGATGTCCTTTACAGGCTCGGGTGCAACATCAGCTGTGATCTCTGGCTCCGGTACGGGCACCTCCTCTGATCTAGTAACAGCCTCAGTCACTGGCTCGTCCTTGGCAATTTCCGCCTCGTCAGCCTGGGCGACGACCTCTACATTGGCAGGGGCGGCCAGTGGCTCCTCGAGCTCCGGGTCAAGCGAGATTGACTTTCGGTTCTTGCGACCCTTGGCCATCTTGAGGCTGACAGTTGGTGTCTCAATAATGTCAGAAGACTCGCCCGCCTCCTCAGTGGCAGGTGCAGGCTCGACAGCCGACTCGACGGCCGATTCGACAGGCGCCTCAACATCGACAGGCTTGTCAGATGTGGGCTCAACCGGAGTCGGAACTGTCTCCTCAGGTGTGATAGTGTCATCTGCAGCAGACTTCTTGCCCTTCCGCTTCTTCGACTTCTTCAGGCTGACAGCAGCGGGCTGGGCAGAGTCACTTGCTGTGGTCGACTCAGCGGCAGGCTCAGCGGTGGATTCTTCAACAGCAGGTGTCTCTGGCTTTGCCTCGGTCTGGATCTCCTTGGGCTCGACAGACCTCGGGGGCTGGTCAGCTGCGGTGGGCACAGACTGCTCTTCGGTCAGAACAGGCGCTTCAGTTGATGCGGTCGGGGCGGCGACAGTGTCTTGGCCCAGCTCAGTAGAGTTCTCTGTGCTAGTGGGGGTTTCGACAGTCTTGTCCAGGACAGGAACATCCTTCGGGGCCTCAACCGGCTCTTTGGATTTCTCGCTGGCAGATGCTTTGCCCGCTCTCAGGGCCTCGAGCGCTTCAATTGCAGCAGCCACGGCACCCTTCTTCTTCTTCTTCTTGGGCTTCTCTGTGGCCGCGTGAGTGTCGACTTTGACTGGAACAGGTTCGACGGCAGCAATCTCTTTTGCCTTCTCAACAGGAGCAGGCTCGGCCGGCTCGGCGGGGACGATGGGAGTCGGCTCTGTGGAGGTGATGACAGCTGGCTCGTCAGAAGTGGGTGCAATGGATGTCGGCTCGGCAATTTCACTCGACACCACAGCCTCCGGCTCGACAGTCTGGGCGGGCTCTTGAGCTTCGACTGTCTCGACTGACTTCTCAGCGTTGTCAGGAGTGGTCTCAGCGGGAAGCTCCGGAGCGACTTCAGACGCCTCTATCACGGGAGTGTCTTGCTGGACTTCCTTGTCCGCTGACAGAATCTCCAATACAGTCTCGTCTTCAGTCTTGTCGTCAGCCTTCTCCTCAGGCTTCTCCTCAGGCTTCTCCTCGGGCTTCTCCTCAGGCTTCTCCTCGGGTTTCTCCTCGAGCTTCTCCTCAGGTTTCTCCTCGGACTGGACTGGAGTAGTCTCGGCAGCTAGAGCAGCAGCCTCTTCCTCCGCGAGAGCCTCAGCGGCCTTGTTCTTGTTCCGCTTCTTGCTACCCTTCTTGCTCTTCTTCAGTGGTACAGCAACGGAGAGATCGGCAGTCTCAGTCGGCTCAGCCGTCACAGCATTGTCGACCACATCGGTTGTGACAGCGGACTCAGTCGGCTCCGCGGGCTCAGTAGCCACTACAGGCTCGACAAGCTCGACAGGGGTGGCGGACTCGGTAGGCTCAGTGGACTCGGCGACTACAGGCTGGACGGGCTCGACAGGGGTGGCGGTGACGTCAGCGTTAACTGCTGGAGAGCCATCGACAACTTGTCTGTCTTCTGTGTGCTCAGTCTGCTCTGGCTCGGTAGCCGGCTTGATTTCGTCAACGGGCGCCGACTCGTCAACCGTGCCGACCTCCGGGGCAGGTGTTGCGGCTTCTGCGGCTTCTGTGACTTCTGTAGCGACGTCGGTGGCAGGGACGTCACTGGTTGGTTCTGTGACTGGCTCGATGACTGGCTCTGTGGTGACTGATTCTGTGGCTGCAGCAGCGGCAGCAGCGGCGGCAGCAGCAGCAGCCAATTTGCGCTGCTTCTTTGAGAGCTTCTTGTCTTTTGCCGGGGCAACAGGCTCCTCGGGGAGTGTGTCTTTCTGGGCCATCGCGATGTCTTGGATTGCTTCTGTGACCGGCGCAGTTGCTTGAATGGTGCCATCGATGTCGTTGTTGGCGATGTCGATGTTGGTAGTTGTGTCTGTGATTGCGCTTGTAGTTGCGTCGCGAGATGGCTCTTCCAAGCTGCGGTTCGAAGCAGGCCCCGGGGTCTCTTCAGGTGCGGGTTGACTTTCCTCGAGTACCTCTGGTACCTGGACCTCGGGCTCGTGGGTTCCAGCTCCGGCTCCATCTTGTTGGTGTTCAGTGACTTCTTGTCCAATGACAACAGGGACATCTGCACTGTCTACCGTAACAGTGGTGGGTTCGAGAGGCTGCAGAGTATCAGGCAAAACATCAGACGTCTCCACGTCGGCAGTAGTTAAAATCTCGTGTTGTGGAGAGATGTCGTCGGCCACGCTGTCTTTGTTGTCAATGTTGTCAATAGCAGTGTTGTCGTTGCGTGCATCGTCTGTCACGGATGGGGCCGCGGCCAAGAGAAGTGCATCATCATTGGGCGAGGTGGGCTCGGGCTGCAGGGGTTCTGCACTCTCTGAGACCTCATTGGCTGCAGATGGGGTGTCGGGCACCAAAGCGCTGTCATCAGCGGTAAGAACGGCGGCGGCCTTACCATCGTCTAGTAAGACCGCCCCATCCAAAGGGACGGCAGGCTTCGATTTGGTGTTGGTGTCAGAGTCCATCTGGTTGAAGTTGTCCACCTCTTTGCTGTCACTGAAGACGGCCGGCTGGTCGAGGGTCTCAGGCTGGGCTGGCGTCTGCGTCTCCGCCTTGTCCTTGTCGGTAGTAAGCTCGATTGCGGCCGCAGCTGCGGTAGCAACAGCACCTGCAGTAAGGACGGCGGGAAGAACAGAGGAGTCCGTCTGGTCAGCCGCAGCGGATGCATCAGCCTTGGATCCCTTCTTCTTCTTCTTCTTGCGCGAGGACTTTGCAACGGGCTCTGGCGTTTCCTCGGTAGCAGGCTGTGCGGGAGCAGCTTCTGTAGTGGCATCAGGGGCAACCTCGCGAGCTACTTCAGAAGTAATCTCGGTGGTCTCGGTGGTGTCCTTCGGAGATGGCTCAGGAGAGGTTTCGACAGCTGTAACAGGCTGGATCTCCTCTTCAGTTGCAGGCAGCACCTCAGGTTCAATGGGTGCCGACCTGGTCAGTTCGGCTGGCTCGTCCTTGGCAGCAAGCTCCTCAACGACGGGGGCCGTCTCAACGACAGGGGCCACCTCATCTGCAGCGGGAAGCGACTCAGGAACAGTCACTTCAGGGACCGGTGCATCGACAGTTGCCGTCGCCTCAAGTAGAGCGGCCTCGGCAGCCTCAGCAGCCTCGGCAGCGGCCTTGGCCTTCTTCTTCTTTCGCTTCTCCTTCTTCTTAGATGTGGACGGGGAAGCAGGGGACTCAGCCGGCGGCGGAGAAGCGGCACGATCCAAAGTCGGAGTTGATGGTCTAATCGTAGCTGTAGTATCATCAAAGCTCTTCGACTCTTCCGGGACAACAACCGTCTCTTCCTCGACCAGGGCGGGAGGGGCAGGGATATCCTTGTCCTGCTGGGCATCGACGGCAATGGGCTCGTCGACAGCAAAGGAGACATGCTTCTTGGACAGGGCATCCTCAGGAGCAAATTCTTCGACAATCTCACGAGTAGTTTCAATTGGAGCAATCGCGGCAGCGTCGGTAGCATCAACAACAGCAGCAACTTCGGGCTCGGGCTCGGCAACCAAAGTCTCACCCGAAATGAGCTGGAGCTTGTCATCTTGTGATGTGAGCTGCTGCTGCGGCTCGACAAGCTCAGACTCGTCGACATTGCTAGAACGGCTGTCCTTCTTGGACCTCTTCTTCTTTCTTGGCTTCTTGGTGGAACCCTCAACCAGCTTATCGTCGACGACAGCATCAGAAGCAGTCTTTACAGGCAGGACAGGAGGTGGAGGTTCGATTGCGGCAGCCGACTCTTCGACAGAGACAGGCTGTGGCACCTCAACTGCGGGCTCAACGACCTTGGGCTCCTCGACCTTGAGCTCCTCGACCTTCTTCTCGACCTTGGGCTCCTCAATGGCCTTGGTCGGCTTAGCGGAGGCAGGGGTAGCCTCAGCAGGCTTCTCCTCGCGGCGGCGGTAGAATGAAGAGAATGCAGCACCGAAACCGCCAAAGCGGGAAGCAAAGCCAGACTTGGGAGCCTCGACAGGGGCCTCGACGGGAGTCTCAACAGGAACGACAGGAACATCAGCAACATCAGTAACAGGAGCGGGATCCTTGGGAGCAACGGGGGCAGCCGGAGTGACGTCGGTCGTCTCCTCTGAGGGCTTGACAGCCACCACCACATCGCTCTTGGGCTCTTCCAACTTCTCAGCCGGGCTAGCTGTCTCTGTGGCCACCTTGTCCCCCTTTGTAGTGTTGTAGTCAATCGATCTGAAGCCCTCAAAGGTCTCGGGCACGGGCGAAAGAACAAAAGACTGGGGCTGGTCGGCGGACGTCGGCTCAGGGAGCTTGTCGGAGATCTCAGAGATCTCAGCGTCTTTGGGGGCCTCCACGGGCTCTTCCACCTTCTTCTCGATTGCCTTCTCCTCGGCCTGGGCGGGCACGTCGTCAAAAAAGTTGGCATCATCGTTTGCAGGATCATCATAGATCGCCTCCTCGGCAGAAGGATCATCGCTTCCGCTCCGTTCTTCCTCGGCGACTTCGGCAAGCACGGGCTCGAGAATCTCAACAGAGGCACGTCTGGGCCGCAGCGCAGACTCGGCCGTGCGCATCCGCATTCTTCTGCGCGACGAAATGGCAGTGTAACCTTCACTACGCACCATAGACGCAGGGTTGTGGTTGTAGGCGTCGTAGCCGTGGTGCGCGTGGTACGAGTCGGCGTCGTAGTCCTCGACATCGTCGTCAGCAGGGTCGGGCACGGAATCACCCGTATTGCCCGCCTGCGACGCCGCGTAGTTGTCGAGCTCTCTGGCCAGTGCATTCGGACTAGGCATGCTGTGGCGGTTAGAGTTGTTGGCAAAGGATGCGCGCGCAAGAGCTTCACGCAGAGGCGAGGCTTCGCCGCCAGGAGCAAAGGCGTTGCCGAGGCCGACACCACTGCTGCCGAGACCAATACCAGCCATGCCGCCAATAGCAAATCCGCGACGGATGGGAGTCATGGTACTGGGGCTGTTGTTGCCCAGGCTGTTGTTGTAGCTGTGGCCACGGCTGTGGCCGTATCCAAAGCCGCCGTAGCCGGGAGTCTGGCTGGAGGGACTGCTGCTGCTGCCGTCCACGTCGGACAGCTGGCTTCCGGTACGGTGGTGATGCATGACAAGCATCAGGGGTTTCAAGTCACGGCTGCTATCCCAAGACTGCGGCCGCGGGGGGCGTCTGCGCGGCGTAGAGAAAAGCTCGTGGGCAGCGCGCCCTCCATGGCCTCCGGGCGTCATGGCTGGCGAACCGTCGACACCAGCGGGGCCAGAGATGGAGCCGCTTCTACTTGGGCCCTCACTTCCATCAACAACATCAATGCCCTCCGTAGGCGACTGCTGGGGCGAGGATGGCGGCGGGGGCTTGAAAATCATGGGACTGCCTGCGACAGTCGACGGCGAGCCCGAACGCTGGAGCAGGAACGAGATGGGCACGGCCGTAGGACTGGAGGTGGGCGTCTTGATCGGGGTCTCCGAGAGACGGCGACGCTGGACGGCCATCTGCTGCTCGCGGATGTAGTGGTCACGCTCATGCTCAGGGGGGGTCTCGGGCCGGCTGAGCGGCAGCTCGGGGAACGAGTAGTCGTCGAGGTCAAGCTCGGAGACGACGGGTGAGCTTGGCTCGCTGGGCGGGAGCGGCAGCAAGTCACCAAAATGGGGGTCGATAGCTGGGCGGATAGCCCGTTCGACAATTTCCGGGTCGATCACTGCATCAGAGGGTGCGCGGGGGCGGCCGGCAGCGTCCTCTGCTGACTTTGTATCGAGTGTGAGCGAGGGGGTAGTAGGAACAGCGGGTTCCGGAGTGGGCTGCTTGTCGGCAAGGGTAGCGGCGGCGGCGGTGATGCCGGCTCCAATACCAACAGCTGCAGCAACTGCGGTTGCAATAGCAGACGAGGAGGAGGCGGCAACTCCATCCCGTTCACCAGCATCAGCGACAGTCACGTCTCCAACATCTCTGCTCTCCTGCTGCTGCTCCTGCTCCTGCTTCAGCTTCTCAGCAAGCTTCTTCTTGCTCGACTTGGATCTGGCCTTCTTGGGAGTAGAAGGCAACTCCTTGGTAATGGGTTCCTCCAAGGGAGCAGTGTCGGTAGTGGGCGGTGGCACTGCAACCTCTTCGGTTGGGGGCAAAATGGCTTCAGGTTCGCGGGTCTCTTCCTCGGTAGGTGCAACTATGGCGGTAGCTGCTGTGGCTGCTGCTGCTGCTGCTGCTGCGGCTGCAGCCGCTTCGGCTTCGGCCCTCTTTACCTTCCGCTTGTTCTTCTTCTTGGACTTGGTTACCGGGGCCGCGGTGTCCTCTGCAGGGGTCTCGGCGAGGATCTCGGCGGGGATCTCATCGGGGATCACAGCAGGGGCCTCTCTCGACAGGGCCTCAGGCTCGGGCTGGAGCTCGGCGCGCTCAACGGGCAGGTCGGGGAATGGCACAATCGCATCAGGCTGGGGCTCAACGACGGACTTTTCAAGCTCAACAGGCTCGACAGTCTCGACAGGCTCAACAGACTCGGCAACTTTGACATCCTCGACAGCCTCCACGGGCACCACGGGCTCAACAACCACGGGCTCGATAACCTCGGGCTCAACAGGCTGAATATCCTTGACAATAGGCTCAGGCTTGACAAGCTCAGCCACTGGCTCGGGGGCCACCAGCTCAACGGAGTCAGGACTGATCTCAGCAGAAACCTCGGGGGCCTCGGGCACGGAGACGATCTCACGCTCTGTTGTCTCAACCTCGGCAGGAACCTCGCGCTCGACCTCCCGCTCGACCTCCCGCTCGACCTCCCGCTCGCTCTGTCGCTCAGCTACTGGCTCCGCCTCGGGCGTGTAGAAAGACGGCCAGTCGTCGACCTCGGCCAGGACCTCGGACGCAATGCGCTGCGGCCGTGGTGTCTCAATCGGGAGTTCGTAGGGCAGGACCGTGGGTTCAACTTCAGGCACAGCTGGCAGGAATGGAACAGAGCGCATCTCCGACGCCGGCGCAGACGGCATCTTGGAAGGCAGCCAGAACTGGTTGTCCGGGGCGGGCATGAATGGGTTGGCTTTGGCAGGCATGGCGCGCTCGTGCGACAGGACAGGCACGAATGGGTTCTCGGAAGCAGGAGCAGACGGCATTTTCGACGGCAGCCAGAACTGGCTATCGGGGACAGGCGGTGCACGCATCTCGTAGGCGATCGTAGAACGCACAGCAGGCATCGGGGCGGACGGCATCTTGGACGGCAGCCAGAACTGGCTGTCGTGTTCGCTGGTGTAGTCGCCGGCGCCGTAGTGGTAGTCGATCTCACGCGGGGCCGCGTAGACTGGGGACGGCACAGGGGACGGTACAGGGGACGGCGCCGAGGGCATCTTGGACGGCAGCCAATACTGGCTGTCCTCCTGCTCCTGAGCCTTTAGTGCAGCAGCACGTTCGTCTGCGAGGCGCTTCTGCTCGCGACGCATGGCCTTCTTGCTGCGTCCGGAGCGGACAGGCACAGAGGGACCATCACCGAGCGCGGTCTCGGACACGATGCCGCGGTTCGGCGACGAGCCGGAGTCGTCCGAGTCGTTGGACCCGGGCGCGGACGAGCGCTGCCAGTAGGTCGGGTCCTGGACGACAATCTCCGAGTCAAAGCCAGACGCGGGCAGGCCGGCCGACACAAGCGCGGCAAACTCCAGGTCGTGGTCGTATGCGGCCGACTTGGGCGAGATGTCCTTGATGTCCTTGGTATCGCGAGAGTCGAAAAAAGAGGAAGGCTCCTCATCTAGGAGGAGAGCGGAAGTCTGGGGGCGGCGAGAGGGCTCCTCTTCAACCTTGTCGCCGCCCTGGACGTTTTTTCTCTCCTCGTCAATTTCAGGGAAACCACCGGCCATCTTTTCTATTTTGTCCTTGTCCTTGTCTTTGTCTTTATCCTTGTCCTTGGACGTGGTCGACGTGTCCGAGGCAGTGGACGACGTGCCCGAGACGGCAGCGGCAGTGCCGGCGACGGCGCCAATGAGGGCAGCCCAGCCAGACTTTCTTAACGGCGCGGTGCTGGTGCGCTTAGCCTTGGGGAAGCGCGACGTGGCGACGGAGGGGGCCTTGCCGGACTCGGAGGACGGCGACTCGGCGCGTGCGTCCTCAAAGGTGGCGGGAAAGGTGGCCGAGCGGGGCGTGGGTGTGGTGCGGGCCGCGAGGATGGCAGCCTCTTCCTCCTCCTTGATCTTGGCGGCCTCGGCTTCTCTCTGACGCACAGCCTGGGCCTCGGCCTCGTCGGCTTCGCGCTGCTTGGTCAGAGCGGCAGCCTCCTCCTCGCGCTGCTTGGCCAGGGCCAGCTCCTCGGCCTTGAGACGAGCATCTTCTTCGGCGAGCTTGCGGGCAGCCTCTTCTTCCTCGCGCTTCTTAATGGCACGTCTCTCCTTCTTGGTGGGCTTGGGTGCTGCAACCTCAGGGGCGACCTCAGGAGCAATCTCAGGGGCAATCTCAGGAACGACTTCAGCAACATCCTTCAGCTCACGCTCGGCCGGCTCGGCGGTGACAATCTTGGGCTCGACAGTGATGATCTCCGGCTCGATCTCGACATTGGAGGCGGTGCCCTTGTACGTCTTGCGGGCCTTGCGGCGCTGGCTCTTGTCGGTATCGGCGGCACTGCGCTCAATCTCTTCCATCTGCTTCTCGAGGCTAGGCGACGGGATCGGCGTGGGCATCACCAGGTTGAGAAGAGGCCGCTCGCGCTCGCATGACGGGTCGCGCGACGTGAAGACGGCGACGGGCGGTGCCGGGGTGCTGGACCACCACGAAGTGGAAGTCGGTGCAGGCTTCTGGACGAGGAAGCGCGGCAGGTCGGCCGGGTAGATCTTGTTGTCGATGCGGACGTCGGCGTCGGGCTCCGAGTACGGGTTCTTCTGGGGCCGGCGCTCCATCTCGGGCGGCGTGACGATGCGGTTGATAGGCTCAGCGCGCTTTGAGGACGACGAGCTGCGGTCAGCGGACTTGTACTTTTCGACGACGGACTCGGACGGCGACGAGCTGCGCGAGCGGATTTGCTCCTCGGAAATGCGGCGCGCAATAGCGGTCTTGCGGTAGTAGCGGTCTGCTTCCTCGCGGATCTCGCGCTCGGTGCGGCCCTGGTCGTCGCGCGGCTCTCTGGGGCCATTGCTGCGGCCGCGCGAGCGCTCGTCGCGGTACTGGCTCTCCTCCTTCATGATGGCGGCCTCGGCGGCGGCCATGGCGGCTTTGTCAATAGGGGCGGTGGAGTGGCTTGTGCGCTCGTCAATCTCCTCGGCGTCGCTGCGCTGGCGCACGAGGCGGCCGCGGTTCTCGTAGTGAGACGAAGCGGGCTCGTCGTCGTCGGGCTCGTCATTCGCCCAGGACGGGCCGTCGATGGTGACGATATGGGGAGTGATGGGGCGCTCAGCGACGGGCGTCGTGTGCTGCGGAGTCGGGAACGCGCTGTCGGAGACGCGGAACTGGAAAGGGTCGACGGACGGTGCCGAGGTGGGCGGGCCAAACATGTCGACCTCCTTTTCCTTCTGCTTCTCGTTGGCCTTGTCCTTGCAGCGCGCCTCGGCACGCTCCTCGACCTCGTCGGCCTCGCGGATCAGTCGCTCGAGGTTCTCCTGCTTCTCGCGCTTCTCGCGCTCGCGGCGGTCGGAGATGGCAGCCGTGGTGGCAGCGGCGACAGTGGCGGTAGCAATGGCGGCGGCGGCAGCAGAAGTATTGTCAAACTTCTTGTCAGACTTCTTTCTAGGCCGGTCGGGGTCGTCTTCGAGCAGTTTGGCCTTGGCGGCCTCGGCCTCGGCCGCGCGCCTGGCCTCGTCCTGCTCACGATAGTACCGGTCTGCCTGCCGGAACCGCTCTTCCTCGTACTCCTTGTCGCGCTGCTGGCGGCGGGCTTCGCGGCGGGCCTCGCGGCGCTCCTGGTCGGTCTGGTCCTTCTGGTCCTTTTCCTTCTTCTTCTTGTCCTTGGAGCTGACAACACTGGCTGCCGCGATGCCAATGGCACCGCCAACGGCCGCGGCCACGAGAGGAGATGCGTTGCTGGAGCGCTCGCGGGCAATGCGCTCGCGCTCTTTCTGGGCGGCGCGCTCGTACTCTTTCTGGGCCTCGCGTTCCCGTTCGCGCTCTCTCTCCTTTTGGTCGCGTTCTTTCTGCTCCCGCTCGCGCTGGCGCTCTTCCTTTTCGCGCTGGCGCTCTCTCTCCTTTTGATCGCGTTCGCGCTGCTCCCGTTCTTCACGATCGCGTGCTTTCTGCTCGCGCTCGCGCTCAACCTCCCGCTCACGCTGGCGCTCTTCCTTTTCGCGCTCGCGCTCACGGCGGCGCTGACGCTCACGCTCTTCTCTCTCGCGTTCTCTCTCTTTTTCTCTTTCCCGCTCCCGCTCCCGCTCACGCTCACGGCCTTCGGCAAGAATAGCCTCGTCGTCAAAAACGCGGCTGCTCACCGGGACAACCGGCTTGGGCGTCTGGATCTCGACAGACCCAGAATGCAGACGGCGCGGCGGGGTAGAAACGGCGTAGGGGTTGACGGCGTGATGAGAAGAGGCGATGCGGTTGTTGTTGCGCGAGTCGGACTGGCTGGGCGGGCGGTCGTCAGCGTAGTGGTTGTTGGCCATGACGGCGGCGATGCCAGCACCGGCGAGGGCAGCAGCACCGAATCCAGCGACGGCGGCGCCAGAACCGGAAGTGTGGCGGGGCGAGTGGACGGACGGGTGGCTGCTACCGGAAGCATGGCGCACACCCGGGTAGGAAGGACGAGAAACGTGCTGCTGATGTTGTTGATGCTGCTGCTGCTGCTGCTGCTGGGTGCGGTCAAAGGGGGCTCCATAAGCCAGGCCAGAGTCGGCATCGCTGCTGCTAAACGAGTCATCCGAAACATCTTCCGAAAGATCATCATCGTCGTCGTCGTCGTCATCATGGTCGTGCTCGTCGTCGTCAGAGGCAGACTCCCACTCGGAGTCGTCAGGCGAGTCGTCGTGGCGGCGGCTGTTGGAGGGCCGCGACAAGCCAAGACCGCGCGAGTCGTAGTCATCGCGACTGCTTCCGTGGTTGGCGCGGTGGTGGCGGAACTTGTGGACAGCGGCGGCAGCGGCGACGGCTTGCGTTGGGATACGGCGGCCGTGGCGCGTGAGGTCGTGGCGGTTGTCGTCGTGGGCGAGCTGGGCGAGTTCGCGGCCGATGCGGATGATCTCTTCGTCGTCGGTCTTTGTCTGGCGGCGCGTGGGCGACGAGCCGGGGCCGTAGTAGTCGTTGCCGCCGTAGGCAAGGTCGTGGGTGGAGCCGCCGTAAGCGAGGTCATGGGTGGAGGACGAGGCGTTGGCGGCAGAAGCAATACCGACGGCGGCAGCACCGACGGCGGCACCAGCCGCCAGCGAGCCAGCGGTTCCTGGGCCACTACCACTGAGGCCAGGAGCACCGACCGGGCTGTAGTTGCTGTCGTAGTGGCGGTGGTCGCGCTGACCGTCAACGCGCGAGCGCGAGATATAGCCCTTGCCGTAGAAGAGGCCGTCGTCGACCGAAGAAGAGCTCGAGTTGTTGAAACGCAGGAAGCGCTTCTTCTTCTTGTACTGCTTGGAGGGGACGCGGCGCAGACGGGGCGGCGAGCGGGACTTTTCCTTGCCCTTGCCGCGGAAGAAGGAGATGATGCCCTTGACGTGGGTGCGGGGCGCGGAGATGTTGAGCAGCGAGTCGGAGGTGCACGAGTCGGTGGACAGCAGGGAGGAGGCCTCGGAGCCGGCGCGGCCTGGGCGCTGGGGCGTGTGCGGCTGCTGGTGGCGCGGCGGGCGGGGCTGCATCTCGGGGTCGTCCTGGCGGCGGCGGTCGTAGTAGTAGGGGTCGCCTTCGCTGTCGTTTCTGTGAGGAAGCGCGGCGGCCACGGCAGCGGCGGCAGAAGCGATTGTGATGGGCGGCATGCTTGCAGACGTGACGGGTCTGCCTTTGGCGGCCATGGCTGGCGGCAGGTGGATGAAGAATTTGTTGTTTGTGTCGTAGTAGGCATCGGCCTCACCGCCGCGACGGCGTGTTGTGTGGTGTTGTTGGTGTTGTGGTTGTGGTGAGTGGCGGCTGTAGCGGCTTGGAGTAGAAAAGAGACCGCGGTCGTATGTCGGCTCTACGGCGCGGTCGGCGCGGTCGGCGCGGTCGGCGCGGTCGGCGCGATCATGGCGCGAGACAAGACTGACATCGTCGCGGGAGGCGGACGCGCTGGGCGGGCGGTCAGTGTCGATGGAGCGGCGGCGCGTAGACCTTCGATGGCGCCGTGAGCTTTCCGGGCTCCGACGACGGCCTTCGCGCACCATTTTTACTGAGTCGTTGTCGTTGTCGGCAGATCAGTGATGTGCAGGGTCGATCAGAGATCGGAATGTAGGCGGCGACAGCAGCTTGGGCAAGCGGCTGCTGCCGAGAACTGGAATGTGTGTGGTGGGTTCAGTCGGGGTGACGTTTGTGTGGCAGTCGGTGTAGTTAAGCCACGGACAATCGAGTCAGTCGAGTCGAGTCGATGAGTCGAGTCGATTCGATCGGATGTCGATGTCGATGTCTTTGGCGACGTCGATGTCGGTCAATATCGTAAGTCGTGTCGTCGTGATGCTCCGTATCCGTATCCAAGTGAAAATAAAGTAAAATAAAATCCAAAATTAATGAGTCGCGGTGTGCAATGCGTGTGTAGGGGGTTGGAAATAAAAGAGGGGATAGACGGTCAGCCTGAATGGTGCAGACGTGAAGCAATCCCAAATCAATACCCAGAATCAAAATATTCAAAATAAAACCCCAAAAGATACGAATAGGGAGATAGTAAACACAGCACGAATAGCAGCAGGATAATACTAATGGCGAAAATAATAGGAATAATCAGAGAAAAGAGGAGCAGCCGGGGTATGAGTGGGACAGTAGACAGTAGAGAGAGGGTCAGAGGGTCATAGGGTCATAGAGGTCGTAGAGGTCATAATAGAGGCCATAGAGGGTCGAGGAGGAGGTCGAGAGGAGCCCGAGACAGAACGAAATTGGCGGCTCCAGCGGGCTGCAGAAAATGGATCAGAATGTTGTAGCCTGTGATCGTACTCAGTAGACACGCTGCATGGGTGGCAAACAGGGGCCTCCAGCTGTACAGAGTAGACGAGGGTACAGATGTTGGTGAGATGTGGGATACGAGGAAGAGACAGAGAGAAGAGAGACAGACAGAGGCGAGACTATCAAAAGCGGTGGCTGGGAGGTTGCAGCCGGCATACGCAGTCGACGTCGATTGGAGGAAGGTGCGCACGACACAGCGCAGCATTGGTCCACCCCTGCCGTATTCAGAGTTCTTTCCTCAATCTTCTCTCGACAAATCACATGTCTCTACACGCGTAGTCTATCGGCGTGCATGACAAGACCTGCCTTGTTTGCAGCTTGCAGCAGAGTGGAAGAAGTCCTTCCGCCTGCCTGACATCTGACTGGCAGGATGACGGTATCAGTCGCACAAGGTGTGGCAGCAACACAGTATTTAGTGTCTATCGTGTTATCGTGCATAAGCTTGGGCTACGGTGAGCTGGCAATTATTTTTGTTTTTTTAAAAAATATCTATCTTTTGAGAGGTTTTTGATAGGAACTAAATCGTCTGAAGAGTCACAGCATGCAGTTTTGGAGTGAGACATGCCAGCACAAAGGTAGCAATGACAGTCTTGAGTGTTCTTTTTTGTTCTTTGTTTGTTTATTTGTTTATTTTTGATTTGCTTTTATTTATTTTAGATTTCCAACTTGATATTTACTAATTTTCTAGAAATTCAAACTCGAAGCAAACCTCCTCATCACGATGCCTCAAAAACGAGAACACCAGCCACTTGTCAATCTCACTCCAACTACAGTAAACTACCCTGTAAAAATACCAATACCAATATCAAAATAACCCTGCAATAATCAAAACAAACGTCGCGTTCTGCTTGTTTACTTGCCCGGTGTCAATGGTTAGCGCCAGCTTTCAGCTCGTCTAGTGCTGTATTAGTGTTGGCTACGGTGGGGCCGATAGTATCCACTTGTCTCTCTCTGTCTGTCTTCCTGACTCTGAGCGTGTACCCTTGTACCTCTGGTCGCGGGCCATGCCGTCTCTTTGTCTGCTCTACCAGAAGACGCGTTTCGTGACTGACGTCGTAGAACCTTGAGGCTAGAGTAGGCATCGATAATATCAGAGAGTGATGCATTGAAATACAGAGATCTGTACTTGTTCACGTGTGGAGTCACGGAATCTGACAAAATGCTTTGACAATAACCGTTGGCCGTTTGTTCCATTCACGTGACAAACCACCTGACCAAGTCTAGTTAGTCAGTCTGCGTATCATGATCAAGCTGTGGGGCAAGACATGACTTTTCTTCTTTTTCCACTTCCAATCACCTACCACTTCTTTTGCGCCTCGAGCTGCCGTCCGGATGGCTTCTATATTTCAGGACCAATACGAAGACAGTGACCCTACACCAGGCAAACACAGCTCTGCCAAATCTGCCAAACCTGCACAAAAACATACATCACATGCATCAAATACCAGTGCCAGCGCGCCACTCTCGGCCAGTCTGTCGACAGCGCTGACAAGCGTTGGCCCCCCTGAGACACATGTCTCATTCACAAGCGTGCCGGCTCTGTTCTCGTATTTGGGCGGCATCGCCCACGACGTCGATTCGGTAGCAGTGGCGCATGTCACGCCAAGCGGCTTTGCTGCCATCCATCAGGCATTCCAAGCTCGCGGCCGCAAGGTGCGGCTGATGTTTCTGGCAGAACAAAAGGTAGCCATCATTACGCTCCCCACCTTGCACCATGAGCGGCTGCATCTCCGGCTTTACAGCAATATCCAACAGCAGATTGACCAAATGGGCCTGGATCGCGCCTGGGACTCGACTGGGGCGACCACGTTTCCACTGGGCATAACGCCTGGCTCGTCTTCGCAAGTTGAAGGGGATTCTGGCGGCAAGCCTTTTACCGACAATGCCGGCGATCATAATCATGGCTGGCCGACTATTGTCATACAAGGCGGCTTTACGCAATCGATCGAGTCGCTACGAGCCAAGATGATATTTTGGTTTGCAGCCTCGGCACACAGTGTCAAAATCGTCGTGCTGGCCAAGGCGTTCCCCCAGCAAAAACGCATTCTTATTGAGCAGTGGCAAGAGCCGGCCATTTCTCATCTTCAACAGCCCGTCTGTATCCAGACCATCGACGTCGTGTGGGCCGTGTCCGGCGTCACCTACGAAGAGGCGAGCCCGGCCCAGAGGCGCGACCCTCTGTCGTTCAATGTGGTGGGAGGCCCGTTGCGGCTTGAGTTTTCACGCCTGTTCCTCCGAGAGCCCGCTGGACTCCACGAGCATGATGTTGTGTTGCAAGACGACGACCTGCAGTGGTATGCGATGCGGGTTTGGGATGAGTAGGCGTTTACACTAGCAATAACAAGCTCGTTCCTTTTTTTCTTTTTTCTTATTTCTTCCGGAATGTAGATAAGCTTTATCTTCCGTGATCTACTAACTGTAGCTACACCAACTTCGCCATGGGCATGCCTACTGACCCAGAGGATCATCGTCTACTCCAAAGACCTCCAACAACTGCTGAAGCACGTTGTCGGCTGACTTTATAGAACCGTTCCAGCAACCTTGGAGGACACCACCACACTCGATCCCCTCGACACTGGGAAACGTGCCCTCTTCATACAGCTTGGCCACATCAAACTCGCTCTCGACAGCGCTGTGCGGCTCCTGGCTTGTCATTATAAAATACACGAGACAGCCAAGAGTGAAAATGTCGTCGGCAAATTCAGGCGTCTTGCCGAATGACCACCCAGGCACCACGTACCGCTCGCCGGCACAGACCTTGTACTGCGTTCCCACGGTGCAGCTGCTGGCAAAATCAGCAATGCGCAGATTCAAGTCGCCGCCGAGCAGCACATTACCCGGCCCGAGGTCGCTGTGGACAATGTCCATGGCGTGCAGGGCAGCGAGGCCGCGGGTCGCCTGGAGAGCCCAGCGGCGACGGTGCACTGGTTGAACATCAATCTTGTCAACCTCAATCCCGGTCTCGGTCTCGGGTGGGCCATTTCCCAAGTACGTAGACAGAGGCCCGTTCTCGAGGTACTCGATGCTCAGACAACACGTTTCTGGATCCCATGCCACCAGTTTGGGGATGTAGGGACAGTCGGGGCCGATACGTTGGTACACGTCGTACTCGGCTCTTACATCGGCCCGGTTTCTCTCTTGCGCTCCAACATCATATGGATTGGGCTTGGGAGTCTTGACAATATGTCTTTGGGGTGTCAATTCGACAATGGCCGTGTGCCCGAATCCCATATGGGTGCCTTTCCGGGCGTAGTAGATCCGTCCGTGCGGTATGTTTTCTGGGGGATGGAATCTCTTTTCGGGCCAGTTGGGATGTAGCTCACGCTGCCACTCTCCCGCATAGTGCATGTAAGTGAGGATCTTGGGGCCGTCTTGAGGTTTCTACCATCTGTCAGTCTAAAAATATTCTAGAAATATTCTAAAAATATCAAGAAATGTAGCAGAATATCATCTTAATTATAGCGTACGTTCTCTGCTGTCGTGGCTTCGGGTGCCGTGCCCAGATTGGCGTCTTTGGGGGGTGCGTCCGCCTTCGCAGTTTGCCAGCGAATAAAAGATAGCAGGCGATTCCACCACAAAGCACAGCGCGACACGACCGGCGGCCATACTTGACTTAAACCCGTAGACAGTTGCAACAGGTGCTGGAGGAGAGACATGCTAGAGTAAAACCTGATTGTTGTGCTGTGAAAGAATATAGGAGAGCAAATACAGAGTGGGGGGCTGGAGGCCGTAGAGTAAGCGACACTGCAAAACGTGGTGTTATAACATGTAGACGACATGAACTGAGAATTAGTAATACGTCGTGATTTGTGTATATTGGATGGCTTCTGTTGATTTATTGCCATTTTTAATGGAATATCTTGTTAATGTGGAATTTATTCAATTTGTTTTCGATTTATTTTCTTGTTTATCATTTATTAAGCTGCATCCAATTATAAAATTAATATAAAAATCGAATCAAATCAAGCTTACATCTGCAGTGATATAACGAGTGATATAACGAGACAACACCCATCAGTGTCATCTCGTTGTCAAAGCTTTATCATCTCGCCTCTCATAACCACACTCAAGACAAATACCATGATGCACAATTATACACTTGATTATCCCACATGATCCCAGAGGTATCTTTTCCAGCCTAACCTATAAAACAAACATAAACTAAAGTACAATGAATCCTCCCAGATTATAAACTTTAGACATCCTATACAGATGGCTATCGTAAATGCAACTATGAATACGACGGATACGCTCCGCCCGTCGGCGGCCGCGCGTGCTCGCTGTACACGGCGTGGTGCTCGGCCGGCGGGTACGGCCAGGCCTGCGGCGGCGGCGAGTGCCGTGGGGATGCGCCGCGGCGGGGTGGGTGTGATTGTGAGGGGTGCGGGTGGTGTGTATGCTGGGGGTGTGGTGCGTGGTGTTGCGCGTGGTGTTGGTGATGCTGAGGGTGCTCCTGATGTGAGTGGCTAGCATGGCTGGGATGCTGACTTGGGTATTGCTGATGCTGATGCTGGGCTGGATACTGGGGTGCATGCTGATGGTGGTGGTGCGACTGCTGGTATTGGTGATGCGACTGCGCTTGCGACGGCGGCTGCGGCTGCGACTGAGACTGAGGCTGAGGCGGACCTGTGGCTTTGTCCGACAACAGCGCATGTATCGGCAGAGACCCGTCCATGGGCGTGCGCGGGTATCCATTGGTCGAGTACGACGACGCCGACCCGTTGCTGGTGCTGCTGATGCTGGCCGCCATGCCGTGTGGCGGAATGCCCGGGCTCGTGCCGCCCGAGGCAGACGCCGACGTGCCGTGGTAGCTGGCCGCGTCAGGCTTGGCTGTCGGCGGTGCGAGACCTGTCGGTGATAGCTGTCTGTTGTCAAACATGTCTGACAGCGACGGCAGGCTGACGTGGCCGTTGCCGCTTGCGTTGCCGCGATCGGCCCGCCGGCTTATTGTTGGACCAGTCTTCTGCACGTCGCGCGGGCTCATGCTGCGCGGGTGGGAATGCGGAGACCGGCGCAGGTGGTCAGAGGGCTGAATCGGCGAGTGGATCGGACCCGGCGTGGGCGAGTCGGAAAAGTGCGAGTCGGACGCCGATACCGTCGACCCGATCCGCCGTTTCCGGCTGTCATTCGTGCGCGGGCTGTCGTGGTGATCGTGTTCGTCATGTTCGTGGTCGTGGTCGTCTTCATGATCGTGATCGTGGTCGTGATCAGTCTCTTCATGCTCATGCTCATGCAGGCTTTCACTGCCGCTCCTTGATCCGTGCGCCCGCAGCACGCCCATGTGAGCCCGTTGCTGCTGCCGGTGGTATGACGCCGAGGCCGTGGCTGATGCGCCTGCACCTGCTGCAGTGGGCGGCGAGTTGGCGTTGGCGTCGGTGTCGGTGTGGGTATGCGCATCCGACGAGTTCCCAAATTCGGACAGTTTTATCCTTTTAAATGCTTCCTTATCTATGAGCCAAGAGCACAGGACGAGTTAGAAACCATAAGCAAGCACGGACACATGATAAAGCTGCTCAATATGTTTTTCTTTTTTTCTTTTTTTCTTTTTTTTCTTCTTTTCTCTTTCTCTTTCTCATAGCTCTCACTCATCGTCCAGTCCTATGGACGAGGCATACCGTTGGCGGGGAAGAAATAAGACACACCTTGCGTCTGATATGCGTATTTGGCCTTGAACTCTTGCAGATACACCAAGTACTTTTGGTAGTCCGGCGTCTTCTTGTACTCGGCAAGGTCGTGGTTGTACTTGTCCTTGGCCAGCTGGGCCTGGGTTTCAAACGGCTCGCGCTCCGACGGCGGCAGGCTCTGCCACTTTTCGCCGACCAATTTGGCGATCTCGGTAAACGACAGGTTCTTGCCCTTGAGGTCTTCTCTCATCTTGTTGGAGAAGAGCACATAGGCCGATGGCGGGCGTTCGGGGGCGCATTCGTCGGCCTTTGGATGTCTGCGGTACTTGCGCTTGGCGAGCACGCCGGGCACGGCGCCGCGACTGTCCTGGAAACTAGACGGCTGTTCTTTCGACGGCGCGTCAGTCTTGGCCTCTTCCGACGTTGTCCGCGTCGGCGACACCAGTGCGATTTCCGGCCCAACACCGCGGAACTTTGCGATTCGTCGTTGGAGTTTCTGTTCGTTAGTTGTCGTTGTTTGGCTATAATTTAGCTATATTATATAAATAAAGCTTACCCTCCGATGACCGAGCTTGACACCGAGAGCATCCCTGTGATGTTAGCAGTCTGTAATGACGTCGACGTCTTCAACTTTTGAAACCTCTGTCTTCAACGTTAATCCCCGTCTCGATGCCTACGGCAACTCGACTTGATCGCACGTACATGTCGGACTCGGTAATGTCGAGAATGGTGTCCCACGTATCAAAGCCCTGCTCTACAAAGGCATCGCGATACTGGGTGAGCCCCAGCTCACCCAAGATCTCAATCAGCTGCTGCGGCATGAGGGCGGCGTTGCGTTGCAGTTTCCGGTTTCCAGTTATGGTCGATTAAACGGTCGGGCTGTATGTGTGTAGGCCCGTGTTCAAGACATGGAAACGAGGGGCTTCGGCCGTCGATTTGATCGTGGAGATGGATTCTGAATGGGTGAAGACAACCGGCGCGCCGTTTCTGACCGGCGGTTGTCTTGTTGAAGTCGGTCGAGCTAGGCTGCAGTCGCAGTCGGATGTCGGCGTAACACAAACTATCGGGTTGTGGTGGGAGAGGAGAAAGTTGCGGACGAGAGATGAAGAGGTGACTAGACTGTTAGCTACGAGTAGATGCGACGAGCTTGTGGTGGTGACGGTGGCGGTGACAGCGAAAGCAACAGAAGAAACTGCCTGGAATGTAGCAGACAGCACAGTCTGAAGACGATCTCGATAGGTGCAGGCCCAGAGACAGGCGCAAAAGCAACAATGTCTCACGCCGAACTGCGCTGGGAGCTGAGGCCGTCGAGGACAAGAGTAGGCAATGGCGAGAGCGAGTAGCGGCAGATAGCTATACGTACGATTCGACTCGGTGCAGTGTCTGGACCGAGAGGCGCCTGAGTTGCGCGAGCGGCGCCCACCGGATGAGGTGCGATGTGTGGTGGTGTCGGTGTCGATGTGAGGCTCGAGGAGGCTCAAGGTTGGAGAGGGGAGAGGCGATGAGGCGGCCGAGGACGAGCGAGTATGAAGCTGTGCGACGTCAGTATGAGGTCGATGGTGGTAGACGAGGAAGTGTGTCGAGGACGAGGTGACGAGTGCGATTGAAGAGGTGAAGTCGACGAGGTGAAGTCGGAGAAAGTGAGATGACAAAGGTATGGAGACAGTCGGGGAAGGGTCTTCCACAGGGGCGTCATGGCAGAAGAAGGACAGAGGGAGGGGTGTGCAAAAGGCAAGGCAAAAAGGCAAGGCAAAGGCAACCGAGATGTGACAGCATTGAAAGTATATGACAGGAATGACGAGAAGACGAGAGTGCAATCTTACAAGAAGCAGCCGGCAGCTGAATCGGAGCTGAGTCTCTGCGTGCCCAGCACAAAGAGGCAAACAAGAAGGGAAGGCGCCGTTGAGGACGTCGAGGAAGGAAGTTGAGGAAGTCGCTGAAGTAGGAAGTCGAGGGAGTCAGGAAGTCGGTCGTCGATGGTTGGTGGGAGGAAGAGAAAGGGAAAGAGCGATGGAATGACGAGGTGGAGAAGGCAATCAGATCTGTCGATTGTACTGAGTCCTGTCTTTCTATTATTACGTCGATGCGGTTGTTTATAGTAGGTAGAGATTGAGACTGAGATTGAAACTGAAGAAGGATTGAAGATTGAACAGAGAACACGAGACCGGAGGATTACTGAGTACTGAGTACGAGTCGAGCTGAGGTACTGAGGTTGAGGAAAGATGGAAGCGAGGAAGGTGCTCTGAAGAGAAACGACTGAAGAGGAAAGAACCAGATGAAAGAGGAAAGAACGATACAGATGAACAGAAGACAAGAACAGGAACAGAACAGAAAGACAGACAATACAAAGACAAACACAAGAGACGAAGAATACAAGAGAAAAAGTAGAAAGTAGAAAGCAGAAAGTGAAAGTAGAAATTGAGGGAGCCGTCAACAGCCAATCTGCACAGCAAAGAAAAGGAAGGGAAAGGAAAAGGAAATACCGTGACGGTAGGGCTAGCAGGGAAGGAGCGAGGAAAAAGAAGGAACGGGAAGGGGCCTTTCTAGCTCTCTAGTACTGAGTACTGAGTAGGAAGGAGGGACGTGTAAGTGGTGTGGGTAAATTGCTGCCACGGAGGAGTTCAGAGGAAACAGGAAGGAAAAGGGGAGTCGGATAAAATAAAACGGCAAAATAAATCGAAAAAGAACAACGTGGTTAACAGGCGAGCGCGAACCCGGAGAATAGAAAAGATGGTCAATAAGATGAATAGATTTTAGATATGAATAGAAGAATTACGTTCATTGGCATCAGTGAATAGTTTATAGTAAAGAATGTCAACAGTCTTCAAGTCTGGCAGCATGCCGGATACTCTGGCTTGGGACTGGCTTGAGACTGGCAGGATGAGAACCGTTGGCATTCAACTGATGAATGTTTAGGAAAACTGCCTGATACTGAGTACAGAGTACTTTGTAGATATGTCTAAAACACAATCCCATTCGGCATATGATGAACTATTGTTGTTCAAGATGCTATCTCCGGGGATGCGGGAGGGAGGGAGGCCAAGTAGCTCGGAGAGCCCGGTCAAGCCGACCTGAATGAAAACAAGTAGTGGCAGAGGAATGATGAATAAGGATGAATAATGAGCGGATGTGATACACTACTCTCTAAAATAGAATAGACGATCGTCAACTATCGACACAATGAGGCTGTACATTATGCACTGAGCACACCGGTAGTTGGCCAACAGGAACAGCCCAAGGCCAAGGGCATGGAGCACCACGACTTGACACGAGTAGAAGAACAATCGGCACAAACCGGTGAGGTCGATGTGGTAGCAAGCATGGGGAATATTCTGTACTGAGTGCAGTACTGAGTAGAGAAAAGACGGAGAGGCTGTGAAGTGCGAGAAGTAGCCGGTACTTGCAGACGGCTAGGATACGCCCAGAATAGACGTGGAGTCCAGCCGTTTTAGCGGCAGGGGCTGCTGCATGGACAGACTGGAAAGTACAGGTACATACGGTATATGTCCCAGATAGGAAACAACAACAACACTTGAATAATTAATAATTGAATAAATAAAAACAAAAAAAACTAGAACCGGAAATCAGAAAACCACGATGTAAAGAAAAGATAAAGAGAGCAGTTGAAGCATTCGACAGCCATCACAGAACATAGTCAAAACCCCAAATCAATTAACTGAATTCATCAAACAACCACAGGGGTGTGTGCAGAGTAAGGGATGGGGAGGTGGACATGGAGTTCAAAAAACGTACGATTTCGATGGCGTAGATGGGCGCGATGGGGTCAGATGGACCAATCAGAGGCCGCAACAGGTTTGCGCATCAGCCAATGAACCCACTTGTGTCTGTACCTACTCTGAACAAAGATTGAAGGAGAAAAGACAAGATAAATCTTACAGAGTACGCTGAATTGATGATGGGCGATTTGAGAAGCTGATGGTGATCATTACTGGTGGTAGACATATCTGTAGAGAGTAGAAATGGGTGATAGAGAGAGAGAACCGGCAATTATCACAGAGACAACATCACAGAGACCATCACATCAAATCAAACGACAAGCGTGGCAATGTGGTATTCAACGGAGCTCGGGCATGGATACAGTACTCATGGGTCGGAAGAGGTACTGCATGTGGCAGCGCGGACGGGCCATCGAGAGGTATCTGTAGAGGTGTATTGGATGGAAGGATTATGTAATACCACACTACTTGAGATTCAACATGGCATTCTGAAGAGGTTCCCGATTCACCGTGATCGAAAAGAGGGTAATTGCGGTGTCCGGGATAACGGGGTTGACGGGGAGTCGGTACGAGTAGTGCCTGCCTTGTACGAGACCCTGCAAGTAGAAGAGATCAAATAGGAAGGCACTCTTTGTATCTTATTTGATTGTTTCAATACTCAGTAGATGATACTCCTTTGAATACACACTACTGAGACAATGCCAATTGATAGTCTAATGTCTGGGCAATAGGGAGCGAAACCGAGCGCAAAATGCAGTGTATGGTGCAAATGCGTGAAGCTGCCAAGTACTGAGTATGAATGCCATAGATAGAGTACAGAGTACTGAGTGGCGAGGCAAAGAAAAAGGGCGTCTACTCTGTAATAGAGAGAGTACTCTGTAAAGAGAAAGCAAAGATTAACGCTTGCTTGCTCTCCTTTTCCCTGCGAATTTCCCTGCAAAACTCTCTACCGTACTCAAAAACATATGTTGCTCGAGTCCATGCAGAGGCAAAAGACACCTGATTATGACATGATGACCCTCTTTCCAGTGGGCCCCGGTCTAGAACCCTGTACTGGTATTACTGGGGTGCAAAGGGAAGAGTACTTTGGCAGACCTCTGCAGAGACAATACTCTATCAAGGCAGCAAATTGATAAAGGGTCTGCAAAAACCAAGTTTCCGCACACAAGTAGAGTAAAATTACCCAAAAATAAGATATCAGATCCCGAATAAGATACAAAGAAAGAAGGAAAAGCAAAAGCCCATCTGAGAAACGCATCCTTCGGGCTGGGAAACATGCTATTTGGTCAAATACCGACCTGTGCCTCTCATCCTTCATCCTTCCTTCGTATTTCCGCACGTGTCTGTTGTCGGCTGTATGATTTCTGTTTGGCCCGTTTACGTGACACTTCTTTGACGTCTGAGTTTGGCGTCTTGATTTTTTATTTGACGGACGTTGATGTTGAAGATACCAGGTGGGTCTCGATTATGTAAGCACGAGCGTGAAGGTGATCTGCCCTGTCTATTTTATTTAAAATTTGTTCATTTTGTCTCTAATTTTTGTTGAATTGAAGAGCGACGACTCTGCAGTCTATTGCAGTCAAAATCACAACGCAATTATCAGACTGCCGAAAAGAAGAGAAGTGAAAAGACGAAATGAGTAAATAAACAATTAAACTCTCACCAAATTAAATTACAAAAAGAATACCAATCCCCGACGTTGTTTCTTTCCTTAATCAATTTATCTATTTTATCACTGCTTGCCCCATTATTTTAGCTTTGAACAAGAGTGATGGCCTGCAGAAATCGTACGATTTGGGCTCAGGCGTGTTTCCTCTTTCCTTTTGGTTTTCGCATTTCCTCCTTGCGCGCGCTGGGAAACAAGGGAATTCCCCGCCCCTCCTTCCCCTTTCGGGACTAAACGCGCCCCAAACCCGCACCCATGATTTTGGCGTTGAGTAGTTGATAGGTGTACGCCTTCCTGTTAGAGAACACGCCCTCAGGCAGTTCTTCATTCCTCATTCCTAATTCCGCAGTCTCAGTGAAAAGGCACATTGAAACCGCAACCCGAAAAGTCGTGAGAAGGCATTTGCCCTCTTAAAGTTAAAGACATCCACGCGGCCTCATAATTCGCCTCTTCAACTGACAGGGTAGTTCAGCTGTACTAGAGTAAGTTGAGATAAAAACTTGCCGTGTAGCCTTGAGCCGATAGCCACTCTGCCACTTTTACGTTGCTGCCATCAGGAAAGTAGGACTCAACTGAGACAGAGCGCCTTCTTAATTTGTCTGCCTGTTATTGGCCCTCTCTCGGGGGTACTGCCGTTGCAAATGGTTGGTCCTGGCCTCATCAAGTCATACTCCGTAGACCGTCAAGTCAAGACAGCCTCGCGTTTACAAGTACAATACAGATTGCCTTCACAGACAGCTAATGAGCTAAACTGCTGACTCTTTGACTCCTACCTACCCGCCAACACCCCAAACCGTCTTAATGACACCAATAATGTCCATACAACTGCTGCATGGGCCTCGCTGTTTCATCTCTTTGTCGTTGTCGACCTCTTGGCCGTCTCGTGTGGTAGCTTCGTATTGTCCTTTAGTTTAGAAGAATACAGTAAATCGACGGATCGATGTCATATTTCACATTTCATCGTCTGTGTTGTTGTCTGTAGAGTGACAGCAGACAGTGCAGACACAGTGCAGGCAAACAATACACTGTCTAGTGCTGCCCCTCCTTCGCGTCATCACAGTGTGGAGACGGGCCAATCAGGTGCCGTAGACTCTCATCTATCGTCGATCTGATATCGACAGTCTACATCGACAGTCTCAGTTGACATTGCGATTATCACTCAACAATGGCTACCAACGGCAACTCGAATGGCGCGAGCGCGTCCTCACCGCAGACCGTTGCCGTCCAGCGCGCCGGCATGGTGCAGGTGAGTCTTGATCATGAAGTTTTGACCTCTGAATTGTGAACCTAGCTGATTTGAGACAGGCACTGGAGGAACTTGCCAAAGGCGAGCGCGCAGCGGCCAAGCTAGAAAGCGAGCTGCAGGCGTTTGAGGCAAAGCTGGACAGTCTTCTGACGTCACTGGGGATGACCGAAGCTGATCTGGAGGACGACGAGGTAGAGGCAGATCCGGCGAGCACAGACGCAGATAAGCCGGCAGCAAAGGCAGACACAAAGCCAGAGGCCGAGTCAAAACAAGACGAGAAAAAGGACACCAAAGAGTAACGTCTGTTTATCAATAATTTCATTTCATTCCGGCAAGGTTCTTCAAGAAGCAACGGGACATCGATGTGAAAAGTAGAGGCTAAAGCAGTATCATTGATAGTTATTCTCGTATGACAAGACAAGCATGCAAAAGTAAAAGTAAACAGTAAAAGTAAAGTAGATAGCAAGCTGGGATACAAAAGCACTGCCAGATAACAAAACATGAAGAAAACATAAACATATAAGAGTAATAACAAAATACAAGATCAACGCCGAATATGATGCCAGTAATGTTCGCTTCTCGAGCCGTTGGCCAACGGCGGAGTGTGGAAAACCCGACAGCATGATGAAGGCGACACTATAGATAGATCGCCTTCAGAGCAAAGCGCAAGATAGTCAAAAACAGAAGCAAAAAAACAATCAAACCAAGCTAGATGAACCCATACATGACCCAAACAAGAAAAGAAATATGACGTCCAACACAAATTAGCTACTATGAGCCCGAAGAAGCTGTACAGTTAGCAAAATCCACAAGATAGACAAAAGCCAAAGAATCAACTGCTTGCCCTTGAAATGGTGTCGACGTGGTTTTGGTCCTTACTTGGGCCGTTGCTCGCGTCGGCAGGGCTCGGCGATGCCGTGCCCGTCGCCACTGCAATGCCGCCCGGCAGGTTGGGCAGTGTCGACGGCGGCGAGGCGGCAGCAGCTGCGTCCGCCTCCGTCGCCGCACGGTTGATCTGCGGCCGCAGCACCGACGACCGCACCAGCGACGTCACCGGCGACGTCTTGCCGCCCTTCTGGTCCACCTGCCGCGCCAGCTCGCGCTCGCGGTTCTTCTCCAGCAGCGCGCCGCCGAGCGTCGCACACTTCAGGATCGTCTCGATCAGGTGGTTCTGCTGCAGCGGCTTGGACAGGTACTCGTCCATCTGCGCCTGGATGCACTTTTCGCGGTCGCCCATCATCGCGTGCGCCGTCAGCGCAATGATCGGTGTCCGCTGCGTGCCCAGCGTGCGCTCGTACTCGCGGATCTTGCTCGTCGCCTCAAAGCCGCCCATGATCGGCATCTGCACGTCCATGAGAATGACGTCAAAGTTGCGACGCTTGACCGCCTCGACGGCCTCCTCGCCGTTGCCCACAACTGTGACGACGTGGTGGTACTTTTCGAGGATCTTGACCGCCAGCCGCTGGTTGACCGTGTTGTCCTCGGCCAGCAGAATCTCAAACGACTTGGTGTTGTCCGCCAGCGACGGCGTCGCCCGGTTCTCCAGCGCAGGCACCATGCCGTACGCAAGGTCGATCAGCTTGCACGGCGTCGTCATAAACGACGTCACGCCCAGCTCAATGCACGACTTGAGGCTGACGTGCACGACAGGCGCCAGCAGCACAATCGGCACGTACTCAAACTTGTTGATCGACTGCAGCCGGCGTGCCGTGTCCAGCGAGTCTACCACAATAATCACGTCCTTGGGAGGCGAGCCCTTGGCACGCGCCTGCGCCAGCGACGGGCTGCGCTCAGAGTCAACCACAATAGGCACCAGACCCAAGCTGGCCAGCATCTGGATGATCTGCTCACTGGCAGGGTTGAGGCCCTTGTCGATGAACAGCACCTGGTGGCCGCGATACGGGTACAGCTGCTTGTTGATCACCGACAGGTCATCGTCGGCCAGGCGCACCACGCACGTGAAGAAGAACGAACTGCCCTTGCCGTACTCGCTCTTGACCCACACGTCACCGCCCATCAGGTTGACGAGACGCTTGGAAATGGACAGACCCAGACCGGTGCCGCCAAACTTGCGCGTCATCGAGCCGTCGGCCTGCTGGAACGTGTCGAAAATGAGGTCGAGCTTGTCGGCCGGAATACCGATGCCCGTGTCGCACACGACAAACTCAATGGCGTACTCGTCGGGGTTGCAGTGGAAGTGGCTCGCCTTGCGGATGGTGAGGCTGACCTCGCCGCGCTCGGTGAACTTGATGGCATTGCCGACCAGGTTGAGGATGATCTGGCGCAGACGGAACGAGTCACCAACGACGTGGTCGGGCACAGAGCTGTCGACGTGGAAGGTGAGGTCGAGGAACTTTTCGTTGGCCTTGACGGCGAGCGTCTTGAGGGCGTTGAACACGGTGCCACGCAGCGTGTACGGAATCTCCTCAATAACCATTCTCCGGGCCTCAATCTTGGACAGATCGAGAATATCGTCGATGATAGTCAAAAGGCTGTTGGCGAGGTTGTTGACAATGTTAAGCATCTCGCGCTGGTACTGCGTCAGCTCGGTATCGAGCGTCAGCTGCGTCATACCGATGATGCCGTTCATGGGCGTGCGGATCTCGTGCGACATGTTGGCCAGGAACTCGGACTTGGTCTTGTTGGCCAGTTCGGCAGCCTCACGGGCCTGCGTGTTTCTCTGAATACTGTCGCGCAGGTTGTACACCATCTGGTTGATCTTTTTCTTGAGCTCGTCCATCTCACCGGATGCCTCGACCTCGACCAGCTTGGTGAAGTCACCGTCTGTCGCGGCGTTGGTGATGTCACCAAACGCACGCACTTGGGCCGTCAGGTTGTTGGCCATGGTGTTGACGTCTGTGGTGATCTCCTTCCAGCGGCCCTTGAGGCCGGCAATGTCGGCTTGACCACCCATGATACCGTCGACACCGACGTCCTTGGCGACTCTCTGCACCTCGTTACAGAAGACGGAGAGTCGGTCGACCATGTTGTTGATGGTCTCCTTGAGAATGAGGATCTCACCCTTGGCCTCGACGTCGATCTTGCGCGACATGTCACCGTTGGCAATGGCCTGTGTGACGTTGGAGATGTTGCGCACCTGGGACGTCAGGTTGCTGGCCATGGTGTTGACGTTCTCGGTCAAGTCCTTCCACTTGCCCTCGACATTCTCGACCTTGGCTTGGCCGCCCAGCGTACCATCGGTACCGACCTCGCGGGCGACCTTGCTGACCTCAAAGGCAAACGTGCCCAGGCGGTCCACCATTGTGTTGATTGTGTTCTTAAGATCCAGAATCTCACCGCGCACCTCGACACCGATCTTCTCGCTCAGGTCACCCTGGGCGACAGCGGTCGTGACCTTGGCGATCTCACGCACTTGTGTAGTGAGGTTCATGGCCATGCCGTTGACGTTCTCGGTCAAGTCGCGCCACGTGCCCTCGACGTCGTGGACGGTAGCCTGGCCACCAAGGCGACCCTCGGTACCGACCTCGCGGGCGATCTTTGTGACCTCGCGGGCAAACTGCTGCAGCTGGTCGACCATGGAGTTGATTGTCTTCTTGAGCTCAAAGATTTCACCGCGGCACTCGGCCTGGACCTTTTGGGTCAGGTCGCCCTTGGCGACAGCGGTAGTGACCTTGATAATATCGCGCACCTGGGTGGTAAGGTTGTTGGCCATGGCGTTGACATTGACTGTGAGTTCGTTCCACATGCCCTTGACACCTTCGACATCGGCCTGACCACCTAGCATACCCTCTGTTCCGACATCGCGGGCGACACGCGTGACCTCGGAAGCAAAGGTACGGAGCTGATCCACCATGGTGTTGATTGTCTGTTGCAGTTGAAGAATTTCGCCACGGGCCGGCCGCTCGATCTTCTTTGTCAAGTCACCGTAGGCGACGGCCGTGGTGACGGAGGCGATTTCTCTCACCTGGTCGGTGAGGTTCTGGGCCATGATGTTGACGTTGTCGGTAAGCTCCTTCCAGGTACCGTCGACGCCCTGGATCTGGGCCTGGCCACCGAGGATACCCTCGGTACCGACCTCTCTGGCGACACGGGACACCTCGCTGGAGAAGACCTGCAGCTGGTCCATCATGGTGTTGATGGTGCGCTTAAAGGTTGTGATTTCAGGGTCCATCTCGACGGTGTTCATGCGGACCTTCTTGGACAGATCACCGCGGGCAACGGCGGTGACAATCTCACCAATCTCACGCAGGGCCTTTTGGAAGGCCTCGTTTGCCTTTTGGTGCTTCCAGAGCTCGCGCTCGAGGGTGGCGACGCGCTGCTGCTCGAGGAGCTGCAGGGTGCGCTCCTGGAGGCTCTTTTGCTCGAGGAGCTGGGCATTGACGCCGGCAAGCTCCTGGCGCTGGGTATCGAGAAGCTTGGACTGGTCGTCGACGTGCTCGCGCAGACCGGCGAGAGCCTCGTCGGTGAGCTGTGTTGCAGTGGCGGGCAGGCGGTCATCTGTGAAGCTGCTGCGGTTGCTGTCGGAAGAGGACAAGGCGTGGTTGATGCGCGCGGTGGCGGCAAGGGGGGCGGATCCATTGATGGCGAGGCCGTTGACGGTGGTGGTGTTGACGGCGTCGTCGCCAAACAAGGAATCTGAGGCCTCGTTGGGGGTGTCTGGGAAGGGGGTGCTGGTGATGTTGTAGACGGCGCGGGACTCCAGCTGGTGTATCCGGCGGATGAGGGATGAGATTTCTGATTCTAGGTAGCGTCTCTCAGCGGAGTCGCGACCGGGGAGACTGACATTGTCAGCGGCATCGCGCGAAGCGACGATGGTGGCGGTGGAGTCTGTAGAGTTTGCAAGAGGCTTGAGTAAAGCCGCGACGGCTGCATATAAGGAGTCGTCGGCCATGTTATTGGAGACTATCGTCATTGCTGGACTTTTGAAGGAGAATGGCAGCGACATGGACCGGAGGCTGCTCAAAATAGAGGCGGAACAAGGTGTTAAGGTGTAAGAGGCAGGGTGTGATTGCCGAGGGGCTGCCGATTGAAGGTGGAACGTGCGAGACGATTAGAGCGACAGATTTCGCTTGAGTGAGTGAGCGTGTACTCGGTAAATGTTGTCGGGTCGTTTAATCGTGAAATGTCGTGAGAATGACGGACAGAAACAGAAACAAACGACGAAAAGATGAAAGATAAAAGACAAAAGACAAAACAAAAGACGGCTCTCAACGGCGAGCCGTGTGTTGAGCGGCGATCCCCCGAGCGGGAGACAACGCCAGCACGCACAGAGTGCAGACGGGCGAAGTATAAGGCGAAGCAGAAGAGGAGGCGAGAAGCGATACAAAGTCGTTGATGTAGCTGATAGATCGCAGTGTCGCTGGAAGAGTTGTTGAATCAAGAGGTCGCGTCGCCAGAAGTGAGGCTATTGAGATGGCTCGAGAGGGATGAAAAACGAGGGGAGAGAAAGAATACGAGAGTCGGCAAGTCGACGAGAGTGAGAGAGAATAGTGGAGGAGGCAGAAGGCTGTAGGGAGAGGCCAGTGCACTGTGCAGGTCTGTGCAGTGCCAAGGGTGCTGTAGTGCTGTAGAGGGTTAGCCGCTGTAGAGGTAGAGAGACGAGACGAGAGACAAAAGAGACGAAAGACGAAGACGAGAAAAACAGGGGCCAGGGAGAAGAGAGAGCAGAGAACAGAGATACAGAGAAAGAGCGGAACATGTATACAGTGCAAGTAAGTCAGGCAAGCCAGTGCAGTAGTGCAAGCGATCCGGCAGCGCTAAGGCTTGTGAACAATGAAACAAATCCACAGGGATGAAGGCAAAGGGCCCTGAAGGAGTACTGAGTACGAAGTAGAGCGGCACTCGTACAAAGTAGAGATATCCAGTTCTCAGTATGAATAGAAGATACAGGGGCAGACAGGGCAGAGAGAGCCGATAAACAAAGTGATCGCCACTCACGGGCCAAGCCCCAGCAAGAAGTAGAAGTAGGCAGGCAGTAGAGCAAGATAGAGGATAGACAGTGGACAACAGAGAGACAGCACAGCATGCAGATGCAGCAGGACAAGGGCAAGGACAGGGACAAACAGAGACTGACCAGGCTTTCAGTGCATTCGCCCCGGGGCTGCGACGTATAAATTGGGTGATATTGGTGGGAGGTGGTATCGCGGCGATCGTTTTGGAGAGGTTGGAGCCAAGTTGGAGCCGTTGGGGCTGATGTAGGGAGTGTACTTGGGTGCAGAGAGAGAGTAGCAGAGAGTATGAAGTAGAGCGGCGCCGTCGAGGTGAGGTGAGTTAATAGGAGTGTCGATGGCGTTGCGGTGAAGACCGAGTCAGGGTCAAGCGACGTGGAGGCGAGGCCGTTGGGTTAGAGCGGAGTGACAGAGGACTCAGTAGTGAAGAGTGTACAAAGTAGTCGAAGTCTGAAGTGAAGTTGAAGACGGAACGACGAAGCCTGAAAGACAGGACGATAGCGCACTGTATGGAGACGACCAAGCTAGCGGAGTGGAAAGGGCAGGCGAAAGGAGAAAATGATCGTTCCGCAGAGAGAAGACAGTCTTGGACAGTGTATTCTGAAGAGAGCAAATAAGAATAAAAGGAGAATAAAAGGAATAAAAATAAAAGGAACGGGTCCAACGGCGCTGTCTCTTTGTCTACTGCCACTGGAGCCACTCAGCCACTGTCCACTGTTCTTATTTTCTTCCTTTTCGCTTTTCTAGCCTGCGCGGTCCCTGAACTTGCGGGACGGCGTGGAAACTGGGCAGAAGCTAGCGGTGATGAAGGGTCTTTTGTTTCGATGGCTTGGTTGTCGAGTAGGGTTCAAGTACAGGATGAGTACAGATGAGATGCTGCGTGTCTGTAAGGTCGTTGGAAGAAGAAGAGAAGATGGAGGGAAAAGGAGAGACAAGAAGACAGGGAGGAGATGAGGGGATGGAAGAGGGTGTGGAGGGGAAGAGCACATTGGAGGGAAGGAGCACAGGAGCAGAACAGAGAAAAAGGAAAGAGCGGCCAGACCATCTACGAATCTCCGCTAAATGGCACAAAATGGGACAAAAAGAAGAGAATATCTCCTGTTAAAGAAGGCACGATAGACACAACGTACGATTGCACTCAGCTACAGAAGGAGCAACCGCGATGTCGAGAGTCTACCCTTTAAAACGAGGCAAACATCAACTTGTCAAAAACAGAAGGAACACGATCAAGGTCAAGCCCGATGGAGCATGGCAGTTGGACTTGGCTGCGAAGAGGGGCGGGGTGACTGAAGTGGGTCGTCTGTAGTGTAGATAGTATCTTACTGGAGAGGGTGAGAGTGATGCTCATGCGAACTCAACGGCCGTGCATCAATGTTTAGTAATTCAGTTTGGTGTATGCGCGTCTACATCTACTGAGTACAATAGTGTGCATCTACATCTGCTGCATCTGCTCTACATCCAACCCGCGGAAGCCGGAAGCAGTTGATACGGGAGAGGCGTTGACTGGACTCATATGGAGGCAAAGATGAGGCAAAGATAACAAGCCAAGGCGATGGCGAGTTGGTTGTAGATGTGCAGAGGTGATTCGACAACCATATCTACAGGAAACATACGGGAAACACACAACGGATAGTGACAGTGGCGACTGCACGAAGCGAGGCAGGGCGGGCGAGAACAAGGCGCTGCTGCAGAGTGCATACATTGGTGTGATATAAACAGGTCTTTGCTGTAGCGAGTAGAAGTAGATGGGAGATGTATTTCGTGTGTGATAAAGATAAAGATAGAGCTCAGTAGATAGGATATATAGACAATGCTGCAGAATGCCGATTTTAATGATTATATAATCAACACATTTGAATACTCTGTACAGAACTTTTGAATACGTCTTGTGGTAATATGACATTGAACCAAAAGCACTTGATCTGATACAAAGAAGGTGCAACCGAATACTCAGTAATACTCCAGACTCAGAGGTAATGGCTGCACTTGTACAGAGTACTCACAAATCCATCACGAGTCTTACGGAGCGTTGCAGTCAGCAGCCCCGGATTTGAATGGTGTACAGCAAGTACAATCGCAGAGCACCTATCAGAGTGCACCAGAGTGAGTACAGAAGATACTGTATCTCTGCATATTCTTACTGCATCGACATTTCATGTATCAAGATACCAGTGCTGCATCCCTGCGCCCGACCTGCGCCCGATCGTCAGGGTCGAAGCCTTCGTCTGTCATCTACGAGTACTGAGTATGATATCAAGCATCCCTCGATCCCTTAATTTCTCAGATTCTTAATTCCTGGTAAAACATTGCTCTTGAAACAGCCTCCCGTCGGTACTCATCGCATCTCACTCCTCCAGCCTTTCAGCTGTCACATGGCATACTTTGTAAGCTGCATCAAATGCCATCTACAGTGTACTAGTAACAAAGCCAACGGATAGATACAAAGTACCAACAACCACAGTAAAGCAGTCAAATGGCATTTGCATTCCTACTCGTAGACCGCGTTTTACTTTCGCGTATTGTTTCGGCGTTCTGCATTACTTCCTGTAAATCTGCTTCCAACGACTTGAGCACGCTCCTTCCTACTCGGTACTCCTTCAGTGCTGAGTAAATCTACCAAAACAGCACCCAATGTCATTGACGTCATTGGTGGGTCCAAGGAAAGTAGTCCCCGGAACACAGTGCGTCCAACTTTATCAGGCACTTCAGGGATGCCCAGCCTGTAGAGGGATACTGAGTACAAGCTGTAGTCAGACAGCAGTACAGAATCCTATTGAGTATTGAGTATTGATTGCTTGTGATACCGTCGCTAGCAATTCAGGTTGTTGGCAACTTGCGGTTCTTTAGATTACAACTGCTGGCCTTTCAGTCGTACTCCTTGAGAGGAATACTTCCAAGTGCGGCTGCACAGTGTCAAAAGGTAAAAAGACAAAGACAAAACAGACCGTCACCTACTCAGGTACTTGTACCTGCCACCGCAGGGGTGCCTCACTATGACGTCTGTATCGATACTCGTGCTTTTAGTTGGGAGCTAGTCTTTTTCGGGACAAGCACAAGTGATACTCTTTTGTGATTGGCCAAAAGATACCGCCAACCGCGAAAAACAGAAACAGAAAAACTAGAAGAAATGTAGATAAAAACTAGATAAAACTAGATAAATTGAAAGAAAGAAAAAGCAACAAAAGAAAGGGGTTGACACTGGTTCGACGACTGATTCTACTGGCTGCTTGACTGCTGGACCGATATTCACACGACACGGGCACGGCGAGTTTGCTCCGCATGCAACCTCGTACTCAGCATGCTTATGTCTGTCTTTCTTTTGTGTCTGTCTTGGTGTCTGGCTCTCTCTGTGAGTGTCTCTACAGTGAGTCTCTATGAACAGAGTGCAAATGTCTCCATGTGTTCTGCTGTCTGCTCTACTCCTCCATCTTACATCTGCACTCACCAATGGCCAGACTTATTGTTTGTCTTTTCAGTCAGATGACATTCTTTGATTCAACTTGATTGATCCAGACCGTCGTCTGTCTGTCTGTGTCTACAGAGTACCGTACTGAGTACTCTGCGAGTCTGCTACCCGACTACCTCTACAACTCCCGGCATTCACAACCCCTCTCGTCGATCGACATCAATGCCTGGTTTGTATCCTTACCGCTCCTCTGCCAATCCAATCTGCTGTCAACCGGGCATCCTGGATCTACCCAGGCATTTCTCTCTTTGAGTTGTTGAATATTTGTAGCAACTGTAATATCAAGGTTGGATCCCGCGGGATAGCCGAGCCTCAGAGAATCGACCTCGTTGAAAGTATCTTACTCTCTATGTACTCTGCTCATCTAGGGTCCAGCTAGTCGTATCCGCCTTGCTCGGGATCCTACCATGACTGCTTTGAAACGTCAACCCTGGTTTCTTTTAAATATTACTGATATGAATCTAAATAATTAATAATTAATAATAATTGGTAAATGGAAATCGCCACAAAGTTCAATATCCACGATGACCCTGCATCTGCCTCACCGTGGTCCATCTCAATGACGTTCTTCTTCCTCCGCTCTCAATCCAGTCTCAATCTGCCTCTCCATGCAGACCACTGCCTACTTGGGCATCCTGAAACAAAGCGCTATTGTCCTCGTGATCGACTCGGGCTATTGGTTTGTTTTTCCTCTTTTTTCTGTTCTCTCTTCCTCTTTCAACTTCTCTTTTTCCATGTAATTTGTGCAGTAACCGGACACACACAGACAGACAAGGACAACAGCAACGGCCAACACTACCACGACGATCACAATCGACACTGGGGAAGCCCCTGGCTTAGCATTGCATCTGCCAGGCCAGGCTCCTATGCAAACTTTCTCTGTACGGCATATCCCTTGTCTCCGTCTCCAGGTTCCATCTCCAGGATCCATCGAGGACAAGGACGTCGCATCGGGCTATGGCAGGCTGCCTCTTATGAAATTGCATCGTAGTTGTATAGATGGTTACTGAGTATGAGGATTGGCAGGATTGGCTTGTGAATTGAGATGTTTTGTGAGTTACCTGATATTCTGATACCCTTATACTAATTCTGACGATGATCGTGACTTGCTGCATCTATGCGGATGCACCTTTCGACTCTGATTTGCCGACCATCCATAAAATTTGTCACTTGTCGTTTGCCATTTGCCATTTGTCAGATCCTCCTCATCCTGCAAAAAAAGACAGAAAAAAGAAAAGACCCTGAGTGGCTCGCCATGTGCTACAACGCATAGCATCCCTCGACCGCGCGGGCATTGCAGTCGAATCGAGGGTGCCTTCCAGACGGCTGCAAACAGGGCATCCAATGCTACCTTTTATTCTGCCTTTTTTTTGTAGTTTTTCTGTAGTTATTCTACTTGTCGACTACAACCTCATGTTACAAGGCCGGATCACGGAAGAAACAAGCATAACTTTCCGAATAGCAAAGTGCGACTGAGAGAAAAACTTTGAAATTGAAAAGAAAAGAAACAGCTTGGAAGATGAAACAGAGATTGACAAAAGAAACCAAATGACAAATGCTACTTTTAAAATCAAATAGCAAATAACCTCGAGGAACACAAACACCGGTAGCACCCAGAGTCATTTATTCTGTCACACGCAGAGAACCTGATCTGGTGGATTTGGAGGGCAGCGAACGTGGAAAAGACGAAGAGAGGAGAGAGAGGAGAGAGAGAGAAGGAAGAGAGAAGGAAGAGAGAAGGAAGAGAGAAGGAAGAGAGAAGGAAGAGAGAAGGAAGAGAGAAGGAAGAGAGAAGGAAGAGAGAAGGAAGAGAGAAGGAAGAGAGAAGGAAGAGAGAAGAGAAGCGTAAATGCAGTAGAGACCCAGACTGTTTTATATCGTCGATACAGTTCCAATCTCGATGCTGATGCCGATACAACTCCCAGCAGCATCAATGCCATGTGCACCACCTTGAGACACCAGCCCTGGCGTCCACATGTACTCGCATGCAGTCATCACTCGTTGTCAGTCATGTGTAGTCAAGGCTGTGGCCAGTCGGTAGATTGCTCTGTATCTCTTCCACCAAAGATGCAGAGAGGATAGACCAAAGACGCAAGACACAACACACATCAGCTGCCGAGATACCTGCCCAGAGACATGCTGTGCTCTGCACTATCAATAGCCTAGACACAGTCAAACAACACAAAAGACCACAAAGAACACAGTCAGACACAAAAGACAATGATGCACAAACTTTATTGACAATAGCCGTGATATGCCAGGTAACCAAAACCAAACCAGACCAGCCACACGGAGAATAACATAACACATAACAAGTAACCAATCAAAATGAAAACAAAATATAAACAGAGAAGCAGACAAACAGACAAAAAGATACACAATTACTCAGCAGTCACCTCCGCCGTCCAGTCCTTGCGGATATCAAGATCTGTCAGGCCCTCCGTCTTGCTGATCTGCAGCCCCTTCTCGTTCGCCAGGTGCAGCAGGCTGATAAAGCAGTAGCTCGTCGAGATGTCGTCCATCATCGACTTGTTGTACACCGCCTGCAGCCCGTTCATCACATCCGTAAACTTGAGCATCTTGTCGTCCTCCTTGTCCGCCGCACTGCTCGACAGCTGCGCGTCAATGCTGCGCGGGCCATCGTCCTCACCGCCCGGCGGCGGTGTCAGCAGACGTGACGCCGCGTCGCTGCCCGGCGCCTCAAACGACATGCCCTTCCATAGCTCCTCCTTGAGCCTCCGCACATCCACACGCTTAGCCACACGCGCATACTGTACGTACTCGGGCCGCACGCGCCGGCTCGACGTCACCAGCGTCGTGCCAAACGCCAGATCCGCCGGGTTCGTCACCGTAAGACCACCAAAGCCCGTCGTGAACCCTTGTGTAAAGCCCTGCGTGAAGCCCTGCGTCATGCCGCCCACGTCCACGGTGTTGTTCAAGCCAGCACCGTCCACCGGACTAAAGTGGTCGCGTGCATCCGCAAACTCCTCATCAATGTCGCCATCGTCGTCGTCGCCTCCAGCAAACGGAAGCCCGTCGTCAGCAAAGAAGTTGGCATCGTAGTCGCCGTGTGCATCGTCGCGTCCGCCTCCATTCTCCTCCACTGTCTGCCGTAATGGGTCCTTTTGTGACGCCCAGAACGCCTCATCCATCTCGCCCTCCGGCACCGCTGATGGTTGCTGGTTCTGGCCGTACAGGCTGAACGCTCCAAACTGCTGCCGCCGCCGGCTCAGTCGTGCCTTGGGCTTGAGGAACAGCGACAGCAGCTGCTTGCTGTGGAAGTGCTTGTCGTCCGGCAGCAGGTTGCGCGACTTGGCCTTCCAGTCCTTCTTTGGCAGGATAATCGCCGTGTTGCTCGACGCCTGTGTGAACAGCAGCTCCGCCATTGAGTTTTCGAGCGGCGCACCAAAGTCGATAGCAAACGGCTCCTTCTCCTTGCGCGGCTTGGCTGCCGTTGCAGGCTTGTTGACGTCCTTGATCTTGCGGATCCGCCAGTGCTCAGCGCTCACCCAGTTTTTGCGCAGCGCCTGGTCAAAGTAGCTCAGGATGTTATCGTGCAGCTTGTCCGGCTGCTGCGCATGCGGCATCGCAATCGTAAAGTCGTCAGTCGGCGCGCCAGTGCCAGGGCCCAGAAGAAGGTCGTCCACCACATCGCCATCGCCCAGCATGCCGCCTGCATCGTACACGCGCATCTGCGGCTCCAGCCGTGCCTCGCGTGCCCACGCCTCGCCACCCTCACCAAAGTCCACATCAGCGCCAAGGTCAAAGCCGCCCAGCGCGTCTGTGTCGTCAAAGCCGAGCGGGTTGTCCTCGTCAAGGTACAACCCTGACTTGCCGTCGTCGCCCTCCTGCCCATCCTGCTCGAGAGCCTTGAGGAACGGAATGTCCATCGACCCAGACGGGTTGCCCAGGTCAAACGTCTTGAGCGACGGGCACACATCCAGCTCGCCTATGCGGTGCAGCTCGGGGAAGAACCGGTAGCCAAGAGACACCACATCGACAGGCATGTCCTGCTCGTCTTCCGGGTCTGCCAGCTGTGATGTCTCCTGGTCCTCCTCGACTTCGTTTTCGTCATCCTCCTCGTCCTCCTCTTCCTCCTCGCCATCGGCGGTCTTCTTCTTCTTCTTGGTCGTCTTGGCGATATCGTTGGCGTCGTCGCTGCTGTCAAAGACAATGCGGCCCTGCCCGTCGATCATGAGGTGGTTCAACAACAAACCCTTGGCACCGCCCTCGTCAAAGTCGGCCGACGCCTTCTTGAACAGCGGGTCCACGGCAAACTCGAGCTCAAGCTTCTTCAGCTGCAGCGACGCAAACGACGGCGCAAGCGTAGCCTCCGACCGCTGCTTCTTCTTGGTCTTCTTCTTGACGTTGCCGTCCTCGTCCAGCTCATCGTCTTCGCTGTCCTCGCCGTCGCCGCTGCCGCTGCCGCCCTTCTTCTTCTCGCGGCTGTCGGCAAGACCGCTCAGAAGCTTGCCCGTCTCGGTCGCAACACTGTCAACACGGCTCGTGTAGATCTTGACACAGCCGTCCAGCGTGCAACTGGCCTTTTGGAAGTTGACGCCGTCGCCCTCCTTCAGCAGAGACATGTCGTGGAAGTAGTCGATTAGCGCAAAGTTCCACGAGTTGGTCGCGTTGATCTTGTTGTCCGTTGCCATCTTCATCCACTCCTCAAAGTTGGCTAGGATGGGCACCCGCTTCATAGGCGTCACCGCAGAGCCGCCGACGACGAGCGCGTCATCGTCGTCGTCGTCAATCAGCCCGCGGTTGCCAGAGGCTGCTGCCGCTGCCGCAATCGCCTCCTTCGGGCCAAGACTTTGCCGCTTGCGCCCGCGCGGGGTACGTTCGCCGAGGGGTGTGCGCGGGCTGCCGCTCGAGCTGGGCGAGCCGCTGTCGTTGTCGTCGAGGCGCAGTTCGCTCACTTTGCGCGATGTCGGTGTCGCGGCGGCTTTCAATTGGTTGATTTGGGCTTCGTGGAGGGCCTGCCGCGAGTGCATGCGCCTTGCTTTTTCGGATGCATCGTCATTGAGGGGGATTCTGGCGGTCAGCGGGGTCGTTCTCTCTATAATTCTGTATTTTTCGTGTATTTTCCAATGCAATCAAATCCAAAGCGATCGCGAAAACAAAACCACCTACTTCACGGGAGAGTTCTTGAATGGCGACTGAGCGAGCGTTGCCGATGGTTGCCGGCTGTTGCTCCTCGTGCTGCTTGGGCGCGGTGCCTGGGCGACACGCGGCATTGTGAATGTGTCGATGGGATGAGCTGGTTATTGCGAGTAAATAGACATGCAGGGTTTGTATCGTCGTCGTCGTCGTGTCGTGATGCCGTTGTATCGCAATATCTCGAAATCGCAATGCGCAATAGCGGTGTCTCCTCAGCCAGGGCGGGACACTCGCAGCTGCAGATGGGGTTGTTTTCGTGTTTTCGCCTATTCCAGCCAAAAGTAAACAAAAACACGTGATCTGGTGTGGCACGGAGACCAGCGCGCTGGCATACAGTGCAAAGCAGTGTGTTTTAGTATAAACACTGTAGCTAGCACAGTACGCCGTGCACCGGCTGGGCTAGTCCTAATACAGCAGTCGCCAAGTCCATAATGCGCTGATTAGCATCTTGATTGTGTAGAAAAGCGTGTGCATGTAGAGGTACTTATTATGCACCAATATACACATGAAATACTTGTACCTCTACCTCTGGGGAAAGTAGCTTGGCGTTGGAGGCCCATTGTACTGCAGCTAATAGAAAAGAAGGTGCGATGGACGGTGACGATGCTGTGCATCTCGCCTGCCTGATTATCTCTTGCCGTTTCTGTCACTTGTCAGTCGCAGCTACTCTATCTAGCTACTGAGCACAGCCAATCCTGCTCTTTCTTCTGTCATCATCTGCACTTCTATCCGTCCTTCTGCATCGTCAGCATCAGCATCCATCAGTACAGATTCTGCACTTTCATCTCGACATCAATCTAATCAATTCCGGCGTGTTGGCCCCGGTATCACCGATCGCCATTACATCACACGACCTATCCGCCCGATCAATTGCATCACAGCTGCGACATGGAACCCTGCTGAATCGGCATCGCCAACTGCAAATAGCTTCACTTTTGGATTCGATTCGGTCTTCAATTCGGTCTTCAGAAGGTGTCTCGGATTACTGCACATCGCATGCAATCCGTCTGAGCATTCGAACTGCGCTGTCGAGCCACCCGACCCGTCGCTTCCCTCGGCTGCAGTCGCTTCGCTCGGACGATGGCTTGCGCATAGCCAGACGAAATAAAATAAAATAGAAAACATCAACATATACAACATGTTTGCTCCGATGCTCCGACGACAACGGCCCCGGTTCCAGACGCGGCCGTTCTACATCTCGACTGCCCTTATATTCAGCTTAGTGGCGATACATCGAATTGCTCCTGGTATCGTCGGCCCGGCTGCCACACCCAGCGCTGCCACCCTCTTCCGCCGCAATGAAGAGTACCCCATCGACCTCGAGTGCCGTCTCGTTCACGATGCCAAGGACAAGTGCGCCTTTGTGCTGGCCAACTGCGAGGACGAGGCCGCTGGCCTGCTGCCGTACATTACCTTTTACTACTGCTCGATGCAGGGTGCGCAGCCACTGGCCTTTGTGATGCTCGTGTCCTGGATGGGCCTACTCTTCACAACCATTGGCATTGCGGCCAGTGACTTTTTCAGTGTCAACCTCGGCACCATTGCCAACATTATGGGCCTGAGCGAGAGTCTGGCTGGTGTGACGTTTCTCGCCTTTGGCAACGGCTCGCCTGACGTCTTCAGCACATTTGCGGCGATGGGGTCCAACAGCGGCAGCATGGCCGTGGGCGAGCTGATTGGTGCGGCTGGATTCATCACAGGCGTTGTGGCGGGTTCCATGGCTCTTGTGCGCGAGTTCAAGGTCAGCCGACGCACGTTTGTTCGCGACATTTGCTTCTTCATTGCCTCCGTGGCGTTTGCCATGTTTTTCCTGGCCGATGGCAAGCTCACCTTCTGGGAGTGCTGCGTCATGATCGGCTTCTATGTCTTCTACGTGATGACCGTCGTCGGCTGGCATTGGGTGTCGACGCGGCGCAGCAGGCAAAAGGCGCGCGAGGCTGCGTCACGCGGTCATTTCTACGGTGCCGTCGTAGGATCCACCGGTATTGAAGATGATGATCTGGCCCCGTACCACGACGACGACCGCGGAGCTGGTGAAGATGGCAGCGATGGCGAGGCTGAGCCCGATGACACCGCAGTGGTAGGTGGTCGTCGGGAACGGCCACCGCCCGATATCAGCGCACTGGAGCGTGGCCCGCGCATCGAGGTGGACAGTGTTGAGAGCCCGGGCGAGGCCGACAATGAGTTTGACAGCGAGGCTCTCGACGTTGTGCTTACGGAGGAGCAGCAAGAACGGCGCAACCGGCACATTACGGCCGAGATGACCAGCAGCATGCGTGTCAACCGGCCGCGCGGACGTCGGAGCACGACAAGTATGAACCCAATCCGGCCCAGTCTGCTCGGTGCTCTCGAGTTCCGTTCCGTGCTGGCATCTCTGCAGAAGTCGGGCACCATGCACCTTGCTCCCATCGCGCGGCGCAGGCTCACGGCATCGGGGTCTGCAGACCCGCGACCACCCAGTCTCAACCGCGGCTACTCGGCATCAGCCCTCAGCGGTTTTGACGAGCACACAGATCATGCAGACGACAACGCCATGAGCAGGAGCTCGCTGCTGCCCCAGGATGCATACCGCGGCGGTGCTCTTCCCAGCCGCGACCGTGCACTATCATCTGGTGACCGGCCACTGAGCTGGGCATCCAACCAGTCGGTGCCTGACTTCCCGCCTTATTCAGACTTTGAATTTGCACGTGAGACCTCTATCGATGCTGCCCTGGCACAACCGTCAGCAAGTCATGGCAATACCGAGGCCTCACCAGCCATTGCTACTGGAGAAGTGACCTCTCCGGGGGGCACGTCAAATCCCGTCGAGGAGCTTACATTAGGAGAAGCAGCTTCTCCAGTACCTACGTTCCATCCTAACCCAAGGCAATCAAAGCCAAATCCATCTCGGATGCCGATGCCGTCGGGCCTTCACCTGGAGATACCCACGTCTCCGCAGCAGCAGCCACGGCACTCTGCAAACTCGTCTCCATCGCTGTCTCCCTTCCCAGGGTACTCGGAAACTCCCCTGCCATTCTCGCCCCTACCTCCTTCACGGACGCCTAGCTTCCCGCTGGTTCCATCCCGCACAAACAGCATGCCGCTGGTACAACCGGGCGAGCGCGATGATGGATCTAGCTACCCAGGCATCGACGACAATGGCGACATCCACAAGCCGGTCAAATGGTGGCCCTACGATGTTCTGCCACCACCACACATCATCTTGTGCACGCTGTTCCCATCGCTTGTGGGTTGGCACGAGAAGACCATCTGGGATAAGTTTGTCAGTCTGATCTCTGCCCCGACGGTGTTTTTGCTAGTTATCACCCTGCCGGTTGTGGAGTTGGAAGCCCAATGTGACGATGATGAGGACGACGAATTCAACGAGTTCAATGACGAGCTTGACGCCAACGGAGCCGGTGTTCAGGAGCCTGTGATCGCCGCTACGGCCTCAACTCCGGCAATAGCACTGCCCGGGGCCGAGACAGAGTGGCAGCGGTACCGTCGCAGCACCAACACAATGCGCACCTTGCCGTCGCCGGTGCTGCGGGCCATCCAGGATGAGGACGGTGACAGTCTTTCGTCGACGGCTGTGTCGGTACGGTCGTCTCTCTCAGCCGTCGAGGGCGCCCCGATTGTCGACGCAAGACATCCTGCGCACCAGCACCTATACAGTGACCACCTGCGGCCTGATGAGACGCCTCTTCTTCAGCGTCCACACGTACCTGCTATACCGGCAACTGTCACTAGTCAGGCCAAGCCGGCCGGGCCAGCTGTGGCACCTACTGAGATGAGCGAGGCCGAGGCTGTGTCTGCGACGGGCTGGAACCGCTGGCTGGTGGCCGTGCAACTGGTTGCCGGACCTGTCTTCACTGCGTTTGTGATCTGGGCCAACATGATCGAAGAGATGCAGCGGCCTGGGCGCGACCTGCTGATCATGCTGGTGGTGGCGCTCGTGGTGGCGGCGGGCATGCTGGGCCTTCTGTTTTCGACGACGACCCCGGCACAGCGGCCCAAGTACCACTCGCTGCTGTGTTTCCTTGGCTTTGTGATCAGTGTTGCGTGGATCTCGACTGTGGCGGGCGAGGTGGTGGGCGTGCTCAAGGCGATTGGTGTTATTGTGGGCATATCCGAGGCCATTCTTGGTCTCACCATCTTTGCCGTGGGTAACTCGCTGGGCGATCTGGTGGCCGACATCACGGTCGCCCGTCTCGGCTACCCCGTTATGGCCTTGTGAGTTTCTTTTACCTATGTTGTTTCTTATATTTGTTGCCAAAACTAACAAACAGATCCGCTTGCTTTGGAGGCCCTATGCTCAACATTCTACTCGGTGTGGGCATCGGCGGCGCGTGGATGACGACCAAGGCGGCCAACGACCGCGAGGACTCGAACCCCGGGCAGCCGCGGCAGTACGAGCCATATATTATCCAGGTGGGCAGCACGCTGCTGGTGTCGGCAGTGACGGTGCTGGTGACGCTGGTGTTCTTGCTGATTGCAGTGCCGGCCAACAAGTGGATGATGACGCGCCGCATCGGCGTGACGCTGATTGGCATGTGGGTTGTCAGCACCGTGCTGAATGTCATCCTCGAGGTGTCTGGAGCCTGGAGGTAATCGTTCTTACTGACCTTCTTTTTGCTCTTCTTTTTTGTTTTACTATTTCCTACGTCTTCTTGTTTATATTTTGAATACTGGCGATCTTTGGATATATCGATACACTTGTACAGCTACAATCTATTGTTTTGTTTATTTTTTTTTGGTATGAATTTTATTCTGATGTTTTTGGTCCCTGATTATTTTGATTCTTGTTGTTAATTCTCGCTCTCAGCTTGATGAGCGAGATTGACTCCATCACGAACACAGCATATTTCGATCTACACTTTAGTCTACTCACACCACACCACCAACAAAATAACGCCGTCCATATTGATATCACCCTCACCCGCGACAGCCGAATATCTTGCTCCTGTCTTTGACGGGTACACCACCATGTTGCCCACCACGTTGCACCAGAGGACATGTACGCATTGTCTCGATGAATGGGCTGCCTCGACGGTTGGCATAGAAGAGAAACGAAAAGGAAAATGGGGACGAAGAAAACAAAATGCAAAACAGTGCACCACGCCACGGACTAGCCTTTGCGATAGCTGCTGTGCACAGCCCCGCCACAGCTAGCTAGAGCTAAGTTGGAGCTAGAAAGGAGGAAGAGAAGGGGAAGGACTCACTGTTGTTCTTCACGATATCATATATCACCTGCAATATTGCACTTGCTCAGCTGGACCGGCCAGACTAGCCCGACTAACACGGTCCAGGCCGGTGGTGTTTCTATTGCCTTCTGCCCCTTTTTCTCTTTTGAATTCACTGCTGACTTTTTCGTCTTGTCTTCTTCACGCTATGAAATCGCTCAATACTAGCCCGTATTATGCCGAGCTCCGTTCACTGTCTACAGATGTGGCAGATATGTGCTCTGCCCAGAGATTTTCCGAATCTCGTGGCATGCGGACAAGACAACACAGAAAAGACACACGACGATGCACGGCATTTGTGCTCGATGAGTGGTGTGTGTCTGTGTCCAAGACTCGGTCCCAGCGAGATAGGTGCTTTACTCTCAAAGTCTCGAGTGGCACATGTCGCAAAGATGCCAGCGTTCACGATTCCCCGCCACCATCCCATCTGTCGAGTACGAAGTCCTCAGTAGAGACCCTGCCTCTTCTACTTTTCTTTTTCCACTTCCTTCGAGTTCAGCTGTGCTGGCCACATCGATCACAATACCACCCTGCAATAGACAAAGTGCACCATCTCACGGAGGTGTTCGAGTTCAACCTCAATAACTCCATTCATTGCAGTGGGGATACTCTGAGTTTTAGAGTTTTAATGTTTAGCAAGACAAGCATAAATTGCCTCCCCACTTGGGTAATAAGCATATCGCAGCTTCACCTGCTCAGTATCACAGTGTCGTCTGTTGTGTTCTGTTCTGTCAGGGCGTGTCTACAGCACAGCATATCAAACCATCAGATCATTGCATCGTCAGTTGTCTATCGCAAGAGATATGCCAATGGCATGTAGCACAGCTGCCACGATCAAAAACAAGAGCTACTCTGTATTACTACCAACAGCCTGGACCCCCACCTGTGTCGACATGGCTGGAACTTGCATGCAAGATGGAGGCTGAAAGGCGTTGTGAGTAGTAACAGCTGTTGCTGCCGTTGTCACTGTTAGTTACACAGTCTGATGCAGAATACTGTTGATGGGACGAAAGACAGCAAAACTAAAAGGGACAATGAGTTGCTGTTTAGAGGCTGCCACATCGATCAAGAGCTGTTTATTCAGACAGGCCAACAGACAAAAGAGGGAGGTGGTTAGAAGAAGAAGTTGCTGTTGGCCATGACAAGATATCTCACTTGCAGACTGTCTGTGTGGTTTCTTCTCTGAATCTCTTGGCGGTCTTGTACTGTACGTGCGTAGCTTGGTTGCCCCTCGCCGTTGATATTCAAGCACCACACGATGGAGCGCGCCATACGGCGGCGAGGCCGAGCTGCAGACAGAACAACAGAAGAACAGAACGTGAATGGAAGAATAGAGGCTGGAAGAGGGGCTATGAAATGGGCAAAGTCAGTCTCGGTGCACAACTCGGCAGTGTTTCCAAAGGAGGGAGCTCACGAGTGTTGCGGGTGGGGGCGGCAGACTATTTCGGAATAGAGAAGTGTAAGTGCGAGCAGTGGAAGGGGAGAAGAGAGAAGAAGAGAAGAAAAGTATAAGAGGAGGCCATCCCTCGGACAGACTGTTATTTGTCGGATCATTCAGCTCATCATCATTTAATATCACTTGCCTTGCAGACTCACTCATACCACTCTACTTACCTCACACTTTCACTCTACATCCTCACCAACTTCACAATGGATTTCTCCAAGATCACTTCCATGGCCGAGGGCGCCATCTCCAACTTTGCCAACAGCAACAACAACAACCAGGACGGCCAGAACAACCAGAACAACGCCCAGACTTCTGACAACAACACCCAGAACGGCTCCAACGGCAGCAGCAACTGGGGCGAGGTCGGCCAGGGCGCCAAGGAGGCCTACGACAGCTACAGCTCCAAGGGCACCGTCGACTACCAGCAGCTCGGCGAGGTGGCCAAGGACGCCTACACGGCCTACAGCGGCGAGGCCAACAAGAACGACCTCGCCAGCATCGGCAAGAACATCGCCACCGGCCTGTTCAGCGGCGGCAACAACGTCAAGAAGAACAACAACGACGACAACCAGCAGCAGCAGCAGCAGCCCCAGGACAACGGCAAGGACAACGGCGGCAACAAGGACAGCAACAACACCGCCCAGCAGCAGCCCCAGCAGACCACGTCGTCCGACAGCAACTCGCAGCCCCAGCAGGCCGGCCCGCAGGACAACGGCAGCGGCAACAACAACAACGCCACCGCCCAGCAGAGCAACAACCTCGGCCGTGACAGCGGTGCCGACGACAACAGCAACGGCAACTCGGGCAACAACTTCTCGGGCCGCAGCGACGACAACGGCAGCAGCAACAACAACAGCGGCAGCAACGGCAACAGCGGCAACTACGGCGGCGACAGCGGCGATGCGGGTGCGGGCTTCAGCAGCTCGAGCGGCGGCATCGATGCCGGCAGCTACGGCGGCGGCAACACGACGAGCGACAGCTTCTCGGGCAGCTACGGCGGCAACGACAACTACTAGATTGTCCGAGTTGCTTGTTATGTGATGGCATGAGACCACGATACCTATTTCCTAGTTAAATTGAATTATAAATCATCAAACAAGCAGTGAAAACAATGCCAAGCAGCGTGTAAGACGGGATGAGACAACAAGCAAGCAGATACAATGGCGAGCTAACAGCCACGTTGCATGGTATCAAGTTCTCTAGATGTTCTGTTTGTGTGATATGTTGTAAATAAACAATTTGAACAAAGTGAATGACTCTTGTTCTTTTAGTTTTCTTTTATTTTTCTTTTATTTTCGTATTTTTTCGTTTCTTTCAGTTTCGGATTGTTTTGCCTCTTGCCATTTTATTCATTACTTACCCATAAGAGACCAAAACTGGCAAGCATACACTCATAAAATCAAGAATAATTTGTTGACAATAAATATATATTTTGAAAAAAACAAATATAAATCATAGAAAATGAAAAGCATCATACTGTCAGGATCAAATACAATGCATCACAGGTCTGCACTTACAAGCCGCGATAAGATAACACAGCTCGCAGTTGACAAGTAGTTTCCCCACGTGGCGGGGTAGCCAGAATGCCCCCTATTCTGTGGCTGTTTCTTTTGCAAGAGGGGTGTTGTAGATGCTGCAAATTCCAAATTTCTGCCGATTGCGCCTTCCTATTCGTTGATGTGATTTATTTTTGAATTTCGGAATTATCTTTACTGAATACTGAAGTGGAAGTGGCATTCCAGCTCCTGCCTCGTCTTGACCGCTCCTTCTCTGAACGGTCATGAGCATCGTGCCAAACAGGTCACCAGAGAGACACGAGGGAGACACGACAAAGACACGCGATTCACATGCTTTGCTCTTAGCTGTCCTTTTCGCGCCTGCCTTGTATTTTGTAATTAGACATTGAACAGATAAAGAAGGACCGTTGCGATGGCTCCTTCCCAGCATCCCTCTCGTCGTTGCATGTACTTTCACTGCACGCTGTAGTTACATGGTACATACGTACTCTCCCCACAGTACCTCTCCACCCAAGCTCAGACGTCGTCAAGTGGCTTCTTCCTTCTTCGCTTTTCCTCCTCTTCTACTCTCCTCTTCTCTGCATCGAATCGCATCTCACTTCTCGCATCATCACCACCACCATCACAATGTCTCCCGCCAACTTTCCCCCTCTGGCCGACCGGCCCGTCAAGAACACCATCTGCCTGTTCGATGTCGACGGCACCCTGACCCCGGCGCGTCTGGTGCGTCCCTGTAGTCTCTACTTGTCAACCTATAGATAAAACTAACTCTATAGCACGCCTCCCCCGAGATCCTTGACCTGCTCAACCGCCTGCGCGAAAAGGTCGCCATTGGCTTCGTCGGCGGCTCCGACCTCGTCAAGCAGCAGGAGCAGCTCAGCACCCCCGACGTCCCCGTCACCGACCTCTTCGACTTTGCCTTTTCCGAGAACGGCCTGACCGCCTACAAGTCCGGCGTCCAGCTGCCCTCCAACTCCTTTATTCAGTGGTTCGGCGAGGACAACTACAAGGAGTTTGTCAAGTTCGTCCTGCACTACATTGCCGACCTCGAGGTCCCCGTCAAGCGCGGCACCTTTATCGAGTTCCGCAACGGCATGGTCAACATCAGCCCCGTCGGCCGTAACGCCTCCACCGCGGAGCGCATCGCCTTTGAGGAGTTTGACAAGAAGGCCGGCGTGCGCAAGGCCTTTGTCGAGGCCCTGCGCGAGAAGTTTGGCCACCACGGCCTGACCTTCTCCATTGGCGGCCAGATCTCCTTTGACGTCTTCCCCACCGGCTGGGACAAGACCTACTGCCTGCGCCACCTTGAGGCCGACGCCAAGAAGCCCGACGGCATCGAGTACACCACTGTGCACTTCTTTGGCGACAAGACCTTTGAGGGCGGCAACGACTACGAGATCTACGAGGACCCCCGCACCATTGGCCACTCCGTCACCAGCCCCCAGGACACCATGGACGAGCTCAAGAAGCTGTTTGACCTGTAAGGTGGACGGCTGACTTTGCCTTTATATAATTGATATCTTGCTGCTAGCGTTTATACGGTTATATACAAAAGCCCTCCGAGCATAGGGAGCGTTAGTTGGAAATACCATTTTGTCTGAGTGGATGGTGATGTAAATGATGCAAATATCGTGTGCAAATGTCGTGTAGATAAAGACAGTACATTAAGCTCATGCTAATAAACCAAAGAGAATACAAAAAGAAACGCAATCTGGAATAAACAAAAAAAATTAACAAATCTAGTGACCAAACTCGAGGTGAGGGATGATCACAGGGCCGTACTTGGTCGGCGCTCCAAAGCTGCCGTCGCCCTGCACGACATAGTCCACGGCCAGGCTCAGCTTGCTCAGGCCCTGCTGCCCGTTCGCCACACTCGCCGCGTATGTGTTGCCTGACACCGAGTCGGGGTCGTACGCCACCACCGCCAGGTAGTTGCGCCGGTTCATCAGCTTCTTGTACTCGCGCGGCGAGCCCGACGCGTCCACCTGGAAGATCTCCATCATGTCCTCCTTGGTGTCCGACACCTCGTTGGTCGACACGTGCCCGTTCATCGGAACGTACAGCAGCTTGTTGTTGTGCAGCATCTTGAGCATGTACGTTGGCGACGGCGCGCCGACGACGGGCGACGTGATGATCTGGTACATTGTCTTGTGATCCGACGGGTGGCTCGGGTCGTGCACAAGACCAGCACCACAGCAGTGGACATCTGATCGTTAGTATTTGTTATTGTTTTGTGAAGAATAGTTAAGAAGGAAACTTACCACCAGAAAGGAACGTCATGCGGATGCCCTTTTGCTGGGCAATGCCCTGGAGGGTGCGGATCAGGTACGTCCGCTCGAGATCCTTGCTCTCGTGCGTCCACAGATCGCGCAGCTCTTCGCTGATGCCGATCTCGCCAAAATTGTTGAGCACGTTGCCCATCAGGCCCGACTTGCCAATCGCCTTCTTCACCGACGTGAAGCCCTGCTGCACAACCTCGCGGCCACCGACGACACCCGCCACGGAACTCGTCACCTTGCCCAGAATGTTGTACGTCGTGTTGACGGCCTTCTTGCCTGTCTGGAACGTGTTGGCCAGCGTCTCCACCGTCTCCATGCGCGGGTACACCACCGGCACAGACACCATCCAGATGCAGTGCTGCACGCTCGGCGGCAGCAGCGCCACCTTGGGGAACAGGCCCTGGTACGTCGGGCCGGCCAGCACGCGGGTCTGCGTCCGCTCCGACCGACAGTCGGGGCCAATGACCACCATGGCCGGGCCCAGATACTTGACAAAGTGCCAGCCTGCACCGGTAATGGTAAACAGGTCCTGGTCCGTGTGCACGTTGCGCAGGATCTCAATCGTTGTGTGGTGCTGGAACAGCAGGTACATCTCGATTGCAATGCGGCCAATGTTCTTGAAGATGGCCGTCTGCTGCATGTATGCGGGGTACGAGCCGAAGCCGTCAAAGATGTCGTGGTCGTTGACCTGCAGGATGTGCGGGATCTGCGCAAACGCCTCGCGCAGGAACGGCTGGTCAAAGTGCGAGGTGTAGTAGTGGAAGTAGGCGTGCGTCACGTCCTCCTCGTGGCGCGCCGTCCACTGCACATTCTTGCGATTCTCGCGACCAGAAATGGCCAGCCACTGCTGCAGCAGAGGCACCTCGCGCCAGAGACGGTCGGCGTAGATCTGGTCGCCGAGACCCAGCTGCACGTGGAAACCACCGCACTCGACGTTCTTCTGCAGAATGTCCTTCCACATGAAATCAACACCGCCCAGCTTGTTCCGGTCGGCCTGCGACGTCAGTGGCGAGAAGTCGTTGCCCGAGTGGGCCAGGAAGCGCCAGCCCTGCTCGTGGCGGCCGGCCACGACAAACTCGTAGCGCGTGCAGCCCAGGTGCGATGTCACTGCGTACGTCCAGCGCTCCGTGCCCGCCTCGTTCATCTGCAGGTCAATGTCGTACTTGTAGAACGTCCACCGCTGGTGCGTGTAGATGGTATACGACTGCAGCTGCCGCGGGTTTGGCGACAAGTCGTTGCTCAAGTGGATGTGGATCGTCGGCGGCTGCGGCGAGTCGCTGACGATCATGATGCTGCCGAGCCAGACGCCCTTCTCGACGTCCATGTTCACGTACCGAAGGTACGGGCCAAAGTACACGCCGTTGGTGGGTGCGATCTTGTACATGTCGACACCGGCACTGGGCGGCGGGCCCATGAAGCCAGTCGTCGTCGACGCGGCCATGCTCGTGATGCTTTCGGCATAGCCGGGCGTGGGCGGGTACATGGGGGACGCCATGGACTGCTTCATGAAGGGCGAGGCCAGCGGGTTGCCGTAGGTGGATGTGGCCGGCGACAGAGGAGTTGGGTCGTGGTGGAGGGGTGTAGGGCCCTTGGGGAACTCCCACTGAGTGGCCTGCGTGGCCAGGTGGATGTAGTAGTACTGGCCCGAGTTCTGGTCGAGGTGCGAGATCCAACCCTCAGGCAGTGGAGGCGGCGATGTCGGGACCTGGATGGAGTTGGAGTGCGACAGTCCCGGCGTAGCGGCAGCGGCACCGGCCTCGTTAGCAAAGGCCGGGTGGCCTGCGTTGTGGCCCGCTGGAGAGGCCAGAGGGTTGAAGCCGTTCAGGTGAGCCTTCTCGTTGGCACCCGGCGCAGGTGTGGCAGCGGCCGGCTGGGGCGTTGAGTGGTTGGACGAGTTGGCGTAGCTTGTTGCTGCTGCTGCTGCCGCTCCTGCGGATGCTGCGGCCATAGCTGCAGCTGCGCTGTGTGAAGCAGTAGCCGGTGCGGGCTGGGCAGCTTGCTGCGGGCTCGAATGTGCCTGGGCAGGGTGTCCCTGAGCAGGGTGAGGTTGCTGGACAGGCTGTGCCTGCTGTGCCGGCTGGGCAGGCTGTGCCTGATTGTTGGCTGCAGCGGCCGCGGCCGCCGCGTTCTGCTTGTCATTGGGGTAGCCCGAAGCTGCGCCTGCGTTGACACTGGTATAGGCGGGTGGAGGCGTAGATGCCTGCATGCGCTGGAAGTCCTGCTCGAGCACGCTCACCTGGAGGCCAGCCTGCTGAGCCGGGGGGGAAGCAGAAGCCGAAGGGGGAGCATTGTGCGCGGACGAATTTGAAGGCGCAGGAGAAGCAGTGGTCTGTGACGGCTGGGGAGGGAACGAGTGCTGGCTTGAGAAGGGTGCTGCCGCACTGGGCGGGGTTTGCACTGGGCTCATTCCCTGGTAGACTGTGGGCGGGCCGTGCGGCTGGTTGTCGGGAGATTCGGTGGGTGTCCACGGGCGCGGAGCTGCAGCAGGCTGCTGCTGGGGCGCCGGGTTCTTGCTACCGTAGGCTGCGAGGCGCTGGGTAGCAGCAGCACTGGGGCCGTGGAGGTTGTTCAGGGTGCCAGTGCCAGAGATGCCTGCAGCTGCGTAGCGGGCCTCGATGCCGCCACCCGGAATATTGCCAGGCTCGACAATGGGAGTCTCGGGAGGCGGAGGCGAGCCTCGGCTTGCCCGGGTTGTGGAGGTGGATGCCGTAGACGCAAAGCGGTTCATGCCGCCGCCGCCGCCTCCAAGCGAGTGGTCATCCTCGGACAGGACTGCCATCTTGAGCGTATCAGTGTCGTTGGCAGGGCGGTAGGGGTTAATGGGTGGCAATGAGGCCGACGAGTTGGATGGAGCAGGGCTGGCCGAGTGAGTGCTAGACGATGACGAGCCACCGGGAGGAGGGTAGTATGACTTGTGCGGGTATGTCACGGGCTTGGCCGGGGCATGGATGGGCTTTGCAAACAGCTCTTCAGTGTCGATGGGACTTGTGGGCGAGAGCGCAGTTGGAGCTGTGCCGCGTCTTTCGGCTAAGCCGGGCTTTCTGTCGCCGCCAGGGCTCATGTTCAAGCGGGGCGAGATGTCGTTGTAGCTGGCGCTTGTGTTGATTTGCGGGCGCTCATCCGGGTAGGGCGGGCGGTTTTGTCTGTGAGGCTGGCTGGCGCCTGGGATGATCTGTTCGTCGTCGACTGGGTACGGCAGAGGGTTGGCGGAACTGGATGCGCCGGGCGGCAGCGGGAATGAGGGGTGCGCGGGATGCGAAGCTGAAGCCGACGAGCTGCCGCCGCCGGGGGCGGGGTAGCTCGTGGAGGAGGAGGGAGGAGGAGGATATTTGAAGCGCTCCGAGTTGGGAGGGCTCTGAGGCTTGAATATTCTCAGAGGCTCGACGGTCGGGCTGTCGCAGTCGTCAGAAGGACGGCTCATGAAGAGCTCCGAGTCGGGAATACCCCGCGAGCGTTGAGCCATTTTGATTTCAAAAAGCTGTTGAGCTCTGATTTGATTTCTTGTTGTAGCTTGTTGTAGCTTGTTGTAGCTTGAGATGTCAAGTGTAGATGCTTTATGGCTCCAGGTGGAGGAGTTGGGGGCGCAAAGCTGGTGTTAATACGAGACAAGCGATGTGTGATAGGCGTTTATTGATAGACGTATGAGAAGTATAAACAAATAGATGAGTGATGGCCAAAGAGTTTGTAGATACGAAGCAGAACAGAGTACAAAATTCAAGAAGAAAGAAGAACAAAAGAACAGACAGAAAATACAAATGTGCGGGATGCGAAAAGAAAAGAGGACGCGTTCTGGTCGATATGCGGCCAGACGGGAGGCCAGGCAATCGCAGGAGCCGGGTTGTAAAGGAGGGGAGGGGAAGGGGGGGTAGTTGCGCACGACGAGAGTGGACAGCTCTCTGCAGCGCATTACAGAGTACAGAATTACACGACAAAAGAGGCATGAGAGCATCGAGCAGAAGCACCAACGAGCCAACCAGTGGCATCAAAAAAGGGGGCCTGGGCTCGCCCGCGACTAGACTGTCTAGCGGCGGCAGCAAATGGAGATTGTCTTGCTGGGCGAATGATCACAGTGACGAATCGAGAGAACAGAGTGTATAGCTGTTTGCGAGATGGCTGCAGCCGCCGAGTGTTGCGCAAGTGGCATCACAGCGGAGCAAATGCAAATGGAGCCAGCGAGGAATCAACGGCAAGCCATGCCGCTTGGTGGTCTTGCACAGCACTCAGCGCTCACAGCAAGCTCACAGGTGCACCCATATTGCCTGTATTGGAGGCGACAGCTGGATGGTGAACCTCCAATGACAAGGGCCGGGCAATGTTGGATGCTTGGCGACAGAGCAGAGCAAGAGGGTGTGATTGGCTGTCGCGAGGTGGGCGCTTAGAGGAGGAAACGAGATGGCACCACAAGCCAGCAGCAAGACAATGCAATCATACTCGGGCGTGGTAGATGACGGGAGCAGTGCCACTGATCATCTAGCCTGGGCGCTTCGGGCAAAGAAGTAATGAAGTATTGGGCCGCAGGGTGTGTGATTGGTTGTTTGTAAGAGTGAATCTTGACATGGCTCATGGAAAAGACGATACAAACCCAATATAGTCTGGTTTGGGTCTGAGTGACTGAGAACAAGGCAAACGAACTGCCGCCTTGGGCAATGGTGCAAGAGCGTCAGATCTCTAGACAAGACTTTGCCTTAAGACTTTGCAGTTGGAATCTGATATCCGAAAGAAATCCCATCTCAAAAGACGGCCTTCAGAATCCCATTGAATCTCATGTGTCTTGACACACTTAGAATCAGAGTGGAATCAGGCCCGCTTGTGCATCATATGATGGTGTCGGCGTACTCTTTAATCTCATTGAACGAGTCTGCAGCTGACAACACTTTGCTGCAATGCAAGCTGTCTTGACTTTTGTTCCGTCGGATCTCGCCCTGTTGTTCTTCGAGCCGACACATCGAGCAGTCGAGTGGACGATAGTCAAAACTCTTCCGAGACTTCTCACCACACAAATGTGAATTAGCATCTGTTCAAAGACAATTCAATACGATAAACGGACAGCGCCGGGGGCCTACCGACGGGGCCGTCGATGGGCCTGTCGACGTCGCAGCGACGTGGAAAAGCGCTGTACGAGCCGGGCCCAGGCCAGGCCTAGCGCTGCGCAGTGCGACACTGCCGCGGTCTCACGATCTGCAAATTTTGCAGCATCCTATTTTTTCTTTTGTGTGTTTGACGTGAAATTTGGTGATAGTTGAGAAAGAAGCTGAAAATGCCAAACGATGAGAAAAGGAGGAAAACTGTTGGGAAAGCCGACGCGTGAAGCTTATTACAGAAGGAGCGAACGACGCCCGAAGGAAAGAGCACTCATCAGGAAAGAGACAGACTTCCTTCCTTTCGAGGTCTACACAAGCATACTGGTCGCGATGTATGATATCTATTAAGGAAGGCACGTCAACATATCGACGTAGCCACGCGATTCGATATCAAAGATGACTAATCTCGACTAATACAAGTTTCTAGATGCGTACTTTTGAGCGGTTGACGTCGCCTTAAGAACAATGCGATCGAGATATGATTCGTTGTACTTTCACAAATTGACCAGCCGTTAAGCCGGTTATTTTTGGTGCAAAGGCTAATGAGGAGAAGACGCGAGAACAGTGATGACGATGCCATGACAGCCACCCGACGCCTACAGAGTATCGTATATACTGAGTGCACAGAGCAAAACAGAAAGAGCACCAGAGACCCAAAGACCAATGACAGACCAGCAGACAGACATCATTGACAGATCTACCTCTACATCAACGCCGTTCAGCCTTGCCAGGAGCCACTCGGCAGTGGAGAAATGCCATGAAGAGTTTTCGCAATGCATTAGTTTGGATGCGATCGCAGCCTGGTGGTCCGTGAGATGGCAGGCCGAGTTTTGAGATTTCGAGACTGAGATTTCAAGATTTGAGATCAACGGCAGAGTGCGCTTCGGACGCCGCCGCAGCGTGCACAGTGAGAGTCGAGAGCGGCCTATTTAAAGTGGGACTGCAATAGTGTGTAGACGCTATACCGCAGTGCAAATAGTCGTATTGGCAATATCAGGATGAGATTTCTTTGGCACTTTCTCTGGCGATTTCTTGGACAAAAGGCTGACAGAATCATAATACGGATGGAAACAACTCGCTGCATTTAATTCTGTCATGGATACCACCGTCGTCTACAGTAAATGAAACATAATAGACTTGATCAAGCAATATAGAATAGATCGGCAGATGCTGGACACCACGAGGCTCAAAAGGGTATGCCGTTGAGAAAGAAGACACAGTATGTGACTGGACAGAAGGGCAGGCTGCAGCGGTTGATTCGATATCATCGCGAGAAATCTGATTGCTGCCGCAAATCCTGCGCATCTCATTCGTTGTTACGTGTAGGCATCGAGTCAACGACGGTCATTATCAACAGCTGCCAATGCTAGTGGGTCGCCTATAGTGTGGATAGAGACGAAAGAGGAGAAGCTGTACTCAGTAGAGAAGGAAAGAGCCAAGCGAGACAAGGTTAAGACGGGAAAGAGCAGGTGGGACAGTGCACAGCGGCAGCCGTGACGTGAAAACTGAAAGGTGGGGAACGTCTTACTCGGGGACCCACCCGCCTGCCTCCTCCAAGCTGTACTCTGTACGAAATATGCTTTCTCTGCGACATGGCTTGATCCTCTTGATCCGTTCTACTTTACAGAATCTTCAATATTGATAGTGAAGCTCTTATCTGTATCTGATAGCAGTATCTGCAGTATCTTAGTCCATTGCATGCGACATCCGTGCAGATAGGCACAAAGCAGAAAAGCAGAAAACCGCTCAGCCAACCTGGCTTATCGGACGCCTCGTTTTGGGTTGGCGTTTTATCAGCATATCGAAGGATTCTGTAGATAAGCAGGCAGGGCAGAAGTACTTTATCTGCATTGCGAGTGTAGAGTAAACAGCGCGAATCGTGAGAATGTCGTCGCCAATATAAAAGGCCATTATATAATCACAATTGCAAAAGAGGAAGGAGAAAAGTCAAGAAGTCAAAATGCATCATCGTTCCTTCCTATTCCCACCGTCTCCACAGGCATCGGCCACAGCCTGGCCCCGAAGGCAAGAGATCGCCTCCCGACAAGTGACCATAAATGCACTACAAGCAAAGTAGATAAAGACAAGCCAATGCAGGTATCTGCAGCTGCAGAGCCTTAGCGTGTTAGTGCCAATACCTATCTGTACATGCTCTTGCTGCATTGAGCCGGCAACACCGCAGCGCAGCTCTCCTCATATCTTCTCTTCTTTGATTCTTTTCTCTGAATTCTCTGATCTGAATTCTTTGATCTTTGATTTTATCTTCTTCACCTCGTCTTGTTTATTTTTGACACTCTTGGTCTCTTTTTCCACTTGACCCTTTGTAGCTTACACCATATACTCTGTACCTTCCCCTCTCTCGTCATCCTCTCCGAATTTATTAAGCTTGGTTCTCTTTTCTTTTTCTTTCTCTTTTCTTTCTCCTCGTCTCGACATCTATACACTTCACATCTCACATCACTCCTCCTCCTCCTCCTCCTCACTCCACCACACCATGTCTCTCAACCGCGTGGCCTCGCTCGAGTCCTTCTCCTACATCCCCCCAAGCGAACACAGCTCCCGCATCGGCTCCCGTCGAGGCTCGGATGCCTCCATCTCCGTCCGCTCGCGCCGCCTGAGCTTCAACCCCCTGCCCGACGAGTGGGATCCCATCGACGAGCGCGCTGACAACATCCAGGCCGTCGGCGCCTTCGAGGTCCCCAAGTGGAAGCGTGTCGCCCAGGTCGCCGCCACCGTCTTCTACTGCCTGCTCGCCGCCGGCATCGTCTTTGGCTATGCCGCCATCAAGCCCGTCCTCAAGGAAGAGGGCGCCTACCGCGACTCCTGCACCGCCAGTGCCGAGGACGGCGGCATCGACGCCGACACCTGTGTCGAGATGCACCTCAACCTCATGTTCACCGTCGCTGCCGTCGGCACAAACGTCGCCGCTCTGCCCATTGGCGCCATCCTCGACCACCACGGCCCGCGCGTCTGCGGCCTCATGGGCGCCGGTTTTCTGTTTATTGGCGCGCTCATCATGGCCCATGCCCAGCAGCTGCCCTTTGACGGTTTCCTGTTTGGCTACCTCTTCATGGCCTTTGGCGGTCCCTTTACCTACATCTCCAGCTTCCAGCTCAGCAATGCCTTCCCGCACAACTCGGGCCTGATCCTGGCCCTGCTGACCGGCGCCTTTGACGCGTCCAGCGCGCTGTTCCTCGTCTACCGCATCATCTACGAGAAGACCGCCGGCGCCTTTGGCCACCGCCAGTTCTTTTTGTGCTACCTGATCGTGCCCGTCATCATTGTCGTGCTGCAGCTGACGCTGCTGCCGCGCCAGTCGTACAAGACCGTCGGCGAGCTCATTGAGCAGATCGAGGAGCCCATCCCCGAGCCCGAGGACCAGGTCGACGAGCACACCGCCCTGCTACAGGAGGAGGCGCGCTTCCGCCGCGAGTCCGTCGTCGCCGACATTGAGGAGCTGCTGGGCTCCGCCAAGGCCGACAAGCAGGCTCAGCGCGAGGAGCGCAAGAACGAGATCTCGGGCGTCTGGGGCGTCATGCACAGCAACACCGCCCTTGAGCAGATCCGCTCGCCCTGGTTTATTTTGATTTGCATGTTCACCGTCATCCAGATGACGCGCATCAACTACTTTGTCGCCACCATCCGCCCGCAGTACGAGGCCATCCTCGGCTCGCACGACAAGGCCGTCGAGATCAACAACTTTTTCGACATTGCGCTGCCCCTCGGCGGTCTGATCTCCATTCCGTTCATCGGCGTCTTCCTCGACAGCAACAGTACCGTGCGCGTGCTCACCGTCCTCGTCAGCGTCGCCACCGCCATCGGCATCTTTGGCGTCATCCCCGAGACCTGGGCCGCCTACGCCAACATCTGCATCTTTGTCATGTACCGCCCCTTCTACTACACCTCCGTGTCCGACTACAGCGCCAAGGTCTTTGGCTTCCGCACCTTTGGTACCGTCTACGGCACCATCATCTGCCTGTCCGGCCTCTTCAACTTTTCCCAGTCCGGCCTCGACTACCTCTTCCACAAGGTCTTCCGCGGCAACCCCATTCCCGTCAACCTGATCCTGCTGTCGCTCGGCCTGACCATTGGCGTCGCCCTCATTACCTTTGTCTACATCAAGTCGCAGGGCATCAAGCGCAAGATGCTCGAGGAGGAGGCCGAGAACGCCTTCCTTGATGATTAGATGAGAGTAAAAGAAAAGGAGTGAGAGAGATTTGAGCCGAGTTCTTAGTCGCCATTATGTTTATTATTTATTGTTTGTTGGATATCTTACCAGGTTTTGATTTTGTTTACTTTCCATCTTGATTTTTATTTTTATTTTTATTCTGCATTTGTATACTGCTAGCATCTCTACTGTCGACTTGATGTCGTCAACGACTCCAATATTATTGTTATGTTAACTTGATAAATTCAGACTGATATGATATATACCATCTAACAACATGACCCGCCGAACCAAACACCATAACCAACTCAGCAGATATACCAAAGAACACGATAGTCAAGACAAGACAAACACAAACTAATACTCCATATCGTCGCCCAGTCCCTCTTCCCGCGTTCGGCGCAGCTCCTCGTTCTTCTCCGCCTCAATCTCCTGCAGCTCCTTGTCCACCTCCTCGCGGATGCCCCCCAGGTCCGGTGGGATCACCTGCATCGCCACGCTTGGCGCGCACTTCACAAACCGCAGCTGCTCCTTGACGTGCTGCACAATCTCGATAATCCGCTTCTGCGGGTTCTTGTTCGGCTTCGGGTCGCCCAGAATCTGCTCCAGCGTCGGCAGCAGCTCCTCCTGCCGAAAGTGCTCGCGCCACGGCGTGTGTGCCGGGATCGTCGGGTTGATCTTCTTGTCCACCTCGAGCGCAATCGCAGTCTCCCACGACCACGCGCGCGCCACGTTGCGCGGCGTGTACCCGCCGCCGCCAAACAGAATCATCGGCAGCCCCAGCTTCTTGCAGAACGCAACGCACTGCCCGTGGCCCTGCACCTGCAGGTTGAACCGGCCAAGCCGGTCGCCCGCCAGCGAGTCCGCGCCGCACTGCAGCGCAATCGCGCTCGGCCGGAACTTTTCCACAATCGACCCGATCACGTTCTCAAACAACCACCCGTACTGCTCGTCCGTGATGCCGTCGTTGAGCGGCACGTTGATCGCGTGGTGCGCGCCCGGGTTGAACTCGTTCTTGGGGCCGTTGTCGTCGAGCGCGCCCGTGCCCGGGAAGAACGTCACCGGGTCGTACTTGTGGAACGAGCACGTCATCACGCGGTCCGTCGAGTAGAACGCCTCCTCGACGCCGTCGCCGTGGTGCACGTCAATGTCAATGTACAGCACGCGCGGGAAGCACCGCAGCAGCTGCAGAATCGCCAACACAATGTCGTTAATATAACAGAAACCCGACGCCTCCATCTTCTTGGCGTGGTGCAGCCCGCCGCCCCAGCTGATGGCAATGTCCGACTCGCGGTTGCATATCTTGCGCGCCGCGTCCAGCGACCCGCCCGCCGACATAGAGCAGTAGTCGTACAGGCCCTCAAACAGCGGGCAGTCCGAGCCGCCCAGGTTGAACTTCATCTCGTTGGTGCCGCCGTCCACGTCCCTTGGCACGGGCTCCGGCAGCACTGTGCCCAGGTAGTCGAGGTAGTCTTGCGAGTGGTAGTCGTTGAGTTCTTCGTACGTCGCCATGCGCGCAATGTAATTGTCCATGGCATACGGCATGCCGTATGACATGATCAGGCTCTTCGAAAGCGTCAACCGCCACGGCTTCATCGGATGTGTCTGGCCAAAGTGGTGCTTCTCCATCTCCGGGTTCGTGTGGAACGACACGTTGTAGCCCTTGGGCCGCACAATGCCGTACTCTTGTGCCGCGCGCTTCACCTTGGCGAGGTACTCGGCGTTCTCCGTTTCTGGCGCACTCCCGAGTGGTACGTAGTCATCGACAATCGGCCGGTCCGCGTCGACATTGTGTGGCATGTAGTTTGGTTTTGGTACCCGGTACCGGTAGCTGTCGATATTCGCCATGGTGTGCTGTGTGCTCGGCTGCAGCGTCTATAGCAGCGCCAGTTCGTGTAGTATGTGTATAAGTATGTGGTGCCTGAGGTCGTAGCCACAGCTGGCGGTGTGCCGTGAGGAGGCCGCTGTCAAGGTGTCTCTGCCGCTGAGGAGGCGAGCTGATGCGACGGCCCGCCGTGTGGATTGCGAGGCAATTATGCCGAATTTAAGCTTATGGCTGGCTTCCTGGGGTACAAATGTATGAGGTCGTCAAGCTCTAAAGCTATAGGGCACGTCGTCGTCGAGATATCGGGGTATGATGCTGGCTCGTCGCGTATTTCGGCTCCTGATTTTCAATAAAAGTGATGTTCAAGTGAGCAAATCACAGGCCCATCGTCCCTTCCCCAATTGCATGTTAGATACATGCGCGCTCTTGCTACTTCAAGCACTACTCTGCATATAGACTAGCGCGGTTATCAGTCAGTGGCGGCTTTGGCTTTGTTCACTACCTACAGGCTCCCAGTGCGGCGGCAGTCAGCGGGGCCATCTCTGAAAGGCTGAAACTTTTTCCTATCCGGCTGTCATTCATTGTCCGGTTGCTCTTGCCTTGCATTTGGACATTGATATCGCAACAACCAGCAATTGCTTCTCCCGTGAGTTCGCTCCTTCCTTGTCGCGACTGCTTCCTTCCCCATCCAGTCCATCTCCCCAGCTGCACCTTCCCTCTCTGAATTAACTTGCCCCTCTTACAGCCACTGCCGACCTCTCCGCGCCTTCCCTTTACATCATCTATCCACATGACCATCTTACAGCCTCAATCATCTCATCCCCCATATCATACCTCAAAACAGCCTCAATCTCATCTTTCTCATCCGTTTTACACACTCCTGCGCAGTCCCAATCTTATTCTCAGCCCTATTAACAGCAGGGGTCAGTGTTTTGCAACATCCGCCGTCCTGCGACACCCAGCGCACACTCGACAGCTACTCCAGCGCCGGGGCCACTCGCTCTTTCCTTCCGCCTTGGTTTCTGAGAGACCCTCTTGCCTCGCCGGCTCGTTTCAGCCTAGCGCGCCTTCCCTGCTCGACCTGAGTGCTCCAATTTACAATACGTATTACGGAGTAAAAAGCAAAAAAGCACTCAAAAACAGCAGGCGCGACGGTGAGTTCCTGCTGAATTTTGTTGCTCTAGCTGTGCTGGCCACCCCCTGGCGCACTTGCCACATGGTCGCGTTCCCCATATTCGTTGACTTCTTTCGCGTTCTTTCCCATTCTGTCGTGTTGATTGCCTCGTCTCGACTTTCCTATTCCTTTCTCCTGCCTTTTCCTCTTCAGCCTCTTTCCTTTTCGTTTTCCTCTTAGTCATCGTGATCAACTTGGCCAACCTCTGTTCTTCCTCGCGCCTCATGCGTTTTGCTGCACATCTCAGCTCGCGTCGGCACATCACACCATGATTTGTTCCCCTCCATAGCGTTTAGCATGTCTGTTTAGCTCAGCGCATTCGCATTTTACAGCGTGTTTTCACCTTAATCTTTGTTTTCTCGTTCTCAGCAGGCGCATTCCTCGCCCTCCTCGCCTGCGCCTTCCCCCTCCTCCTCCTCCTCCTCCTCTCTCCTCTTCTTCTTTGCTCTCCGCCGCGAGATCCGCGGAACTGTATTGACACCATGCCCAGGGACGACCTCTCCATCGACTTTGTCAAAAGAATGGCTCCAGGCGGCGAGGCTCTCGACCCGGCCCTTATCCTGGAGGACTGGATGAACAGGGTGGCCAACCTCCCTGAAGAGATCCGCTTCCTCCAGGATGAGATTGCCGACAAAGACCGGCAGTACAACGACTGCATCCGCCTGATCGAGGAGCGCGACGGCCGCATCCAAAAGTTCATCAAGAGCAACGGCAGCCACGAGCACAACCCCCGCGAAGAAGGATACCGCAAGACCATTATGGAAAACTTTAAGAAGGCCGAGGGTCTGGCGGAGGAGAAGATCTCTCTGTCGCAGAAGATGCAGGCCATTGTCGACCGCCACACGCGCCAACTCGACATGCAACTCAAGCAGCTCTACGACCGCAACGAGCCCGGCTTTACCGACCCCGACGAACTCCCCTCCCTCCTCCGACCCAGCGCCGCCAACAAAACCGCGGCCGCCCTCGCCCGCGCGTCCATGTCCCAGTCGTCATCGCCTGCCATTACCGCTAGCAACCTCATCAAGGAGGCCACCAAAGCAGCAGGTTCCAACACCCCCAGCGGCACACCCGGCGCTTCGGGGCGCAACGGCAACAGCGCCCAGGCCCGCCAGGCTCAGGCCCAGGCCAGCATCTCAGCATCGGCGCCTGCTAGTCCCGCGGCCACGATGATCATGAACCGCCAGGCACGCGAGGGCTCGGCCGGGCCAGGCACCGCTCCTACTAAGCGCAGCGGACGCACTAACAGCAATCTCGCCAATGCCGCCCCAGCAACAAGCGGTCTGGCTCGGCATGCATCTCTCGGGCCGGGCACACCCAAGAACAACCAATCTTCAGCAAACACGCCGCGGGCCGGAAGCGTCGGTCCCCGGTCGTCGAACAAGAATGGAGGCAATGGGTCCGGCCGCAAGGGTAGCACCCCTCTGAACTCGTCGGGCTCGAACCTGGCGTCTGGAGGCTCGGAGAAGGCATCGGCAAGCCGCAAGAAGGGCGCCGCGAACACGCCGTCGACCAAGACGTCGCTGTCGCGCGTCAAGCGCCCGGCCAAGTCGTCAGCTGCGTCGTCCACCGCCGAATCAGAGCTGTCGGATGCCGGGTCTGAGTCGGACTCCAACTCGGAGGACGAGCAGGATACACCCGCTAGAGGCACATCCCACGGTTCTGGCCCTGGCGCTGGTAGCAACGGCGGCTCCAGCCACGGAAACGGCGGCAACAGCAACGGCAACGGCGACCGTGACGGCTCGCAGCACCCACTTATCAAGCGCGAGAAAGACGGCAACGACAAGGGCGGGCTCGGCGGCTCGTCTGGCGGCAATGGCCACTCGGGCCCCGGCAACGGCCACCATGCCGTGACCAAGCACGGACCCGGTCGTGGACATGTCAAGGGCGCGCCCTCGAGCGACGACCGCATGGACCTCGACGACGAAGAGGCGGGCGACGACAATAAGTACTGTCTGTGCCAGAATGTCAGCTTCGGCGACATGGTGGCGTGCGACAACGACGACTGCCCGTACGAGTGGTTCCACTGGTCGTGCGTGGGTCTCAAGAGCGAGCCCAACGGCACGTGGTACTGCCCCGTGTGCTCTGAGAAGAAGCGCGGCGGCGGCGGCGGCGTGACCAGCCGGAGCGGCGCAGCGGCCGAGGCTGCAGCTGCGGGTGCAGGCGGGCCCTCTGGCGGCTCGTCTGCGGCGGCGGGCGAACGGGGCAGCGGAACGCCGGCGACGACAAAAAAGGGGAAATAGGATCCCACCCTTATTGGTCGCCTCCCCAAGCAGCCCCCGTTCCGTCCCGCAGCGCCCAACGCAGTGCCAGAATGTAAACCAGGTTTAGTGTCAGTCCCAGGTTCGGTCTCAGCCCAACAGCCGCTGAAGCTGCACCATGCGTGGGCTAAGAAGGCACGGCGGACCGGCGAACCGCCAGAGTCGGGGTTGTCAGACTCCGTGGTAGTCCGTACCGCGCACCTCCCCGAGCCCGGCCCGGCAGACGTCAGTCTCTCGATCAAACCTGACAAGAGCAGCAAGGCTGCACATGGTGTGCAGACCTTTTGAACTCTCTATTTAGACATGCGTTGTTACTATGCTTTAATTACCTACAAAAATTGATACCCTTTCCAATTCCAAATAATTCAATATAACATGCCATGATGTGACACGGTCAATCATCTACTACGCTGCATCAAAAATGGGGAATAATGGCTTTGGCTTTTATTTTGTGTTTTTGCTCAGATGTAAGATACACAAGCTAATCCGTCTATGAGATATGTGAACAAAAAGGGTGGGAGAATGGACATGTAAAAAGGGGTAAACAATTAAAAGAGATTAAAACATCCGAAGCTACAAAATGTCAATGCAATTCAATGCAGTTAGAAGCCAAGGATTAAGTCCAAAAAGGGCTCTCTCAGGTAAGAGAAAAGACAAATAATGCGTATATAAAGCTTGGAACGATAAACGGACGAAAAAGGGCAGAAGCGTCAAAGCACATTTAGTGCTCGAGCAGACGCAGGCTGCCCTGGACGACAACGTTCTCCAGGATGGAACCGGGAGGAACGTCGATGGTGCTGCCCTCGGTGGCAACGATGATAACGGTGCCCTTGAGGGTGACGCCACGGCCCAGGTTGACAGCACCAGTGATGGTCAGGTGGTCGAGCTCAATGATCTTGGGGATGGAGGGGATGTGCTTGGCAAAGTCGGAGACCTTCTTGAAGTCGCTGCCCAGCTTGATGAGGGGAGCGTCGCCGAAGCGGTTGGCGCTCATTTGCAGCTGGCCGTGCTTGACGGTGTACAGATCAGACTTGACAAGCATCAGGTCAGAGCAGGTCTTGACGGGCAGGAAACGACGACGGGGGACGTTAACACCGTGGGCGTTCTCAAAGTGACGGATGGCGGCACCGACGGCGGTCTCGAGCTGAATGATAGAGATATCGGACTCGCCCTTCTTGTCGCCGGGGATGGTCTTGCCGTTGGGGATGATCTCCATGGTCAGCTCGTTGTTCTCGACAACGCGCTTGACGGCCTGAACGTTCATCCAGATGTTGTTGGTGTTGAAGTAGCGGAACTTCTTGATGGACTTGAACTCGTTGACGTGCTCCTTGGGGACCTGGGCAATCTCGAGCAGGCGGACCGAGCCGTCGTAGTCAATGATGGTGCCACCCTTGACATCAGCCTTGGTCTTGTTGGTAAGCTCCATGATGTACTCGGCCTTGGTCTCGACCATGTGCTGCAGGATGCGCAGGTCGACGACGGCGCCCAGGTTGTCGACGTTGGACAGGAAGATGATCTCGATGCCGCGCTCAATCAGCTGGTCGAGGACACCCGAGTTGTACAGCGACTCGAAGACGTCACCGTGGCCGGGGGGGTACCAGCCCTCGGTGGTGTCGTCAAAGGACTTGGGGACGGGCAGGAGCGAGTCCTTGAAGATACGGGGGTAGCGGGACTGGTTGAAGGTGACAATGTCAACGTTGTGGCCCTCGTACTTCTTGATGATAGCGGCAGTATCAGAGTCGGTGTTGAACGAGTTCATCAGCAGGAAGGGGACGTTGCAGCCGTAGGTGCGGTTGAGGTACTCAATCTGGCGGACAGACAGGTCGAGGAAGGACATGCCGTCGCGGACCTCGATGACGGACTTGGGGCCAACGCAGCCCATGGAGGTACCGAGACCACCATTGAGCTTGAGCACGGCCAGCTTGTTGAGGAACTGGACGCCCTCGGAGCTTCCAAGGTCATCGTAGTCGACGACCTGGTTCTGTGCAGGGGGGGCAATGCGGTCCCAGTCGCTGGACTGTTAGTTGTATTCAAATTGAGGGGTAGTAAACGGGGAGAACATACACAGCGTTACCCTTGGCCTTGTCGTTCAGGTAGCGGCGGAACAGGGCAAAGAAGTTGTCCATCTCGGTCTCGAACAGCTTCTTCTGGTCGGGATCGGCGACGGACTCGGACAGAGCAGTCAGGGCATTTCTCATCTGGGCAGCAGCAATGCTGGTGGAAGTGTTCTCGAAAGCCTATTGTTGTTAGATTATGACCTGGGGTAGGAAGTCGCAGCAGATCAATGCGCCGAGAAACCAGTTCACGATCAGCCATGGATTGTGTCGGGTGTCACCCGGTCGGGTGGCACCAACATCACAACCAACAGCGAAGATCAACTGCGGGCATGGCTTCGGGCTGTACTGCTTCGTAAATTTCTAAATCTGTATCTTACCATGTGAGACTGGGTCTTGCCGTGGTGTCTCTCACCGGCCTCATCAGCGACCTTCAGGTGGCCAGGCAGAGCGCTCTTAACGCCAGACATTGTAGCGGTTTGATGTGAGGGGTTGAGTCGGGAGGTAGAGTTGGGTATCGTGGTCGCAAGAGGCAGATGTGCTTCTCGTGCGAAGGGGTATGTATTGGTTTAAGCTGAAGAGTTAGAAGAGTAGAAGGGAGACAGACGTAGACAATAAACGAGCAATGGGGACAGGGAGGCTTGGAGGCGGTCAACGCGGGAAAAAGAGAGGGAATAAGGCCAAATAAGACGAGCAATGGAGCTGCACTGCAGCCAGGGCCAATGCGCTTGTGTTTAGGAGGATTGGAACGCCAGAAAGAGAAAAAGAGAAAAAGACGTAAAAAACCGGGGAAGTGGGAAGAGGGGGATAAAAGGACAGGCTAGGGGCTGGTGGTGGTTCAGAGTAGGGGACTGTGAATGCAAGCTGAAAGCCTTGCAAGCAGCAAGTTGCAAAAGTGCAGAGAGGCGGGCAGACACGGGGATTCTGCTGGCTGACACGAGAGGCAAACGGCAAAACGAGGTTGCAGTTGAAGTGCGAGTTTTCGTCTTGTTTTCGTCGTGTTGGAAATGCAAGATCTAGAGCCGTCTGGCCGTTTCGGGCGTGGCGAGTAGCCGTCATGTTGTATGTGGTGGTGTGGCAGGTTGGGGTAGACGGTTTGCCGTCAGCCACGAGCTAGTTCAGTTGACGTAATTGCCACGAACATGAAGCATGGAGTAGCCGATGGACGAAACTGTTGAGAGCAGACAGCAGACACAACCTCAGTGCTCTATGCTCTGTGGATGAACAGAGCATGCTCGGAGGGGCGTGTCCACTCGTCGAGGCATGCAAGACTGCTATGGGGGAGAGGGGCGCATGGAGGAGTTGTGCCGGCGGCATGCGCGAGCTTGTAAGCTTGACGGCTTAAGCTTTGGTGATGCACAATAGCCGATGCTGCATACAGCCGATGTGTTGACGTCGAGTTGACTTGTATTTTCTTGAGATGGAAGCAGACGAAACGAAACGGGACGGGACGCTCGAGCTCAAACACTGCGTACTGCGCTCGGTTGATTGTCGTTCGGCGGTTCTCTGGGAGTCGATCCGGGTTCGTGCACAACGGAATCGGCCAGTCTAGGCACATCAAGCTGCAGGAGGCCGGACAAGGGCCGCTCCCACGCGGGTGACTGATAGCATATTGGGCAGTGAAGCGGGAGCGACAGGGACGGGAAGAAAAGAAAGGCGAGAGCAGAATGATGGCAGAGAAATGAAGAAAGTGGCATAAACACAAAAAACAAGACAGCAAACAAGCAGCGGCAAATCAACTTACAGAAAAGTGAGGCTATTTTGAGGTGGTGATGCAGTATCGTGAGAAGAAGGAGAGAAAGAGAAAGGAAGAAAACAAAGAACAGCCAGGTACAAGCAGTTCAAGCTTCTTCTATCCAGCGACAGAGCGACAGAACAGACTGACAGCAAATAGAAAGGGGCCAGACTTGACAAGGATCGGCTGAAGAGGACAAAGTGGGCAAAGGACAGGAAGAAATTGGGCTCTCAAATGGACAGGCAGGGGGTGGAGGGGTGGATGGTGGTGGATGGTGGATGGAGGGGAGCTGTGTGCACCACGGTACCTCTAATGCTCGGTATTTCGGTGGTGAATCATGTATCTATTTCTGTACAGAATAAATAGAAAATAATTACAAAATAAATAGAAATAAACATCTAATGACACGAATAACATTAAATTGGCAGGTCGTGATGCGTCGCTCTTTCTATTCTGAGAATGTGATTGCGGGTGGATCTGCAATGAAGTCGCAAGATGGGAAAGAGCAATGGGCTACGATGTTTATTTGTAGAGGCCAGAACTGAGCTCCTGCCGCTGCAGTATGACGCTCTTTCCTCAAAAGATGGCTCTTACAAGGCAAGACCAGAGTTGCACCTGCTTCACGGTGTACATGGCGTCCGTTGCTCCTTCCTCATACCTTTCCCAGCTCCGAATCGCTCCGCCATGACGATGATTACAAAGCCATAGCAGTTACACAGCTTTGCCATGACGCCCGTGATGGTGCAACACCCGCATTGTAGATATCTACATCGTACATCGTAACTTATTGAATGTATCACAGGAACATGATACAGATAACCACAACTACAACAGGCATGATGACGACCAGCGGTCAGGGGGGAAGAGGGGAGCTCTCTGGTTGCTAGGTGGGGGATGTCACCTCTGGGGGGTCCATTTCCCTTTTAGGCCTCTTATTAAACTAATACACAATTTATTTCTTTTTTTCGCTCCATCTCTTTCTTGCCCCTGAACCTGAGCGGTCTAAGTCGCAGCCCCACCAGCCACATGCCCCACCGGTACAGCGACATGCTCGTCGTGCCTGCCCATCTGAGCAACCTGTCGCTGGAAAGAGGCATATTACAGCGAGGGACAAGACAGAGGAAAGAAGTGCGCTCAAAATACAATTTCTACAACGAGAAAGAGCGACCGGCAATTGTACGGAGTTTCTCCGTGGCGTCGGACGCCATCTGCCAGATATTTGGATTTGGATTAACTCGTTACAGCAGGAGCCGGCCGCCGCTGTGGTGAGCGCTAAAAATAGGCTGATAAACGGGTCTGCTGGGGACGTTACAAGAGACATCGAGCACTAAAACTGAGTACGATGCACACTAACCATTCACTAACCATCACTAACGACTACCACTCAGAACTGAGCGTGCCAGAAACAAGACGCTTATTACAAAATAGATCGCGCTCGCGACAAAACTCCGATCCAGCTGAAAATAGGAGGAAATTGGCGCAAAGGCTGACCATATTTATTGGATTTTTCAGATTTATTACATTGTAGATGTGACTAGAGATGGCAAAGGCAAAGAGGGTGGGATTTGGCGAGAAATTAGATGAGGCTATTTAAATTAATTCTATTTTTAATTCGAAATTTGATTAGTAATTTGTGGCTGCGATAAGAATCAGACGGAGATCACAGAATAAAATACTCATAAAATATCTGCGAAATTGGAAATATATTGGTGATGTGACTGAATCCTGGATGTTCAGATCAAATCCTAGATATTCCGAAGAATCGATATGCGGCGCTTGGGCCGGCGTCGAGGCGGTGGCTTCTCGGGGCTGATAAATTTGTTTTTCAGAAGTCAACTTGAGAATACATACAAGAATGTAGGCGCGGGCGACTGTGCCCGAAGACCGACTGATAATATAGTACTCTGTATAGTACTTCGTAGTAGTAGATAGCATACAGGGGTCCATCTTCGGTGGAGGAAATACGAGGTAGACAATGGAAAGCTGAATTATGGGAAAATAACAGCGAGAAGAAGAAAAAGGTAAAAGAAAAAGGCAGAAAATGTAGAGAAATCGCAAAAAGCACAGAAATCAAGAAACAAGACGGGAAAACAAAGAAATTACAAGAAAAACGGCGGGAACTCCCATACACGAAACTCTAATTCTCTGGATAAATAAATACGAGATGCTGTGATTATGTAAGCAATGTAGATGCAGTATTGTTAGTTGTGAAAAATGAAGAAATATATTGAACAGCATGGGATCAAGAATGGAATAAATAGAAATATTGACAATGGATATTAAATGAACCAACGTCATTATCAATATCAGATGGCGGCAACGAGACACGGCAGAGATATCGGTCGGGTCTATTCGGTCGTTCTCGCGGCAGAGGCTGACACTGACTGGCACCCTGAGTATTCTATCTACTTACACTAGAGGACCCTTCACACTGGAGGACTGGATACGCTGTAGACACCCAAGAACAAACACTAGCTACGGCCTGCCTTGCAACGCATTTACAGTGGCAAACATTTACGACATCGTGTTAAACAGAGCATCTGATACGAAACCTGAAGAAAGCCACAATCAATATCGGATTCCAAGAAATATATTTAGATCTAGACTACAAAGACGACAAATCCCATAAAATTATACACAGAATACAAATACACTGTACGCGACACACCGCCAAAGCCAGTCTGCCAACCATTGACCATACAGGCTGCCGGGAGCCTTCCACGTGCTCGACTGCCTGAACCCTGCAGACGATCTACCAAGATGGAGATTGTCTACACTAGCCAGTAGCCAATACTCAGTATGTTTTTAGTTGTTATCTGCAAATAATCCAAGTAGAGTCCGTCAAGTCCAACTGATATCAAGAGTCAAGAGATGTCGTCAAACCCACGTGCGTGCTTACATAAATATCGTCGAATTGGCAAGAGCGAGGCAGTGAGGCAAGAGAGGCAAGAACATCCAACCATAGACACATGACATAATCACGATATACAATCAATTTGCAAGTATCAGAATAGAGTATCGATTATGCGCCCGTGGCGCCCAAATAAAAATATAACAAAACAAAACAACAAGACAAGCAAGATATTGGGTATTTCTAGTCCCGCCGCTGCATTGGATGCGCTTCAGCTTCGTCCCCTCGCTGTCAATCCTCGCCTGTTTTTGATGCTGCCCAAACGCCAAGAATGAGAATGAGAATGGAAAAGAAAATCAACAGCAAGACCTGGTAGACAGACAATATCGATAATATGGAAAATGGACAATATGAATGATGCGTGCTGCTGCGGCACGAAAATAAGACATGATTATGCAGCAAGAGGCAAAGGGATGACGTGAGAAAAGTGTGAATAAGAATAATAATATAGTATGAGGAGAAAATCATAACGCCGTAGAAGAGACAGGTATCAATAGAAGAAGAAAGTAAAAGGTGTCAAGAATTAGAGATAATGAGGGAGATCAGTACGGGTGCGGCCGGTTCGACGGCGGCGTGGATGTCGACGTGTACTGCTGCTGCTGCTGCTGCCATGGCGTCGGCCGCAGACGGTCCCATTCGCGCGGCGCCTGGTAGTCGCGCCGGTCCTTGCGGAAGCTCAGCCGGTCGCCGTTCTCGGGGGAGCCCTGGCTCTGGTTGGGCCGCAGGTCGCTCGCGTAGCCGCCGCGGTCGTCGCGCCGCACGTCGCTGAGCACGGCGCTGCGCCGGTTGTCGCGGTCCCGCTCACGGTTGCGGTCCCGGTCGCGGTTGTCACGGTCGCGGTGGTCGCGATGGTCGCGGTGATCACGGTCACGGCTGTCGCGGTGGTCACGGTCGCGCTCCCGGTCGCGGTCACGACTGTCACGGTGGTCCCGATCGCGCTCACGGTGGTCGTGGTGTCTCGAGTCGCGGCGGGTCTCGCGGTCGCTGTCGATCTCGCCATCCTCCAGATCGTCGCGACGGTCCTTGGACTCCTTGGAGCCCTTCTCGTCCTTGGCCCGCAGAGCCTCGTACATCTTGGACAGCTGCTTGCCCGATACGGCAAAGTCGTTGATCGGCCAGATGGACGACAAAAAGTCCCAGAACCGTGGCATCAGCGCCTCGAGGGCCTCGGGCGGGAACGCCTGGTTCTTCTTAAGCCCAATCACGCAGTTGCCAATCTCCCGCAGCTCCGAGCCCATGATCGCCGCGCGCTCCTTTTTCTTTTCCACCCGCTCCGGCGTCGTCTCCATAATCTTCTTAAAGTTCTGACGCACGGGCTTCAGGAGCGACCACATGACTTGCTCGTTGTCCTTATAGTCGAGCTTGGCGTCGTCCAGCTTCATCAGCTCCTCAAACCGCTGCACCGCCTTGCTCTGGTCGCGCTTCAGCCGCTCCAGCGTCTCGGGGTCCAGCTTCTTGCGCTTCTCCTTCTCCTTGCTGGTAGCGGCGCCGCCAGGCGTCGACCCGCCGTCCGCCATCCGGCGCTGCTTGCGGTCGCGCTCGTCGCGCTCGTCGCGGTCGTAGTCGTGCTTGCGCTTGAAGTCACCGCGCGGTGTCAGCAGACGCTCGCCACCGCCGCCATCCTTCTGCGGCCGCAGGTTGAGGTAGTCGCTGTTGGAGATGGGCCGCTCGCGCTGCCGGTCCTTGTGCAGCACAATTCTCTTGGTGAGTGCCGGTGCCGGCGACCGCGACACGTCGCCACGGCGACCGTTGGGGTTCTTCTTGCTGCGGTGGTGGTTCTCGACCGCCTTTTGCGCTGCCACGTCGTCCGAGTACTTGGCCAGCAGCACCGACAGCAGGTACTCGGACCGACGCACAAGGTGCACTGCGCCGGGCGACTGGATCGTGCGCTCCTCGCCCTTCTTGCGCTCCTCCTTCTTCTCCACGCGGTGCTCCTCCAGGAAGAACTTGTCCGCCATGTCCAGGTCCGCATCGTCGCGGATCTGTGCCCAGGCGCCAAAGCCGTAGCGGTCGATACCGACAAGAAGCATGCCGTCCTCGCGCGCACCCCACTCGCAGGTGTAGTGCGCCGCCTTGGTCGCGTCGTGCAGCCGGAAGGAGTGCACAGGGCCGTGCTCCTCAATCACCTTGTGCAGCAGACGCAGCTGCGGCGGCCGCTCCACGACTGTCTCGGCATTGATCTTCTTGACCTCGCCAAAGTCGACCAGGACCGCCTTCTTGTCCTTGCGCGCAAGCGACTTGCCCGCCTTTTCTTGCTCGTCGCGCACGCGCTGTGCGTTGGCCTCGATGGCGTCGCGGCTCAGCGTCAGCAGCTCGTTGGCAACCGACGTCAGGAAATCGCGGTCGCGGTCGCCCAGGCGCGCATCCGCAACAATCTCCTCGCCACGCTCCTCCATGGAACCGTACCGGAAGAGCGCCCTGATAAGGTTGCGCGTCTCCTTCTCGTTGAGCGGGCGCAGAGGGTCGCGCAGAGCTGCCTGCCGCTCCTCGTACTCGATCTGCTCTTGCTTCTGCCGCTGCCGCTTCTTGGCGATGCGCTCAGCACGGTCGTCACCCTCGTCATCGTCGCCGCCGCCGTTGTTGATAATGTTGATGCGTTTCTTGAGCGTCGCGCGGCGGGGCGCGTTTTCTTCCATTGCCTTCGCGAGGTACTCTTCGTGCTTGCGCTTCTCCTCCTCCGACTTGATGGCGGCAAGGTCCTCGGCGGGAATGATCTGGTCCCAGTCGAGAGCGAGGTCGTCCACCTTGACATCGGTGTACTGCATCCAATTGTCCCAGTCAATGCCACCGCTGCTCAGGTTCAGCTTGTCGTCCGTCTCCGTCTTGGTGATTTCGGCGTTCTCCAGGATGCTGTCAATGTCCAGCTGCTCGAGCTTCTCCTGGTTGCCAGACTGCTCAAACAGGTTCTGCGACCGCATCTTGAGGATGTGCTGAATGTCCTCGGCCGTCTTGGCCTCGTCCATCTTGAGGCCCTTCTCCTTGAACTTCTCCTGCAGCTCCTTGTCGTCCGTAACACCGGCCTGGATTGTGAGGTACTCCAAGAACAGCTTGTTGCGAGCGCGCTTGACAACCTCCTCCTCAATGGTCTGCTTTGCAACCAGCCGGTACACACTGACGGGCTTCTTCTGGCCGATACGATGCGCACGCGCCATGGCCTGTAAATCGGCCTGCGGGTTCCAGTCCGAGTCGTAGATGATGACAGTATCGGCCGTCATCAGGTTGATGCCCAGACCACCAGCACGCGTCGACAGCAGGAAACAGAAATCGTCACTGCCTTCGGCGTTGAAGTGGTTGATGGCCATGCGACGAGGGCCGGCGGGGATGGTACCGTCCAGGCGCTGGTACTGGTAACCACGCAGACGGAGGTAGTCACTGAGAAGATCCAGCATCTTGACCATCTGACTGAAGATGAGAACACGGTGGTTGTCCTTCTTCATCTTGGCCAGAAGCTGGTCGAGCAGCATCATCTTGCCACTGCTGGTGATGATGCCCTTGAGCTGGTCCTCGCGGCGAACGCTGCCCTTGAGAACGCGTTCCTCAACACCCTGGAACATGTACGGGTGGTTGCTGACCTTTTTCAGTTCCATCATGACGTTCAGCAGGGACTGCTTGTGGCCGCCGCTGGCGTCGCTGAGAGCGGCATAGTTGCGGGTGAGAATGTTCTTGTAGTAGTCCAGCTGGATATCGGACAGCTCGACACGGATAATCTTCTCCGTCTTGGGAGGGAGGTCGGACACGACAGTCTCCTTGGTGCGGCGAAGAATGTAGGGTGCAATGGCAGAGTGAAAGTCGGTAAGCTTCTTCTGCGTCTGGATGCGTTTCTCCTCGTTGTCGTCGGCAGCCTCGACCTTTTTATCGGAACCCAGCTGCACAAGCTCCTCGTCAACAGTGACCTGGCCGGGGTTCAAGAAGTCAAGGAGAGCCGACAGCTCGTGCAGGTTGTTCTGAATAGGAGTACCTGTAATGAGCACACGGCAAGGGATGTTGAAGTTGACGAGGCGCGCGTAAAGCTGCGACTCGCGGTTCTTGAGACGATGGGCCTCGTCGACCATGAGCGCCTGCCACTTGATGCTGCGCAGGAACTCCCAGTCCTGGAGGATAAAGTCGTACGAGGTGACGAGCACGTTGAATTTGGGCTTCTTGGGGTTGTTGTCGACAAGCAGCTCGTTCTCGCGGATGACGCGACGGGCCGCCTCGGGGCCAAGGTATACGACGTAGTTCAGGTCAGGCGACCAGTGGTTGAAGGTGTCGCACCAGGCGGGGATGACACTGAGGGGAGCGACGACAAGGAACGGGCCCTCTTGCTCGCGGTCGTTGCGCAGCCAGCTGAGGAACGAGACGGACTGGACAGTCTTGCCCAGACCCATCTCATCGGCCAGAATGACGTTGTTGCCACGGGTCCAGTTGAGGGCCAGGAAGTTGAGACCCTTAAGCTGGAACTCACGCAGCTCGCCGTTGACAATGTAGTTGGGCTGCTTGTCAAGCTTGGTCATGCGAGAGCGGGTGTTGAGGTTGCTCTCAGACCGGTCCGAGACCCAGGAGCGCATCGTGCGGTCGGCGAACTGGTCAATCTTGTCCTGTGCATGCTCGACGACGTCGGCGGCAAGCTCCCAAGTGCATTCGTCGTACTGCAGGCCCTTCCACTTGATAAAGTACTCGACGCCCTCGTCGCCTTGGCGCTTGGCGACAACACGCTCGACCTTTGTGTAATCCTCGTGTGCCTCCTCGTCGCGTTCACGGTCGATGAGCCATTGCTCCAGCTGCTCTGGGCTGTACTCGTTGCTGTAGCGCATGGCCAGCTCGACGTCGACAACCTTGCGGAAGTAGTTTTCTAGGCGGCGGAAGCCACGGAAGCCAGCGACAGACTCTGTTGTCTCCCAAGTGTCGTGCATGTGAGACTTGTCCTGCCACTTGATAAAGTACTCGTAGTCGTGGCGTGTTGAGTTGATGTTGAGGGTGACGCCCTCCTTGCCGCGGTGGCGGACAATCTTCTCGATGTAGGGCGATGTGTCTTCGACCTCAGCGACCCATTGGTCGGGAGGGATGATGTAGTCGTCTTCATCGTCGACCTCGCTCTCGTTGTACTGGCCAGCTGAGACAACCTGGGCAGCACGACGGCTTGACCAGCGCTTCTCGGTGTAGACGGAGTCGGGCTGTTCTTCCTGCTTCCGGCGGGCCTTTTTCTGGAACGTGCGGGCGCGAGCGCCGCCATAGTTGTCGGAGTCTGAGTCTTTTGGTGATGGCTGTCGTGCAGGGGTCCCTCTTTTTGAAGCTGAGGATGTTAGTTTTGATCATAGTAGTAGAAATGGTATCGGTGATGCGGTGATCTCGACGGGGATGGGAGTATGTGATGCCAGGCAGATGCAGATGCCGATATGAGGGATTTAAACGCAGAGGCCGGCGGGAAATGACAAGAGCGCGACAACAAGAGAAAGAAAGGTAGGAGATCCATGAGCGGGTATGACGTACATTGCCGTGATGATTCGGCGATGAGGCGCCGCTTCTTAGCAGGCTTCCTCCGGACTGGCTCGTCATCCGAGTCATCGTCGGAGACCTATCTGGGTGTTAGTACAGGGATAGCAGTCATCAGAAAATATTGGTTAAACTTACAACTGCTCTTCTTTGAACAGGCCGAGACTGTTGATGCTAGTTAGCAAAGACGGTGATGGGCGGGGAAGGGGTCCGGCATAAGAAGCCCGGCGCGTCGCAAACTTACACTTCTCCGCAGGCCGTAGAGCTCTGGGTTGCTGCGCATGTAGTCGTCCTCCAGAGTGTTGTCAGCCTTGCGCTTTGTTGCGCGACTTGAGCCGCCAGATGAGGCATCGTCATCCTCGTCGTCCTCGTCGACGATGGCATCCGGGTCGGCGTCGGCGTCACCGTCGGCATCGCTATGCGCGTCGTTGAAGTCGCCGTCGTCGGATACATCGTTGTCGCTAGGTTCCGATGCGTCGTCCTCAAAGTCGTCTGCAACAGGCTGCTCGTCGTCGTCAGAGTCAGCCCGGTTGTTGTGTGCCGGGGTCTCTGAGGCGGAGCGGGATGCGGCGTTTCTGTAGGTGGGCTCGACGTCGGAGAGGTCGCTTTCGCTCATGTGGTGGGCACCGGAGCCATTGGCCACGGGGCTGTCGGGCTCCCGAACCGCGTGCCCATTGTAGGGACTCGACGCAGCAGAGTCCGACATGGTTAGACACGTGATCGGCCGGGTTCTGTTGATGGGCGACGAGGTTAGCAATGATACAGCTTGATGGAGTGAGGGCTTTTTGACGACGAAGGCTGGGACGTGTTTGGGGGCATCTGGGGAGTGTTTGGGACGGCAAAAACATCAACAATCATCAAAGCAAGCCCCAATCCATCAAATGCGCAAAGTTGTCGCATGTTCCTGATGGACCGCGATGGCGACGAGGCTGGGGGAGGACGGCAAGGCATTGTGGCCGGATGAGCAAAGCAGGCGGCAAACCGACAGCACCATTGCGTTCGCGGCATCAAAAAGCAGCTTGGCGACCATCCAGACACGCGCCATCGAGCTTCAAAGAACCAATATCGACATCTTTGATGCTGGCACCTCGCGTTTGGTGATGCTTTGATGGACTTGACGAAGGCGAAAAACCCGGCGCGAGGCCGAGGCCGGCAGGACGATGGGATGCAGATTTGCAGGGCGAACAAAACGAACTTACATGTTTGAACCAGCATACAAGGCGTCCACAGAGAATGGAGTCGGATGCGTTTGTGACCGGGCCGATATGTGAGGGCTGGTTGGATGGGGATTGGGAATAGTGATGTCGGAGATGGAAATGTAGTGATTTTTGGGAGGTGTAAAAGAGTGGTGAACAGGGAAAGAGAGGACCGGCGGAGAACGTACTGTCCAAGTAAGAGCGAGAAAATTAAAGTGGACCCAAATGGCTGTGGCGGATGGGGCTGGGGTTGGGGCGTTGACCAATCGCAGAAGCGTATCGGACTGTTGTCTGTGCTGCAGAGTCTATCTACTGAGTATGGCAGGCGCGTTGGGCGTTCCTGCTGTTTTGGCAGTCGAGGCTGTAGGGAGCTGCCTACAAAGACACGCATCGTGGCATGCATGCATGTTATTGAGCACGTTTCTCGCCTCGTTTTGCTTTGCTATGCTTTTCTCTTTGATTTTCTCTTTTTGAGGCTTTTCTTATTGTGCTGCACATTTAATGCGCATTCATTTCTATTGACAAAGTGAACGGTTTCAGACGTGACGTGCCGTATTGCCAAAATGGGAAGGAAGGCTCTGACAGCTCGCTCGCGAGGAAAGAGCGACTGACTTGACATGCTACAATGGTGGAGATCACGTCAATAAGGCAAGTACGCGCGTGGAACTCTATTGTAAAATATGAAAGAACTGCATGCAAGGTATTTACACGTTGGAAAGCCAATAATGCAGCGGTGCGAACAATCCCAAAGATCTGGACATCTGCAGTCTCGAAATCTTGAATCTCGAAATCTGAATCTGAGGCTCCAATGTTATCCATCGCTCCTTCCTTACTCGCCCGGCTCCTTCCTTCCACTGTTGCAAGTCGCGTCGCTCCTTCCCTTTTCAACTCTACTGTAATACCACTGTACATTCAGCGCCGGATTAAATTTGAAGCGGCTAAATGGACAGGCCACAGTGCCATTCGCACACTGTAGAGCTGCGGCCAGCCTATCACTCGCTTCTAAATCGAGATGACTAGCAGTACTTGTAGGCGAGTACCTGCCCCGCACACCGCCCTAGCGCGGTTGCCCTTTCCCTCACAAACAGAAGAAAAAAACAGATTAAAAAATTTGGCTCTTTGGGCTATTTTGGCTGTTTTGGCTACATATTGTGCATTGTCGCCAACAAAGCTCCTTCCCGCACGCATTTTAGCTTCGTTTTGATTTTCCTTCTCACTTCTCCCGCCTGTTTTGCCTCCCATCACCGCCGTTTGCATTCCCACGGCCACCGTCAGATCGCCAGCTTTTCGACTTTTGCATTCTGCATCGCCATTAATTCCCTCGATTTTTACGTCGTCGATTTTCTCGAGATTTACCGCCCGCTCCACGCGCAAATACCCCGCCAATAACAACGACCCTTTTCAGAGTTTCAAAAATCGATCACGATGTCCGACAAGCTTACTCGGTGAGTTTGTGGTGGAAGAGACGGGGATGGAAATGAATATGGAGGGGCTGCGGGGGTCTGGCGAGAGCGTCTGCTAACTGTGTGTCCAGTATTGCTATTGTCAGCAGTGACAAGGTGTGTGAACCCGAACCGAGAATCGTCGGGCCTCAACGACGGCCCGACGATGACGACGAAGATCGAGATGGATCGTGTTATGATATGGATGTGCTAACCAGACGTCCGGCGCAATAGTGCAAACCCAAGGTTAGTTTATATTGAGTTGAGGTGTGGAATAAACAACATCTGATACTAACTACCCAGAAATGTCGTCAAGAGTGCAAAAAGTCCTGCCCTGTCGTGCGCAGCGGCAAGCTGTGTATCGAGGTCCAGTCTGACTCGCGCATCGCCTTCCTGTCCGAGAGCCTGTGTATTGGTTGCGGTATCTGCCCCAAGAAGTGCCCCTTTGGCGCCATCACCATTATCAACCTGCCCACCAACCTCGAGCAGCAGGTCACCCACAGATACTCCGCCAACAGCTTCAAGCTGCATCGTCTGCCCATGCCCCGCCCCGGCATGGTCCTGGGTCTCGTCGGAACAAACGGTATCGGCAAGTCCACTGCCCTGAAGATTCTCAGTGGTAAGCTCAAGCCCAACCTGGGCCGCTTCGAGAACCCTCCCGACTGGGAGGACGTCATCAAGCACTTCCGTGGTTCCGAGCTGCAGAACTACTTCACCAAGCTGCTCGAGGACGACCTCAAGGCCATCGTCAAGCCCCAGTACGTCGACCAGATCCCCAAGGCCATTCGCGGCCCCAACAAGTCCGTCAAGTTCCTCATCGAGAGCCGCTCCTCGCTCGGCAACCTGGACGAGGTCCTCGACACCCTGGAGCTGCGCCACATTTACGACCGTGACGTCAACTTGCTGTCCGGTGGTGAGCTGCAGCGTTTTGCCATTGGTACCGTCTGTGTCCAGCGCGCCGATGTCTACATGTTTGACGAGCCGTCGTCGTACCTTGATGTTAAGCAGCGTCTGGCTGCTGCCCGCATGATCCGTTCGCTGCTGCGCAACGACGACTACGTCATTGTCGTCGAGCACGATTTGTCCGTGCTGGACTACCTCTCCGACTTCATCTGCGTTCTGTACGGTCAGCCCGCCATCTACGGTGTCGTGACTCTTCCCCACTCCGTCCGTGAAGGTATCAACATCTTCCTCGACGGTCACATTCCCACCGAGAACCTGCGTTTCCGTCAGGAGTCGCTTACCTTTAAGCTGTCCGAAGGTGCCGACGAGTTTATCGCCGACCGCTCGCGCGCTTTCAAATACCCCAAGATGCTCAAGACCATGGGCAACTTCACCCTGAACATCGACTCGGGTGACTTTACCGACTCTGAGATCCTGGTGCTCATGGGTGAGAACGGTACCGGCAAGACCACTTTCTGTCGTCTGCTGGCTGGTGCTCTCAAGCCCGACAACAACAAGAGCGTCCCCGAGATGAAGATCAGCATGAAGCCCCAGACCATCACCCCCAAGTTCGACGGCACCGTGCGCCAGCTGTTCTTCAAGAAGATCCGCCCCGCCTTCCTGTCGCCCCAGTTCCAGACCGACGTTGTCAAGCCGCTGAAGCTCGACGACTTTATCGACCAGGAAGTCAAGAACCTGTCCGGTGGTGAATTGCAGCGTGTCGCCATTGTGCTTGCTCTGGGTATGCCCGCCGACATCTACCTGATCGACGAGCCCTCTGCCTACCTGGATTCCGAGCAGCGTATCATTGCCGCCCGTGTCATCAAGCGTTTCATCATGCACGCCAAGAAGACTGCCTTTATCGTCGAGCACGATTTCATCATGGCCACCTACCTGGCCGACCGTGTCATCGTCTTTGACGGTGAGCCGGGTATCAACTCGCACGCCAACAGCCCCGAGTCGCTGCTGACTGGCTGCAACTCTTTCCTGAAGAACCTCGAGGTCACCTTCCGTCGTGACCCCGTCAACTACCGCCCCCGTATCAACAAGCCCAACTCGCAGCTTGATCAGGAGCAGAAGTCTGCCGGCAACTACGTATGTACCCCTTTTCTTATTTTGGTAAACACTCATGCTAACAACACAGTTCTTCTTGGAAGAGGACAACTCCAAGGCATCGTGAAAGGCATCCTAGAGGACACCTTGAACGAATACCTACAATCGCCTCTCGCTCAGTCTTTGCCTGCAGTGCTGCCGAGGCTCCAAGCATCCCTGCTGCTGCATGACTCGTGTCGCCGCGGGGTCTTTCAGGAGACCAAAACGAAAAGCGGCGCCGAGGATGATTGCACGAGCGATACGTCGGACGATCCGGCTGCAGGGACAAGCACCAGCGCTGTCAACGCCAGCGGCAGTGACAGTGATGACGGCGACACCGGCGATGACGACGATTCGGATGGCTAACATTGGCTGACGGCGGTCTATCCCCTGTTGCCTGGTCCTACAAGAATCCTACACGTTTCTGATGACTAAGCTCGCCGCGAGCAAGCCATGAGCAAGACGTGCTTGTAGATAGAGGGGCAACGGACCAAGAAGGGTGGCCGCCGTCGGAGGAAGGGAAGGCGAGATATGTTCTTGCTAAAAGTTATGGCCGGCGTTATGTTTTTCTTTTTGCATTTACATATACATACAGTTTTTTGTCTATTTACTGAATCCGACTACATTCATCAGCTTAGTAACTGCTGTATGGTGAATTAGGGAACTGCCCTCTATAGCCAATGGGTAGTCCCTCTTTCCAAAAGTAGAAAGTCGAGACTGTATCATTGCTCGAAACTTCCTGTTTCGGACTGTAACACAGGAACGTGACTTTGACCAGAATATCACGTGCACCACATAAGCTCAAACTCACAGCTGTCTACACCCAGAGCTTACCCCTGGTGGACCCACTTTCCTGTAGACGGTGATTGACGACGTGCTCTCCTGGACCGGCGTCGTGTGCTTCTCTACACCAACACAACCACTCCTAATCACACAAAACAGCTCTGATGGCTGTACCGTCTGCTCGCGATGGACCGCCGGTCGACGGAGACGCCGTGTTTGTGGGCGAATCCCATCTGGCCTACATTGTGCCGCAGGCCACCGACGGCCACCTCGAGGAGGCGCTCGAGACATGCGCCAGCGAGGGGCGGTCGCCGCAAGCCCTGATCGAGAGCATCGAGGACCGCGAGTCTCTGTTCTTTGGTATGTAGAGTCAGTCTGCACCTTGAGAACTATACTAATCAACAGACGAAACGGTCGACATCTACTTAATATTACGATCCCCCTACCAGAGCGAACCGCGCATGCGCAGCTACCTTGACCGGATAGCGCTGTCCCTCGAAGCCCAGATTGTCAACGGCCCGGTGTCTGGCCGCGAGTCGGTGCAACCTGTGGTCGAGAGCATCTTCAGCGGCGGCGTCGAGGATGTGCCAAACCCGATAGCTATTGTGCACGACCCTGAATCAACAAGTGTAGAGAGCACGGCCGACAACGACGACAAAGAAAGCGAAGGCGAAGAAAGTGATAGCGACAGCGACAGCGAAACCACCGAGACAGAAAAGGAGAAGGAGGGAGAGACAACAGAATCAAAGACCAACCCGCGGCAGACATACTTTATCTGGAAACTACCCGTCTTTTTGGCGCGGCCACGATCAAGGCTGCACAGCCCATCGGTGGTCTTTGCCGCTGCTGCCAGTCTGAAGCCCGTCAAGGCATTGCCGCCGGCAGCCGCCTCAGCAGACGGCTCGCTTGCACCCCCACAATCAATCAACGGCGACGAGAGCGCCAACGGACGCATGGCTGCTGGCTACCTGCGCAGCCGCGAAGCTAGCGGGCTTAACCTGCTCGAATCGTTTGGCGGCGACCCGGCACTGGCCGGCGTATGGCCGCGGCTCTCGGCACAGCGCGTGTCGCGTGTCGCCCCAGCTACAGCTTCGGCTTTCCCGCGGTACCAGCCACGGCCACTGCGCGGCGTCAAGTCCATTGCCTTCCGCATCTTCCCGGCCGTCCACACGCGCGTCCGCTTTGCACGGCCAAACGCCGTCCCCACCAACCCGGCCGTCGTTGCGATGCTCGAGGTTGACTTTACACCCTTTTTCGACTGCGAGGCCGTCATGTCCGGCATCACGCTGTCGCTGCCGTCGGGCACTGTCACCGACCTCAACACCGCCGCCGAGGGACTCGCCCTCCCCTTGTATTGTGTCGCGCGCGACCACTTTACCTTTTTGTACCGCCTCACCCCCCTGGAGTACGACGTCAGTCGGCCGCTGCACCACCAGAACCACCCAGCCAAGATGCTGCCTGGGGGCGGCGGTGCGGCAACGCGCGACCTCGATATCACCATTCAAGTCAAAGTGATCGTCAAGCCGGGCGTGTGCACGCCCGTGCTCAAGATGTCATGGGCGACAAGCCTCGACTTTACACTGCCTGTCAACCCGGGCTTTGGCACGGCGCTGATGCCGCAGTCTTCCTTGCAGCGTGCACACCGCCCGTCACAGCTGTCCATTGACGGCATGTCGTCGTTTACGGCACCGTCTGTCAGCCGGCCAGATGCACTGCCATCCCTCGAGGCGGCGGCAAAACGCAGCACAGAAACAACGATCCCCGATTTCGGCATTACCATGACGTTTACCGCGCCGCAGTACAAGGTCTATGCGGGCGAGGAGTTTACCTGGACTGTCTTTGTCGTCAACCGTGCGTCACAAGGCGGCGCCCCAGGCTCAGTCGTGCTGCCTGGCGGTGCAAACACAAGCGCAGGCGCAGGGTCACAACACCATGCCGCCCGCAAGTTGGCCTTGATTGCCATTCCGAAGCGGAGGCGCAACGACGTGCGCGTGATCCGGCCGCCGTCGACAGCAGGCGGCCAGCGTCACAGCCAGCATTTGAAGGGGCAGAGCCAGGGCCAGACCAATGGCAGCAGCGATGTTGCCGAAGTGGTGGCCGACGCCGTGCTCGACGAAAACGTTGTGCACGCCATGCAGCGCAGCTCGCTGGTCGACAGCACAGACGTGGTGTGCCTGAGCAGCGCCGACACGCGCGTTGGCCCTCTGGCACCGAACGCGTGCCACGTCGTCGAGCTGCGGTTTGTGGCGCTGCGGGCGGGTGTTGTCGGTGTCGAGGCCATTCGGGTGGTCGACCTGGGCTCTCAAGAGCACGTCGATGTGCGCGAGCTGCCGGCGATGATCATTGCCGAGGGCCAGCGCGGTGACGACGAGGCCACAGCATAAGAGATTTAGACCATATTTTTGTTTCCAGTAGCAAGAGCGTAATACCAATACCACTGCCATTTCACATTCACGTCGCGTTATATCAAAACAATCGTAATGTTGCAAGTATTCATCATCTATTCATGTCTGTGGTGTGTGATATGCTATGAAGACAGGGCCGGTCCCTGAAACGCCGTCCTATGCAAATGCGTCGAAACAAAAAGCAGAGAAAAAACAAAGAAACAAAACAAATACAGCCTCCACAGATTCATAAGGTCATTCAAATAAACGAGCAAAAACGGCAAGAAAGCACAAAAGACGCCGGCTTAGGCCAGGTCATCCAGATCGTCATCCCATCCCATTTGTTGGTACAGCGACTGCACACTGTTGCCCATACCGCCACCGTTGCCACCAACAGGCACCGTGTTGACGGGTGCTGGGCGGATGGCAGGTGGTGTCGCCATTACACTGTTGGCAAAGGTGGCTTCCTCATTGAACACCGCCCTGGCCTTGGTAGGCGTCGCAAAGATGTTGCTGCCAGCACGCTCACCTGCCATAGAGGAGACGTTGATGTTGGTGAAGTTGGGCTGCGTCCGCGCTTGCAAGGGCGAGGAGCCTGGAATCATATCCATCTCGGCAAACGCTGTCGTGCGCGTGCTGGTAGTCTTTGTCACCTGTCGGAACGAGCTGATCGGTCCGCTGAAGCTCTTGCTAAAGTTCACCTGGGTCGACAAGGCTTGAGACAGAGGAGGTGCACGGCGGACAGCCACAGGCGAGGACGTAAGGACGATATCCTCGTCTTCTTCGGGGAACGACGGTAGCGTAGTCGTTGATGTGGAGTGGGTGTTGGCGGCTGTGGCCGCTGATGTCAGTGGCAGGGCGGATGTGGCTATTCGGATAGCCGAGTCAGGCACCGATGTAGTGGATGCGCGCATGGGGGTTGCCTGGATCCGGCCTCCCGGGCCCGACGAAGGCGTTGCGGCCACTCTGGGCGAGGCAGAGACAAAATCTTGGTATTGGCTGCGCGGTGCAAACAAGTTGTCGTGGTCCATATTGGCAAAGCCGCCAAAACTATTGGCGTGGCCGATATGGGCCGGCTGTGAGTGGCTGGAAAATTGAGGCTGGCCAAAGTTCGGCTGACCGCCGCCAAATAGGCCGTGTGATTCCGTCGACGTGGTGACATAAACGTCCCGGAAACGGTTGTTGACTGGTGTTGCCTTGACCTGGACCCGGTGGTCGCTCGGTGAGGCTTTGGCTGTCTTTTTGATTTCTATATTGTTAGTATTGCTCTTGAGCCGGTGTATATCTATAACTCACTTCTGACAGCCCCTGTTATACCAAAGAGGCGCTTCTCCGAATCCTCCACTATGGCTTTGCCGGCCATTTCGCGGTTCGGCTTCTTAAGTGCCGAGATGGCTTCCTGGAGTTGGGCCTCAACGAGAGCCTTCTTGCGGGCGCGTGCCTCTTCGACACGCGCGACAGTTCCCACACTAATATCCGAGGAGCTTCTAGCCAAGGTGCTTGTTAGTCTATCCTTATCCTTGAGTGAAACCGTTGACGACCGGCGCGGGACACTTGCAAGCGTCACCGGCTCGCTCATTTCGCGCTTGAGGCCGGGGATGGGTGCAGCAGTTGCGCTCCGCATCTGTGCAATCGCATCATTGGGGCCTCGTGAGACACTGCGCCGCAGCTTCTCGTTGGAAAGAACGCGCTCGAGGCTGCGAGCTGAATCTGAAGCTGATGCTGTTCTTCTCAGGCTTGAGCCGGGCCTGGGCCGCTGCAGCTTTGACACAGCTGACTTGTCGCGCGACTTGGAGGCTGATGGCGACTTGGTCGAGCTCGAGGACGGCTTGGTCTTGGACCGGCCACTAGGCGTTGCAATGACAGGTCCTCCGAGTTTTCTGTTAAGAGGGTCACAGACTAGGGGCAGTCGTGGGTAGAAGCTATACGGTCAGTAGAGCATTCTTGTATAAAAATCGAAAAGAAAATAGGGTGACTTACAATGGCACGACAATGTCGACGCAAAAGTCCTTGAGTGACTGGTTGATCTGCGAGTACGACAGATCACTATTGGGCCGTGGCTGTGACTCGGCCAGCGCTCTCACTTCGTCCGAGATGGTAGACTGCCAGATGCACAGCCGGTCTGCGTGGACATCGATCAGGAGAGGGAAGTTGTGCTTGTTTCTCTTGCGCGGCGCCTCCTTCTTGGCGATTGCAGGCACATCTGTGTCGGGTGCCATGCCGGGCAGCTGGCTCTCAATAGCGTCGCCTTCGGGCCGCATAGCCTCCAATGCCATAATCTCCAGGATCAGGATCATCTGCATCTGTGTCTCTCGGGTGCGCAGGCACGAGATGACGTACTTGACTTCCTCGCTGCGGGGAAAGACCTCGTCATCCCGGGGAGGCGGCTTGTTGGCCTCCCACCATTTGCGGACGTGCGCATCCTCGTCAGTAAACAGCCCATTGCTGCCCAGCCTGATCTTTTTTGCTTTCTTTGACTTTTTCTTCGGTTCCTCGTCGGACATGCCGCCAAAGGTCTGCATGTGGTTGGCAATCTCGGGGACGGTCTCGCGGAATTTCTTGTCAATGACCGTCGTAGTCAAGACAAGGCTTTTCAAGAAATCAATGAGGTGGTCCATCTCGAGGTTGGCATCGCAGTCCAGGTGGAATGCTGCGCGAGCTCGCGAAAGAGGACCTTTTGCAAAGTATGCCAATGAGCCCTAGGAAGTTAGTATGCAGATATTCTACATAGCCGTATGTTGTTAGTCGGAGACTTACCATGGAGTGATATAATGACTCCCAGTATTGGTGGCGGATGTTTAAAAATATGTCGTCTGCAGTCGGAGGGCCTGTTGGTTCTGGGGCCTCAATCTGCGGTGCGGCAGCAGCCTTAGTGGTATCTGAGGCCGGGGGTGTAGGCAGTGCAGGCACGGCTGGTGCTTTCATAGTCGCCTGTTCTAGCGCGGCAGCCTGGGCGTGTGCAGATGTCTGGCTTGAAGGGCGAGCGGGCAGGTCATCTGCGCCGTCGTTGTTGGGCATGTCCTCGGTAGCATCCCCCGGCCCCTCAATAGGAGACTGCGCAAGGCTGTCGGCACCCGGGGCAGGTGAAGCTTCAGTGGGAGCTTGTGATGCGGGTCTCCGCCTGACGATAGACTGTAGCTCGGCGATGGCCAAGCGTTTCTTGCCCTGCTCTTTGTTGGCCTTGACAGTGACAAGCGTGTGCTGCTCACTGCTCGTTACATCCTTGGATAATGCAGGCATCCGCTGCTGGCATACCGCCGTGGCAAAATCGCCAAGTCTCTGGATGTTGACCCAGCTGCCCAGCTTGCACAGAACATAGAGGCCGGCCTCGTCCCGCTCAATGGCGAAAATGCTACTGGCACTGCTAAAGCCGCCCGAGCTACCAGAATTGCTGGATGGAGAGCGTGCAATGAGAATGTTCGACCCAAGACGGCCCTCAAGCTCCAGGATGCGGATCTGTGATTGGAACAGCCGTGAGTTCGGCAGGTCGCCCTTGGGTGCGGCGAGGTCAAGGCTAGAGAGAGGCAGATGCTCGCGAGGCAGCAACATCAGTGGAAGTAGTGTAAATGGCCGTGACAGTGGGTTGGGTGGGTGTGCTCGGATAATAATGGACGGCTTCAAGAGCTCGTCCGCCGAGAGAATGCCATCATTTGGCCGGCGCCGCTTTGTGTCCTCCATCACGCCATGCTCGCTCCGTCTCTTATGCGAGGCCGACGGCGCATCATCTCTGGAGCCCTGGCCATGACCCTGACTGTGTCTGCGGTATTCTGTCGAAATTGTTCTCTGGTGCGAGGATAGGCGATGGGCAGAGGGCGGGCGCGAGGGCGCGTGAGAGCTCGACCGGCCGTGTGTTGAGGACATGGGCGCTGTAGCAGATGGTGGGCGTGTGTGGCTGTTAGACGAGCATATTGGGAGCCGAATCGAGAAAGTAAATAAAGAAATGCGGCACTCGGAAAGATATCAATGTATGCGTAGAGTGGCTTTTGCGAGGCTGCGAGAACAAGTGAGGTTCCAGGTGTGTCTCCCTGTTAGGCATGGGCTTGGATGTCTTGATTACTGTACAAATTTAATTGGCAGGTTGTCGGGTCGTCCCTTCCCTCCTTCCTTGCTCCTTCCTGACGCGCTCGTCGCGTGTAAAGATTGTGACAGTGCGAACGCCACAGTGCTAAAGTGCTTAACGCGTCCCTATTAAGACACACGCAGTAGCGCGAGAAGAGATAAATTAAGTGCACGTGATGTTTCACATGACCACAATCGAGTGCAACGTCCTGCCGTTCTTCCACTCGCGGCCCATGCGTTTCGATCTACACGCCCAAAGCTCGATCCAGGGAGCCTACTGAATTCCTGCACACCCATTAATCTGCGACGTGCCCATCCTTGCGACGGCACTTTCACTGAAGAGGCGCTCTGCGTGCTGCACACTCGGGGCTATCAGAACCATCAGCACTGTCCCTACCAGCCAAGGCAAGAGCCCGCTAGCACCTACTTCACCAACAAGCTGCAGCAGTTCGATGATTGTGGGGTAACACTGGGCACTAGCAGAGGAAAGCACACGCTCATTCGCTCCTGCCCATGTCGCTGCCAGGACACCAGTTGCACCTTCCTCCACTACTGCCAACAGCATCTCCTATCTCAGGCTACAGTCTGCCGGGCAGTTGCCAGTATCTTCATTATTACTAAGAAAGTCCGCGAACTCGACGTCTGGACACCACACAGCGACGGCCGGCGACAGCTATCCCATAATCCGACTGACACTGCAACACAACGGCACAGTTCCCGGTCTTCCTACCAGTCCAACATATCTGGCATCTGACCTTTGTTCTCCGCCTGGCCAATCGTCGACGACAGCCCCTCCCCCCTCCTCGCCATCCTCCTCCTCGACGCAGTCCGACGGCGTTTCTGATAGACGTACGACACACTCTTTGGTCTTAGGGACGTCAGCTACTCTTTTTGTATCTTGGGCCTTCACAATGGCTACTCGTGGTCACGCTTGATCAGACCATTCAAGCCGGCACATCGTTATCGCGAGGCAACTGAAATATTGATATCAACCACCACCACGACTTCTGTACACATTTACTCTCACTCGACGTCTTTCCCACTTGATCCCGCCCAACCGCCATGCCTTCAGAGTCCTCGCCCCGTGTACGATTTACATACGGCGACGACGAGCGCAGCCGCACCGACAAGGGCAAGAACTACAGACAGCACTCCGACTCGGATAAGCCCAGTCTGTCTACCACTACATCGCCGACATCTCCGGCTACATTTGCTTCGCCAGGCGGACTCGCTAGAAACATCCGAACAACGAGCTCTTCAGCCATCAGCTCCGGCATCGCAACCGTCATGAACGGAACACCTATCACGGCAGCCACGGGCAACGGCAGTACCGTTCCCGTTGGAAGCGTACCAACCAACGGTGCACCCGATGCCAGTGCCATCTACGGCAGCAGCCCTTCTAATGGAACTGCGCCATGGCCACAACGGCCATCCGGCCCCGGGAGAACACTCTCCAACACATATCAGCCCCAGCGACGGCCTGGCGTGCCCCCACCCTTTGCTAGTATCTCGGGGTCGGAAGCACGTATCCCGACCGTGAAGCCGCGGCAGCTCACTACAGGCTCGACGTTTCGTGCTCAGGAGCGCGAGTACGTGAAGCGGCTGCGTGAGCAAGACTACATGTCGGGGTACTTTGACAACCTAAACAACACCGATGGGCAGCATGTCGACTCTGACTCGGAGGGCGAGACACCGTCGTCGGAAGGTCCCTTTGACGACCGCTACGACCAGGAGGCGATCATGTTCTACAACTACGACGACCTCCACCCGACCGAGGAAGATATTCGCGATGCATCCAACCGCGAGAGACTGGAGTGGCACGGCATGCTCCAGGCAGTGCTGACAGGCGATGTCGTTCGGCAAGAAAAGAAGCGGCTCACGGGTGCGAGCGACGAGCAGAGCGGCGGCCGGCACGGCAACAAGACCGAGCTGTGGCTGGGCGTGCGGTCCAAGTCATGTGGCCGGCAGCTGACGGTCCAGCGGCGCATGATTGACGAGTCGCGCAGCAAGGTCGACCGGATGATTGACGACATTATCAACTTCAAGGTCGAGGGTGTCAGCGACGCGGGCAAGCCACCGACCGAGCAGGTGGCCGAGGTGATGGCCAAGCTTGACAAGGCCGAGTCGCTGTACCCGACGCGCTCCGCGTTTCTCGCTGCCCACAAGGCTGCTGCGACGCCACTCTATGAAGACGCCTGCGACGCCATTGTGTCGTGGAGCAACACCACCGACATGATCAACCGCGAGCTTGCTATCCTGCGCAAGTGGGTCGGCAACGATGAGCTCGACTTTACGCGCACGCGTGAGAAGTCGCCCAGCGGCATGACGGACGAGTCGTCATTCCTGGACAGGCTGCTCAAAGAAGAAGGACTGCGGTCACTACACGACCACAAAGAAGAGGACGGCAAGAGCTTCCGTCGCAGCATGCTTGCCGGCATCGCGTCGACGATTCTCAAGGCCAAGGATACGCTGATTCTGCGTGCGGCCGACTTCCGTGCGCGCCACCTGCCGTCGCACGTCGAGGATCTGCTCACACTCATCAGCTTCCCGGCGCGGCTGATCGAGGAGATTGTCAAGGTGCGGCTTGCATATGCCAAGAAGATGAAGGAGTCGGCACAGCAGAATGTCCTGATGCAGGACCAGATGATCTCGCAGTTCCAGGTGCTTCTAAACCTGGCAATTAAGATCAAGCAGGAGTACATTGCGATCTCGCTGCCCGAGGTCGGCTGGGAGCTGCCCAACTGGATCGACGAGTCGTTTGACCAGGCGATTCTGGACGCGCTCAAGTACTATTTCAAGATGCTGAACTGGAAGCTTAGCAGCAACCGCAACACGTTCAAAGAGGCCGAGGTGCTTTTCCAGGAGTGGGAGTTTGGCAACAAGATCGGTAGCCACCTGTACCACGGTGACGTCGAGGTTGCCGAGCAGTTCAGCTCGCTGACGTTCAAGGCCCTCAACCGGCTGAGTCAGACATTCGAGAAGGAGCTTCAGCGCCGGCCCAAGGAGAGCATCGCCGACATGAGCAAGCGGTACAAGCAGCTGCTGGACTCTGTGCGGGTGCGGCAGCGCATGCTGCAGCGTTTCTCGCGGCGTCTCAGCGACAACTACGAGAACGCGTGCGACTTTAGCATTGCCATGACGGAGGAGAGCATGGAGCTATTCTATGAACGTCTGGTAGACTCGGGCCACTTCCAGGTCTACACACACACGCTCGAGCGCGAGGGTGTCATTCTCATTGCGTCGCCATCGCTGGCTGACCGGCACAGCGAGGTGCAGTCTCTGATGCACCGCACATCGTACGAGCAGGCCGAGGAAGACCCGACCGATCCGTACGTGCTGCTGATCCGTCCTGAGGGCAATCCGACGTGGTATGGCCGGCGCGTGACGCTGCCTGTGCGCGAAGAGCCGCTCGACCTCAAGACGGGTCACTTGCGCCTGATTGCCGGCGGCTCGCAGGGCCGTCTGCTGATGGCTCGCAAGGCCTTCTTGGAGAACGCCGATGTGCATCTGGACCTGGTGGCCGAGCAGCGTTCGAACCTGAAGAAGGTGAACGTCAAGATGTCGGACATTCGGCGCGTAGCCTACAAGCTGTCCAACACGTTCATGGACAGTGTGGAGAAGATCCGGCGGCAGACCAAGGGCGACGACTGCCAGGACCTGATCCAGACGTGCTTTGTGTTCGCGACCGAGTTTGGTCAACGTTCGATGCTGTACATGGATAGCAACCGGCGGCAGATGAACAATATCAAACTGACAAAGCTGGCGCTGGACTGGGTCAATTTCATTTGCGACGACTGTGTGACGTCGGACCGGCGCACGTTCCGGTGGGCCGTGCTAGCGCTGGAGTTTGCGATGGGCATGACGCGCGGACGACACATTCTGGGCCTGACGGAGGGCGAGTATGCGCAGCTGCGCGACCGCGTGTCAGGCTGCATGTCTCTGCTGATTTCACACTTTGACATTATGGGTGCGCGGTCGACGATTGCGGCACAGGCAGAGCGTCAGAAGATGGAGGCATCTGCGAGCTCGAAACGGCCCGACAAGAACCGGTTCCTCAACGACGAGGAGGCGACGCGCGACGTGGAGGAGCACCGCATGGAGGAGCTGAACCAGATCGATGATATGCGCAAGTCGATCCTGGAGCAGCGGTCGTCGCTGGGCCGCGTGCTGGAGGCGTCGAACGAGGTGGACCGGTCGCTTGCGTATCTGTCATCGACGGCGACCAACTTTACGATGCGCTGGCAGCAGGGCTACTTTGTGGGCGGCGGCACGTTTGGCAATGTGTACGCGGCGATGAACCTGGACAACGGACAGCTGATGGCGGTCAAGGAGATCCGTCTGCAGGACCCGAAGCTGATCCCGACGATTGCGACGCAGATCCGCGACGAGATGCGCGTACTGGAGTCGCTGGACCACCCGAACGTGGTGTCGTACTTTGGCATCGAGGTGCACCGCGACCGCGTGTACATTTTCATGGAGTTTTGTTCCGGCGGCTCGCTGGCGAGTCTGCTGGAGCACGGCCGCATCGAGGACGAGCAGGTGATCCAGGTGTATGCGCTGCAGCTGCTCGAGGGTCTTGCGTACCTGCACGAGATCAAGATTGCGCACCGCGATATCAAGCCCGAGAGTGAGTTCTTTTTCTTTCTTTTTTTGACACTGATGACAAGGCTAACCGACAGACATTCTACTCGACCACAATGGTATCATCAAGTACGTCGACTTTGGCGCGGCCAAGGTGATTGCGCGGCACGGCCGGACGGTGGGCGGCTTCGACTTGGGCGCGGCCGCGTCGGCAATGTCCAAGCCGGCCAACCGGTCGATGACGGGCACGCCGATGTACATGTCGCCCGAGGTGATCAAGGGCGAGCAGCCGGACCACTTTGGCGCCATTGACGTGTGGTCGCTGGGCTGCGTGATCCTCGAGATGGCCACGGGCCGCCGTCCATGGGGCAACCTGGACAACGAGTGGGCCATCATGTACAACATTGCGCAGGGCAACCCGCCGCAGCTGCCGTCGTCGGACCAGCTAAGCCCCGAGGGCATCGACTTTTTGCAGTGCTGCTTCCGGCGCGACTCGGCGAAGCGGTCGACGGCGGTTGAGCTGCTGCAGCACGAGTGGATCATGGGCATCCGCAACCGCGTCGTGGAGCCGTCGACGCCGAGCGACATCAGCTCGTCGGTGGTGTCGTCGCTGCCGACGCCCAACACTGCCGGGCTCACGGCAGCAGCCGCAGCCGCAGCGGCCGAGTCTGCCATTGCCGAGTACCAAGAGTAATCGGCCAACTTTTATTTTCCCTTTGTTTACAACACCAGCATCAGTACACGACAGCATTATGAACGAAAATCACAGATCGTCGATTCTATCAACCCATCTACACATGACATCACCAGAGAGTATGAGCTATTTATCATGACATCTCAGCAACATCTCAGCAACCTCTATTCTATTATCATTATTTATCATCATTACCTCGGGCACATGTACAAGCCTTAATATACCAGTTCTTAGTTCGCCCGTGCACTTGATGTTAGTGACAATGCATTCTACTGCGACCAATGCGACACTCAGACCGATACACATAGACCCAATTACTACATTGACGTTTGCTCATACATTTTATATTAATATTGTTCATTATATACATTAGTGATTATAGCGGACACGTTCGTTTCATGAGGTGTCCTTGGGGGCCGGCGAGAGCCGCGTCACACGGTAGCATCAAAGTGACGATCCTTTGATGACGCCCCCCAATCCTTCAGATCCTTTTAAATTTAGACCTCTGGATTACTTTAATAAGAGCGTCTAGCTGCCAAACACGTCCAGGCCGTGGTTGATCATCCAGCCAATGGCCTCGGCGCGGTAGGTGTCGGCCTCGATGTAGCTGGTGCCGGCCTGGAAGACGACGTTGTGGCCGACGCCGCCGCCGCTGGTGGCGTTGTAGACGGGCCAGGTGACGCTGCCGGGCAGGTTCAGGGCGGACTTCTTGTTCTTGGCGCTGCCGTTGGGGTCCTGGACGGTGACAAAGTTGACCCAGGCCTTGGACATGGTCTTGGACAGCTCGATGAACGTGGACGACTCGTTGGCAAAGGGGTTGGTGGCATAGCCGAGGCCGTTGACGTTGTTGAAGACAAAGGCGACCTCCTGGAAGTGGGTGGCGCCGAACTGGGCGGCGACGCCGTTGACGAGGACGTCGAAGCGGTAGCTCCACGAGGGCAGGCCGTGGGCGGACCAGGCCTCGCTGGCGCGTCTGCGGTAGTAGTGCATCCAGCTGTTGGTCAATGGTTAGTATGTGTATAGAAAGAGGAGGAGAAGAGAGACCTACTTGTCGCCGTAGATGGCAGAGGCGCGGCGGAACTGGAGGCCAGAGGTGGTGGCAACAGCATCGCCGGCAACGATGACGGGCAGCTTGGCCAGGTCGGGCACGCCGATGGCCTGGATGTTGGGGTACAGGACCATGAGCTCGTCGACGAGGGCGGCGGCCTTCTCGGGGGTGGAGGCGGCGCTGCCGGGGAAGGTGGTGGAGGCCAGCTTGCCGTCGAGGCCAAACTGGTCGATGATGGAGGCGCGGAACTCGGCGTCGGTGCTGACACCGCCGGTGCCGTTGGCGTTGATGCTGCCGCCCTTGGCGGTGCCCTCGTCGGAGTTGCTGCCGATGAGCACGGGGATCTTGACGAAGCGGCCGTCGCGCAGCTGGTTGTAGGGGTAGTCGGCGATGAAGTCGCCGTCGATGGCGGGCGACCAGGCGGTGGGGTTGATGCTGGCGTCGGCGGTCAGGACGGCGTTGATCTCGGAGAAGGCGACGTTGCGCATGCACTTGATGACAGCAGCAGTGCCAACGTAGGGCGCGCACGACGTGCGGTTGACGAGGTCGTCCCAGGCAGCCTGGTGCTGGGCGGTGGCGTTGAGGTTGCCGGGGTTGCGCGACAGCACGCCGCCAAAGCCGGACTCGGCCATGGCGCCGCGGAACAGGCCGTCGTCGCGGCCGTTGTAGGCGAGCACCTGGGCGCTGACACTCTCGGCGCCGGAGCTCTCACCCCAGATGGACACCTTGTCGGCGGCACCACCAAACGCGGCAATGTTCTCGTTGACCCAGCGCAGGGCGAGGCGCTGGTCGTGGAAGCCCATGTTGGCAAGGCCGGCCTCGAGGGCCTGCTTGCCGCCGATGAAGCCAAAGGCCGACAGACGGTAGTTGAAGCTGACACCGACCATAGGCGTACCCTGCTGGACGCTGTTCTCGACAATAAAGGTCAGGTTGTAACGCTTGTCGGCGGAACCGCCCATGTACAGGCCGCCGCCGTGGATCCAGACAGCGACGGGCAGCTTGGCGTTGGTAGCAACACCGGCCGGGCGCACGACGTTGATGTACAGGCAGTTCTCGGACAGCGTGTAGCCGTCGTCATCGCTGCCGTAGCCGACACAGTGGGGCGGGTAGGCGGTGGCGGCGTGGGTGCCGGTCCAGGAGGTGTTGAGGGGCACGGCCTGGGTGAAGCGGGTGGCATTCTGGGCATAGGGCATGCCGAGGAAGAACTCCTGGTTGTAGGCAGGGCTGGCGATGCCGGTGTAGGTGCCGTTCTTGACGGTGACGGTCGGGGCGGACGCGGGTCTGCTGGAGGCCTGCGAGGCCATGCCGACGGAGCAGGCGACCCAGGCGGTCACGACGCTGCGGATGAAGACCATGATGCTGCGAGGGGAGTAACTGTCGGGGAGACTGTGACTTGTAAAAGGAAGAGCTTCAAGAGCTTGAGGAAGGCCAAGGTCTTGGGTCTGTGTCTGAAGAGCTTGCAGATGGCCGATCATGCATTGAGGACCAGCCTCGAGCAGCCGCTGCATCTTATACATTTTGCCCTCTTCCTTGTCTTTTTCTTCTTTCCTCCTTTAATTCTTTTTCCCTTTATTCTCTGCCTTTCTCTACTCTACAATGCTCCTTGTCCACAGCCGACCTGTCACTCTGGGTCATGTGTACGCGTGGGCAGACCTTTTCCCTTGTTCCTTCTTTTTCGTCTTCTTTTTCCCTTCTTCTCCTTGTTCTGCTCGTTTGTTTTTCCGCCAAGACTCTGATTCTCCTATTTTCCCTTGTTTTTCCTCCTATTTTCGCTCGTCTCTCTGCTTTGCGCACTCGCTCCTCTGGGGATATCCGCCTCGGCTGCCGATCAAATATCACGACGTCGCATTAATAACAGGAATCGTGAGGGGAAAGGAAAATAAAAGTAGAGAAAGCCGGCGCGCAATGGAGATATTGGAGACAATGGGGCAATCCAAGATTTTCTAAGAGCATTTTGGGGGGTTTTGGGGCATGGCTAGAGTGCTTGCGGCATAGTTCCGGCATAGTCGCGGCAGAAGTGTAGTGAGTAAAGCAGACAAAGCAGCTCTTTCATCCTCTAACAATCACACTCAATCAGCAGATCGACAGGCCGGCTAAACGCAAGAGTGCGCTGACAGCTTTCATTGATTGAATATATAATGATCATTGTGATGATACTACTACTGTAATGATACTACTACTGTACCAACTCTCACTGCCGTCGGCAGACCGACAGATCACCATCCATCCGACGCATGCATCCTATCTGACGAATCCATGACAGAGACTGTCGATACCACGAGACACCCCGGCTAGCTCATCACCAGACGCGACGGGGTGCACAAGTGTCGGCCATACTCGAGAGAATGAGGAGAAAAAAGGCCGAGCCTTAGTAGTAGAGTTATCGGATAAGTTGGAGTCAAGCAATGTTATCCAAAAGTGGTGAAAGGCCGGGGTGAGTGGCCAAGAATGGGGATGGCTAAAGTCTGGAGATGAGCCGGGCCAAAGCGACCCAAGCGAGGGTAGCGACGACCACGCTCGATCGGATGGTCTTGTTTAAAAATCAAAGACTCGAAAAGCGAAGCCGGGAAAATCAAAGCACGATGGCTGGTGATCCGGGATCGCGGTGCACCCGGTTGATTAGTCATTGATTATATAAGCTGTGTTTTTACACATTTTCATAAAGAAACATTCTACACATTCTACACATAGCAGGGCAAATTACATCGAAAACTCTTAGAACAGATCGTCAGGCACTAATTGTTGCAGAGACACTTTGCAGAATCACCAATTGAATCAAGTAGAGTAATATCAGACAAGTGTCTGTTCATTTTCATAGGGTATCGTATCCTGTAGAGGACTCGCCTTGTCATATCCAGCAGTAGAAGTAAAAACAGGAAACAGAAAACAGAAAACAGAACCAAACAACAGTCATACATTATCGCACAGGCCCGCACCGCTCTGCACTTTGTTTTGCACTTATCCTGCATCCAGTCGAGCCCCTCACGTGGATAAAGGCATCCGGGAGGAGACTCGAAGAGTGGATGAGGTAAGAGAAAAGGCAAAGTAGAAGCAAAGAAATAAAGAGCAAAATAAAGGGCAAAACAAATAAAGAGCAAAAGCAAAGAGCAAAGAGCAAAGCTAAACGATTACGCAAGCAATGAGTATGTAGACGCCCAAGCGCCATGATGATATAGTACAGATGTAAAGTGAGGATGGAAAAAAGAGAGGAAAAGAGAAGCTAACAGGAGTAATCCTGCGGCGTTACGTTCTGGGTGAACTGGAACTGCTTCTTGGACTGGCTCGGCGACGACTTGACCGACGACGCCGCCAGCATGCCGTACTCGCCGGGGAACGTGTAGTCCTGGGCAGAGGTAGTGGTCACCGGAAAGTAGCCATGGCCGAGCGGCTGCGTGACGGAGGGCGTCGGCGGCTGGCTGCCCATGTGGCCGAGGTAGCCGGGGGCGCCGGCGTGCATGAGCGAGGCAAAGTCGTCGGAGCCGTAGCTGGCGAGGCTGGGGGTGAGCAGCGCGTCGTCGGTGTAGGCGGACCAGGAGGTGGAGGAGGGGTTGGCCTGCATGGGCAGGCCGTCGTACTCGGAGTTTGAGTTTGTCTCGTCGAGCAGGGCCGAGCTGGGGGTGATGGGCGAGGCGGTTTTTGTGGCAGAGACGGCCTGCAGCAGGGCCTCCTTGTTGCCGTTGCCAAAGAAGGGCGAGCGCGGCGCGTGCTTCTGGACGCGGCTGCCACCGTAGGTGCCGCGGAAGGCGGAGTTGAGCGAACTCATCGAGTTCATTCCACTCAGCGAGCTCAGTAGAGAGGGTGCGCCCTTATTCCGTCGTGAAGCAAGGTTTGCTGGTGGAGGAGGGGACTTGAGTCGTAGTACTGGTGATGACTCGGATTCGGATGCGGCAGAGCCGGGAGAAACTTGACGGTTGTTAGGATCCAATTGCGTCACCTCGCACGAAGGCATCACGATCAGATCCTTGTCGAGTTGGGGGACATCATCGATGCTCAGGAGCTCAGCCTGGAAGGAACCTACTTGCGCCATCATGGGCTCCATGGACTCGATCTCGATGCCCATGGAGGCAGTGGTGGGGACGTACGACTGCTCGTAGTGGTGGTGGTGCTGCTGCTGCTGCTGGACAGGCGCCATGTAGCCGCTCATGGAGTAGGCCATCTCGTGGTGGCTGCCCGGCGACGGGTACTCGTCGGCCGAGCCGGGCGAGGTGCTGTGCGAGAGGGAGCCGTCGTTGGCAGGAGGGTAGATGCTCAGCGCGGGCTGCTGGTGGTGCTGCTGCTGGCTCTGGTGGTGCTCCATGGCGGGAAAGGTGGCAGACGAGGCGCGCAGCGGCAGGCTCTGCTGATTTGAGCCGTAGTACTCGCTGACGAGCGAGTCCTCCTGGTGGTCCGAGGGCGACGACTCGCTGGGGGACTCGTCGCCGGCGGCGCGGGGATCGGCCTCGCGCCGCAGCATCTGCTTGGCCTTTGCGCGTCTGTTCTGGAACCAGTTCTGGGATGTCAGTCTGGCTCTATTTCTGTTGATTCAAGAAGAACTCACGTTGATCCGCGGGTTGTCGACCTTGAGCAGCTCGGCAATCTCGCGCTTGCGTTGTGAGGAGGGCTTGGGGTTCTTTGCAAACTCGGTCTCGAGCAGCAGGACCTCGTCCTTTGCGAGGCGCGGCTTGGGCTCAGTCTGCTTTGCGTGGACCATGGACTGGTGGTCGGCCATGGTGCGGTGGTGGTGCGGCGGGGGGATCTGGGGCATGAGGAAGACGGGGTCGCTGTTGTAGGGATATGAGTAGGTGTGTCTTGGGCGGCTCATGTCGCTGGGGCGCTGCATGATGTTGTAGGGCATGCCCATCTGCGGGACGCCCTGCATCATGGATGAGTAGTCCATTGTGTGTGTGTGTGATATGTGTGTAGAAGTGAAGCTCGAGTGGTGGCTATATGCGCACGCACAACTCCTCTGGGGATGATGTGACGATGTGTTGAGTCGTGGTCGTGTTAGTATATAGATGTCTGTCGACAGTGTTGATGAAGTCAAGCAAGTATCTGAGGATGATGATATGAAGATGGTATGAAGAGATCAAGAGAATCAAGAAGAGGGGGAGGACTGAAATATAAAGATCGAGAAGAGGCGAGGCGAGCTATCTTATTAAGGTATCCATGCTCGACCTCTCTACTTCGTAAGTCAATCAAGTAGGCCTTGCCGTTATCCTCTACTGGCTACTGTACTCGGTACTCTACCACCACCTCTACAACGACACCATCGGTACGGAGCGGCTGAGACAGCTCCCAAAACTGTGAGCCAAACCAGACAGTTCTCCGGAGTCTAGAGTCTAGCCCAGGCCTTTCGTTGTGGACTGGACTAGATTTAGAAAGGGAAAAAGAAAGGCAGAGGAAGACGAAAAAGAAAAGAAACTGTAAATCAAAACGGAGGGGTGTGGTTTGTAGTAGTTGCTGTAGGGTAGGGGAGGGGGGTGTCTTTTACTCGCTGGGAGTGGAACGGAGCTGTGTAAAAGTACAGCTCCGTCTGTGGCCCCAGACTTTGTCCAAGACACTACTCTCTGTACAGCGGACGAGTTCACTACTCAGGCTTGTCAAAAGGACTGGTCTCACCACTACTTTCTCTTTCTTACCAGTAGAGTTTTGCCTCTACACGACCATAATTCCGTGCACCGGCAGCGTCCGTCTTCCGGCCGGATTTATGGCACACCTCACTTGACCTTGGGTCTTTTTTTCTTTTTTTTTCTTTTTTTACTATTTCTCTACTCTACTAATACAAAGTGACGCATCAGACGTGGCAAAGAATGACAATTGATCAAGAATGCGAAAAAGAAAAGAAAGCGTGCGCGAGAAACAGATCATAGATGCTGGTAGATGAGGGCTGACGATGGTCCAGACCGTGGGCAGACTCAGTAGTATCGTGATCCGTCTTCTGTCTGTCTCTGTCTTCTGCCTCTGCCACTGACAGCCCTATCTTTCGTCCATTTACTCCTAACTTAACCAATGCAAGGCTCACTGCAATTTAATGCAGGCGCCTTTTCATTCCTGGATTGGTGGCGTTCTCATGTCTAAAGTTTCCTATTCTGTTTACAACTCGGGTTAACAACTCTACTTCGTACACAGATCGATTCAAGTCCAGTGTGTGTGGGTATGTTTTGGCGAGGCAGTCGGCGACTTGTGAGGCGTACAGAGTAGACAGAGTGAAGCCAGGGTAGAGAAGAAATAGAAAATAAGGGTCAGACAAGACAAAGACAGGAGGTCTACAAAGTAGTTGCAGAGAAAGGACGAACCCGGAAGACGATATGCCGGGACAAGACAAATGTCTCCGGGGTGATGAGTGCAGTCAGAGTAGAGGTCCTCAAAAGGGAAAATACCGACATAACGGCTGGTACTGAGTAGATAAAACAATTATCAAAAGAAAAGAAAGAAAACAACCAAAGAAAGAGTCTGACAGACCCAAGGCCACGGTCAGGTTCAGGGATGCACATGTGTATTTTTGGAATTGGTTGAACCGGTGCATGGGTTGACTCTGTACTGAGTACTGAGTATCTCTCACAGACGGTGACAGGGTGGGCTGAACAGACATCGTAAAGACAGGCCTGGCCGTCTTCTCTTCTCTCTTTTCTCTGTCTGTGGTGCTGATCCCTTCCTCTTACGCCCCTGCCCTAGGCAGCCGGTACCGAACTGGGGTCAGAGTCTGCTCTCGCTTCCGTCCGTTAGCATCTTTTTGTTTTTCTTTTTTGCAACTCTTTTGCAAAGCCTCCCTTTATCTACTTTCTCTACTTCTTCCTCTATTTCATATTCCTTTTCTCCAGCACCGGCATGATTGCTCTGAGCCCAGGCCCAGGCCAGCCCAAGACACATGGCAAGACGCGCTAAGAAGACAAAGAGTAGAGAAAGGTAGGGGAGAGAAGAAAAAAAGAGAAAAAGGGAAGAAGAAGAAGAAAAGAAAGGCAAGTAAGATGACACAAGAATGATTGCACTGAGATCAAAAGAAAAGAAATCAAAATCAAAAGAACAAGACATCTAAATAATATCAAAAGAAAAAGAAAATCAAAAGAAGAAAACGAAACGGACACGGAGAAACGGCAAGATACCGGCTGTCTCTGCCCAGACAAGTCAGACTTGAAGGTCAGTCTAGTCTGTAGTCTGCTGCTGAGGTACTGAGTAGTCTGAATACTCTGTGCCCAGCAAGCCACAAGACATACGATGTACGAAGTAGACGACAATATGCATTCCTGAGTCCGGGTTTATGCACCTTGTAATAGGGAATGATGCTGAAGTTGACGATGCTACTCTGTAGATATCCAGGTAATAAGAGCAAACCCGGTTCACAGCAGTGCGAGTGATCGGATAGAGCGGGTAGTCGACAGCCTTGGGATGTGTGGACTGGTGGATTGGAGACAAGACACAGACAGTCAAGACAAGACAGCAAGGGCGCTACTAGGATGTGCAGGGAGGCCGAGCCGCCCACAGCTACTTTGCACTAGAATTGGGCTGGTCTGTGCAGCTCGCTGATCCGGGGCTTTTCTTCCTTTGTCTCTCAGTTTTGCATTGAGTTGTGCATATTCTTTATACTTGTAGATATGCTTTCTTTCATACTTTCTTTCATAAGATCTTTTATACTTCACAAGACAGTATCTACAGATGACGCCGCCCATACGACGCTCGGGATACAACGCTGGGGACTGTGCAGAGATACGACTCTGCTTGAGTTGTGCGTCCTGTTAAAAAGAGTACTCAGTACAAAGCAGCGTCGTAGCGAGGCGGGCCAGGGCAAAGGGGCTTTGTGCTGTTGCTGCGTGCAGGTGTGAGTGGGTTGCAATTTCCTACAAAGGGCGCTCAGGACTGAGTACTCTGTACTGAGTCCGTCACATCGGTAGGGCGCGTGGGAGAAAAGGAGGCGCCCACCATCTGGCAATCATAACAGTGGTATTAATGTGGGATGTAAGTGATGTATGTACTCAGTAGGATGTACTCTGTTCTCTTAACCACGAGTAAGATGACTCTAATCTCCAAAGACATCAAAGACAGCAAACTCCAAAAGTAAAATGAGCTGTGATGGCGAATAGCAAGCACTCACAGAGCATCATGGCATCACAAGATTAGTGGCGTCTATTTCGTGCGTGTCATGGGCGTATGTGAATGTATGTGAATGTAAAACTAAATACATCACGATATCAAAGAAGTCAACATCATTATACAAAGTACTTTGTCAGCAATGCCGTCGCCATGCTCGTTCCTGCCGTGTTGAGGCGTTTTTGGCTTTGTTAATTCTTGGGAAGGAGCATCTGAGATTCGGTCGCCAGCATAATCTGTCTTCGTATCCCAATGCTGTAGGCGCCCTTGACTTTGCGTCGTATCTGTGATATGCATCTGTAATTGCATCACGGCGGTAACCCTTTTCTCTTCACTATTTTTCTTGTCTGCTTTTTTCTCACCACAGCGTCGCACCGCTAGCAAACAGCTAATTTTTACTTGGGAATGCGGAATCCGCCGTTTTGCCTTTGCTTGCAAAGGAAGGCACGCTAAACGGTCTACTTATGGGTCACAGGGCGCTCCGTTTTGCGGCACGCAGCGTTAGACGTGGAGACGGCCGTCTTGTCCATATCGGGTAATAAGAATCTAGCCTTGTTTGATTAGGAGTCGCGATTCTGCAGGTAGAAGGGGAAAAAGACAGAGGAAAAGAGAGGAGGAAAAGAGAGAGAAAGGAAAAGAGTATCGCAAGAACTCCATTATCCAGGATTAAAGCAAGAAAATGGCAGGAAATCAATATGAATACGAGTAGCTATCGAAATAACAGAGAAAGCCACAGACAATCATTACTTGGTTGTGTCGTTGAAGAAGATCATGAAGTAATCCATGAGAAATCTAGAAGAAATTATAAAGAAAAGGGGAAAAGCATCAATCAGAGAAATTAAAATATACATTCGAGAAAGAAAAAAAGAATCAAACCAACATCATCATCCCCGGCGTACTGGTAATTACCAAAGTAAATACTGAGCCAAGACTCACAATCGAAATAGGCGAGAAATGTCTTGGTCAACCGGCAGCTGAGCTCTCTCTCTAGTATCAGTCTTTATGTCTGTCTTTATGACTGTCCCTTATTACTGTCAGTCGTTGGCGGTAAAGCCGCTGATTCCGTCACTGTCACCTCATAACCGACGCGAAGAATGTTGGGAATGGAGAAAGCTGATTGGTCAAGGAACGACGCAGTACGGTAGAGGAAGAAGAAAGCAGAATGAAATCAAAAGAAACAAAGAAAGCAAAAAGGAATCAAAGGTAATCATCATTATGCTTTGCTGTTTGACTGCGGCGCAGTCATGGGAATGATAGAGTAAATGCCATTTCAATTGATTTTGATTTTGATTTTGATTTTGATTTGAATATCACTACCAACTGTGAGGATTCAACCTCCATCCGTACCAGAAAACCACACGCCCTGTCTTTTCATTCTTTTTGATTATTTAAACCCAATTAATAATACAAACACCAAGGGCATGCTATGGACTTTACGCGTCTGATCGGTTGTACTTTTGCATGTCAGATCTCTGTATTTTTGATGGTCTTTTTAATGTATTCAGCTGTCCTGTCTTTTCTCTAGCTTATTCTCGCGTTCGGATGCGACTTTTGTAAGACGGCTGGAATTAATGTTTAGTGATCAGTCAAAGTGGCATAAGTCTGAGCGATATGAAATGTACTCAGTATTCTGTAAAGCATAAATTACCGTAGCAGATAAATCTGCGCTCTTCATTGATCTACGTATGGGCCCAGCCGCTCAAAGAAGGAATAAAGAAGAATAAAAAAAACGAAGATCAGTCGTTGTAAATCACGAAAATCACAAATCGCAAATCCGAGCGCGGCGCGTTTCCGCTTGTATGTGCTATTTTACGAGTAAGCAGCCACCTCGTGACGGACAAGATCTGTCGACCCAACTGGACTCTCTTCAGTCTCTTTGGTGTCTTGTCTGTCTTTGCTGTCTGTCTCTGCTGTGTCTCATTGTCCGGCCTCACCTCCAGCCGCCGTGGTCCAGACCTGCCCATGAGGGGCGCTGCAAAACGGCCGCTGATCTTTGCTGTTCTGATGCTAGCTGTCTTTTGTGTCTCTCTGTATTTTCTCTGTTTTTCTTCTTCTTCTCTCTCTCCCTCGTCTACACACCTCGTATGTCGGAGCAATACTCAATTAGGAAATCGAGCAGCTGCAGAAATGAAAGCTGGGCAAATCGAACGATCACTCTATTTCTCTGTCTGTAGTACGAGTCTACTCCGTACTCTGCTCGTTTGGTCCCATGCATACAGGCTACAGCCCTGTCACTACCGTGGAATAAAGTGTGGCTATCGGCCCATGCGCCCGGAGAATAGCCAAATATGTATTATATCAAAGAGTAAATTAATTAAGAGAGCTCGCATTCTGTCCTATCAAAACTCGCAATGGCATGCCTCTTTCTGGTCATTTCTTTCTTTACAACCCGTAAACAGCTCAAAGCCGTTGCAACGTGTTTCTCGTGAGTCGCAGCCCCATCTGCATACTCTACTCCATGTTGCTGCATCTTGAGGAAGAATATGGCAAGGCGGGAGGCCGCCCTAACAGGAGTGGACGACAGTGACGATAATTGAAATGCGACAACTCGGCGATTCGCCGTGACGAGTGATGTGTTCAATGATGTAAAGTAAGAGCGAGACCGAGCATGACGACAGGATGCAAGTCGGAGATACAATAGCCACACTACAGACAAAGAGGCTGAGACTACGGAACAAAGTAATTACAAGACAGTAGAGAGAGGCAGAGCCAGGTTGATGGCTATTGGTGCGCATGGCGCATGCTAGTAAGGACACGGCTCTCGGCGTCTTTTTTCAAGGGATTTTCAGGATGCAAGGGTCACTATTTGAAGATCACCGCGATTCAACAAAATAAATGCAGCCCTCTGAGTAAATAACAAAAAAACTGACATCTGAAAGTCTGTGTAAAAATCTATGAAAATCCAAAACAAATACCGACATGAAATTCCGACTTGAAGAAAGATTAAAAATCTGAAAATACATCTAATCATCCAGATCCAAGTCCGAACTCCGACAACTAACAAAATACTGCTGATCCGGCATCTTGATAAGTCAACAGAAATCAACAAAAATCAAAACAAAAGACCGGATGTTTACATCCCATCAAAAAAATCGCCTCTAACATCCAGGGACACTCAGGCACAGAAATACGCAGGATCACAGAAATCCTGAATACTAGAAAGACTACATCCGGTGGCACGCTGCGACTTTCTTTGACATTACCTTTGACCTCGACTTCTTTCATCTTCACCTCATCCTTCGTACTTCTCTACACTCTTGTTCCTGACTTTCTTGATTTTTACTTGATTCTGTCCGTACTTTCTGCCGGCTTGGCACCGAGTGCCGCTCCGACGGCTTTCTTCCTCAGACCCGTGATATCAAGTGAGAACGGCAAGTTGCCCATACGAGTAATACTGTCTTTTTGTATTGGGTATTCTGATTTGCCGTACAACGCATAACAGTAATACTAACAGTAATACCTGCATGCAAGCCACACTGCGACGAGGCGTTCCATTTCGCTTATATTTTCCGTTTCTCACATCAACCAGAGAGCCGGGTTTCGTCGTCGTATTTACTTTGTGCAGAGTAGCATAAGTTATTGTTATTACTGCTTATTCAAAAGAGCTAAACGGAGCTCCGTTTGGATGAGAGAGAGGAGAGAGAGCGGGGAAAGAGAGATGTGATTTACGGGCGCCAAAGCCAAGCAAGTAGAGGAAGTCAAGTTGGAAAACACGATCAAAAACAAAAGAAAACAAAAAGAAACGGTAGCATTGAATTACAGAGTCGTACTCAAAGTAGAAGATGGGACGGGATAGAATGGGGGTGGAGGCAGGGTGACGAGACGAGAAACGGTGAACAGTGGGGGCACTCGCTTATTAGAGCCTGTGATTGGTCGTCATTCCTTTTTCGGTTTCCCTTCTGTCTCCTCTCCTCTCCTCTCCTCACCTGTCTCCTCTCTCCTGTCTGTTGACTCTCCTTTTTGATTTTTGATTTCTTTTCTTTTCTTTTGATTTCCTTTTCTTTTGCGTGCTGCTCCTTCACTCTGTCTCTGCCTCCCTGGTCTGTCGAGGTCTGGACCGTGCCAACGCGACGTCCAAGACACGCTGCCGAAGATGCCGTTGTAGATTAGTCATCTTTCACGTCAACTCACTACTCAATACTCACTACACACGGCGCCAGCCGCTGTCATCACTGCGTACCATTACCAACACACACAGATACATCACAGATGGAGGTATATGTGCATCTCTTATGACTGTGGCGTCGTCTAATTCTCAGCTTTGGGTCCGCTGGGACTCTGTATCCCGTGTCTCGGCAGATGTTGATTTATTCATATGTGATTTGGTTTGAATTTGGTTTTCTGTATCCGAGTATGTCTATTTCAGACCGAGTTCACGATGTCGTTATCTCTGCTGCGGCCATGCCTGGATGCGGCCACAGCTCCGTCTTTCAGTATCATTATCACGATAAGTACTCTGACAAAAACGCGTGATAGATAAACGCACTGAGTAGGTCACGAGAATCAACTAATCGAATCAACACCACTTATGTTAGACACCCCTGCTCGGAATTCCTCCGGGCCCGGGCATGAAATTGCTTCCGCACCTAGTACTAGTTTGTGCATGGGCCGTGCTGGGTTGTCTTATCGTCAGTATGATATTGTATGAGACCGATATTACTGAGTTGAAACAGATATCCCTTTTCCTTTCTTTTGATTTTATTATGCAATGGCCCAACCACTGCCACGTACTCAAGACGCACTGGGCATGTGGCCGTGGCCGTGCTGATGCAGTAGCTGATGGCCGATGCTGATGGCGACCCAGACTGACGGGTCGTATCTCTTTTCTTGAGTCTGTTTTCGACATGGCTTTGGCTTTTAGAGAGTAACAGCGCATATTCTCGGCGGCCTCTCGTTAGACGGTGAACAGCCGTTGATTAGTATTCACTCTGCAGTCGTATTTCTCCCTACTTTGCAGAGCTACTTACGTGACCTGCCACTCATACTCCTCTACTCCTCTGCAGAGACAGAGGACGGTCTAGACCCTACCCCAATTAAGCTTTGCAGGCATGGCATGTGTTGCTGGAAGGGGCAGTAAGCATGCCGATCTTTTATTCTTAGACAAGTCGACACGTTGAATTGCGTGTACTGAGTACGATAATTACGATCTGGCGGTCTTTCTCTGATGGCTGTCTGCTGGTTGTCAACTACACAAATTAACTCAATCCGAGCACGCCGGTACGGCATCTTGATATTTTATTTCTTTGATTACATTCAATTTCATCTGAGGCTGAGATGACTGTCATTTGTCAACAATTAAATCCTGTATATCACTTCTGTTAAGACTCGCTTGTTTTGCCTACTTTCTCTTTAATTTTGCTTTGATTTATTCTTGAATTACATAAAGATTGCAATAACGGACAGTAAACAAAATCTCGAAAGAAAAGAAAACAAAAGCTACACCCCGGCATCACACACACATACACCATCTCCAACCCCATCTGGTCACTGCTCACTCCATCCTTTGCTCCCCTCACTGTTTACTCCGTTCCATCTCATCGGGCCACGGAGAGCCTCTGCTGATTGGCTTTCCCCAAACACGCTACTCTAGCCGCAACGAGCCCAACACCCCTGTAGCCCATCCCTGTCACCCTTTTTTTTGCACCCTTCTCTCTGCTCTGCATCCTCAAAGATAGCTCACTTCCACTGCTTCGGGTTTGCCGGGATTGGCCAGTTTCCTGCAGCTGCCTGCATCTCAACTGCAGCAGCAGTCCAGACCGTCAGCAAGTAGGAAGTAAAAAGTAAGAAGAGAACGTGGAAATGTAAAAAGAAAAGAAAGCCACGCAGTGGCCCCTGCCCACCATCTCTCATACTCCGTACGCAGTAGGAGAGCTCGCCGATCTCGCCAAATGCCCCAAATGCCCGGCTTGCCATGTGGTTTCTATTTTGTTTTCACGCAAACCCGGGCCTCGACCGTTCTGTGATCACCAGCTTATGCATCATCCTGGTGCCACGAGGCGGCGTTGTCTTTTCTTTTTCCTCTTCTCTTTTTTCTGTGTTGTTTTTCTTCTTCTTCTATCGTGGCATTCGTTTAGCATCTCTTCTTTTGGGATTTGCACCGATGCGGGTGTTTCATTGTATCACACTGTAGTATTTACTTTTGCTTCTATTTCTTCGTATGTCGATGCAGTGATTTCAAATAAGTTCAGCTCGGATTCGTATGAGCTATGGCCACTTTGCATCATCCATATCTGTATTGTGTTTCCGTGCTGTTTACTGTATTCTGTGTTCTGCTCTCCATATGGGCTAATTCCCCAGACCCTCGGGCTACTTTGTTTCTAGACCGATCCTTCGTTCCATGTGCCACTTTTCCCTCTCTATTTCCCCTCTCCATTTCTCTCCATTTGTCTACATCGTAACCTCTACTAATCCTTCCGCTTCCACATCGTGTCCCGCATGCATGCACGCACTGCGCCATTTCTCTTTTCTTCTCGGTATCATTTTTACCAACACCGTTGAAACTCCGACTATGTGACCGACTGGAGACTACATCGTACATGACCGACTGCATGACACCGACTATTGTGAGGCCTCTTCTGTTTTGGGTATCTTTCTTCTCACCGCATACATGATAGTAGCTGATACTATGGCCTGGAAACATAAGGCTGTGTATGCACTTTGGATTGCATGCCGAGAGGAGACGGACATTGACAAACACTCCGGACAATCAGGACAAGGGGCAAAGGGCAGCGAAAGGGCAGGGCAAAGATAGAACAAAGACATCCCAACGCATCCCAACTGCTTGCGTCTGCAGTCCTTTTGTTGTTTGTCGTCTCTCCATGGCTCGTATTCTCGCAGTAAGTTGCCCCGTCTGGCATGTGCGCCGATGGGATTTGCACATGCACATGGCAAAGTCAAAAGTGCATCCCAGCAAAATAGAGCAAATAGTAAATACCATGTCGATCTCGAGTAGTCTCTCCTCTAGCCGTTGTCGTCTATTCTCGCTTGAACTCAACTTGTTGAACTCGAGGTATCTCCATCTCGTTTCGAGTTCCAGTTTTGTCTCCATCGTGCTGATCTGGGTAAATCGTTGCAGTATTTGGAAGCATGCAAGATGTGAAAGTACGCTTTCAGTTTGTTCAGAGTACGCTTTGAGCACCGGCTCTGCACCTCGGCGCCTGCCGACCGATGCTTGCGTGTAGAAAACCCACAACGGCCGGAGTATAGGGAATAACGTATTGCAGTATCTCCATATCTATCAATTCTTGATCAATCCTGATCAATCCTGATCTTGTTGATCTTTGTTTGCTGTCGTGTTCTCCTATTCATATATCCGTCAACTGCCGGCGTCATCTCCCGAGCATATCTCCCGAGCATATCTCTCCTAGTACCCGGTCGTCTCGGCCGGGTCCCGAGCCGTAACGGCGTTTACAGAATGATCTTCTTCTCAACATCAACTACGCGACCTTGCCCAATGCAAAGGTACGCCGTGATTTGGACGACGTTGATTTGCTTATTTTCTGGCGCTCAGGAGTCGAGAGGATTGACCCGGGCGATCATTGTTAGAAAGTACTGATGTGTTTTGTATGTTGAGTTTTGAGTGTCTGGTCTGCATGTCTTGTGTTTGTTTTGCCTAGGATGACTGCTGCATGACTCCATCTCATGTCACCGTGTCTGACATGTGCTGCCCGGACTTATTGACGTGTTTATTCCGGGCTGTGGCAATACCGGCAGACTGGATGGATTAGTAATTTCTTTCTTTTGTTTCTTCTCTTGTCTGTAAGCCTCACTGCGACTCTGCCATATGGCCAGAACGCCTCATTTCTTTCTCCTTATTCTGACCCCTCCTCTCACCCACAAGACATCCCCATATTCATCCTTCAAGCCATAATGGAACGGTAGCTGTCTACTATCTGGCTACGGGCAATTTGTCTAAATATAAGTAGATATTACGTAGGACCCAGCGTGGCGGTAACTCTTGTTCTTGTTGTTATTCTCTACTCAGTAATAGCCGTTGATTGGCCTGTTTTTGATTTTAAGAGTGACTTGATTTCTCCATCTTCTTGATCTTCTTGATTTTCCATTTCGTCTAGCTCTCCTCGTAAAGATGCCCAAGAGATATCAAGTGATGCTCAAGTAGAAAATTTGCTGGTTTGAGTCTGCTCCGTTTTGACTCTTCACCTTCACGTCTGACTCTCCTCTCGACGTTTTGTCCCACTGTATTCGCCTCTTCCCGCATGTTCTTCCACATCTTTGTAGTGTTCTCCTCAACAAAGATTCTCTACTTGTTGTCGACACTGCTCTGTTCTACTGTGCCTTTGTACTCGGTACTCTAGCTCTCTTAGCCCGTGCTAGCTCCTCGACTCGGTTTCTCTATTCTCCTATTCTCTGCCCCCGTTACACATCCGTCTCTATCGGGTGCCGGTCGGGTAGCTTTTTGCTTTGCTTTTTGCTATTTGCATCGTCTGTTGAAGTGAAGCGAGAATTTGAGTTTGAAGAGGGTAAATTCTTGAATGAACAGCCGTGTTTACCCAGATGAATCGCCTTCTCTCCATGAATCAACAGGTAGCAGCTCCATAACAAGAAGAGGGTAAAGGGTACTGCTACTATCGACGGCATCTACTGTAATATTGCCTCTACCAATATTCTTACTTCTACTGAGTATGATGTGCCCGCCCCCAAAAACCACAAAGCCAAGTCTTCCTCCCGATGCATGTGTCAAGCCACTTGGCTGGCTTGGGAAGTATTCGCTGATGATCGCTTGCCACGTTTTCTGTTCTCTAGAGTAGGCATAGTGCAGATCCTCGTGTTCTCTATTCCATTCGTTCTATTCTATTCGTCTACTCTCTACCACTCGCTTCCCCCGGCGACCTCGCTCCGAGTACCCAGAATACAGTAAAGATCTGCATCGATATTGACGATGGATATTGATTCTTATGTTTATTGCAGCTTATGCTATTGTTGATATGTCCGGGGTAGGTATATGACCAACTGGACTTGGGAGGCAGAGGTGATACTGTATTCACATCTTACAACCCATCATGATCTTGTTAATGTCTCGCATTCTCCACCACGCCGTCCAGTTAATTCAAATCATTCACATCATATCACCAAGTCGTACCAGCCAAGAGTAGAGGGATAAGAAAGGAGTAACAAGAAAGGCTCCAGTCAGCTCCGTCAGATCTAGTCTCCATCAGCTCAGCTCCAGCAGTCCCTAATACAATGTACTCCTCACTTCTCTCAACACTTGTCGTACGACACGGACATCTGATCACACCTTCTCCGCAGTCCAGAGTCATTTATCGCTTTGATTTGTCGATTTGATTAGTCGGCTCGTCCAGCCACCCATGCCAGCCATGCCATCCACGCAAGACGCAAAAGGCAACGCGCTGATAGCGAATACTCCTCCTCATATCTTACTTCGACTGCCACCATCAGACCCTTGCCTACACGTGGGAAGCCGCCTAGTGCCGCCACAGGTGGATCTGGCTGGCCTCCATACTCAGTAGGGGAAGATCGTCTCCTAGCCCCTGCATCTGTGGTTGTGCTGGCGGTTGTATCTGTAGCTATCTGCCATCTCCTCTATCTGCCATCTCATCCCTTGTAATATCCTTCTCCATGACAACCTCCCCTTGCGTTGGACTCCCATCACACTGTCTGCATTTGCATACCAGAGGCCTCCATATTTGTTCTTTTCTTCTGATGTTCTTCTAGTGGTATTCTGTCTGTTACTTTTCTTCCAACGCCAACGCCAACGTCAACTATCTAACCATGAAGAGTATCATCTGTTGACTGTTGACTCCCAACTTCTAAGCAATCTTAGAGCAATCTTAACTGCAGAGACAAGCGAGTGAGTGGAATAATCTCCTCTTAGTTCTTCTCTTTTTCCTCTTTCTGTCAGTGCACTCGTATCTACCGTAATATGAGGATGCCAAGTGTTAATCTCTGAGCCAGGTGGCCGGATTCTCTTGGTAGACAAGTTAAAGCAGAGAGTGATCAGTGCGTCTTATCGCACGCGCCATTTCTTATTCTTGCATCTCGTCACAGACCAACTCCACGTTTGGCGGCTGTCTTTGCGATTTGATTCTGATTCTGATTTTGATTTTGATTTTGATTTTGATTTTGATTTCATTCTGATTCGAGGCTTTGTATATGTTCATTCGTCGACTATATCCTCACTTTTGCCCACTGAAAACGGCTATCAACGGCATCACAATGGACCATAACCTCCCACTCTCACCTCCATTTCTCTCCATTTATCCCATCTCCATCTCCTAATACATGGAATAACTCCTCTCAACACCTAAATATACTTGACAACGTGGCGCCGGCTCGCGCCCTAGTCGCCTACCCCTGTGTGCCACGAGTTGCTGATCTTTTTCTTCTTCTCTTTTTCTCTTTTCTTCTTTTTCTCTACTTTTCTCGGCTACATTCTGTCTCTCAAATTCCACTTGATACATGCTCATATCGGTTCCGCATCCTTTTGCGTCTTGCCCCGTTGGCGAAGCATTCCGTTTTCTTGTCTTCTTTCTTTTTGTCTTTCTTTTTCTTCTTGTTGCGTCTACTCTCGTGAATTTGTCCGACTATTTCCCGTGTATTTCTACGATGACATTCTCGTGCATACGCATTGCTTAGTAGGGCGTGCCGAGTCATTTTGCTTTCTACTTGCTCTCTTTCTCCACGACACAAAGCTTTGACTTCACTGCCGACCGTTTTGAGGAGGATTAGCCGAGTCTGAGCTCTGTAGATACGATGGTAGATAGGCATGATAGGCTCGGCGTATCTACGAGTTTTGCGGTGTTTTCTTTCTTTTCGTTCAACCTGCAAGGAGATTACAAATAACACGGCCGTTGCCATTGACTTTGCACGATGGATCTCATTCTCCCTGCGTCGTACCCTACTCAACTCGGTGCATCGTATTATCTCCCTCTGCTCAAGTGTATTTACAGAGTGCATATGCCCTTGCGTCCGGTTTCCACGTGTCTCACCTGGCAGTAGAGCAAATGTAAATAGTATGTAAATATACTCTGTACTGTACTTGAGTACTGTAATGACAACAAAGAAACGGACCTCCGTTTGTCTTATTCGTCTACTCGCATCTACTGTCATTATGATGCAACTCCTAGTATCCGGCCTCGGAATGTTTACTTCCATCGCTGTCATCCCCGGTATTTCTCTTCAATACCTGATCTGGTCACACTGACAGATCTTCAGGGACTTTCATGGCCTTCAGGGACTTTCAGGGCCTGCCAGGCTGGGCACCTCTATTCTCTTTCTCTGTTCTCTTTCTCTGTTGTGTTTCTGTTACTATTCTGTTACTAAATCGTCTTGGCTGACGCCGCCAAAAGTACTCTGTCTCTTCCAGACTCTGCATGGTTCATCCGATCTGACACTGACAGTAGTCGATCTGTCAGGTGCGTCGCATTCCAAGGTGCAGAGTGAGTCTGAAGAATCTTCAAGAGCGTCATTCTCGCCACTCTGAACGTCACTTCAACAGCTCGACATCCGCTGCCGTCGGAGCCTTGTGGTCTTCCGGTCGCAGCGTACCACCTCAACAGTTCACTGAACGAGAAAGTACACGGAATCGCCTCCTATGGGGCAACAGCTCTGTATTTCAAATACTCTCTATTCTACCGTCTCAACAGTGGACTCAGGCTTTCAGGCTCCCTACGTCTGGGGACTTTTAGGGACTTTCTTTGCACTTTCTTAGCGCTGTCACGGAGACTGCCTAAATAGTCACCGTAATCATGATGTAAGATATAAACGGGCAAAACGGTCGGGACAAACTGTACAAAACGGGTAAGCAGGGTGTGTGTCTAGAGGCCGCTCATATTCCTATTCGGGACGCGTTTTGCTAGTACCAGCCTCCTTTACAGAGGAAACGCACCCACCTCGGCCACCACACGCCACAAGCAACACCACCACGAGTCAAAGTAGCAGGCTGCGACCCCAATTCGGATGCTGCCTCTGGGCGGCGCTTCTCGATTGGGCCTCGTTCTGTCTGTCTTTCTATGCAATTGGCACAATTGGCACTATTCCAGCACAATGGCTGTCAGTGGCTGCCAACTGTCAAGTGCCATTGGCTGTGCACGCCAGTCATATGCCGTTTTGGGAATATACGTGCATCATCGTATCGCATCGAGCAATCTCAAATCTCACGATGCCTCTTTGCATTCTTGATTTTGTCATTTATTATTTGGTATCTTTCTATATGTTTCAGTAAATTTACTCACCATAGTATGATTTGATTTGTTTTAATTCATTTATTTTTGTCTTGATGAACGTATTTCAAATAATATATGAAGCAAAATACTTTGCTTGAATTTTGTTTCTTTTCTTTTCTTTTTTCTTTCTTTTTCTTCTTCTCTTCGGTCGTTCTTTTGCATCATACTACAAAAAATCGCAACACATCGTATCATACCATATCTTCCGCATCTACCCACTCTGCCCTATCGTCATCCACATCTCATCTCATCCACATCGGTTGACTGAAGCTAGATTAGCTCAAGAGAGATAGCTCTCTTGCAGTTATCTGCCAGTCTCGATAGGCTAGAAACAAGCGAGCTACTTGCTAACATACTAATACTCGCTGTACGGAGAACACCGCACGCTATTCTGTTGGTGCTGCAGGAACGAGGCTAAGGCGAAATGAGGTTGAGGCCCGGGGTTGAACGAGAGTAGACAAACAAAACACAAACACAAGAGAGGAATAAAGAAGAATGTGCTCACGATGCCATGTGGCTGCTCGGCACCGATGCGTAGTCTGTCTTAGTAGTTGAAGTTGGTAGACAAAAGAATAGTCATAATAACTCAAAAGATTGAAGACTACAAATCATCCGCATCAGGACAAAGCATGACCGCCTGAACTGGACGTGGAGGTCATGTGTGAATACCACTTGACACGGCATCAAGCAGAAGTGGGAGTAAGAGTAGAGACGAAGTAGAAGTAGACAATCGTGAAGCACGAATCAAGATACCCAATGTAGACTCATTCTAGATTCTAGGGGCTACGATATATTGCTGGAGGCCTTCTGACCGGGTCTAGGTTGAGTCTATCTAAGTCTAGACACCAATCGATGCACGAGGAAGACGAACCGTGAGGGGTGGACGGCCGGAGACTAGGCCGTTGTGTTTGGCGTTTGGGCGTTTACACATGCACGGAACCTGGGCCGAGCATCTAGACGTTGAGATGGCATCAACGTATTCCGCTCGTTTACTCCGGCTTGTTATTCTTTCTTCTTGAACCACCCCTCACTCACTCTCACTCACACTCTTTCACTGCCATGTGGTATGTTGGTGGTGCCGTCAGCAATAGTAGCCAGTAGTCAGTTGTGAACCGGTGGTCTGGTCTAGATTCGTTTCTTTATATTTCTTTATTCCTTCTGAATTCAAATCTCAGCCTGCCGTCTTCATCTTTACTGCTTGCATCCAACATGGCATCTCTAATCACCCACCATCTACATCTACCCTACATCTACCTCAGCCCGTCGGAATGTTCCGCGTGGCTGTTTTCAGACCGCAGCCACCACACTATGCCCTGCCATGCCTTTGCTGTCACATCAATTCTCTCTTTTTCAAATACGTGGCAGTACACAGCCAACTCCTTCTCGGGAACATAACTGCAGCAGACACTCAGCTGCCCCAAGTGCCGAAGATATGTACGTTTACGGACAAGCTTGGGCTGAAATCATATAACAGTGCATATAAATGCTCCGTACGCGATGAGTCTGCAGATGCTCAGCCCTGAGCCTGCATCTACTGAGCTGCATCTACAGCCGCATGTCTGCCCTACGAAGTACGTGAGATGGGAGTGAGATTGCTTTTTGTTTTGGTAAAAGATGCACACTCGCTAGAACACGAGTGGCGTTGTTCGTGCCGTTTATGCCATTCGCGCCCAGGCTTAAGATCCTACACTTGCACTTGGCCAAAGACTGCAAGCCAACCAACTGGCGAGCCAAATAAAACTATGCCCATGTGGCTTGAGCTCGGCGAGAATGTAAAAACCGAAGAACGAAAGAAAAACGCCATCGTGGTGGGTAGACTCGTAAACAAAGACAGACGAAGACGAAGACGAGCCTGCGAATTCTGCACAAAGAATGCACAAGACGGAACTGAAAGCAGAGCAGACAGTAGCACAGAAACGGAGGAAGATCCACAACGACCACTGTGGTACGACTCTCGCCCTGAGTCAACCGGAGTTTGTCTGCTCGATGGGGTTGTCTGTTTTGTTGTACTGTATTCTGTAGAGACGGCGGCTGAGACCATATGCAGGAACAGACCCAGCATACGGTATGACTGACTGACAGGGTACTCAGTAGTAAAATGTTGGATGTCCGATGTGTTGGTCCCGTTGTAAGTTGCAAGTTGCAAGTCATCTTGGATCCACGTTACGCACATCGCCGACCATCTCCCGTCGGGGACGTACTGGGTCTTGACCACCTGCAACTTGCACGAGGGTGCACGCGTCGAATCTCGAATCCAGGTACGACAACGTGCGACCATGCACGAACCCATCACGAGTATCGCAGGACTTGGTCGATCACGATGACTACGAGGCCATCTGTAGTCGTATAATATCAAAGATAAGACTGCATAGAAACGCACTGGCTCGTTAACACGTTCTGTATATAGATCTCTGACTGTTGATTTGGGTGTTATTCGCCAACACCAGCCACTCTTATATCATCTGCCATTTTGATATATACCATGTCTGCAATTTAACCTCATCTCCCCGCATCGTATCTGCTCCAATCGACGGCTGTCATTCATCCAGCGTGTCTCAACGTGGGCTGAAGTGTTTGACTTTGTAATTTGATTGCTTGATCGGATCTGATCAAGATGGCCTGTGAATATCTTTGACTGTCTTTGACTCTCTTTGACTCTACTCTGCCCGACTCAGTGATACCGAATTTCAACCCGACTGTCTCGGTGATCACTCCAGAGTGCATGCATACATCCTGCATCATCCTGCTCCTGCAGATGAAGATGAAGACCGACAAATCCCAAGACATCCTCTTCGGGGAATACACCGCGTTGTCTCGGGGTCTAATCTGCTTCGCTGTCCTACATCTGTTGCTCTTTATTTGGAGAGCCTCGTGGTGCACAGACAGAGACAGAGACAGACAGAACACAAAAACGGTGACTGACGCTCGTACCAGGTCGTAGACTACGTTTGCGCAACAGCGGAACTGTTCATGCAGATACTGTATCGTGCATTGGAGTAGACGCAGCACAGCTCGCAAGGGAACCATGTCCAAGTCCTTGGGCTCGCTCACACTCACACCACACCCTCCGTCTCGGTCTCTACCGTCTTTGTGATACTCGACCGTGTACAGTACGTGTCCGCGTATCTCGTTCAAAAATAGAATAGATATTTGCAAAACGTTTTGCTCTGCCTGTGCTACCGCTTGACTACTTTCATCATGACTGTACCTGCATGGTAGTCTGCTTGCTTCTCTTCTGTCTTGCTGCTGCAACTTGGCCACCCCCTCTTTTGTGCAACTCGTGTGATGCTCAGAACATGTTTGTCTTCCGCAGGTGTCTGTCTGATGTCTCTGTCTGCCTCCTGTCTTTCCATCTTGGGTATACGATGCGCGCTGCATCCAGTCTCTGCATCTCCAACATATCTCCAGAGATATCTCCAGAGATATCTCCAGAGTCCATGTTCCAGCTGTGCCTTGTCGTTGACCATTACTGTTGCTGCCCCTGAACCGTGCAACTGTGGCGCCCTGCATACCTAGACTCATTGTCTTGCTCAGTCGTCTTGATGACCGCGGAATTGTCGTTCCTCGCATCATGCTTCCCACCCGCGAGGCTGCATCCAAGTTTAGGTCATTGCACAACATGTCCGTCATTGCACATTCTGTCTACAAAGAAGAAAGTAGACAGGAGCACAAACTCCGTCGCACTGCATGCGCGCTGTCGCATCTTGCTGACAAAAACATCATGGTACACCAATACGAACTCTCAAGTGGCCTGTCGTGTCTCGGGCAGCTCTCGGGGAAGATCTCGGATGCCTCTTAGCTGGTCCCAGCCTTGAGCTTCTCTTTGCCTTTATCTCTTTCTCCATCGATGCCAGAGACCGGACGACCGAGCGGTGATCGAGCTGCCGTGGTGTCACAGTGTCTCATGCTAATGATTGTTTTTGGTCAACTCCAAGCGAGCTGATCGTCCATTTTCCATTTTGATTTGAGCTGTATCCAATGCGAAAGAAAGAAACAATTATACCACGAGCAGGTTGGAAAACTCCAGCGTCGTCTTGACACCGCCGCCGCTCTGCGCCTCAATCGACACCACCCGCACCGACTCCAGATCCCGCACAATCCAGTCCGGCTGCGCCTTGGCCACCTGCGCCGCCGTGTGGCTCGTCACCAGACCCAGCACCTTGCACCCCGCATCGCGGCCCGCCTGGATGCCCGCCGGGCTGTCCTCCAGCACCAACACGTTCTTCTCAACTCTGCCCTCGGCGTTCTTGGCTTCGAGCCCCAGAGCCTCGAGGCCCATCGTGTAGCATGTCGGGTCCGGCTTGCCGTTGGCCACGCTCTCGGCCGAGATCAGGTGCTCGGGTGCCGGCAGGCCCAGCACGCCGATCCAGCCATTGACGAGCGGCTTGGTTCCCGAGGTGACAATCGCCCACGGTGCGTGCTCGGTGCGCAGCTTGTCGAGCAGCGACCGTGCGCCGGGGATCTCGACGGCGTCGTCGCCGTACAGCTTGGGGAGGCGTCCCTCCATTTCACAGACATCTGTTTGTTAGATATATTCTCTCAAGACAATTGAGTAACTTACACTCCCAATTGGCCTTTTCTGGCGCGAGGATCTTGAGGATGTCGATGCTGCGGCGGCCGTGGGACGTCTCGAGGATGACCTCGGGTGCCACGCCGATTTCACTTCCCACTCTGGACTGTAAGTTTGTGTTATTTATTTACAAGAATAAACGTACGAGTGCCAGTGCTTGACAACAGCATCGGTCGAGTCGATGATGGTGCCGTCCATGTCAAACAGGAAGCCGTCAAAGGTCACCTGCACGGCGGCGCCGGTGTACTGCGCCTCGGCGCTGGGTTGTGTCTCTGATGCGGTCATTGTATGTGATGAGTGATACCAATGACTGTGATAAAAAAGTCTATAAAATGAATCATGTACAGCAAATCAAATATATACCTAGCCAAGAGTAGAGGCCAGCTCATCGGAGTCGGGACACACGCGGTTCGTCTCGGCGGCCGATGAGTCGGAGTGACCCAGAACGGCTAGTGCCGCGCCTAATACGGGGATTAGTCAGGTGGGATGCTGCCCAAAGAACTGCTGCATGCCAGCCATGTGTCGAATTAGCGCAGCGTCATTGTTGAGGTGTGGTCATTGAGATAACTCCAAGATACGTATGCATTATTTCTGTAGATATTTGTCATACTATTATGGAAGAATTGTTCAATACTGGAGTGTGTAAGTCGAACATCTAATCCCATCCCACATGCAATGCTGACATAATCACTACAATCCTTATCGATAACAAAATAATATTTTGCCGCTCGAATTGTGGGCCTGGAGGGGAAGGCGGTGAAGTTTTTTTTATCCATCGCCTTTTGTAAGTCACCAAAAATCTCATATTTCAAGAGCCGTCTTTCGGTGTGGTGATAACATACGCCGTATATCCAGCATCACAATCACAATGGCCGGCACCGTCAACAACCCCAAGAGTGCGTCTCTCATCTGCAGAATCATTCGGTCTACCCTCCCAAACTAACAAACCAGAGCCAAAGTCCAAGCGGCAACCCGTCCGCCTTCGGCACAAGATCCAGAAGGCTGCTGCCGCGAAGCAGCGCAAGGACCGTAAGCTCGCAAAGAGCAACCCGGAATGGCGGTCCAAGCTCAAGAAGGATCCCGGTATCCCAAACCTCTTCCCCTACAAGGAGAAGCTGCTGCACCAGATCGAGGAGACCCGTCTCCGCAAGCAGGGCGAGGCCCAGCGCAAGCGCGAGATGAACAAGGCCGCCAAGGTCGGCACATCGACCAACGAGGCCGAGGAGGACGAGATGGCCGATGAGGACGACGACGCCGAGATCGACGACGGCGACATGGATGTCGAGGATGACGGCAACGTCGACGAGTCCAACCCCATGGCCGCCCTGCTCGCCAGTGCTCGTGCGGCTGCCCGCGACTACAAGAAGAAGCGGCGCGAGGACCCCGAGTACGAGGAGGGCGACAGCATGGACGAGGACTTTGACGAGGAGGATGATGAGGACGACGACGATACTAACGGCCACGTTATCGAGGTGCCCGGTGGCGCCACCTCGCGCAAGGCCTTTGACAAGGTCTTCAAGTCTGTCGTCGAGCAGGCCGATGTCGTCCTGTACGTCCTGGACGCCCGTGATCCCGAGGGCACCCGCTCGCGCGATGTCGAGCAGGCCGTCCTGGCCGCTGCCGGTGGCGATTCCGGCAAGCGTCTGATCCTGGTCCTGAACAAGGTCGATCTGATCCCCCCTCCCGTCCTGCGCGCCTGGCTCACCCACCTGCGCGGCTCGTTCCCCACCCTGCCTCTGCGCGCCTCCGGCCCGGCCCCCAACGCCCAGACCTTCAACCACCGCGACATCTCGGTCCAGAGCACCAGCGGCACCCTGTTCCGCGCCCTCAAGTCGTTTGCCGCCACCCGCAACCTGAAGCGCGCCATTTCCGTCGGTGTCATCGGCTACCCCAACGTCGGCAAGTCGTCCGTCATCAACGCCCTGCTGAGCCGTCTCGGCGGCAACAGCCGCAACGGCAGCGGCCAGCGCAACGCCTGCCCGGCCGGTGCCGAGGCCGGTGTCACCACCGCCATCCGCAACGTCAAGATCGACAGCAGACTGACCCTGCTCGACTCGCCCGGTATCGTGTTCCCGTCGTCGTCGACCACGTCGTCTGCCTCGGCCGGCCCCAAGAACGCCGCCGACGTCCAGGCCGGCCTGATCCTGCTCAACGCCGTGCCCCCCAAGATGATCGACGACCCGGTCCCCGCCGTCACGCTGCTGATCAAGCGCCTGTCGGCCGCCGGCGAGGAGATGATGAAGAAGCTGACGGACGTCTACGACCTGCCGCCGCTAATGACGAGCCGCGAGACCGGCGACGTCACCACCGACTTCCTGGTGCAGGTTGCACGCAAGCGCGGCCGGCTGGGACGCGGCGGTGTGCCCAACATCCACGCTGCGGCCATGACGGTGATTACCGACTGGCGCGACGGCCGCATCCAGGGCTGGGTGGACGTGCCCAAGAACGCCGCGGTCGCTACCTCGGACGTCAGCATGACCGACGCGTCTGGAGCCAAGGTTGCGCCCGCACAGGCGCCTGCCGACCGCAAGGAGATTGTCACCGAGTGGGCCGCCGAGTTCAAGCTGGAGGATCTGTGGGGAGACGCGAGCGACGCCATGGAGGCTTAAGCCTCTTGGGTTCCCAGTTTCTTTTGTCTCATGTCTGCCGTGTCTGGCTACCGACTCTGGCCGTCATTATTACGTTTACGTTTTGATTGGGTAAATTTCTGGATTTTTGAGGGCACGTCTTTCTCCATCATCTTTTCTTTTTCTTCTTCTAGTTTTATTTTCCTCTGCAGTTTCTTTTCTCTTTTTCTATTTCCATCTTTCAAAAGTCATAGCTCGTTCAAGGCGTTTGGGAGACAAAAATAAAGATCAGTTATCAATATGTTGACGATTGCCCGGATGTATGCGCGCTTCACTCAGACATAATGTGCTAAAATCTACAAAAATCTACAGATAACCCGCGTCGAGCCACCACCAATGCACACCTCGGCCATCCGATATCGAATTTCACAAGTTCGCCGTGATATCAGCGGCAGACCGTTTTTAGTGCTTTTAGGTCCCGTCGAATTGTGCCGAACACTGGTGGGGCACCGCAGAAAACCGCAATTACGTGATTGGCCAATGCCTGCCTGCGAGCGTGTTTGCTGGAGCTTTGCTGGATCTGGGGACGACTCCCCCACCTCTGCTATGGGCCTGTCTAGGGCGTTCACTGCGCTGAAGGCATTTGAGCCGAGACAAAGCGACGCATCACCACGCGCACACGACTTTGGTCTTATCAGGAAGGCACGACTGACCAAGAAAGGAATGAATGGCCTGTGTAGATGCGGTTTTCGGAGGGCAATATCACGTAAAAATTATTGATCGCACCTTCTGTTTGTGTTAAGATTCTTTACTTAAGATTCGCGATTCCCTCACCCCTCCCTCTGTTCATAGCTCCTTCCTTCTGACGTATTCATCTGAGACCTCTTTCCTAAACGAGTGCTATCACCCACCGTGTCCCTTTGACTTCGACTTCGATCTAAACTTCAGCCTCGACCAACCTCGACTTGAATCTCAATCCATTAAACGCACACACAACACAAAATGTCACGACGCCTCAGCTCTGCGGCCACGGCCCGGCTCCTGAGCCCTGGCTTCCGCCGCATCCAGACCCCCAGACAGATGCCCGCTTTTTCCCCACGGACGCAGGTGCGCATGTCGTCACTCGCGACATTCAAGATCCCCAGCGTGTCCAACGAGCCGAACGTAAGTAGATGGTGGAATTTCGAACAAGAACGAGAACACGAAAATGAAACTAACAAAATAGCACATCTACGCCAAGGGCTCAGCTGAGCGCGCCGGCCTGCAAGCAGCAGTCGAGAGACTCCAGGCTGCAGGCCCCATGGAGGTGCCCCTGGTCATCGGCGGCAAGGAGATCAAGACGGCGTCTGTTGGCCAGCAGCGCAACCCCTCCGACCACAAGACCGTTGTCGCCAACTACGCCCAGGCCAGCCCCGCTGATGTCAAGGCCGCCATCGATGCTGCCCTCGCCGCCAAGGAGGAGTGGGCTGCCGTGCCGTTTGCCGACCGCGCCGCCATCTTCCTCAAGGCGGCTGACCTGATCGCCGGCAAGTACCGCTACGACATTATGGCTGCCACCATGCTCGGCCAGGGCAAGAACGCCTGGCAGGCCGAGATCGACGCGGCTGCCGAGCTCGTCGACTTCCTCCGCTTCAACGTCCAGTATGCCGAGCAGCTGTACGCCCAACAGCCCCAGCACAACTCGGCCGGCGTCTGGAACCGCTCCGAGTACCGTCCTCTCGAGGGCTTCGTGTACGCCATTAGCCCCTTCAACTTTACCGCCATTGCCGGCAACCTGTTTGGCGCACCAGCCCTGCTGGGTAACGTTATTGTGTGGAAGCCCTCCGACTTTGCCATTGCCTCCAACTGGCTGCTGTACAACATCTTCCTGGAGGCTGGTCTGCCCAAGGATGTCGTTCAGTTCATCCCCGGTCCGCCTGAGGAGGTTACCCGCGTTGTTCTGGAGCACCGCGAGTTTGCTGCTCTGCACTACACTGGCAGCACTGCCATTTTCCGCAAGCTCTGGGGCCAGATTGGCCAGGGCACTGCCGAGGGCCGCTACGTCGGCTACCCCCGTGTTGTCGGCGAGACTGGTGGCAAGAACTTCCACCTGATCCACGCATCGGCTGATGTGGACAACGCCGCCATCCAGACTGTGCGTGGTGCTTTCGAGTTCCAGGGCCAGAAGTGCAGTGCTACATCGCGTATCTACGTGGCCAAGTCTGTGTGGCCCGCTTTCCGCGAGCGCATGGTGGCCGAGACTGAGAAGCTCACTGTTGGTGTGCCATGGGACAACAGCAACTTTATGGGCCCCGTGATCCACGATGCGTCGTTTGACAAGCTGTCCGGCGTCATTGACGCTGCCAAGTCGGACCCTGAGCTGAAGCTGCTGGCCGGTGGCAGCTACGACAAGAGCAAGGGCTTCTACATCCAGCCTACGATCTACGAGACGACCAACGCTGCCCACCCCCTACTTTCGCGTGAGCTGTTCGGCCCCGTGCTGGTTGCGCACGTGTACGACGACAAGAACGGCTCGCCCGAGGCGTTTGCCGACATGTGCGACGTTATCGACTCGACGACCGAGTACAGTCTGACGGGCTCCGTGTTTGCGGCTGACCGCAAGGCGGTGCGCCTGGCCGAGGAGCGCCTGCGCAACTCTGCGGGCAACTTCTACATCAACTGCAAGAGCACCGGCGCTGTTGTTGGCCAGCAGCCGTTTGGCGGCAGCCGTGCGAGCGGCACCAACGACAAGGCGGGCAGCCCGACGCTGCTGAACCGGTTCGTGAGCCAGCGCAGCATCAAGGAGGAGTTTACTGCCACCAAGGCCGTTGCCTACCCCAGCAACGAGGTGTAGATGATAATGATCAAAAGGGAGATAGGATATATGATGGGCTAGGCGTCTTTGTTTATTTTCGCGGCGTTATGAATACAATTGAATATCAAGTCAATACTAAGAAGTCGGCATGGTTGAGGATACATGAAAAAGGAAACATTGCCCGCTGATCTACGACTCTGTACTGAGTACGATGTAGTCTACAGAGGTTGCTGGCGTGAGGTGCGACACAGATTGACGAATCAGAGCAGAGAGATGCAGCACTGGGCAGGGGCCCATCTGCCATCTGCCATCTGCCGGCTATGACGGGGTACTCGATTTTCGATTTGATTTTCGCTTTCGATTTTCATTTTCGATTATCAATTCCGATATTGGTGGCGCCTCGTGCCTCGGGGTCTTCTCTTTCTTAGTGAAAAGAGTCTTGGGTGCCGGTATGCCCCAAAGAGGTGACGAGTTTCAGAGGGCGTCCTGTGGGAGGACGACGGGCCCACGTGCTCGTGCTGGACTATCTCCCCCTGGCCAAAATAAAGCGGACGGTTGTCTTACAGCTTACAGTTGGAGACTCTCTGCTTTTTTTTGGCCAGGGGGAGACTATCTCGCACGCTACTCCGGGGATACCTCTGGGCATGTCATTCGGCTCGGCACCGCCTTGTATTTTTGGGAAGAGACAGACTCGTGGTCAGCCCCTTTGCCTGATCAGAGATAACGACTGTCTCGTGTGCCATGCCTGGTCTCGTATCCTTCCGTTTCCAGTCATTGGTCACCCTCTTGCTGATATAGCTGCACATACTAAGTAGGCCGGCCTCAGCCCTTGGTGCAGTCCAATTAGAAGCCGGCCTCCCCATTGTGGTGGTCGTGAGTGGCCATGAGCCATCAAGAGAGGACGAGGGGAGGACGAGAGGAGGAGGCTAAAACCGACCAAGTGTAGCAGACAGCAATACTCTGTAGACAGTTGGAGATAAGAGGAGGTGCAAAAGTGATAAGACGCTGGCTGTGTTGTGTCAGGTTGGCATGCCGTTGAACGAAGCTATTTACTGATTAGAGATTCCAAAACGCAGAGTGAAGAAACATATTTTCCAGTGCAAAATTATGCGACGGTCATTATGTAATATGCGCGCGACGGGAAAGCATGTGCCACCCGCTCCTTCCCCTTAGGGATGGGGATGATGGATATGATGGAGATGCAATGTCTTTGAACCTTTGGAAAGTGCTCGGTATCGCCTTCCAGAATTGAGTACAAAGTAAAGGCAAGATAAAGACGAGATACAGAAGTCAAGAAATACCCCATGCGGAAAGCACGACTCGCGATCTGCACTTGCTCTTTCGGCCAATTTGCCACGGAGAAGACGAGCAAGTGGAAGAGGAAAGAGCGAGAAGAAAGAAGGCATGGGTGCATTTCTTGGCTGTCTATGGTCCGCTGCTCCTTCTTCGACAAGAGATCGCGTGCTCCCCGCCCACGCGAGCAACGTGCGTCTGTTCTGTGCGGGGATTGGCTGGCCGACTTACATGGAGTATTTTAGCATTTAAAGTTGTAGACGTTTAAACTACTTTAATAGCAAATTTAAATGGAAAATTACCAAAAAGGAACGAGAGACAGCTGAGAAAGCAAAAAGAAGGAAAAGAAAGGCAAGAAAGTCAGGAAAGTCAAGAAAGTCGACACGACCCCGGCTTGACACCAGTGATCGCCAGCTCGTGTGCTTGGCCTTTGTCTGCTAGTATCTGCCTATCAGTCTATCGTTTTATCGGTGATCGGTGGGAATAAGCCAACCAGCGAACCCGTCGAATTGTGGCAATCGCAGTCCCGAGCATGAGCACGAGGGCAGCCCTCCACCCTGCGTAGCATCGACGGAACTCTCAGACTCTTTTCAGACAGAAGACAGACAGCCTGTGTATGCGCCTCACATATTGAGTTTGCCTTGTCCCAACACGAGTCCATCTCTTGACCTACCGTCGGCTGTGATATCCCTGTCTCGTCCACCCCGGGTCTTCTTTTCTTTCATTCTACTTGATTATATTCTCAATCATCTTATATTCAGGATTCTTCAGACATTTCATTACTGCAGGACCCCAGACTCGTGTGCCGACACATACCATCTACACTGATTCACTTGCTACCATCTATCGATACGCACTCGACACGACACATGACCAAACCCCTCGTCTCACCACCACATATCAACTAATGAGCACCGCCCGGTGTTAACCTGTACAGCACTCACACTCTGAACCCAACACTCTACACCCTCAACACAATGCCTCGCGGCACATTCCCCCCCACACCGGCGTCGTCGACCGACATCCAGGGCCAGGACGGCTCGAAGCAGCTCGCATCGCTGCAGATGGCCTTTGAGCTGCCCCCGCCCGCCATCAACGGCCGCGTCTCGCCCCCGACAACCCACGACGCCGACATCACCATGACCTCGACACCCCCCACGACCTCCACCGCAACAAAACGAAGCTCGTCGTCAGCAACTTCGCCCTCCTCCAAGTCTCCATACCCCATGCAGGCAGCCGAAGCCGTCAAATCCCGCCGGCGGTCGTCTGCGCTGCAGGCCCAGGCCCAGACAAGAGAACAACTTCAGGCACAAGCCGCTGCCAACGCCGCCAACGGCAACTCAAATTCAAAAGACGCCTTCGCTCTGCCACCACCACCGACACGGTCGCGCAAGATTATACAGATGAAGCCACGCACGGCCTCGGCATCGGGCGCGGGCGGGCCAGCCAATGCAGGAGATGCAAAGGACAAGGCAGAGACATCCGTACCGGCACCGACGCCGGCATCGACAGGCAAATCGGGACGAGGTGCGGCGGCAGCCCCTGTTGCTCCTGCGACTGCCAAATCAACTGCCGCAGCGTCAACTGCAGCCGCCGCCGCCGCAGCAGCAGCAAACGCAACCCCCAACACAGCCGCAGACGATGGAGGCCCCAAGAAGAAGCAGCCGTCGTCGACAAGCGCGGCAGGGCGCAAAATTGCCCGCAAGACAGCACACAGCCTGATCGAGCGGCGGCGGCGGTCCAAGATGAACGAGGAGTTTGCCGTGCTCAAGGGCATGATCCCGGCGTGCACGGGCGAGATGCACAAGCTGGCCATTCTGCAGGCATCAATAGAGTACGTGCGGTACCTGGAGGACTGCGTGGCCACCCTTAAAGCACAGCGCGAGAGCGAGCAGGGCGGTGGGCCGTACCAGGGCCATGCGGCAAACAACAGCGGCTACCCTTCGCTGTCGCCGCGTGCCACATCGCAGTCGCAGTCACAACACGGCAGCAGCAGCAACACGCCGCGGTACCAGTCCAGAAACTACGCGGACGACGATGCAGGCTCGCCCGATGTCGAGATGACGGGTACGGGCGCCGCGGGTGATGATGAGGACGAGGATGACGACGAGGGTGATGAGGAAGAGGATGAGGAGAGAGATGTTGCTCAACAGTCGCAGAAGCAGTCGCAGCAGTCACAACAGCAGTACTACAACAACCAGTACCAGCAAGAGGCGCGCCACAACTCGCACTCCTCCAACGCATCCTCGACCCGCTACTCGCCCAACCTGTCGGCCGCGGTCTCGGCCTCGCTCACTGCCGCCGCTGCAGCTGCCGCCGCCGATCACAATGCCCAACAGCAGCAGCAGCAGAGACACCACTACAGCAGCTTCAGCTACACCCCGGGCGGCGGTCTCGGCGGGTTCACCACGTCGGCCCAGACATCGCCGGCGTTTGGCCCGCAGCAGCACCCCCTGCCGCCGCTGCCGCCGTCTGCTGGTGCGTCACCGTTCCTGTACGGCCAGTCGTCGAGTGCCGCGGCCACACCCCTGCTGGGTGCGCGCGGCGGTGCTGACAACACAATGAGCGCGGTGCCGTCCATCTCGGGCTCGGCGCTGACAAGCCCGGCACTGCCGCCGCAGCGGGACCTGGACCAAGAAGCCACGGCGGCGCTGCTGATGCTGAACAGCGACCGGCGTGGCACGCGCGAGAGCATCAGCGGTGCGAGTGGCAACGGCCGGGGAATGAGCGTGCAAGATCTTCTGAGCACATGATTTTTATGTTTTTATGGTTTTAGTTATGTTATGTTGACTTCCCCTTACTTGTATTCTAGACTGGCGCATGGGCATGGGATATATGGGGGTATCCTGGGTTTCTATCTTTCAACAAGCTGATAGATGTTTATTCTTTTTAATTTATTCGATACGTTTTCTATTTCTGGATATTTTGAGCATTTGTAGCTACAACCGTCTGATAACTACGCGTAGATGGTGATGTTGCATCGGGCCCGAGCCTCAATATGGTTCGACATGGATGGATCTGAGGCCCCTTGTTTTGAAGCCATAGCTCCAGCTCGTCGTAGAAGCTCATGAGATGGGATTTAAAGTAGCTGTAAAATCATTTGAATGAATGTGATAAGTCTTCAGCGTTTCAACCGATCAGTCGATGTCGACCGTGATCGACCGTTGGATGTTTCATGTTGCAGACGTCTAATATGGCGTTGCATCCCATGCGACATCTTGCAATCGTACGAGGGGCTCGCATGTGTTTCTCTTTAAGCAGCTCCTATTCATCAAGTCAATTGCTAGTTCTTGATAAAGAATATGATTGACTTTTGGGTAGAGCTTGAAATGGAACAGAAAATAAAATCAAAACTGTTGTGCTTCACTTTGTTTGCCTGCTTCTAAATCTTTGACATCACCATCGCATCTACTCTTCAATCTACAAACAGACCAGCAGCTACTTATTACCTTGCCACTCACAATCGACACCACAATGGCACCGCCTACGCTCGTCGTGCTCAACCGATCATTCGATGACCCCGAGACGCCGACGGCAGCATCGTTTTCCATCAACAGGACCGCGCCGCAACACTTTTCCGACAGCGACTATGACGAAGGCGATATTCTCGACGAGCTGCTTCAAGAGGCACCGGCAGTGACACCTCTATCACAGGAAGCCCTCAGAAGAGTGCCCGCTCCATCAGTCGTCTCAGTCCCCGACGACAGTGTTTCCACCTGTTCCAGCGCGACCATTGGCGAAAGCTATACCGATGCCGACGCCAACGACGACAGCTCAAGTATCACAAGTGTCAGTGTCAGTGAGAGCAGCAGCTGCGCAAATGACACTACCGCAGACGTGCATCAGAAGCCCATTTCAGTGGGTGCTAGTGCAGTTGCTGCCACTGGGCCAGGCAGACGGAGACGCAGACGCAACCGTGGTGGTTTGTCCGCAGCAGCAGCAGTTGCCTCTTGTGCATCAGATGCTGGGTCCGAGTCGCCCAGTGTGACTGCTCGGCCTCGAAAGAACAGTGCTCGCCAGCGGTCCTCCACGCTCAAGGCTGTCGACAACTCCGATGTCCAGTCACAACCACCCCCTAGCCTTCAGCCAACCGAATCAGATCAATCCAGCCAAGCAACACAAGTAAAGAAGACCAAAAAGAAGAAGGGACACAAGTCGGCCCTGGTCACCGAAGCCCGCCGCTCGCGCCATCCCAAGCTCCAGATCGGCCTCGACCTGGATGTCGAGCTGCAGCTTAAGTCCAAAGTCCGCGGCGACATCTGCCTAACCCTAGTGTGAGTGTATGCAAAAGCAAACAGTTCTTTGATTCAATAACTGACAAGCTAGCCTTGAAGAAACACAAAACGTAGTTCCTAGAGCATCGCCCGAGATCCGCCGCAACGCCGCCGGCCAGTTTGTCGCGTATGACGACTGGGAAGACATTGAAGACCCTAGAAAGACACAAAAGGTAGTCGAGATCGTCGACGACGACAATATCGACAACGTTGAGGAGGTCGAGGTGACGCGCATCAGGAGACAGCGTCCCGGTGCGCCCGGCACCCAGCGGCGCGAGTTGTGCCATCTCCGCGTCGGCCGGCTCAACCTGACGCGCCGCTGGTGGATGGACGGCTACGAAATGATCAGCCACATCCCGCCGCCTGTTGTTGCTGGCGTCGCGGTCAGCATGCCCGTCGCCGGGTTTGCCGTCGGCTGGGCGGCTGCGAATTGGGGCGGGTACTGGCCGTGGTAGGTGTTGTTGTCTTTGATATTTCCATGTATTTTATTCTGTATTATTATTAGTATTATCATGAGTTAATACTCGCACATTTCCAAGAGATTGTCCAATCTATACCAAGTGAAAAAGTGAAGCAACTGAAACCGCGTTGATGATGGATGCCGGACGATGATACGCGGCTGCACGTGACCTTGAAATTAAATGGGTCCAATTTAGAAAAAAGCTATGCGCAGGCTGGGGAAAGTGCATCGCACTGTAGGACCACATCAGGCTGAAGCTCGTCGCATAACAGCCTCAACACGATTTGTTGGATCTGATGCAGCCGCCCGCCAGCATCCGACAGTGAACGGTCATCATCTTTTCGGTACCAGCAACATATCTATTGCGCATAAAATAGCTTATTTTAGCGATTGTCTGCCTTTCACATCCCTGACGACGCCTCCATCTTCAAATTTCGTGTCGACCTCGATCTCGACATTGCGTGTCACCATCCTCGACTACCATCGCCATGAGCGGCGCAGCACCTGCGGCAGCCCTAGCGGCTGGCTGGAAAGAATACAGCAGTGCTGACGGACGCGTTTACTACCACAATGCAGCAACAAACGTCACACAATGGACAAAGCCGGAGGATATGATGACTCCTGTGGAGGTGAGTTGACATTGAAAGTGATTCACCAATCTGGCATCGACTAACAAACCAGCGCGCACTCCTCAAGCAGCCATGGAAAGAGTACACCGCTGAGGGCGGCCGCAAGTACTGGTACAACACCGAGACGAAGAAGAGCTCTTGGGAGATGCCCGAAGTCTACAAGACAGCCCTCGGCCTCGACACTACACCCGCGACCCCGTCAGCCCCGATGCACATCCCGACCGGCCCGGCTGCCCTGACGCGCGGCAACGGCAACGACTACGACAACCGCTCGCGCGACTACCGTGACCGTGGCGACTACAACCAGCGCGGCCACCCCCGTGACCACCAACGCGACCACCGCGAGAACCAGCGCGACTACAACCAGCGTGATTACAACCAACGCGACAACCAGCGTGACTACCAGCGCGACGGCCCCGACTCCCGGCAGCTGTTGCTCGGAAGTGCTAGCGATGCTGCTGCGACTGCTGGCCTGGCCCCTACCAACAGCGAGAAGACCACGTACGCCACCCCCGAGGAGGCCGAGGCCGCGTTCATCAAGTGCCTGCGCCGCTCGGGTGTTCAGTCCGACTGGTCCTGGGAGGAAACCCTGCGCGCGATCGTCCGGGATCCGCAGTACCGCGCCATTCCTGATGGCAAGCAGCGCAAGGCTGTCTTTGAGAAGTACTGCCATGACACCATCACTCACGACAAGGAACGCGCCAAGGAGCGCTTGACCAAGCTACGTGCCGATTTTGCGACCATGCTGAAGAGCCATCCAGAGATCAAGCATTATACTCATTGGAGAACAGCACGGCCCATCATCGAGGGCGAGACCATCTTCCGGTCCACCAACAGCGAGGCCGAGCGCCGCCAGCTGTTTGACGACTACATTGACGAGCTGCGCCGTGCCCGCCGCGAGCAAAAGACGGCCGCCCGCAAGAGCGCCATGGACGGCCTGATCGAGCTGCTGCCGAAGCTGCAGCTGGAGCCGTACACGCGCTGGGGCGAGGCACGGCCCATCATCGAGGCCACGCCGCCGTTCCAGAATGACGAGAAGTACAAGTCTCTCAGCAAGTTTGATGTTCTGACCGTGTTCCAAAACCACATGAAGGGACTGGAGCGGGCCTTCAACGACTCTAGACAGGAAGAGAAGAATATCAAGTACCGCCGCGAGCGCAAGAACCGCGAGGCCTTTGTTGCCCTGCTGGGCGAGCTTGCCCGCGACGGCAAAATCAAGGCGGGCAGCAAGTGGTCGCAGATCCTGCCGCTCTTTGAGTCCGACGAGCGCTATCTTGCCATGGCCGGCCAGAGCGGCTCGACGCCCCAAGAGCTGTTCTGGGACCTCGTCGACGAGGAACAGCGCGCCCTCCGCGGCACGCGCAACGACGTCGAGGACGTCATTGACGACAAGCACTTTGACATTACCCCCAAGACTACGTTTGACAGTTTCCTAGCAGTCATGAAGGACGACCAGCGCACGGCTAACATTGACCGCGACAATCTCTTGCTTATCTTTGAGCGCCTGCAAGAGCGCCGCAAGGAGAAGCGCACCGACGAAGACCGCCTCGCCGAGCGCCAGCAGCGCAAGGCCGCCGAGGATTTCCGCATCTACCTCAAGCGCGTCGAGCCGCCCATTGTCGCTGCCGATACTTTTGAAAAGGTGAAGCCCCGTATCCAAAAGAGTGAAGAGTTTGTGGCCGTCGCGTCCGACGACGTGCGTCAAGGTATCTTTGACAAGCATATCCGCCGCCTGCGCGACCGCGACGAAGAGGCCGAGCGGGACCGCGACCGGCTCAAGCGCCGCGACCGCTTTGACGAGCGCGACCGTGAACGCGAGCGGGATCGGGAGCGTGATCGTGAGCGTGGCCGCGACTCAGTATCTGTCCGTGGCCGTGACCGCTCGCCGCGCCGCCGCACACGGTCGCCCGAGGTCGACTTGTACGAGGCCGACCGTCGCCATGCCATTGCGGAGCGCGAGCGTAACTACCGCAAGCCCAGTGTCGTTGGCAGTGTTGACGGGTGGGACCGCGAGCGCGATCGTCGTGACCGCGATAGAGACCGGGATTTCCGCGACCGCGACCGCGAGCGTGACAGAGACCGTGACGAGCGTGACCGTCTTCGCGACCGTGAGAGGGAGCGCGATCGCGACAGAGAAAGAGAGCGGGAACGTGAGCGTGACCGCGAGCGCGATCGGGTGCGCGACCTGGATACCCCCTATGACCGGGAACGCCGGGATCGCGAGGAAGAGCGCGAGCGCCAGTACCGCCGCCGCATCGGCGAGCGCAACGCAGATGAGCTCAACTATGGAGACGAGAAGCCGACTACCGCGTCATCGGTGACGTCCACATCTATGCGTCGCCGTAGAGAAGACGACGACACAGACCGCCGCCGCTCGCGCGACTCGAAGCGTGTCAGACGCGACTCGCCCGGCAACGGCTCTGGCAACCGCACACCCCTGGACAAGGCCAACAGCCGCGAACCCAACTCGGGCCCGCCGTCGTCGGCCACTGCGGCTGGCGACAACGACACGCCGGTCAAGAGCAAGCCTGCGTCCAAGGCTGGCAAGAAGGCTGCTGGTGAAGACAGCGGCAGCGAGGAGGGCGAGATTGACGAAGACTAAGTGGTTACTTTCTATTTTTGTTTATTGCACATCACCATCCCACGCATACAACCACCTACGCACCCTTCCACTCTACCCCCACTGACACTACCCCATGCTGCTTGGAGCTTACCACCAGGGATGCGACTCTTGATACTCCGTGCAAGACGGTGCTAGGGACGCTTGGCCTTTGTCTTTGGTCCCTGGTATTTGTCTAGCCTTTCCAAGTACGTACCTTGCCGCTTGCTGCTTTCTTTCTTTACTTTGCATTTTCTCGTTATAGCCTCTTGTATATGTATCACCAGTCATGTTTGCTTTCAGTTGTTCACTTTGGTCTGGGAAACGCCGCAGTCACCACATAGCACAGAAAAGTTTGATTAGTTTAGTCTCACCAAAAGAAGAATCATTTGTCCATGAATTCGAGTGCAATGCACCTGTCGTCGCCGCTTACATAATACACATTGGTGATCGTGGAGATGATATTGCTATATACTGGTTGCCAATACTCCGGTCATGCTTCGTCTATCGTACAATTCGTGCCTTTCTTCTTGTCTCGCTCAGCCGCCTATGGGTCGGAGCAGCACTTCTTGCCGTCTATCGTGATCGTCTGGCCGCCCATCTTGACTGTGTCGTTGTCTCCGCGCTCCGTCTCCTCGTGTATCCGCAGCTCTGTATGTGTTAGTCTGTGAATGAGCAGTTTGAATATAAATAACCTACTGTAGGTGCCGCTCTCGTCACGCTTGCCCTGGACGACGTTTTGCCGCAGGAATGATGCAACCTCCTCGGCGTGCTGGATCGCCGGCTGGACGGAGGGGTCGGCCGCGTCGATGCCCTTCATCTCGCGGAAGCTGGCCCGGATCTTCTCGCGAGCAGCAGATAGGACCGTCAGGTCGCCTGTCCGTTTGTTAATATACATTCATACATCAGATAGACGCCGTGAGACAGGCTCATCGACATCTTGCTCCGTCAAGAACTCACCCTCAAAGGCAATCTTGGATGCCCGGAACAGGTTTCTGTAAGCTGCAATGGCGGCCATTTTATGTGTGGATCAAAACGACTAAAAATTGGAATGTGAAAGATCCAAATCAATGAAAACAACGTCGTGCTGCGATGTCTCTCACCGTCGTCGATTTGAAATGGCCTGGATGACATGAGGTGAAGAACTAAAAAGTGGGTCTCAACACCAGGCCTGGAAACCATCTCTGATTGGCCAGCCGTTCGAGATCAATTGTGGTGGGGCACCCAGAAAAAAAGTATCGAGACTCTAGAAAAGATTTCGTCCCTCATTGCCCCCCTCCATCAACCACCTCTCCACCTCCACCTCCCATCACCATCACCATCAACCATATCAACACACAATATGGCTACCGCAACCACCCTGATTGCTGACCGGTTCGTCCCCAGCCTGTCGGCTGACTGGGCTGCCGAGGGCGACATCAAGCGCATCAAGACGCTATCTGCCGGTGCCCACCGCAGCCTCGAGCCCGTCGGTCCCCAGTACCTGGCCCACGCCCGCCGCATGCGCCACAACCGCACATTCTCCGAGGACGACCGCATCGAGGCCGAGGCCCGTGCCAAGAAGGTTGACGCCGAGGACGACGATGGCGACATCAGCGAGCCCGAGGACCCCTCCATGTTCAAGCTGGAGGCCAAGGACTGGAAGGTCAGTGATGATGATTGTCGAGATAGTGAAAGGAACACAAGCTAACAGACCAGAGCCAAGATCACTACGCCATCATGGGCCTGTCCCGCTACCGCTGGAAGGCCACCGAGGACCAGATCAAGAAGGCCCACCGCAAGAAGGTCCTGAAGCACCACCCCGACAAGAAGGCCGCCCAGGGCATCGTCGACGACGACAACTTCTTCAAGTGCATCCAGAAGGCCACCGAGGTCCTGCTGGACCCCATCCGCCGCCGCCAGTTCGACTCCGTCGACGAGGAGGCCGATGTCGAGCCCCCCACCAAGAAGCAGCTGGCGTCCGGCGACTTCTACAAGCTGTGGAGCCGCACCTTCAAGGCCGAGGGCCGCTTCTCGCGCGTCCAGCCCGTGCCCAGCTTCGGCACCGAGTCCTCGACCAAGGAGCAGGTCGAGAACTTCTACAACTTCTTCTACGACTTTGACAGCTGGCGCTCGTTTGAGTACCTCGACGAGGACGTGCCCGACGACAACGAGAGCCGTGACCAGAGACGTCACGTCGAGCGTAAGAACATGAACGCCCGCAAGAAGAAGAAGGTCGAGGACAACGCCCGTCTCCGCCGCCTGCTCGACGACGCCTCTGCCGGCGACGAGCGCATCAAGCGCTTCCGCCAGGAGGCCAACGCCGCCAAGAACAAGAAGCGTCTCGACAAGGAGGCTGCCGAGAAGGCCGCCAAGGAGGAGGCCATCCGCCAGAAGGAGGAGGCCGCTGCCGCTGCCAAGGCCGCTGAGGAGAACGCCAAGGCCGACCGCGAGTCCGCAAAGAAGGCCAAGGAGGCCGCCAAGAACGCCGTCAAGAAGAACAAGCGTGTGCTCAAGGGCTCCGTCAAGGACGCCAACTACTTTGCCAGCGGCGACGCCTCGGCTGCTGCCATCGACTCGGTGCTCAACGACGTCGACCTGATCCAGGGCAAGCTGGACCCCGAGGGCATTGCCGCCCTGGCCTCGCGCCTGAACGGCCTGACCGTTGCCGACGAGATCAAGAGCGTCTGGTCCAGCGAGGTCGGCCGCCTGGTCGAGGCTGGCAAGCTCAAGGCTGGCGAGGCTGCCTCGCTGGCTTAAGCCAACCTTTGTTCCATGTTCTATTTTATTCGCAAGCAGGTAGACAAAACAAAAGGCGGCTGGATAGATAGCATCATTTTGTCATAGATCGGCCATGGCCTTGTCAATTTAGCGTGCCATGTCACCCAAACTGATTCTGTTGTGATGATGTGTGAATATGTTATAAATAAATAAAATGCTCGCTAAATACCCCCATACAACCGCCAATGCCATGCCCGTTTGTTGAAACCACACGCCTCGCTCAGTTGAACCCGTACACCATGCTGTAAATGCAGTCGTTGCCAAAATCAAAGATCGATACCCCGAAATACCCCAAATAACCAAATGCCTTGATGTCTCGGTGCCTCAGCACTCAATGTCTCAACCTCAACTCTACAGCCCCATTTTGCTGTAGATCCCGTCGTAGATCTTGGCCACCCAGCCCTTTGTTGGGCCTCCCCGCGCAACAACAATAAGGCTGCCAGACGCCCACAGAGCAAACGCAATCAGTGCACAGCCCTGCACCGCCAGCCAGTTGTGCCGCCGCCGCCGCCGCAGCGCCTTGATCGATGCCGCGTCGCCCGTGATCTCGTTCGCGTGGTTGTTGTGGCCGTTCAGATTAGACGTCCATTCGGCGCGCTGCGCAATCCGTAGCCAGCGCGCCCAGCCCCAGACCACATGGCCCGAGGCCGCGCCCAGAAACACAACGTACGACACCCACGACATGACCGGGTGGCGCGCAAAGCCGTGTGCGACGTAGGCCAAGCCGATATCCGAGCTGTCGCCCTCGACGGCCAGCGGCAGCAGGCGGTTGACAAAGATGTGGCCGGCGAGCGTGATGGTGAACAGATAGCCCGATGCCGAGATAAACGAGAGTGGCGGCCAGCCGCTTGTGATGCGGCGACCGAGGGCCGTGCACGCACCCACGAGCTTGTCGCTCCACGACGGGTCGCCTCTTTGCCGGTTGGAGGCATGTGATGCCGACTTTGTATGCGCGTGGGCATCCTTTCTGCTAGTCACGGGCAACAGGCCGGGCGTCGCCCCGCCGTACCGGCGCAGGTTCTGATTCCGACGGACCAGCCGAAGGCCCACGCCGGCCGCGACGTGTGCGACGACAGGAATGAAGACGAGCAGTGGCTCGGACAGTCGTGTCTGGTAGATTTCGCGGGCGAGCAGGAGGTAGGCCTCGGAGGCGGGGACTGAGCGCGAGGCCAGTGGGATGAGGGATGTCGTTGCAAGGTGGACCGAGGTGAAGATGGTGAATGCGTAGGAAGAGTATCGTTGTATGCGGGACACTATATAGTCAGTTTTCTGTGTTTGGTCCAGATCGTCTGCTTTCATGGAGGACTCACAGTAGTAGACGGCACCGTGGCCGGTATGGAGGCCCGCCGCTGGTGTCGCGCCCGGCGCTGACCTTGATATAGAGCGGCTATGGGAGCTTGGCGATGCGTCTTTTGTGTCGGCCTCTACGTCGGCATCTCGTGGTAATGGCGGCAGTTCCTTGTCGGTGTCGGTCACGGCTGGGGGGGTAGGTGCAGGCGAGTCGGGCATCGGCATGGGGTCGAGCTGGAGTAGGGACACGAATGTCTCCTGCGAGGCATTCCCCGTCAAGGGTAGCCGGTTGTTGTTGCTCATGATGTGTTGTCTTGGTTGGAGGGCTTGCTGTAAGACAGTGGTGAATGAGAGTGAAGCTCGAAAGAGAGAAGAAGTCGAGATCGCGAGTGGATACGGCGGTGGTTATGGAAAGAACGAGGGGGCAGCGTCGAAATGAGGAAGGAAGGGAGATGGACAAAGGAAGAAGGCACGTTGACTTGAACTCGCGTGACGATAGTTCAAACGGGCAGGTGCGCTTTGGCTCTTTGCGGAGGTCACGTATGGCATTTAGGGGGTGTTTCTACGGTTTAGCATCTACTATGGGATTTTGACTCCAGATTTGGCAGGCTCGTTTTGTTGGGATATGACGGCATGTGCACTGCAAGCGGGAAGGTGCGATGGTGGGCGGATGGACCCTGCGATGGGACACATAATAGTCAAATGGAAGGCCATGATTGGTCAGAGCGGACGTCGACTCTATTCCTCAACGTCTGGACTGCACTAATTGCACTAACTGCACCAAAACGCGCTAACTGGACTGTCAAATCTTAGATAAGCCCTGTAGCTCAACTATCGCCTGTAATTGCGACCATCCTGGGCATTATCACAAGCCAATTCAACACTTTGAAATCATCACCATGCCTCCCGTGCGTTTACTCAATATCTCCACTTCATTTAATTCTGATACTGACAACCCAGAGAAGCCATACGCTGCGGCCGGCCCAGACCGCGTCGGCGCGCGAGGCGATGCGGTCGTTCTTCTGCGAGCTCTGCCAAAAGGGCTACTCGCGCATGAACGAGTACGAAGCCCACCTGTCATCGTATGACCACTCGCACAAGCAGCGCCTCAAGGACATGAAGGCCATGGTGCGGGACCCGACGGCCGTGGCCCGCGCGCGTCGGCAAGAGGCCAAGTCGGACGCCGTGATCAGCATCAAGCTTGGCGGATCCGGGGACGACGGCGAGACGGGTGCGGCAGCAAATGCAAGTGCAAGCGGCTTCAAAAAGGGTGGTTTCCGCAAGGGCGGGTTCAAGTCGGCCTTTGTGGCAGCCACTGACGACACATCTGAGAAGACGGCTGAGAAAACGGCATCTGAAATGGGCGTCCCGGTCATCTCCCTTCCTGCCGGCACATCTAGCACCTCCTCCGGCACATTCACCAACACTGTCTCTGCACTACCAAAACCACTGCCTCTGGTCGGCGTAAGCCGCGACCCCTATGAAGAAAGCGACACCGACGATGAAGGCTATGAAATGTACGACCCACGATACCCGACAGACTAAGACCGAGCACGGCGCATATTTGTTGATTTTCTCTCAATTTTATTTTACTTTTTGTTTCTACTACCTAGATACCCCAATCAACTTCTTTCATCATCACACTTCAAACCAAAAGACGCCCCCGTTGCGTCTTCATCCTCCATTCTCATTATTCATTCATCAACTTTCATCGACTTCATAATTCATGATCCATCAGTGCATTATCTGCGGCTGTCATTCAGAACTGACTTAAGCCTGGCGGTAGCCGTACTTGGGGGTGGCGTACGGAGCAGCAGACGAGCTGGTCGACGTCACAAAGGTGCTAGGAGCGTAGGTGGGAGCGACGTAGCTGCTGGAGGACGACGAAGGGGCAGCGTAGGTGGGAGCGACGTAGCTGGACGAGGCCGAAGAGCTCGAGGGGGCGTAGCTAGGAGCGACGTAGCTGGACGAGGAAGAAGTGGCAGCGTAGGTGGGAGCGACGTAGCTAGAGACAGACGAGGAAGTCTCGTAGACGGGAGCGGCCGAAGACGACGACGACGGAGCGGCGTAGGTCGGGGCGACGTAGCTGGACTCAGCGGAGCTGGAGGTCTCGTAGACGGGGGCGGACGAGCTGGTAGCGGCGTAGGTAGGGGCGACGTAGCTCGAGACCGACGACGAGGTCTCGTAGACGGGAGCCGACGAAGACGAAGACGACGGAGCGGCGTAGGTGGGAGCAACGTAGCTAGAGACGGAGGAGGAAGTCTCGTAGCTGGGGGCAGACGAGGAGGACGACGAGGGAGCAGCATAGGTCGGGGCGACGTAGCTCGACTCAGCGGAAGAAGAGGTCTCGTAGACAGGGGCAGCCGAGGAAGAGGTAGGAGCAGCGTAGGTAGGGGCGACGTAGCTGGACTCAGTCGAGCTGGAGGTCTCGTACACGGGAGCGGACGAGCTAGTAGGGGCGTAGGTAGGGGCGACGTAGCTGGAGACGGAAGACGAAGTCTCGTAGACGGGAGCAGCCGAGGAAGAAGTGGGAGCGGCGTAGGTCGGGGCGACGTAGCTGGACTCAGCAGAAGAGGAGGTCTCGTAGCTAGGGGCAGACGAAGAAGACGAAGGAGCAGAGTAGGTGGGAGCGACGTAGCTCGAGGCAGAGCTAGAGGTCTCGTAGCTGGGGGCAGACGAGGAGGACGAGGGGGCCGCGTAGGTGGGTGCTACGTAGCTGGACTCAGTGGAAGAGGAGGTGGCGCCGTAGGTAGGCTCAACGGGAGCACCGCCGTCGTAGGTGGGGGCAACATAGCTGGAGACAGAAGACGAAGTCTCGTAGACGGGAGCGGCAGAGCTGGAAGTAGCAGCGTAGGTAGGAGCAACGTAGCTGGACTCGGAAGAAGACGAAGAGGTCTCGTAGACCGGAGCCGAGCTGGAGGTGGCGGCGTAGGTGGGAGCGACGTAGCTCGAGACAGCAGACGAGGAAGTCTCGTAGCTGGGGGTAGAGGACGACGACGATGAAGGAGCGGCGTAAGTAGGAGCGACGTAGCTGGACTCCGAGGAGGAGGTCTCGTAGACGGGAGCAGCCGAAGAAGACGAGGAAGCAGCGTAGGTGGGAGCAACGTAGCTTGACGAGGACGAGGCAGACGACGAGGCGGCGTAGGTGGGAGCCACGTAGCTGGACTCCGAGGAAGAGGTCTCGTAAACCGGGGCAGAGCTAGAAGTAGCAGCGTAGGTAGGTGCTACGTAGCTGGACGAGGACGATGTCTCATAGACGGGAGCAGACGAGAACGAGGCAGACGACGAGGCAGCGTAGGTAGGAGCAACGTAGCTCGACGAAGACGAGGCAGACGACGAGGCGGCGTAGGTGGGAGCGACATAGCTCGACGAAGACGAAGTCTCATAGGCGGGAGTGGACGACGTGGTGGCATAGCCGGCCGACGAGCTGGACGTGGTGGGGAAGACGAGCGTGGTGGTGGTGGAGCAGTCAGTCAGGCAGACGCAGGCAGTGACGATCTTGGTGGGCACGGCAGCCGGGCAGGTGGTGGGCACGGTGACGGTGCGGATGGAGACGCAGGCGGGCTGGAGGCAGGCGCCGCCGTAGCTGCCGGTGGGAACGCAGCCGTAGGGCTTGACGGTCTCGGTGATGGTCGGGCAGGCCTTGGGGCGCGGGCCGTAGAGGGGGCTGGCGACGGTAGCCGAGAGGCTGTTTGTTAGATCTGTTTGTTTTATAGGATGTCGAGAAGACTTACCTTGCCAGGATGGAGGCGGCAACAAAGCTCTTCATGATGTCTTGTGATGTTTGTCTGATGTCTGGTTCTTAAGCTGTCTTGTCGAGATGTCGGTATCCTGTCGAGATCTGAGATGTCGAGATGAGATGAGATGAGGATGAAGATGATAGAGACGAGATGATAGAGACGAGGAACCTGCCTTTATATGCATTTGTTCCAGACCATGAGACGTCGAGATGATCTCATTGTCCTACACGACCTCGACATCGGAGACAACCAAGCAAGACAAGACAGACCGCCGATGTTCTGTCGTGCTCGCTGTTCTTGCTGTCGCCGCTGTCGCTGGTTCTGAGTCGGTGTTGCCAGTCTTGCATCGACACCCACCTCGCCCGAGCCCCAGCCCTCGTCTAGACCTCCTTGCCTGAGCTGTCTGACCCGCGAGTCTACATCCTTGTCTCCGTCTCTGTCTCTCTGCCTTGTCCAACCTTGCTGATGGTCCTTCTTTGCACAGGCTGTATGCAGCAATACGAGGTGCCAAGGGATCATCGCCATTGTCGTGGCGGTTGAGCAGAGTCGGAGAGTTTACGTTGTGTGAGTCGTGAGCCGTGAGCAGTGAGTCGTGGAGCCGTGGTTGGGCGTGAGATGCAGCAAGCAAGGCCGCAAGCATGGATGAAAGACACCGACGAGAATAAAAAGACTGTTGATCAGCATGAGCTGAAGATGAGGAGTGAAGAACGCAGTGAGAGATCTGTGTACACGATCCAAACACGAGAACACGAGAGCACGAGAATACTCGAGAACACTCGATGCATAGAATATCAACATACATCACAAAAGAAAGTATACACAAAATTCTACGATTCGACAAGAATTGACTCACCGTAAGCCGTGTCTCACCCCCATGGGATGCATCATGTACCAACTTGTCGAGGGACGGAGCATGGCACCGCGATGATCGTGCCTGCATGTCTTTCAGCCGCTCGTAGAAGAACCTTATTTGTTTTTTTAGAAGTCGTAGAAGGCGTAGGGTAGTAGTTAGAAGGTTGGAGTATGCGAGGAGAGGATGCAAGAGGTTGGAGCTATGAACCCTGATTGAAACATGGATCGACATGCTGCATCTACACTCCGCATCGATGCATGAGACAGCCACGACAAATCAAGAAACGGCACGCAAGGAAGCAACAGGAAAGTAAACAAAAGAAGGTTGGCAGCGGCTCGCTTATGTTGGGTTTAAGCTTATTCCTTGCGTCTGTCGTCTGTCCATCTCCATCCAGTGCCGCACATGCCGTCTTCCGGTGGTTGATTGAGTTGGCGTGTCAGTCAAGAAGTAACCAGTAATCGAGGCGGTCTGTTCTGTTTTAAGTTTCTGTTTACTTGTTCTAGTTTTCAGCTCGCTCAGCTTCTGTCTTGTGCGCATCTTGTGTCTTCGTGTTGTCTTGTCTAGTCACTGCATCTGCTGTGCTCGCTGTCGATGCTGCAGCGTCTTGGCTACGTCATACAGACCATCGAGGTGGTGAGATGAAGATGGTGGAGAGTGTTCAGGTGAGGTGGTGGTGGAGAGCATGTAGAATGAACGTTGTATTTGAGTTGAGACAGTTCAGAGGTCGGATGATATGGGGACGATTGGGCATCAGAGCATAATGAAGAAGTAGGAACAATCAGAATGTTTACATGACGATGTAAAACGTTAGAGCTGAATGAATCTTGGTATAAGATCAAACAAAATGTAACGATCAGAAGGAAAGATATCAATTGTGTAAATTAAACCAAACTCACAGGATAGAAATGAATTATTCAAAATTAAAATCAAATAAAGAGAAAATAAAAGAATCAAAATCAAAATCAAAACTTAATCTTTAATGTTATCGTCAGAATAGGAACGAGATAAAACCAAAGAAAACCAAAGAAAACCAAAGAATGAAAGTAAATAAAAATAGAATAAAGAATGAATTAAATTGATATTAAACTCCTGCATCGGCTGCATGTGCTCCGGCAATGTAACGAGTGTGAGGGAATCAAAGACGAATAAAGAATAAACAGAAAATGCTAGACATTACGCTGAACGAGTGGCAAATAAGACGAAAACAACAAAGTAAGAAACAACAACACTACTCCCCCTTGACCTCTTTTGCGGTGTGCAGGACCTGCTTCTCCAGCTCAATCAGGTCCGACTCCTGGCTGACCTTTTGCGCGGACTCGCTCGGCGTTGCTGATCGAGCATGGGTCTGCGCCTGAGCCTGAGCCTGAGCCTGCTCGTGGGCCACAGCCGCAGCGACCTCGTGTTCCTGGTGGGCCAGCGTGGACTCGACTGCCGTGCTGTAGATAGGCTGGGCAGGCGGGCTGTAGAAGGGAGCAGGGGTGCCAGCACCAGCTGCAGTGCCGGGGCGCGACCCCTGTTGCGGCTGAACGCCTTGCATCTGTGCTTGGCTGGGATCGGCATCGGCATAGACGGGCTGCTCGGGCGGCTGGTACGTGCCATCGGCATTGCGGCCGCCATTCTTGGCGCCCTGGCCCCAGGCCCACGAGCCGACGTACGGGATCTTGAACTGCGCCTGCCACGTTTTCTCGTCGAACATGGTCAGGTCCGCGTCGGGGTACTTTTCGTAAATGTTCTTCTGCAGCTCCAGGATGTCCAGCGTGTTGACGCTCGCGAGCGGCGTGTACTTGAGCACGAGCAGCACGAGCAGCCACGACGCCGCGGCGACGACGGGGATGATAATGGCCGCGCGCACCGAGATTGTCGACACGTCGCTGCTCCACACTACAAAGTCGCCGGCGCCCGACATGGGCTTGTTGTCGTCGCCGTACACGAGGTTGCCCGACTGCGTCTTGGATCCGAGGTAGGACGACTGCAGGGTGGTGTCCGTCAGCGTGTTGGTGCTGGCAATGTACGCGGCGAGCGCGAGGCGCTGGATGTCGGAAAAGGCCGACGCCGAGCCGGCGTCAAAGATGGTGCCGAGCGCGGACGTGCTGGCCTGCAGCGCGCTGAGGCCCAGCTCGGTGCCGACGCTCTCGATGCGCGGCGTGCCCAGGTAGCGCGCCAGGATCAGCTGGATGGGCGTGGGCAGGTCGAGGCCCGGCAGCATGGTGCTGTTGAGCCCGATGACGCTACTGTTGGCGCCCTTGTACGACCACACGTCGGCCTGCCAGCACGACAGCACGGGGCGCTTGGGCTGCACGGTGAAGTCGGTGCCGCCAATGTCGGCGCTGCTCGTCGTGCCCGTGTAGTACATGGCGTCGGTGCTGCTAGTGTAGCTGACGCGGTCGACCGACGACACAAACGCGGCCCACGTAAAGTTGCCGAGGCCCTCGCCGGCGTCGCCGGTATAGAAAAAGGCAGTCGGGCTGGGCCCGTCGTACAGCGACAGCGAGATGTGGCCGTTGGCGGCGGCGTCGCCAAAGATGGCGTAGGTGTCGTTGGTGTAGCCGGACGAGTTGGAGCTAGAGACGAGCCAGTTGTACTCGGTGCGGCACGAGCCCTGGACGTTGAGCTGCAGTGTGGAGTAGTGCTGCAGGCCGAGCTCGTGGCCGGTGATATAGTAGCTGTAGTCGATCTCCTGGATGGACTCAAAGTCGGCCGTGGTGCCAATGTCGCGCTGCGTCAGGGTAACGCGCTTGGACACGTCGCTGGCGGCGACGAGGGCGCCGCCGACGGCGCGCAGCGCGGCGGGCACGTCGAGCGAGAACAGCTGGGCGGTGTCGGAGTTGGAGGTGCCAGTGTTGGGCGGCACGATGATGGCGTTGATGTTCACAGGAGCGGCGGTATCAATGAAAATGAGCGGCGGCAGCACAATGGACAGCACGGTCTCGGCGACCCAGCAGCTGACAATGATAAAAATGGCCGGGTACACCCACCAGCGGCGCCAGTGGGACGCCTCGCGCGAGATGAGACTCATGAGCGAGTCGGACATGCTGGCGCGCTTGTTCCACAGGTTGGATGACAGCTGACCAAGGTCGCTGTTGTGGCGCATGATATAAAAGAAGCCGAGGGCGAAACAGATGCACCAGACATTGACGACCATGGTGGTGACCATGATTGTGTAGGCGGAGCTGAGCTGGTCGGCGACGTAGTCGGGCACGGCAATGGCATCACGCTGGCCGCCGTCGACGGGCATGACGAAGCGGTGCCATAGCTGGTAGGTGGACTGCAGCTGGGGGGCCGAAGAGACCACCATGGCGGCGGTGGGAGAGTGTGTAGATGTGGGATGAGGTGTGTAGAGGAAAAGACGAAGTAAGAAACAAGAGATGTCGAGTGAAGCTTGTGATCAACGTTGAGGATGTTGACGAGAATGAGGATGAGGTGAGGAGACGCGACGAGGACAACGTCGTTATTGATTGAGTATGAATAGGATAGACCAGAGTCGAGGTCGAGAGAGCAAAGAAATCTACAGAGAGAGTCAACAGAGCTAGACCAGGTTGGAAACAATATTCAAGAATTGAGAGGCGTAATAGCTTGAGGAATTACTCCGGGTGAGGCAAGAAGGCAGAGAGAAACGAAACGATAAAAGAGATAATATACTTGACAGGGGTAGGTGAGCAGCAAAGAGGAAAAAGATAAAAGAGAGTGGAGAGGAAGAAGAAAAAGAAAATAATTTGCAGAAACAAAGCTTGGCGCCGTTGGCCACTACAGCGCATAGCACTATTGAGTGCTGTAAGACACTGAAACAGCCTATGGTTTGCTGTGCAGTCTACGAAGTAGAATCTAGACTACTCACTACCACCAAAAAGGTATCATTTTGTAGAGGCCACCAAACGAAGAGGCGTCGATGTCGGCCGATTGGCTATTGTGATGGCTGCAGCAGTGACACTACATCTGCAAGTCAGCCTTGAGCATCTACTTGTATTTTGCCTGTTGGAGGTAGATGTAGATGGTCTAGATCTGACCAACGGCAACGGCGAAGAGTCTCCCTTCGATGTGTCTCCAGATGTCCAGACTCCAGACTGGACTGCCGACTCGCTTAGCAGCCACGATATGGCCATATCGAGATTCTCCATGATTTAGTATTGTAGATACAGATGGTTAGATGCATACGAAGTAGAGAAGATAGGCAGACATCTACCCAGTCGAGAATAGACCGCGCTCTGGAATGTGGCTCCTCCCGCTGCCAACCTCTACCGGAAGCCATCAATGCCTCTGGGTGGGCGGTGTCTCAGTTGTGCATAGAGGTCTGCAGTCAGTGCAGGTCTATTAGCTATTAGAGCTGTACCACATGTTCGTCACATCTGCGTCTTGTCAACCAGTCAGCCGTACACTGCATATGACAGACGTAGACAGCCCAGGCGGATGGGCCGATGCAGTCAGATATTGGCTGTACACGTCGTCGTCCTTACGAGGCTGTTCTATTCCGTTGCCGTGTGACTACCATTTTTGCGTCTGCACTATCGTGCAACGTCAATTCAATAGTTTTCACAACGTGCTCTGCCAACGTTTCGGTCAACGATGAACGCTAAAAGTCAACGATAATTAACGACGACGACAACGACACTATCGTGGCCAAGTCGCTTAGCTGCCACGAGGGACTTTTGTCAACGCCCAACGTCTCCCTCTGCTTCGTTCTTTGTTCTCTCTGTATTCTATTCAAAGACTACTTCTAATAGATTCTAGCCAACTCGAACAAAGATCTTTCAGGCTTTCACGCTCCCTTGCCTCCGGACCCGTCTCCGAGTGGAGTGACCACACCCAAACTGGCTAGAAGTACGCACACCTGAGTTTTGTTGCTCTGATTTCTGATTTTCTTCACGTTCTTTCGTTTGTCTTTATCCCATCATCTATCACTTTCCTTCATATGCACTTTTTATGCACTTCTTTCGTCACTTGAGTCCACGTATGCATGGCCTTGGGATCACAGCGATCACTCCACTGCCAGCCTCTTTATTTTTCTGCTATTCTTCTCTTCTCTCTCTCTTCTTTTTCCAGTCTACTTCCCCCCATCTGTGATCGCCGGCCGCTACTCCGGTGTCTCATCCAATGTGAGAGGTACCTGCACACCCATTCGCCGAACAGCAAAAGTACCTGTGCCTGGCTTAGACAGCTAATAACTGCCTCTAGCCTATCTTTCTGTACTATTCTCTCCTATCTCCTCTACTTTATCACTCCGACTTCCTTCCCATGTGTTCAGCAGGTCATATCCCTTGCGTCGCCGATCGTATCCCCTCACCCATCTACTCTGTACAGAATGCTATGTTAGACGGTGAGATTCTCTCTCTGATTCATCTCCCCTCCATCTTCGATTTCTTGAAGCTGCCTCGTATTTTTCTCACTCATATTTCTCTCACTCAGTACTGCATGCGAATACTCAGTTTTCTGACTCTATTCCTCTACTGCCTAATATGGACAGTACAACACTGCTCTTTCCAGCTCCCACTACCCTGCATTACAGCGTTGCAGTGATCGTCCCAGAGTAGCAACATCTTTTGACACTAGCCCCAATCAAGACTAGCGCGCCAATAATGGACCGCAGCTGAACTATCAAATTCGAAAAAGCAACCAACACACCAGAAGCAGCAACAATATTGCAGTATTGGGTTGCGTATTGTATTGGTATTGACGAGTATTGAGTATTGAACAGGCGACTCCGTGTTTTCTATTTCTTCCCATTTCTTAATATCAGAGTAATACGAATGACTGCAGTGCGCCGTGACCCGAGCAGATGGTCGTGGCTGCAGGGAAGAGCGAGACCAAAAATACAGGGTCGCTCCTTCTGAATTAAGCAATTTAGGTTACACCGAATCCTGTCAGCCGGGTACGAGGTACCTCAATTTGCTGTGTAAATGAGTGGCGGCAAAAGTACTGCCGTATTAGTGCAAAAGCGTCTTATATGATTGGCCAGCTTTGACGTGCTCCCACAAAGAAGACTCAGGATAAGCATATGCTATCGGGCAATTTTCGGATTTTCAGACAGTGGATAAGCTCAGTAAAGTACGAGTACAAAGTGTCTGTCAATACTTGGTCGTGCCTCTGAACTATTTTGCTCGCAGTTTTGACAGAGGGAATAACCAAGGCAACCGGTGAGAAGAATCAAAGAGATCAATGAAAAGAGAAAAAGAAAAAGAGCAAAGAAAACCGAAAAATACAACGAAAAGAAAACCAAAAAGTGACAAACAGGCAAAATGACAGCAAAATCAATGGAGCCGCCAAAATAGCGCCGGGCAATGTCTGGGTAAGGCTAGTGAGCGGCTGCTTTGCGATAGTGGTAGAGATCAGCCTTTTCCTCTGTACTGAGTACGAAGTACTCTGAATTTGCAATTTTTACAGTGGTGATTGCTGCAAAGAGAATAAATCGCTGCTGTTCAAAGTGTAAAATACTTTACATATGCTGCCGACTGAGACAGCATTGACATGCGTATTTTCCGTAGTACTTCGTAGAAAGGCTGGTTGATATGCAGGGTCCACTGAGCAGCAACGGCCTCTCTATGCACTGTCTCTGACGCTGGAAATAACAACTGTTCACTGAAGCAAGCATCTCGGAATGGCAGACGTTGTCGGCATGCCAGTGCAGGGCTCGAGTTTCAGTGGTGAATCAGTCGTTAATAGAGAAGAAATAACTAACTTGATCGGAGCAAAGTCCGTGTGGCGACGGGAGGAGGGAAGCGTGGCAAGAAGAAAGAAAGAACACGAAAAGAGAAAGAAAACGTGGAGAAGAGAACAAAGACGGAAGAACGAAACGAAAGACGAAACGAGACGAACAACCGCTGAATGAACGAGTCTCCCTTGCCGGCGCCGTCTCCGCTGCTAAAGTAGTGTCTGTACTGAGTAGATAGTGCCTGTAGTCTCTGTAAGATAGTGTTGATTATTCGGATTACAACTTTTGCCAGCCGGTTGCGGTTTTGTTCTCTTTGGATTCTCTTGGTTGTCTGTTGGTCACTTCTTCTGGTCACTTCTCGGATACAAACTCAGCTCTGCTCATCCAGCCGCTCTGCTACTCATTGCCTTGTCGGTGCTAGTCCGTAGACAACTCTGGATATCGTATGGTCTTGAGCCGACCCCTGTCGTTTTCTGTCAATTGTCAATTGTCAATTCGACTGCTGTCACAATTGTCATTCGTTTGTTCTTTGCCTTTTTTCTTTTCTCTTTTCTTTCTCGCATCTGCCAGCACTCTACCTGAAGACCAGGGTCTGTGGGCTCGGCTGATCACCAGCTCGGCGATCTTTTCGTCCGTCTGTCTCTCGTCTCCTCTTCGAGCTGTCTCGTCCGTCTTGTCTCGGTGATTGTCTCTCCTCACTTTCTTCTTTCTACTCATCTCATCCGTCTTATCCGTCTTTCCAGACTACGCTCTCATCTACCTTGACAATACACAAAACATCACCAGAAGCAGCGCCTCCGTCCTTCATCTTCATTTCATTCATCTATTTACTCCGTAATCAAACAGCCAATAGACTGCAATAGACGCTGCTAAACAACAACAAACTGAATATTGTCGACTCTTTCAGCTAGCTTTCCAATCTTTCAATATTCTGCATGCGCGTGCTCGGCTAGCTCTGTGTATTAGTCCTGCCCTACAGCCTACTCGTACTGCGATTCTTGTTTCCTCTTTCGACACATCGACCTCAGTCGAGACTCGCACACCGTCCATACCCAATACCCAATCGACCAATCTCGACCTCGCTATGCCCGTTTTCTTTCACCCCGTAGCTGTTATGCCCCGTTGTCTGACCGTTGCCGTTGTCAATTCCCATCCTATGACCCATCCGATATTGGATTGTCAAACAAGCTTGTGTGTTGATGCCTATTCCGTTGTCAATTCTCTTGATTTATTTTAATCTCAATTAATTGACGAGATATTCCAGTTCACTCCCGCCACAGCAAACCTCTTCAGTGGATCTGTCTCGCTCTCTCAGAGACCTTTTAACTTTTTACAGTTTACACCCCACCCTCTACCTCCCGCTACACACCTTTTTTCCAGTGCTTTGTACTCGTGTACCTTGCAGCACGCCACAATCAGAAGCTATCAGAGGTAGTAAAAAAGAAGAAACAGAATAAGAAGAAAAAGGAAAGAAAGAAAACGCAGAAAGAAGAAAAGCATCGTGGGAGTCCTCTAGCGAAATTGCAGCTTGCAGCTTGCTTCTCTTTCCGTCCTCGTTCCGTCTTCTCGTCTTCTATTGTTTTCTTTTCCAGTTCTATTCTCGTCTATTATTGTCTATCTCGTCACATCACATCTTCTCATCTACCCGATCTTCAGCTTCATCTCTCTTTTCTCTTTTCCTCTCTCTCTATATTCTTCCTCTCACATCTACACGAGCATGCATTTTGTTTTATGAGATTTGATCCTCTCTCTCATCCTCATCCTCTCCTCTCACCTCCCTCTCTACAACCACCTCCTCCTCTACACACACAATGCGATCAAGCCGCCTGGCTTTGGCCGCCTTGGCAGCAACGGCTTCGCTGCCCTCTGCTGCCGCATGGAGCATCGGCCGTCCACACTTCCGCCCGGCCTTTCCTTACCTCCAGGTCCGCGACGACGCAACCGGCCTCGGCGACATCTCCGACGTGCTCGAGACCTATGTCGAGACATATGTGCAGGCCACGACCGAGGCTGCACCCACACCCACAACAGAGGCACAACCGCAGACGGCCACAGCAGCGACAACAGAGGCAGGAATACAAACAGGCGACATCCTGCTGGCCGCGGCGACAGACTCATCCACAGACTCGTCGCCGGCCACATCCACCGCCCCGGCCGTCTTCACCACAACCTACAGCACATGCCAGGCCGTGACGACTACCCTGCCGACCGTCATCTTTGAGACTGTCCAGACCGTCTACACCATTACTCCGTCGTGTAGTACCGCCACCAGCACACCCGAGGTGTCTATTGCCAGCTCTGCCTTTTCTCAGTCGGCAGTCTCGATTCCTGCATCTTCCGCATCTTCTGCAGAGCCCATTGCTTCTACTACACCTACTACTACGGCGACCACCACCACCGAGCTGCCCGCCGCCGAGGGCACCGACGAGGCCACCTTTGTGCCGCGCCTGCGCTTCCGCCCCCGCAATGTCGACATCTTTGGCCGTACCGTGACCTACGACTACACCGACGAGGGCACTGCCACTGGGGATGCTACTGGTGATGCCACTGGGAATCCTGCGCCTGTTTACTCCACGGCCACGCCCGAGACGACCACCGAGCAACTGGCTCCCGTCTACTCCAGCGAGGCCATTTCTGTCTCATCCTCTGCAGATGGCTCATTCTACTCCAGCGAGGCCCCCGTCTACTCCTCGGCTACCCCCGAGACAAGCACCGAGCCAGTCGGCCCTGTCTACTCCAGCGAGGCCCCAGTCTACTCCTCGGCGGCACCGACTCCTACCTCCGCCAATGGCCCGTTCTACTCCAGCGAGGCTGCTCCTACGTCCTCGACCGACGCCGTCACCGCCCCCATCGTCGTCAATGCTGTCTCTACCGAGGTCCAGTCCACAAGCTCTATGCTGCCCAGCAGTTCGTTCCGCTTTACAAACAGCTCGCGGCCTGTGAGCTCCGCTGCCTCGAGCACTGCGTTCAGCTCTGCTCTGGCGAGTGAGACGACGAGTGTGTCGTCTGTTCCTTTTGAGTCGTCTGTTTTCACTGGACCGTTTACGAGCACTGCAGCCAGCTCTGCAGTCAGTGTTCTGCCGAGCTCTGCTCTGCCGTCGGCCAACACGTCGGTGTCTTCTGTGTTCACTGGTCCATTCAGCGCGACGGCACCTGCGACTTCCATTGCCATCAGCTCGGCCCAGCTCAGCTCTGTCAACACCTCCGTGCCTTCTGTTTTCACCGGACCTTTCACGCAGTCGGCGCCCGTTGCTACCTCGATCTCTCTGAGCTCGGCCAACACCTCGGTTTCTGCTGCATCCGTCTTTACCGATCCCTCCACCGTGTCCGCATCTGTTGCAACCTCGATTGCCCTCAGCTCGGCCAACGTTTCCGTGTCTTCTGTTTTCACCGGACCTTTCACGCAGTCGGCACCCGTTGCCACCTCCATCACTCCCAGCTCGCTTAACATTTCTGTGACGGCTACGTCGGTCTTCACCGGCCCTTTCACTGAGACCATCCCCTCGGCCACTGCTTCGTCCGTCACTCTCCTCCCCGGCTCCCTCGTCTCGCTCAACAGTTCGGCTTCCGTCTTCACCGGCCCCTTTGCCAGTACGGCTCCCGTGTCTGTGACCGCGCCTTTCGCATCGACCGCCCCCGGCACTACCATTGACACTGGCCTGCCCTTTAGCGTCGTCTTTGCCACCACTCCTACTATTGCGTCGGTCACCACGCCCTCTGCGTCGGCTGCCTCCATCGGCCTGCTGAGCACCTCGTCTGTCTGCGCCGCCGTCCAGTACAGCACCGCCAACGTCGTCGTCACGCGCTCGACCTACATCACCACCGTCATCAACTCGTGCACCAGCGTCACTCTGACCGAGTCGGGCACGTCCTTCACCACACCCACCCTGACTTTCTCCACCATCAGCCTTCCCAGCGTGTCTGCCACCACCCCGGTGATCTCGGGTATCACTGTCCCGGTTGGCACCGTGTCCGTCCCTGGCATTTCCTCTGCTTCGGTTCCTGGCATCTCTGTGACTGTTCCTGGCATTTCGTCTGTGACTGTTCCTGGTCTGTCGTCTGTGACCGTCCCTGGTCTGTCGTCTGTGACCGTCCCTGGTCTGTCGTCTGTGACTATTCCTGGTCTTTCGTCTGTGACTATTCCCGGTCTTTCGTCTGTGACTGTCCCTGGTGTCTCCCTCACTGTTCCCACTGTGACGCCCGCTTCGATCTCCGGCTTGTCTCTGACAGTTCCCAGTGTTTCAGTGTCTGCCATTTCTGTTTCGGACATTTCTGTTTCGGGCGTCTCTCTCACTGTGCCCACGCTGTCGACTGCTTCGATCCCCGGCTTGTCTCTGACTATTCCCGGTCTCACCGGCCTGCAGTCTTTCACAGACGGCACTGCCACTGACGGTACTGCCACGCCGCAGGAGACCACTGCTACTCCCGAGGAGACTACCGCCCCGCAAACGACTACCGTCCCTCAGACAACTACCGCTCCTGTGACCACCACCTCGCCTCGGACTACTTCGACTTCTCCCCGGACGACTGTTGTTCCCAAGACGACTGCCACACCTGAGACCACCGCCATCCCCCAGGAGACCACGGCTACACCCCAGGAGACGACAGCTACTCCTGAGGAGACTACTGCCACTCCCCAGGAGACAACCGCTCCTCAGCCCAGCACCGCTGTTCCTACGACTGCGACTGCTCCCCAGGAGACGACTGCCACCCCCCAGGAGACCACCGCGCCCCAGTTTTCGACCGCTCCTCAGGCAAGCACAGCTCCTCAGGAGACCACGGCTACGCCCGAGGAGACCACTGCTACTCCGGAGCAGACAACTGCCCCTCAGGCTTCGTCTACTCCTCAGGAGTCGACTGCTCCTCAGGAGTCTACCGCTCCTCAGGCCACCACCGCTCCTCAGGCAACGACCGCTCCCCAGGAGACGACTGCTACTCCCCAGGAGACGACAGCCACGCCCGAGCAGAGCACTGCTCCCCAGGCATCCACGGCGCCCCAGGAGTCGACTGCTCCTCAGGCTACGACTGCTCCCCAGGAGACCACTGCTCCCCAGGCAAGCACCGCTGTCCCTACGACCGCGTCTACTCCCCAGGAGACGACGGCTACACCCGAACAGTCCACCGCGCCCGTGGCCTCAACCGCCCCTCAGGCTTCGACCGCTCCTCAGGAGTCGACCGCAGCCCCCACGACCGCGTCCACTCCTCAGGAGACCACTGCTCCCCAGCCTAGCACGGCCGTTCCCACCACGGCAACCACTCCCGAGGAGTCGACTGCTGTGCCTACTACCGCCTCTACTCCCCAGACTGCCACCTCCCCGCAGGCTACTACCGCTCCTACCGCCACCGATGCCACAACTCCGGCCACTTCGGACCCTACTACTCCCGTTACTAGCGATGCCACCACTCCCGCTACCACCGATGCCACCACGCCTGTCACCAGCCAGGCAACTACTCCTGCTACCACTCCTGCTACCTCCGACGCCACTACTCCGGCTACTACTCCGGCGACTACTCCGGTTACATCTGATGCCACCACCCCGGCCACCACCCCGGCCACCACGCCTGCTACCTCCGATGCCACTACCCCTGCCACCACTCCGGCTACTACTCCTGCCACTACCCCCGCTACTTCTGATGCCACCACTCCTGCGACGTCTGCCGCTACCAACCCTACGACAGCTGCTACTACCGATCCCACCAGTGCTGCTCAGTCCAACGCCGCCTCGAACGCCGCTTCCAACCCTGCCACCGCAGCTGCCTCCAACGCTGCTTCCGCTGCCGCCTCAAACGCCGCCTCTGCTGCTGCTTCGAACGCTGCCACTGCGGCTGCTTCCAACGCCGCCACCAGCGCTGCCGCGGCTGCTGTGACCTCGGCCGCCTCGTCGGCCTCGTCTGCTGCTTCTGCCGCTTCGTCTGCCGCTTCCGCCGCCTCGACTGCTGCCTCTTCAGCTGCCTCGGCTGCCAGCTCTGCATCCGCCTCTAATGCTGCGACCGCTGCTTCTGCTGCGTCCACGGCTGCCTCGGCCGCTTCGGCCGCTGCTGCTGCGGCTTCCACCGCTGCTTCGGCTGCTACCGCGGCATCGGCTGCATCTGCATCTGCCGCTTTGTCGGCTGCTGACAATGCCGCACTCGCTGCTTCGTCTGCTGCCACTGCTGCTTCTGCTGCCTCTTCGGCCGCGGCTGCTGCATCGGCGGCTAATGAGGACTCGAGTGCGGCTGCGGCTGCAGCTAATGCTGCTTCGTCGGCTTCGGATGCTGCCAGTGCTGCGAGCAATGCGGCGGCGGCTGCGTCGTCTGCTGCTGACGCTGCTACCAATGCAGCCTCGACTTCGGACAGCTCGACCTCGAATGGCTCTACCTCGGGTGATTCTACTTCGGGTGATTCGACCTCGAGCGACTCTACTTCCGGCGATTCGACTGGCTCCGGCGACTCAACTGGCTCCGGCGACTCGACTGGCTCAGGTGACTCGACTGGCTCGGGCGACTCCAGCTCAACGGGCTCGACTTCGGGCTCGACTTCGGGCTCTACCTCGGGTTCTACCTCTGGCTCCAGTGATTCTAGCTCCTCGGACTCTAGCTCCTCTGGTGATTCCAGCTCGTCGAGCTCTTCGTCTAGTTCTTCGTCTAGCTCCGGCTCCAGCTCTGGCTCCAGCTCCGGCTCTGGTGGTGCGGCTACTCTCTCGGTCGACGCGTCCATTGACGATGCCCTCATCTTCGCAGGCTGTTCCAGCTTCCTTGCTTTCCTCAAGGAGGACCCCGACATCTGGGCTCTGTACAACTCGGCCGCCACGCAGACCATCTTTGCCGTCGGCGACAAGTACTTCAACACGGCGTCGTCCAAGCTTAAGGCTCGTCTCATGGCCCGTGATCTGACGGCTGCCCAGGTGCAAAAGGCCCAGCTGGCTGCCGGTAAGGCCGAGACCGACCTTGCTCGTCTGCGCAAGATTCCCGGTGCGACTGTCTCGACCAACGATGCGTCGGCCGATCTGCGCGGCTCGACCCAGGTCATCGTGTCCGACTACCGCCGCCTGACCAAGAGCACGACGCGCCGCGATTCCAACAGCTCCGTGTCGACCAACTCCACGACTACCAACGCCCTGGTCACGCTGTACTCGGGCCTCGGCGACTCCGTCAGCCTGTACAACTCGGACATCTCATACGCGGGTGGTGTCATCCAGGTGCTCGACGGCTTCTTCACGATCCCCACGACGCTTTCGGAGAGTCAGGAGATCCTCGGCTACAACGGCTTCGCCAATGTTGTCGAAGAGGCTGGCCTCACGACGTCGCTCGACAACACGTCGTCCATCACCGTGTTCATCCCCAACAACGCGGCCGTGCAGTCGGCGCAGCTGACATCGTCGAGCGACCTGCTGACGATTGTCGAGGACCACGTTGTGGTGGCATCGAGCGACTCGGACCAGGTGGGCTACCTGCCGAACCTCGCGGATGGCCAGGTGCTGACGACCAAGAACGGCAAGGAGCTGACGATCACGGTGGACGGCAACAACAACTACTACGTTAACGGCGTGCTGATCACGACGTCCAACATTGTGTTGACCAACGGTGTCGCGCACGTCATTGATGATGTGCTTGTGGCGTCGGCGTCCGCGTCGGACGGCGGCTTCTCGCTGCGCTTCAGCGGCAACTCGCGAATGGCCATCCTTGCCTCTGCCATCACCATCCTCTTCACCCTCCTCATCTGATGTCTTTAACGGCGTTTTGTTTTGATTTTGTTTGATTTTGTTTTCTTACGCATCGAGCACATATCCCTGTCTGCATAGCTCTGCGACCTGCATTGTTTTTGGTTTTGTTTTTGGTTTGCTTCCATTTGCCTCTTCATTTCTGCACTTATGACGTTTGAACGACTCGCGTCCTAGAATTTCTACTTTACACATATTACGATTTAATGGATATAATGGACACGGCCTTATAGGCGACCGGGAGAAGAGAAGAAGAAGAGGAGGAAGAGAAAGAAAGAAGAAAGAAGAAAGGGGACGAAGACGACAGACGACGAGACATCACGATATCACATTCTTTAGCATTGCTTCAGCGTCGCCTTTATTTTGCTGCCTGCTTAGCCTTCTGATATTCTGATACAATTCAAAAGCATTGATTATAATGAACACAATCTGAATGAAGTGATAACAGTGACTTTGATATTCATAACTCGTAAAACCCTAAAAACGATCTACGGACGCCATGCTTGCACAATCCCGTGTAGCCGGTCAATGACCACCGGCACAATCGCGTTCAGGTTGTCGTCAATCACCCGCTCAAAGTGCCGGATCGCATCCTCCTCGTTCAGCTCCAGGTGGAAGCGCTCCTGCACCTTGAGCACCGTCTTGTCCGGCTCCCACAGAATGTCCGGGATGTTGGCGTCCACCATCAGGCTGAACAGGTTCAGAATCAGATTGCTCGACTTGCGCAGCGCCGTGTACGCCAGGAAACAGTACTGCTTGAACTGCCGGTAGTGCTGCGACTGGCTGCCGCCCATCGTCTCGACCATCTCCTTGCTCAGCTTCATCGCTGGCGCAAACGGCTTGGGATCGCGGCCCAGAATGAAGCCAAAGTCGGCGTGGAAAAAGTGCCCATCGGGCGCCAGCAGCAGGTTGTCGAGGTGCCGGTCGCCGACGCCCAGGATGTACGTGATCACGCAGTAGCCCGCGCACGACTTGACAAATGTGTCGAGCGTCTCGCGGCGCATGCCCAGCGGCGCGTTGGCGTCGGGGTTGTTCTGCCGCAGGTACGCGAGCGCCGCCGTCGGTGCGCCCTTGTACTTGGTCGACAGGCTCTGGAAGCTGACCGACGACACGAACTGCGTGAGGCCCATGACGTTGCTCGTCGCCAGGATCTTGTACGGTGTGAGCTTGAGGTCCAGGTTCTCCTTCTGCAGCAGCTGGTCCATGAGCGTGATGATCTGGATCACCAGCTGGTCCTGCCGCAGGTCGTCGCCCATCTTGAACAGGATCGGGTACTTGCGGCCCTCGGTGTCCTTGAACGTCACCTTGATCGGGTGCAGCGACGACTTGAACACGGACACCTCGTCGGCGGCTACGCCCACAATCTGGATGGACGGGTCCAGCGGCAGCGGCAGCGGCGGGTTGATCGTGACGAGCTCGTTCTTGGGGTCCTGTACAAACGCGCGCACGCGCTCGACACGCCGCGCGATCGACTCGTTGGCCTCGCGAACCTCGCTCGAGATCTTGGCCATGATCACCACCCACTCGGCCTGCCGCAGCAGCGTCTTCCGCGTCTCGGCTCCGTTGGGCCGCTGCTCCAGCTCGGCCATAAAATCGTAGGCCACCTTGCGGTAAACGGCACGGTACTCGGGCGACTGCTCGATACTGTGGTCGTCGCACTCCACCATGAGGTACCAGTGGAAGTAGTTGCCCAGCATCAGGTTGCCTGCCGCGCGCGATATCAAGAACCGCGCAAGCGATGAGTCTTGTGTGTTTGCGGCCGCAGCCGCGGCCGCCTCGTCGACGGGGTCCAGCCCGTGCGACCGCCTGCCTCCAGCTACTGCCGCTGCCTTTGCTGTTGATTTTGCCGCCGCCGCCGCCGCTGCCGCCTCGCTCGTGGATATGTGCTCAAACTTGAGCGCCTGTACCAGTTGCAACAGATACAGTAAGAGCTCGTTGTCGCCGGCTTTTCGCAGCCGGTCGACAGCGTATGCGCGCACAGACTTGTGGTCAAATGTAGGGCCTAGCAGTTCCAGCGCGTCGTCAACGTCAATGTTGGTCCAGCGGCCCAGCACCTGCACGGCCTGCTTCGACTCGAACGCGTCCTGCCAGTTAACCGACTTGACAAACTTGGTAACGGCCTTCTTCTCGCGCGTCAGGTGGTACCGGAACTTCCACACCAGATCCTTCTCTTCCGACGACAGCGCCTGCGTCGGCGGGTACGACATGATGACGTTGAGCTCGTCGCGCACCTTGGCATTGGGCTTGAGATCCTTGTCGAGCGTGCCGTGGCGGTGCTGGCTGCGCACAAGGCGGCGGTGCTTGCTCTCGGCTGGGTTGTCGCGCGCGCCAACCTCGGGGTCGTAGACGCGCATCAGCCGCCCACCGTTAAGAGAGTCTGCGGCACCGTCAATGCCGGGTCCATACTGCACCTCTGGCGGCGCCTTCATGACGAGGGCGGACTGCGACGCGGATAGATTTTGTAGGTATGAAACGGGTGGCGGCGGGTACTCGTGGTCGACAAAGACAACGGGGTGATCGAACCGCGGCAGCTCGATGTTGAGCATGAACCGCGACGGGCCTGGCCTGCGGCTTGCGCCGTCTGTGCCTGATTCTGCCACTGCTGCATCACCCGCACCTGCACCGAACCCAGGTGTTGCCGCCCGGAGTGTCGTTGCCGCACTCCGCATGACACGCTTCTCAAAGCCGCGGAAGACCATCTGGTCCAGCCACTCGACCGTCGGGATCTCGCCCATCTCGTGCTTCTTGAACAGCCGGTCCATGCGCTCGATCTCGGCCGCATCGGGATCTCGCGCTGACGTGTCTCCATTTGTATCCTCCTCTTCGCCCTTGTATAATGCGTCGTCGTTGAGTGTGTCGTCATCGTCGTCGTCGTTGTCGTCGCTTGCTCCTGCACTTCCGTTGTGCTTGATCTTGTTCCTCCGCGCCCTCCGCGCGCGGTCGAGATGGTTCTTGTCGGGGAACGCTGGCGTTTCTGTGTTGTCGTAGCCGTCTGCCTCGGACAGCCGATGCACTGTGCACTTGTACCGGCCCTTGTACAGCTGGTTGTTCTTATCAAACAGCGGAATGGTCGTGCCGCCAAAAGGCACCGCGTGTCCCTTTGCGCCGACGGCCTTGCCGTCGCCATTTGCAGCTGCCGTCGGAGATATGTCCCACACAGTAATGGCGACGCACGCGTTTCCCGGCAGGCTCGAGTAGCGGATGGGCAGGGTCAGCCACTCGTTCCACTTGCGCTCGTTCTTGAAAGCCCGGTAGGCGGTCTGCACGGGCACGGTGAGCGGCTTGGAGCCGGCCCAGACCTGTGCAGTCGCATAGAGATCAGAGTGCTGACTTGTGTTTGAGCCCACATGGCGGATCTCGGGGTGCTTGATCAGGGTCGAGTCGAGAAAGGGCGTCTCTTCGCCTTCGAGGCTGACGATGCGGATGCTGACGGGCAGGTTGAGGGCAGCCGACCCGGCGAAGGAGAATGCGTCGATCGGAGGTGGCATCGTTATGTTGTGTCGCTTGATCTAATCGCTTGATCCATAGGTAGAGTGCCCGGTTTGAGCGTGTATCGCGGTTTGGATGTCGCACTGTCGGGATGCGATAGGATGCGGCGATGACGATAGCGGGCCTTTAGTGGAGGCAGCAGCAGCACAGGTGACGGAGCTGGTCATGAGCTCTGGCGGGTCCCTTATCGATAAGGATTATGTCAGCTTTCAAAGTGAAGAAAGAGCGAGGGGCTTGGGCGCGAACTATAGGCAATACGCGCTAGCTTACAGTGGCCGTAATTTACGCGTCGCGGTGACTATCGCGAAATTGGGCGAGACTAGGTCCTCGACGACAGCGTTTGTTAAGGCTGATATCGAACAGCTGACTCTCGATAAGCTTGTTTCAAGCTTGTTTGTACTCAGCACCGGTCGAGAAACAGCACCAAGTAACGAGCAAATCAACACAAAATGGCACGACTACGACGATCGAGTGCGGGCGCGGCGACGCAGACGCAGAGCGGAGAGTCCTCGACGACAGCAACAGCAACACAATCCGCGACACAGCGCGCCGTATTTAATATCAGAGAGGTCGATATGGCCGACGACCCGTCGCTGTCGCAGGCGCAGGACGTCAACTGGGACGAGGTGGCCGACAACCCGGAGATGAACGCAGCCGAGTCGGCACAGGTGCGACGGCGGCTGCAGCGCGACATCCGCAGCCTGATCAAGCAGACGTCGGAGGAGCAGAGCAAGTTCTTCGAGCCCAATTCGGACAAGGTGCAGGAGATGCTGGTTGAGTCGGCCGACCTGCTCAAGCAGGCGCGGCAGACGACCGAGGCGGCGATCGACGCGCAGCTGGTGATCCGCGTGTCGGAGCTGGCTTACAAGCGCACGACGCACTTTTTGACGGACCGGGCCAACGACAGCACGGGCATCGACCTGGATCACTTTATCATGAAGTGCTCCGACTATATGCGATCGGGGCGCGGCGTGTCGGACAGCAACCTGCAGCTGCTGACAAAGGAGCAGCGGAAACGGCGGCGGCTGGAGGCGCTGTCGCGGCGGAGGATCAACGACCGGCGGCGGCAGAGTGGTCGTGGCGGCGAGGAGCTTGACGACGGCGGAGATCATGCCGACGGCGAGGGCGACGACGTGGTGGATGCAAACAGCGACCCGGACGAGGAGGACGACACCGCCATCAACGGCCGACGCGGCCGCGAGAAGCTGGACTGGACACATTTCGGACAGTACGCCTGTCTGCCGCGCATACGGCGGCCAGCACTGGCGCGCTTCATGCCGCGGACGTCGCCGCTGTCGGCGGACGAGAAGGCGCGCGTGGTGCGCAAGCGGACGGCGGCGCTGCGGCTGCACGAGCTGCAGGAGGTGCGGCCCGAGGTGCTGCGGCCGGGCGACCTGCACACGTCGTCGAACAACGACGTGACGGCGCTGGCGACGAACATCCTGGGGCAGCTGCGAGTTGTGGTTGCGCAGAGCCAGGAGAAGGTGGAGGCGGCGTACTACGAGCAGGTGGGCGACGTGGACGAAGACAGTTTGAGCGAAGCGGAGAAGGCGGCCAACGAAAAGGTGTTGGCGGACCTGCTGGACCAGCACGGGCTGCGCAGCGACGGCGGTGTGGACCTGATCCGGTTTGCGGTGAATCCGCAGTCGTTTGGGCAGACGGTGGAGAACTTTTTCTACATCAGCTTCCTGGTACGCGACGGCAATGTCGGTCTTGCCTATGACGACAACGGGCTGCCATCTATTTGTGAGTCTCTATTTTTTATCTATTTTTTGTGCGCAGCTAACAGACAGACCCTGTCAACGAGGACGAGGACGAGGCGGCCAAGGACCCGTCGCGGGAAGACACGCGGCGGAACCAGCTGATTCTGTCTCTGGACATGGCGATGTGGCGCGACATGATCGAGACGTTCAACATCCGGCACTCGATGATTGCACACCGCGACCAGTCACAGAACAAAGCACACCCCGGCGGACGGGCGTGGTTTACTTAATTTATCACCATCACGCAGCGAGCATGCATATAATATAACGAGACATGATAGATTATTCAAAATAATGAGATATTGCAAAATTTAAATCAAGAACAAAAGCAAGGGGTATGAACGGCATAACATCATCATAGCGACGGCGACTCTACTGCTCATCGGCATGGGGCGACATCCGCGGGTCGTAAAAGGACATGATCTCGTCCAGCTCGGCAGTGACGTCAAAGTGCGTGCGGCCCGGGTAGACCTTGAGGATGCTGTGTGGGATGCGGTCAATGGTCGGCTTGGCCCATTCCAGCGGCACGTTGCCGTCGCTGTCGCCGTGCCAGAACATGACGGGGTTGTAGGTGATGTCTTCGGGGTTGTAGCCGGGCGGTTCGCAGAACAGGCGGGCGTCGTCGAGGACGTGGTCGGGGCCCTGTACGAAGGGCGTGAAGAGCTCGCGGTACAGCTTCTCGCGTCTCTCGGGGATCGTCAAGTCTGCGTCGGGGTCGTAGGCGTCTTCGTCTTCGTCTTCCGGGGCTGTAGTCGTCTTTGCCGCAACAGCCAGGGACTCCACGGACGCACCGACCTCTTCGTAGTCGCCGCCGACCATGGACGCCTCCATGTCGACAGGCGCAGCAGGTGCCTTCTCTGCCGACTGCTGCGCCTGCGCCTGTCTCTCGGCCTTGCGCGCAGCTGCTGCATCGGCCTGCGCCTGGACGTCCTTGGCCAACCGCTGGTCGACATAGCGCGTCACCCAGCGGGTCCGTGCCAGCCACTGCAGGCCACTGGCGGCACCGGCCAGTAAGGTGCGCAATCCCCAGGGCCAGTAGAGCATAAAGAATCGGACGAAGCGCGACTTCTTGGGGATAAACTTCCACACTTCGGGGTTCCACGGGCCGGCGCCCGCCAGGATACCGACGTGCGTGAGACGGCTCGCTGGGATCTTGCTTGCGCATGCCAGCGCATACGGTCCGCCGCCCGATGTGCCCAGGATTCCAAAGCGCGGCAGGTCCTGGGCGGCGGCAAACGCGAGCACGTCGTCGGGGTAGCCCATGGTGGTGCGCTCGGGCACGCGGGTGGACAGACCGTAGCCCGGGCGGTCGAGGGCGAGGATGCGCACATTGTGGCGGCGCGCATGGCGGTCAGTCATCGACGCCTCAAGGCGCGACCCGGGAAAGCCGTGCAAGTAGACCACGGGGTGGCCGGTCGGCTCGCCATACTCTGCGAAGCCGATGGTGCGGCCGTCGGGAAGAGTACAAGTCTGTGAGTCCCGGGGCTCAGCCGGCAAGGCAGCTTCCGAAGCCATTGTCATCTTTAGCGAATGGTTGAAGCTGTGGTGTGACGTGGTTGAGAGGAAGAAAGCTGCCGCCTTGTGGCTATTTGTAGTCTGTAGCCTGTAGTGCTGTGCTAGGCGGCAGCGAATGAGACCGGTAGGGGTCATTGGTTGGGCTGGCCGAGGGGTACTGATGCGCTATCAACAACACACCACAAAATGCGAATGCTACCCAACGTTTAGATTAGAGTAACTGACGAGATGTTATCTGGCATGTGTTATTTGGTGTTGTTTGATTTCTCGCTGTCTTCGCTGCCACCGGTAGCGGTGCCCGAAACAGCGTCGAGGTTACTTTGAGATTGGCGATGCGTCCCAGCCCAATGCCAGCACAATGAAAATGAAAATTAAATCTAGTTATGATATGATTGTGAGTTGAATGAGTCAGAGGTGGGTTGTTGCAGGAAATGGAACTCAAACGAAGCTTTGCGCTGGCAGAGTTGATCTGGTCAAGTCCGAGTTCGCAGTCGATGTCAGCATCGCCACATCGCCAGCTTTGAACAAAGCGACAAGGTATGTGACTTGAGCAGAGTTTTAAATACTAGGACTTCTGTTGACTCTGACTATGCCCCCTGTGTTTGTGTTGTGCTGCTGTGTATTTTAGCAGTCAGAAAATCAATGGAGACAAAGCATGCCGTACTTTTATATGTTGCTCACGCAGCGTCAGCACTAACAACTACCAGTTATTACATTGCTCAGGATTCGTTAATTACTTATGACAAAGATCTGGGAAGACAGCAACGAATCTGACAGACTGCTTGTTCAATAGGATATGATTCTAATAGCTGTATGCAGGGTCTTCGGGTTAAGCATCTATGCAGCAGATCTCAACATCTGGCTGGGTTGATGTATGTCGATGTGCCGCTTTACAAGACATTTAACCAATCTATTGGCTTGACTTGCCAATATGCAACAGCTGGTCTATTGTGATAAATCAGCTTCGATCGAATACGTATGAACTCTCTCATACATCCTGTGCAAATGACTCCGAATCACGATATAGTCGGGCGAATCTGAATTGGTTAGTATGAGCACTCACGAATGATGTTTATAAGTACGGTATTGTCCCGCACTAGAGGCTCGCCGGAGTTCCTCCTCCTGATGCCGAGAGCCGACGGCGCGGTCCGAAAGTAGAGCTGCATGTAAAACATTAATCTTATAGCCGGGCATATTCAAAGACTTGGACTAGTATATATTCAATGCGCAGAAATGGGGGCCTCAACTGCAAATCGGCAAGGAGGCTTCCTTTAGTTTTCAGTATTTACATTCTAACTAATAGCCTAGAGCTTCTCCTCGTTCATCATCTTCGTCAAAACATCGATATCGTCTATCTCACCCGGAAGCACGACCGAGGGACCAGCTCGCAGGTAGAAAGGCTTCTCGAACTCGGGCGGGAAGAACCCTCCATACTCCCAGTCGACAATGGCCTGGATCTTTAGGGTGGCGGGGTCTACGATGACGTTGTTGGAAGAGAGGTCGTTATGGCAAAAAACAAGATCGTGCTCCTCCCGCGGACGCATCAGCCATGGCCACCCGTCAGACTTTTTCATGATGCGGTAAGGAGGTAATACCTATATTTAATTAGTAATTTCGCTTATTTTTCTCATCAAACTTTTCGAACGTATCTTACCAAACCGCTAGGGCCTCCCCAAACATTTGATGTTAAGGCTTTCAGCGTCTTTATATGCTTTTCGAGTTCTTGGGCGACTATTTTCTGATCTTCCGCAGCAAGCTCGTTCATCCCTACACCCTCAACATACTCTGTTATCAAGTAAGCAGCCCCGTCGTCCTCGAAACAAGCATAGAGCTTTGGTAGAGGGATCTCTGTTCTCTCCGCAAGAAACTTCAGACACGCTCCTTCGTTGAGAACCCGCTCCAAGTTGAACGTTGGCACATGCAGATAACCGCCGTGCTTCTGCCATTCCGTCGGCCGCAGGCTCCGTTTAACCCAGGTATCTGAACATCGGTAATACTTTCTCTCGGGGGTAATGCTGATGCACTGCTTTTCGCGCTTCGCATTCAGGTCTTGATTCGTAGGAGGAGCCATCTTGTAGAGGCAAGGTAAAGGTAGAATAAAATGGCGGTAAGTTGGGACACAAAGCATCAAGTATGGATGAAACTGAATCTGACTGGAGGTACTAAGCCTAAAGGGCTCAACTGTGTATTGCTTATCTACGTATACAACATGCGGGCATCAACCAATATGCCAACGTAGTCTTGCATATTTAGCCCCCTGATGCCTAGAATGTTACCACCCAACTGTGCGTCCATCGTAATCAAGAGAAGTTGTTGTGTCTGATTCGGCAGGATATGTTGTGAACGACTGGTTGAGAACTAGTTCGGAATAACGAAACAGTCGACAATACCATCCAAGTAAGGCTTGGGGGTAGTTGTTGCCATCGCGATTTGTGTCTATTATTTTGGCATCGTCAAGTTGTCAGAATATCGGAATTACTCATCATAAATCAAGAAAACCATACAACAATCCAATATCATTGTTTAAAAAATACCAATGTCAAGGGACGTGCCCGTTTTTTGATGTGGCCGTTGTGTCTTCTTTGTTTTCTTTGACATATCCTCTTTCGGAACGTCCAACAGCCTCACATCCAGCCACATCCTCAACCGACAGGTCAACAAAGACCCTGCACAATGCAACTCGGTCTCAAATGGCCCTATTCCTGTAAATCCAACCCATCCTACTCGCCCGTTTCCTTTCTTTGTCTTTATTGTGAAGTTGAAACGCAAAACATGCCGCGTCCGGTCAAGCTCGGGCGCATGTTTATTTTTGGACGTGAGCAGTAGCTATCTGTATATCTCTTGTAAATAGAGCTGTAACTGTTCTCTCTTCTTTATGTTGTTGACATCATACCTTGTATCAAACAAATCACAAGAACAAGAACATTAAACAGCACATTAAACAACAATGGCATCCTTCAACTACGGCCACGGCCGAAAGCTGTCAACGGCCTCAAACCAGAGCTCAAACTCGGCATATCTATCCGCCAGCTCCAGCGTCGACGACAACGACAGATACTATGACACCATATCAACAACAGCCATATCGCCAACACGGCTCAAGTTCGAATCGTATCGGCGGAGACTGGGTGCTCAGGGCTTACAAGACGACAGCAGCAGCAGCAGCAGCGAGTCCGACGACAGTGCGAAATCTCCAGGCAGCAAGTCGAGCCAGAAGAAACAGCCACTGCAGAAACGCTTTGTATCGCGCATCCCCAGACACGCCAACACACGATACTCCAACATCAGGCCACTCAAAAAGAAGAAGCCCAGGCCGGCACAGCTGCGCCCCGAACAAATCAAGCTCGAGGACCTGCTCGCGTGCGCCAACAAGGCACTCCGCAAGTTTATGCGCGACCAGACCATTGTCAATGAACTGCTGTCCGAGCCCATCAGCGGGCCGTTGTCGTATCTCGGACCCGTCGGCTGCGTCGTGCGCCTGCTCTTCCGCGCCGTCAACAGAGACGAGACGCTGGCGGCCTGGCACGCACGGCGCAATGCCGCTGAGTCTCAAGACCTGGCTGCCAGCGCACATTCCCAATTTGCCCTGCCTGATATTGCACCAGGACTGGGTGACACCCGCTTGAAGGTTGAAGCATCCGCGATGCGCGCCTCCAAGCCCGGCGCCAAACCAAAACACATCGATCCCGATGAACTCCACGACTTTTACGACGCCACGCCCGAAACAAACTTTTTCGGCGAGCCCATCCCGGGAACCTCAGACGTCTCGGACTTGGATAGCGACGACAGCGTCTGGGACGCCATTGCCAAGAGTCAACAGGCCGACACCGAAGCTCCACTGGCTATGCCTGCGTGGCAGGTAATGGCCCAGAACTACAGCAATGCAGCAGAGCCACACAAAGCTGCAGCCAATGCATCCCTCCTCTCGCCGCCACCGGTGGCTATACGTGCCTGGAGGCGGAGGACGGACTTTGGCTACCGGCGCAAGTCAAAGCAGTTGTCCATGGCCACTATCACCGAGTCCGACAGAGAAAGAGAGAGAGAAAGACAAAGAGAAAGAAGTAGCATGCCGGCCGGCCGGCCGTCCGACAAGGCCATCCAGCTCGCCAGAGAGAGAAACCTGGAGCGAAACTCGGAGCGAAGCTCGTCACTGTCCAGCCTCGCCAACGCCAGCGGCAGCCTTTCGAAGCTCCAAGAGCTGAGCGTCGAGCTGCTCAAGTCCGACCAGCTCAACGTCAGCCTTGCCCAGCTGATCCTCACCACGCGCGACGCCCTGCTCGAGGCGGAGGACGACATCGCCATGCTGGAAGCCATGAACGAGGAGCTTCGACAAGAACAAGCTGACAAGACCGACAAGCCCGACAATACCGACCTCCTCGAACAAATCGAGTTCCACAGGTCCCGCTTCGAGAGCTGCCAGGCCGAGTTCCAGAGCATCGCCGAGTGGGCGTCGTACCTCGAGGCCGCCATCGACCAGTCCGAGGACCGCGACCTGATCAAAGATTGTGCTGCCTACTACTTTGTCGAGGGGCGGCCGGCCCAGGCCCAGAAGCAGGCCGGTGAGCTGGCATCGCCCGAGCACAAGGAGCACAAGGCCTACTATGACGAGTTGGACATTCGGCTGCAGGGCATGGCCAGAGCCGGTTTTGGGGCCGATGGGGCCAGTGATGTCAGTGCCGAAAACAGTGCAGGTGATACGGCCGGCGTCAGCGAGGGAAACTATGGTCACAGCAGTCATGACAGCCATGATGACTACAATGACGAAGTCGCAGACGGCATCAACGACGACAGCGCAAGTCTCATGGATGGCGTCCAAGGTGAAAACATGGCCGACTGGTTATCTCCCTCGGGGGGTGTCGGGGGTGTCCCGGGAAGCGCCAGGAGCTGGAGCAGCCTTCATAGTCTGCACAGCCTTCACAGCCAGCGTAGTCAGCGCAGTCAGCGCAGTCAACCTGGCAGTCCCAACAGCCCCGTCGCCGACTCGGCAAGACACAGCGTCAAGTCTTTCCGCGAGTCCTTTCACGGATCATCGGCCGGTCAAATGTTGCTGGCCAGGAGCAACTCTACCGGATCCAACAGGCCGCGTCGCGCTCCCGGTGATTTCCTAAAGAGACCGAAACAGCTGGACGCTCTGTTTAGGATGCAGGAGATTCAGATGGATCAAAAGCTGGATTCGGTGTCAGAGTCGGCAGAGTCTGTACAGCCCGTCTCGGCTTTTGAGCCTCCAGCACTGCTCCGGGTCATGTCCGAGCCGGCAGGACCCATCTCGGAAGCATCCAACTCAAAGTCGTTTGCCATCATCTCCGAGCCCAGGTCGCCCGCAGCCTTGCCCCCATCTCCCGTCGAAACAGACGCTGGCTTCATACCAGCCCGGTCGTCTCTGTCATTGGAGAATTCCAAAAAGGCGCGCGCTCGCGCTCAGAGACAGGCCAGCAAACTGTCGGCAGGATCAACAACCGGGGAGGCATCTCTGCTGCAGAATGTGTTTACACCTTCCAGTAACCCTTCTAGTAGGAAACCTCGGATGTCGTCCCTGTCGTCTCGGAAGCACGAACAATTCACCGAGGAGGATCTTCCACGGCTGGGACCTGTCCTCGCTGAACCTCCCATCGACAGTCCTTCCCCCGATTCAGTCGTTCGCAACTTCAAATTCCCAGCAGAGCCAGCACCTGTGGAGATTGTTGGAGCTGCTGAAGTTGCTGAGATCCCAGAACCATCCCCTACCAAGGCCGATGCCTCCCCACATGGCGACTTGAGACAGCGCATCCGCGCTCGCCGGGAAGAGAGAGGGAGAAAGGCGTTTATCGGTGTGGCTCTGCCAAGCATCTACCAGCCCGAAAAGAGCGTTGAAGAGTCTGTGGTCGCGGATGACCATATCGACACACCTGCCACAAGCAAGGATAATACTCACTTGAGCATCGCAATGCAGAGTGTCGAGGTAGCTCCTGCGAGCATTCCACAGACTCCCTTGGGTCTGGAGAACGTGCCAGAGACTGCGCCCGAGCTGCCCGAAACCAACGCAAGCGACACTCCTGCACCGAGAAGACACTATCTTCTTCATATCATCTATTTTCTCATCGCGTGGGTGTGGCGGCAAAAAACCAACGCATACCTCTTCCTTCACTGGTACAGTGTCGTCTATGTGCAGCCCAGTCTCTCTGCTTTGAGGGTGGTTCTGGAGGAACTTCACACAAGACCGCATATCCAGCTTTGGGACAGGGTGATGCGGCATCAGCTTGATGACCCAGATCATGGCCCGCCGCCGCCATACTCTCCACACCCACCAACGGAGCTTTCTGCGAACAATGGAGAGAGAATAAAGCTAACCAGCCTGTCCAAGGCCAAGCCACATCAGCCAGAACCCCCATTCCCGATCGACGCACTTGCGGATCTATCCGTCTTCGTCCTCGTTATCACGGCCCTCTTCGTGCTCAATCTCGCAATCACAGAGCGCAACCTCTGGATCAACAATAATGTCAGCCTGCCGCGCGAATACCTCTACAGCTACATCATGCAGTACGACAGACAGACCAGCAGCTGCGCTACGAATCCGTACATGTTCAGCAGCTTCTTCCGCGGCAGATACTCGCCCTTGTCGCCGCCGGCCACGCACAGCCCGTACCACATCTGCGCGTGTCTTCCGACGTTTGTTGATCCGATGATTATGCTGGAGCCCATGGGAAACTCCTGGGTGAAAATTCTGGATATGCTTGGGGATTACTGGCGGTTTTACAGTCGGTAGTGGTGAGAAGTCAATAGGCGTTGATATGTATGTATGATAGTGTTTATAGTAAATTAGATCGAATTATATCTATGTACACTGTATTAGCGGATGTAGCCATGTACCTTGCTTCGGTCACGTGTGCTCCACCCCTTTTGTCGCGGTCCTGTTCTCGCGATCTTTCGCATCCTAGCTTCCGCTGTCATTCGCCATCCAAAGGTACACCCGCTGACACGAATATCATCCGCCCACCAGCGCCCATCACGATTACAGCTACAGGGTCCTTTCTTTGGTTACTCGGCTTCATTTGAGCCCTGGCTTTCCTTTTGTGACCGATTACGACGCGACAATCCTCACTTCAGCCACTCTTTTTGGAAAACAATCCGTCGCCATCGTCGCCCTTCTTTTCTTTATTGCCATCGCAACGCATCTATATACGATATTACAGGCGCATTATCATTATACACGACAAGAAATACTAGCATCATTATCAAAGCCAGCCGTCGCGACTGAGCCTTGCGCATCGTCCAGCTCGATTCGACTCCACCCAAGCAATCGGCAATCATGGCGCCCTCTGTATGTTTGCTTTGCTTTCATCCCATCCTCTCATCAATTAATTTTCATCGTTACTTACATCACTGTAGTACAGAATTAGTACCCAGACACGGCGCGGTGTGCGCAATGCGTACCCGGAACACGACGATTTTGAAGGCCTTCCCGTGCGCCAGTGGCGCCAGGAATGGCACAGCATCGAACCCCCCTCCGCGACACACCAAAACGACGCCAAGGCAAAAGACCGTTGGTCCAACGACCTGCCGCACGGCATGCCCAAGGACTGGCAGCTCCTGGCACCGCACACCCAGGACCTGTTGCGCGCGGCGCGGTCCGGCAGCATCTACAAGAGACGGGCACCGGCCGACGACGACGAGGGCGACGAGAGCATTGCGGGTCCCATTCCCGCCAGCGCTTCTAATGGCGCCACTGCCGCGAACCAGAGTGCCGCCGGTAATACCGGCGCTGCTAATGCCGGCGCTGCGGCTGCAGGCGACAAGAAAAAGGCCGGCGGTGCTCCTGCGTCGCGGGACGTCTACACAGTCAAGGTGTGGAAGCAGATCCCGCGCGAAGTCGACTCGAGCTTGCCCACACACCTGGCCAAGCGCCGCAAGAACACCATTGTGCTGCCGCCCAAGATCGCGGCCGACGGCACACTCAACAACCCTGCTGCCAAGGCCAGCCTCGCGATGCCCATGGTGACCGTCGCCAAGGTGCGCCGGCTGGACGCGTCTGGCAACGCATACGAACAGTCAGTCACACTCACCGACAGCCATCAGCTCGTCGACGGCGAGATCCTGTCCAAAACGCTGGTGCCGGCCACCAGCACGGACCTGCCCCCGCCGCCTCAGCAGCTCACCCCCAACCGGAAGCGCAACCCGCCACCCCGGCGCAAGGGCAAGATCGGCAGAGGCCGCAAGAAGGGCATTTTGCCTGTTGGGCTGCAAAGAAGTAGGGCTGCTGCTGCCGCCGCCGCAGCTGCTGCCGCATCTGGTGCTCCCGCTGCTGAAGGTGCTGAGGGTGCTGAAGGCGCAGTGGTGCTTGAAGGCGACGCAACACCGGTCGACCAGCTGCCCCTGCCGGCTGTTGGTGAGCCAGCAGGTGTTGACGGTGCTGCCGCGCCGTCGGCAGATGTGTCTGCTGTGACCGAGACCAGCGGAGAGGCATCTGCAAAGGAGGAGACACCAGCTGCCGTTCCTGAGCTGAAGGAGGAGGCCAAGGATGAAGTTATGGCCGATGTCCCGGCACCTGTCGAGGAAGTTAAGGAAGAGGCGAGCGAGCCAGCACTGGTTCAGTCTGAGCAAGCCGAGCAACCACAATCATCTGACGAGCAGCCAGCACAAGAAGAGGCAAGTGCGCCATTAGTGCCAGAACCGGAGACGGCCGCACAGGAGGAAGACCAGCCGATGCTTGACCAGCCCACGGAGTCTGCCGCCGAGCCCGAGCAGCCAGTCCTCGAGGCAAAGGATGTTGCGCAGGACGATGCTATGGACATTGAGCCAACACCAGCCCCCGTGGTTGAAGCCCCTGTTGCTGCCAAGTCCCCGACGCCTCCTGCTCCGGTTGTTGCTGAGCCCTCACCTCTGCCGGAGCCTGCCTCCGAACCTGTCAAGGACGAATCAGAGTCCACACCTGCAGTCGAGCCTGTTGTCGATGCTGTCATCACACCAGAAGTGCCTGTGTCCGAGCCTGTTGAGCCTGCGCCTGCCGAGCCAACACCAGCACCTGAGGCTGCACCCGAAGCTGCACCTGAAGCAGTTGAGCCACCAGCTGCTACTGAGCCCGAGCCCGCACCCGAACCCGCACCAGAGCCAGCACGCGAGCCCAGCCCCGTGCAGGCACCTGTGGTTGAGACCGCGCCAGTAGAGGAGGCATCCGCTGCTCCGGTTGCCGAGCCCGTCTCTGAGCCTGCTGCAAAGGAGCCTACACCTGTTGCAAAGGAGCCCACTCCTGTTGTCGAGGAAGCTCCCAAGGAGCCGTCGCCTGCACCTGTTGTCGAGGCTCCCAAGGAGCCCACGCCTGCCCCGGCCGAGCCTAGCCCTCCGGCTGCTGTCGCCGAGGCCGAGCCCACCAAGGAAGAGCCTGCTGCGCCTGTGGCCCTGTTCGGTGCGCCGATCGAGGCGGTTGAGAAGGCGCCCACCCCGGTTGCTGAGGCTCCTGTTGCTGCTCCTATTGAGGCTCCGGCCGAGCCTGCTGCCGCTGCTGAGGCTTCTCCCAAGCCTGCCGAGCCTGTTGCCGAGCCTGTTGCCCCTGCTGAGCCTGCTGAGCCTGCTGCAGAACCTGCTGCTCCTGGCGCAGCTTAGGTACCCGGCTCGGCTGCCAGCGAGTACACTTGTTTGAGGAGCGATGGATTTTATTGGGACGATATCTGTAAGGTTAGGTTGGGACCGGAGTTTGTTTGAGTTTATTTCTTGGATTGTATTGTTTTCTCTGCTTTGTATGCCAGCATTGCTTTGCTTCTTCATGTTATATTGCGTGTTTGCCTGCGTCTTTATTCCAAGTTGCTACTACTCTCAAGACATAGACTGTCAGCTTGGATGCATTCTATACAGCACACCTTGCCGATATATATAATACATATTACACAACACTTGCATAGAGCGATCAGATGTTTGGTATTTTCAATTCAGAGGGTGTGTGCTGTATATGCCCGTGTGAGCACATAACGCAGCTCCAGATATCAGACATTAGATAGTATCAGATATCAAATATCAAACGAACATCAGATATCAGATATCCATGGTATCCAACCCGTCCTCCCGTCGTGTATATCCGTAACGCCAGTAAGCAAGAAAATGAAGCAGATGCAGCAGTAAACCAAATAACAGTAAGCAGTAAAGTAGAGAAGATCGTGAGGGGGGCAGACTGCCCGGTAGATGCACGCCTCGTACGGTATCGTCCAGTCTTGGTCGTCCAACGTCAGTGTCGTCGTTTCGTCCAGTCGTTGTTTGTCAGTACCGGGTCGATGTTGACGAGAGTGGCCCTTGAGGTTAATAGTCCGCCATCGTCGAGGCCGTATCGTCGTTTATTTTTGGTTTTTGTGTTTTTCTTTTGTTATTCGTCGTCGGGAGTTCACTCGATGGTGGGCTTTGGCCGGCCGACGGTCTCGACGACCAACCGCTCCGTCTGGTAGAAGTTGCCGATTGTTGTTTGGCGCTGTCTGTTAGCTGGGTTCTTTGAAAGACTAAAGCTGTCTAGTATACATACGCGCATCATCTGCAGGCCCTTGATTGCCTCCTGGACGAGGTCCTGGACACGGCGCGGGTCGGCCTCGGTCTTGTGCTCGTGGAAGGCGTCGCGCGTGCGGCGGAAGGCGTATTTGCGGAAGTTGAAGTCGGGGAACTGGCGGGACTGGCGCAGCAGCTGGCGGTACTGTGTTGTTAGTCAGTGTTCTATATGCGAACGCGACAGAAAAGAACCTACCAGAGACAGGACCTGGAAGGCCTCAGAGCGTGCGGCGGTAGACATTGTGAGGTCGAGAGGGGCGAGGAGGAAGAGTTTGATATTGGCCGATGTTGGCGGCAGCGAGCTTGACGCGAGGAAATGGGTGTCGCAGAAAGGTTGTATGAGCGTGTACGAATCGAATGGTATGCAGCAAGTGTGTGCTATATGGCTGTTGTCGGTGGTGTGTCGTTGCAAAGAAGAGCTGTCGTGGCGAAAGCGAGTCAGAATCGGGCAGATTTGCCAAAGTCGGGATTTCTTAGGATTAGTCAGAATAATTTTTAATTTTCAATGACGGGCGTCCTGGTTTTTGGGCGGGCTCTGAGTGGCGGGGAGGGTGGAGAGCTCCCGCTGTAGTTACTGTGTGCGCGCTGTAATTCGTGCATACGACACCTATGCGCTAATAGCTGACAGCCACGGCTCGGAAGGCCCCGCTTTTCTACAGCCGGACTTTGCGAGGGAGTGCGAAAGCTGTCGCCAACAGGACGACGTCACGTATCTCCGAGATTTAAAAGCAAGCATTTCTTTGGCCGGGTGGCAGGTGGAGGATGGTTAGCTGCAGCTTGTCGATTAGTTTACGTTGGCTCCGACTCGCCATATATTAAAGACGTTCGACCAGGAGGTGACAACAAGGCAAGAAATCAAAATATGAAGACGGCAACATGGACGGCAATATGGACAGCAACATGGACGAGTAAACACGTAATGAAGATATATATTTTATAGATGGTCGCCAGAAAGCTAGACGTAATGACAAAGGAAACGCGGATATCCCGCCGGGAACAGATAAGACATACAAAGACATGGAAGAGAAGTTAAAGAGAAGAAATGAGACAAGGAGAGTGAGAAGAAAAAATAAAAGTGAAAACGAAAAGGGTATTTTGAAAAAGAAATAAAGCCCAACCAAGGAAATAGTACAACTCAGACGTTATACAGAAAGTCTGAAGGATAAGAGCGCGAGCTCAAAAAAGACGAGAAATGGAGAGATGGAAGATAGCAGAGAGATGGAGGTAGAGGAAAGTGTGACGGTAAGGAAAGAGTAATGAAAGTAGAAGAAAGCATAAGCAAGAAAGGATAAAGATTACGCCTCGGCGCGGAGGGCGACCGGGCCCTGGAAGCCGCTGTTGGTCGCAGTGTTGTCGCCAGGGACGTGCTGCATCTCGAGCGCATCGCCCTTGTTGAAGGCGTTGCTGGCAGCATTGCCCGTCTCGGCCTGTGCGCGGTTCTTGCGCACCTCGTTCATCAGCTGCATGGCCAGCCGCTGGTCGCCCTCCATGTGCTTGTCCTTGAACTGGTAGTAGGTCGGCGGGCGCGGGCGGCACAGCACGGCGATCCAGTTGAGAATGGCACGGCCCTGTGTGTAGGCCCGGTAGCGGTCCTTCTTGGGGAACTTGTGCGAGTTGAGGAACTCGCGCGTCGTCTCGCCGCGGCCCATCAGGAACAGGTGGTAGCCCAGCAGCGGCACCGGGTACGAGCACGCCAAAATGCCGTAGATGAACATGGCAAAGGGCACGCGGAAGTGGCTGATGGCAGCGCCAAACGACACCGACTCGCGGCTGCTGTACACCAGCAGCTGCGCGAGCGAGGCGCCCATGAGGAACAGCGAGAGGATCGTGCACGACGTGACAAACGTAAAGAAGAACCGGTAGTTGCGGCGACCGACACAGTTGTTCAGCCACACACAGTGGTGGTCCGCCGTCTCAACGCAGTTGTCGCACATGCGACAGTGGTGCGCACGCGGCGGGCGCCAGATGTTGCACGTGCGGCAGTACTTGACGGGCACCTCCATGGCGGCCGTGGCCGACTCGCACGACTTGATCAGGGCCCAATCCGTAGTCGGTGGGCCGAGACGCAGCGGGTCGTCGTTGACGTCTGGTGGCGGGAACAAGTGGAGGTTACGAGGGAGGATCTATATATGTTAGAGACATGTTGTGGAATAATGAATATCGCCAATAAAACAGAACAAAGAACAAGGGCGGTTGCTAGGTAACTTACGCCAGGGTCGGAGAGCGATGCGTGCAGGAACGACGAGACGCAAATGTACGCCAGGTAGGCAAAGATGATGGGCACGGCCGGCGAAACATTGTGCCACAGCCAGGGCGCCGAAAAGGCAAAGAAGAGGATGCTGGGAATAATGACCATGGCGCCCGTGGCCACGTTGATTGGCCGCGACCGCGTGTTCTCCAGCCGGCCACCCAGGAAGAAAATGGTGTTGCCCATGAAGAACTGGTAGTTCTTGCCCGTGTATGTCACGGCACGGGCACTGCCCTTGCTGCCTGGTGCAGACGACTGCTCTTTGCGGCCGCCGACGGGGGTCGGGCTGCTACTGTTAACATGCGTGCCGATGGAGGGGTGGGACGCCGCAGACGGGCTGCGCTGAGGTGTGGACGCCACTGACTCGAGCTTTTCGCCGCCTTGAATGTCGCGGTTGGCGCCGTCGCCGCCGCTGCTGCCCTTGCCCGGCAGCATAAAGCTCGACCGGAACGACATGGGCGTCCGGACAGGCGTGGGCAGGTTGTTGACGTTTCCAGACTTGAGCGTCTTATCGACGCGAATCGTAAGACCATTGGGGCCGGCCGCCGGTCTCTTTCCGCTGTTGTCGGTGTTGTCGGTCTCGTCGGCTTCTGCTACACCAGCACCACGTCCTGCGCTAAACGCATTCTGGTTCTGCTGGTACAGAGGGCGCACGCTATCGGTCAACGACGCAGCAGGGTAGAAGCCGCCAGTAGGGCTGGTGTTTGCAGTTATGCGGTCCACAGTCATCTGATCAGTGTACTCGGAGCCGCGCGAGATGGGCCGTGCGTACGGCACAGTAGGCTGCGAGACAGCAGCGCCGCTGGCAGCCGCTTCACCTGCACTGGCGCCAGCAGCACTGCCGGCAGCTGCCTGCTGCTGCTGAAGACCAATCTGGCTGTGTCTTGGCCGTGTGACGCTGCCGCGCTGCGCCTGCAGCTTCTGCGAGCTCATAGGGTGGAAGAAGGCGTGCGATGTAAGCGACGGGACGTGGCTGCGGCTAGTCGAGCTGACAGGACGGCCTCCATAGGCGACTGTGGTGCCCGACGCTGCAGCATTGGCGCCGCCGCTTTGCCGTCCAGACAGGCCACGGCGCAGCGGCTGAAACTGTGCGAGGTGCGAGTTGCGCGCGGACGAGCGGCCGGGTCTTGTCTGCTGACCGGGCACCTCGGAGATCACGCCGTCGTCCGACATGATGTCCGTCATGCGCGACGAGATGACGCTGGGCGCAAAACCGGGCGCCTCAGACCGTGTCGAAGGAAAGTGCGGGAACGTGTGCTGGTCATCGCTGGCGGAAGAGGCACCGCGTGCCCCTGCGTCAGGTGCTGCCATCGGTTCGAGAAATGAGGTTGTCGGTATTGAATTACTGAATATATTAACGACTATAAGTGTCTCGGCGGGTTGCTTTGCTGGTAGTGGTTCGGGTGCTCGAGTCGCATGCGTCTAGCCGGCTGGTCGAGAAGATTCGTTCCGTGAGAATGAGGCCGTGTTGAGTCTGAGATGTCGTCGTCGCGATGCTGCGTTGATCGCGACTGAATTATAGTTAAGCAATAGATAAAATGAAATAAAGAGAAATACAGTCAAGAATCGAAGGATAAGGAGCGACAGGATTCGGAGAATGGGTTGTGAAGGATCAGACGCACGTCGTGAGAATGGTGAGAACCGAGAATAGGAAGAAGAGCAGAGGAGGAAGAGGCCAGTAATTACAGAATCTCAGAGACAGAGAGACGGCAGGGGCACAGGGAGATTCGATCGAGGACGTCGTGGGCACACTCTAAAAATCCAGCCTACTGGGCGAAAGCATCCGTAGCCGTATGCAGGAAGGAGCGACCTGCAGCGCACTTTGTGGCCCCGTTGGTTGCTCAGAAATTAGAGGGCAAGTGCCAAAAGCGAAAAAGCAGGGGGGGTACAAGCGGCTGTCAGGGGGCAGTTCCCAGAGAGGGAAAGTGCATGTGGCAAAAGCCAATGGGGAGACGTGCTGGAAGTGCTTTGGTGGGGCTATGTCGCGCTAGCAACCGTAGTGGACGACAGGAGTGACATTGACATGAGCGACGTGAGTGATGAGAAGGTCGGCGAGGAAGGAAAGAGCGGGAAAGGGATGCAGGAGCGATTGTCCGTCACTGCCAAAGAAGGCAACAGGTCCTCTACTCGATACTTGTGACGATGGCTACCACATTATGATACTTTTCGGAAATTCTACGAAATTTTATGCAAATTTTCGTGTTTGACATGGGGCGCGAATCTTCTTCACAAGATACATTGGGTTTTGCCGGGGCATGGCCAGCGCAATTTTACCAGCGGTTTGACGTTGCAGCGCCGACCGCGTTTGATGCGACTTGGCTGGAAATGGCGGTAGTGTGGATAAAAGTGGCAGGTGCGCGTTCAGCTCTGTGAAGAACTCGTGAGGAAGGTACGATTCACTGCTACGTGAAACAAGAACTACTGAGAGGAACTGCAACTTCTTGCCTTGTTCTGTTCATCGATCTTGTTCGCCATGGCAGGAGCGGTGGCTGCGCTTGCCATCTGCATGTGCGCCTCGTGCGCCAGCCGTTGATGTAAGATCGCAAACGGAAGGGCCGCCGTTGAGCCGTTATCGTTGACGCCGGTCGAATAGTCGATCGGAATGCGGTCTACGATACAGCACAGCGTGGTGTGTTTCTTACAATATCACATGTTTTGCATCGTATTGTTCTCAGTACCATTCACTGCTGCCATGCCATTCTTGCGAGCAACTGTTTCTCCCACAGTGTTTTGGCTCTGTTTTGGTGCTGTCGTGGAGATGCACTTATTGTGGGGCGTACCTCCCCTAATTGCTAGCGTCCATTTCCCGCCTGCCGGCAGTCTCGCTCTTTCCCTACTTGAGCGCATACCAGCAGCTTGGGCCTAATCGCAATCTACGAGTACTAAAATCTAACGCTCGGCTGCGACCGCTCCTGCCTGAGGCATTAACATATGCAAATCATCATACAGTGCGTCACAGTGTATTTCTGTCACAAAAACTGTCTACCGCATAATTACATAATCGGTAAAGAATCGGAATTGGCCAATCGCCGCGTCGTATTTTGAACCTTTGCACGCCCACCCGGCCAGCCGGCCAATAGCAGCCAATAGCAGCCAATGGCAAGCAGCCCACTGCCAATGAGCTTTTTTGAGTAGCTCCCGAATCAGACCATCCCTCACCCGATCTCGACGACGTCTCACGACAACGACACGACAACGAACCTCTCCTCTCCTCTCCAACACAATCACCAACACATTCACAATGTCTTTCATTGCCCGCCGTGCTTTCACCACCACCACTCGCCGCCTGTCGGCTGAGACCGCCCTCAAGAAGGACACCAAGCGCAACCCGGAGCTCTTTGTATGTCTCTCGTACATATGTACATACGGCCTTCTGCGCACCTACTAACATTACAGGTCCTCGGTGGCATCATGGTCGCCGTCCTTGGCGGTGCCGGCTACTACTTTGGCCAGTCGCCCACCCAGTCGACCTCTGAGAACGCCGTCGCCAAGGCCGGCATGCCCTGGGAGACCAACGCCGGAGAGGGCAAGTACCGCTACTTCCCCGGCGGCAACGAGAACGCCGAGCCCAAGGACGCCCCGAGCGCCGTCAACGTTGTTGTTGTTCCCAACGTCTCGCTGCCCACCGAGCTGCACGAGAAGTACAACAAGTGGGGCAAGGACGGCTACTAAGCCGAGATATATCACATCTGAGGAGGGATGCATTTAGAGATCAAGCATTGATTTTAGCGAGGCAGGACTTGGGAGTATTGGTTGCGTCGAGTGTACATATAGCCGAAAACAAGACCCCGAGAATATTGCCTATGGCATAAACAGCATGAGCACAACTGGAGCTGCGTCAAGTGAAGTGATGTCTGGCAGTACGAGATAGCAGGCCAGACCTAGTACCTCTGTACATATGATTAGAGCATTGTTCTACGTTAGCAAAGATGACCAGCCGAACCTGTCAGCTAAGCTTTGGCTCAGTAAAGCCTAATATGCATCGTCTTCATCAAGCCATATGACAACATGACAGCATAGCAGCATAGTAACATGGCAACATGACAGCACAATAACACAACAGCAAGTGCGATACCCTATCAAGCTTGTAGAGAGATAAAGTAGGCGCAGTACCCGGCAAAAATAATCCATACTAGTGACACTCGCCCATCATCAACTCTCCTCTGCCTCGTCAGACCTCCAGACAGGCAAAAAGGCAAAAAATGAAGCCACCAGTTGCCTGGTGACTCCTTCATCTACTTGCCAGCTACAGGGATCGAACCTGCGCATCTCTTTCAAGATAGTAGTTCTCAGGACTACCGCCATAACCACTCGGCCAAACTGGCTGTCTCTGTTTGATTGCAGTGATGATAGGTGCAGGGCGGACGGTAGACACAGGGGTCGGCCTGTGGCTGTCTGCTCTGCTTGTTGAAAGGAGTAGTCGTGTTATCCTATATGAATGATGTTTTGTCTGTGAATGAAAGAGGGAGACGACAGGTGTGGTGGCCAGCTGCATCGCCGTTTGCTGGTTGCAGGCATCCACGGTACAGGCGGAGCACGGGTACAGGTTGGGCATGATCAGAGCAGTGGATGACAAGTACTTTGCTAGTAATTTGGATATGGATTTGCGTTGCTATGTATTTGGATTGTATCAAAGGCATCAATGCCACAATGTGTATCAAGACAGCTGGTTGAGTTGTAAAAAGTATGGGTGTGTAGTTGTAATGGTCGTATATGATCAGTCTCCATGGTCCGTCACCGTTTGTTGTTCGTCAAGTCGTCGTTTAACTATAGGTGTTAGTGATCCTCCATGCGCAGAGCAATAGCAATACAACGCAGTATCAGAGGCAAATTCGCAAGGAAAGGCGAGGCAAGGCAAGGCAGTCAAAATAGAGTCATAAACTTCAAGATCAAGCATTCAAAATATATCCAAAATGTATCAAAATTGCCGGTACGGCTTGAAATTAAAAAGCAAAAGCAATGCTAAAACGCTCGAGTATGGAAATAAAAAAGTAATGTACAGAAAATATCTATGCCAAGCTCCAAAATGGTCTATAGAATCCAATATAAAGGGTTGCGTGATGCAAAAAGAAGTGAAGAAGAGAAGAAAGAAGAAGAAGAAGAAGAAGAACAAACAAAGGCCTACCATGTAAAGCTCTCCTCGATAAAGTCGACGACCGTGCCCTCATTAAGGACATCGCGGACAGCAAAGCGAACATCGTCTGCCAGTGCACCGGGACCACAGACCGTGACCGCCATGGCGCCGACCTGCTCCGACACCTCCTTGCGGAGGAGTGTGGGAATGTTGGGCCGGCCCGGGAACATCTGGATGGTGCGGGACGCAGTGGCGCTCAACTGGGCCGGGTTCTTGGGCCGTGTGACAAAGATGCGGATCTGGAGGACCTCGTGCCGAAAGGGCAGGCGCAGGATCTCGTCCATCCACGGCCGGATCCATTCGAGGGACTCATAGTCGCGCACGATCCAGACCAGGGTCACCCGCCGTGTAGCCACAGTGCCGTCGGCGTAGCCCTCGATAAGGTGCCGCAGGTAGCTGAGCTGGTGGGTGATGCCAGTGGCGCCGGCAATGAGCACGGCATGTCCGTAGCTGTCAAGAGAGTGGTGGCCGGCGTAGGGTCCTTCGACGGTAGCCCGGAGAGAAATAGACTGCCCGCCGCTGTCGCGCGCGCGGTTGTACAACTTGCGGGTGAAGCCGGTCTGGGCGCCAATGACAAAAGAAACAGACGTGCGCAGCAGGTGGCCGTGCTTCACAGCATTGAAACCGGTCAATGATGTGGGCGAGCCGTTACCTGAGGCGAATGGGCGCTCCTCGCTCATCTGGCGGGCCTCCTTCTCGGTCATGGGGATAACATTGTCCGAGATGGGTGTGTGCTTGACCCAGGCGATGCTGAAGGGGTGCGACTCCCACGGGCTGACCTCGAGGAAGCGCAGGTAGGCGTGCGTGCCAGGCTGGACGTCGACGAAGCGCGGCAGGTGGATGGTGACACGGGAGGTCTCGCCGGGCATGGCCTCGACAACAGCCTCGGGCCAGTCGTGGCCGGACCACGAGCGGTAGGCCTGGAGGATGACACGGGCAAGACGCTCACACATCCAGAGCAGGACAATGGCAATGATCCACGACAGCTGGGGCAAGCCACCGACGAGGGCAGAGGTGGCACAGTGAACCCAAACGCAAATGAAAATAATCAGAGCGAGCAGGATGTGTGTGGCCAGGAAGGTCTCGTAAAAGGCGTGGCGCAGGGGCGACAGGGAAATGATGACAAGGAGAATGAAGCAGACGGTGCCAATGGTGCCGGATGCGATGAAGCGGTCATGCATGACCTTGTAGTGCACACTCGACCAGCCGCCAGCGTTGACCTGGACGATACCCCAGGCCACAGTGTGAATGACACTCTCGAGCACGACGATGCGACCCAGCCAGCGGTGCAGCAGGTTGTACGTGTCGAAGCTAATGCGGAGCAGGCGGATGAGCGGGTTGTTTCTAGCGGCCAGGATGATAAGAGGGACCATGTTGACGGCTGCCAGGGTTCCGGAGCGGCCGCGGATCTCAGCCAAGAGAGCCCAAGGGTGGTCCTGGCCGTAGTCGAGGATCAGCATGTAGACAATGTTGCTGCCCAGATAGAAGCCGAGGACCAGCAGCTGCAGCCGGGTGGGCAGGGTGCCCATATTGAGGGCAGCCGAGACCTTGATCTCGCGGTTGTGACGCTTGCTCCAGATGGGAGCGTAGGTGAGGTACTTTTTTATGTTGGGCATGTAGGACCACTGGGCGCGCTGCCAGTAGCCCTGGCCGGAGGCGGACTGTGACATTGCCGAAACATGGCGCAGCTTTGACCAGACAATGTCGACGATGCGGATGGACAGGATAACGAGGGCGAAAATACCAAGGCTCCACCACAGCATATCCTTAAAAAGCATGTTCTGGACCTGGTTGACGCCGGCAAGGCCAGTATCGTAGTTGTTGGGGTCGCTGGGATCAACCACAGCGGGTGTCTCGTGAGGTGCCATGATGGCGGGGATGAAACTCAAGGCGAAAATGAAAAAGAAAAGATACTAAATTCTCAGGTGCAGTTTAATACTGCTGGTCGTGAGAAACAGTATGTGAGTGTGAAAATGAAGCAAAAGAGAGAAAAGAAGATGACGATGATATATGGAAAAACTGGAGAAAATTGTAAAATCAAAGTGAGAGGATGGTCGTAATATATGCAATAACGGCCGAGTATCGAGTGAGCTGGTGTCAGAGAGCGAACAAATGCATTGTGCTGTTAAGTGAACGATGTGGTGGACGATTTGGTGGTGATGTGGTGAACAGATGTGAGATGCTGAACAAGATGCGAGAGGCGGTGCAGCGAGTGCAGATGCTCAACAAGTGAGATGCAAAAATGCGACAGCGAACAACGATTGGCTTTGTTCAGCAATGAAATGAAAGTTGATTTGGATTTTGAGCTCGTCAATTCCGAATTTTGAGTCGAGCTTGACTTGATACCGAGCTGAGCTTGCTTGAGCTTGAGAGGACGTTGCCTATTGAGGAAATTCAAGCCCAACTGGTGTTAGAGCTCAAAGAGAATCCCTCCAAGTCAACAAGGCCGGTGGGGTGATTCGATCGTGTCGTAATGTGGTCTTTTTGACTTTTTTCTCTTTTATTTTGTTCTTTCGACTTTTTTTAGAGTCGAATAGCCGCCGTCAAATGCCGTCTAAATCGTGGTGAACCCTGAGCGCTTGGCTGTAAGTGGCTCTCTGGTCGGAGAACGGTCCTTTCACTTGGCGCGAAGGGCGGGTAGCGGATGGCGTAGCGACGGGTCGAGGGGCTGGAAACGAGGTTGAAGTTGGTGATCGAGATTGAGACTGAGACTGAGAGAAGAGGTTGAGAGATGGTTCAAGTGAGTCAAAGCGGCGACGTCGAACGAGTGTTGAGAAGATGATGCAGTAGCAGAGGTCTGGCCGGGCAGATGAAGCTTGCTCGCACGCGGCGTGTGATGAGCAGAGCAGAAGAGAAGAAGAGAAGAAAGGAGAAGTCGAGATGGTTGAGTGAGGTCAGAAGATGACGACTGTCGATGGCTGGAAAGAGAGGAAAGAGCTTGCAGGATCACGCGAGAAATATTGCAAATGGAAGGTGCGAGGGGCAACAAGCAGTCAACCAGTGCTGCAAATTGTAAAAACGGAAGGAGCGATGGAGCGATGGACTGAATGGACCGAATGGATGACGGGGTGACAGTGAATGAAGTAAAAACGGAAAGAGCGAAGACCAGCTTGGAATGGTTATGTAAGACGAAGCAAGATGTGAAATATCGTGACGAGGTAATCTACTCTGTAGAACAACGATAGCAAGATAGTAATAAGAAATGAAGAAAGAAATGTAGAAAACAAGGATCAAGCAGCAGACCAGCTCAAAATCGACAGCAAATGTCGATTTCGGAATATCAAATGTCAAAAACAAGGAAACGAAAGAGGGAGAGCCCAAACGGCCATGGAGATGCAGATCGCGTTCATATATCCCAGCCAGCAGAACACAAGAACATGAGCATGCAGATTCCAAGGGAGTACAAGTACGATGTACTTCGTACAGCTGCAGCCATCGTACTTGTTTCTCCCTTTTGCTGCGTGCTTGCTGCTAGCTTACGGGGTGCCGTCGTTTGCGAAACGCTCGTCTGTGGCCATCTATGGATCTATGGATCTGGGCTGCAGAGAACAGTGAGAGAGGTACATGGCGATAATGCCAGGGGTAAGGTGTGGATGTCTTGGTTGAAATAAGAATTTATCTGGATTTATTGCATTATGTGGACTGTCTGGATTCTCTGGTATCTAAATCATGGTGGCAGGCAGAAACAGGCAAACAAACAACGGGACTGTCCGCAGTGCAAAGGCCATACAGAAGTAATCCTAGTAAAATCCTAATAAATCACATAAACGCCAACAAACGCAATCACAGGCAAATTATTCCGACCAAGCGAGCAGCCCAGCGTTTGACCATGATCCCTCGTTTACTAGGTGCTGATATCTCTTCAGGCCTCCCTTGGCGGTCTCCCTTGGGTATTGAGTCTTGGGGCTTGACCTTTCGTCTTTTCTCTATCTTGAGGCTGGTCTTTTGATTTCCTTGGTGTTCTCTTGTGTTCTCTTGGTGTTTTTGAGTTCAATAGTGCTCTTCCTTCATCAACTGCTCGCTTGCATTGTCGGCACCTTTCATCTCGCTCTCATCTGCTTTTTCTCACCATCTCACAACCCATTCCCAGCCTCTTGGCCCGAGTCTAGCCTGCAGCCATGCTATGCAGGAGAGAGGGAGAACGAGACATGAGCTACTGCAGACTCTGGTATCCGTATTGGTGGCAAGAAAACAGAAGAGAAAAGAAGCAAAAGAAGGGAGCCCGTAAAAATGGGGCAACTCTGCCTCTCCATCTCCATGCAGCAATGCTTGGCTTACAAGCACGGATACGAGTGAGAGTGAGTGGCCAGTGGTGATTGGCGAATGGCTGTACTCAATAGGCTGTCTGACCTCTGCAAATACAAACTGGTGGGCTGCTGTTGACTCCATTGTTTTCTGTTTCCTGATCGTCGAGCGTCTAGTCGTCCCAAGTTGGTGATTGGCCGGGCGTTTCAGGAGAACAGACCATGCAGGGGTACGGCTTAAGTACAGAGCCTACAGCCACTGAGAAGCACTGAGAAGCACGAGAAGCACGAGAAGCACGAGAAGCACTGAACAATGTCTCAGGGGTCATCCACTGAAAACGACGATTGGCTGGCAGCCCTCGAATAGACGATCCAAGGTGGTATTGAGATACGATGGCTGCATACGACGCACATAATTTACACTTGTACGCCGCACGTATTCTCGTAATCTATCTTACACACGCACAAGGACAAGCTTTTTGTGGTCACCGTTGTGGTCATTGTCGTCGTTATCGTCGTATTTATGGCCGCATTTTATGAAATATTGTGGCCTTTTTTGTGGCCTTGACGGGTGCAAGCATCTGGTGGCAATGATAGGCTGTGACTGAACAGGAGAACAGACGATGGATGACAGACAGTCAGTCAGATAGATATGACAGAAACGAAACATATCATTGTCAATAGTTTACTCATCGCCTTCTGACAGATCTGACGATACCATGCCATTGTGGCATCATTCTCGAGCATCATGAGCAGGCTGGCGTACTTCGTAGGCGACCAAAACACAAAACAATAGACAAAGAACAAAGCAATCCTTACTCTGAACAAAGACCGGCATGGGCCGTGTAAGCAGATGGCTTGATGGCTTGCGGACATTGGGCGCCGCCTTCGAACAAGAACAAGCGATCCTGGACAGTGCAGCACAGCCTCGGAACAAAAGCCATTGTCGTCTATTTATTGCTGTACAAAGCCACATACGTAGCCATGCTTTATTGCATTGACATATGATAGATGCAGTTCCGAGACAAAGGCTTTTCGTGAACTCGATGAATTTATTTCAATTTAGTTGCTTAGTCATCATTGGCGATGCTGGCTGTGGCAGCGAAAACATCAGAAGGTGCTCTGGTGTATCGACTGTTTTATTCTTGATCATGTCTGTGTTTTCCAGTCGATGAATTCACCCAATAGCGAAGCTTAGCATCTGACGAGATGCTATCCGGTTAGTTCATTAAGAATTAGATGCAAGCTCTATGGTTTGCACCGAAAGATTTGAAAATAAAACAATAAACAGAAATGAGTTGACTGCAAAAGAGAAAACCCCAGAGAACTCGCAAGAAAACCACATATTATACATAAATATACAGAGTTTTTTTTTTTTGAAGAAGTTTATATGAAACAGAACATCTACACAGCAATGTACTCTTAGATATCTCGAGATATATTCGATGCACCCCAATCACATGTCGTTTCACGTGCTTATGTATGTGACTTCTGGGTGGGTCCATTAGGCCCCTTAGCGCAGGGACAGGTGACAGAGAATGGGTCCCTCTAGGAATACAAATAAGTCGTCTCAATAACAAAGATATATTGAAACTTGAGGTCTCTGTTGTCAGCAGCCACTTCAAACAACAGCAAAATGAATTCTCGTCCCGTATGTGGCGCGGGCCCGGGGCCAGTCATGGCAAGCAACAAACACGCACCAACGGATGAATGGGACTCATGGCCCAAATATTCACGGATGATCCAGGTCCGTTGCTGGCATTGCCATGTTTAACGACTTGCTGCTCTGTCTGACAACTACAGTTCCGCATGGGATGGAGCACGGTCACAGGTGTCGGCCATGCCTTTCACCCCCTCTTCCCGCATGTGCTCAAGGTAGACATTCACAACAGCCGTTGGCACCGCTCTGTCGCCGCAGTCCTCGGCTGGCTTCCACCGCCTTTACGGCGTCTGGCGTGGCGGCTCTGGCCACGCTACACGCTACCCGACTGCGTGGTCGTTAAGAAGTTGCGCACCTCTGATCACATCGATGCATTTGAGAACGAGCAGGCCACGTACCGCAAACTGGCGCCGCTTCAGGGTGACTTGATTCCTCGATTTTATGGCGAGGCGCTCGTAGCCGAAGGTAACGATGACGATAACAACGACGACAACGATTATGTTGATGGAAAGTACCGCGGTAAAGGCACGCGGGCTTTAGTGATCTCGTTTTTGCGCTGGCCCACCCTCTTGCAGCAACCAGAGCCAATACTCACGGTCGACGACTTTCAAGCCCGCATCGAGGTGGCCGTCGATGCAGTCATGGCGTACGGCATTATCCTCATCGACGAAAAATTAGACAACATTATGCTGCACGACGACGGCCGCATCGTGTTCATCGACCTGGAGATGACGGACGACGTGGTGCCTGGCAAAGAGCCACTGCAGCGGTGGTTCATGGCGGTCGGCTTTGTCGACAACTACAAGCGCTTCCTTAGGGCAAGAGCAGCGGACAGAGGAGAGCCGCTGCCACCGGCACCGGGGATAAGCGGTCCGCCGCCCGAGGTCCAGGCACTGCTGACCCCCCAACCCCCTCGGCCGGCGCCTAATCCCCTACCGCCAACAGAACGTCGACCTTTGGCACCCAGTGCAGAAGAATTTGCAAAAATGTCTAGAATACGTATGCCTCAACAGTAGCAGCAAGCCGAGCTCTTCTCACGCATGTCCGTTTCATTTTTCATTTGCAGGCCTAGAACAATAGACGGACTTGTAACGTTGTCGGTAAAGCCGACCTGTATTCGAATAACTTGCAAGCACCTGTGTACCGTACTCAGACTCCTTCTACGAAGTAGCCAAGTAGACAAGGTTCGGTCACGTTCGTGAAGTCTAGTGTTCCAAGTCTATCTATCGTGAGATGTTGTGGATGTATCTATCTGCTAAAACGCCAATCCTACTACAAATAATAGCAGACCATATCGGCACCAACTCCCCGTCCAGTAGAAACTCGTTTACTACAAAGATAGAGCTCCAGGTCCAGCAGTGATACAGCTCTGGCAAGCGATGGCTCAAGTATGCCACAGCCGGTCAATCGGACCACGTGCACTCTCACGGACTCAGACAAATAGTTTTGACAGATAAGTCCAGATGCTGCATCATCGACACAAGCTTGCATCTCAGGAGAGACCAGGACCTGCCTATTTCAGTAACCAGTGCGTCCTGACGTACTGACATGACACCTGGAAGCGCCCAATACAAAGTGACGCTAGTCCTGATAAAGGTCTCTGCCATCACTAACATCATGACCTTCTATTTACACCAAATTACTTTCCACACCGGAACTTCCACAACAGAGAACCCTTCTCTTTCTCACAGATAGTAGCCACGAATTACCAACACGTCTTTTAAAAAAGAAAAGAACGCGGAAACCCCAGTACCTTCCTAGATAATGGCTTCCACCGTCCTTGACCTGATCAATTCGCATTCAACCAACACTGTCACTGAGACAGGTATGTTAACAAACTCTATCAAGCCTTGGGCAACGCAATACGACAGTATCTCGCGGCTCTTCATACACACAACAGATCAAGGTGATGGCTCGATCATCGCCAACTTTGACGGGCCTTTCTTGACCGAGCTGCAAGATGATACCCTTCGCTTTAATCAACCAGCTAATGGCCCCGCCCCCCGGCACTACCGCCTCTACTCAGAGGCCGATGGCATCTCCTGGTTTGAAGCCGAGATTTCAAATGTTGTATTGGCTGCATTCAGGGACTTCCCAACGGTCGTCCTGCAGCACCAGCACCCCCCCAAGCACCGCGGAAGCGGCCACGGAAGTGACAGCTCCAAGACCATGCTTGTCGACACGGCTTATACGCTCACGCATGAGTCCAGTACCTCGACGAATCTCGCCATCGGCGAGTTCAAACGTAATCTGATCAAAGGCCGCCAGTGGCAGTCAGGGAACTTGGACAACAGCCAGCAGGCTTTGTCGCGAGAACTCAGAGGGTGATTTTTTTTATTCTCTGTATCTCTCCCTCTCCCTTGTGATGTCTAGTTCTAACAACACGTCTCACTAGGTATTCTTACTTGTATGAATGTCCCCAGGTCTTCTGCTTCGACCACGCCACGCTCCTCCTTTTGCAGTTTCGTGCTGGTACGGTGCAAGAGCTCAAGCAAAATTGCGAGGTAGACTGCTGGGTTTTCCCCCGCGACAATCCTAACGGGACACCTTTGCGATACGCCCTCTACCGACTGCTTGTCCAGGGCTTCCGACGTTGCCAGGGCCTTCATCGTGTGCCTTCCACCTTTGGCGGCCAGCTGGCTAATGGTGTCGTCCTGTATTCGGGCATACCGTACTGGAATATCGGCAATTCTTTTACCTTCTTTCCGTCCGGGTATACGCGGCTGGTCGACCAGCAATTGGGAGCCTATTACTGGGTGGACGAGGACGGGAATGCCGTATACTTGGAGGACGGACAGCGGATGTGGGACTCGCAGGCCTTTTGGAGCTAATGTAAAGGTGGTGCGACAGTTGTGACGACAGATAAATACGCTCAACGTAGTAAGACATAGAGAATCTTCACGGAAGATTTTACATTGTGAGAGATAATCAGTTAGGAAAGTGAAGAGTGCGTGAATTGCCTGATTGATTGTGGGCTTCCAACACTATGTAGATCACAGCCTTATACGTGTAGAATACAACATGGCCGCCTTAATGCAACATGGCCGGGACCCGTGTGTCAGTGGGAGTAGTTGTTCTATTCGTCTGGTTTTTCTGCCAGCGGCTGCTGCCTACGAAGTAGTAGATTGCCTGCAGATAACACGAGATTTGACAGCTTGACGTGTAGAAGTAGGAAGAAAACAGAAAACAAACTGGATGGTGAGAGCCTGTGCAATGCTTTCAGTCTTCAGTTATAAATAAATCTTACTGCAAAGTAAAACAAACATCAAAGTATCCGACCAGATTTTCCCCTCTCAAACAGCATTAGAAACACAGCAATCCACGCCGACTTCTATCTTACGATGTCTGACTATCAGTTCGCATCTCTACCCGTCTTTTTCCTTTTCTTTTTGAGTATGCAGACCGTACGAAGTAGAGACCGTACCTTTTCTCCACTTTTCCTAAGAGGTACAAAGGCTAGAGAGAATATGTAATGTGATTGGCTCATCCATACCGCTTGTATTTATGTCGGGGCATGGTCACAGCAGACAGTCTCCCTTCATGAATAACCAACTTTCTTAAACTCACAGAGCCATGGCCTCAGTGGAGCAACAGACGCCGCTACGGCCGTCTCTCTGCGGCGCTGGATCCTACGGCGCCCTCTTTGCCCTGAACAGAGTGCTGGTCGTCAAGATCGCCCGACAGGCTCGTGACCTGTGCGTCGAAGAGATTGTCCGTGAGCAAGAAGCGTATGACGTCGTGGGAAACAAGAGCCCCTACTTGCTGGCCGTCATCCACCAAGTGCCGCGCGAAGCCATCTTCTTCCACCGCGTCAGGGAAACCCTCCAGGCCGTGCTCAAGTTTACCAATTACGTGTTTGAACAAGACCGCGCCGACCGCTGGATGGGCCAGATCTGCGGCGGCATGGCTTTCCTGGAAAGCCAGGGGTACGGCCACTGCGATATGCGACCCGACAATATCATGGTCGACGACAACGACAACATACGCATCATCGACCTCGGCAGCATGGCTCGTATTGGCGAGGAGCTCGTCATTGGCACGGAACCGTTTGCACGGCAGCTGACGCCCGAGGAGCTGGACATGGCCGGAATCGACAAGGACTGCACGTATGGCGTGGCTGGCGCATGCTTCGAGTTGTTTGCGCTCGGCTCTGTCTGGTATTCCATCTTGCGGGGACACTACCCAACGCAGGAGCTGTACGACAAGCATATCATGCTTGAGATACAGAAAACATATCGAGAAAAGCAGTTTCCGCCCCTAGCCGTCGACACCGACACCGACACCAAGACCGACGCCGAGACACAGGATACAGCCAACGACCGCATCGTGTACAAATGCTGGCACAACCAGTATGCATCAGTGGCCGAGCTCGAGACCGTTTTCCGTAACCGCAAAGACGGCACAGAATGGTACCGCTTTGACGGCGAGACGGACGACTGGATTGCTGCGCGTCGACAAGAGTGTGTCCAATGGGTAGAAGGCGGCGGCCTAGCAACGATTGACAATCCATGGGCGAAGAAAGCGAAAGAAAAGAAAGCGGAAGAGAAGAAGCCGCAAGAGTAGAACACTCCAGAACAACCATCTAACAAACGTATCTATGCCGTTGATAACAGCCATCTAACAGAAAGCATAGACGTAGTAGAGTAGCTTATTGATCCCGTTGTTGTTTTCAACAGCTCAGCTTGGACAAGGCTTTGGTCGTCTATTTACTTCAGTACACAGAACCACATACGTATCAATGCTTTATTGACATATATGATGGAAAACTTGTTCTAAACTCGATGATTTTATCGTGTTCAATTTGGTTGCTTAGTCATCTTATCTGATGCTGGGTGTGACGTTATTATGGACAAGTCACCGCTTGTAAGTGAGATTTAAAGGTCATGTCCATATTTTATCACATTTTCTAGTTGATGGACTTGTGAATTTGAGAATATTGATCTCTATGCAATGATTTCTTTGGCAAGTTTCAATATTCAAAATTTGCTATAAATTGTGTTTGTTTTACGTATTTTTCAGTATCTTAATATTCTTAAACTCATTTTATCTTAAGGTTGTCAAAAAACACGATGAAAAATCTCAAAAAATAAACGTAACAGCTAAATTAGCTATAAATATATATACATACAAAAGGGGAAACAAAAACATATAACTCGAGATATCTGCTCATCAATGGCATCCAAACATCTTCAGATACACTCGATGCGCCCAAAAAGGAAAGTATAAACAGCACCACGTGACCCGACTACAAGCTGTGGCTTGTGGCTGAGGCGCATACTCTCAATGCATCTATGCTAGAGCACTGTAGCACACCATGGACCGCTAGACCTGGAGCTCTATGGCGCTAACACGTCGGCTCAGTCGCGGGAAATTCCCGCCTATGCCTGCTACTGCGAGCAATTACAGGCGCGTGCCGCCCCATTGAACCCAATGCCGCTGATTATGTTAGCGTTTTTTTCCTCTTCGTGCCTTCCCGATCACGACAATCGACGTCCACCCGTTTCAGCCTCCAGCCTGACGTCTTTGCTTTTGACCTCGATTCTATTCTGTTCTCCCGGCCAGCACCACCACTCCACGCACCGGCAGCTGCTCTTTTTGTACGTTTGTCTCTGCAGCAGTCAATTGCCAATCCGACGGCCCTGCGCGAATTACACTGCCGTCATTGGCCAGCATCTAGCAGAGCGAGCTACTGACCCGAGAATAGAAAGACCTTATCCTCCGAGTTTGCGATCCGACCCCGGCCGACCGAACCGACACGACCGGACATCTATCACCCTTTTCTCTCCCCCCCGACTCCTCTCCTCTATACACAATGGGCTCCAGCGCATCCAAGCCAAGCTCGCCACACGTGTGGACTGGGTACGACCCGACAACCTCCAGAGACTTTGAATTGCTCACCCGCTAACATTACAGCTCCGGCCCACCGACCGTCTCCCAGGACATGCTCCAGCAGCTCCAGTCCAGCTCAGAGGTGCGCCTTTTTCTTTCTTTCCCTTCGTTCTATACAACTGCAATACTGACAGACAGACCGACATCACGCGCGCCCAGACCCTCGAGCTCCACGTCCAGGCCCGCGTCGCCGACGAGCTGCGCCGCATCCAGGCCGAGAAGCTCAGCAAGCTCAAGGCCGCCGAGACCGCCATTGCCGACCACAACGCCGCCGCCAACGCCGAGGCCGCCAAGACCGCCGAGGGCCTGACGTCGGCCGCCGTGAGCAGAGATATTGCGAGCCTGCGGAAGCGGCTGGAGGAGCGCCAGCGCGAGGTCAGCGCGCCGCTGCCCGAGGGCGTCGAGTCTGCGCGCGGCGAGGTTGTGCGGTGCTTGCGGGAGCACGACCGCCGGCCGCTGGACTGCTGGCGCGAGGTTGCGGCATTCAAGGAGGAGGTGCGGAAGCTGGAGGCTTCGTGGGTCGACCGTGTGACGTCGTAATCCGAGCGGCGACGAGCGAAGCGAGGAGCAACAATCGAGCGGAGCGAGACTGAACGAGCGCAGCGAGACAAAACATCGAGCGAAGCGAGGAGAAAAGAAAAGAAGAGAACGTATGTAATATTACATGACCGGTGAAGAAGGACGACGACATAAGATTTGATTTGGGGTGTCTTGCACGTGTACATATAATCTATAGAACATTTATTCATTGCTTGGTATTTTGCTATTTGAAAGTAAGAAACTACTCGGCCGGTGCATCGGGCTCTTGCTGCTGTAGTGCCTGCTGCTCCTTGATCGCAGCCTGCCGCCGCAGCCCCTCCTCGCGCTTCCGCGCCCGCCGCGCCTCAGCGTCTTCCCATTCTGCAGAGGTGGACGCCGGCTTCAGCGACTGCAGCGACGCCGGCAGCCCGACCTCCTTGTCAATCGCCTCCACCAGGTTCACGCGGAACCGCTCCGTGCGCGCCCGGTTGACCGCGAACCGCTCGTCTGTCACGCGCACCATGCGCGACAGGTAGCTCGGCGTCACGATGCATTTTGCCGTGTCGTCGTTCTTTGATGCAGACACGCCGACGACGGCCGCCAGCGCGAGACCCATGGACCGCACGGCCACGATCGGCATCGACGGGTTGTCCTCGGGCGTCGGCAGCGGCGGCGGCACGATGCTGACGGCGCCGCTCTCGCGGAAGCCGGCTATGGATGCGCAGCGGAGCAGCAGCTGGGCGTGTGCGAGCGAGGCCGTCAACACGTGGAGGATCTATTATTAGCTGTATTCTCAAAAACGGATAATTAAACCTACCATGGGCTCAAATTTAAAGTGGACGAGACGCTCGTCCGGGGTTTCATCATAAACGTCGTCGTCGGTGCTGCTGTTCGGCTCGAGGCCAAACTCGGAGGTCCAGTCCGTCTCGCTGTAGCTGGTGTACGGCGGCGGCCGCGGGCTGTTGTCGGCGCCCTGGACGAGCGGATCGTGCGACACAAACAACCATTTGCCGCCGCCGCCCTTGCCGCCGGCCGACGCAATCGTCGTCTTTTTGGAAATGTCGCCCGCCGGCTCCTCTCTTTCGTCCTTGTCGTCCTTGTCGTCCTTCTTCTTACGGCCTTCCAAAAAGACGGCCACACGTCCGGCACAGCTGCTCGTCGTCACAAACCCGTCCAGCTTGTTGATGACGTCAATCAGCGGCCGCACGCCCTCGTCTACTGTGCCCTTGGGCGACGCATCCGTGTAGTCGTCGTCGGGCCGCTCCAGCAGTTCCAGGATCGCGGCCTTGCGCGCTGTGAACTTCTCCGGGCACGGGGGGAGTAATGATGACATGTTGTTTGTGTTCAAAGCGTCTCTTTGTGAGTAAGACGAAAAGGTCTTATCCTTTCTTCTTAAAAAATGCTAAAATGTAAATTGTAGTGAGTCTGATGTCGTCTCAAGTGGCATATGAAATTCTCAATAATTCAGGTCACGTGCCCTAGATCGTCTAACACCGACTTCACATCTCAACGCAAAATCGAGATACTCCGTAATACAGCAATACGATGACAATCTAATTCATTTGAAGATTCTTGAGAGTTGCCAGTCTTTAGATCAACAAGTATACAATTTATATAAGCCTCGGGACTGCCGCGGCAGCCAACATCAAATCAATTTGAACAACACGCGATCGATACGACATCAACAACATCAGTCAAAACAAGCTCTTTGCATCTAATAAAGCCCAAGGCCGCCCAGCACTTACGCTCGCACATCAAAGACGCCAACGGCCTGCAGACTTCGCCGTGAACAAAATAGGCCCGCAAGCCAACATAAACCGCCCGGGAAACAAAATCGAAGAAAGTCATCAGAGCTAGAAAGAAAAACAACAACAAAAAGACAAAAAAAAAGAAAAGCCGACTCCGAATACATAGTCATAATTCTTCAGGTAATGGACACAGGACGAGACGACGGGGAGGATGAGTGTTTGATTTTTTGATTTTGTGTGTATATGTGTATGCTGTCCGGTATATTATCCTGTTTTCTACATGACGTGGAATTCATTCCCTGCCAGACGTTGGCGGGTATGCTACATGATCGTTGGTGATTTGCCTCTATCAAGACTGAAAGAAACGTGCGTAAAAATGAAAAGTAAAAAATAAAAGGTAACAAAAGAACAAAAGAATGAAAACATAAGGGGTGCAGGGGGAACTTGGGGATACATGGGGTATGGTGAAGGAAATAGAACAAAGTGGCAGTGTATATGAGACATGATTGGATGAGACAGAAAGAAAAGAAAATAGGTACCGCATAGGTGGGAAGGGGGAGTGCTTGGGGTGGATGGAGGGGGATGGAATGCAATTAAGGAATATGGTCGGTGCAGTGCTTAACCAAACAAGGTGGGGGGGGGAGGGATAAATGTCAACCAACTTATGCCTGGATGACGTTGGTGGTGCCGCCAATCTGGCGCTTGACGAGCTCGCGTGCCCACCGGGCAGTCTCGACTGTGCGCTGCGAGTACTCGCGGTTGGTACGGGTCTCCTTGATCAGGCGGAGAACCCACTCTTGCCGCAGGGCCTCGGCGAGCTGGCCGTTGGGGAAAGCCTCGGCGAGGTCACTATTTTGTTAGTAGGTGTATTTCAGATTTAAGAACTCTTGGTAGGAACATACCCAATGACACCCATGGAAGAGCGCATAAGAGACTCGCTGCGGTTGTCGTCGCCAGAGATGATGTTGAGCAGCTGGAAGATGGGCTGGACGTATTGCTGGAGGGCCTCGGCTGGTGATGTTAGTCTTGTTTTAGAATTTGATGTGAGAGAAAACTTACTCTTCTGGCTGGAGGTCATGGCACCGACAATGCCGCCCCAGGCATCCATGATGCCCTCACGGAGAGTGACGACGTAGTCGTACATCTCGTAGCTGCTGTCGCTGCCGGCGTTGACAGTGGCAGCCTGCTGCAGAACCTCGGCAACAACCGACAGGTAGGCCTCAAAGTGGCCACCGATGGCGCCGGCAATATCACCGAAGCACTGCAGGATAGAAGGCTTGAGCTGGTTGGACAATGAAGTGCTCTGTTTTTGTTAGTATTGTATTTAGACGGAGAAGACGGACAGGTAGAAAGAGACTTACTCTCAGGTTGTTGAGCAGCAGGTTCATAAAGTTGTCGCACCACGGCTGGCTGCGGATGCCCATGGAGCGGGTAATGTCGCTGACAAGGCCAATGGCCATGGAGCACAGGCTGGACTCCTCCTGGTTGTCGAGAGCCTTGGACAGGAAGGGCGAGAACGCCTCCATGTACTTGACAAAGTCCTCCTCGAGAGCGTTGGCAAGGCTGCTAATAGCTGCGAAAACAGCCTCGGGGACGGACGACTTGCCGCCAGTGTTTGACAGGATCTGCAGCAGGCCGGCCATCATGCGGTCGCCCTGGGGAGCAATCTCCTTGTCCAGACGGCTGACAATGCCCTGCAGAACCGTGCACAGGCTTGTCTGCATGTCCTCCAGGGTGATCTTGTCCTCGACGCTGACGACCTGGCTCTGCAGAGGAATGGTGTCCTCCAGACGCTTCAGGATCACGTCAGACAGCTGTGCAATGTCCTGCAGACTGTCCTGGGCGGCGTTAGACACAAAGGAGTTGAGGACCTCGTACGTGGCAGTGCGCACGGCAGGCTCAGCGCCGGCCTCTGCTGCTGTGACGTTCAGGAGCTGTGTGACACTGTTGGTGAAGTGGGGAGTCAGGGGGTTCTGGGCCTCGCCGAGATCGCCAGCAAAGCGGTCAGCCAAGTTCATCAGCGCCCAACAGCACGACGCGGCCATCTTGGGGCTGCTCATAAGGCCACCAAATAGTGACTCGATCAGAGGGGTGAGGTGCACAGCAGGGTCGATAGCGCGAGGGCAGTTCTCAGTGATGCGGCCCAGGGTAAAGGCAGTCGAGTCGCGGACCTGCAGAGACGCGTCGTTGTTCATCGAGATCAGGACGGGCAGGGCGGACTGGACAATAGGCTCGAGGATCTTGTCATCGGGACCCTCCATGATGGCACCGAAAGCAGACACGGCGGCGTCACGCTGGTGCCAGTCCTCGTGGCGCAGGTTGGCCTCGACAAAGGAGATGACGTGGGGGATGATGGTGGGGCCGACAGCCTGTGCGTAAAGGGTCAAGCACTGGTAGGCAGCGCGCGAAATGTTGTACTCGTCGTCGGTGGCATCCTCGTCCTGCTTGGTCAGAAGGACCAGCAGGGCAGGGACAACCTCACCGGTGGCAACGCGGGCAAAGTTGTAGAATGGGCGCAGCTGGTCCTGGTCGTCGACGGGGCCAATCTGTGCGTTGTCGTCCTCAATGGCAATCTCCTCCTCGCAAACGGTGCTCCAGAACTCGACGGCGAGCTTGGCGACATCCTCGTCCTCGGACTTCATGCCCATAATAGTCAGGCCGAAGAGAGCCTTCTCCATGTAGTAGCGCATGTTGTCGTAGTACAGGGCCATGATGCGGTTCAAGCAGCCAAAAGCACCCTGCTGGATGCGGCTGTCCTCGGCCTGGGTGGCCTCGCACACAACCTGCATAATGTAGTTGCGCTCGCCCTCGTTCTTGAAGTTGTTGCCGACAAACTCGAGCGAGTCGCTCAGAGCGGTGATGGCAGCGGCACGGACCTCGACGTTGGTCTCCTCCTTGCGAGCACCCTGAACGACGGCGGTCAGGATGGGGTTGGAGAAGCCGATCAGAGCAGCGCGGAGCTCAGCATCGGGGCTCTCGCAGATGAAACCGATCGTGGTGAGCGAGGCCTGCTTCTGGTGGGCCTCGCCTTGGCTGACGTTCTGGACAAGCTGGGGCATCAGGTCATCCCACAGGCTGCGGGGCAGCTCGACGGCAGCGATAGCAGCAACGACCTGGGCGGCAGCTTGGCCGGCCTGGCTGTTGGTGGAAGACAGGGTCTGGAGGGTGAGTTGCTTGATGTTTGACTTTGTGTCCTGCTCGGTCTGGGTGAGCCATTTTGCTTGGAGTTCTGCCTGGCGGGCAGGGTCGCGGCCAGTGAAGGCGTTCTTGAGGGCAATACCGGCGGCAGCACGAATGTGGCCTTGGGCGTCTTCCTTGGCGAGCTCCTGGACAAGCGTTGCAAGGTAAAGGGACTGTACAGTTAGTATGTGTAATGATAAGTGTACGTATGCACAGGCACATGCAAAATATGCATGATATGCACAAGTGCAGCACCTCGACCGCCGTTTGGCGTTTTGTGTTTGCCGTTTGCAGACAGGGGGTGGCTGATGGAGATGTATGGTATGGGTATGGAGATCGCGGGGAGGGGAGTCGAAACGTACAAAGTTTGTGGCAGATGCCTGCTCGAGCTGCTGCTCAGCATGTTGACGCAACGCGTTGTCTAAAGAGCATGTTAGCAAGTGCAAACGCCAAGTGTAAAGTGTCGAACCGCAAACGCGGGCTGAGACGGCGGCAGCACGGCGACAGCAGACGGGCAGAGACGAAGTGGTGATGTGGAAGTGAAGCAGCACCGAGGGCAACGTCAAGACAGACAATACGGCGCGTCATGGCGCGTCATACTGCCTGCTCAAACCGCCCCCTCGCCGTCCTCCCCGTGTGTCTCGATGTCTCGGTGTGGTATTCGGGGTCTTGTCGTGTCTCGTCGTCCGTCGTCCGTCTTCGTCTTCTCGTCGTCTCTATCCCGCCGCCGTGGTATACTCGTCTTCGTTTGTAGTTGCACCGTGTCGTATAGCCATCCTACCACCGCGATGTCGTCGCCGGCAAGCTCGCGGTGAAGCCAGGCCATGGCCAACAGCCACACGATCACAGGCCAAACGAGGCCAAAAAGGCAGAAACAGCTGTGTCGACTTACCGGGTGACAACGAATTGGTCAGGATTGTGTTGATATCCGAGCTTGCGTCCATTTTGTCTGCCTCTCACTCGCACTCTCGTATGTGTTGTGTGGTGTTTTGGGGATGTTTGTGTTTGGATTGCAACCGTCCCGAGTCGAGCCTATATGGTATAGGTAGGTAATGGTACAGTAGGGGGGGACAGAGGGAGGTAGACGGCGAAAAAAGGGCCAAAGGTCTGAAAGGTGGGCGTGTCCTCCTGTGGGGAAACCAGGGAAAAATCTGGGAGAGAGGGGAGTTGACGGTACCTGCTAGGGGCGTAGAAGTCGGGAGAAGTCTGAGAAAGAAGGAGGGAATGAGCTGTGAGGAAGGAACTGAAGAACGAGATACTGGAGAAGGAAGGAATGAAGAAGAGATGAAAAAGGAAAGAAGTCACTGGATGCAAAAGTTTGAAAGGGAAGGAGACGAAAGGGAGGAAGAAAGAAGGGAAGGAACGAGAAAGGAGGTGGAAGGCAACTGCTGTTTGGGTCACTTTGGTGTTTACTTGCAGCGTTTACTGCTAAAGTCCGGGGGCAGCATAGTGCAGAATACTCTGTACTCAGTACGAGAATACAGAGTACCAAAGACAGAATTGCAAGTGGGTATTGCAGAAAAAGTAAGCAAATTAAAAGAGAAAAATAGCAAAATAATAGCAAAAAATAGTCAAAGTAAATAGCAACGAACTCAAACAAGCAGGAACGAAATGAGCTGGGTCCAGTTGCGGTTGAAGAGGAAATTGCCCGACTACAAAAAAGCAGGAGCGATGAAGAAACTGCCTGAGTGAGCATAACCGGTGCTGGCGATGCACAAAAGACAAAAGGCTCTGGCCAGGCAAGAGCGAACCGTTCGCCCCTGCTGCAAAGGGCAATCGCCAGCCAATACGGGCGCGGTAAGATGTGCAAGCAAAAGGCAAATGCAGTAAGCAAACAAACAGCTATTCTACCAAGCCACCCAGAGTTTCCTATCGAGCCACCCAAAGACCCCACCTCTCTTTGTACTGAGTATGATGAGGGGAAGTACTGCTATTTAACGGGCCTCTTCAGGTTTGGCCAATCACATGACAATCCCGGCCAGTCACCGAAAGTGCTGAGGCCGTACTTTGTAAACATTTCAAGTTCCATCGCCATTAAAGATGAAGCCTCCGCCGCTTCCCGACTCATCAGTCAACCCTGCACGTATATTTTCCAGCTCCTTGCGCATTGCCTCGGGGCTAGCATTTTCCTGTGCACATTCAAAGTCGAGTAGTTTCACGCCTTCTCCTACAACAAGAAAGTTGTATCGATTCACGTCACCGTGTAGCAGACCGAGCCCGTGAAGGTTACGTATGGCAGTCTCGCAGCTGCTCAGACTGTTAATGGAAGCAGGACATCCTTCAAGCTTCTCCAGGAGAAAACCCATGATGCGCCCATTCTCGTGGACATGGCCGAGGAAGCGCGGAGCAAGCCCAGAACCTTCAAGCAGCTGATATGCTCTCGTTTCCTGCTCGATCCGAGGCAGTTCCCACTCGAAACGGGCTATTTTGGCGATGACCGTGGGCTGTGAATTGTCGTGGATGATGGAATCTGCGTGCCAGACGGCTTCAAACACCATTGCCGTGAGTTGCTTGGTCTTCTCTAGACTCAGGCAGTCGATGGACTGATGATGCCATCGGTTGTTGATGCCAGCCATTCTCCGGTCAGAGAGAGCATATTCCAGGTCGTTGCTGGCCTTGTTCCGTGAGATTCGGGCCGTAGTCCATTTCTTGTCGTATGGAAGAGGAGGTAGCGACTCAAGCGGGAACGAAAGCGTGTCTCTGTCAAAAGTGCCCGGGCATACGATCAGATATTTGACCTCGTTTCCAATTCGCACTCGATATTCGCTGTCGCAGGCATCGTCATCGTCCACTTCCATCGACAAGATGATGGGTTGCCTGGGGAGCTGCTCGATGTGCTTCTCAGACATTGTCGTGATTCTGATGGGCACCGTGAAACTGGATGGTGCTCAGAAGCAAGAAGCAAAGCTCCTTGGTAGCAGCACTCTCGCCCATTCCCCGCCCCTCTAAGGGTCTGCACTTCATTGGCTTTAGCCCCATATTTATTATGGTGTACTGAGTGCGTAGTTGGTGCCCCGCTGAGGGGTGAATGAGTCCTGGAGTAGGTTGACCTGGGTAAAGGTGAATATAATAGCAAGCGAAAGAAGACATGGCAGAAGAGAGTTGTCAATGCACTCTGTAAGAAAGATACATTTTAATAGCTTGCCATTTGTTGGACGACCTTACTTAGTCAACAATAGCTAGAGATCATACTTAGATTAAAGTTGACACTCAGCATCTCTCTCTGAAGTAGAACTGAGTATGTTGGATCGCCGGTGTACTTGATGAATGATTAATCAACACAGTTAGTCATTAGTTAGTCAGCCAGAAAATGGACCTGTCATAATGGGGCTCTGCCCTCCTACTACATACATAGAATCGTCCTCGACACCCCCTCTTTACAACCACTTTTCACCTGACGGGACCCATGAACCTGACCGAGTTCATGCCGCCTCCAGCCAGAGAGGAGGTTTATGCGCCGGGTGCATTCAAGCGACTTTACAAATGGACTTCAGTTAACCGATTCGAATCGAGTGCGGATTACACCGACAGACCCTGGTATTTCATTGTACCTCGAGGCTTCCATGGCATGGAGTCTCGTACGAGCATGTTGGCGGTTAATGTTGCTAATTATAAGTTAGGCTCTAACTGTCTCAACGTCGTAATTAATGATTGGTTGGCACCTGGCACACGCTCCATCTGATAACAACTGCCTGACATTCTTTATGTTGCAATATCTGGCACGTCAGGCTTATATATAACCTGGCTTCGGCCGGCACGTTATGAAGAATCGAAATTCCCTAATGAATTATTTCAACAGCTTTTCTCAAAGTCCAACTACCTGCTATCTGCATTCAGCCTCGAGTTAATCCTTTGACCCTACTATATCGACCTTCTTATAGGTAAGAAGTCTGCTACCCTACTCAGTACTGCTCAGGTACCATTTAATAACTTATCCCTGATTTATTAATCTGGCTAGTTGACTATGTGCGTCTCGAAATATATCAAATATACTTGCGGCTGCACGAAGGAAATGGAGTTCAAGCAATGCGCAGATCGTCAAGGAAGCAATGTCAAATGCCACCGTGTTCACAGGGAATTGGGAAAGCAATCTACCAACTACTGTTCTAGGCATCTGGTCAAGCCAGATGCACCAGTTAAATACACGGGTTAGAATGGGGAGGCTGTGGCCGAGTAAGCATGGGTTAAGAAGAAAATCTTTTGCAATTCCATTCACATGGCTTCTCGTCATTCTCTTATATTAAAGGACCCCCCTCTCATAGCAACTACTGGTAGCTCACTTGGCCGATTCACACCTTCATCACTTGATCTCCATAAACTCTGAGCCTGTTCACACCATCTGAAATGCTCTAAAAATCCAGCTTGTGAATAGACTTTGTCTCGCGCCTCAAACGCCCACTCTTCGCCTCTGGCGCCGATGATGTCCTTTTCAAGAGCAAGCTGACAACCGGCACAGGAGAGACCGTGGTCGACTTTGTTGGTTTTTTTGTGGTAATACGGAAGTGCAACGGCGCCCATGCAATTCAGTTTCTTTCCTCGTGACGATGTCTGCCATGGTGTCAAGGCATCTTTCTGAACCTTTTTAACGGAAATCGCCTGATGAACACAAATGACCGCAATTCGGGATTTTTGCGAGCTTTCGTCCATTGAATATATGCCTGGCAGGGTCTTGAATGACCTCAACTGGCATATTTCAGCCTTGGTGAGGTGATATAGCTTCCGGGCAGCGGCAAGAGTCTGTAACTCAAGTTCAGGTGCTATCTGAAGACACCGGAAACAGCAGCGCTTCCAGGTCAAGAGTGATATAAAACCGGCGAATTCACCACACAATTCACATGCCTCGGCGCACAGTACATTGTAAAAGTCGAGTAGAGAGACATTGTCCGCAAGTCGTGTTCGCAACAGGGCGCAGAAGAGGTTGAGTCCATGTGTTATCACCGCCTGGTACTCGTTCAAGGAGTCTATCAACTCTCTCGATCGAAGGCTCGTCTGCCGAAGCTTGAACAGGGATTGCATGTCCAGACGGAATAGTACATCGTACCAGAGCTCTAGGGGAAGCCTATTGAGGGATCCAAGCCCCCTGTCTTCCCCTGTCCGGAATGGAGTTGCTATTGACGGTCGAATAGTAGTGTGTTCACGGGCTGAGAACCAGATCACGGCGAGGTTAAAGTCTTTGCGATGGTAGGCGGCTATTCGAGAAATAGCATCGGCTTGTTCTTCGGGAAAGTGATATTCGGCGGCGGAGCGGTATCCAGGAGGCATACGAGTGGCCATCATCGACGTATTTCGTGCGCGCAAGGCCTTCACTGGCCGTCAATTTTTGAAATTGCTAGCTCTCCCTCAGCGGCAGGATATCCATGCCTTGACGCATTAGCATTAGCTGCAAATTGATTGTATCATCCAAGTCGACTCTCTGGAGCGGCTCTGAACCTGTACAGTCATGCTGCGTTAGATTCCTACGCATAGCGGAGAGCAAGGGCGATGAAACTCGGTTGGAATACACTCACCAAGGATTCGATAGTGGCGGGAGCGCGTCTGATGCTGTGCTGAGATGCAAACAATTCGTACAGTGCAAGGTCGAAGCTGGCTATGGCCGCGAAAAGCAGCCCCAACGGTCTAGGAGGAACAACGGTTATCGGCAAGTTCTTCATGCTTCGTACCCATGAAGGGTAGCATACTCAGTATTGAAACTATAAAACTTGAGTGAGATGATGGCAGAACACGGCGCGTAGGCGCGTAGCGAATACTGCGACGGTTACAGTACCCCGGACCGGATAAACTTATATCAACGCCACCAGCCATACTTATGTAAGCAGATAGTGACTTTTTGCAGCGATAGATAGTACCAGGTGAGCAGGCTCACCACCACCGCAAAACTGGCCACTTTCTTACTTACAATTGCAGCACGTCTCGTAAGAGATAAAGCCAAAACACCAGAACAAGTCTACTTATATCTATTTAGTAGGACGCGCTAGTCCCAGAAAAAAAGATATACTTGTACGAGCATGCGCTCACCGCTCTCGATAGATTGCTAGTGTGTAATACTAATTCTACATGAAACTTACACGCTTTTTTACGGCCTTCAAAAGCAACGAGACGTTTCCAAATAGGAAAGAAAGCCAAGTATGCTGTTGATAATTCAGAGCTCGCATCGCAAGTCAGCGTGCGACAGGGGCTGTGTGTATATAGAATGGAATGTGGTGACATGATGGGACCACACTGGCGCTTCTATAAAGGGCTTTGCTGCAGACAGAGACATCATGCATCCCCTCTCTACCACACTGCTGCCTAGCATAAATATGCAAGACAAAAAGTCCAAAAAAGTCCAAATGAGTTTGGTTGATAAGGCATCTCTGCAGCAAGAAATACCCTCATCCTAGTCAAAGTAAGCAATGCCCGTCTCATATACAACGTACGACTTCCTGGCGTGGGACTACAATGACGACCTCTTCAAGACATGGCGAACCACGCTGCTGAGGGAGGCCCTGCAGCGCGCAGTCGGTCGTCTCATAGGCAAGCACCGTATGGGCGGCCGGCCGTATGAGCTGTGCGCGCCGCGCAAGGGCGCATTCAACGTGCACTACCGCCTCAAGTACATGCAGCCGCCGGACGCCATTGCGCGCTTCCCCATCCCGGCGTACTTTCGCAACGCCGAAGAGAAGCTCGACGCCGAGGTGGCCGCGATGCGGTATGTCGCCGACAACACAACGATCCCCGTGCCGTTCGTGCTGCACTACGGCACACGCGACGAGAGCCCCGTCGACGAGGCCGGCCGTTCCATGGGCCCGTTTGTCGTCATGGAGTGGGTCGAAAACACGGGCGACCTGTGCGACCAGCTCAACACGCCGGGCCTGGCGCGGCAGGACCCTCCGGTCCTCAACCCCGCCATTGATGAGACCACGCTCAAGCACTGGTACGGCGAGATGGCCGGTATCCTGCTGCAGCTATCGCAGTGCACGTTCAATGCCATTGGCGCCCTGGCAGACGATGGGGCCGGCACGTTCCGTGCCGCACGCCGCCCCATGACGCTCAACCTGTCGCAGCTCGGCAACCTCGCGCGGGTTCCAGAGAGCGTGCTGCCCGCCGTCGAGACGACGTACGCCACCGCCACGGATTACTACCGCGCACTCGCCGACATGCACCTGCAGCAGCTGTCCTTTCAGCGCAACGACGCCGTCAAGTCGGCCGACGATGCCCGGAAAAAGTACATAGCGCGGCAGCTGTTCCGCAAGCTCGCCGCAGAGGACAGGCTGGCCGGCGGCACAGACGCCGAGAAGCGAGGGGCATTCCCGCTCTGGTGCGACGACCTGCGGCCTGCCAACGTCCTGGTCAAGGCGGTCGACGGCGCCATGCCCGTGCTGGCCGCGGTGATCGACTGGGAGTATACGTATGCCGCGCCCGCCGATTTTGTGCGCTGCCCGCCGTGGTGGCTGCTGATGGTGCCGCCCGAGGAATGGAAGGCCGGGCTGGACGACTGGACGGTGAACTATGAGCCGCGGCTGGATACGTTTCTGCAGTGCATGGCGGACAAGGGCGACGCAGGACAGCAGCTGGCCGAACAGATGCGGCACAGCTGGCAGACGGGCCAGTTCTGGGTCGTCTACGCTGCGCAGCGGGCATGGGCCTTTGACGCCATCTACTGGCGGTTTTTGGACACCAAGTTTTACGGGAAGTGCCCAGAAGGCAGTACACCCGAAGATGTGCGCCTGGGCGAGCTGACACCTGAGCAAGTTGCCGCCATGGACGGCTTCGTGGCGAGAAAGATGCGCGAAAAGGACGAGAAGAGGCTGGTCGACTGGTACACAAGCGAGGAGGCACTCCCCTCTGACGACATTATGAGTATATAAATGACTACAACTTGCCATGGCCCGTGCTGATGTTGATGTTTTCCTGAACCGTCACAGGAGCATCGTCCATTTTACCACAACTTTAGGTGGAGCAGCGGTTCGGGCCGACGCTCACTTTACTCTGTACAGTTTTCGCAGGCACGGCGGCGGGAGGAATTCTGCAAGCGGACTACGAGTATATACTCTCAAAGTCAGGCACTTGTGCCAAACCAGGCGTGCTTTACCACTTCCATCGCACCAAGGCGTTCACTCTTCTCATACCTCAACAGTCTCCCTAATAGATCCGCAAATGTCTCAGCCTCGGCATCTGATATGAACGAATGCTGGGAATGAGCTTGAGCTTGTGCCTGGCCGGCAGAACTGGGCACGCCTTTGATCTTGTCGAAAAGCCTGCGGGCAGAGACCTCATATTCTGCCTCGGTGCCTGGCTTGGGTTTGAAGAATTCGGCCCATTCAACCGGCGGTCGTCCAAGTAGCAAAGCAATTTCCAAAATATACTCCACCTCTGAAAGGCCGACTAATTGGAATACGTCAAACAGTCGCCGACCGAGTCGGATTTCAAAGAGGGTGCATCCGAGCGACCACAAGTCCATTTCAATACCTCCAGAATTTTCCAGGATGACCTCTGGGGCAGCGTAATTCGCAGGAATGCCAAAAGCTGGAGATTGTGGCAACCGGTCAATATAAAAGGCCTGACCAAAATCTATTATCCGAATGCGTGGTGGGTTCGCTATGCATTCAGAGTCTTCGAATTCGATAGGATAGACGAGATATTTGGGCGCGTAGGGCACTTCTGGGGTTGGATGCGAGTCTTTGCGAATGTATATCTCTGTCGTTTCTGGCTCGCCCAGCAGAGACATGACTTCTTCCTCGCCCAGGCCGTCTAGACTGTTCAACTCGAGCAGTATATTGGATGGCCGGAAATCTGTCATGTCAGGTTAGCTATGACTAAACGGCCTCTAGTCCTCTACTTGTAATCCTTGTACTCACCCGCATGGCAGATGCGGCTGGTGTGAAGCGTGGCCAGTGCTTGAGCTGATTGCTGGGATATGTGGCGAAGAATGTCGCCAGATTGCTCCTTGTCATGAAAGATGCGCTCTGCATTGTCCACTGTCGGGCCGAGAACAGGGTAGACGAGGCAGATATGCGTACCATTGGGGCTGTCGCTTTCAAATTGCCTCAGAGGGAAGCACAGGTGCTCCCGCCCCGGCGAGCTGTCGACATCTTTCCCGTAGCTGGATTCAATACCACGTTTTTTGCCCGTTTCACTGGCCACGAGAATCTTGATGGCAACGTAGGTTGGTGTGTCGGCTGTCTGGTCCAGACACAGCCATACGGTCGAGTATCCGCCGTGGCCGAGCTTGTTAATAACTCTATACTGGCCATCAAGCAGCTCGTCTTGCAAGTGGATGGGATGGTATCCTCCAGGGCGGTATCCATGAAGCCCTTCCAGTCCCTCTTCCACGCTCCTGATGTAGAGCCTCTTCCAAAGCCGATCGGGCGCCTGGGACAAGGTCACGACTTCCCGAATAATTCTGCCTCCTAGTTTGGGGGGCATCTTATGTCTGGTATCGTTGATGGTGCGTGGATAATGAGAAGACGTATGTAGTTGTTCTTCCTTACAAGTATGTAATCGTCTTCTTGGGCACAGGACGTGTGAGAAGGTCCACCCACACGTGACCAAGCCTGCAGTTTAGACTGCGGTGTAATCGACGCACCTTAGTAATAGAATTTCATAGAATTTAAAGTGTCAACGCCTCATACGTCGTAGCAGAACGGCAAGGCTGAAATCGCTGGCAAGCAGATTGTTGACAAAGGCAGAGCGATATAATCATCACTTTTCAATATGGCGCTGATCATCTCGGAGTTAGAAAAATGAAAGCAAAATAAGCAATATAAAATAATGATAAGATAAAAACTATGCGTGCTTTTGATCTCCGGTACATGCTGGTACATCTGATAATATCCTCCTCTCCTCGTTCGATAAATGATAAATCCGTCATAAATCAGTCTTATATCCCATCTTAAATCCTCCTCGTAAATAGTCCTAGATGATAATGCTCGATCCCGCGTACTTATTCTCAACTTCTTTTCGGTATTTTACTGTTTTCGGTTGTTGGTGTGGTGTCGTGGAGATTCTTACATCTCGTCGGCGCGTGCCTCCAAGGCGGTGATGATGTCCCGTTTCGGTGCAATGCCGTTCTCCAGGTCCAGCTCCTTGCTCAGGGTGCGCTGGGGAGCACGGCCAATCTTGGGCGTGCCAGGCTGGCTGCTCATGAACTGATTTGTTAGTCTCATGCTTTTTTTATTCAGTAAAAGGTGAACTCACGTTGCTGGCTGCGCTCAGCATGGCGTGCAGGGAACTAGCCAGGACATCCTCGTGCAGGCCGACACCCCAGACCTTCTGGTTGCTGCCGGCAGTGCACTCAATGTACGTGGCGGCGCGGACGTCACGGCCGCGGCCGACGGCGTGCTCCTTGTAGTCGTGCACCTCCATCTGGGTGCCGATGATCGGGCTCAGGGCGTTGGCCAAGCACGAGATCGGGCCGGTACCGCGGCCAGTCAGGTGCAGCTCCTCGCCGTTGACCAACAGGACACCGTCAAACAGACGCTTCATATTCTTCGTGTCTTGGGTACGGCCGGGCGCAGTCGGGGGTGCCGGGCTGGTAGTACGGTCGGGCAGAATGTTGTAGTCGACGAGGCCGAAGCGCGGGTTCTCGCGCAAGAAGTAGGTCTTCTCAAACAGATCTGTGATCTCAACAGGCAGCAGCTCGCGGCCCAGGCTGTCGGCCATGCGCTGGACAGTGCGGCTGAAGTCGACCTGCAGACCACGCGGCAGGTCGAGGTGCAGGTACTGCTGGATAATCCAGGCAGCACCGCCCTTGCCACTCTGCGAGTTGACGCGGATGACGGCCTGGTAGTCGCGGCCAATATCGTGGGGGTCCAGGGGCAGGTACGGCACCTGCCACTGGTCGTTGTCGGTAAGGCTGTCCTTCTCGCGGATCTGGAAGCCCTTCTTGATGGCGTCCTGGTGCGAGCCACTGAAGGCGCACACAACCAGCGAGCCGCCGTAGGGCGCACGCGGGTGGACGGGGATCTTGTTGCAGACCTCGACAGTCTCAATGACCTTCTTAAGATCAGAGAAGTCGATGTTGGGGGTGATACCCTGGGTGTACAGGTTCAGGGCCAGGGTGACCAAGTCGACGTTGCCGGTGCGCTCGCCGTTGCCGAACAAGCAGCCCTCGACACGGTCGGCACCAGCCATCTGAGCCAGCTCGGCGGCAGCGACAGCACAGCCGCGGTCGTTGTGGGGGTGCAGGGAAACACAAACGGTCTCGCGGTTGCTGATTCTGCGGCAAAAGTACTCGATCTGGTCAGCGTAGACGTTGGGCGTGGACATCTCGACGGTGGCGGGCAGGTTGAAGATGATGGGCTGCTCGACAGTGGGCTCCCAGGCGGCCTTGACAGCCTCGCAGACCTGGACGGCAAAGTCCAGACGGGTATCAGAAAAGGTCTCGGGGCTGAACTCGAAAGCCCAGTTGGTGGCGCGCACAGCCGGGTCGGGGCTGTCCTTGGTCAGAGACCGGACCAGGCGGGCACAGCGGGTGGCCAGCTCCAAGGTCTCCTCCTCGGAGAAGTTGAAGATGATGCGACGGAAGCACTCGCTGGTGGCCAGGTAGATGTGAATAATGGCATTCTTGGCGCCGTGAACGGCCTCGATTGTGCGCTTGATGAGGTCCTCGCGGCAGGGCGAGAGAACCTGCAGGTAGACGTCGTCGGGAATGGTGCCGGGGGTCTCAATAAGACGGCGAGTGAAGTCGAAGTCGGTCTGCGAGGCCGAGGGGAAGGAGACCTCAATCTCCTTGTAGCCGAGCTCGCACAGCATCTGGAAGTAGCGCCACTTCTCGTCGCCGTTCTAGAACAGTTAGCATCAGCAACGCAGATAGAAAATAGACAAGCAGTCTGAGCATAAGCATACCATCGGGTCGACCAAGCTCTGGTTGCCATCGCGCAGATCAGTTGACAGCCACCGGGGGGCCTTCTCGATGGTCTTGGACGGCCATTGCCGGTCCGGGAGGTTTATTGGGGGGAAGGGGTGGTATTTTGTCGAGGGGTTCTTGAGCCTGGGGGTGTTAGTCACAGTAGATGCAGCCGGCTTTGTGTTGCCATCGTCGTCATCGTCGTCGCTCGAAGCATCACTTACATCGGCATTTTGGCTGAGGGTGTCCAATGCCTGGAGCGAGCAGTAGTGGAAAGGTGTCGAGCAGGGGAGGAGAATGTCGTCACAATTCAAGTGAGGGGCGAGTTGGTAAGAGACGATGTAGGAAGAACGCGAATGCGAGACGTGGAATAGAGTATGGGGAGAAGAGGAGAAAGATGCCAGAATCTCCAAAATGGCGAGAGGAGCTAGGTGACGTTTATAGGAGTCAGGTGAGTGATGGAGAATACACGGGGTGTTCTCTGAGTCACGATGCGGAGGAAGGTGCAATGGAGATGACGGCCAGCAAGAGAAGGTACGGAGTCAGAGAAAAAACTTATTACGTTAGCCCCGGCGAAAAGGGCAGGGCACTACAGGCTGGCAAGCTCGGGGTAGATTGGAATTGAATGGGTGTTTTTGGTAAGAGAATTTTTGCGATTTTTAGGAGATTCCATTCATGCTCGTAATGCCGTTTTATTTTGTCACATTGGCTGTCGATGGCAGTGACAAGCTTTGCATTTGATTTTTCAGATCTAGCTTAAATTGAAAATCTTGACGTCTTTGCGCCGTCAACCGATGCAAGGCGAGCAAGTGCGACCGTGCTGCCGTGGCTCCTGCCGTATTTTCTTCTTTTTTCTTCTTTTTTCTTCTTTTTTTCTTTTTCTTTTTTCTTTCTTTTTAGGTATTTTTTTCAGTATTTTTCCAATTTTTATTGAGCAATTACACACTTCTGGACCCGCATTTTGTGCGACTAGTCCGTTTTAGTATAAGAGCGAACAAGGGGAATGTGCTGGAGGGGCAGGCACGACCGGTACTGTGAGGGGCAAAAGAGGCAAATAGGGCGTACAGGCCTGTAATACAAGAAGCGGCAAGGGCGTATCCTGTAAGACGGAGTCACAAAGGGAAAGAACAGGCGTCACATAGGCGGGGGTGGAGCATGCGTTGTGGACGGCTGCCATTAGCCACGCTTGTATGAAAGGCAGGGCCGGAGGATAGACTGCATCCGCGGTGGTGGTGCTGGGCAATCAGAGTTGTGATGATGGGATGTGATATGTTGAATGTGCAATATGTGATTGAGTTTTGTATCAAGTCAGAGGATGCAGGAAAGAATTTAATAATAAATAAAAAGAAAAGAAAAATAGAAGAAAAAAAAAGAAATAATAAGATAATGAAAAGAAAAAAGAAAAAGGCGAAAAAAGAAAAGAACACAACTCGAAAAATTAAAAGAAATTAGATATGAAAATGATATCCACGATACAAGTAAAGATACTCATTTCAACCTGAACATGTGCGATTAAACGAATACAATCTATCAAAGTTACCGTGATGCACGCCTGAGACACATCGGCCTGCATGAGGTGCAGCACGTTGGGCACAGGAGCATGAGACCAGGGAAGCCCATGCCGTGTCGAAAGAAAGGCGTCGAATCAGGTAATGGCACGGCTGGCTGCGTCGTTACTGCTTACTCCCCTTGCATTGTGCGGTGCCGTGCGGTGCCATGCGGTGCTGATATGAGGGCACACGACAGCAGGGGATGCTCGAGTCGACACGACGATGAATGAGTCGAATCAGTTTGAATGATTGAATGAATCTACAGCAGATCGCATGAATCTACATCTACAAAATGAGTTGCCCGAATAAAGCTATCAAAGTGTCAAAGCTGTAGAGTAAAGCTGGACGGCTACAACTGCCGGCAGGTCGAGGCTGAATCGGCTGGGGTGGACTTGACGACGACGATAGACTGATAACAAGGCAGAGCATGGGCTTTGTATGATTCATATGGAATCTCAATGGTATTGACATAGTGAAGCCGTTGAGAGAATGCCATATTTAAGCCGCTCTGAGTGAATCGGAGTTGGCGTTGGCGGCCCGGATAAGGAGGAGATTAGACGAAGTAGAATAAAGGCCAGCGACGGAAAGACGCGGCTGTTGAAGGCGATGATGTCAGTGATCATCTGTATCTGTATCTGGCATCAAGGATGTTGACAGAAACAATAATCAGTTGACAGACATTCGTGTGAGAATCTGCCGAGTTGACTATATCGGCATCCGAGGAGGTATCACGAGATCTGGTGAGATGACGATGGCAGATGATAAATAAATAATAATATGATTAATTCCTCGTCCACGATATAGGACAAATGAGAGGCAGTCGGCCGTGGTATCAAATAGAAAACAGACAGGAAGATGAAAGAAATAAAAAAGAAATAAAAAAAAAGACACAAAAGGGGTCAGACCACTGAGCCCCAGAACGCCGGTTTTACAAATAAAAAATACATCGCCTCAACATCTACAGAGCATAATTCTCCGTGTGCAAAAAGATCTCCTCCAGCATGTCGTCGCCCCAAATCTCCGCCTGCAGCCGCGCCACCGTCGTCGCAACACCCACGCGCATGCTCGCCGGGCCGCACACAAACACCGCCGTCCGCCGCCCCAGCACGCCGCGCCCGTCAGACCCGCCCGTCGCCCACTCCCGCAGCATGTACCCCAGGTCCGGCCGCCCGTACTCGACGCTCCAGCCGCCGTCGATCTGGTGCGGCACCGGGAACGCAAACCGCATCAGCGACTTTTGGAACTCGGTCGGCGTCTCGGGGAACCCGAAATCGAACCCGGCCGGCGGGCCAAACGTCGACACGGGCCGCGCGCCGGCATTGCCTGCATTGGGGCGCCGCTGCACGCCGCCGACGTCTGTGCGCAGGTGGGCCAGCTCGGGCGGGCGCATGCCCGTGTTGTCGTGGTCCTCGTCGTATTCACCGACGTGCTCTGTCTGCTCGGTCTGCTCGCTGTAGTCGTGCGGCTGCTCGACACCGGCCTCGACGGCTTTGCGCATCGCGGCGGGCGGCACGAGATTAAAGTGCGGCGCGTCGGCGCGCGGGTGCGGTGCAAAGTGAAAGTTGCCGTCGGCGTCTGATTTGCTGCTGGTGTGCTGCCGCTTCTCTTCGCTGCTGGGCTCGCGGCCTTCGAGCTGGCGCAGAGACTCGTCGGGCGTGGCCGACAGGTGCTGCGGTAGTGGCGGTGGCGGCGGCACATTCTGGTAGGGCTGGAGGTACTTTTGCTGGGGCAGCGCTGTGATGCGGTCTTCGTCTTCGGCGCGCAGTTCGCGCTCGCGCTCCGGATCGCCTTCGGCTTCGGACGCAATAAGGGCCGAGTGGCGCTTCGAGGCAATGCCAGCGACAAACCCGTCGAGGCGGTCATGAAATAAATTGCTGAGGGGACGGGGTGCGCGCGGCTGGTGGTGCGCCGCGGGTGGCTGGCCGTTGGCGAGCTCGCTGGCGGTGGCAAAGAGATGGCCGAGGTGCTGGTTGCGGTGCTCGGCGCGCGTTGCCGATGTGACAAAGAACTTGCAGGTGACGGACTCGGGCGGCGCCGACTCGCGGCAGATGCGCAGCTCTTCGCGGAACCAGTCCATGGCCTCGAGGCGCTTGAGCGCCCAAACGACCACGATCTTCTTGGTGATCGCCTTGCCGTCGCGCATGCGCTTGATCAGGTTGAGCAGCTGCGACATGAGCGACGTGATGCCCGAGCCGCCGGCAATCAGAATGCACGTGTCAAAGGCCGCCAGCTCGCGCCGCATGCCGCCGTACGGGCCGTCGAGGAACGCCCGGTACGTCACAAAGGGGCCTTTTTGGATTGCCGTCTCGAGCACCTTGCGCGTGAACCCGCCGTACGGACGGAACACGAGCACACAGTCCCGGTACGCATCGCCATACGCCGAGGGAAAGTCCTCGCTGCACAGCGACGACACTGTAAACGGGTGGTTCTCAAACAGCGAGATGCCCGGCATGCGCAGGTACACGTACTGGCCGGGCTTCCAGCGCATCTGCGTCGGGATGGTGATCTTGATGGCGTTCTCCGTCATCAGCGTAATGGCCGCCTCGTCGCCGACAAAAAAGGACATGCGCCACGGCCGCGACCAGTTGAGGTTACGCAGGCGCGCCACCTGGCACACGGCGAAAATGCCCACGCTCGCGTACAGATACGCCCACGAGTTGAGATAGTTCTTGGTGTGCCAAAACAGCAGGCCCACGTACAGGCAGCCCACAGGGATGTGCAACATGACAAACGCCTCGTAGGCCACGCGGCGGATGACGGGCAGCGACGCCACGCACAGCCAGATCAGGGGCACCAGGCACGCAATGCCGGTGCCGTAGATGATCATGCCGCTCGGGAACAGCGCCTGGAACACCGACAGCCCGTTGTCCTTCCACACGGGCTGAATATAAAAGGGCACCGCGTGCACCAGCGACAGAAACAGGCACAGGTAGCCCGCCCAGCGGTGCAGCACATTGAGCCGCTCGGGGCCGATGCCCGTGATGAACGTCAGCACATTTGTCTTGGTGCTCGTCGCAATGATCCAGGGCGTCATGGCGACGGCGATCATGCCCGACCGGATCGCCAGCGGCGGCGAGCCAAAGCGGATGCTCTCCCAGTACAGCGGCTGGGGCAGGAAGCAGTAGAGAGTCGTAAAGGCCAGCGCGATGAAGCCGCACATCAGCACGGCCAGCGACGAGAACGTAAGCCGGTACTTGCGGATAACAAGGTCGGGAATGGGCCGGTAAAAGATCCAGCGGAAGAGCGCGAGGGTGTCGTTGATGAAGCCGATGGAGGACATGTGCGACGTTGGCCGGAACGCCGTCTCGGCCTTGAGCTCCTCGGGGAAAAAGTGGCGGTTCGATGCTTGGCCGACCGTGTGTGCTGTTGGTGGTGTGCCGTTGCCGTTGCTAGGGTCGGCGGCGTTTGGGTCGGCGGCGTTGGGAATGCCTGTGGCTGTTGCGGCCGATCGGTCCCAGTCGGGCTCGGCAAGGTACATGTTCTGGTAGTGCTCCTCCACCTCTTGCTTGTAGATGGCCTGGCGGATCTTGTCCTGCCAGTAATGCCACAGGCGCACAACAAGCACGCCGCCCGTCAGGGCTGCAGCAAAGTAGGTCCATGCGAGCGCGTATTTGCCCGACTTGCTCCATGGGTCGACGGTGTTGGCCTCGACCAGGCCGGCCGGGCTTGTGGCTGTCAGGGGGATGTATATGCGGCGGGCCAGTGACGGCGGTTCTGGCATAAGAGGCGATGCCATTGTGTATTTTATTGTGTTTTGTCCTTGTAAGTTGGAATAGCGTTGAGGAATTGCTGGTGCTTACGCCGTCGAGCTTAGAAAAAGCAGCGAGACACAGAGGCGACGTCGGCCATGGGACAAATGTGAGAAGCTGTGCGACAGATGCTGAATGGTGAACGTGTAACACAAATATGAATAAAACGATCAAGGAACAAAAGAAGAAAAGAGGAAGGAATAAACAGAGAGGCCAGTAGAGAGTGAGACTCGACAGGGACCAGTGGGATAATAAGGAATTGGTGGGATCAGAGGATCGACGGGCTAGGTACTGAGTAGATACCTCGATACTAACTAGTAACTACCCCCGGACGGGATGTGCGAGGGTGGAGTCGAGTGGTTCTTTACCTGTCCCGGGCGGGTAGAGTCTGGATGCAAGGGTGACGGAGAATACTCTGTACTGTAGAAGTGCTGAGTATGCTGAGGGCCGGTGTGCAGAGTGATTATGCAAGAAGAAAGGAGATGCAAAGAATCAAATTATCAAGCGAGGAGGAGAGAGTAAAAGAGTAAAAGGTGGTGCGAAAGAGTGATAAGAAGCACGGAAAGATAAGCCAACAAAGCGAGTGAAGGACGCAGCCGACGTGATGAATTGGATGTGATTGCTAATGTCACATCGATACCAGGCCGGATGCTCTGGTTGGTTCCTGGGGGCGGACGGCCGCGAAGATATCGAGACCAAGAAACGACCAACATGTACTAAACTAGCCCACCCGAAAGGATCAACAGTCGATTTCAAGCGCCCGGGGGTCGCATCCAGCGCTGCGATAGTACGAAATATCGTATCTTGATGATCAAGTTGTACGTCGCATGCTACGGTAGGTGTCGTTGAGGGGCATGCTCTGTGCAGAGCATGATGGTATGCAGAATAAAAAGAAAGCTTGTATCGTAGCGGGAGATGAGCAATGTGGCCGTTTATGCAGCCGCCGAGGATACTTGCAGAGTACAAGTTGCGATCGGGCTAAGGATAGAAATGATATAAGAAATTGCCCTGACAAGCACAATCAAAATGTGTGATGACGGTGAGGTGGTCGTGGTACTCAGTAGAGGGGACGATGAAGGCAACAGACCGACAAAGACACCATGGAGCTCTCCACTCGCTGTGGACTAGACTAACAGCTTACAGCGGCAGATAAACGCTTGATATTGGCTGAAGGGGTTGGATTGAACTAGTTGAGGTAGATTGTCTGTGATATATTGGGGGGGTCGTTGACGGAAGAGCTAGTACATGTTGGACCAGGCGAAAGAAGCATCTCTACGGTGTACTCAGTTCAGAGAGACAGAAAACATTCATTGCACAAGTACGTGGCATAGATAATCATGGAAGGCAGATTACGGACAGCGTGGGATATGCAGCGGCCATGCCATGAAATCAGAGGCGGCCTGTCTATTCCTTGTCACACAAAGTCGAGGAGGACAAACCGTGCTGGGTGACGAGATGCCGGTTCTACAATCACATCATGCAGGAAGCAGAGTGGCACTACGCGTGATTGGAGCACCAGAAACACCCTTTGCAAAGACAGAAGCGAGACAGGCAGGGGAGCATGGCCAGCCCCCCAAAAGAGAAATCGATATTCGAATCCTAGACAAAGGCATCCGACTTTGCCATGGCGATCACGCCAAGCCCAAGACTATCAATGCGGCTGGCACAACTAATCAAAAAAGAAGGAGTAACGAAGAAGAGGCAGAGAGAGAAATTGAGAAAAGAAAAGAAATAAGAAAAGAAATAAGAAAAGAAGAAGAAAAGAAGAAAAGAAACAAGGCAGGCAGACACACCGACCTTTTCAGAACCAACAGACTGCAGACGAGCGGAGAGGCATCCAGGTCTCCAACAGGAAGCTCGTAAGACGCACCGGAGGATAAGTGATAGACCGCTGACAGACTGACTGCTGGACTGTCTGCTGCTGCTGCTATCAACTTGTCCTGTTGACAGCCATCGCCAGTCGGGCCATTGGCAGACACCTGCAGCACTTCAAGCCACCCAGAACGCCCAAAAATGTGATTGAGCACCTGGTCACAGCGCCCTGATTCGCTGCTGAACATTCAAGCAAATGGGTCGCATGTTGCAACGGTCTGTGCTTGACTGGCGGGCAGGGGTCTCGAATGCTTGACGAGGACGTTGGCGAGTGGAGGATGGAAGGGCTGGAGTGGAGCATGACGGGTACGGGCGGCAAGACATGTGATATGATTGGTTTCATTTCTAAAGTGGATTTACGAATACGCTAGTATAAATGGGGGTCCGGATCATCCCGCTAGTACAAGTCAAACTTAGCGTGGATATCACGTGGAAAGACACATTTCTGGTCTATCACGATTTTGATGGGAGTGCTGCTGCCATTTTGGCACATCGTCGTAACCAGCGTCTCAGTGATAAATAGCACAGATACTTTAGCAGCCAGAACACCTTCTACAGTGGGTTCAACATCACGCTTTAATCAGTATTTCGTACGAAGAAGGAGCGCCCGCACATAAACATGCCCGACACTTTTGGCCAATCAGGGTCGGTTTAGACTCATAACTCCTGCCAATTCCTGCCCTACAGAGTATGTTGATATCACGGTCACCCTTCACATCATTCGATCTCATCAACTTTCATTTGAAGTTCACTCAAAGTCATGATTCCAGCTCGGTTCGACAGAGGCCCCCGGACTAGAGTGAAACCTATCTTCAGCCTCATAGTCGTCAAGAAATACGAGAGGAGATATGGGCTGACAGCACCTCTCGCACCAAAGTGAGACCGAACATGCTCCTCAAGATGTAGTTGACAGTGCCCGAATGGCCGCCAGCCATGGCCATTGGTTTGTATTACGGCCTGCTGTAGAAAATGAGGGGCAATTCAATACTCAGACAGGATGCGGGATATGCCTACCAGGATGCCCAAGCCTTTTTTGCACATTGAGCGAATGTGGCCAATCAAGGCGAGACGTTATGGCTGCGTCGGGCGTCAGCACAGCCCAAGGCGAAAACAAGCAGAGCCGCTCGCCGTTTATAAAGAAGCAGCCATAATAAGAACCTAGGCTGCTCTGCCTCTTCCTCCAGGATACTACTTCAAAGTATCGGCTATTCTTCTTCCTCATCGTCGCGATGGATCCCGCTTCGGCCATCGGAACGGCTTCCGCAGTCCTTACATTCGCACAGATCACGGTCCAAGGAGTGCAGCTGGCCGCGGAACTGGTGCGCCGGATGAGCGAGCCACCAAAATACATCAAAGACACACTAGACGCTCTTGAATTACTGCAAGGTATACAGCGGGATATCAAGGCATCGACTGTGAGCCAAAGCGAGCATGCTGGCAAAAACATCATCAAAGCTTGCGAAAGATGCAGTGCAAGCGTCGAAGAAATCCTAGCTACGCTTAAAAAGGTCGAGCGGTCGTCTCGTGATGGAATGATGGCGAAGGCCAAGAATGCTCTCGATACCATGCTATACGAGGATGATGTCAAAAAGCAGATACAGGACCTTGGAGACAAAAAGCAGGATCTCCTGCTAGCACTCGTGTCCCCCTCGACAGTAGCGGGGACAATGGAGGCAGCCTTGACCCCAGCCATAAATGAACTGTGAGTATTACGGGCTACAACTTTTCTGGCTACTCAGTTCTAACCCACCAACAGCCTCGCTACCAACGCCTTTTCACGAAGCGTCAACGCCGCTGCCTCAGATATTCCATCAGACCAGTCCGGCGTTGATAAGTTCCTCCGTGAACTCTGTGTGGAGAAGCCTCAAGATGTACGCCGGAGGCTTATCAAAGCAAAAGGCAATCGTGTTGGCGGAACCTGCTCCTGGGTACTGGAACACAAGGCCTACCAGTCATGGCTCGCCGGAACAGAACAGGGTCTTTGGATAAACGGTGATCCGGGCAAAGGAAAAACCATGACATCTATTTTCCTTACTCAAGAGCTTGAGAGACATACAGTAGAGTCCGATGGCGTGCTGCTCTACTTTTTCTGCGACAGCCAATTTGAAAAGCGACGCACACAGCTGGGTTTTATCCAGAGCCTCATCCATCAACTCTGCCTTGCCAGGCCTCCGCTGGCATCCCGTTGCCTCACTGAGTTTCAGCAGCATGGACGAGTTGCAGTCAACAGCACCGAAACGCTTTGGAGATGTGCAAGAACTATTCTGGAGAGCTTTGGAGAAGGGCCAGTCTTCATTCTCGTCGATGGCCTCGACGAGTGCGACGCAAAGTCAGTGGTAGAAATATGCCAGGAACTTGCTTCACTGCACACGCTGTCTTCAGACGGACAGCGGAAGGTCAGGCCTATCATCATAAGCCGCCCGTTGGATGCCAAATGCGGACGGCACCTTGCCAAGTTTCGCCAAGTTCAGCTCAATGGTGCGAATAAACACATCGGTCGTGATCTCTCAATTTTCATACACAGCAGAGTCCGCACCATCGCTGAACAAAACGGATACAAAACCGCATTGCACGAGAGTGTCCTCAAAACTGTTCTTCGGAAATCTGAGGGTACCTTTCTGTGGGCTGGACTTGTACTGAGCGACCTGGAAGACACGGAAACTGTGGATGTGGAAGACTGTCTCGCCTCGCTCCCTTCCCAACTTGATGGCATCTATGACCGCATTCTTCAGGAAATCCCAGCGGAAAAAGCTGCTGTTGTCGAGAAGATTCTCAAGTGGGTTGTTTTCGCGGTGCGACCGTTGACGGTCCTCGAACTCGCTGGCGCCATCAGCAGGCCAGAAGAGACTCCATCGACCATTGAGTTTATCACTGCTCGCATTGGCATGTGCCGCCATCTTCTGTCCATTTCGCAGGACGTCGTCAAGCTTGTTCACCAGTCTGCACGAGACTATTTGACTAGCGGCGTCCGGCCATCTACCATACCACAACGCTTCTCCCTCAATGCCCGGCAAGCTCATTCAGAGATAACGCAGCTCTGCATATCTAAAATGACAGACAGGCTCAAGACTGCAAAGTCCTCAAACGTCTTCGATGATGTCTGGTGCCCAGCCCGAGTTGCCATCAGTCCAACCCTGGAAGCAATCATGGACTACTCGATAGAGTACTGGCACCATCATGCTCGACTCAGCGACGGCTGGAGCCCGATACATGACAGTTTTGTCTCTACGTTTCTCGAGACAGAGTCCTGCCGTAACTGGCTCCATTTTTGTCACATAGACTTCCGGATTCCGTGCCCGGAGAAGATGTTGTTAAAATCGAAAGTTCACTTGGCATCATTCCTCGGGCTCAAGAGCATCGTTAGTGCTTCGATAAACAAAAGTGGATTCGATGCCAAGCGGCTACTGCCATTCAGACATCCAGAAAGTCTTTTGGCCTGCGCAGGCCTTTTTGGTGGCCGCACCGACATTGTCGAACTTCTTGTCAAGAAAGAGGGCGCATCTATTGGCAAAGTACCTGCACGGTCGTCATTTTTCAGCTCTCCTATACACATTGCTGCAGCAACAAACAATGTCCCGGCACTGAAGCTGCTGCTAGGCAAACGGACAGACCTTGTCAACCGGCTTGATGGCAACTGCTGGGCCCCGTTGCACCATGCCGCTTTATGGGATAGTGCAGAGGCTTGTCAGTATTTGATAAGCAAAGGCGCCCACGTCAACGTACTCGATCGTGCTCTCTTCTCACCCTTGTACTATGCCGCACTACCTGCTCGATCTGTCGGTTTATACGGTAAGCACAAAATGTATGGTGATTACTACTACTTTTTGGAAGCTTTTCCGACAATCACAACTGCGACAATACTTGAGGGCGGCCACCCCAGGAAAACAAACGCAGTGCAGGTTCTGCTTGATGCCAAAGCGAACCCCAATCCAGCGCCTGGTGGAAGTGGCTTATACACGCCGCTCCATAACGCCATCCGCTATGGGCGCGCCCAAGAAGTCGAGGCTCTTGTTCGTGCAGGAGCAGATACCACTGTCAAAGATAAAGAAGGCCGAAATGCCCTATACGCTGTGATTTCAGATTACTGCAGTACCACTGCTGCCGAGGAAATAGCCACAATTTTGGTAGACGCTGGAGCAAAATTAGATCCAGAACTTGAGCTCAAACGTCCCTTTATGCTCGGCGCTATCGAGCGCAATAGTCTTTCTCTAGTCAAGCTGGCCATAAGACTAAGTACTGATCTGAGCTACATTGACGATGAAGGGCATTCTTTTTTGTACTATGCCGCCATAACGTGCTCCAATGAAATTGTGGACTTTCTGCTGGAGGCTGGCGCAAGTATCAACAGAGATCCTGCTTCTCTTTCCGCGGCGGCTAACAGAGGACACTGGAAACTGTGCAAGCTTATTTTGGAAGGGAACACTCAGCCGAAAGTCGACGATGCATTCCGCTGGAATTGTACCATACAATCTTTGACAACCGACTACGACCCAAGCATAGTGAAGGCAATCATCAAGGCCGGGGCCGACCCAAATGAGCCATCATTTTCCCATGGAACCCCCTTAATCACAGCTATCATCAGAGGTTCCCATGAGGTTGTTGTCGACCTGCTCGCAGAAGGGGCTGACGTCAAGTTACAACGTGACGACACAAACGCCCTTGAGTTTGCCTTGCTTGGCCGGCATGAACCCATTGTGAAGTCTCTGCTGGCGGCCGGCGCGAAGACTGTGAGTGGCATCTCACCTCTTGGCTATGTATCTATAAAAGGATTCCACAAGATGGTGGGCTTTCTGGTCAGCCAAGAAGGGGCAGATCCTAATGAGGAGACAAGCACGGGGTACACTCCCATTGAGATGGCTTCAGCTATGGGACGCGACAAAACGGTGGCAGAGCTGGTCCGAGCAGGGGCGGATGCGAGCATGGCATCATCAAGCAGAATCATGGCGCTCTCTGAGGCCGCCTCTAATGACCGGGGTGAAACCGGGCGCATGCTGCTTGGAGATGACTGGGCCGATCCAGTTGGGTTCCGTATGTGAGGACCTGAACGATGACTGGTGAGAGGGAATCTGGATGTCTCTAACGGGTAGATAGATATATATGGTCGTACCTAACAAGTAGTTTAACGAATAAACATGCAATAAGTATATCTCTCTCTATATTCTGGCCACCGAAACCTACTCTTAAAAGCGGCAAATTGTACCAGGCAGATTGCAAGGTATATGCCATGGTGGCAAGACTATGGTAGTGCAACAGGACCGCATATTTGGTAGCTCGGCTGCTCGGTAGTTTTGGCGACTTTCGAATATCCAATCAATCAATCACCTCAGCCAGACGATCTGCCGCATCCCTTCCCCCCCACTGTATAATCTTGAGATTCCCGCTCTCTTTCATCTTCCGCGCTACAAAGGATTCCATCGCGTTTTTCTGTGGCCCTGAGAGAAGCTCAAGTCTGGCTTGGTAGTCCTGGTTCTCGTTTGGTCCAAAGTAGCTCTCGTCCAGGAACTTCCACCAGATAAAATCAAAGGCCCAGCCCTTCCTCGCCGCGTAGTTGAGCATCCACGTCCGCTTCTCCCAGCTCTCCCGCATGCATTGAGAGAGAGGCGGTTCCCTTCTCCCGTTGTCAGCCCGTGACATGTCATGAGCTTTTTCGGCTAGGCGAAGCGCAGCCATTTTTTTCTCCTCGGCTTCCAACACGCGTAGAAACGTCTGGAGCCGGGGCTCATAGGCTTTCATCCATTCGCGGTATCCGCCGGCCCAATATTCCGGATCTTGAAGCAGCAACCACCAGGGCGGGTCTAAACTGCATTGTGCGGGAGCGGCGTAAGCAAACTCCCAGTCAATGACGCCGACGACCTGCAGATCCTTGTCGAGAAGAACGTTGGCCGGCCTGAGGTCCTCGGAGAATAGCCTAAAGTCGCCGTCAAATTTCGACAGCTCTGGCGCAAGGCGCCCTTCAGCAGCAAGGCTCCGGAACAGTTGGCGGGCGACATATTTATCGTGTGCGTCGTCCTCGTCTTCCACCGCGTCGTTGTGCTGGAACACCAGCTGGGCCATGTGCATATCACCGAGAGCACTGTACCACTCGTCGGCCGATGCGTAGGTCTGGGATGGTAGGATGTCTGCTGGCATGTTGGTGTGGACGACAATGTCGTTCATGTTCGCGATCAAGGGACGTCCTTTGACAGAAACAGAATTCTCGCCGCCCTGTTCTTCGACAAGCGAGCCGATTCGAGGGAACGTGAGGGTAGACAGCTGCAGTAGGATGTTGGCCATCTGGCCATAGAGTAGCTCCAATGTCTCCTCGGCGATGTTTGGGTTTAGGACGGGCCGCTTATCGATCGGGCGTTCTGGATCAAGAAGGGCCCGAGACATGTTTTGATCATGATCAATGTAGTCCATGATGATAAACGAGCCCAGTCCCGTGGGATTTTCAGCCGCAGTTCCGTAGTGGTAGATGTGCGGAACCGGGATAGTGGTGTGGGCAGCAACATGTCGTATCGTGGCCACTTCATAGAGAACCTTTTCCTCGGGAAACTGGACCACGCCTTGTCCTGTCAGTGGCCTGCGGTAGTACTGTATACAGATCACGGCGTACCCTTGATTGGAACCCTCATTATCGCCGATGAGCCGTCTTTGTACTTGAGGCGGTAGACGATATTGTACGCACCCCTGACAGGGGGATACATCACCTCCGGCTGGCCGTCCTTGTATTTGAGGATGAACTTGCCCACAGCACGGCATACTTCATCCGTGCGGACGAGCTTGTCCCATTGATCAGTGTCTTCGTCGAGTTTTTGCCAAACGAGGTCATCTCTCTCCATGCACAGGAACCTTGCCTTTGCGGGCATTACGGGCAGCGTGAACTTGTTTGTGGTATAGGTGAGATTAAAATATCGAGGTGTTTGTGCATGAGATATTGGATTAATCAAATACTGCAGATGAGGGCTGTCGCACGACAATGTTAGAAAACGTCTGACCCCTGGCTGTCTTGATTCCTCAGGCCAAAACATGAGCCAAGTGCGATTGTGCCAAAGCTGGACAGGGTACCGTAATATATATTTTGGCTGTTCAAGAATCAAAGTGAAACATGCCACAAATGTCATCTTATCTCCTTCCGGAGTTCGACTAATAGTCGTTCAGGGGAATACATAATGGGAATTTGTGAATAAGCTTATTTCTCCGGGAAGTGATATCTTGTCTTAATTTCACATGTAACCGATCCCGATCACGTTATCGCCAGGGTCAGTGTGTGAACCAGGTCGAGGAAGACTACTCCGTAGACAGCGGTGGGTACGAATACGTCTTGCGTTTGACCACTCGCACATCTCCTTGGGAAGACAACGAGCGCTAAATCAAAATCAATGATATCGGTGCACTGGCGGCAGTCGCGCATGCTAATCGCGGCGCAATTGCGGAAGGCTGACGACCGCAAAGACAAGTGCCTTGCCCAGGCGCCGTACTCCTGCTCGGCGTCTACAAATAGCTGGTCATGGCAGATCTCGCGAAACAACAAAAAGCCCCTCATAGTTATACTGATATATCAGTAAGATCGACGATTCGCTGGCCACACAAGGATGACAGAAAGATCCGGAGACGCAGCGCAATAACGGATCCATGTCTTTCAAATTCTATCAAAAACCGCCCGTCCGCTTGATCCATTGCTGGTCCTCCACGTTGAATATCTCCGCCACCTCGCGCTGCAGGCCCGCCAGGATGGCCGCAGCCGACCCCGCCGTGCCGTGCCAGCACTTATCGATGGTGTCCGCAAACAGCAGCCGGCCTGTCTGCGGGTTCAGCCCGATCGTATCGTCGGGTCCGGGCGCATGCTCCGGTGTCTGGCCCGACAGGTCGGGGAATTCGCCACGCTCAAACCGCGCATCCACCTCGTCGTCGGGCAGTGCGTCATACGGCCGGAAGCCCGTGACAATGTGGTAGATGCTCGATCCGAGGGCAAAGCAGTCGGTCACGACGCCGTAGACGCTCCACGATTCGCGAGGCATAAAGTAGCCCGTGCTCTCGAGCACCAGCGGGGGCTCGTCGCCCAACGAGGACCCGGCGAGGTCAAAGATGCGCACGTTGAGAGCGGCGTCGACGCCCATGTTCTCGGGCCTGATGTCGGCGTGGATGACGTTGTGGGCGTGCAGGAACGCGATGCCGTCGACAGCCTGCAGGGCCCAGAGGGCGCGTTGGCGCAGCGGCAGCGAGTCGTGGCGGCAGCGCATGGCCCGCTCCTTGTGCGCCTTGGTTTTTCCGGGTGCCGCATCCATAAACTCGCGGAGCGTGTAGCCGCGAAGGCACTCGTCGAGCGTACCGTTGGGCATATACTCGAGCGTCAAGGACACGGCAATGTCGCCGTCGTCGACCGCGTTGTGCATTTGCAAAATACGGGGATGGCCCTCGGGGAGGTGACGGTAGACAGCAATCTCCCGACGGAGGTTCTTCGCCTGTCGCTCTTGTGAGCGGCGGTGGGTGATGATGGGATTGGGTGCCTTGATCACACGCGTTCTGCACGGCAGAAGATGTACCATGCTGGAGTTCCCTGCGCCAATCATGGACTTCTATGAAAGCGAATAAGCATACAAGTTACGAGAGATGGGAATAAGATTGGAATCAGATAGGAATTAGATAGGGGCATGTACCAGAACACGGTCCATCTCCGAACCAGGCTTCACGATGTGTTCGATCTTGACGTTTCCATTTGCGTCTTTCGTGATCTTGGGTGCGTCAGCAGTGGAGGCTGCAGAACTGTCCATGTCTTTCGATGCCATGGCGTTGACATGCAGGTGTAATGATGGTCTTGAGCCTGGGTGTTGCGAAAACGCGTGCTCGGCAGCGGCAGCTCAGAAACCGGTGAACTGATGCAAAACATGCCACGTGATTCAACTGGACGCGGTGAGAGGCGGTCAGCCCTACTGAGTGCATGCCAGCCTGCGTAGATGTCGTGTCGTGTCGTGTCATGGTAAAGATTAAAAGAAGTACTCGGAGACTCCCCGGGAAACCCCGCGAGCTGGCTAGGCAGCCGTTGGTGCCTGTTGGCATTGACGCTGTAACTTGGCGACAAGCCGACCGGCCGTGTACTTGCTCCTCTCATATCAATTCTGCGTTGAGTGCTCGTTAAATGCTCGTAGGAATTTAAAATTTATGAGCTTGACGAATGATTAGCAGATTGTTTTGTACTATCTAAAATAAGCTCCTTCATGAACGAAGCCCCAGACCACTCAAGTCGGCACTGAGCGGCCGCCCCTGGACCAGCTCTGCCAGCACCATGCCTGTTCCCGGGGCCATGCTGATGCCCCATGGGCCGTGCCCGGCGGCCACAAAGACGCCTCCGGCTGCGCCAGCCTTTGTCGTGACGAGTTTCCCGTCTGCGCCCTTGAGCGTGTCGTCTGGCATACGAAGGACGAGCGGGAAACCCCATGGCGTTGCCGGGCGGTGGCACAGGCCAGCACGCACAATCTCGATTTCCTTTTCCTGTTCCGACCCGGGCTCAATGCCCAGGGCACGCTTGCACGACGCCATGAGATCGTCCAGCTTCGCCGGGTCGGGGACAGAGTCGGTCGCCAAGCGTGGCAGCGGCTCTGTCGACGAGTTGAGGCCGGCCATGTAGAGGGTGCCGTTGGCGCGGCCAAAGATCTCGGGGCAGTAGGAGAGCGGCCCGCCGGCAGCAAAGAGGGCGTGGCACGACGGTGTCTGCGAGGGGTTTGCCGAGTCTGTGACGGACTTGGGCGGGCGAATGACGAGCGAATGGCCAGAGTAGTTGGTGACGGCCAGCAGCGGCTTGCCCTCGGCCGAGGCGCCGGGGAATAGTGTGCCAAAGACCTGCGGTGTCCATGCGCCGGCGGTGATGACGAGTTTCGTGCAAGGCAGGACTGTCTGGGTTGTGGGCGCCGCGCTGCCGGTCTTTGCCGAGCCCGTCTCAATGGTCACGCTGGCGAGCTCGCCGCCAGACGTGCCGACGGCGACGACGCGCGCCGGCTGGTGCAGCTGGACGCCGCTCTCCCGGGCCTTTTCCAGCAAAAACTGGCAGAACAGCAGGGGATCGACCTGGCCGGTGGTGCCGTCGTTGGCCAGGACCTCGACGCTGTCGCCGGCGCGGCGGTGCAACCATGCGGGGAGACCGCCGTTCTCGACGGTGCCCTCGACGGCCGCCGTGGGGGCCGACGTCGAGCGGCTTGTGCCCTGGCGCAGCCAGTCCTCGCCGCGGCGCCGCTCCTTCTTGGGGTCGGAGTCGGCACCGGGCTCGTCGGGCAGGCCGTAGCTGAGCGAGGTGGACTCTGCATAGCCCCAGCGCGCGCGGCCGCCGTACTTGTCGGCGAGAGCGCGGTGCTGGTCAAACGAGAGGGCGCCGACCTCGGCGACGGCCGGGGCGAACCAGTCGCGGGCGAGGAATCCGCCGGCAAAGCCCGACGCGGACGCGAAGAGGCTGTCGGTGGTCTCGACGAGGTGGATGGCGGGTGGCTGCTCACCGGGCTGGACTGGCGGCTGGTTCTGGCTCATGTAGTAGGCCGTGGACACGCCGACGATACCGGCGCCGACGATGACGGTCGACATGGCTGTGGTGGAAAGTGGTTATGGAGTGCAGATCCGGGTGCAGACATTACAGAACGCCGGGCATCGTGGCTTTTGTAGTCATAGCGGGAGCGGAGTGAGGCTCCCAGTGTAGCAAGACTACCCAAAACGGCAATTAAGTTCGAGATATGTAGTGATCATAAGCTACTGCCAAACCATGCTAAGTGCAGCTGGATATAGCTGGGTATAGCTTAACTGCTAGGGGGCCTAGAGCTAATAGCTGCTAATAGCTGCTAACGACAACCCCGCCAGCGACATACCGTCATTGCTAGTTTTTCGGAAGCTCTCCCGATCGTCAACACACTTCACCACACTCACTCCATCTACACACCACAATGAGCAAGGTTGTTATTGTTACCGGCGCTAGTCGCGGCATTGGCCTCGCCGTCGCGCGCCACCTGCTGACACACTCCCACAACGTCGTGCTGGTCGCGCGGTCCGAGGCTCCGCTGGCGACGCTCAAGGCCGAGTTCCCGCAGCAGGTCGCCTTTGCCACGGCCGACGCCGCCGACTACACTGCGCCGCCCCGGATTGTCGACCTTGCCGTGTCAACATTTGGTCACCTCGACGGCCTCGTCATCAACCACGGCGTGCTGGCGCCCATGACCAAGCTCGCCGACGCCGACATTGACGAGTGGAAGAAGCTCTACGACGTCAACCTGTTCAGTGCTCTGGCATTTGTAGGTCCCTAATCTCCCTGCTCTTGAATACGCTACTAACAGCATAGGCCAAAGCGGCGATCCCCCGGCTGCGCGAGACCAAGGGCCGCATCGTGCTCACATCATCGGGCGCCGCGCTCAAGGGCTACACCGCGTGGGGTGCCTACGGCAGCTCCAAGGCCGCGGCCAACTCGCTGGTCCAGCACCTCGCCGTCGAGGAGCCGCTGATCACGTCGGTGGCGGTCGGCCCCGGGCGCGTCGACACGGACATGCAGGCCGAGATCCGCAGCACGGGCAGCAGCGTCATGAACCCCAAGGACTACAGCGGCTTTGTCGCGGCACACGAAGACGGCATCCTCAACCCGCCCGACAAGCCCGGCGAGGTGATTGCCAAGCTGTCCGTTGACGGCCAGTCCGACGTCAGCGGCCAATACGTCAAGTGAGTCTACGATGATGTTTTGCTACGATTTGACCGAAACTAACTAACAAACAGCTGGAACTCCCCCGAGATGACGGCATATCACTGGGCGTAATCTAGAAGATAGCCGATATCAAAAAGAATAGATAGATATAAAGTCTGATTTGTTAGCAGATGGTCTCGTGAGATAAGACATATCAACACAAGACAAAGACAAAACAAATCCAGAATGCGCATCAGTCGAAAGATGAAAAGTCTCGTGATATGTATCCACATGTAGGTTCGGTATTAGCATGGAATATCAAGTTGTTGCATCACACGCGCATTGTTCTGGTCTTGTCTTGTCTGTGTCTTGGTCGATTTGGTGAGCTTACATAAGCGAGATGTCGAGTGGTTTGCGAATGCTGAAAGAATGTCGAAAGATTGAATATGCTACGACTTGTTTGTTAGCAATGCTCTGCAGACCTTGCGGTTGAACAAATCAAAGTGAAAAGGCCAGATCAGAGGCGTCCGTTTGGAAAGACAGTGTCATTCACCATAATTGTGTATGCCTGGGGCGACAAAAATAACTCATCATGTAGGCCGGGGGAAGGGAGTAGAGGGTAGCTTACTGTGAGGAGAGATGCGAAGAACGCAGAAACAAAAAGAACAAATAGAACAGAAAAACAGAGAAAAGAAGAGAACAGCAAGCTCATCAACCCGACGACGACGAGGCCGACTCGAGCGTCACGTCATCGATGATGATAATGCCGTGCAGACAGGTCCATTGGTGTTCACAACACTCGGCTCTGGCTGGTGCTCTCGCTGGTCTCGCGCGCCGTCGGGTTGATGATTGAAGAGTAGAAGGTTGAAGGTTAGAGGAGAAGAAGAAAAGAGAGAAACGCTGCATCGGTAAAAAATCAAATTTATTGGCCTCGAAATTTACAGTGGGTCCTCCAAAGCGGTGAGCCGTTTTTGAAAGACGCCAGATTCTGCCTTTTTTGTAGCAGTCACCGCCTTCTACTTCTAGCCCGGCAAAACCTGTTCGCGACAGTGGATATAAGAGGGGCCCGCAGGGACAGGCGAAAACATATGAAAGCGCCGGGGCGCCCACGACCAGCGACCGCGACCTCTGTTCAGTGATTATTACTAAGCAGCAACACGTCGATTTGTATTGTTCGATATTCTTTCTTCAATATCAGATATCAGATACCAATATCAGATATCGATTGAACGAGGCTGTGACAACGTTGCGTCTACTTTGTACTTTCTCAGTCCGTCATACCTCGCAAACATAAATACCACCCAACCTGCTCATCGTCGACATCTCCACGACGCGCCGCGTACATTGTCACGTCGCATCACATCCCATCGACACCACCACTATCTTATACTCCTCACAATATTCATCATGTCAGACCACGAAGACTTTGGTGGTAAGTCTATCTCATTCTGTTGATTTCTATATCGAGAGCCCAACTAACATTGTAGGCAACGATGACCTGTCACTCCCCAAGGGTATGTTTTCTTTATTATTGCTTGCTTCACATCAAATCTAACAAACAGCCACCGTCCAAAAAATCGTCACCGAAATCCTGCCCCCCAGCAGCGGCCTCGCCTTCTCAAAGGACGCCCGCGACCTGCTGATCGAGTGCTGCGTCGAGTTCATCACGCTCATCTCGTCCGAGGCCAACGAGATCTCCGAGAAGGAGGCCAAGAAGACCATTGCCTGCGACCACATCACGCGCGCCCTCGACCAGCTGGGCTTTGCCGAGTACGTCGCCGCCGTAGTCGACGCCGCGCAGGAGCACAAGGAGACGCAAAAGGGCCGCGAGCGCAAGGCCGACAAGTTTACGCAGAGCGGCATGACGCTGGAGGAGCTGGAGCGGCTGCAGCAGGAGCAGTTTGCCGAGGCGGCGCAGCGGCACGGGTAGTTTGTTTTTATGTTTTCTCTTATTTTAGCTGGACGGCGTTGGCGGACTTATGAATTCATGTTATCTTCACTAATACACTAAATTATAAACACGTATGAAATTGAACTATGACTAGTTGGAGTGGTGCGAGATGCCGAGGCGAGGTAGAGTCCTCATACCGTCGACACTTGCAAGTTGACATAGGAAATAAGACAAGGAAAGGAAAAGAGGTGGTGGACGGTCCGGATATGAATCCAGAACCATATAAACAAAAACGCCAGCAAGTATTAGATAGGAAAGAAAAGGAAAATAATAAGGAAAGGTGTGAGACGGTGGTCCGTCGTGTCTGTAGTGTTTTCGCGATGACAATCTGAAAACGGGAATAAGCAGTAGGAAAGAGGAAATAGGAAATAAAAGACAAACAAAACTGGTATCAGATATTATGTTTTCGGTCAAATTAAGAGCTCAAGAAGCAGCGTCCTCTTAGAAGCTCGACTTGGAGTCGCGGTCCTCGTACGGAGGCAGCTCGGCCTGGGGCGGCGTCACCATCAGAGGCGCAGCGTCGGCCTCGGCCTCGGTCACGACGGCCGACAGGGGGGCAGCAGCGACGGTCTCGACGACCTCGAACTCGGACTCGGTCTCGGCATCAGTCTCGACCTCAGCCTCGACCTCGACCTCGGCCATCAGGCTCGCCTTCTCCTCGTCCATGGCGCGCTCCTCGTCCATGTACCGGAGAGCGGCCTTGCTGCTGCGGCGCTCGCGGCGCTCGTTGGCGCCAGAGCCCGACTGGCCGCGGCGGAAGAACATGCGCCACAGGCCAATCACAATCGAGCCGACCAGCATGCCAATCAGGCTGACAGACACACCGGCGACAATGCCGATCATGATGGGGAACAGAATCAGCGAGGCAAACTTCTTGACCATGTGCACCCAGCCGCCGTGCGCGTGGTGGCGGTGGAAGGGAGGACGGGCATCGTCGCCCTCGCGCTCGCCCTCACGCTCGCCGTCCTCGTTCATCTCGACGCGCTCGTCGTCGTTGTGGTGGCGGTGGGGACGGGCATCCTCGCCCTCAACACCCTCGGGACCCTTGGGGCCCTTGCCAGACTTGGCGCAGCCGCCCTGGTGCGAGCGCATGCTCGACGCGATAATGGCCTTCCAGCGGCACAGCAGGTTGGTGCACTCGTCAAGCTGCTCCTGCAGAGACATGCGGTTGCCCTGGCCGTGGTGGCCGTGGTGCTTGCCGTGGTGGAAGGGACGGGGCGTGGCCTCCTCGTTGCCGTGGGCAGTGATCTCTTCGTGCTCATGCTCGTCGTCACGGCTCTCCTCGCCACCGACGTCAATGCGGGCAATCATGAGACCGCCCTCGGCAGTGTGGATCAGGCGCACGTTGACGGCGGGGATCTCCTGGACAAACACGTTGTTGACCTCGATGACCTGCAGCGTCAGGGACACAATGTCCATGCCGCTGGCGGGGTCCTGGCCGACGTTCTTGGCCTGCATCGAGTAGCCCAGGGGCACCTTGACGAGGCCCTTGCCGTGCTTTCCGTGCTTGCCGTGCTTGCCATGCTTGCCGTGGAACTCGGCATCAGGGGGAGGAGGGCCATCGTGGTGGGGAGGGGGAGGACCGCCGTGGTGGGGAGGAGGAGGAGGGGGGTGCTCGCCGTCAAACGGAGGAGGAGGACCGTGGGGAGGCGGCGGCGGCACAGAGTCGTCGGCCTTGTGCTCAAACTCACGCTCGCCGTCCCACTGGTCGGGGCCGTGGTGCTTGTGCTTGACCTCGACAAGCTTGCCCTCCTTGCCCTCCTTGCCCTCCTTGCGGGGAGGACCGCCCTTGCGGTGGCGGCGCATCTTCATCTTGAGCTCCGACTCGCCGTCGTCGTGCTCGGGCTCGTCGTGCTCGGGCTCCTCGGGGTGCTCAGGACGCTCGTGCTCCTCATCGCCGTGGTGAGGACGGTGCTCGTCGTGGGGACGGTGCTCGTGGTCGTGGTGACCAAAGTGAGGCTTGTCCTCGGAGTCGTGCTCCTCGCCGTGGTGAGGAGGGTGGGGAGGGTGAGGGTGAGGCATGTCGCCGTCGGCGTGCATGTGCTCGGGGTGCGGGTGCTCGCCGTGGTGCTTGAAGTCGAAATGCTCAGGGTGCTCGCCGTGAGGGTGGTCAAACTTGTCGGGCACCTGGACGGCCATCAGGGCGCCGGCGTGGACGTCGACATCGGGGTACAGCTCGAGGCCGTTGACGAGCAGACGGTCCTGGCCGGGGGTGTGGTCGATCTTGAAGAACAGGTCGATGTGGTTGGCAATGTCGGTGATAGTGATGATCTTGCCCTTGTGCTTGTGTTCCTTCTTGTCGTCGTCCTTCTTCTCGTCGTCGTTGTCGTCGGCCTTGGCGTCCTTGGCGTCGTCATTCTTGGCATCAGACTCATCCTTGTCGTCCTTCTCATCGTCGTTCTCCTTGTGCTCCTTGTGCTCCTTGTGCTTGCGGTGGTGGTGGCCGCGGGTGCGGACCTGCATGGAACAGCCGGGGCAGGGAACCTTGACCTTGGTGAACTCGTGGTAGAACGGGCTCACGAGCGAGACGGGCTCGTTGGTGGCCTCGTCGACGGCACCGGGAGCAGCCTCGATGTTGTTGCCGGCGTAGTGGCGGTGGTGGCCGTTCTCGGCGCCGGGCGGCGGTGCATCAAACGACGAGGGCAGCAGGAAAGCCGACGCTGTCGACGATGCCAACGCCGCGGCGAGAAGTGCCTTGGGCAGCATGGCTGATGTGATTTGTTGGTTGTGTCGTGTTAGTCGTGTCACTGTCGTATAGTCAATCACTTGTCGTATAGTCGTGATGATGATGATGATAGAGAATAGAATCAAAAGAATCAAAAAGCAAAAGAAATCAAAGATTGAAAGATTAAAAGACTACATAAAGGAGAAATTCAATAGAGACGTAAGACGATACAAAGAGGAAAAACAACGGCTGGTCGTAATGCCGTACAGAGGCGTACGTACGATGAGTGAATACGCACTCACACTGGAAACAAGTGCAGCCAGAAACAAGAGAAAACACTGGGCTGGAATGGGCTGCGATGGAGTTCGCCCATAGTGCGAGCGCTCTGGTGTCGTTCTGGAAATTGGCATGACGAGTCCCCCCCCTCCTGTCTAAGACGTCTGAAGACTTCGCCCTACGGCAGCCCCACTGTAATCCGACCGTAGTCCCGATTGGGTATCACAGGGACTAACAGACGTCGAATGGAGGAAAGTGCGAGGGAAGAAGAGGAAAATCAGAAGATAATCAGCAGGAAATCAGAGGGAAACCAGAGGGAAAGAAGAAGGAAATGGCCCCAGTCAATGCTGCAAAAGGGAAGGAACGACCAGCGAAATGGCGAAATAGAAAGCAGACGTCAGCTGCAAGGCTCTTCTCTCATTTTCTCTCTATTTCACTCTCTACACAAAAACAGGGAGCGGCAAGCCATAGCCGGCGCCAACAGACAGTCACTGAAACAGGCCGTGACAAAGGCCGGTCAGTCGTCTTTGTGCAACGCTGTGGCGTATCTTACTGCATGCAGTGTGCCACGAGATCGTTGGAGTGGTGTTATTCGCTCCTTCCTTTTCGTGTTGTATTTCGTAGACACAAGCTCTTTCCTCGTCTGTGTGTTCGGTGCTACGGACGGAGTTAACTGTTGCAGTGGAGAGGCTGCGTAAGAGAGTTGTAGCATCACGGAAGGAGCGACTGTGTATTTGCTGCCATTTGGTCTTTTTCCTCTTAATTTACCAATTAAACTTGGTCTTCTTTTTATTTGGTAATTGTTATTCTCCGTGGCTCAAAGTTATTCAGTATCCGCTGGCCGCAGCAGATAAAGAGAAGAAGAAAAAGAGCATTGAATGATCAAAATCAAGAAACCAGAAAGCAAGAAACGATCACAAGAAAAAGACAACAGACAACAGACAAACGAGGATTCGCGGCATGGCAGCTCGCTAGTGCGCTTTCGGTCGCTAGTGCACGCCGCCGCAAAATCAAGGCTTAGTCATCTTGCTACGCCACGCGATTCGCCGGCGATGCGAAATTGCTGCAGCCGTAGCGGGGAGGCATACGTAATCGCTGCCTCAGGCCTTTCGTCTTTCACTTTTATCTGTTCTTCTCTTTTTTTTCTTGCGCGTATCACCGTATCACCGTATTGAGAGCTATTGAGCTATTGAGAGTGAATTGCGTTTGATAATAGTCCCGTGCAAGACCACGTGCAGCTACCTTGTTTGGCAGTAGCCATTGACTGATCTTGACTGATCGACAGCGATTCGTCAGCTTGTTTACATCCCTGACTCCCTGACTGTTGAGACACGAGTTGGCAAACAGCACAGCAAATAAGAGACTCGTCATTGCAATTAAATTGATGCAGTGATGCAACACAGTGGTCATAACTCTATCTCAGATCTACATTTGAATACGAGTCTATTTGCAACGGTCGCAGCCTCGTACACTGAAAGCTTGATGATATCGGGCCCTGAGCAGCAAAAGGCCCATAATCGATAGAGCTCGTATCATTACATGTCCATGACGAAGCATAATTCACAATTTTCTACTTACTCTTATAAGAGAACAATGACATTCATAACATGTCACCGGCCTACGTAGCCGTCAGCATACGCCAGCCTGAACGATTCCGAACGGGCTTGGAAAGTGAGCAGTGAGCAGTGAGCAGTGAGCAGTGAGGAGGGCTCGACAAAATTGACAGAGAAATACAGTCACTGTAAACCAAATAAATTCAAATCAATATCAACAATCAGCTGTCAGCTGTATCCTATATAAAACTCCATATATGTGCCCATCATAGTCCAAGAAACTCCCAGCAGTCGTGTCGTGCACACGCATCTAGGGCATGAGAAGACCAAATCATTGGTAGAAAGAAGAGGAAGAAAGAGAAGAAGAAGAAGAGAAGAAAATAGACTGTGTCTGCGCCTTGACTGTTGCGTCATGTGTGCCGTGGTTTTTGTTCGCCGTCGTGCGCCTGCCTCGTCGCACCAAGCCCTGCCCAAGATATCAAATGAGTGTGACGCCTGAAAATAGAAGAGAAGAAAAATAAAAAAGATCACAAGATAATACACTTGTGGCTGCCTTCCTTCCGCCGGCGACGTGACCGGCGATGTGACGATGCCGAGCTGGTAATGATGTCGTCGTCGTCAATGGAGTTGGACTGGTCAAGGTCGTCGCGGCGCAGCATCTGCCGGCACAGGTCCACAAAGACCTCGTCGACATTGGTGCGTGTGCGCGCACTGGCCTCGTAGTACGGCGCGTTCCAGCGCTGCGACAGCGTAAACGCCTTGCTGCGGCTGACGGCGCGCTGGTCCTCGAGATCGGCCTTGTTGCCGACAATGACAATGGGCACGTTCTCGTCGTCCTTGACGCGGATGATTTCGTCGCGCAACATGGACAGCTCGGTCAGCGATGACGGCGACGTAATACTGAACACTAGCAGGAAGCCCTGGCCCGTCTTCATGTAGAGATCACGCATAGCCACTGTACTGTTAGCCGTGGTCATTGTTGTCTTCTTACTTGTTGGGCACTATCACTTACCAAACTGTTCTGTGCCAGCAGTATCCAGACTGTTGTTGTCAGTATGAGTTCTTGCATTATAAAACTGATATCATCATTGATATGTCGGGTGCATACATCTCTAGCATGATTTGACGTCCCTATTGGTCCGATGTTAGCTTTGACTGCACTTCATTACCATCGAAATACAACAATGATAGACTTACATCTACTGTGACCTGCGTCCGGTACGAGTCCTCTATTGTCGGGTCATAGCTCTCGATCCATTGGTTGTGAACGAATTGGGCTGCAGATGAGTTAGTATGGTTACACAATATATGTACCCGACCGCCCGCATCCGACTGCAGAACACGACAGGTGCGGGCGGGAGCGGGACAGTGGTTCGTCTCCCGAGACTGCCACTGTAGGATGCATTGATGCAGTGATGCAGTGATGCAATGCTGCAAGGCACATAAGCACCAGCACACAGGACAAGGGGTACCAACCTGTAAGACAACTCTTGCCGACGCCACCTGAGTAGTTAGCACATGTCCATTAAACGAGGCTGCATAGAAAGAAAGGGAAAGCGAACGAAAGCGAAAATAAACTGCCATGCGATCCGAAGTCGGCAACAGCACAGGCCGGAGTGCATGACAGGGGTTGCAGTGTGTTATTGAATGTGAATGTGAATTGGGCTGTGCTTACCTGCGCCAAGTACGACAATATGGCATTCCCGACTGTAGAAGTCAGCAGCTATTCTATAGTCATGGAGCTGTTATAAAGCTCACCTGGGTTGGTATCGTGGACCCATGATGAGATGTGATGTGGTAGAAAGACGGTTGTCTGATATTTGATATCGCCTTGTTGAAAAAAAGCTGCTGGACCGCTCAATATTCGAGTAACTGTTGAATTTCGCTGGATATATACGCTGCCGGTGCTTGGTCGCGTTCAGTGCTGCGGTTGAAAGCTCTGCTCAGTTCATTCTCTGCCAATCGGGAGGTTCGTGATGAGTGGACGGATCGGGATGTTTTGGCGGTTAGAAAATAAGAAAAGAAGGGTCGTGCGGCGGACCCGAGTGGGAGGACGGAGCTGGCCGAGAGGGTGGTGTGGGGTGTGGAGGCAGCGGCAGAGTTGAGGAAGACGACGGGGAGAGACGGGAGAAAGACGGAAGCTCGAGGCGAGGTGTATCAATGGCGGGATGAATCGGTGTCGTATGTATGATCTGATTTGATTTGATTTGAGTTTGATTTCGTCTTTTCTTGAAAGCCAATCGAGTAGAGTATGATTCAAGCTCGGTGTGTCGAGGCGCTTGCTGAATTGGGGTCGTAAAACTGAGTCGACGTGGTAAAAGATGCTGAGAGACGGTTGAGGGTATATGAGGAAGAATAAGTTGAAAAGTGAGGAAGAAGACGAAAGATATGACGAAGGAGAAATAAAGGTAAAGTAGCTTGAAAAGAGAAAGCGAGCAAGCTAGACTAGTGACGAGTCGGAGCTTGGGATTCTTTTGAGTTTAGAGTCTATTTTCTCTTTTCTTTTTCCTGGATATTTGCTATGCAGGAGGGAGCTGAGAGCTGAGCCGGGATTGCTTATTGTTGCTTTGAATTGTTCTTGGAGTTTCTTTTGAGGGTTCTTATTGGTGAGACAGCAATATGAGGAGAGGAATAAGAGAATAAGGAATAAGAGAGTCAGAAAGTGAGAGAAGCCCTGAGAATCATGAATATGAGATGCCGGAAGAAGAAAGCAAATCAAACATCAAAAGAAATCAACCAAAATCAAAAGAAAAGAAAGCCGTTTTGTGACGAGATGGGTCGAGGATGGGCACGCGTCAAGACGAGGCAAAGGAAGATCGACACGAGGGCGAGGCGAGGGAGAGTGGAAAGACGGGCGAGAGACAGAGCTGAGGCTGTAGTGGGCGTGGAGCGTGGCAGTATGCAGTATGCAGTGCAGATGAGACGGATGAGACGGTTGAGACCTGACTGAGGTGATATTGGTGGTCTTGTATGAAATTGGAGTATGAGGACTGAGTGACTGAGATGGAGTTGACTGAGTTGACGAAAAAGGAATATAAAATGAGAATGAGATTGTTACTGGCTGTGTCTTTCAAAGCGGCGAGGACAGGCGGGCATGGTATATTGGTTTCATATCGTGTATACTGAGTAGAGTGGGAGTGAACTTGAATCTCTTCTTGGAGCAGATGAGATCAAAGGCCAAAGTGAGATCAAAGAAAGTGAGGTCAAAGTTGTCGAGGCGCGTGACGTTGGCCGTTAAGGTTTGCCGCGGCGGAGTACAAGACGTTGAGCGGGTAAACGACAAGGTGAAAAAGTCGGTTACAAAGGCCAAAAGGGCAAGAAAGAAAAAAAGAAAAAGAAAAAGACACAAAAAGGTTCGCGGTACTGTGGGAAGAGGCTGTTTAAGATTAAGATGTCGAGATGAAGATGGAAGGGAGGCAAAGAGGAAAAAGGAGGTAGACAGTACTGAATACAGATCAGGAAGGAAGGACATGGACCGAGACCTCGAATATTACGGAGCACATGAAAAGAGAAGGAACCACGAGAGACCGTGGACGTGGACCGTCTTGGAAGAGGCCAGAGACCAGACATATGGGTCGGGTCTGGGTGCCATGGCCATGATGGGGCAGCTCTTTACTACTCACTAGCTGAGTCGTGCTTTCCAATTCAAACAATTCAACTGAGCTCTTTCCACGAATATTCTCTGCATGCTCGACTGCTCCTCCCCCTTTCCGTCATCCGCTGCTTTGGCTCTTCCCTCTTGTTATTATATTTGCGTTTATTGGCCTCCTGCCCAATGCTGCCTTCCGTACGGAGAATTGTCGTCCACGCTCTTTCTCTTTCTGTCTCCTTCTTCTACACAGTTCCTTCCCTTTTTCGTATCTTTCCGTCGTCCTGTTCCTGCCTTTTGAGACTTTTACTACAGACTACTCACTACTTTTGATATTTCGATACGACGGCAGGCCGGGACCGCCATCGCATCGATCGCTGTTTTCCTCCGATTTTTTTCTTCTCTTTTTGCTCTCTTTTTCTCTCTGCTCTCTTTGACCTTCCCCTTTTCCCCTCACCCTCGGCCCCGCAGTAGCTACTTTACCAAAAGAGAAGCTGCAAAGTATAAAATCGGAGTTTGGCTCGGACGGGCAACGGCTGCGTGAATGGTTGCTTGCAGGGAAAGTACGAGGGACGGAGCACGACCGCGCTCCTTCTTTTTTTGTTTTTCTTTTTATTCAAGGTCTGCTTATGTAAATCATTTTTTGTTTTTTAAATTCACAAAAGACATGTACAGAGTAATACTGCACCAAGACAAATGCACGAAAAAGGATTCTTAGCGCGTGCTAGACAGGGGCAGGGGCCCAAGAAGAAGAAAGAAAGAAAAGATAGGCCTGAAGGTGAAAAAAAGGGGTGCTGTTGGTGGGAGTAAGGTCGGGGCAGCTAAAACCAAACAGAAAGTCCAAGAGAAGTGGGGACGAAGAGAGTTAGGGTGTTTACTGAGTAGACGCTAAGCTACTAGCTGTTTAGAGCTGATGAATTGGAGTCTGTATGCTCTGATAGAACGGCCAGCCTGCTATGCAACACACAACGCTGCACGATGAGAACATACTCAGTACTCCAGTTATGAACATTATGAAGGATTATGAACACCACAGAAAGGGAAACGAAACAAAAACAGAAGAAACCCCACTGACATGGAGACGCTACGGAGTAGTTGCCGGAACCCATTCGTTGGGCTGGGACGTCTAGGGTGGTGATGAGCATGCGAGTGTATGAAGAGGACGTACTGAGTACGAAGGATGGATACAAGAAGTACAGGGTAGAGAACTATCGATGCACATTGCTAGAGTTGGAGTTGGAGTTGCTAGCCAGGGGTTGAGAGGGTCGTCGTGCCGGAAGCCAGAGCAGAGGGGCCGGCTGGTGGCTTGGTTGGAGGCATTTACTGTGTACTCAGTAGTTTGAATTTTTGGTCAGCATTCTCTACTCTCTACCTTGCTTAGATACAGGTTAGGATGCAAAAAGAAGGTGGCACGGTGGCTGGGTTCCGCAATAGCCTCACGGGCGGTTGTCTCCTATTTGGATAGTTGATGATACTCAGACTCACGGGCTTTTCTACAGAGTCTACTGAGTACAGAGTACGGACTACAGACGGACGACGGACGACGGACACGGACGATTCACATGTCGTTGCAGAATGTGCACAAGTAGAAATAGTGTATTGTACAAACCAACAGTGGTTTGTGAATAATATGAATATAAATAAATAAATAAAATCCGGCGTTACTGCGCGCCTTCTCACGTGGCTCGCATTCGCTGAGGTGGTAATGGTTTGAAAAGAGGAACCAGAAAAAAACAGAAAACGAGAGAAAATGAAAAAGAAAAAGAAAAGTCTCCATCGACTCCGTCTTCTCTTTTATGGGGCTGGTGGTGCCCACAGTCCATCAGGTCCATCAGGGGGACCGCGAGCCAGACCACTACTGTGTACTCTGATCTTGAAGACGATTATGGAGACTACGGACTGCAGTGAGTGAGTGAGTGCTTATGAATGTGTCTGTCAGGCTGTCAAGAAGTCAGGTCAGGAAGCATACTTCGTAAGCAAGGAGATATAAGATGTGCGAGGCGTGTGTAAGATATTACGAATGTACGAATGCAGTTGTACTGAGTAGTCTCTATTGATCCTGAATCAATGATAGCTAATAAATACAAGGTACTCAATCAGCAAACAACAGAATAATCTCGCCATAGGTTGTGCGGTTAAGTCGAGCTCACCGACAGCGTATCATTCGGCCATCCTCCAGTGCTACGACTCTGTATTGTAGATACAGTGGGTGTACATATGAGTACATAAACAAGTCCTCTGAATAAACTCGGCGCAGTGTTCGCAAAGCAGTCTGTGCTCGTACCGACCCGGCTCCGGTGAAGGATTCAGATAGGTCTCTGTATTTCATGGTACTGGCAATGACCCCCATACACAGTCCACCTCCCACGCCATCTATGCCACCCTGGCATTCGCCGCTCTTTTTTACTCTTTTGATTCTGTATTGAAGCTCTACTGTTAGCATTGCATTGAAACACTCTGTCACCGTAACGATTCCGTTTGATTCCGCTCTCACTGCAGATACTGAGTACAATTACACCGAGTCGCCGTGCCCGATGCCAACGCCAACTCCGTGGATTATCTCTTCGTACAGAGTACTGCCACTGTCTGCGGTCCGCTTCTGTGCAGAGCTGCGCATGGCTAGCAGAGTTGCGTTGCAGACATGCATTCCGAGTTTACGAAATACTTTGTCAAGAGTAGTTTGTTGTGATGGTGTTGGTCTAAACTGAGACACTGTGTAACATGAAGCGAGCGGGTGTCAAGTAGTTTGACTTCTTAACCTGCTAGATCACCACTACTGCTAGCTGTTGCTGAGAGGGCAAATTATCAAACATGTCTATACGAGCTGCATCAGCGATTCGTAAGAAATGTTAAGAGTATCAGAATAATAAGGCGGTGACGGCATCAACAACTGCAGTGTCTTGCTTTTATTGGGATCAAATGGAAGAACGATGGGATAAAGTTCGGCATGAAATGTGTGAGCCAGGCAAAACAATCTGACAGAAACAAAATAATTATCTAGAAAATAAACAGCTGTTTGAGATGCCCCTTGCATCCTGCACCATCTCACCGGCTCGCTGTCCGACCTATCGCATCATAGCAGGGCAAGAGTAGGAGAATGTACGGCACTTGTTTGTTTTTTGCTGAACAGCCTCGCTTCTCTTTTCCTAGTCTGATTTAGAGGCACATGGTATGACGACACATAACCAGAAAGAAGAAAAGCACCACCGCCAATATTTCATTCGTGGCTTGCAGCTATATGCCGCCTTTTATGCTGCCGGTTCGTCCGTTAATGCGGGCTGGACACGCCGGATGCAATACGGTGCAGCCGAATGGTTTCTTTTTGGTTTTTGTTTCTTTACTTATCATATTTTCACATCCTACTCTGTATTTGTTTTTTATCTTCTGTTTTTTTTTTAAAAAAATTTTTTTTAATAATAATATTATATACATAAAACCAATAGCTTAATTTATTTTATTACTTCGTGATGCTTTACTATTGAAGATTTATTTTTTACCGATTTATTAAAACAAAAACACAAATCAGATATTCAACGAATCAAGATATGTAAAGAATATCAAATAAACAAATCTATGTACCAAAGGGTATCTCGTGGGCCCGTAAAAGACCAGATGCGAAAATGTAAAATAAACAGACGATACGAATATGCAATATGTGCAATGCGATGCAAAATGAACCCAGAGATGCCAAACCGTATGCTGGATGCCAGATGACCAGATGACCAAGATGAAGATGACCAAGCTTGCCACCAGGAAGCTATGCTATGTTATTAGACAACAGGAGCCGTCTTCTCGCCCGTCTTCTCACCAACCGGGGCCTCGACCGCCGCCGCATCGCTGCACGACGTGTCCTCCTCGTCGCCCGCCTTGGCCGGCGCGCGCCGCAGAACCCGCGTGTTGATCTGCTCGCCCCACCACGTGCCCGACAGCGCCGGCCAGATCGGCCGCTCCGCAAACGGATACGATGCGCCCTCGACCGCCACGCGCTCCGCCAGGATCTCGTCGTACGTCTTGCCCTCCGCCTTGGCCTGCTGCCGCAGCTTGCGCGTGCGCAGCATCCAGATGCCGTGCGACACAAACATGCCAATCTCGAGGAATGCGCACACAATGTAGATGACGCCGCCAAGCACGTCAAACGTGTTCTGTACGACGAGCGCCATGAGCGAGAAGAAGGCGCCGAGCCAGTCCATGGTCAAGAAGACAAAGTTGATGCCCGCGAGGCGGCCGCGGCGCTTGTACATTTCAAAGTACGGCGGGATCAGGCCGCTGGCAAGGAGGACCGACGCGACGACGCCGACGGCCGTGACGGGGCCCTCCTCGCCGCGCTCGTACCGCGGGCGCAGGCCGACAATGAGGGCGGCCTCGATGCCGCCAAAGACGGCGGCCGTCGTCAGGCCGATGGTGACGCCCTTCCACGTGGGCATCTTCATGCCATAAATCAAAATCTGGACCCAGCTGGTCAAACTGAGAGCCATGAAGCACTGCGGCTGGACCTGGATGGGCATGTTAAAGTTCTGGATGATGGCGTAGGCGCCAAAGGGCACACCGCACACGGCCCACAGGAACATCATGAGGCCGGGGAGGCCATCGGTGCTCTTCCTCCGCCAGTTTGTGTAGATTCTAATGGTCAGCTATGTAGATTAGATTAGATGCAGATGCATAGACAATGGACTTACTGAGGTAGTAGTTGGACACACCAGAATCTGCAGGGTTAGTATTGGTGGTTGTCTTAACGAGCAGTTGAAGACGAGGCTGAAGCTGAATGCAGCTGAAGATCGTCATACTTACACTGCACATGTTAGCAATATTCTCCGATATAGATGAACAATCAAGCAGATCAACGGTTGGATGCCGTTTTAGAAGTAAACATACCTGTGCCAATGGTCTGCAAGCCAAAATGTTAGTAATTGCAGATGTATGGTCTCACCGCGAGTTCCAGAGCAAAAACACGGAGAGCGGTGGTGGCCGGTGAGGTGAGTCAACTTACGCCCAAAATGTTGGCAGACTGTACAGTTAGCTATGGTTCAGAGGTAGAGAGAGGGTAGAGATCATCCAAGACATTGCTGGAGATATGTGAGACTGGAGACTGACCGTGGGGATGCTTGTCTGGGGAGCCATCTTGAAAACGAATGACTGTCTATGACTGTCTATGTCTGTCCGTGGTTGATGAGAATGGACACGGAGGCGACGACACCGACTATATAGGACGCCGAGTTTGAAAGCAAAAACGAACAAACGCGGAAAAGGAAAAAGACTGGAAAACGAGAGAACGACGAAATTCTGACTAAGGAATAGCGCCGTTGTCAAACAAGGGAATTGCGCTGGAATAACTCTGGACTCTGTAGAGAAAAGAGACGAATAAGTGGGCAATGGCAGGCTGATGTAATGCCAATATCTGTAGATTAAGTGAGGAGGATATGAGATTGCGATGGGAAAGAGCATGGATGTTGCAATGGAAGGAGCGATGGACAAGGCCTGATATATAGAATTAAAAAAGAGAATTATTTGTATTTTAAAAGAGTGAACTCGACAGCAAACACGACCATTACCAATATGCCATTAATAATACAGAGAGCTTGCGATGCAGAATGACGACCAGCCAGATACCAATGACGCCTGAGAGAATCGAGAAAGAGAAACGAGAAACGAAATCGAGTCAAAGTCGTATCTTCTGCCCCGATTCTGCTACGGCGCCAACGGCGCGGCCAGTAAAGGCAGAGTTAAAGACAAAAGACGCCTATTGCAAGACGCTATAGAGCCTTATTACTCGCCTTCTAGGCGGCGAATTATTAATTTTTACTTTTTACTTTTACAGAGTACAGAAGACGGCCTCGTTCTTTGTCAAAGGAGGAGTCAAAGGAGTCGTATTACATGCCTGTTTTAGGACTAGCGCACTAAGACTCATGGCAGCAGCTCGTGGCACGGCGCCGCTCCGATTTAATTTAAATGCAGAAATAATGCAATAATTACTGTACTCGGCCCAGCACGTTTTCTCTGTACTCTATTACAGTCTTTTCTGGTGGACCGGTTTACTAGACCGTTTGCTGTTTGCTGCGATTAGATAAAAGAAACTAACTCTACCGCTTCCAGTAATAAACATCTTCTCCGCACGGCAGCGGTAACAAGGCGGACACCACGCGGACCGTCTTGGTCACGGTGACAGTCACAGCCAGTCACAGTCACAGTATGCCTGCCTGCATTGCATAGATGCATTACTTCAAATGTCGGCTCCTTCTTAGTTGGTTGATAGACAGATAGACAGATAGACTGATAGACTGATAGACAAGCCGGGGTAATACCCGTGCATCCTCGGATGCGGCCAAGATGCTGTTCTCTCGTCACGATGTATATTCCCCCATCTGGTAATGATATCTTTCTCTATCTCAGGATGAATTCATAAAGATATCCAAGACAATCAAGCTACCAAGAAACTGTCAACATAACGATAAAGCTTGAATCACTATCACCATCTTCAAACACCGGAAGATTTGCTCACTTCCGACACTACGGACAACTCCACCCACAGCCTGCTCAATGACAGTGCCAATCGTCTGGGTCGGTAGCCTCGATTAAAGTGGTAAAATCATGTGTAACCAGTGGTCAACCAGAGAAAGCAGTCGTGAAACTGTCTCGAGCCTTGTACTGAGTAAAGGCGGCGTATTACAGCGCTGACCGCCTTTAAGTGGGTGCTCACCGCCTAAATTTACAGGCCATTAGCGCGGCAGAATCGAAAAAAATGAGACTAGGTACTGTCACCGTTTTAGCCTCGCAATTGACGACGACGACGACGACGACAGTGACGTTACTGACCTCCAACACCCAACACCCAAACAATACAATGTCCGAACGCCAGCCATTGCCACCACAGCAGCCGCCCAAGCCGGCACGGCCCAACTTCCGCCAGCAGCAGGCCAAGCGCAAGCGCCCGTCCGACGACGACGGCCGTGACAACAACAACGACAACAACCCCAACCTCATCCCCAATGCCAACGGCGCGCCCCTCTTTGACGCCAGCGCCCGCACCCCCGGCGGAAAGCGTCGCCTGCCCAAGGCCAAGAAGCCCAAGACCGACCCCAAGGAGCCCAAGGTCCCCGGCGTGCCCACGCCGCCGCTGACCGAGGAGCAGCGCAGAGAGAAGAAGAAGGCCTACCGCAAGTCGCGCAAGGAGAAGAACGCCGTCGACGAGTCCGACCTCGACTACGCCCTCGGCCTCAACCGCGCCATTGGCCGCATGGACCCCGACGCCGCCGCCGACTACCTCGCGCGCCAGACCAAGCGCTACGGCAGCGACCTCAGCGAGGTCGAGCTTGCGGACCTGAGTATTCCTGTGGCCGCCTTCCAGGACACCTCGACAGCCTACGACAAGGACCGCACCCTCGACAACCTCGCCGACTTTCTCGAGACCGTCGTGCCCGGCGGCAAGCAGGCCCTTGCCACCGCCTCCAAGACCAACGGCTCGCCCCACACCATTGTCGTCACTGGCGCCGGCATGCGCGCCGCCGACCTCGTGCGCGCCGTGCGGCCCTTCCAGACCAAGACCAGCATCGTCAGCAAGCTATTTGCCAAGCACATCAAGCTGGCCGAGGCCGTGTCCGGCCTGCAGAGCCACCGCACCGGTATCGCCGTCGGCACGCCCGCGCGCCTCATCGACCTCATGGACAACGGCGCGCTGTCCGTCGCGCAGCTGCACCGCATCGTCGTCGACGTCTCGCACATTGACCAGAAGAAGCGCGGTGTGCTGGATATGCAGGACACGGCGCTGCCTGTCGCCAAGTGGCTGGCGCGCCCCGAGTTCAAGGCGCGCTACGGCAGCACCGGCGGCACCGGCGATGCCTCAAAACCCCTGTCCATCATCTTCTACTAGACTCGTTCTTGCTGTCATTGTTTTGTTTAAAAGTTTGTTTTGTAAATTTGTTTCTTATTAGCTAGCACATGGGCATGGTGTACTCGGAGTTATGTTACGTATATAATGCATTGTTTAGTAGAATTCTATCATCCGATGTGATGTGATCATTGTTACAGTAAGAATCAGAGAGACAAGTTCACACGACATAACAGTCTAATCCAAAAGAGTATATATATAGATTTACGCGTATCAAGATGATTACCGACACCAGCACTTGACAAGAGACTGCAAAACAAACTAAAAGAACAGTCAAGTGGCAACAAAAGGCAAAACAACGCATGCGGCAGTCAAAGCAGGTGCATAGAAAAAGGCAGACGGCAATCCAAAAGAGATAAAGAGATCCAAGATATGCTCTAAAGCCTGCCTCTGCCATCAAGACACCTTCTGTCCCCACGAGCCTTCATTGCCAATCGGTAGATAAACATGCAATGAAGGCATCAACGCACGCTGAACATGCGTAGAGGCCAAAAACAAACAAAACAGGAAGCGAGGACAAATGTAAATGGAAAAGAAACGAAATAGTAAAAAACAATAAAAGGAAGGGTATCCACTCTACTCGCATCCGACGTCGGGGGAAATATCGGTCATGCTCTCGTCATCGTTGCTGTAATCATTGTCGGTGCTCATCGCCGTTCCGTTAAGCTGGGGGTGCTTATAGGATGGTGCACTTGGACTTCTTGGGCTTCTGCTGGACGGGCCGGGGGTTGAGGACGGCGCTGTGATGTTAGTAGTGAACTCAACATGTTAACGTGACGTTGTACATGACTTACCGAATGGCCTCGTCGAATACGCTCTTGAGGTTGCGCTGGGTCAGGGCAGAGCACTCGAGGTACTTGTGCGCGCGGATCTCCTTGGCGCACAGAAGGGCCTGGTCGTACGACACGGGCTCCATGCGCTTCTGGCGCAGCGACTCCAGAGTGCTGGGGTCCTCGCGAAGATCCAGCTTGGTGCCGACCAGGATAATGGGCACGTTCGGTGCGTGGTGGTCAATCTCGGGGTACCACTTGGCCTTGACGTTGTCAAACGACGGAGGGCTGACAATGGAGAAGCAGATCAGAAAAACGTCGGTCTGGGGGTACGACAGCGGGCGCAGACGATCGTAATCCTCCTGACCGGCAGTATCCCACAGACCCAGGCTGATGGGCTTGCCATCGACCATCACACTAGCAGAGTAGTTGTCGAAGCTGTGTTGTTAGTACATGTTACACAGTAGCAGCCAGATAAACATCAATAAATCACTTACACTGTGGGAATGTACTCGCCGGGAAAGGCATTTGTTGTGTAGGAGATAAGCAGACATGTCTGATTTGTTAGTAGGTGCTTGCTATGTAACGAGTTGAGGAGGAGAGCTAACCTTGCCGACGGCACCATCACCAGTGACGACACACTATATCAATTGTTAGCATGTGATCTAGATCTTGACCGCTATCTGCTTGACGGGCGGTCTTGATGCTCTTGATGCTGGGCGGCATGCCATCTTCCAGCTTCCAGGATGTCAAGTCCGGAAGCCAGATAGGAATGCCGCCGGACAGCACAAGTGAGGCTGCGCACCTTCAAGGACTGGACACCGGGAGCTGCCATTTTGTGTTTTGTTGAGGTTGATTGGTTGTGTAAGGAGAAAAGACACTATTTGTCTGAGGTCGTCGGTTCGAAGCTGGTCGTCGACGGAGAGAGATTGGAGATGCGGGATGGAAGATAGGAGTGATTACTTGTCGAGAATGCGGAATGCGAGCGGTTGAAGGGAGAATAGAGTGCGCAGATCAAACTGGACGTCAAGGTGAGGTCGTTGTAGAAATTTGGGTGGGTTGGCGGTTTGGCGGTTTGGTATTTCGGGGGGTTGGGCTGGGGTGGTCTAGGTCTAGAGCAGATGTTAGAATGCTGTTTTTCGGCAGACGTTGTATGTAGTATCGCTGCTGTCGAGCCTTGCTCTTTGCGGGCGTAGGATCGCTTTATCACCCTGGTCGTCTTCTGCTTCTTTTCTATTTCTTTGCCTGGGTCTTCTTTCAGGTTGTTCCTTTCTCCTTTGACGTCTCTTGTCTGCACTGGTTATTGTACTTGCTTCACTTCTTTGACCCCTGTGGACGCTGTCTTTGTGTCAGGCTCCTTTGGACTACCCAATTCTCAGGCACAGGAACAGGCACAGGCCAGAGGACTCGAGAAACGTCGGCAAAAAACAAGGCTGGTAGGGGGAGTTCTGCTACCAGACAGGAGGGGGGGTGGTAGTGGCACGTTTGGGATGGGTGGGAAAGCGGAAGAATGGTTGAACAGTGGAGAAGAGCAGCAGCAGCAGCGAGGACTAGGACACTAGAAGTGGCTCGAGCCGCTTTCTTAGGTAAAGGACATGGTAGGATAAGATGGTGCTGTGGTAGGAGCTAGGTGTTAGGGTCCAGGGGCTAAAGGGACAAAAGACAAGAAAGGGACAAAAAGGGCCAGCCAGAAGCGAGTAAGATAGACAAGCGATGGCGGTTTGCTGTGATGGGAGATGGAATCGGCTAGGCAAGGGGTGCACATCAGCATGCAAAGAAGCCCAGACTCAAAGAAGCAACGAGCACAAAGAGATGGACAGACAGAGCCTTGCTTGGGATAGGATAGGCGAACGGTTGCCGGTGGATATGGCGATGGTGGTTAGGGGGAGGGGTGGAACAGTTTGAGGACGAAGACAAGTGGAGAATGTGAGCAAAGGGTAGAGAGTAGAGATAGAGGTAAAGCGATGAACGGAAACAAAGATATGATGGGAAACGGAGAGTGACGAGGTGGACGGTGGTCGGTGTGCAGAGGTGCCGAGTGTTGGAGATGCTGCTTGAGCCCGAGTGGACTGCAGGTGAAGCACGACTCGAGCTGTTTCAGCGTCGACACACTGGCAGATATATGTTTGATCTGTGGCGTGGACTGCACGAGAAGACGCAGGTAGCACAACAGGGATCGGACGATATGAGGGGAGGGAGAAGAGGAAGGTGAGGAGAAAGAAGAATATATCAAGATATCGAGATATCGATAGTTGGGGAGAACGGTCGGAAGATGGGAGTGAGGTAGATATGATCAAGCAATGGGACGAGAGACGAGAGAGGAATTGGACCAGCGGCAGAACAGAATATCAAAGAACGACGACGAGATGACGACGATGTTGACGGCAAGGTATAGCGGCACCGGAGAGGGCAACCAAACCAGTCGACGACGAGAAGAAGAACAGAACAGCGAGATAGAAGACCCGGAGTGCAGACACACACAAACAATATGCTGCCAGACGACCAGATGAAGCAATTCGGAGATCCGACGACAAGCTGAGCTCGACAGCACGAAAACGCCGGGAGCGGTGTCGATGCGTACCTTTTAGCACCGGCTAGAGACAGACAAGGTCGAGATTGGACGGGGCGGGGTCGAAAATCGGGCGAGTTTGTGCTGGGATTGCTGGTATACAACGAATTGGCGGTTGTCTTGTGTTGTTGATTTGGTGATCACGGGCAAAAGAGCTGGATGCAGGTAAACGGTAAAGGTGATGAGGGCGAGGCAGGCGAGGGGAGGGTGAGGCGAAAAGGCGGAAAGGGGGCAGAATAATGGTTGGCGCCGGCGGTGAGGGAAGGTGCGACCTGTATTGAGAAGATACAGAGGTACAGAGGATACAGATACAGATAGCTAGCACACCACAAGCATGAGAAAGGGGAAGGTGCGAGCGGCCAGCCAGCCAGAGTAGCAGAATACGAGGCAAGAGCTGACTAGAGCTCACTAGCAGACGGTGTGGCGGCACTTCCCCAGGGTAGGAGCGAACGAAAACCGCTTCTGCGATTGTACGAGGAAAGAACGCCCCGCCCATATGGATATGGATTGGACGAGGGGCTCCATGCAGCGCATTGCAGCGCATGCACAGAGGACCTGAGCTCAGGAGGCAGGAGCGGATTGGAGGAAGCGTGCCCTGGAAATATTGGGGCAGGAGCCGATGAGAAAGTGTGGGGCAGCGGTGAGCTTGGCGGGTCCATTCGGGCGATAGTGTGCGGCCAAATAAAGTTTCAGAAGGGAAAGAGAAGGAGAGAAGGAGATAAAAAGGCAGGAGCTCTTTTGGTCGGATTATGTAATTTTAACGGTCGTGATATCTGTGACTTTGATCAGATTGATTTTGATCTGATATAATTTGGTTGACTCTGATTGCTTTGATTCTTTGCTTAAAATGGTTTCTGCAGTCTAATGGCACCAGAATGCAGATTTCAGCAACAATGCCGGACAACTGAAAACGTGCCAACACGGAGCTGCACTGCAACGAAACAACCGTCGTTGACGGGTGGAGTGTTACAGGAAGCTGATACTGATAGCCTAATACAGCACATGGGATTTAGTACTCAGTATCTGTGTAGAGTGGTAAGTGAAAGATACACAAAACGGAAGAGACGACGAAAAGAGAAAAGAAGAAGAAGGGCCGGGAAGAAGTCGGGTAGAAGCCGGCAGAAGAATATGACAGGCGGGAGCAAAGAAGGCGGCAAGAGAAAACTAAAAAGGGAAACTACCTAAACGAAACAACAGGAAGGAGCACAAGGAGACGGAACTGCTGTGTAGACTGACACCAGATCGATCGTGTGTTTCGGCCTTGGAATGGGCCGGTAAGAGGGTGATGTGTTTTGTGTGTTTTGTGTTCACGGGCGTCTGAGTTTTTATGTGTTTTGTTTGGCCTGTGTCGTTGTATGTTGTATGTGTATGTTGTATGTAGCAATAGTAGTTGAATGAAATGGTTCTACTTCGAGTCTTCGAGTTCTTAAGGCTGCGGTCGACACGTTTTGAGTAGCCCCTTGGGCCCGAGGCAGCCCGTTTGATACAAATGCTGCATCAAGTCCCGATTGATAGATACAAAAAGAATGTCAATTGTTATTAGAAGCATTAGTTCAAGGAGAGAAAAAGACTCGGAGCTGAGCGTTTCAGATGCACTCCCACAGATGCCGACGACGATATGCAAGGGACAGTAACGTGCCTCTAGTACAAAAGAGTAAACTACCAAATGAAGCACATAGTAAAGCTATTATTTGAAGAAACATCACATATTATCCGTTGAACGTGTCTCTCTTGAAACACCAAATATAATGAAGCAGAAGCATCACCAAGATGTGCTGATCAGCTTAGCTGCCGGCGGCTGTCAGTGACACCGAGGTCCGGCTTGGCAGCTGCGTGAGCCTTTTGATTGCTCATCTAGTCAATAGGCTTAATTGAACGTGTAAATTCAAGTACTGAAATAAAGTTCAAGAAGATTGAAAGAAGACATAAATGCGAAAAGAGACGAGTCGTCTAACAGTGCAAATATGGCATATACACATAATACAGACTATGCACACTGCGCCCTTATCTTATCGCGTCGTGTAAATGATCCCCGCTAGCCACATGGCACACAAACGCGTCTTACATAACGCGTCAACGCTGAAGACTCAATGAGCCGCAAATGATCAAGGCCCACGACAGCACGACTTTTCTCAACATTCTGCCATCGTCACATGCAACAAACACACACATCAATATGAGCACGCCCAGGGTTCCCGCTCGCTCTGGCGCGGCGGTACAAACACCCACGACCGGTGGCCGACGTCCAAATGGAGGACAGCCCAGCAGCGGCGGCGCCTTTCGCACACCCACAACCGCAGGCGGCGCAAACGCAAGGAGAACACCAGGGACCGCAGGCCATCCGTCGGCAGCCCGCACGCCACATGCGCTCGCAGCTCGCCGCGCCCTCGACAGCCGCCGCAGCCTCATGTTCACACCAGGCGGCCGCCAGAGCCGGCGCAAGAGCGGCCGCATGCTGCGCGACTCACCGCGCGATCTGCTGCGCAACCTGAGTCGACGGCTCGCCCCGACAACACAGCCCGTACCATCGTCGTCATCATCACCTGACAGCGCCGGTCGCAGCGCGAGGCGCCGCCGCAGTGCTGTCGACATTGAGATGGATTTGGATGCGGACACAACACGACGGACACCAAATAGCGCGCGCCGCAGTTTTATCACAGCCGCAGGCAACGACGACGACGACGATAGCGACTCGCTGCCGCTCGACCGCCCACGCATGTCGCTCCCTATCGAGGACGACGACAACGACGACGACCTGCAGCCGCACCACTCAGCGATGCTCGAGCGCGAGAGCGACGACGACGCCGACGCCGACTTTGCCAACTTTACGTCACGTTCGATCGAGCTGGCGCGCCGTGCCGCCACGCAGGAACAGTTGCTGCAGGCGCGCCGGTTTTCAAGAGCCAGTCTGGGTGGCCGCAGCAGTTTTGGCAGCATGCGCATGAGCGACTACCTGGACGGGTACATTGGCGACGAGGGCAACACGCAGAATATTGATTTCGACCCCAACCTTGAGGCCGAGGCCGAGGCGCAGTCGGCGTTCTTCCCCGAGGGCGCGTTTGACAATCTGGGGCCGGCGGCCGACGCGACGTTTGAGCGGCTGGACTCGGACGCCGCTGTGGGTGCCGATGACACTGAGATTGCGCGCCGTGGCGACATGGCGGCTGGTCGCGAGAGCGAGTTTGGCGTTATCGATGTGCCGCTCGGCGGCGACGAGACGACGTTTATGATCCAGCAGCCGCAAGAGTCGCCCGACCGCACACTCGGCACGATTTTGATTCCGGGCGACGGCGAGGAGGCCGGCCTTGAGCCGCAGCAGCAGACACTCGACTTTGGTAACTACGACGACTACGACAACGAGAACAACGGCAACATGATGTGGGAGGACGAACCGGATGATGATGTCGACGGAGATGTTGCAGTCACAACGGGCAACGAGGCTGCAGACGTTCACAGAGTAGAGACTGCCGAAAAACAGGCCGGCCCGCGCGTCAAGCGCCTCAAGATGTCGGCACACGGAATCCCGTACCCGTCGCTTCCGGTGGGCGTCGTCAAGCGCATTGCCCAGACGTTTGCGCAGACGGCGGGCGCCGGCCGTGCCAAGCTGAGCAGCGAGACGGTGGCGGCGCTGAGCACGGCGTCGGACTACTTTTTCGAGCAGGTAGGCGTCGACCTGCAGCGATACGCCCAGCACGCGGGCCGCAAGACGATTGACGAGAGCGACATGCTGCTGCTGATGCGGCGGCAGCGGCAGGTGAGCGCGGCGGTGACGCCGTTTTCGCTGGCGCAAAAGTTTCTGCCGCGCGAGCTACTGCAGGAGCTGCGGATGATTCCGGATACGCCTGCACTCAAGGGACGGAAGGCGGGTGGTCCCAAAGGGAGAGCAGGAGGGAAATCAGGAGCAGGTCGGCTATCGACAGGAGGGCGGCTGAGTGGGAGATGAGTGGCACACTTGGTCTTTAATATTGGTCTTTACTTGGTTCACTACGGCGTCTGGCATTGGTTTGACATGGCATTGGTTTGGGATGGTCTGGTTTATGGTTCATGAAGATGTATATATACATGTACAATTATATACCCGTTGCTTTATCTTTAATCATTGATCGCTGATCAACAACAACTTTACCAGTTCTTGCTCAGGCGGACACGCTTGGTGACATCGGCCTGCGGCTTCTTGGCCACCATCCACAGCATGATGGACGTGGCCAGTGACAGGCTGTACCATGTGAAGATGTACTGTGCGTGGTTGTTACGCAGGTTCACCTCGGCCGGCTTGCTCAGCGGAATGCCCTTGAGCTCCATGTCGTACACCTGCAGTAGATCGGGTTCTGTTTGTTAGTAGTGTTCAATAGATCTGAAAAGAAGAAAACTTACCCATGGTGGCCTCCACCCAGACAGGCAGACTGTTCGTCAGGGCCGCCATCTCGTTGACGTCGGGAAAGTAGAACTCGCCCTTGTCCGGCCGGTTCTCGGGCGTGAAGAAGTTACGCTTCCACGGCGCACGCAGCATGCCCTCGACGCGCACAACACCCCGCGGCAAAGCGCCCGCATACCGCGCGCGCCCCCGCTGCGACCGCGTCTCGCGCGAGATCCAGCCGCGGTTCACGAGGATCGTGGCCTTTTCAGTGCCGTCCTTGTTCAGGATCTCAAACGGCGTGATCACAAGGTAGCCGGCGACGCCCTCGCGGATGCGCGGGCCCACGAGCATCTCCTGCTCGTGGCGGAACGTGCCGTAGGCGACAATGCGGCGGTAGTCAAAGTCGCTCGCGCCGTTGCCGGCAGTCTCGCCGCGGCTGTGGGCGACGGCAGCGGCGACGTTCTCGGGGTCGAGCGGGAACGGCGAGCGCACGATGCGGTCCTCGCACTTGGCCAGCAAGTCCGTCTTCCATTTCAGGCGGAAGACCTGCCACGTGCCGAGCGCAAATGCGGCAATAGGAATGAGCGCCAAAACAATAATGCCCGGGCCGTGTTTCCGGCCAGACCGCACAAGCTCAGGCGGGTTGTCGAGGATGGACGTGAAGTTGGGGTCGTCGGCGGGCTGGGCGGGTTCTTCCTGGTGTGGCCGTGGCCGGCGACGAGCGGCTGTGGTGGAGAAGGAAGAAGAGCCCGCGGGCTTGTGGATAGCACGGCGGCTAATAGAGGTATATTCGCGCAGGCATTGGCGGCAGGTCGGCGGCGCGGAGGTGGTCAGCGAGCGACGGAAAACGGCGGCAGAAGCTGTCGAGGCTGTCGAGGGCGATGCTGCTTTTGCGCCTGCGCTGGTTAGACGGGCTACAGCTGGCTTCAAGAGCCGTTGTGGTATTCTGGCGTTCATTTTGTGTGAACTGATGAGCAAAACAGCTGGTTGTGCTGTCAATGGGTTGTCAAGGTGCATCCAGATCGCCTGAGAATCGACTCCAAAATTGGTGATATCACAATCGCAGGTGGGTCTTGATTAGTCATCATCGCAAGTAAGCTTCACCTTTCCAAAATGTATTCTTATTCAAAGTCTTCGACTAAAAAATAATGACAATGATTCGTATATTATCATTGATGCAGTCGCTATGTATTCAAGTCGTATCCATCAAGTAGTGACCAAAAATCCTCCATAAAAGCAGTCGCTGTGCTATCGTATCAAACATGTATTCGTTGACAACAAATTTCAAAATATCCAAAGAAATACCCAGACAAAGACCAAAGCAAATGATATATGCAAGCAATGCAATGCAAAACAAAAAAACAGGCTTATGCAAAAATTAGTACAGCCGTCTCTGGTAGTGCATCGGCTTGTCGTAGTGGGAGAGCCGCAGCAGCTCTTCCTTGATCAGCCGGCGCCGCTCGGCCTTGCTGACATGCTTTTCTGGCTTTGCGGGTGCTTCTGGTGCGGCGTTGGTCTCCTTGGGGTAGTTGCCACTGCTGCCGTCTGATAGACGCTGTTGTGAACGGGCTCCGTCCTCGGCGCCGGGAATGCTAGGCCTGACGACAATCTCGATATCGCCATCCGCATTGACATCGGCCTTTGATCCGACAGCAGGGCTGGCCTGGCTTCTGCTCGGCGCATTGGCAGCCACAATAATGCCGTCCTCGTCCTGGTCATCAATCGTAATGACAGAGCCGTCTTCCAGCTCGGTCGTCATCTTCTTGAAGCGGTCGGGCAGGAAGATCTTGGGCGGCTCGGGCCTGGGCTCGCGGATGGACTGCCTTAGCTGGCGGAGGGTGCGCTGCTGGATGACATAGCCGCTGAGGAAGAGGGCGAGCGTGCAGAGGCTCACTATGGGTGTTAGCAGGTGTAGCTGGAATGTGATGCGTTATGGACCGAGCAGAGACACTTACCGATACCCGCGGACACGGCAAACGAAACTTGCGAGGACGTTAAGAGCATTCTTGCGAGTTCGGTGGATGTCTTGGGCTAGACTCTTCCTTGGTATCTCTTATTCTCCTCTCTTTCTTATATTTGTATTCTGTTCTTCTCTTCGTCTTGTCTTCTTCTATATCGTCGTCGTCGTCGTCGTCGTCGTCGTCGTTTTATTCTTCTGTCGTACAAAGCGAAAGCCGTCTGCGGGTCGTGATTCGATGATTCGTGAAAGTAAAAAGGCTAGGAATCTAGATAAATTGCAAGTCGAGAATCTAGTTCCACCCGCTTTGCATGTCCGCTATTCTACCCGTCGTCGTTGTATCTGCAGCACAGTTATACATGTGATTGTCGATGTCACTGTACGCACTGTTTACCCACGTGGCCGGGCAACTATCGATAAGCGCCTTCCCGATCTGGTACCACTCGATTTCCATTGACAGGACCCACTTTAGCTTACCAAATTCAGATTTCAAGCTTGCTTGGATCTTGACGATTTTATATCTACGTTTTGATTCTACTTTTTCGAATTGTCACATAACTCTCCCTCACGCACCATGTCTTCGAAACCCAGCTTCCACCAGGCCGACGAGCGGCGCTTCCTCGACGAGCGCGGGTCGTCGGCGTCGGCCGCGCCCAACGGCCTGAACCCGGCGACGATTATGGAAAAGGCAGTGCGCGAGCGCATTATCGAGAGCTACTTTTGGAAGGAGCAGTGCTTTGGTGTCAACGAGGCCGACATAGTGGACCGCGTGGTGGATCACGTGTCATGCATTGGCGGCACGACGGGCACGTCGCAGAAGCCGACGCCGTTCCTGTGCCTCGCGTTCAAGCTGCTGCAGCTGGCGCCGAGCGACGCGATCCTGGGCGCGTACCTGAGCCAGGGCGGCGAAAAGTTCAAGTACCTGCGCGCGCTGGCGCTGTTCTACGTGCGGCTGACGCGGCCGGCGGCGGACGTGTTCAAGACGTTGGAGCCGTTTCTTGCGGACAAGCGCAAGCTGCGGCGCAAGGGGCGCGCCGGCACGCAGCTGACGTTTGTGGACGACTTTGTGGACGACCTGCTGACCAAGTCGCGGGTGTGTGCGACGAGTCTGTGGAAGCTGCCGCAGCGCGAGGACCTGGAGGACCTGGGCAAGCTGGAGCCGCGGACGAGCGCGCTGGGCGACATTGACGAGATTCTGGATGAAGAGGACGAGGCGGAGGCAAACGGCGAGGAGGAGGATGGAGGGGAATCCGACAAAGACAAAGAGGACGACAGCGACAGACAGTCCAAGAGACGGCGGAGGGCCAGCGACAGCGCCGACTCAGCCGACGGGCGGCGGCCAAGACGAACACCCGAAGAAGAGTCTGCTTCTGGCTCCGAGTGATAACGGTCTAGGAGTCTGTTTGATACTGGATACACTGGACTAGAGACTGGAGGGAGACCCCAGAGGTCTCAGGTCTACTCTGGAGGTGCTGATTTACGACTGTATGATACCACAAGCTACGGCTGCATAGCGATTTACTTTTATATACATAAAACATGGATGTTCAAATATTCAAATGAAAATGATTGTAAATATAGAAATGTATGTGTTTCTATCTATTCGTGTTGAACAGTCTTGGTCAGAGGCATGGCATAACATCTCGAGTCAATCGATGGCCCCACTTTTATCGACCAAGCTCCAAATTTCAGACGACATGCGACATCCCACTACAGACAGGACTCGACATCACCAGCACAGATCCCGACAAAATGCCGGTGCGCATTCGTTCATTACCTGTAGGACGGGCGGCCCAGCCTCGAGCGCCACGGCGGCTCCTGCACCAGACGAGCCCCGCCCTCGATGCGTCAACCGACAGACGACCGCCGACCGACTGGAACCAGTTTGTGTTCATGGCCGCAGACTCGGCAGAAGAACTCTCGTTTACTCTTGCTGTGAAAGACAACATTGTCACGCTCGGCGCCGAGTCCGACACCACCTGTGCGTCGGGCATGCTGCGCGGCTACCAGTCGCCCTTTGAGGCCACCGTCGTCACGCAGATGCGCGCCCGTGGCGCCCGCATCGTCGGCAAGACCAACCTCGACGAGTTCGGCATGGGCTCGCACAATACCAACTCGGCGTCGGGCGCCGTGCAGCAGCTGCCAGATTTGCCAGAAACAGAGAAGACGCAGGCGAGCAGTCTGTCTGTGGGCGGCAGCTCGGGCGGGTCGGCGGTGGCGGTGCGGCTGGGGGATGCGGACGTGGCGCTGGGCACGGATACGGGCGGTTCGGTTCGGCTACCGGCAGCGTATGGCGGCGTTGTGGGTTTCAAGCCGAGCTACGGCATGCTGTCGCGCTTTGGCGTGGTGCCGTATGCCAACAGCCTGGACACGGTGGGCTTGCTGGCGCCGACTGTTGGGCCGATCCGGCGGTTGATTACCGGCGACGACGGGCTCTGGAAGGAGTACGACGCACAGGATCCGACGTCGCTGTCGTCCCAGACGCGGCAGCGCCTGGCTGCCCAGCGCGAGGGCTACACTGAGCAAACCGATTCCAACACTGCCGATCAACCCCTAGCCGGCCTGTCGTTTGGCATCCCGCTCGAGTACAACATTGCCGAGCTCGATGCTGGAATTCGCGAAGCATGGGTGGCGGCAGCTGCACAGCTGCGCCGACTAGGTGCTACTGTCTCGGCAGTGTCGCTGCCGTCGACACAGCAGGCCCTGTCGTCCTACTATGTGCTGGCACCCGCCGAGGCTGCCTCCAATCTCGCACGCTACGACGGTGTCCGCTACGGCAAGGTCGAGGTCGAGCCGGAAACCGATGCTGAGAAAGAGACTTCCGAGACAGTCCTCTACGAGCGCGCGCGCGGAGCCGGGCTGGGCCGCGAGGTGCAGCGCCGCATCCTGCTGGGCGCCTATGTGCTCAGCTCGAGCGGCCGTGACAACTACTTTCTGCAGGCCCAGCGCGTGCGCCGGCTTGTGGTGCGCGACTTTGATGCCGTGTTCCGCCTGCAGAACCCCCTGAGGGACCCAGAGGATGCCGAGACCACCAACAGCGAGGGCTACCAGGGTTACTCGACGGCGGGAATCTGTGCAAACGAGGACGACCACATCGACCTGAGCGACTTGCCAGAAGGCCTGCCGCTGGCCGACAAGCGTGGGCCGGCGCGTGTGGACTTTCTACTGTGTCCGACAGCACCAACAGCAGCACCGACACTGGAGGATGTGCTGGCTGCGCCGTCGGCGGTGGACACGTACATCAACGACGTGTTTACTGTGCCGGCCAGCCTGGCGGGACTGCCGGCCATCAGCATTCCGACGTCGCCCGTGTCGCGGCCAGCAGCGGCAGATACGACAGCAGCTGCTACGACCTTTTGTCCTGGCCTGCAGCTGATCGGCCAGTTCTGGGACGATGCACGGCTGCTACGGGTGGCCGAGGTGGTCATGGAGGCGTCGTTCCAGACACAGGACGACAAGGCTGCATTGAAACGGCACAGGCTCACGGGTACAGATCAGGCATGTTAGGCATTAGACATTAGGCATGCAAGGCAGATTAGGAAGGAGCATAGATTGTATGATAATGATTGCATTTGGTTTATATAACGATCCCCCAGTGTCAGCTATCCAGCATCGTGACATTCACAACACATACCACCACCACCACCCCGACACCACATCATCACAGCTTCGACGAAGCCATGACACACCTGTTAGTATTGCTCTGACACTCTTGCGAGTCTGGGAATAAAACTGACCTGAAGAAAAAAAAGGAGGAAAGCATCGCCCTCGAAAGAATAAGCGGCATTGCAATATAGAGGCCTTGATGCAGCCATTCTGCAGTCTGCACTGATCAAGACAGATCAAGACCGAGATCAAGACCAGATCAAGAAAAAGAGACAGACACAAAAGGACTGCAGCCCCTACGTCGCGCATCGAACTCATATGTTTTCTTTCCCTCAACCTACAGTGCCGAGACACCACAGGCCTCGAGACAAGACCACGAAGCTTCGCGATGACTCTCCCATAGGAACTGCACAGAGCTGAGATCCCGAGAGATCCCAACCCGCACAGCCCTGCTTCTCTGATGCCAATCACGTACGCAGCGTAGCGCAGGGCCCTTTCGGGCGAGCCTCCGGACCGAAGCCCAGAGGCATATATGAAGCTGTTCACCGACTTTTTCTCATGCAAGAGTAGTGAAAAATGAGACGCGACTGGTGATGTGACAGGCAGAAAGGAGAGAGAGGAAGAAAGAAGATGAAAGAAAAAAGAAGAACAAAAGAAAAACAAAAAGACACGGCAGAGACTGAATCAAGACGGAGCCGTTTAGGTGCCCCTGTCCTTTTTAGACCACAGTTTTCTGCAATAACCCCCGTCTCTGCCCGTGTCTGTAGATAGAGTGTAGGCCTCGGCTTTGCAGCCAGACCTCCAGCTCAACCTCTCTTGTTTTCTTGTTCCCTTCTTAACCCCCATTCTCGTCTTCATCCTCTCGTTCCCTCCTCTGCGTAAACCAGTTGGCTGGCTCGAGTCTGACCGAGTCGACGTCTTCGTTTTTCCGTTGTAGCAAGAAGGCGCGACGTTGACGAGGACGATGCTTTCCTGGGGAGAAGAGAAGAAGAGAGAAAGCTCCAGGCCAAAGCAGATCGTGAAATTTTATTTATGGGCGGAAAAAATAAACAGTGGGGAGCTATGATGAGTCATCGGAGCTCAGCTGTTTATTTACATAGTATGTATACTGTGTGTGAGCTGTGTCTACACTGTGTCCTTACATCAACAACACGCGCCTATCACGATGCTTCACATTCTCATTCTTATTCTCTTTTCATTTCTAACAGTCCAGAATCTATCTTCTATTCTCAATCTAAACAACCCCGATCTCACACCACTACTCTTTGTACAGAAAGATGGCCAGCGCGATAATGATGTACCTATGTGGTTAACTTTGGATCAATAGAGAGAGACAGCATCAAAGAAAGAAAAGGAAGAAAAAAGAAGAGGAGAAAACTCACAGGCAAAGCATGACGAACCCCCGGAAGTAGTCGACCTGGCTCGTAACCAGGATCGACGACGCCCAGACTGAAAACGCCAGCAGCGACACATCAAACGCCGCAAAGTCCAGCAGCAGCGCGTGGCCCGTCGTCCAGCCCACCAGCACGAGCACCGGCAGCGTCAGCAGGATCACGCTCGCGCCGGCGCCGTACGTCAGGTGCACCGACAGGCTGACATCGCGGCCGCCGCACGACGCCAGCTCGGCCGCGCGCAGGTAGTTGTACAGGTTGACGAGCAGCGGCAACAGCACGCTGGACAGAAAGTGGCGGCGCAGCGACGACGTGACGGGCTCGGCGTCGGCCGACGACGACGACGCGGGCGTCTCGGGCACGATGATAACGGCCGACTTGACGAGGTACACCGAACAAACGATGGAGGCGGCGATGGCGGCGGCGAGCACGACGGGCACGACGAGGACGGCCGCCTTGTGCGGCAGCCGCCAAAACGTGCGCGGCTTGTTCCGTCTCTGATCATCCTCCCGGCCCTTTCCCTTTCTGTCTTTCTCCAAGGCCCTCTTTTGGCTGCGGACGGTCAGGTTGGCGTGCCGGTCGCGGTCGTCTTCGGCAAAAAGGTGTCTGTGCGTGCCTCTCCGGAAGAGCACCCAGAACAAAAAGACCAACAGCAAAACAATGGCCGTGCCGCGCGACAGGCCGTCAATAGCCTTGGTGGCATCCGCGCTCAGGGCCACGGTGCCAGTGTCAGAGCCGCTCAGCTCGGTCTGCTGGGTCATCACATAGATCATCGCCCAGGCCATGATAATCGGTGCCGACGCAATCATGGCCAGCTTGACGAGCTCCATGGCCGTGTCGCCAATCTGCTGGGCGTAGCTCTCCTGTCTCGGCTGGATGCCGCCTACAAACAGTGCAGCACCAGTGCCCTACATAGTCAGCATGAGTTGGCAGTGTCGGATCTGAGACTTACCAGCAAGATGTTTGTCAGGACGTTGCCGATGACAAATGATTTGGCGAGCAGCATCTCGTCCTGCACAACAGCGACAATGCCAATCTACCGGTTAGCTGTCTATAGTCAAAAGGCACAAGGTCAAGATGGACAACATACCATCGTCGGGAAGATCACAGGGATAATCTCAAGCAGCACGGCCGCCAGCATCTGCGTCTTGCCCGTAAACGCCGACAGCAGGCTGATCCGCTCCAGCGTGGTGCTGACGAGCACCTCGAGGCCTGCCAGGCTCAGCGCGCACAGCGAAAACACAATCTTGGGCTCCCACCCCAGCGCGCCTCCCGCAATCGCCACGGGGAACACGACCGTCAGCAGTCCAAAGGCCTCGCTGCGCAGCCACGACCAGCCCCAGCTGGACGGGTCGATAGAGATTGTCGTGGCTACCCGTGCGATGCGCCGCGACTTCATGGGGTCCTCTTTTTCTTTGTCTTTGTCTTTCCTGTCTTTCTCGTCTTTTTCATCATGACCGCGCTTCTTCTCGTCTCGAGTATCAAACTGAATGTCTCTAGACTTGCGGTACCGCGTCTCGGGTTCGGTTGCCTCTTTCCCCGCCAGCAGTCCCGTAGCTGATGTGGCCGACACAGCGGTCGATCCAGACAAGTTGGTCGACCCAGACGAGTTAGACGAGTTGGACGACTCTGTCGAATCAGACAGGTCCGTCTTTGTGGTTCTCTGCAGCTTCCACGAGTTTGTTGGCTGCGGGCCAGGCCCATGCGGAACGCCCTCATCTTCGGGACTTTCATACACAATCTCGAGGGGGTCCATGCGTGTCGACTGTGCTATGCTGGCATGCGCATAAGATGAAGGGTCGGCCATGTTAATTTGGTCTGCAGTATGGAATGATGATGAGGTCGATCCAACATCAGAAAACAACGTCCTTGGCAGTTATATAAACACCACAGCGCCTATTTGCGTTGGGCTCGTCAGCCCCGGGCTTGTTGAGCCGCCTTTCGAATGTGCAACTGAGGGGGCCAAAGAAGGCTGAGTGCAGGTGCCACACCATCTTGTTCTGTCACATCTGCACTTTTGGCCAACACACAGCTGTCTGTTAGAATTGCACTTTGCTGCTCTGCCTAGGCAGAGGCTTATTAAGTAGTAGGCATACCAGGGGCTGACAGACATATCAATGGCTGATTTGATGTGTTATCGTAGATGTAGACGTAGGCTGATGCCATTGGCGTACTCGCGATAGACGATGCACTGCATATGCATATATTAGACAATGTCGTATCCGACCTCGTCGTTTGCCATTCAAGTTATCCTTCTCTGCCACGACAGATCCAAGGCCGGATAATGTGCCGACACGCTGCCGGAAATTGCAATGCATTTGCTTGATTTAAAGAGTGTTTTTTTTTTTCGAAATAAAGATGTAAAATTCACAGCATGGCCATCTAAATTGTAAATCAAATTTGTAAAATAATTACTACAAATAGAGAAAAGAAACCAAAAAAAAAAAAGAAATGATAAAGATTAAAAATAAAAGACAAAACACTGAGAAAAGAAATCAAAAGGAGCAGCCGATATTGCTTCCGGAAAGTTGCTGGTGCCAACACATGAAAGCGACTACAGCATCAACGCATCAAAAGCAATCTTGATCTCATGAATCTCTGAATTTATTGACTGCTTGATGAATGTTTGATATTGATATTCCGGATTATATAATCCACGATCAAGAAGTCGGAGCCGAGCATAAACAGAAGGAGCGAGCCAGCTCGGCCCGTCTCCCGACTTCCTTCTCGGGCATTCCAAGACATCTGTAAGACGGCTAGACCACGAGGTGCTGCAAAGACCCCTAAAATAGGAAATAGCGCCTAACGCCTGCCAGTGCTAGACCGTTTCAGGCAACCACGGACTTTGCGCCCGTTATACGCCGATCACCTGTTAGCTGTTTACTCTCTACTACCACCGATTGCCCGATACTGCTTGAACACCGCTTAACCTCACGATGCCCGACGTCATCCACTTGACCAATGGCACCACGATCAGCCGCGAAGATGCTCTTAACAACGAAAACAACGTTCTGGCGTTTCACGCTCAGTTCCAGTCGTTGTTGCAGCTGTACATGCAGCTGTGGGAGCATAGGCCCGCTGTGTGTACGCTGGTGGCCGCCCACATAGGCGTAAGCCGCGAACATGTTGAAATGGCCCATCCCTCGGTCTGGAAGCGCGGGTCGTTCAACCTGGTCGTGCCTATGCTGGTGAAGCAAAGCCTGCAAAAAGACCAAGACTCAGCCCAAAGCTCGGAACAAAACGACCAAAACCTGGAGCAAGTACTGCTGCGCGTCCCGGTGCCGGCCAAGGTCGGTGAGGAGTACTATCCCGGGTCTGTTGCCGATAAACTCCGGTGCGAGGCGGCGTCGTACATCTGGATACAGCAGAACTGCCCCGAAGTGCGAATACCGTACTTGTACGGGTTTAGCATTCCTGGCGCGAATGGTGGGCAGGTATGTATCAGTGCGAGTTCTACTTGATACAAAAATACAAAATAATTAACAAATCGGCTAAGTTCACGCATACTTCCCGACTATCTATTTTCCGCCGTGCTATGCTATACATTCGGCAGCTCGTAGCATCCTGGCTACGCCGGCCCGTGCCGTCTGCTTATCTTCCCGCGGCCCTGCCTGAATCGTTACCACTACCGCTAGCAAACAACGGTTATATGATCCTTGAGTACTTTAGCGAGACCCAATTTGGCAAGCAAACCCCGTACACTGTACGGCGTGACCAGCCCCTCCATAAGCTATACGCCGAGGAGCCGGTCAAAACACGCAATCTGTGCCGCGGCATCGCACGCACCATGCTAGCACTCGCCCGCGTGCCCCAGCCGCGCATCGGTGCATTCCGGTTTTGCCTGGCCGACGGCACCATCCGCCTCGACGGTCGGCCCGCGACGTGCAGTATTGCTATGCTTGAAGCCGAATGCGCGACTCGCACAATCGCTCTCGACACGACATACACTAGTGCCGGCCAGTACGTGTCGGACTTGGCCCGCTTCCACGAGTCGGCATTCCGTGCCGGGCCCCATATGGTCGACGACCAGGACGACGCCGAGTTCCAGATGGCGACGATGGTCGCTATGCGGGCTATTGCACACCATTTTGTAGAACTAGGGGGTGGCAACGCAGACAATGGCGGGCCTTTTGTCCTCCAACTCTCTGATAGTAATTCGGGCAACATGCTTGTTGACGATGACTGGAACGTCACGGCAATATTCGATCTCGAGTGGCTTTTTGCAGCGCCGGTAGCCCAGCTGCTTCCGCCCTTGTGGTTGACGTGGCAGCCCGTAGACGCCATCACGAGCGACGGGTACGACGACTACTGTGCGTCGCGCAGTGTTTTCATGGACATCTTTCGCGAGGAAGAGCGGAAGCTGGCCAAAATAGTAAGAGAGACGGAAAACACAACCAAACAAAAGACGGAACGAACACCGCTTAGTGATGCCATGGATGCCAGCTGGACGTCGCAGCGGACGTGGTTCTACTTTGCGCTCACTTCCGTCAACGGCATGACGCATGTCTTCAGAAACCGCTTCAAGCCGCTCTTCTATCCGGCAACTCCTGAATCGCAAAAAACAACAGCACAAGTAACGGCCACGGCAGCAATGCCACAGGCAACAACGACAATGGAAAAAACAGCGGAAACAACAGCGGAAACAACAGCGGAAACAACAGCGGAAACAACAGCGGAAACAACAGCGGAAACAACAGCGGAAACAGCGAAAGCAACGACATCAATACTGCCGTATGAAGCTTTGTACCGGCTGTGGCAGCCCGACGCCCAGGCCCTTGTGGACCAGAAACTGCGTGACCGGAAGCTGCACGAGGCTGCCGTCATGCGGCTTTTTGACGACAAATAAGCTTATAGAGACAAGAGACAAGATACCAGAGACGAGAGATGCCAATGATAATATAGCGTGCCAAGAACATGGAAGAGAAGAACATCTAACTCTGCAAAGTCGTAAAGTGGCAACTCGGCCAACGTTGCGAGAAAGAACCGTCAATACGGCGACAAGCCGTATAAGCAAACCGTAGAATTATTTGAAAGTCCAACGACGCAGGAGCAGTCGCGAGACTGTGGTTATCGTCGATAGAAGTAGCCGTAGTGCCGATAGTCTTTAACGTCTACGGGTCTGCAGAATCCCAGCGAACCTGTGGCTTTCCGCGGGTCCACCCTTGTGGCAAATTGATGCTATATGATTGGTCAGCCCACTGTATGCCCTCGGTATAAAATCTTTTGATCGCCGCTGTCACCGTCGGCATATCAGTGCTGTGCTTCGTTTGACCTCTTCACCACTTTCACTCATCACCACCACCACACCCCTCAAAACCACCACACACAACACACACACAATGCCTCGCCAGCGCCAGTCCACCCGCCCCGTCGCCCGGGCACCCGCCCCCAAGGCCCCGGCCGCCCAGCAGACCCGCCCGGCCACCACCTACGCCGCGCCTCCCCAGCACGCCGCCCCTCCTCACGCCGCCCACCCCGCTCCCGCTCCCGTCGCTGCTGCCCCCGTCTCCCAGGGCCCCGGCCTGTTCGGCCAGATGGCCAGCACTGCTGCCGGTGTCGCCATCGGCTCGTCTGTCGGCCACGCCATTGGCGGTCTGTTCTCCGGCGGCGGCTCGTCCGAGGCGGCTGCCCCTGCTCCCGCTGCCGCTGCGCCCCAGCAGTACGCTGCTCCCACCTCTGCCCAGCAGGACAGCTTCGGCAACAACTGCGCCGGTGTCACCAAGCAGTTCACCACCTGCATGGACGAGAACAGCGGCAACATGAACATCTGCGGCTGGTACCTCGACCAGCTGGTAAGTCTTCCTCTTCCAGATAGATCTTCATATGTGAACAGAGCTAACAACCACATAGAAGGCTTGCCAGGCTGCTGCCTCGCAGTACTAAGCGACGGCATGTCTTGTATCATTAGTTTCTAGTTTGGGAGCACAAAGCCGGCCAACGGACCGCGAGTGCTCCCTGTTCTTCTGTCTCTTATCAGACAGAGATCTTGCATACAGTGTCATCATGGCACTGACTAGGAGACAGGCAACAGGACAGCCACTCATTCCCTACTCTATTATAAGTAAAAGCGTTGATTCTCAAAGCGTGCGATCTGTGATCTGTGATCTGTATCAAGTGATAAGCTGTCGTGATCAAGAATAATCCAAGAATAATCAATATTAGATAGTCAGGAGACCTCAGCCAAAGCCAATAAAATAAGTAAAAAGAAATAGAAATATAATAGAAATAAAGTAATAAATAAAAAGAAGACAACTATCGGACAAGTGCTTCACAACAAGAAATGCGGAAAATGACAACAGATATAGGAAGACGGAGTGAGTCCAAGAACAAGACCAAGACAAACTACTGCGACAGGCGCAGCGTGCCCGAGCCAGAGCCGCCGCGCACGTCAATGGCCTCGACCGGCGGCAGCATCGGCGGCATCTCCGACCGCCGCTGGCTCTTCCAGAAATCGAGAGCCTCGACGACGTCCTCGCCACGCTCGTCCTCGTACGCAAAGATGATCTATCAATTAGTAAAGTACAAGTAAGAGAAAAGACAGAAAACATACCTCGTGAGTGCTGCAGTGCAGCATGCGCGTGTTCTTGTGCGGCACAATGTGCACGGCGCCCGTCTCAATGTGCCGGAGCTCGATAAAGTTGGCCTCAAACGCCAGGATCCACGGGTATGACAGCGCAAAGCTCTGCGGGCTGCCCTCCCAGTCAATCTTCCACTCCGGCCGCGCGCGCCAGCCGTTGCGGTTGACAAAGAACGAGAACTCGCTGTAGTTGAGCAGGAACTCGCCGTTCAGCCGCTCAATGTGGATCGGCCGCACGTTCTCCTTGCGCGCCACAAAGTCGAGCGACGTGTCCGCCTGGTCGAGCAGCGACTGCGTCTCCAGCGTCACCAGCGACACCACTTCAAAACCGCGCGCTGATGCCACACACAAGCTCGACTTCAAGAAGTGAATACTCGTTGACTCGGTCGGGATGTAAAACTCCTTGAACGGCTTGAGCTCGTCCTGGCCTGCATTGAACATCTTGCCAAAGCCCTTCTTGTTCTTCGCCTTGGACATGGCGTCGTTGGGCTCGTACACCTTGACCGTCGTCGACAGCGCAGATGACTTGACGCAGCACACAAGGTGCCGCCCCAGGCAGATGCCCGTCTTGAAGAACGTGCAGTGGCTCTGGATCTTCTTGGGCCGCTTCGCCAGCATCGGCTCGTTCGAGTCCAGCGCCGCCAGCGGGAATGACAGCAGCGTGCGGTTCGACAGCACAAGCAGAAGCTGGTACTCTTCCAGAATATCCACCTGCGTCACTGCCTGCGCCTCGATCACGCGTCGCGGCAGCGCCGTCTCACCGCCGCGTCTGTCCGCGCAGTAGATGCCGTTGTCCGTGCCGTAGATCAGCTTGCGGCCGCCATCGTAGGGCGCGGCACAGTTGACCTTGTTCGTCGCCGTCGTGAACTTGGTCGGGATTACATTAATGTTGAGGAAGTCGGCGCGCGCACGCAGTCTCTGCTGCGCCGTGTCGATAAACTCGAGCCACTTTTGGCGCGCAACCTGGTTCGCCGCATACAGCGTGAGCTCGTAGCCGGCCTTGCCCAAATGGCGAAAGGTAATGGGCCAGCCTTCACCCTTTCTTGGCTCCGCGCTCGCATTCCGCAGCGGGAGTATACTGCTTGACGACCGCTTCACCTGGCCCTGCTTGGGGATCACCTCGTCCATCTCCTTGATAGCGAGAAGCTCCAGGGGAATAGGTCGCCGGTACGCCTTGAGCTTCTCCACCTTGCCGACCTGCTTGGTACGCACCAGCAGAACCGCGTGGTCCAGCAGGTACGCCACAATATCAGGCGGATCCGCGGGCGACTTCTTGAGCTGACTCTTGAACACGAGCTCGCGGTTGGCTTCGCGCAGCTTGAGGTCGACCTTTTCGTTGGGCCGGAACTCGAGCAGGTCGTCAAGGCGCCGCAGGTTGAAGCGGTTCTCGGCCTTGCCGGACTCGGCGTTGACACGGCTCAGCAGGTCGCGGATCATGGTCAGAACAAGGGGAATGTCTTTTTGATCCTGGCTGTCGGGGTCGGTGTACTTGAGCACGTTTTCCAGCAGCAGCGGGTAACGCGCCAGACGCGTCGTCGGCTTGGTGAGGTAACCGTTGAGCTCCAGCTTGCGCGACTCGCGCCGCCGCTCCGTGTCGTCCACAAACTTGCTAAACTCCTTGTTGATGCTGCGCTCGTTTTCAAACTCGTACTTGGCCTCCAGCTGGCGCGAACCGTACTTGATAAACGGCTCAAACTGCGGCGCAAACTCTAAGAAAATGTCGCCGACGTTGCCCACAATCGGCGTCTTTTGCTGCCGCTCGGTCAGCGCCTTGGCGAAGCGTGCACTCACGGCGCGGATCGACGGCGGCTCGATAATGTTGCTGAAGATGGTGTTGACGACGCGCATGCGACGGACCGCAGGAATGATCGTGCTCGACGCGCGCAGAGGCAGAATCCAGAACTCGCGCAGGTAGTCCAGATCCTTGACGAAATCGCGCTCCGTGTAGCAGATCTCGGAGATAACCTCTTGCCGCTTCTTCTCGTGGTCGCTGATACTATCGGCAACCTCTCTAGGGACCGAGTTGATCCATAGCTTCTGCTCGTCCGTGACGTCGGCATCGTCTTCGCCCACCATGGCTGTCGTGCCGTCGGCGCCCTGGAGACCAGGACCCATCTTGAGGTTGAGGCGCGAGACCTGCTCGAGACGGCGCGGGCATGCAATCGAGTAGCACAGCTGGTCACGCGTGCAGGTTGGCGAGTAACATTCGGACAGCAAGACGAAAACACCATTGACGCCCGAGTTGGTATTGGAGACGGAGCTCGTTTCTTCGTTGCCCATTTCGTCGAGGTTCTCGCGGAATTGGTACATTTCGTTGGTCGAGTCGCGCAGACGGTGTTCGTAGGTGACATCGTGGAAGAACTTTTGGGCATCCAGGGCACGGCCCAGAAGCAGAGCCAGGTTGCGGTCGGTTGTGCGGATGATAAAGGAAAGCACGTCGACAGCCTCGGCACCGCTGAATGCGTTCTTGTACGACAGCTCGTTCTTGGTCCGGTCGCCAATAACAATTTTCTCGCGGAAGACCTCGGCAACGCGCGACAGGAGGGCTGGGTAGACTAGTGGCGGCCGGATCTTGGCTGTCGGAGGGCGCTCGCCATCGACTGAGCGAGTGAGGGACCCGCGATTTTGCGACTGCGACGATAGCGGCACAATGGTCCGGTCACTACCGGACATCGACGGTGCTATTGTCGAGGCCATGGACATGGTCCGTTCCGAGAAGCCGTCGCTACCGCTAGTGTTGGACGACGCCATGCTGGCCATGCTTGCTCGTGTCTGCGATCCAGGTGCTGCGGGTACACCTTGCTGGGAGTATCCGTTGGAACCTCCCTCTCCACCCTGGGGTAATCTGCGGTTAGGAATGACACGACCGCTCATGGTCTGATGCGAATCCCTGTGCTCCGACGTGGCAGGGTAGCCGCCGGTCATGGACATGGTGCGGTCCTCGGCGTGGTGGCGGTCTGGTACTACGCGGCCCTGGGCTGTTGTCCGCGACTGGGCATAATTGCCGCCGGGTCCGTTGTTTGGCGGTGCACCTCCGTATGGGCCTTGGCGAAAAGCGTTTGCGGGCGCCTGCTGGTAGTTGTTTTGCTGTTGGTTGTATGTGTTCGGGATCGGTGGGCGGGACACGCTGGCGAGAGACTGGGACCGGTATGGATCAGAGTTTAGGGCTGGGCCGGGAGCGCCGCCGGGGTGTGCGCGTTGTAATGGCGCGCGCATGTTGCTGAAGCCGTCCTGCGGCGGTGGCGGCCGTCCAGGCGGCATTTCCTGACCGCGGGAACCGGGCATTCCCTGGGGTTGCTGCTGCGGCTGTTGAGGGGCGCGGGGGTCCATTCTTGGGGGGCCCTGCTGGCCGGGGTAGCGGCGCATCTGCTGCTGCTGCTGGAGGTACTGGGCCTGTGGAGAGGGCATCGGAGGACCGCCCGATACAGAGCGCAGGCCGCCTCTGGGGAAGTATCCGTTGCCAGCACCGCCACCCATGCCCTGCATGGAGCTAGCATCCATTGTTCTGGTTCTTTGCGCCATGGACGGGTCTGGGCCGTAGCCTCGGTTGTTGTATCCTCCACCGGGAGGGCCGCGTGGCGGTGGGCCGCCTTGCCGGAGAGACATTGTGCGTTCGGAGTCGTAGGGGCCCTGTTGCTGCTGTTGGTGGTATTGTTGCTGTTGCTGCTGATGTTGAGGCGGGTATTGCTGCTGCTGCATATGTTGCGGGTGTTGTTGGGGCCGTTGCTGCTGGGACATATCGGGAGCAGACATGGAGGTCATGGTTTGCGATCGGCCGGGCGGTGGTGCTGCACCGAAAATGTTCGAGTATGCGGCATCGCGCTGCTGAAAGTTTCCTTGCCCGGGGGCACCGTCGTAGTCTTGGGACCGTGGAGGCATTTGCCTACGGTTTTGTGCTGGGTAGTCCGCCATGGCGGGAGCTGCGGCTTAAAGGTCCACCGTCAGGTGTCTAGAGGTGTTAATGGCCGGTATAGAGAGGAAGAGGCAACGGCGGCAGCGACAGGAAGATGATGGACAAGAGCTTAGGGGTAAGGTAAGATGCAAAATGTACTCAGTAGAAAACCAGCAACCGCCGTCTCTTGGGTCCTGAGTCTTGGATTGGGCGATTACGGATGGCCCGAGAGGTGTGAAGGGAGGGGGGACAAGCAAAAGATGGAGTAGCAAGGAAGCAACAGAATGGGGATCCCTAAAAATAGAACCGCATTGAAAAAAAAGGGGGCTCGGTAAGGAAGAAACGCGAAGAGAAGCAAAGTCTGGGCAGAGGTCTAGACAGATGGGCCGAATAGAATAAGGACCGGAAGCGAGACAAGGAGAGACAAAAGAAAGTTGAGAGAGTTGGGAGAGTTGGGAGTGCTGTTGCAGAAGGGATGGAATGGAATGGGGATGGGGATGATGAGGAAATGGACGAGGCTGCAGGTCGGCCTGGTGGCTGTAGCTTGATGGAGACAGCAGCGTGTTGCAGACAGCCAGGCACCGTTACAGGCCAGACGAGACACGAGCCGTTTTTGCCAGTGCAGGCTGTGGTAGTGACGTCCTAGTGCCAAGCCAGCCAACAAACGAGGAGGATGTGGGAGAGGTGAATGGGGAGGGAATATAAAGCCACGAGTAAATACATAAACAAAACCTACATCTTCAAGGCCCGGAGGCCGCCAGAGCAATCTCGGAGAAAGAGCTGGTGTCGACACGACAACTTTGTAGTTGTCAAGCCTGGCAGTCGTATCGCGGCCGGGGCAGTGCAGGCACAGTCGCGTTGGCCGGATACAGGGGATATGAGGGGCGATGTAGCGATATCAGATCAGACCGAGAGAAGACGGGTGGGGGATCAGACAGATCAGATCAAGCCGGTCTGTGATATACACTGTAGAGTTGAGTGTCGTCGGGTTCGAGTATGCAGATCAGGCTGTGTGCGAGTTCTTCATCGGCAATCCGTAGCGATAGCGGGATAAGCGAGAACGAGCTGGATCTCGGAGTAGGGGAGTCGTTGGCAGACAGTCGATATGGAAGACCGCGGGTTCGTGTGGCAGCGGGTGATCGGCCAATACAGAAAGTATGTCGAGGTGTTGAGCAAGCTGCTTGTAGGATGTTTGCCAAGTGTGTGTCAGGACTGCAGGGTCGAGGCACAAGTAGAGGTGGACAGATGAGGGAGCCAGAGACGCAAATCAACGACCTGGGTGGCGCAGTGAATGTGCTACCGCTTCAGCTGCTGTCACTATCGGGGCGACAGGGTGAGTGGTCGTGGGTTCGTGGGTTCGTCGTTTCGTGGGTGTGACGATGCTCGATGCTGTGTCGGGTGGTGCTGTCGGAATGGCTGCGGAGTCGAGGAGACGGAACTGAGCCGTATAATGAGAAAGAGGTGCGCAAGGCCGGCCGGAGCAAATGCAATTTATGCTTGCTAACAAACAAACAAATGCGAGATCGATGCTATGCTAGATGCAAGATGTGTCGAAAGGCCGCAGAGGGGGGCCAAGAGTCCAGAGACCGCGTGGGTGGATGCGGGCAGAGGAGGCTGGAGCGCGATGAGAGATATTCCGGGACGAGGAAAAGCCGAGTCGATTGCGAGTGCTAAAGATATATCCGAGCCGAGATCGTCTAGATTGAGGGTATTCCAGCAAGAAACAGATGTAGTCCGGCTCAGGAGCGTCTAGAACGAGGAGGCGGAGGAGGACGACGAGGAATGCAGAGGTGTCCGGCTGGGGGGCTGGTAGACACGCACACTCAAACGACAGCGACTAAGAATAACGTCGGTAAAGATGCAGCACAGAATGGAATGCAGAAAAGAGGATGGTCAAATCGCCGCGTGTCGTCTGGTGCAGTAGGAAGAGAAGGCGGAGGAGGAGAGGAGCAGAGGAGCAGAGGAGCAGAGGAGCAGCAGAGGGGGGGAGATGTAGAAACGATAATGAAAAAGTTGGCGGACGGGATGCAGGCGATGGTGGGCTGCAGGAGGGAAAGAGCGGTTGGACGACTGGGAAGGGCCGAGACTTTGGGGAAGGAGCGACTTAGTCATATGGGGTAGTAAGCTCTATATTCTCTACATTGGCTCTGTTCTCTCGGAAGGAGCGCTCGCTGGACTTGCGACGCAGGTGCCTAGAGCAGGAGCGATGGGAGGAAGGAGCGACTGGCAGTGTGCTAGCGTCTATTGCAAGCCTGTCTTCAGAAGTCTAAGCTTAAACATCTACAGTACTTACAGTTGGGTGTCAAAGTTCAGGGTCATGTCAAAGACACCTATGTGAAGATGAAAAAGTTCGGCATTGATCATGCACTTCTGCAAAAGGGGTTCTGCAGCTTACTGCGTCTGTTGTTTTCGTCGTTTGGTCTTTTCGTCTACTATGCTTTTGTCTCCCCGTTCCTTCCCTCTTTGCCTCTTTGCCTTGCTCCTTCCGTACAATTCGTCTGCAGAGATTACCTCAGCATTTCCTATCAACTTAAATTCCCGCGGCAGGTGCGAGGTGCGTGTACATTTGCATCATGCACGTGGATGGATAAGAGCGCCACAGCATACAGCATAGAGACTTGGGCCAGACCGTACTGCAGTCCGCACTGCAAGAACGACGTAATCTTGAATCAAGGCCGATCTTGGGTCTTTTGATTTGATTGAGTCGGCCTGGACAGCAAAACCGACTAGGCCCGTTTGGTGGCTCTGAGCCAGGGACGGCCCATCATTTCAGTCACGTGTTTGAATCTGTATTTGACCAATCATTACTGCCCATTGAGGTACAAGTGGGTCGACACCAAAACCACGCAGCCACAGCTCCCTGCAGCTGCCATCGCCCTGGCCGTCGCCTCGCAGCCAAGTGCGCGAATAGCTTCAACGCTGCAACGAACGTCCAACGAACGCTCAACCAACGTCCATCAACACGCTTCCGTCTCCATCACCACCCATCTGCCGCAGCGTTCAGTGGCACACTACGAGACTGACGGACTTTGCAATCTCCCCGACACTCCTTTACATCGACCTTTGACAGCTCCCGATCTCTTCCTCCCTTTCCGCGTCTTCCATCGTCAAGTCGACCAGCAGCTACAATGGCCGACTCCGAATTTGCCCCCAAGTTCGCGCCGTTCTTCGGCATGGTATGTACTCCCGTCTGCATAGGCCGGCTATTAGCTTGACCAATGCTCAACTATACCCAAACAATGGCTAACACGTCAAATAGGCCGGCATCGCGAGCGCCATGATCCTCGGAAGTGCGTACCTCGAAATCGAAAACATGAACAATATTTAAAGAACAACTCTAACCGCTACAGGCATGGGTGCCGCGTACGGTACCGCAAAGTCGGGTATCGGTATCGCTGGTGTCGGTACTTTCCGCCCCGACCTTATCATGAAGTGTCTGATCCCCGTCGTCATGTCCGGTATCATTGCCGTCTACGCCCTCGTCATCTCCGTCCTCATCGCCCAGGACCTGGCACCACCCAGCAACGCTGGCATGCACTACACCCTCTTCAAGTGCGTTCATTTCTAAAACTCAAACGAACTTTACTAACAACACAGCGGCTTCATGCACTTGGCGTGTGGCCTGTCTGTCGGTGCCACGGGCCTGGCAGCCGGCTACTGCATCGGCGTCGTCGGCGACAAGGGCGTGCGTGCCTACATGGAACAGTCGCGCATCTTTGTCGGCATGGTGCTAATTCTGATTTTCGGCGAAGTCCTGGGTCTCTACGGGTGAGTCTTTCTTACTTTCTAATCGTGTCTTGTATCATTCCCATGCTAACCGTATAGTCTCATTGTTGGCCTGATCCTGAACACCAAGAGCAAGGCTTAAGCAAAGCACGCCGGCATGAGCCAGTCAAGCACTGGCGACCATCGACAACCGACTGAATACCGACACCGACCTTTGACGGTACGAATACCATTGGACCTCTGGATACATTTTATGTCCAAGGCCTACACTCTCAACGCATTACAACTTTGCGCTGAGCAGCTGACAACCAGAGGACGACTATAATCTCTGTTATACTACACTTTTACTTTATACTGGGACGCTGCGGCACGGAGTACACCCACGGTTTTGCGTCATCAAAGCCGCTGGACTCTCCTGCCGCATACACATTACGGCGCTGGGGCGTTTTGTATTTTCTATTTCATATGTCATTTCCACATTTCCGTACTGTTCTTTGCCTTTGCACTTTTGCTTGTGCTTGGTACGCTTGACCAAGCACGGGGCATTGTAGATATTACATGTAGCACCATAGTTGGAGGATACTCGATAGAGCAAGCGGACGATATTTACATACTGTAAGAGCACGGGTGATATGACGATCGAGGTGGTTATGTTATGTGATGTAAACTTGTAAACTATCAAACTTGATACAACAGAAGGCATGGCGCGTGTAATGATCATACCAGGCCAGCTAGAAAGTAATAGATGGCAGAAAACATGGCAGACGAAGAGAAGGCGCATAAAACAACGAATAGCACTGTAGCCAGGCGGGCATCAAAACCCCCCGTATCCCACCGATGCGCCTTGAAATGCGGACAAAGGCGGTAGAAGAAGCAACGATCATGACAAAAGAAATCATATCAGAAGAATATCATATCAAAAACATAATAGAGGCACATCGTAAGTGTCGTTGCAAGGGAGAGAACACAAGAAACGCCGGCATAATCAACAAAACTCAACGTAAAGAATAGCATAAAATGACTCCAGACGGCCTGCGCCCGGCCCGCTCAAAGCTTTGAAAACTTCTCTGATATACTTAGACTCGCCGAGAGCGGCTGTGCCGCAGCGACACCACCGGCGCAAGCACGCTCGAGTCCATTCGCCGGCGCAGTCTTGAGTGTCCACCGAACCCGGTAGCTTGGCGGTTTCTTACTTGACCTATAGTAAGAAAGAAAAGGGGTCCAGTTAGCCATGTCCGGTCCAAATTATACTAGTGGGAGTGAAGCCGGCGGCGTGAAATAGTGCTGGGGCGGGCAAACGAACCAAGGAACCAGTCCCAACGGCGATCCTCGCGGGCAAGAGCTTCTTCGGCATGGGCCTGGTTTTCGCGCGTCACACGCTCCGACCGGGCACGGCGTGCCGCAGACTCGCCAACCAGGTAGGGGTCCTCCAAGGGGCGGAATGTGCCGTTGTTCCGCCACATGTCGTTGCTGCTGCTATTGTTGCTGTTATTGTTGCTGTTGGGTCTATTGGCCGGGTTGGCCGGGGTAGGGGCGGGTGCAGAAGGTCTGGCAGCGTTGTCTGCGGCGGCGGCGGCAGCGCGGCGGTTGGCTGCTGCCTCTGCCATGCGCCGACTAGCAGCGGCCTCTTCCTGTTCCATGCGCTCCACGACAGCCAGGCGGCGCATCAATCCCCCAATCTCTGCCGCAGCAGAGGCATGCTCAGCAGCAGCGACACGGCGCAGCGCAACAGAGTGATAGAGCCGTGCGTTGGGACTTGTCGAGATAGTAGACCATGATGGGATCCGGAACTGGCCTAGATTGGGCACGTTTCCCCCACGTGCGTTTCCGAAAGCACTTCCATTGTGCGGGATAGGAGCTCCTCGACGGGGACCAGTGATGGCGGCTGTGCCGTGAGGCACCATAGGCCGTTGCCGGCCGGGAGTAGCTGGTGGGGCAGTGTATGGCGGCAGCAAGGAGCCGTTGGTGTGCGGAACTGTGTAGTGAAGAGTAGGAGCCTCGGAGCCTGTTGAATTAGTCGATGAGTCTGGAAGATATGATCATACATTGTTGTGATGTCAGGGTTGCTTGATGGTCCGCGGGGCATGCAGCGGGACCAGCCACCTCGACGACCAGATATGCCACAACGCCGAGTGGAAGAAATGAAAGACGCTGTATCAAGCTCTTGGATTTCACATGTCTTTTTTATTCTTATAAATAGTACTCACGATAAGAAGGCGCTGCCGACCGGATAGATGCTGTTTCGAAATCCTCGGCGGTCAAGGCCTCCATGAACTCATGAGACCCACGCGGGATCATGACGTCTTCCATGGCGACGATGTGTGGTGAATCTCACGAGGGCAAATTTATTAGTACTGTGAGATCAGTGTATCGGTGTCGTGTGCGTCTTGTTATCTTTTACTCCGGATGCTGTGAGTGGCTGGATTTGTTAACAGGTGTCGTCGCAAAGGATTCGGGCGAGGTAGCGAATCGAGTGGCGTAAAGGCGAGCGAGCGAGGCGCAAGTACTTAAGTGCAGTTGCGAGGCAGTGAAAGAAATGAAAACGAAAGGAAACAAAATGAAAGCAAAGATGAAGGTGAAAATGCTTGGAGATGATATGGCAGAGGAAACAAGATAAAGGTCGGTAGATTAATGACGAAATAGGAATAAAAGGAATAAGAGGAGCAATATGAATAGATCAAAAGGAAAAAGGCCACAGATTAAAGAAAGTGACAAACGACAGGATAGAGGGACTCACAGGAATGTGGACAGCGGGCAGACAGCGCGAGGCCGAGGAGGTCGGAGGGCAAGGAAAAGTGGGAGCGCAGTACGATGTACTCAGTACTCAGTATGTCCGCTTGATAGCCGTAGCTGTGTCTGTGTCTTGAATGTGCGTCTTGGATTCTTGGATTCTTGGATTTGTCTTGTCGATGTGCGAAGTAGGGCGGGTCGCGCGTAGCTGCCGTGGGCGTACAGGTACTGGATGACCCTTGCTGATCTGATTCTGTTGATCGTGTGAGTTGTTATCGTGGTGTGGTGTGTGGTGTCGATGGTGTAAAGTGTAAAGTGTAAGATAAATAGGTGTAAATAGTCCAAGTCGGTAGTCGCAATATAATGGTGTCTCGGAGTGCTCACGAGCGTCGACAGCAAGACAAAACTAGGCACAAAGCCGTCATCCGACCAGTTGCTATGTTGGGGGTTGTGTTTTTAAGCTCGTCTTATTTTCTTATTCTCTTTCTCTTTCACTCTTATTTCCCTAGGTCCCTTCTTTTCTTTGGCGTTGGTCTTCGAGATGCAGGTTGCTTTCGGAATGGTCGAGAGGGTGTGTGAATGCATCAATATAGAATGAAAGATGCAGACAAAGCACACGTGAGGCTTCCAGCGAGCTTATGAGTAGAACGGAAAGCCAAGCCTTCAAACGTCTAGTGAGTGCGTAGTCTCACGAGCAAGCCGTCGCCAGTCGCCCAGATGCCCAGAAAGGGAGGGTGAGAGGGGCAGACGGTTGGGTAGCAGTTAGCCTATCGACGGCGCTGTCTTAGCTGGGTGCTATGGACAGGAACGGGTCGCGCGAGAGCGTCGTATGCACAAGGAGGGGATGTCGACGGTAGACACTTGTTCCTAGGCTGGCCAAAGGAGAGAGAAACAGCCAATATATCTGGCCGAGTTGGAGGCAGTGCTTGTGGACCTACTCCATTAGTATATTGACTGTACAAGTATTCAGCCGATGCACGAAGTAACAAAGGTGCAAGAAATACAAGAAATACAAGAACATGGAACTTGGAGTACAAGACGAACGAGACGTGCTGGAATGGGGCAGTAGAAGTACTGCCTTGAGGGGTTGACAAGGCCCTTGCAATGCAAGGAGGATGGAATAATAAAAGAAGCCGAGATGCAGTGCTTGGAAGTCGGACTAGAAGGTGAACTAAAGCAGGGGAGGGCACGAAGAACAAAAAAAGACACAATAATCTCGGATTCATACTTTCTTTGAGTTGCAGCAAGCCTCTCTGCGTGTGCCTGTCTGGGTGCAGTGCGAGTGCACAGTGTGATGCACCAGTGATGACAGCGATGACGAGAGAGCTGGCTGTGCGTGTTGGGCTGGCGTGGATCCCGGTAGGATGTCGTCTTACACTTGGCGCGGAAGTGGAATATGTGTAGAAGTGAGGTTATTCACAATCTGGGGATATAGAGGGGAAGTGGGCGCGAGAGTTCAGTTTGGTTTACTCAGGAGAATATTTATCTTACAAATATTTACAAAAAAGGGAGTACGATGTCACGAACGTCACTTCCTCTTTGAGTATCTAGGGTGCCAAGTACAAGTGCACCAAGACACCAAGAACGGCAGGAACAGGAGGCGTAGGGAGGTGACGAGGGACAAAAGACAAAAGATGGAAAGTGCGACCCGGGATCGCAACGAAGGAAGCTAGTATTAAAGTACCCGGGAAGGGAAAGGGCGAAGGGTGAGCAGCCACGACAATGCTGCAAGATGCAAGGCCGATGCAGCCAAGTAGCGTCAGCGTCAAGCGGTGAGCAAGGGTTGCGCCCGACAAAATAAAAATAAATCTGATAACCCGAATAGAGATCAGCATCTTAATATTTTTGATAGACAGAAAAAGGTGTGTCGACTGATAAGAAACGTCACGAGTGCCTGGTTTAGATAGTCGAGATAACAGAGGACAGTAGAAGAAGGCACATGTCAGAGAAAAAGTCTTGGCGAGGAAGGCACGATGCGATGGACAGGATGTAAGACAAGAACAGGAAAGAGTGATCAGTGAACAGAAGTGACTAGAGAAGGAGCGACAGTACAAGCGAGCATCCTCTTTCCTTTTTTTCATTCCTTCGTTTCGCACAATCTGTTCGCACAACCAGATACACAGAAGATAGCCATGATACTACGACTACTATCTCGATGTAAAATGGAAAAAGACAAAAGGAAAAAGGCCTCCCATCTCCAGACTTGGCCACGACCTGGAGCACTTCACATGGAGCAGTTACATGGAGACCCAACCGCTGCAAGATGTCTTGCAATGCAAAGTAGAAAGGACAGCGCTCGGAGAAGTCTGTCCAGAAAGGAAAGAACCCCAGCCTGCAACTGCCCCTCCTTCTCGATGTATTATTCCCACAGATACAACGTATACCCGTAGGCCCCACTTACCGCCGTAATAGATATCCGGGCTCCTTCTCTTTACAATGTATCGTGCCTATCCTGGCGAGCCACGCCGTGTGCGTATTATTGGACATAAAAGGCAGGTACAAAAGCCGTTCAATATATTATGTAACCAGATTCAGCCGGAACATCTCGTCTCCTCACTCTGCCGCATCTCGTATTGCCAGCAATCCGCCAGCCAGTGAGACACAATATGACAACTGAGCACGGCAGTTTCACTCTTGTTGGGTATTTCTTGTTTCTTGCAAGATGTGCTATGAATAAATGGGCGACTGTCGGAGAGGAACCGGAGCTGGATAGCCGTCTTCTCTTGTGCAATTCGAGAGTAGTTCTCTATGCTGTCTTTATGCTGTCATGCTGTGTAATGCTGGTGTACAAGGCACAGCCCACAGTTAGCAGACAGCGCTGCCTGTCACTGGCTGGCGGTCCTTGATGGCACGCGGTCACAACAGATGGTCAACGTCCGACGTCAAACATCCTATGAGTAGAAGAAAGAGAGAGAGTTTCTGTCGTTTTGTCTATCCTGTTGTACATATACACTTCTATAACCTACTTCCGTGTAGGCTTGTAGTCCCGGATGTGCTCCGAAATGATCTGCGCCGCCGCGTCCGGCGAGTGCTGCCGGCCCAGCGCCTCCACAAAGTCACCGTCGGGGTCCATCAGGTAAAAGTAGATGCTGTGGTCCACCAGGTAGTCCTGGCCCGGCGCAACAACCGGCGGCGTGCTAAAGTACACCCGGTACGCCTTGCACATCGCCTTGATCTGCTCGTACGTGCCCGTCAGGCCAATCAGCTTGGGGTGGAACTCAGCCAGGTACTCCTTGAGCACCTCGGGCGTGTCGCGCGCCGGGTCGCACGTCACAAACACCGGCAGCATCTTGCCCGGCCGCTCTTTTTCGACGAGATCAATCATGCGCGCCATCTTATCCAGCTCCTCGGGGCAGATGTCGGGGCAGTGCGAGAAGCCAAAGTACACCAGCGAGTGCCGGCCCTTGAGGTCCGCGTCCGTCACCTTGTTGCCGTTCTGGTCCACGAGGTCAAAGTAGCCGCCCACCTTGGGCCGGCCCACGCCCTTGTTGGCCTCGGCAATGCGCTTCTGCTGCATGCGCTTCTTCTCCGACTCAAAGTACCACACCAGGCCGCCGCCCGTGGCAATAAACAGCACACCGGCCTTCCACGAAAATGGCTGTTTTGTTAGCTAGCATTCATCAGAGACTGACGACAGCAACTTACTCCCGACTTTTGCCGGCTCTTGGCCTCCTCCACTGTCTTGTATGTCCTCCGCTGCATCAGCGGCAGCGACTGTGACTTCCAGGCCTCGCCAGGTCCTGCTTTCCGTGCTGCGTTCGTGACAGACTTGCGGCCAGTGCTGCTGCACATTGTGCGGGCCGACATCGAGGGGGCCACCTTGGTAGCTTGTGAAGTAAACAGGTTGCGGCATGCGCCCGCGATGGGCGTAGCTCTCGACATGGCGCGGCTCATTGTAGTGTCGTCGTCGTCGGTAGAGGGGTGTCGGGGTCAAGTCGGTCAATGTCGGCCAGTAGTAGCACAGTAGAAGAAACAAATCTTAAGCGTGCTGTGAATCGTGGTATCGTGTTCGTTCGCCGTCAATCGCCGTCAATCGCCTACAAGCCTGTGGTGTGAGCCTCTCAAAATTTGGTTTCGTCACAAACCGAGCATCAGCTGCAAATTTACAGAGGGGCACTACCCCCATTCTGGCCACTCACAGCGTCCCACAGCGACCCGGTCCCTAAAGGCAGGTGTCCACTTTTATCCACCTCCAGCCGCGTCGCGTGTTCTCGACTTTAAAGTGGTTTTGCTTGCGCGGGGTGCCATGTCCTTACCGTATTTTTGCTGCTCATTGGTTGGAGCTTGTCTGCAGCTCTTCTTCCATCATTCTTAGCTCAGTGCGAGTTGCGACTCGAGCTGGTTCCTTCTCCATTTTCAATCTTTTGCGATCATATCCTCGACCATCTCATCCTTATCACCCACTGCGCGACAAACACGAGCTCCTCGACGCAAACCTCTCGAGCTTCGCATCAACAGCATCCATCGACACCCATCGACAGACACACACACAGCGCCGCTATGGCCTCAAAATTCGGCTCCGACGACGGCCAATCCTCAACAATCAACGACCCGTCGCCATCGCCACTCTCGACCTCACAGGGCTCAAATGATGCCCAGTTCTCAAACAGCTACTTCGCGCCCGTGTCGCGCCTCGGATCCATCGACAGCGACGTCCACATGACCGACGCAACCGACGGCACAAACGATGCGCGCGCAGCCGCAAGGCGCGAGCGCTTCTCGTCGCCACTCTCGACTTCCACAACCACAACAAACGGCAAAAAGATGGGCCGCGGCGGTGCAACTTCGGCTGCCATGCGCGGCGGCGGATCCAAGGCGTCTTCCTCCTATGGTGGCAGCAGCCGCGGTGCACCCGCTACACGCGGAGGCAGCAGCGTGGCCAAGTCAAAGTCAAGGCACGGCCGGTTCGCTAGCTCGTATGCTCGGTCATCGGCCACCCCCAGTGTCAAGCGCGAACTCTACTCCGACGACGACGTACACGACGACGATAGCGACGATGAGAGTGTCGTTAAGCGCCGGAGAAGCACGGGCCGTAGAATTGCCCTGAGCGACGACGACGACGACACCGACAACCACAGCATTGACGGTGCCATCAACAATTACAGCATACCGCGCGAGGACGAAGCTAACCTCTCTGACTCGGGCATCTACTGTCTCTGTCGCGGCCCCGACGACCACCGCTGGATGATCCAGTGCGAGGAGTGCGACGACTGGTACCACGGCGACTGTATCAACATCGACAAGGACGACGGCGAGACCCTGATCCTCAGCTACATCTGCCCGCGCTGCACAATCCCCGGCCGCTACACCACGCGCTTTAAGAAGCGCTGCTCGTTCCCCGGCTGCCGCGCAGCCGCACGCCTCTATGGCGACGACGGCACTGCCCCCGTGCTGACCGAGAACTCGAACCACTTTTGCTCTGACGCGCACCGCGATAAGTGGTGGGACACCCTGCTGAGCCGCATGGGCCGTGTGCGGCCGGTGCCCGCAGCCACCGAGGCCAAGCTGGCCGTCGACCAGTTCACACCCGCGCAGCTCGTGGCCGTGCTATCACACAGCGACAAACCGGGCGTCGTGAAGATGCTGCTGAACGGCCTCGCGCAGGACGCGGACAGCGCCGCTGGCATGGACGCCGTGCTCACGAAAGAGGAGCGCGAAACCACAGAAACGTCGGCCGTCGACCGCGACCGATTTGCAGAGCAGATCGAGATGTGCAAGAAGATGCTGCAGCTGCTCGACATGGCCAAGGCCCGCCATCAGGAAGCGGTCAAGGCCGGCCACATTGAGCGCGACGCCTGCGGCTACGACGGGCGCCTGCAGCATGTCGGCGTCCAGCCGCATTTTGAAAAGTTTCTCTCGTCGCCCGAGGGCACGGCCATTTATCACTCCGAGACGCTCGCGGCGCCCCAGTTTGACGACAGCGGCAATCCTGTAAATGTCCATCAGTCAAAGGGCAGCAGCGACGCCGCCGATGAGAGTGAGGAAGATGAGGACCCAGAAGTGCTTGCAGCCCGAGCAGGCATGTGCGGCAAGCGTAAGTGTAAGGCACACTCCAGCTGGTTCTCGACGTTGGCGCGCGATGTGCGCATGCAGATCCAGGAGCTCACCAGGGCGATCGCCACGCTGCTCGACAACGAGAGCCGCATCCGCGTTGCGGCCATCCAGCGGTCGTTTATCATGGAGCACTCATCATCTCAGGTGCGGTTTGTTGGCAACTCTAGCAACTCTCTCAGCTCTCTCGCGAGCGATGATGAAGATGACGTCAAAGAAGACGGCGGTGACAAGGAGGACGACGACGATGACGAAAGCCTTTCTTCACACGACTCTCGTGTGGCATCGCCAGAGACCAACGGCCACATTAAGTCGTCTCTCAATGGTACCAATGGCGCAAACGGCAACGGCATCACAGCAGTCGGACTGTAGACGCTATGGCGGATGAGTAACTGCGTTAACTTGTTCTTTCTTGTTTGGAGTTGCGGTATGGGGGTTTATTTCGCCGTTCTTCTTTTTCTTTTTCTCTTTTCTTTTCTGTATAATATCCTGCGATTGCATCACCTGGCTGGGATTTTGTCAACGGCGTTTGGTTTGTGTTCCTGGGTTATAGCAACATTGGAGGCGTTTGGGTCGGAATTTGACAATATCAGCCATATAATAATGCTACTGTGAGATCGTCGTGCAAAACCAAAGTATGAGGGAGTTGGCGAGTGCTCACACTTGTGAGTTGATAAGATGTAGGATAAGGGATCAAATTGAGCAGATATATACGATTCAAATTGGATATACTGTACTGAGAAACAAACGTAAGAGAAGACAAAGTAAATGGCACAGTAGGCCGGCGCATCGACAGAGCGCAGAGAAAGTAAAATAACCAAAAAGAGAGCCAAAAATAAACGTTCAGGGCCAATCGAACAGATAACCAAATATATAAATCAAATTAAAACCAACGAGCCGTGAGGCAATACCTTTCTTGTGCCAGCCGTGAGGCCCTTTGTTATCTTCGTATCTACTTCTCCTTCTTTTCATAAAGTCATGTGTTTGGTAGTGTCTGTCGCCGTTTCGACTTGGACGGTGGACAAACAGTTTGCGTTCTATAAATGAGAGTGCTCATCGGCCATGGCGGCCTGATGGCCGGTCTCGATGTCCCTCGCGGCGACGGGATGAGGGATGGCGTGATGAGTGCGCATGGCTGCGACTGTGCTGCTCCTCGCGGGCAGCTTCGAGCTCAAACTCCTGATCCAGTATTTCTAGTTGTTCTCGGTTCTGTTGTACAATTTGGCTGATATTGGCGGTGAGTTCAAACTCCAGCTCGAGCTCATCCAGCTGTGCGTTGATATAATTAAATCTTCGAATCTCGGCGTCGGCCTGCTCGACTGACAAAGCAGCAATGTCGGCGACAGACTGCGAGGCATCCATGGACTGCTGCGAGAGGTTGTTGATCTGCTGCTCAATGTGCGCCATTACGCGGTTGAAATGGACCTCGAGGCTTTGGAGGGAACGCAGATCGAGCATGTAGGCGCCCTGGGACGATGCGCGGCTGGCTGCACGCGATGACGAGGACTCGTTGGCTCGGCTGGCAACGGCATCCTGCCCCTGGCGCAGTCGTGAAAGCTCATCTTGGGTCAGATTTAGCTGGCTCACGTTGATGGCATGTGAAGGTGGCATGGTCACACGAATTAGACGTGCGAGCCCGGGATAATGACCTCAAGGTCTAGATCTTGGAATGCCAGTTGGGAAAGTATGGTCGAGTATAGACCTAGTAAACAAATGTGTGTCGAATATAATGAGCCTATCGCGGGCCTTGTATATATAAAGAGTGGTGTAAAGAAGCCTCCTTTGCAAGTGTTTAGGCGTCGATATGGTCCAAAAGGATATGTGTATTCTGGGTTTGTAGTGGTATTCTCGTCGGCCAGATATGATGCCGAGCGGAATAATGTGCAGTAATTGTTATGGATGGGTATACCGGTAGATGTTCGTATTTTGGGCATGAACTGTGCAAATGTTGCGGATTTGATATAATGTCGGATATCAAGGGTAGGGCTTGTTCAAGCTGTATCAAAGGCGCGCACAGCGTCATGGTTTCGAGATGGGCACAAGAGTCATTGCATTCGTGCTGGCCAGGTCGAGATTGAAAGCTGTGAGAGTCGGGCAACAAAATAGGGTGTTGGGTGTATGCCGGCGAGTCAATTGCACCAAATAAGAGTCCGAGGATGTGCTGGATGCGAACAATTGAAAGAAGAGTTTAGATTTCAAAATATGTCGCGGCGAGAGGTGATGCAAAAAGCAGGTGAGCACGGGTGGTTGATATGAGCCCACAGGCGGAGAGTCCGGTCTTGTGTGGTTTCAAACGTGTCTGTGTGCGAGTTTGTCGAAAGAGGTCCAAAGTTGCCGAAAGTCTGCACTGCCAGCGCGACAGAAAGAACGGCGAGGAATACCAAAAGAAAGTGGCGAAAGCAGAGCAGAATAGCCGGGGGATTGAAAAGCAGTCGCAGTCGCAGCCGTAGCGAAAGGCCAAAAGAAAAGCAAAAGGGGTAGTGCAAGGCGTCGAATGCAATGCAGCAACCAAAACAAAAGGCAAGCGCCGCAGGAAAAAGGAATGAGATGTGAAATGTGAGAAGCGCGAACCAAAAGCAAGAACGAAAACGAGAAACGACAAAACTGAAAATCCAGGGTCAATGCGAGAAATGAGATGTCGGGAGAGTATGGCCGGACCGATGTTTCGTGGTGAAGATTAGGTCGTCGGGTTCGGGGCGGAGAGGCGGCCCCTGTTGTTAATAAGTAAGATCCTCGTGCCTCGTGCCTCGTGCTTGTGCCTGTGCGTGTGTTTGTGCTTGAACTTTGAATTGTTGCAGACCAAACGTGCCCATCAATCCTGTCCAAAGCGGTAAGTGGCCTGGCCAGGCCTGTCGGATCCCGTAAGTTGAAATTCGTGGGGGCAGTCGAGTGCTGGATCTAGCAGCAGGCTGTTGCGATTGCGACTGTACTGTACGCCCAGTGGTGATCTGTAGTGTTCTGCACGCTGTCGGGGCGATGGCGAGATGGAAATGGAGACTACAACGGCAGATGGCAATTCTGCGTACTCGGTCGTAGATGATTGGAGATGCGAATTGGATGTGCGTCGAGGACTGGTGGCATATGCAAGTCTCATGCATCAGATGGCGGCTTGCGGTATTGGGCCGTGGATGCAGCAGTGCAGCAGTGCAGCAGTTGGCGGTTGAAACAGTTCAAGTGAAGGACTCTTTGCATTTGCGAACCGGACGTGTCGCCGCAATTACAGAGTACAAGGGCAGCAGCAAGGATTGTTGATATGCGCCTCCTGCATTTGCTGTATTTGCGAACTTTTTAAATTCCGTGTCCACTGCGCCGGAGCTGATGGCTGTCTTGTGCCGTGCGTTTCTGGGCCGTTGTCTTGTGTCTTGTCTCGTCTTGTCTCGTCTGATTTCTGTCTCTCCTGTCGTGTCTTTTGTGTGTTTCTTGTCTCGCTGTGCAGTCCTTTGACCTGTCTATTTCTTCTCGGAATGCACGCGGGGAGGGCGTCCAGGCGTGATTGGTGTCGGTTGCGATCGTTGCTGCAAGCTGCAAGCTGCAAGGTCCCGACGGGAGTGGAGACTGCAGGGAAATGCAGGCAGAAGAAGATAAACCTGTTGAACCGTCAAGATGTGTGCGATGTATATTTTAAGAAGATGGCAGCGCGTCGAGACAGGCCGGTTGAAATCCAAATTTGCAGAGTAAAGGAGGGCAGAGAGAAAGGGAAAAGGAAAAGAAGGAACAGAAGAAAAGAGCAGGCTGATAGGAAGACAGCGAGCGTTATGAATAGATGAGACAGAGGAGATGAGACGGCGGCTTTACCTTTGCGGCGAATTTTCCGTCGAGGTTTTTCCTCAACCCTGCATGGCGCCTTTCCCCTTTTGATGCGTACCTTGGCTTTTTGCCTGGGTATCCCGTTCGTTCGGGAATCTGCAGTGGCTCTTTGGCTTTTGATTCTTGTGGCAGAAGTCGATAAGTCCGTGGCAGGGGATGCAAGATAGCGCGTGGTGGGAGCCGGTCAAGCGGGTGTGAATGGTAATTGAGTTGAGTACTTCGTAGGACAGGTGGTGAGGAGAGCGGGTGGTTCGGTGGGTGGGTGAGGATATGTGTGAGTGGGAATAGGATGTCATTAAAAGATGTGCAAAATGAAGGTTGAAGATGCAGGATGTGGGAGATGGGAGACGGGAGATGGGTGAAGAAGAGATGGCATGGGATGCAGATTAAACAGGAAGGAGCCAGCAGACAAACGCGTAACTACACGAACAGGGAAAGAACGGTCCATCAAGCTACCAGGCTCCTTCTCGGTTCGATCGATAGAACATTCTCTACTACTGCAGACTCCCACACCCGGAAGGCGCGACCCCGATATTAGATCTCGATATGTTGGCAGTCATAGCGCATCGTTCCTTCCGTTGCGCCTCTCGACACCTTGCGAGGCAGGAAGCGGACGAGCTATCCTAATTTCACCTCTTATTTCCATCCCGCACTCTTCTTTAAACTTACACACCTCGTGACAAACATTATGGATATAAATCCCTCTTGCTCCTGCCTCGTGACGAGAAGAGGCTGCTCCCGCCCCTTCCCATTTGAGACCAATCGCCCAGGTGAACGACGAGATATTTGTCTATTCAATGAGGCTTACATAATCTCAACTTGGCTTTTAGATACGTTTGCATTCTTTGTTGATTTTGATTAACTGTAAGGGTTGTTTGATATATCCAGTTGTTCCTGACCAGGAACACGACACCAGAAACACGACATATCACACCGAAGTCATACGGGGCATGTCTTGGTCTGCTCATTGACGTCTTCAACATATGATTCTCCCGTCGAAAGGCCACGTATAAAGCGTCGCTGTTTGGGTGAATTCGTTGAATAAAAATAATAAAATTAGAACAAAACTGGAACACGCAGTCTTGCCTGTTATGGATATGATATATCTTGCGGTGGGCTGTAGCGATTGACAAAGCTCAGCGTGGCTGCCCATCTCGTGATATCAAGTGCAAAGATCAACCAGGCGATGAAGATTTACGAAGTAAATGACAAAGAGAAGAAACGAGAAGTAAACCGTTGGCAGATTACGAAGTCACTGTGAGATTAAGATTGCCGTCTTACAAAAGAGATAAGAAAGCAGAGCAGATGTGATTCAAACTGAGCCGGCAGTTGATATGCGCTCCTCTCGTTTATCACACATTCATTGAAAACAGCTGAGATGCGGGCTGACAACGGTGACCACGCTGTCATGGTGCTCAGGTACTCAGTACTGGAGTATCCCCTTTTGTTCCTTTTCTTCTTTGATCCAGTTTTCACTTCTTCTCGTTCAGCCCCCAAATTGCAGCAACCATTACAGACCCCTGCTGTCCAGGCGAGGAAAAAGCAATTATGGTATGTTGTGCAGCAGACCAGACCAGGAGCCAGGAGCCAGGAGCCAGGGTGTGTCGATGAAAACGATAGAAAATGATAGATACGATGAGCTGAACGTGGGTGGCTTACGGCGTTTCTTTTGGTTGTTTTATGTGCTGGTAGGTTTCTCACGACTTTTGATAAGCTGCATCTATTTATTGATTTTATCATTTGATTTTTCCAAGAAACAGATTTTTATATATTTTTATATTACCTGGAAATATCAAGTATTCAGTGAGATTTTGTGTTCAATTTTTTATTGCAAAAGAACGAAATATATTCATTTTTCGGACATATAATTTATCCAAAATTAAGTGAGAAGAGAGAAATAATTAAGAAATGCCTGGCTCATAAAAAACAAATAAATCACATTAGAGACTACCTCCATGAACTTGCCACCCACTTGAAGAGACCTCTGAGGTGGCCAAACACATTCACGCTGCCTCGGCCACCGGCGAATCGCCAGCGGAGAAGCACGACGAGCCCGGCCAGCGCCGGCACCCCCAATGCGCCCACAAGACCACCCAGCAGCACGCGCCCCTGGAACTCGCTCTTCTCGACGACTGCACTGTACCGCTCGTTGCCAAACGACACGCGCGCATACTTGGTCTGCCAGCCCAGCCACGGCACGTGCACCGACAGCTGCTCCTCGAGGTACTTGCGCAGGCGGTACGTCGGGCTGAGCACCGACGCACGCATCTCAATGTAGTTTTGGAGCGCGAGGTCGTTGATGGCAAAGGCGTCGGGCACCCGTAGCGCCGAGTACTCGGCGAGGGCCATGTCGCGCTTTGCCCTGCGCTCAATGTCTTTCTCAATGTCCTGCTCGTCGGCGCTCGTGAGGCCATCGGGCTTGTTGGAGTATTTGATAGCGTGCTTGTCCAGAATACTAAACAAAACGCGCACGTCCTCGAGGCCGGCATTCATGCCCTGGCCGTAGAACGGCACCATGGCGTGGGCGGCGTCGCCGACGATGACGGCCGACGCCTGGAAGTGGTGCGGCTTGCAGTTGATGCTGATGAGCGGCAGGTGCGGATTCTGTGTGAACTGGGCGACGAGGTCTACTGGGGCAATGTGGCTGGTGACGCCCGGGAAGTGCTGGTCAAAGAACGCGGGCAGCAGCTTGTCGGGCTGCGACTCGAGGTGGGCAAACTCGGCCGACGGCAGGAACAGCGTACACGTAAACGAGCCGTCCTCGCTGGGGATGGCGATGAACATGAAGACGCGGCCGGGCCAGATGTGCAGGTGGTTGGGCGAGATGGCAAACTTGGACGCAAAGTCATTTTCAATACCAGCCTTGGGCTCGATGCGAAACTCGCACCACAGCGTATCAATGTACTCCTGCTTGTAGTCCATGCGGACGTACTTCATCAGGTGGTGCCGCACCGCCGAGTGAGCGCCGTCGGCACCCACCATAAAGTCAAAGTCGATCTCGACCTCACGGGCACGGCCGTTCTTGGAGTCGTCCTTGGAGCCCTTCTTGTCCTGGACCTCAAACCATGCCTTGCACTGGCGAAAGTCGGCGCCAGTCAGCTTGTGGTTGAAAAAGAGCTTAACATTGGGCATCTGCTCGAGGACGTCAAGCAGGCGGCTATTCAAGCCAGCACGATCAATAGCAAAGATTGTCTGCACGTTAGCTTCTATAATATATATCAGTAGCAAAAACCATACTTACTCTTCCATGGACATCGTAGTCTTGTGCTGCCTCGTAGAGATCGCCCGCCGGCGTCTTGCCATGGATCATGCGTCCCCGCATGGGAATCGTGGCGTCAAAGACATGGTCGAGCAATGCATCACTGCCCGAGTTCTTGAGCGCGTTGATGCCGCGCTCCGACAGGGCCAGGTTGATCGAGCGCGTAAAGTTGAGCGGCGTCGTCGACGGGTCACGGAGATCTACCTGTTAGCAACGTACTTTTAGATGCAGTGCATGCTGTGAAACAAGGCACTGCGTGCTCCCCCAATGCTCCCCGTCTTCTTACCATTCCGGAGCTCGTAGACCTCGACGTCGTGGCCCCGCTGGGCGGCATACAGGGCGGCCAATGAGCCAACAGGCCCGGCACCCACGACCACTGTTTTCTGTTTAGACTGTGACATATTGCAGGGCGAGTCTGCGTCTTTGGTCTGTAGCGGGTGGTTTGTCGACTGAGTGAGACCGGTTGAGTTTAAGTGAGCCAAGTGAGTCAAGTGAGCTTGGATGTCGACGAAAAACGAGACGAAAAGACGAAATGCCGCGTCACTTGCAAATCATGTTGCGGCGTAGCTCGTGAATCTGTTCATAAATTGATATTTTGATCACACCTTCCAAAAAGCGATGTGATTCTCCTTCATAAAATCATAAATCGAGGTCATAAATGACTGCTACGGGTAATACAGCTTTGAAATCCCACTTCGATATCGGACGATAAGATTCATAAGCGAAGCTCCGTTCTGCCAGAACGGACGTGGGTAGCTAGAAAAGGCAAGTACTCCCAAAGTCTAGGTAGGGTGTTTTTGTCACGGGATACACCATTTTTCATCTATCTCGACAGAGCAATACCTCCTAGTCATAGTCTCTCTTAGCATCGAGAATCGCTTGTATCTCTTTTTACTGTCTGCGCGACAAGTATTACGAGAGGCGTAAGAATTTGTCGAATTCGGTACATAGTCGATCAGCGCTCTGATTGGCTTCCTGTAAGCAAGGGTGACTAAGCACTGGCAATTGATGACTAATAAACCATGTGAGCCGGAAAACGCACTTTCCTGTTTTAGGCAGCAGGAGGCTGCCTAGATTTGTTATCACGACATCACGACATGTCAACGAGGAATCCCTAATAAGCGCAGGTCATCAACTTGCGCTGATTATGCCCCTGCCCTTTCTACACATTATCCATTTCATCAAAGAAAGGCAACGCAAACAACAAGATGGCAACGGCGACTCTCTACGTCACTCGCACAGAGTATGCGGCGGATCGCAGAAAGCAAAATGAGAGATTCGATAATATCGACACCGCTATCGCCGAGCTCAAGAGAGACGTCACCGGGCTCAAGACAGACGTCGCTGGGCTCAAGACAGACGTCGCCGGGCTCAAGACAGACGTCGCCGGGCTCAAGACAGACATGGTCCAAGTCAAAGACACCATCGCGCTACTGCAGTTTGAGCAACAACGCAGCGCCGCCTTCTTCCGCAACCAGCTCAAAAAGATCCCGACGCTCCGGTTTGAACCAGTCCCCATCTGGGACCCAGAACGCGGCGCTGTCCTGCCCAGCGACGAATTCTTCCCCCGGAATGCAAAGGAGTTCTTCGACCTCGTTCGACCGACTACTAACCGCGCCCTGGGAATCTTGCGGTACCTCATCACCTTCTACGCGGTGGACGGGGCTGGCCTGAACGACAACCCCAGCGAGGACCAAGTGCGGGAGGCCATGGCCGACGAGAACACCGCGCTGGCCATCATGGACGCCCTCGAGACGCGGCTGGGTCTGGTGGAGGAGAACTTTGTTGCTTTTCAAGAGCGCGCGCGCATCTGGGGCTTGGCGCGAGAGGGCAACCCGGCGCCGGCCCCTCGGCGCATGCTGCCCCTGGATGAGCAAGAGGCCGAGCAGCCCTTGGCTGTACGGCAGCGGACCGCGCCAGCCCAGTCGTCTCAGTCGTCGGACCCGTCCGCTTCCTCGGACCCTCTAGCAGGAACCACTCAACTCGACTCACACTCCGTGTTGTCCTCGGCCCAAGAACGAGCGCGCAGGAGCGGTGCCCCGTCTTTGAGCTCTGGTGCGGCAGGCCGCGGCAGCAACTAGGAAGGGTACCACACCCCAGGATGAGCGAGTGGGTTGGGCGTTTTTTCTTTGGATATATGGATTATGAATTATGAGGGCATGGCGTTACATACGATTCTGTTTTTGTTTGGGCATAGCGGGAAACACGGTCTGATTCTGTGTAGGTTTTGGTTTTGGTTTTCTTTTTCTTTGTTTTCTTTTCTCTTTTTTATTACCCGTTTTTCATGTTGGTTGGGCCGTCACCACTTGAGATGGTGGGCTTCAGATTGCTGGGATCATTATGAATGACTAAATACATACACTATCATTTCATAAACTATTAACCACCAATGTCGCCGTCGTGTTGCTTCCATCTGGGGATCTGACGTCAACAGTTCTGTGCCCCCGGAAACCAGGAGGAGGGAAACAGTTAACGAAACAGTTGTATGTGTAGATATAAAATCAACAGAAATCACATTGGCTGCAGATGTGAAGTCATAACGGATTTAAAATGCTCTGGAACGGAAGTAGAGGGTTGAAACGGTAGCGGCAATACGGCAACTCCACAAAACGGTACGCCTTCTCGACATCTCTTGTCGAAACAAGGGCGCTCTTGCCTTTTTCAGTCACAGCCTTCTGCGATAAGCCTTATCGCACAAACTGCCCCACCCACCATCGCTTTACGCCGCCTTTACCCTGTCGAATTTTTGTATATATCGTCAGATCTGCCCGCGATTTCTTACACTTGGAAACGACGACTTTGAACGCCCACGCCTCCAGACCCTGCGCATCAGTTTTGAACCTTACAGCCGTCATCCAAGAGGAAGCTCTACCGATCTCCCATTCTATCCGACCCCGAAACCCTCCCACACCTCCACAATGGCCGACGCTGCCTCCGAGGTCCGGCCGTGCGCCGGCGCCGACTGCGACAAGGAGGCCGGCTCTCTGCAGTGCCCGACGTGCCTGAAGCAGAACATCAGCGGCAGCTTCTTCTGCTCGCAGGAGTGCTTCGGCCGTAACTGGGTGCGTAAAACCGATACCGATGATCTCTGTGATCTGCACGTGAACTAACATCCCCAGGCCGCGCACAAGACTATCCACAAGAAGGCAGTCAGTATGTATATCATTTCTACTCCTACAGATGTCTACGGACTGAGCACAACTAACAAACAGAAAACATCTTCAACCCGTTCCCCAACTTCAACTTCACCGGCCCTCTGCGTCCCGCCTACCCCCTCTCTGCAAAGCGCGTCGTGCCCAGCTCGATCCCCCATCCCGACTACGCCGCCGACGGCATCCCCAAGACCTCACGAACCCTGCTGCGGCCAAACAAGGTCGAGCTGCTCGACGCCAAGGCCCAGGAGGGCATGCGCACCGTGTGCCGCCTCGCGCGCGAGGTCCTCGACATTGCCGCCGCCGCATTACGGCCCGGCATCACCACCGACGAGATCGACGAGATTGTGCACAAGGCCTGCATCGAGCGCAACTCGTACCCGTCGCCGCTCAACTACAACCACTTTCCCAAGTCCGTGTGCACGTCGGTCAACGAGGTTATCTGCCACGGCATCCCCGACAAGCGCGTGCTTGTCGACGGCGACATTGTCAACCTCGACGTCACGCTCTACCACAAGGGCTACCACGGCGACCTCAACGAGACCTACTACGTCGGTGACAAGGCCCGCGCCGACCCCGACACTGTGCGCGTCGTCGAGACGGCGCGCGAGTGTCTCGAGGAGGCCATCAAGATGGTGCGCCCCGGCACGCTGTTCCGCGACTTTGGCAACACGATCGAGAAGCACGCCAAGGACCGCAACTGCAGCGTGATCCGCACATATGTCGGCCACGGCATCAACTCGGTGTTCCACGCGCCGCCCAACATTCCGCACTACGCCAAGAACAAGGCCGTCGGCGAGTGCAAGCCCGGCATGACCTTTACCATTGAGCCCATGGTTGCGCTGGGCAAGTACCGCGACGTCACCTGGCCCGACAACTGGACCAGCACGACCATTGACGGCAAGCGCACAGCACAGTTTGGTAGGTCCTCTAATTATCTTTCATTCTTTAATCTATGCACAAAACTAACCAACAGAACACACTCTTCTGGTCACCGAGACTGGCGTCGAGGTTCTGACGGCACGCACAGCGACGTCGCCCGGCGGCGCGATACCGATGCCCGAGGCTTCTGCTTAGACTGGCGTCTCTTGGTATTTTCTCTAAATCTCTACCAATCCTCTACTATCCAAAAAGCATATGATAGCGATGCGTTTATGGGATCTCGGCGTGTAAAATGGGGCTGGCTGTACGGTGTACGGTGTTGTTTAGTAGTGGTGTTTTGGATTAAGCTGTCTAAGAATAAGAAAGCGAGTCAACGCAAGCGGAATGTAATCCAGAGTGAAACCTTTAAATGACAAGAATCAAGTGTCTTGCTCTTGATGCCCGATCATGATCAAGTCATGATAGCATCACGTGACCCAATTGACAGCATTGAAAGTTGTTGCTTTGCTGTCGTCCCGAACAGGAAACAGCCTCGTCTTGTCGTTGGGCAGCCTCGTGATGCATTCGCGTGGCAAACGGTACTCAGAATCGCAGCAGACAACGCACAATGGTGTAAGCCGCCCGATGCCCCGCACCTGCCGCTGTGTCGCACCGCCCCTGTCCATTGTCGTTGTTCTCGACTGGCTGTCCACTGTAGAGCTTCTAGACCCACAATTGTCACAAGCCAGCCACGTTTGCAGCGCTGTCTTATTCACTCAAACGTCACCAAATGCCACTACAGCCGCTAAAACACCACTAGAAGTCCACTGAACCCGCTGGGCCCGCCGGGACTGCGTGGACCAGCCCAGCCACTGCTCTTTCCGCTGCAGCACTCGGCGTGCCCTGCTCCTGCCCCAAATCGCGCTATCTGATTTGCCCACTGCCTCCTGTGCTCCATTTTTACGGCGGCCAGCCCTCTAGCTTGCGTCGCTGTGTCGGTCGGTCCTTCCTTCAAGTTCCTTTTCGTTCCCACAGCTTGCCCTTTCCTTTTGGGTCTTTTGGGCCTTTTTCGCTGACTGCGTCCTGTCGTGCACCTGCTCTCTTTGGCTCGTTTCTCTCGCTCGCCTTCCATCTCTCCACCACACTATTGCAGGCTACCAAACCTCCCCTCTTCTCGACTCTTCCCGGCTCGACTTGACACTTGACTCTTGATATCTCTCATATCCTCAGTCTCCAACAGCCACCGAACCTCACCACCTGCGCTCCCGCAACCCATCTGTACGTTCATACTGCATATACCGCTCAACTGCTCTCCTTCCTCTCTGCTGCCGCCATTTGCGCCCGGCCTCCTCGTCGCTCTGGATCTCGCGTACGTCACGATCGCACACACGATCGCACACAATCGCACACCGGCACTCTAGATACGAAAAACGAAAAAGACAGCAGCAAAAGGCCTCCAGCATACTACTCCAGCGTCAAAGCTCCTTCTTTTCTGTCTTGGTCTAGACTGCCCTTGCCTTTCCCTTGTCCTCCGCTTCCTCCACCCACCACCCCTGGCAGCTCTAGTAGCAACCTGGCCAGCCTCTCGATTTACGACAAAGAACCTTTCATTCTCCCGAGCTTTGAGCTTTACTTCTTCGTGGCTTTCATAGCTTGCTTTGTTCTTGGCCTTGCTTCTAACCCATCTTTCTCCAGACAATTTCCCGTCCTCCGTCTTCCGTCTCCGTCACCTCGACTCTGCGCCGCCGATACCCGGATTCCATCCCGAAGCCACATCCTCTTCACTCTACCACCCATCCCAGATAATCCGACACAATGTCCGGCGAGGCATGGCTGTATCTCTTTGCAGTGTTGATCAACGCGGTCAACCTGTTCCTGCAGGTCTTCTTCACGATCATGTACAGCGATCTTGAGTGGTATGTCCAGCGTCACCTACCTTAATATTCTTCGCCAGCTAACAACCTAGTGACTACATCAACCCTATCGACTTGTGTAACCGTCTCAACACGTACATCATCCCCGAGGCCGGTGTCCACGGCTTCCTGACTTTCCTGTTCCTCATCAACGGCTACTGGCTGCCTCTCATCCTCAACGCTCCCCTGCTTGCCTGGAACGTCAAGAAGTATGTTCTGCCCTTGCGCCCTGCGCTCAGCTTTGTCTCGACGTGCAAATACTAACAGTCCAGGATCGTCGACAACACCCACCTGCTCGACGCCACCGAGATCTTCCGGAAACTCAACGTCCACAAGAAGGTATGTCGCTCTAGCCTAGCTTGCCTGAGCTCTTCTTTTACCCCTAGAGAACAGTGCTAACATCAAACAGGAGTCCTTCTTCAAGCTGGGTTTCCACCTGGTCATGTTCTTCTTCTACCTGTACAGCATGATCGTCGCCCTGATCAAGGACGAGACCAACTAAGCAGCTACCGACTCGAATCGAAAGGGATGCGATAGTTCAGGTCCGACGTCCGACCTGATTGCGAATGCGAACGGAACCATGCATCCACACCATCTCGACAGGAAACGACGGCAGACATAGATGACTGGACGCCTCGGTCCCTGCTTACGACGACGACGACACGACAAACTGCCGGCTATCGAGCAACTCGAGAACGAGCGGCACTGCTCGAGAGTAGTGCCATCCCTCACCACGTCTCGGCCGGAGGATATAGAAAATATATAAGGAAAGGGAGAAGGAGAACCAGAGGAGGAAGTGGTGGATGGCCGGAGAGCACCATGCCCACAGCAGCGAGTGCCCTCGGTGCGGCCATGTTTTGATTTTAAATGTTATTTCTGTGCAGCCTTCCACACGGCTTTGCTTGCTCTTCTTTTTGGAATTCCACCTGCATCATCGTTTCACACTGTTACTTACTGGGCGGGTCTATCTTTGGAGTCTATACGGGGTTTCCTATTCCTATGGTACGGGCCAATATACATTCACTGGTTCGAAAGAGCACGATGAAGACGGCAGGATGAGTTTTGACACTGGGCAGACCGGCGTGGAGGTTCATGAGAGAGGCGCGGTAATGATTTTATTTCCTGTTTATACCAGTGTTAGCACACAATCTCAGACTTTTATTGCCAGCAGAGCTTATGACCAGCGAGTAGTTTCAAAGAGAGCTTGCCGTCGTCGTCGTCGAGGAGCATTGTGTAAGCAGCGCAACTCACGTTTGTATGCTGCATGCTGTAACCCATTCTGTGTTCCCCAACGACTACGAACAACGCAAAACAATCTCGATTACAAGCTTAATCCATCATACTGCGAGTCTTTCAGCAGTCGAGGGTGAGGCTGAGGTTCACATGTCAGTGGCACTAGAGCTGACATGACGATGGCGGATCACGTGATCTACTCGACCGCCTAAATATAGTGACGGAAGCTGTACATTTTTCTGCCGTTAACGATGCGCGCCAACAGTACAGGCACCTCAGCCGCCAAGGGTACAAATTGAGCTTCATTGTCTTTATTTTTTTATTCGCGACACATTCTACCTCGCCCGACACGCGACCTCTACTACTATAATATCCACGACACCCGAGACGCAGTCAAAATGTCCAACTTTGGCGACTACCCGCCAAACATGACGCCCCAGGACGCCCTGGTGGTGCGCTCGCAAAAAGAAGTCGACCACGCAGTCGTCCCATACTCGGCACAGGACCTGGCACGGCCAACAGTCGGACCACTCAACCCATTCCGGCGCGCAGAAGACACAAACAGCGTCGGCGGACAGAAGCGAAAGAATGTCCTGTCGGGCACAGCAGAGGAGACATACCTGAGCGAGCACACATTCCGCAGCAAGCACCGAGCGATCGAGCAGCGCGGCGGTCCAGCACGAGAGGCCCTGTCGGGCGCACAGATCAAGGCACAGAATGCGGCGGTGCGGTCCGGCCGTGAAGGCAAGGGCGACGCTCTCGTGGCCGACGGCGACGGCGCATACGTTGGACCGTGGGCCAAGTTCAAGCGGCAGGCCGCGTATGAAGAGGTGGGCGAGGACGCCGACGACGCCGAGCTAGGGACGGACGAGGAGTACGAGGTGGTGGAGGAATACGAGGAGGACGAGGAGGGCGATGTGGTGGAGAGTGGCACAGTTCTGTCGGCACCAGCAGCGGCATTGGCACGGCGCAAGGAGGTCGCGACGACGGGCACAGAGACTTCGACGTTTGTCGGCAGCCAAGAGTACGACTACCAGGGCCGGACATACATGCACGTACCGCAGGATCTGGACATTGATCTGCGCAAGGAGCTGGGCAGCATTACCAACTTTATCCCGCGCAAGCTGGTGCACAGCTGGAAGGCCCCGACACCCGGCCAGGCTGTGACTGCGCTGCGGCTGTTCCCCGAGTCGGGCCATCTCATGTTGAGCGGCAGCGCCGACAACACGGTGCGTCTGTATGACGTGTACCACCAGCGCGAGCTGCTGCGGACGTACGAGGGCCACACGCGCGCGATTACCGACCTGTCCTTCAACCGCGACGGCACGCGCTTCCTGACGGGCTCGCACGACCGCTGGATGAAGCTGTGGGACACCGAGACGGGCCAGTGCCTGAACCGCTTCCGCACGGGCAAGACGCCGCACTGTGTCGTGTTCAACCCGTCGGTCGAGGCGGCGCACGAGTTCCTGTCGGGCATGTCCAACAACAAGATTCTGCAGTGGGACACGCGCGCGGCCGGCAGCGGCGAGAACGGCAGCGAGCCGATCCAGGACTACGACCACCACTTGGCAGCGGTCAACACGATCACGTTTGTGGACGAGAACCGCCGGTTCATGTCGACGTCGGACGACAAGTCGGTGCGCGTGTGGGACTACAACATCCCCGTGCCCATCTCGTACACGAGCGAGCCGTGGATGTACCCGCTGACGCGCGCGGCGGCGCACCCGTCGCACAAGTACGTGGCGTACCAGTCGGGCGACAACCAGGTGCTGGTGTACTCGGCCAAGGACAAATACCGGCAGAACCGCAAGAAGGAGTTCAAGGGCCACAACAACGCGGGCACGGCCATTGGCATCGACATCAGCGGCGACGGGCAGTTCCTGGCGTCGGGCGACACGTCGGGCTACGTGTGCTTCTTCGACTGGAAGACGTGCAAGATGTATGAGAAGCTGAAGGCCGATGCGTCGGGCGGCTCCATCAACCATGTGCTGTGGCACCCGCAGGAGACGAGTAAGGTCTTCACGGCCGGTGCCAATGGCGACATCAAGCTGTGGGATTAAGGTTTATGATTGGTTTGCATGTGTTTGGCGTTTGGGTGGACTGGTATATACAGTTTAGCGAGAGTGTTCTCTATTGAATTTATCTTTTTGATACATCATCGTCGTCGTCGTTGTCGTCGTCGTCGTAGTCGACGATAAGCGCGATTACATAAGCAATCAATTTTGGCTGTCGAATAAACCGTCAGGCACAGTGTCACACGGCATCCTGTTTAAATTAAGGAACGAACAGTATAAGCTTCACTAAGTGTAATGCCAGTGTAGGTTGGACATGACATCCAGATACAGATGAAGCTTATGTTCTCTTCGCGAGGCTACAAATGACGTATCTTATCTTATCTTCTCCGGAATGGGCCTGTCACTGTGCGACCACTGAAACACCGATTGCTCCTGCCGCATTCTGTCGTTAATGCGTGCTGAATACAGCAGCCACTGACCGACAATCTGCACTAGTTCCGGCACCTTCCCCGCCTAAACACTGCCGCGACTGCTATCAGTAGTGCCCACATAAGCTCTGGCATCTCCGTCGCGCATGCCTATTCCATCGCATCTTGGCTCATCGTCGTGCCTTCTTCTTTGGAATCTCACAAGAAAGACTGCTGATTAAGCAGTTCTCATGAATTCAAAAGCAAAAAACTCAATCGTTTGAGACAACGCGACAAAAACCAATACAACGTCCACCCACCCGTCAGCGTCTGTGCAGCGGATCATACGTGCACTGCACCAAAACAAGGGCAGCTCACCGCATCATGATGACGACGGCTGACCACGCCACTCCCGTCTTTGGCCACAGCTACACGGCTATCTGAAGAGTAAAGAGGAGACGAGAGAACAGAGAAAGACAAAGATACGAAGAAAAAGAATAAGCTTCGGCTACAAGACAGATATCACAATACCCACTTGAGCTCTCATCATGGGCCAGGGCCAGTCAGGAGAGGCGGTGCCTCGGACTCACGAGGAGCTTGTGAAGGAACTGGTAAGTCATGATGATGAGACTTCGTTAAGTTTGAGAAGAGAATGAATAAGGTGCTGACTTACAGGCAAATCGCTTTGCTACCAAGTGCTTCACACCGTTGGAGCTGTACTCGCTCAAGGACAACTTCAAGGCGCTGGCTGATGCCACTGAAGACGCCCAGCATGTCATCCACGAGCACGGAACTGACGGCGATGAAGACGAGAATGCGCCGGCAGTAGAACCCCGCAAGCCACAGGTTGTGCGCTACCTCAAGGAGGACACAGTGGCGCGGTTCTTGGCGATCCCGGACATTCTCGGTGCATCGCCAGTCGTGTTCCAGATGCTCACATACATGGGCGCATTCCCTTTTCTTAATGACGCGCCCGCCGTGCTCGGTCTCGAGCAGCTGGTCATGGTGGTCACGTTGCTTACTGAGAGATACAAGCGCGTGCTGTCCCACGGCGCGAGTGATCGGCGGACACTCTTGTTCCGAAGCTTGGCCGTCCACGACCGCAAGCTGTTTGCCGAGGATAGAAAAGAGTCTGTTACAGAAGATCCAGCACAGCCAGCTCCTACATCATCTGCACAAGGGTTTGCGGTGGATGCGCCGACAGAAGACGACGAGGACTTGGAAGAGGATGGTCTGGGGCCCGGTGCCGATGACGATGATCTTGTGTTGGCTGCCTTTGAGGCGCTGGACTATACCAATCCCCTTCCCAAAGAGAAGAAAGCCGAGGGCGGAAGAAAGACTGCTGCAGAGACAGCAGCCACCCTACACGGCGCACGCATCCCAGCCGACAACTTCCGCAAGCTGCTCATGCTGCTGCTGTTGGTGGCGCCGCTCGGCCCACAAGAGCCGCTATCCCTGTACGTCGACCGCTTCACGGGCGATGCGCTCGATAATCTACGGGCGGCGGCGCAGTGTGTCCTGACTACATTCTTGGACGTCGAAACGTCCCCCGGCATCAAGTTCTCCCACTTTGAGGCCATCATACCAGTGTGCTTCCCCTATATTTTCAACGGCTTCAACGGCCTGTTTGAGCGCTTCCTTTTTTCCAAGAACTTGGACCTATCGAGAACGAAGCCAGGTGCGGGCGACGACACCGCGGCAGACACTCCGGGATCAGCAGAGAACGGCAGCCCAAGGAAGCGGACGTCGTCTGCCATTGCGGGCATCTCATCTAAAGACGCACTGCCACCACCACCGCCTCTCCTTCTCCAGGAATCCGACAACACAATCATGAACCTCAACCTCCTCTCACAGCTTTCCTTTTTTATTCCCGGCTCTTCACTCTTCCACAGCTTGCGCCTGCTATATTCAGGCGACAACGATGGCTTCTCTATGGGCTCCTTTGAGACCAAAGTCTTTAACTGGCGTGCGCCGACGATTCTGCTCGTCAAGGGTAGCCGCATGAGCGACTCTCCACGCGGCGGCCAGGAGGCAACGTTTTCGGCTGCCCTGCCGCCACGGCGGTTCCCGCACGGTGATGGTAATCTCGACGGAAGCGGGTCTTCCGGGGACAATGATGACGACGAGGAGCCGCTCATCTTTGGTGCCTATGTCAGCCAGCCGTGGCAGATGACACACCGCGAGTGCTTTGGCAACAGCGATATGCTGCTGTTCCAGCTGAGCCCGGTCCACGACGTATTTGGTGCTTCCACAATCAACCAGGACTATGCCGCCTTTGTCAAGCCGTCGGCGGCCAACCAGCACGCGGGCGGTATCGGCTTTGGCTGCCCCTCGCCCCAGGGCACCGCCGTCAAGGCCAGCTTGAAGCAGCAGAGCCAGTCTATGGAGGGCATCCTGCCGCTGGGTCCGCTGTCGCTCATGATCGATGCCAACCTCGAGTTTGGCGTCATGACCCACGACCGCGGCCACCGGGGCAGCGCCAGCACCAGCATGGGCAGCAGCTACAATAGCTACAGCAGCGGCAGCGGCGGCGGTGGTGGCGCGTTCCACAGCAGTGTTGCGCGCACCTTTAGCTTCCAGGAGCGATTCTCGATCGAGGCGCTGGAGGTCTGGGGATGCGGCGGACATGCCGAGGCGCAGGCGCAGGCCGACCGGTGGGCATGGGAGGCGCGCGAAGCCGAGGCGCGGCGGCGGATCAACCTGGGCACGGGCGACGTCGAAGCCGACCGTGCACTGCTGGAGATGGCCGGTCTTATCGGGGCCAACCGCAGTGGCGGCAGCATGGTCTAGGTGCCATTATTTCACGTTTTCATTCTAGTCGTTAGAGTAGAGCTATATCCATTATCTCGGCAGCCAATTTGTACCTGCCATGCTATCTGCCGTGCCTCTGTGGCCGTGATTATATACAGTCGTGTTCGTATGTCCGTAGACGTCATTCTATGTTACAGTTGCACCTTGTGCTGTCTCCCCGTTATATCAAAAAGATCCTACTTCTTCTCCTCGCCGTCGCTGCCGCCTGAGCCCTTTTTGCTGAACATGCTGCCCAGAACACCCAGCTGGCTCGTGCCCTTGGTGTTCTTGTGCGCACTCTCGACTGGCGCTGCTGGGGCTGCCTCTGGTGTGCTGACCTCCGGGCTGTCCTCGGTCTTCTTGCCGCCCATCCAGCCGCCCAGTGCCGACAGCGTCGGCGACTTCTTGACCACGGCCTCCTTGGCCTCCTCCGGGCTAGCTGCCGCTGCCGCCGCGCTTAGCCGTGCGCTCTTGCGCATGTCGCGCTTGGCCTCCAGCTCCTGCAGCCGCTTCTCCTCGGCATCGCGCGCCTCCAGCTCCTGGATCCACTTGTCTCGCCGTGCCTCGTCCTCGAGCTGCTTGTCGATCTTCCACTGCTCGCGCTCCTGCTGGCGCTCCTCCGACAGGTAGACACCACCGCCGACAATGGCAAGGATAGTCAGGCCCTGTGCGACAATACGGGCACGGAACATGAGCTGGACCTGGCGGTGGTTGCCTTTGCGGATGGCGCGGAGGGCGCCGGTGAGGGCGGCGACGGTGGCGAGGACGCCAATGGGGATGAGGGGTTCGCGCTTCATCTTGTCGAGACCTCTCTGGAGACCCGAGGTGCGGTGCAGCCTGTAGAAGTTAGCATGCTGTCGACAGCTGTCTGCTCGGCATGACTTACACGTCGCCGTCAAACGACGACGGCATCGAATCCGACGACCGGTCCGACATGTTGACTGTGGTGTTTGGGTGTGTATAAGTAGATTTGGATTAACTGTTCGTGAAGAGATCGTTTATGCTGTGTGCGTGGTCGTACTGCGTATATACTGTCAATATGTCGATGTCGTCGATGCTCGTGATCTCAATCGCCGATGACCAAGCAGGAATTTGGTGAGAAAATCGACTGATACGGATATAGTGCGGTTAGCGCCTTGTCCTGTGCTCACATAGAACCGCCGCTTATATCCGCTACACTCTCTGGACACTGCAGCGGCAAGGCGCTAACCTTTCCCGCTCCAGCCTGTCGGTACCCGCACGCCGTCTGCTGTGCATCGCGCCTTCCCCACCCGAGTATTCTGTGTCACAGCGCTCCTTCCACTATTGTCACTACCCCTGCTCGCGCACCCCGCTATCGGCCGCTCTTGCCCAATAGCTGTCAGCGTGTATCAGGGGACGGCAGGCTGTGGCACTGTATGGTGCCAGCGTGCCTGAAGCTCCAACGCTCCCAGGGCGCAAGACCCCGCTGCGATGTCAGTCGCTCTTGCCGTGACTACGTCAAATCTTTAGCTCCGAATTTAGCGACCTGAATGCGATTTAACCTATTTTCTTTGGCATTTTCCCAATTGTTTTCGCTACCAACTTTTGTGTAAGAGCTTTTACTTTTTCTATTAGCGGTGACTCCTCGCGAAACTTTTCAAATATCGGTTTCTGCAGTGCTCATGACGGGGTCTCGTGTGCCTATATATCTCTCGCTGCTCCCCATTTGCTCTCTACCGCATTGAATTGCTATCAACACATCTCCAGCTCCTACAGACACCATACACCATGTCTGGAACAACACAAGAGTCGCACGTCGTCGTCAATGGCTCGCCCGAGGCCATCCCCCTCAGATCGGCCGAGACGGCGGCGACGGCAGCTTCAACGACAGCCAGCACCAACGGCCAGACTCCCACACACACTCCCAGCCACTCGGGCCTGTCCCGCAGTGAGTCGGTTGTCAACCTCGCAACAGCAGTAGACGACAAGGCCACCAGCGCCAGCAAGCTGCTGCCCCGCGAGTTCATCCTACCCACGGGCCACCCCGATGTATGTCTACCCGACGATGAGCTGCCAAGCTGCTTGTTATTTGTTTGAACGTGCCATTAACAAACTAGTACCTCCGCCTCATTCTTACCTCGCGCGTCTACGAAGTGTGCAAGGAAACCTCCCTCAGCCATGCCGTCAACCTCAGCAACCGCCTCGAATGCAAGGTCCTCCTCAAGCGCGAGGATGAGCAGCCCGTCTTCAGTTTCAAGCTGCGCGGCGCCTACAATAAGATGGCCCACCTGGACCCTGCCGATTCATGGCGCGGTGTCGTTGCCTGCTCGGCCGGAAACCATGCCCAGGGCGTCGCCTACTCGGCCCGCAAGCTCAAGATCCCGGCCACCATCGTGATGCCCGAGGGCACCCCCGCCATCAAGCACAAGAACGTGTCGCGTATGGGCGGCCACGTCGTGCTGCATGGCCCCGACTTTGACACCGCCAAAGCCGAGTGCGACCGCCGCGTGCTGCAGGACGGCCTCATCAACATCCCGCCCTTTGACGACCCGTACGTCATTGCCGGCCAGGGCACCATCGGCATGGAGCTGCTGCGCCAGACCAACATCCAGAAGCTCGAGGCCATCTTCTGCTGCGTCGGCGGCGGCGGCCTGATTGCCGGTATTGGTGTGTATGTCAAGCGCATTGCGCCGCACGTCAAGATCATTGGTGTCGAGGCCTATGATGCCAACGCCATGGTGCAGTCGCTGGCCAAGGGCGAGCGTGTCTTCCTCAAGGAGGTCGGCGTGTTTGCCGATGGTGCCGCCGTCAAGACCGTCGGCGAGGAGACCTTCCGCATCTGCCAGGAGGTCGTGGACGACGTCATCCAGGTGTCGACTGACGAGATCTGCGCGTCCATCAAGGACGTCTTTGAAGACACTCGCTCCATTGTCGAGCCTGCCGGTGCCCTGGCCCTGGCCGGCCTGAAGAAGTACGTCAGCCAAAACCCGTCGTCAGATCCCAACCGTGCCCTGGTCGCCATTACGAGCGGCGCCAACATGAACTTTGACCGTCTGCGCTTTGTCGCCGAGCGTGCCACCCTGGGCGAGGGGAAGGAGGCCCTGCTGGCCGTGCAGATCCCCGAGCGTCCCGGCTCGTTTGCCGAGCTCATCGACGCCATCATGCCCCATGCCGTCACCGAGTTCAGCTACCGCTACGGCAGCTCCGACTCGGCCAATGTGCTGCTGGGCCTGTCGCTGACGGCCGGCAACGCTGCCGAGCGGGTGCAGCAGCTGAGCAGCCTGATGGCGCGCATTGCCGGCATTGAGGGGATGAAGTCCACCGACGTGTCGGGCGACGAGCTGGCCAAGAGCCACATCCGCTACCTGATGGGCGGCCGCTCCGACGTGGCCAACGAGCGCCTCTACATGTTCAACTTCCCCGAGCGCCCCGGCGCGCTCGAGAAGTTCCTGGGCACGCTGCGCCTCAAGTACAACATCTCGCTCTTCCAGTACCGCAACGAGGGCAGTGACATTGGCAAGGTGCTGACGGGCATCCAGTGCCCCGACGCCGAGGTCGGCGAGCTCGAGACGTACCTGGGTGCCATCGGCTACCCGTGGGTCGACTGCACCCAGAGCGATGTCTTCAAGACCTTCCTGCGGTCGTAGGTGCTGTTTCTGTCTGCGTGTGTGTTTGTCTGGTTATTAATCTGCGTAATCTTGGGTGGTGTTCCGGTTTGGGAGTGTTAGATGCACTTGGATAGTATCTTATTTCTCTATTTTCATCATTTAAAAGCAAGCTACAATAAACTATGACTTTTAGACTAACCACTGTTATTATTTGCAATTTGTTGACCTTAATGAAGTACATTTAAATAAACCTATCAGAACTGAAAATAAACCACAATAAACCACAGCCGGCAAGAAACCTAAACACCAAAGCCAAAGCTAAAGCCAATAAAAAATGCTACAACTGTGCTAAACACCTAGCATACACCTCAACAGTGAATGCTAACACGAGTATCAAAGACAGGCAGAAGAGGAGAAGAAGTAACACAAAAGGAGAGAAAATACTGGACAACGTGCCCTAACAAGAAGCAGCCTAGGCCTCGTCTTCGACTTCCGTGGGGATGAGTCCCGAGATAAAGCTCTGATACTGCTCGTCATCGTCGACAATCTCTTTGACGGCGCGCTGCTGGGCCGTCGACACACCCGTGAGCGTCTTGGGGCGCGATGCGTCGGACGGCGTCGAGCTACTCGTTGTCCACAGCACATTGTCGAGCGGCTCGGGGTGGCCAACGGTGTAGCTAGCGTCGTTGCCGTTGCCCAACGACTCCCCGGCCTTGTCAACGTCCATCTTATCGGCGCTGCTAAGGGGGGTGGAGTCGTCGTCGCCCTTGACACCATCAGACCCAGACGTCAGGGGGGCCTTGCGCGGCAGACGCATCGCCAGCAGCACGTACTCGGCGCGAGTCATGCTGTTCATAATGTTGTCCATGTACCGGGACACCTCCTCCACAGGGGCCACGACCCGTGCAAAGTACTCGAGGATCCGCTGGCTGTTAGACAGTGGCGACACCTGGAAGCGCACCGTCATGGGCTGGTAGTAGTCGAGGTCGGGGTCGCCGCCGTACTCGGATGCGCTGCCCTTGCGCACAATCAGGAACGAGGCCACCATATCCGCAGGGCCCTGCGGCATCGGGATGTACTGGACCACGCTGAACTTGGGGAACAGGTACCTATCACCATTGCCGCCAGCAAATTCAAATACGACAGCCGAGACGTCGTGCATCTTGGCTGCTGGGGCAGGACCTTTGGAGCGCAGTGACTGGCTGGACGACTCCTTGACTGCCACTTGCCGGGAAGGCGTGTTGGCGGATGACGCTGGGGCGCGTGCCGGCGTTCCGTTGGTGTTCCCATTGGCCGGCGCTGGTGCCGCACCTGTGGCAAAAGTTCCGACAGGTGGCATGCCTGGAGCGGCCAGTGGTCCTGAACCCCCTGCAGGCAGTCCTCCAGCTGGCGCAATCGGTATACCGCTGGCAGCGGCCTGGAATTGTAGCTGCCGCTGGTGTTCAAAGGCCTCGCGCTCACGCGTAAGCTGGTCAAAAAGCCGCTTCAGAATACTCTCGAGCTCTTTGGTATCCGTGTACAGGGGCTGGTTATCAGCAATGCGCCGCACAATATCGCGAACACGCATGCCATCCAGCGCTGCCTTGACGAGTAGAACCACGAGAGGGTCGCTGCCTACAGGTGGCCGCAAGTCACCCGAGGTCTGCTTGGGGTTGCTTCGTAGGACAATGTCTAGGATAGCCCGCACTTCCTCGGCAAAATAACGAACAGTCCGGCCATCGACAATCAGGCGATCGGCAGACGGGGCTGGTGCACTAGCCAGTTGTTTCTGTTCGGCAGAAATCTGGTGAATAATCTGTTGGAATCGATCAAGCTCTTCCTTAGGGGCTTCTTGGCTGGCGACACGCTTCATCAGATCCCGCAGCTGGGGGTCGCTGGATGCGCGCTCGGCCAAGATAACGATAATCTTGTCTGTAGGGGGAGGAGTTGCCGAAGGCGGGCGTGCTGCATTTGCAACACCCGGGCTCATAGATGGGGGTCCAGCAGTAGGCGGCCGTGACGCAATCGCAGCGTTGGGAGGTAGTGACGGCTGGCGTCCTGGGTATCCTGGCGCAGATCCCGGTGCAGGAGACATTGCTGGCGATGGTCTCTGTAGCTGCGCATTCGCAGTGACCGGCGATGGCTGAATAATAGGTGGCCGCGCAGTAAGCGGTGATGGTGCTGATGCTCCGTTAGGCGCACCTGTCGCAGACGGTAGCCGTGGCATCAGGGGGGCACCTCCTGGAGGCACGCTGGGTTGCCGACCTGGCCCGGACTGGAGTTGGGACAGCGCTGGAGGAGGAGTGTGATGCGACACATTGGGTGGCTGAAGGATGGGCTTGGATGCAGATGCTGGAGGCAACGGAGCTGCGGCTGCGGTTGGGGTCTGCGGTGGTCTGGGCGAGACAAGCTGGGCCTGCTGCGATACTGGCGTGGTTTGCTGCTGTTGCATCGGATTAGGTGGTGGGATTGGGGTAACCTGCATGACATGCTGGCTGCCGGGTGTTGCTTGCCGCGACTGCGCCGGGCTTTGCGAGGGCTGCTTCTTCTTCTTGGGCTGTTTTGGCATCGTTGGCGTCCCTGGCGCGGACGGGGGCGGCATAATTCCGCGAGAGGGGCCGTACATGATGACAGGGCGGTTTGCAGGCAAAACGCTGGCCGGCTTGGGATCCTTGACGCCATACATTGTCGCTTCAAATGTGTGCGGCTCGCATGTGATGAGGACCTGGCCCAGCTTGACCATGGAGTCTCTAGGTGGGTTCTTAGCCTCGTCGGTTGCCGCGCCTTTCCGCTTCGATGGCTTCGTCCAGTATTTCTCAAAAATGCCTTCGGAGATCCATCTCTGGCGCGATCTGGACAGCGAGTCTGCAAGGACGCCACTGTGCTGTTAGACGGAGTTGACAAAAGGGTAGAAAATAGATATGCATACCTTTCTTGGACGCTCTGGTATTCGAGACCGGAGAGGTCGTCGGGCTGGGCTTGCTCGACTGTGGGCAGCGGCTTGCCAGGCTGGATAGAGCGCGGGAGAGGCTGCCGCTGGGGCACTTCTGGCTGCGACTTGGCCTCATCTTCGGTTTCGATGGTGCTCAGCGCGGGCGTTGCAGAGCGTGTCGTGACGCTATCTGCGGGCGGTGTCGATGTTCTGCGCTTGGAGGCCTGCTCGACGCGCGCGGCCGCGCGTGCAGGGAGCTTACGTTTGCGCTCCATGCTGGGGTATCACAGGTGGTAGCTATAGCTGAGTTTCTTGTCTCTTCTCTCGGTTCGTAGTCGGTAGTCTGAGTGCTCTTGTCAAAGACAGGGCGGCGACAGCGTCGATGCGGTCATCTCACAACCATCGATGGTGGCCGGCGTCGTAAACTGTGGCTGATGGGGCTCGAATTGGTAATCAGGGCGCGTTGAAGGCGAGCGAGACAAGGGGGCTGGCAACGGAGCCAGAACGATGACAGACACGACAAGATTGAGATTCGGTTCGGTGTCCGCGTCGATGGCGAATGCGCGTTCAAGCAGTCACACCCGATGTGATGGTTGACGAGATGTAGTGGAAAGTGGACGCGGAGAAACTAAAAAGCGAGCTGATGTAGTTCAAGAGCCAGGCTGGACTGGATACCGGCTACTAGACTGGAGACTGGAGACGACTGGAGACTGCGCTATCTGAAGACTGAAAATCGCACGCGACGACGGCACAGGCTGGCGTTGTCAGGAAAATGAGGAGCCCTGCGCTAAGACACAGGACAAAGACCAATGGCAGGGCGTGGAGCGGGTTTGAAACCTCCCCGGCCAGTGGACTAGTGGGCAACAACACACGTCGATGAGGCTGCCAGAGCGAGCAGAGATACACAGCCCCTGAAAGGTTGAGACAAGCAAAGTTGACGCCTCGAAATGAAGCAGAGTGAAGCTCAAAGTGAAGCCCAAAAAATGCAGGATTAGGCAACAAGTATCGTGGCGATTATTATGTAATTTAAGCCAGTTTTGGTTGTCCATGTGTGCGGTTGGGTCGCGACTTCCCTGTGTGAATTTTGCAGCTGCTCGGTGTGCCCCCCTTCGCCCTGCCTGCGTGGATTTCCACTTTGGGGAGGAACGAATTGAATTTGCCTCGCGAGCCTTACTCGCACCTTCCCTCTGTGCAACACGGGACATCAGCCACCGGATGCGATCCGAAGGCTGCGTGGCTGCATAAAATTGAGCCTCGCTTTACCAGGCGCAATAATTTACAAGAATGCATGCAATTCACCAGGTATTATCGTGGACCGTCCACAAACTCACCGAGGACGCGACCACTCGAAAAGTAAGAAAATAAGATGATGGTCGAAAGAGGCAGGAGCGGGCGGCATGCGAGAGGCTCAGCAACGTGGTTGGTGTACCAAAACGGTGCGGTTTTGCGACCAGCCAATCGCAGAGCTTGCACTACAATGCGACCCACAACCCGGCGCCTGTAATTGGAAGGCGCGATCAGGCCGAGCGTCGGCAGAACTCTGGACCTCGAGCTTGGTAGACAATTAAGCCAAGGCCAGGCATGCATTGTACTGGGTACACTGTCGCTCATATTAACTGATGAGCCGTTGGGAGGAGCAGATCAGTTGCAGTGCATTTTGCAACATTTTGCAAGCTTCCTGGGGCATCTAAAGACGAAATGGCTGAGAGACGACCATGAAATCCGCGTTTTTTTGGCCGTCTCATACAATTTGCCTAGATTCCAGTTATCGTCTTCTGCTTAATATGCTACAATGCCTCAATGCTTTCCTCATGAACTATATACAAAGCTTCTCGAGGCTTTGGTGTCGATCGTTGGCAAAAGTACAGATGAAGCTCGAGATATAAGTGGGTCCTAGCTACATCGTCATAGTAAGCTCGAGCTCTGGGAGCTCTTTCCCGCCCGGTCGCATCAAACATCGTCAGCTGCACCTGCCCGTCGCATGTAATTTGATCCTTCCATTTTGGGAATATTTACTTTTATCACACATATATTAGTCATTTGTTTGGATATTTTGATTTTCGCGATGCCCTCACTCTACCGTGGAGCGATATGGGTCGTGGCGGCACCTGTTGTTCTCTACACCGGCTTCATCATGCTGGGGATTACGCCCTTTGTTCAGCGGCAGTAAGTTCATGTCTTACTTTTATTTTTACTTCATATCGAATATAGCTAACGCACCCAGCATTCTCTACGCCCACAAGGTCTACCAATGGTGGCAGGACTCGGACCAGCCACAGCACTGGGGCTTTGCCAGTATGGAAGCTCGTTTTAGGTCCATATGAAGATATTACTGACACATGTAGGAAACCAAGTGACATCATTCCATCTTAACACCGAGGATGGCGAGAGAGTCCACGCATGGCACATCCTCCCCCTCCCTATCTACCGGCAGAACGAGCTGGCCCTCGAGGCGCAACCCACGGGCCATTGCGAAAATGAGCTGGAATCCGAGTCGTTTCGCATCCTCAAAGAGGACCCCAATGCAAAGCTGATTGTCTACCGTATGTTTAAATATATCTTTGTACCCTTGCTATAGAGTCTTGCTAACAACCTTAGTTCACGGCGTAAGGGCTCTATCTTGACTTTCTTGACTCAAGATCTGAAACGTTTACTAACAACCTAGAATGCCGGACATCTCCCGAGCGTCGTGCGGGCGCCGTCGTTCAACCTATACACAGCAACAAGCGACTACCATGTTATTGCCATTGACTACCGCGGCTTCGGCAGCTCGACCGGCAGTCCGAGCGAGGACGGGCTGATTCTCGACGCCTCCGCAGCCGTGCAATGGGCCATTGACAAGGCCGGCGTGCCACCACACCGGATTGTTGTGGTGGGTCACAGTCTTGGATCTGCTGTAGCGGCTGGTGTTGCCGAGAGATATGCGCGCGTCCACGGGACTGACTTTGCTGGTGTTATCATGGTTGCTGGCTTCAGCAGCCTCCCCAATATGTTGTCGGGATACGCCATTGCAGGTTGGGTCCCCATTCTGCGCCCCGTGCGCAACTACCCGCGCGTTCTACACTTTATCCTGAGCTTCATCCAGGACCACTGGGAGACATCGAAGCGGCTGCAGAACATAGTGGAAATTGTGCAGCGCACCAACTCTCAAGAAAAGGCGGCCCATGCCGAGGGCGGCCATCCTCGACGCCACCTACGACTGAGTCTGATTCACGCGGCTGATGATATGGACATCCCGTGCCACGAAGACGACAAGACATTTGCGTCGGTAGTAGAGCCTATGATCGCCAAGAAGACGGGCATCGATGTGACTGCAGAGCAGATCCAGGCGCTTAAGGAGGAGTGCACAAGGCACATTGGCGACAACGCGTTTGTGTCGTTGTGGCGTGACGATGATGTGACCATTCGTCAAGAACGGTTCCCTCACGGAGGTAAGTCATATCAGCAAAACACAATGTTATTATTAGAATCTAACACGACAGGCCACAACAACATGGTGCTCTACCCGCCTGTGTTGCTGGAGATAATGCGGACGTTTGAGGAAGCAGAAGAGCGGTACCGGGGCTGATGGTAGATGGCCTTTATTAGGGGATATTAGACTATAGATATTATAAAGGAAAGGAGTGTGTATACACTGAGGGAATAGAACAATGTGCTAAAAACAAAAGAAATAGATAGTGAAATGGCAAGAAAATGCGACTAGCAGTCACCACCCCAGCCAAGCTGGCGGTTGACCTGGTTCATTGCGGAAATACCGGCACGCACGAATCCCGCTGCGTTGTCGACGTGCGCGTTGCCGGTGGAGGTGAACGTGATATCGGCACCGTCGCCCTGCCGCAGGTCTTCCTGGTCCAAGAAGCCCTGTCGCTTGCTCAGCACGGCCTTGGTGATGGCCCGCCCCCACAGGTTGTACCACTGGTCCTCGCTCAAGACTGCATACTCCAGTCGGTTCTGTGCGTTGCTGCGCGAAAACGGCCAGTCAAACGTCACAACGTCGTACTTTTTGGTGCGGAAGAACAGGTACGGCCACGTAAAAATGATCATCAGCGTCAGCGCACACACAATCTGCAGCCAGCGCTTGATGCGCCACTGGTTGAGCTGGTGGTCGTTGTAGCACACAATGCCGGCCTCGTCGACCGGGAACGTGACGCGCAGGTGGCCGCGGTAGTTGGTGCGCCGCACGAGCGTCTCCATCAGCTGCTTGACCTTGAGCTGGTCGAAGCCGCTCACTTCACGGCGAATGGTAAACGACCGCATAGGCGACGAGTCCTCGCAGAACCGCTTGCACCACTCCTCAATCGTCGGCTTGGCCTCGGCGCCAAACAGGCCCTCGCTTTCTTCTTGCGCATCAGCGCCGCGCTCGAGGTCGTGCAGCTGCGGCCGACCCTTGTATCCTGGCGCCTGGTGACGGAACACGGTGCCGCGGTGCACCTTGTCGCTGCTGTCCGGCGTGCGCACCGTCCGCCACGCGTCGGTAGAAGAGTGGTTCGGGTCAATAAAGGGCGTGAGGTCGACCTTGACGTCAAAGTCGACAATTTCTCTGTTCTCGTTCTTGCCGTTGCGCTCCTGGGTCTCGCGGTGCGTGCCGCGCAGCTGCACATACGGCCGAGGCGGCTCAAAGGACAGCGCCTTGACAAATTTGATCATGCGCTCCGTGCTGTTGGGGCCGCCAAAGGGCGTGACGCAGTAACGCCATTCCTGGCGCGAGGTAATGGGTGCTGTAAACTGAAAGCCGGTGTAGTCGGGCATTCCGGGCCCGGGAACCCGAGCCGCAGGAGCCTGCGAGCTGTGTGCGGGATGTGTTGCAACCGGGGGATAGGCGCCGGTAGCCTCGGCCTCGAGGTCAGCCTCAATCACATCCGAATACAGAGGTGGCAGGTCGTTGTCGAGAAACAGCTCTGGTGCGTCATCGTCGTCGTCGAGAAAGGCGCGGCGACCGGCACCTGCAACACTGCTGCTGCCCGCCGAAGCGCCAGCACTTGAGGCATGCTGCGAGTGCATCGACATGGCGTCGGAGTCTGGCCGCAACAGCGGTGACGAGCCGGGTTTGCCCATGGTGGTGTGTTGTTAGGGTAAAACCGTTGATAGTAAGACGTGAGAACACAACACAAAAGCAGCCAAAAAGTAAACTGGACAAGAAGAAATGAGGGGAGAAAACGGAAGACTAAGTTCCTGGAGGGTGAGATTGAGGAGTGAACGAGGCTGAGTAGTCGAGGTGGTCAGACGGCAGGGGCCCTGCTTATGTCATCCAGCTGCTTTTGGAAAGAGCGCAAAGTGAAGCAGTGGCAGCAAGGGCAAACAGATTGGCGGCCTCTGCAGAGTTTGAATATGCAACTTCTCGTCTGTTGGTTGGTTTGGAATCGTGAATGCCGGGCACAAGATGGGATGTGAGATGTTAGGCAGCAGTTAATGTAGAGATAATAACACTGTCCGTGTGTCATTAAGCGGGTGCTCTCAATAGAGCCAGACCACATTATTAGTGGAGACATATAGTGTCAATAACCATCTTGTCGGCTAGCACGTGACTCCAGCTGGCTATTTGAGTATTCTCGGCGAGACAGCCAACTCATATATCTGCGATATTCTTCAGAATTCTTGTTTTCTTTCTTTAATGTTCCTACGAAGACATTTCAGTCTCTTACTCTTGTATACCTATTCATAAGCTTGATGCATGTTGAGCCTGAAGTGGCTGCGCATCCTCACGCCCTGCGGCTCAATGATCGACACAATGCAGTTTGAATCTTGAATCGTTTTAAATGAGTTACTCTACGCCGTAAGAGACATACAAGGCGCTGAAAAAGGCAATCGGCTATTATCTGATCAAAATCACAAACTGCGGACTCTAGAATCCAACATCTAACACGCAGGCCGGGACGCCGTTAGAGATCTTCATAGTCAGCATTCCGCACTGATTCAACGGCGATCTGCCTGACATTGCATCCTACCAAGATCATAACAGATAAAATTAATTCTACATGAACACAACAGACTCCTCTCAAACTTAAACTCTAGACAAGCACACGACCGTTGTAAATCTGTCTTTAAGCTGGCACGTGACGTCCTCATTTGGCAGTGAGCTCTCCAAGCTTCTGGGTTTGAGCTACACATGGCAGGTGCTTTGGCGGGGTAGTCGCGACCGCAGGGTTTGTACGCTATTAGCGCCGCTAAATGCTCTAAATAGCAGTGCGACAGGTGGCCAAAACGGCAGGTACCAAGACACTGCTTTTAGCTCGTGAATGTGGATTCTGCCAGTTTCGTCGTTCTCTCGCGACAACCCCCGATCTCCGTCCTGTTTCGCATTGGCTTGCGCTTACTCTCGGTCATATCTGTCGCTCACGGTCACTTCACGTCGACATCACTCTCACATCACACTCTCCTCGGCCAATCTCACCACCGACTCCCCATCCACGACCTACCCCGCCATCATCATGGCCGGCGACTCTACCACCCCGGGCGCCGCCCAGGACAACAAGGACAACGCCCCTGTCACCACCGATACCAAGGGAAAGCAAGTAGCAGACGCAGGATCTGACAGCGAGGGCTCTGAAGACGAGGCTGCTGCACCAACCTCGACCGACGCCACGACATCCAGCAGCAAGAAGAAGAAGAACAAGAAGAAGAAGAGCAAGACCGCCACAACAGCATCTCTCTCCAACGCCGAGTCACAGCTCAAGAAGACCCTGGAGAAGCTGCCACCAGCACAGGTATCGGAGCTGCTGAAGCTCAACCCGGCCATTTCGCAGGAGATTGCCAGCGCCACCGGCTCTGGCTCCGGCGAAGGCGGCGAAAAGTACAGCCCCGAGGCAGCCCTGGAGGCACTCAAGCGCATGGGCCTGGCCGACGTTCTGACCGGCATGGCGACGAGCGGCAAGAACGTCAAGGACATGGCGAGCTACAAGTTCTGGAAGACACAACCGGTGCCCAAGTTTGAGGGCGACGAGGGCATTGCCGGCGCATCAACAGGCAAGCCGGCCAAGAAGGCCTTTGTCGAGGGCCCCATCCAGACGCTGGCGATTGACGACGTGCCCAAGGAGCCGCAGCAGCTGGTCGATGGCTTCGAGTGGGACGAGGTCGACCTGACGGACGACGCGCAGCTGCAGGAGGTGTTTGACCTGCTGTCAGGCCACTTTGTGGAGGACGGCGAAGCCATGTTCCGCTTCCGCTACTCCAAGTCGATTCTCAAGTGGGCCATGATGTCGCCCGGCTGGATCAAGGACTGGCACATTGGTGTGCGCGCCACACAGTCGCGCAAGCTGGTCGCCTTTATCTCGGCGATCCCGCTGGAGCTGCGCGTCCGCGACAAGGTGCTGCGCGCGTCCGAGGTCAACTTTTTGGTTGTGCACAAGAAGCTGCGGTCGAAGCGCCTCGCGCCCATTCTGATCAAGGAAATTACGCGGCTGTGCAACCTCAAGGGCGTGTGGCAGGCGCTGTACACGGCGGGCGTGGTGCTGCCCAAGCCCGTGAGCACGGCGCGGTACTACCACCGGTCGCTCGACTGGCAGAAGCTGTACGAGGTGGGCTTCAGCCCGCTGCCGGCCAACAGCAAGCCGCAGTTCCAGATCCGCAAGTACGCGGTGGCGGACCGCACGCGCACCAAGGGCCTGCGCGAGATGAAGCCGGAGGACGTCGACGCGGTGCACAGCCTGCTGACGCGGTACCTGAAGCGCTACGAGATGGCGATGGAGTTTACCAAGGAGGAGGTGGACCACTGGCTGATTGACAAGAAGATGGCGGGCGACGAGCAGGTGGTGTACACGTACGTGGTGGAGGACGAGAAGACCAAGAAGATCACGGACATGTTCTCGTTCTACTGCCTGGACTCGTCGGTGATCAACCACCCCAAGCACAACGTGATCCGCGCGGCGTACCTTTTCTACTACGCCAGCGAGTCGGGCCTCACGACGCCGGTCGACGAGTCGGCGCACAAGGAGCGGCTCAACGAGCTGATGGGCGACGCGCTGGTGCTGGGAAAGAAGTACAAGTTTGACGTGTTCAACGCGACGTCGATCATGGACAATGCGCACTTTTTGGAGCAGCAAAAGTACGGCCCCGGCGACGGCCAGCTGCACTACTACCTGTTCAACTACCTTGCGAACCCCATCCGCGGCGGCGTGGACCGGAATAACCAGCTGGACACGGAGAAGCTCAGCGGTATCGGTTTCGTCATGATGTAGTTGCTTCTGGCATTCTAGCATGCATAAAAGTCGAGTCAATTTAATTTAAGAAATCCATGAACATTCAAAGTAGAAATCATAAAGTGCGTCTATAGGAGAGCCCACCCGGCTATGCTGATATCATTACAGTTTTTGAAAAACAACTAGCCTCCACTACTTGGCCCGACCCGACAGCTTCTCGCCATTGGCAAAGTGGTCCGCCAGCGTCTGGTTGAACCACGCACACCGCTCGGCCACCGGCGCGTGGCCCATGCCCTCGACAATGTGCGAGTGCGCCGGCTTGATGCACTCGATCAGCTTGCGCCCGTGCGGCACCGAGATCATCTGGTCCGCCGTGCCGTGGATGACGAGGATGCGCTCGCGGCCGACGGCGTCGCCGATGCCCGCCAGCTGCTCGGGCGTCTTCTTGTGCCAGCCGCACGCAATGAGCTGCAGCAGGAAGCCCTTGGTTGTGAAGCGCGGGTCGTTGCGCTTATTCATTTCCTGCGCCACGAACCGCTGGTAGTTGGTGTCGAACATCTGGTACCAGTCTGCCGTCGAGACGTTAGGGCCGGCATTGGCCGGGCGCTGCGGCGATCCGACGAGGTGCGTGCCCTTGGCGGGGACCTGGGCGTCGTCGGTTTTGGTTAGGTACTCGTAGGAGAAGATGCGGCCGGCGGTGCCGCGCACGCTCTCCTCGACGCCCTTGGGGATGATGAGGGCGGCGCGGCTGGCAATGTTCTCCCAGATGGTGGGCGACGTGTTCTCGATGAGGGCAGCGGTGCAGCAGAGCGACAGCGAGGCAATGTGGCCGGGGATGAGGCAGGCGAGCTCCTGGGCGATCATGCCGCCCATGGACAGGCCGATGGCGTGGACGGAGCGCGAGTCGGAGCCGGCCTTGGGGTCGATGAAGCCGACGTGCTCGAGGACCTCGACGACATCCTGGGCCATCTCGTTTGTGGAGTAGCGCATCAGCGGCTTGTCGGAGTCGCCCATGCCGCGGTTGTCGAGGATCAGGACGGAGTACTCCTTGTAGTGCTCGTGACCGAAGTAGAGCGTCTGGCGCTGCCACGCCGACTTGAATGAGCCCAAGCCCATAAGGAACTATACATTTAGTATGTGTTTTAATTATGATGAAGACGAGTCTACAATACATACCACAATCTGGATGGGACCCTCGCCATGGACTTCCCAGCCAATGCTTAGGGGCCCTCCGCGGCCGGCAGCGACAGGAAGACGGCCGCTCCGGGTGGGCTGCAGGTTCCAGTGTGCATCGTAAAAGGACGGATGCTTGAGTGTCTCCTCGACAGTGGTGATCTTGGTAAGATCCATTGTAGTATGGTGTGGTGGTGAGAATGTGAATGAGAAAGAGAGAGTGAGGCGAGTTGTTGACGGAACTTGATGAAAGTCCAGTGGGTAGCCGGTGAATTGACGTCACAGAGACTAGAACAGATTGATCAGGAGATTGAGAGAGGACGCAGAGTTATAGGAGACACAAGAAAGAGTTATAGGAAGTGCGTATTGAGATGTACTGAAGGAGGTCGGTGAAAGGTGCAGATAAAGCGTTGAGCTGAGAAGAGCTGAATGACGTTGACGTACTCGGTCAATACACTGCAACTGCAGCAGTCGCGACTTATAGCGGTTGCCGAGGCACCTTCCTCGTTGGTAAATATAGTGGTGTAGGAGAGCGTAGCGCTGAAGAGTGAATACACGTGCGGCTACAGTGGGCTAACCCGGATTGATTCCGATCAGGCAGCACTCTTGGTATTGATCAATTGAGTTTAGACACGCGAAATTTGAAAGCATAGTATGAATGAATCTTATTGAATAAAGTTGTAGAAACCAATTGACAAGAAATAACGATGTCCTGTGACGGAATCACACGTGTTGCTGTTGCTGTATTCATGGTCACGTGATTTCAACAAGGCTGCCAATCGAGTCCCCACTTTATCGGATAACGAAAAAATCGCTAGAGCTCCGTGATGATGGCCTGACCTCACTGACGACATTGACGAATTGACGAATTGACGAATTGACAATCCTCAGTCAACGACAACCACACAACATGCCCATCTCACGAGTTCTCCGCCGGCTGGCACCGGCCGCCCTCCGCACTGCCCGCAAGCCCGCCTCGGCCAGCATTTCGTCGCTGACGTCGTCCATGTCGGCCCTGCGCGTGCAGGCCACCTCGGCCGTCGACGCCTCGGCCGCGGCCCAGAAGCGGGTGTTCTCGCTGGCGGCGCCCAAGTCGACGACTGCGACTTCCCTGATCTCGGCGGCGACACGCCCGACGACGGCGGCGGTGCAGCACAAGTGCAGCCACGTGCACCACGTGAAGCAGCAGACGCGCGGCATGAAGGTGCACAGTTCGGTGAAGCGGCGGTGCGAGCACTGCAAGGTACGATTTACCTCTATCTATCTATATGAACAAAGCTAACAAACAGATTGTGCGCCGGAAAGGAGGCAAGCGGCATAACGGCTACATGTACGTCGTGTGCTCTGCGAACCCGCGGCACAAGCAGCGCCAGGGCTAGAGGGTCAGGAATATCTAGAAGAGGAAGGAGCGGTACGAGACTGTACGATACCACGTGGCACTGATAAACATCACCAATTTATGTAACGACACCATTTTGAATGAAAAGTGCTTGATATTATGTTGATAAAGGTGTTGATAATCATGCTACATGCCCTCGAAGTAGCGCTCGGCGTTTTCCCACTCCGACTTGCCCGTTGACAGTAGGTATCTCACACGTTCCTGGCAGATGTTAGTAAATAGTATAGAATATTGAGAGAAGACGAGACAAAATAAAAATAAGAAAAAACATACAGCATCAGTCTCGTTCCGGTTCCGCTCAAACTCGGCGCGCGCAAACCTCAGCGTCTCGCGGCGCGTGTTGGGGTCGCTGATCTGGCGCGAGCCACGCACAATGGTGCGGTAGAGGCCGATGACGCGCGAGCGCTGGATGAACAGTTTGAGGTCGAGCGGTGCCTTTTTCAGCCGGGTCTTGGGCTTTGAATTTGAAGAAGACGAAGACGACGTAGAGTGTGCCGGAGCACCGGCGCCGGGCTTGACAGTGGCAAAGGTCCGGCGGGCCACCAGTCCTAGACGGAACATGGTGTATGTTGTCTATCAGACTATGTAAGAATGCTATGGTGTGTGCCGCATGGTTGTGCGGCCGTGTCAGTCGGGGACGTTGACGTCGAACGAGTTTGCCGTTTGCCGTTTGTCGTTGGCGTCGTTTGCTAGTAGCCAGTGATCTACAGCTACAGTGAATCATAGCGGTCTACTACAGTGAATTGGGTCAGTAACAGGCAGATGGCAGCTGCCCCACTTGGGCTCATCACGGCGCGTGTTGTCCGCCTTTACACGCCGTCTGCGTCGTCTCGTTGTCCGCGCCGTACTCATTATATTCAATTTTATTTGCAATTACATTGCAAATACAAAATGTCAACTCCAAAGCGACGGCGGGCCGACTCGGGGCCGATCGAATGGGCCAATGCAAAAAACGACGCGGATTTTGTGAAGTCCTACCTCGAGCCAGAGTAAGTTGAGTTTGTACAAATAAGTCGACACGGGAACTAACTACAAAGAGTGGCAGGGCTGCAGCCGTGGACGACGTCGTGGACACATCCCAAGACCGGCCAGGCGTACTCCATCACGCTGTGCCGGTCGACCAAGGCCGGCGACGCTGTGCTCGACGCGTGCTACGACCTTGTCGAGCTCACCAGCCGCAAGGACTACGAGGCGTCGCGCGCCAAGTGGCGGCCGGCCGAAAAGCGCAAGGAGATGCGCGAGCCGGACCTGCGGTACATTGTGGTGCGGGCCGATGTCGATAAGGACAAGTACGCCGACGGGCAGCGTATTGCAGCGTTCACGTCGCTGATGCCGACGTACGAGGCGGGCGACGCGGTGGTGTACTGCTACGAGATCCACCTGCAGGCAGAGATGCAGTCGACGGGCCTCGGGGCGCTGCTGCTGGGGTTCCAGAGCGTTGTGGCGGCGAACCTGGGGCGGCCGGTGGGCAAGGTGATGCTGACGTGCTTTGTGTCGAACGGGCACGCGCTGGCGTTTTACGGGCGGCAGGGCTATGAGACGGACGCGACGTCGCCGGCGGTGCGGACGCTGCGGGGGGGCAAGAAGTATGTGCCGGACTATGTGATTTTGAGTCGGCGGGTTGCTTCTTTAGAGAGAGATGTGTCTGATGCGTCTGACGGCAAAGAAAGCTGACGGACGGCACAATGCGACTTTGCTGAGTATGCCGCAGCACGAGTACGGCACGGCACTCTAGGGAGGGCCGACGATAGTAATGACAATAATGATAATATTAATCTGTATTGCTCGCATAATCAAAGTAATCAGCAATCAAAGAAAGGAGCTACTGTACACCGACTGGCGCCCGGTCGTGTGAGGCTGAAATGGGGCATCTAGCTACTCGTGTATGCAGACTAGGATATGACAGCTGTTCCTGGGCGTTTTCTTGTATTTATTAGCAGTATTTATTGGCAATTGCAAAGAAGCGATATCCGGAGTCAATACTCGGTGACAGGCCAGTTGGATGTGATCGGCAAAGGCTTGCAGAGGTTGTCATATTCAAATCTATCAACCCCTTTTCTAGATTTGATCTTCAGAGCAACTACTTGTACAAAACGTGTACTCAGTACAGAGCTCAAACATAACTTCCACAGGTACAGACGTTACATGGTGTAAAAACACATATTCGTATCTGATCATCTCCATCAGCACTTATTCGTATTGGGCCGGCTATTCTCGTATTGCCAAGCGCTGGACCCAGTAGTTTAATTTGGTGTTTTTCTTCTTTTTTCTTTCTTCGTCTTCTTGTTGGCCTCGTCTCTATTTTCTCAGACTGTAACAGTATGCTGTTTGGCATGTAGTGTAGCTGAGCTCCCTTGACAATACGACGAGTACGACAGACTGTAATATCCGAGGAATGAACCCCAGATCCTTCAATGCTGCCCGCTTCTTCTGCAGACCTTCTTTTGTTTTTCCTTTTCTCTACTCTGTCTTCTGGATGTATTTCGTGTTTTGTTTCTATACTTGTCCCATCGGTTTCCACCACGCTGTTATGTCCGGTCCATCACTGCGGCGCAGTCTTTTCTGTGATATTACAAGCTTTCGGAAGATCAAGAGAAGATCCAAAGTGACATTTCAAAAGATGAATGACTCTCTACTGAGTACATTGTAGCTTCATCGGAGTGTGCTCAGCCCCAGCCGTCTACTCTAAATTCCCCGCGCAGCATCCTCTTTCTGTCGATTCTTGGCTTGCAGCTGAAAAAGAGGTGAGAAACAATCAAAGGAATAAAAAGAAACGACTGAGAACACAAGGGCCAATAACGCCTTACCTGCTTCATCTGATACAACAGTCTGCCTTAGGTACCTTAAGCTGCCAACCGTCTCACCTGCAGGTGTTATGTGCCCGGTCATGTCGTGTTGCTGTCATAAGATTGCAGTGTCTACTCAGTATGGAAGAAGAACAGAAAAAAAGAAAAGAAATCAATCAATCATCAATAGATCATGCTCTCCGGCTAGTGTCCAGGAGGTGGTTTGGACGAGGAGCTACCGTCTCGGCAAGGCTGTTTTTGTCGAGTCTGGTTAGATTGGGGGTAGTTTGGGCAGCTAGTGTGAGTTTAATCAGCTCTTGGGAGGGGAGAGAAGTCAGGTGAGGGAACAAAGAAGAAAACAAGAAGACAAAAGGCCGAGATACTGTACTCTGTAGCAAGCAAGCAGCCAGCCCATCATGCATCGCAGAAGTCACTCTCAATAGCTGTATACGATGATGTATCTTACAGAATACAGAATACAAACATCTCTGAACTCTGCCTTTGCAAACAGGCCAAGCCTTGCCAGGGGGGTCCAAGACAAGTAGAGAAAAAGCGGCTGAGCTTGAGCATGGGCGTGAGCAGCGTCTCCGATAAGTGCAAGCATGTACCTTTTCAGATCTTGTATGTGTTTCCCCACACAGACTACAAAAAGGTACTTCCCTGCAGCTACCGTGCCACCCCCTGTCGAAGGATGAGGAATGTCACGAATAAACCCAAAAGAAGAGCAATAAAGTGCGAAAAGTGAAAAGCGAAAAGTATCCAAGTACAGAGTATCATCTTTCGTCCTATTCTTGGAGACTCTTGGCGACGGTTGTGGCTTGTACTCTGTATTATTAAGTAGCATCTGACTCTTTCTCTCCTTTGTCCTCGTTTCTACTCCTTCTCTTTTGACTATTCTTCGTCGCATCGCTCCTTCTCTTTTCGACTCGACTCTCAATTGCCCACGACCTCCCACTGTTTCACACGTGTATCATCTCTACTCTCTACTCTTTACGCCAACACCAACGCCGCCAACTTCCCACAATGGACTACAAGGGACCGCCGCAGTACGCCCAGCCCGGCCAGAACGGCACGCCGGCGCCCCAGTACAGCTCCCCGGCGCCCCAATACGGCCAGCCCGTGTCGCCGCCAGCCCACCCGCAGCAATACGTCCAGGCGCCGCCTGTCCAGCAGCCTGTCCAGCAGCCTGTCCAGCAGCAGCAGCCCCAATACGTCGTCCACCCCCAGCAGCAGCCCCAGTACGGCCAACCAGCGCCGCAGCAGCAGGGCGTCGTCCAGTACGCGCAGCCCCCGCAGCACCAGCAGCAGCAACCCATCCAATATGTCCAGCAGCAGCCCATCCAGCAGGTCCACGCAAAGGTCGAGCACCCCCAGCAGTACGCCCAGCCGCACCCCGGCGCCCAGCCCGCACAGTACCAGTCGCCCGCCCCGATGCAGCGCGCCGTCGTCACGCCCGGTGCCAAGGGCGGCGACTGGAGCACCAGCCTGATGGACTGCTCGCCGTGCGATACTTGTCTCCTGGCAACGTGTCTCCCCTGTGTTTGTACGTATATTCTACCATCTTTTATTCGAGTGTCGACTAACCCAAAAAGTGCTCGGCCAAACATCCGACCGCATGCGCGACCCGACGATGGCGACGGCGGACGCGCTCAACTCGGAGTGCCTCGTGTTCACGGCGATTCAGTGCTTCACCGGCTGCGGCTGGATTTACATTATGATGAAGCGCAGCGAGATCCGCGAGACGTTTGGCATGCAGGGCGACGGCACCAGCGACTGCTGCGTGACCTACTGGTGCCCGTGCTGCGCGCTGATCCAGCAGGACAAGGAAGTCAAGGTGCGCACGTCCAACGCCGCCGGCCTCATCACGCAGGGCTACCAGGCCCAGGGCGGCATGCAGATGCCGCAGATCCACAAGTGATCTCTCTCTTTTGGTTCTCTTTCTTCTTTTTTTACTCTTTCCTTTGTTTATATACCACGAGGTGTCGACGTTTCTTTTGTTTAATAATTGGTTTATATTTTCTGGTTTCTACTTCTGCCATCTACGACTACATTTATAATAAAATATTCAAAATTTAAATTAAGCCAACAGCAGGTCCATGTCAGTCGGAGAATATGGTCAACATCCTCACTCGTCATTACTCTCACTTTTCGTCGGCTTCTCTTGCAGCACCGTCTCGGTGGGCGGACAGGCAGAAGCACGGCCTACGGCAGTCATGATGCTTCTGCATTGAAGTGCGTTGATCTCTTTGCTCCCTCTTTGCCGATATCAACAGAGTTGGATGAGTGCAATGAAGTCGGCAGCGGCAGCCAGCTCGTGATCTAGCATTAATACATGATGTAGCTTTAAGTATATTGATGTTTGATCGATTTATTCAATTGTCAGTCTTTAGCTAGATAATTTATATTTGATCACAACATTTTAGTTTTACAATTCCGTTTAAAATTCCTTTCTGTTTTGAAAACATAATAATTATTTGCAAAAAATAAACGACATTCTAGACAAATAGCAGACATATAATGACAGCAGTAAGGCTCTTCATGATGCGTTTCGAAATGTTGAAAGATATCTGCAAAATGTATGCCTGCCTGCTTCGACGTGTGTCTGTACGACGACGAGTCGTGTTGGTTTGGTGGCGAATCTTCTTCTTTAAATCTCCTGACATTCTACGCGACACGACTGCGGTGATCTTACGAAGTAACTACCGAAAAATCTCCATAATCACAGTCTGTTCGTCATGATACAGACTGACAAGTGAGGGATGCCATACGGCGAGATGTTGATCGAACTAGTCCTATTTAGGCAATTAGTAAAGACAATACTGAGCTCGCATCGACCACAATCGCACGACAATGCATTGTGTGAACAATATCAAGAGCTCGCAGTTTGAACTTGACAATCAAGCATCTTTACGCATTGTTAAAAATCGTGTTGTTGACAAGTATATCAAGATGTCTCTGCCATGATCTTCTCTTCTCTCTTTTCTTCCCTTCTCTGTTATCCTCTCGACTCGACCCGACTTACATTTTGCTTCTGCCTCGCTCCCTTATATCTTCAACCGAAATATTTGCATCATGTTTATCCCTTCATCTACGTATAGACTTGTGCTGGCGACTGCAACCCTGGCCAACACCATCCGCGATGTGCCCGCAGCCAACAACTCTACGAGCAACGACACATCCGACACCACAAACACCACAGAGACCAACACCACAAACATCTCCACCGACAACAGCACAAACTCGTCCGGCATGAACGCCCTCACCATGTTTCTCTTCTGGTTCTTCATCATCAGCACCATCCTGCTCGTGCTCGGCTCGCTCGCCGTCCTGCGCCGCCTCAAGCGCCGCGACAAAAACATTGTGCGGCAGCAAAAGGCACTCAAGGCCGTACAGGCCGCCAAGGGGTTCTTTGGTGTTGACGCCGAGGCTGGGACTGCTCCCCATCATGCTGGTGGCAGAGACAAAGAGGACGACGAGAGCCTCAGCGGCTCGACGATTTCGCTCCTGCCCATGGCTGTAAGTATCTGACTATTGCGGATTATATAAGCACCACTAACACGTTAGAAAACACACTCGCGGGCGTTGTAGATGATGGAAGAATGAATGTTAGTATTAGTCAGGGTAGGGTGTTAGGGTGTTAGTCGAGACAATGAGATAGGATTAACAGATAATGAGACATGCTGCTGGCCAGCAATACCAATACAAGATCAATATTGCAACGACATAAAAGCATGCACGGCAAGCCACATGCAAACCACAAGGTGATATCGGCCAGGAACCGATTTAGCTCCATGTTCTAGTGCTTAAGAATCCGGGGTAAAGAGGTAAAGTAGTCTGAAGGATGTGCCATATGGCCACACTTTGCTTCTACGGCACCAGCCATCCCAACAACACAGCAACACCAAGACTTTTACAACACAGACGAAAACATTTATCATCTTTTTTTTTAAAACAAAATCTCAAGTAAAATTGTGCAAGAAAACTTTGAAGAAAGGGATAGAAAGCCAAGAAAGAAACTTGCAAAATCTTTACAAAATCAAAATTCTACGTGCGGGAGACCCTCAAAGCTCGCCCGCACCGGTGGCCACGGCCCTTCGCAACTCTACTTTGCTCTATTTCTTCTGTTTTGTTACGTCATATTTGGCCATTCATGTCTGCATTTTTCTGTCGGTTTCTCCCTTTTTCTTTTCATCTAATGCTGTTACTCAATCGTTATTGACTTGCCTAGACACCACCCCGGCATCACGATGCTGGAAGAGTCGAACCGGCGGTCAGCTGGTCACTTGCAAACAGTTGCGTCTTCTGCTACTTCTCATTTATCCAGCTGCCTACTCTACTCTTGGCAGGTGCCTTGCTACTTGTGTTTCTATTACTCGATCAAAAACGTCTTGATCTCCTTGACACTCGGAGCCCGCCGTGGTCCCTGTGTTGCAGTTACTGAATGTTCGACGTTTCTGAGAAAACTGTAGAGTTTCTACAGTTGAAGTCAAAACTGGCATCTAAACAAACTAATGAGAGTCATACTTGTTTTGCAAGCTCGACAGAACACCGTCATCAGACGAGGCTGTGGCAGCCACCTATTGCCACTGGAGGCGAGTGACTCAAACTGCATTTTTCTTTTTTTGCTGTTCGATCAAAGTATGACCGAGTTGAAGTTACTTTCTTCTTTTGTCAAAGCTCTAAACATAACTGAAGACCAAAAGTCTTCCCAGTCATGCGGCGTCATCTTTGCGCAGGGAACAGTCGAGTAAAAATGTAGAGCTAGGATGGAGCATCCTGCCGTATTAGGAAATATTTACGCTTTCACTCCCACGTGATACTGGATTCGCGATACGCGACGAATTTTGTATTCCAGAATTTAGCATCACGACTTGGTAATCTTAACCGTGCTGCAGTAGCTGCTTCTTTGATCAAAACACTAAATGTCGACCTTCAACATAACCAACCCCTCCCGCACAGGCCGTTGGCCTGGACGTGCCTGAGAAGGGTCTCCCCCGCCAGCAATTGCACCAGATCCGACGATATTCAAGACAGCAACGGGCAGATAGACGACGCCGGAAAAGAGCCGCATCATCCTCTGGTCAGACCAGAAATAATATCCCTGCACACCTTCCGCGCGACTACCTGCCGTAGTTCAGCACGAGAACAATCTACCGCGGCCTGCAACGCCATTTTGGAATAGAGTTAATGAGGCGATCAAGAGCTGCGCGGAGTAACAACACCCAGCTCCAGTACATCAGACACATGGTGTTTGCCATCATTGAAGTCGACTATGTGCCACACAGCGACGACGTCAACAGGCCGGCACCGCTGCTGCTCACCGCCGCGCCACCACCCAATCTGCTTAATTAACCACTTTTCCACGTGGGTGGAGAAGGTAGTGGCCATAACGTAACCGCTGTGGGCCACATTGGCCATGCCTTCCCTCGATCCATGCTAGCGGCGCCGAGTTTCTCTAGCCTCGACGCATCCGCGTTGCACTTGCTCTTTTTGCTCTTTTATTCTCCTTGCTCCACACTGGTGCTCCGTAGTAGGAGCCGTCGGCGTGCTGAGTACATAAAGAACCAGCACGCACTAGAAAGTTCTTTTGTTCTTTCTTTTCTCTCGTCTTTTCTCTCTTCATCTGATTATTTCATCATTATATCTTTGATTTATATCACTGATTATATCTCTGATTTATATCATCATCTGTTCAAACAGTTACTTAAGATATGCCGGCGTAAAGCAGGAATCTAGAAAGAGAAACAGAAAGAAAAAAGAAAAGAAAACAAATCAAAAGAAGAAAAACAACACTTATCTTCTTGCGCACACCGCAAATGACCCTATCCCCGTCTCATGCAGAGGACAGCTGCCTAAAATACCAAGCTTCTTCCGGTGATACCGGTGCCGCTCTTGGTGCCGGTGCCGCCCCGACTGGTTCGGCTTCGACTTCGGCTTCGACCCCCCCGACTGACTCCAGCTCGGCTCCCGCTTCGACTCAGGGCTACACCCTCGGCAGCAGTGGCATCGCCAGCGGTCACCACCATGCCTACCTCCCGGACCCCTGGGTAGTTTCTACCTCCTCGAAGCCATCCTCCTCCAACAACAACCCCTCCCATGCGGACTACCTCGACTCGGAAAAGTCAGAGGATTTTGGCCATGGCAGCGACTCGCTCGTCGCCGGTGCCGCCCGCTTCGCCGCCAAGAGACCGCACACTGGTGCGTCGTCCTCGGCCGCCGCCAATGCAGCCCATGCTGCTGCTCTCCATGCAGGCTCACCCATGTCGGTTGCAGCCTCATCCGTCTCCGCCGTCGGATCCATGGAGCAGTCCTTTGCCACCAAGAAAGGTATGGACGTGAGCACCACCAACGTGCCTGCTCCCGCGCCCGTCCGCCTCGTGCGCACCGTCACCTTTGGCGAGAATGCCGGTGCTGATGCCGACGCCGACGCGGACACCGCCCCGGCCACCCGCGTGCACTCCGCCTACTCGCACCACTCGGACTTTTCAAACTCGCTGTCGTCGTCCGAGTCCTCGTCCGCCCCCACCGACGACCTCACCCCCATGCGCGTCACCTTCCCCGAGGGCGGTCGCCAGGCCTGGCAGGTCGTCTTTGCCTCCTTCTGCGCCATGGTCTCCGTCTTTGGCCTCATCAACAGCTCCGCCGTCTTCGAGTCGTGGTTCTCTACCCACCAGCTCGCCGAGTACACCGCCTCCGAGATTGGCTGGATCTTCAGCTCGTACCTCTTTATTGTCTTCTTTATCGGCATCCAGGTCGGCCCCGTATTTGACCGCTACGGCCCGCGCTGGCTTGTCTTTATTGGCAGCGTGCTCGTCGTCGCCAGTGTCATGCTTCTCGGCCTCTGCGAGGAGTACTACCAGATCCTGCTCTGCTATTCTGTTCTCGGCGGCCTGGGTGGTGCTCTACTCAACACCCCCGCATATGCCTGCATTGCTCACTTTTTCAATGTGCGCCGCGGCCTCGCCACCGGCATTGCCACCACCTCGGGCGGTGTGGGCGGTATTGCCTTTCCTCTGCTGATGCAGCAGCTGCTGCCGCGCCTCGGCTTCGCCTGGAGCACGCGCATCCTGGGCTTTATTCTTCTCGGTCTGTCGGTGCCCGCCAACCTGTGGCTGCGCACGCGCCTGCCGCTGCCCGGTGTCAACGACTGCGGCGATGCCGAGACTGCCACCAACAACACCATGCCCATCATGACGCAGTCGGTTTCCAATGTTGACGGCCCTGCCCCGTCGGTGCACACCGTCCACACCGTCCGCTCGGCGCGGTCAAGCATCCGCCGCCTGCCGTCCGTGTGGCCCGACTTTACCATCTTCCGCGACCGCCGCTATGCCGTCGCCGCCGTCGGCATCTTCTTCATGGAGTGGGGTATCTTTGTGCCCCTGACCTTTATCGTGTCCTACGCCAACGCCCACAACCAGGACACCAGCAACTCGTATACCATGCTGTCCCTGCTCAACGCCGGCTCTGTGCTCGGTCGTGTTCTGCCCGGCCTCGCCGCCGACAAGGTTGGCCGCTTCAACGTCATTATCCTGACCATTGCCATGTCGTCTGCCGTTATCTTTGGTGCGTGGCTGCCGGCCGGCGACTCAAAGTCGATCTTGATTGTCTTTGCAGTGCTCTTTGGTTTTGCTAGCGGCAGCAACCTGGGCCTGATTGCCGTGTGTCTGGGCCAGCTGTGCGAGCCCAGCCAGTACGGCCGGTACTACTCGACGGCGATGATGGTGGCCAGTTTCGGCACGCTCAGCAGTGTCCCTATCGGTGGCGCGATCCTGGGTGACGGCAACTCTGAGAAGGGCTGGCAGGGCCTGATCATGTTTGGCGGTGTCTCGTACGCCATTGCACTGGCCTGCTACATCACGGCGCGTGTCATGGCCGTCGGGTGGAGTTTTAACGCCAAGTTCTAGGGTAGAAGTCTTGAGTTGATAGATAAAAGCAAGAAAATACAAAAATATAAAATGGTCGACCTTCAGAAAACGTGATGCGAGTGAAGAGTGAAGAGTGAGGCCAAAGTGGCATGACATAAGCATCGCTGTAAGACGTGAATTACCCAACTGGGAAGGAGCCTGGAAGCACTAAACGGCCAATTAGCGGCTGCCAATTAGCATCCCACCTGCCTGGAACACCAGAAAGCTTACTAAAATTTAGCACTACAGTGTGTTAGTGCCCCGCCAAAAAGTTGCGGCAGAGAAAAAAATTAGTAAAAAACAGCCTCGTCATGATGGGACGACACTGTTAGTCTTTGTATTTGACTGCTAGTTTCTACATTGCTTGAAGCATGGATTAGGTACAACACAACACAATGGCCGACCTCAAAGCAGCACCCGTGCTGTCGACTCCCGCTGAAAACCTGTTCGACCAGGTCGACACGTTCTCGCCAGACACCCTCAACGCCCCGCGCCGCTCCGACGACGAGCTCCGGGATGTCTACGAGGTCGAGCGCACTGCCCGCGAGATCAGGGCTGCCCGCAAGACGTGCGTCGCCCTGCAGTTCCCCGACTCCATGCTGGGCGATAGCCCGCGCGTCGTGCGCCTGCTCAAGGCCGAGCTGGCAGCCCAACGGGCGTCCCAGACGATAACCGCCGACGTCGACATCGAGACGGCCCCGGCCGCCGACAAGGAGGAAAAGGTCTACATCCTGGCCGACACGTCCTACAGCGCCTGTTGTGTCGACGAGGTCGCCGCTGAGCACGCCGACGCCGATGTTGTCGTCCACTACGGCCGCTCGTGCCTGTCGCCCACGTCGCGCCTGCCGGTCATCTACGTCTTCACTCAGCACGCCCTCGACACCGATGAGGTGGTGGACATGTTCACCAAGGAGTTTGGCACGCCCGAAAAGGCGGCCGACCTCAAGGTTGTCATCATGGCCGACGTCACCTACCAGCAGCACGTCGCGCCCGTTGCCGCCAAGCTCACGGCCCTCGGCTACGCCGACATTCTGGCCACCACCGTCGTCCACCGCCCGCTCGGTTCCATCCCCAACCGCCAGCTCGTGCGCGGCGACACGCCCATCGACGACGACTCCGTCGACCTGCACGACTACGCCGTCTTCCACATCTCGCAGCCGCCCACGTCGCTGCTTCTCGCGCTCGCCGTGCGCGTCAAGTCTTTCTATATTTACCCCACGTCCGCCGACGACGCCGGCCAGCTGCTGGCGCCGCGCACCATGGGTCTTCTGGGCCGCCGCTACGCCAAGGTTCTGAGTATGGCCACGGCCGGCGTTATCGGCATCCTGGTGAACACGCTGTCCGTCAGTAACTATTTGAAAGCGGTGGACGCCCTGCGCAAGCGCATTGCCGCGGCCGGCAAGAAGAGCTATCTGATTGTCGTGGGCAAGCTCAACGCCGTCAAGCTGGCCAACTTTGCCGAGATTGAGGGCTGGGTCGTCGTGGGTTGCTGGGAGAGCAGTCTGGTCGAGGACGACGCAGGCTTTTACCAGCCGGTGCTGACGCCGTTTGAGCTCGAGATGGCGCTGATGAGCGACGAAGAGCGCATCTGGGGCCACAAGTGGTGGGGAGGTCTGGAGGCCCTGACTGCCGCCGAGGCCGAGGCCGAGACTGAGACCGAAGACAAGGAAGCTGAAGCCAAGGAAGAGACACCTGCCGAAATTGTCGACGGCGGCGTGTCCGACGAGGAGGACACGGAGATACCCCAGTTCGATCTGCGCACAGGCCGTCTCGTCACGACAAGCCGGCCCATGCGCAGCCGCGCTCCCAAGGCCAGCAAGACGGTCGAGCAGAATGGAGCTACATCAACAACACCCTCATCGGGCGCACTGGCCCTGCGCGGCAAGGCCGAGCTCGCCACTATCAACGGCGTTGTCAGCCCCGGTGCCGACTTCCTGCGCAAGAACCGCACGTGGCAGGGTCTTGGCACCGAGTTCAACGACGAGGATGTCGAGGCCAGCACGGCCGTCGAGGAGGGCCGCAGCGGCATTGCGCGTGGCTACAACGTCGGCGAAGACGTCCAGCGGACTTGAACAGTCTTGGGGTTCCGGAGCTCACTGTTATGAGACTCCCTACAATATACCCGCGCCGGCGTATACCGCCTTCTACCGCCTTCTACCGTCTGCTCAAGCCGTGGATGACACGCGACCCGCCGCTTAGAGAATACATCCGTCGAGACTGAGAGCTGTGCATCTCGAGATTTTGGGGATCCCGATACCAGATACGGGCACAGCATCAGCGACGACACAAGCTGTAGCACAGCTTAACTGCAGATCTCACCCTGCCCTCTATGTTGCGATCAATGATGTGCTGCATCGATCAGAGGGCCAGATGCCGAGCCGAGACATCTCAACTTAAAGCGAGTCAAACTGCCGCAAGGACTGAGATTAGACACATGGTTCTATCAACCAAACAAGTAAAAATAAATAAATTCATATGATACCACAATCTAGCTGCGCAAGTGATCATGATGTACTGAGTATTGTGAAGCTTCCAGAATGACGATGCTTAGCTAAGAGAGCAAGTACAGGGGACCGAGACACTGCGGGGCACATTCCAGGCAGCTACGGTTGCTAGTGTAGGCTATTACGTCGGTGTGTTTACTCCAAGTCAGCCTTCTAGAACCCCGCAAAACTGCCTAGCGACGTAGAGCGCAAGTGCGTAGAGCTTCAACTTCAGCTTCAACTTCAGCCTCATCTTGCTACATCGTGATACTCGAGCCTCGTCCTTATTTGACACACTCTCTCCGATTTAACGAGACAGACACAAAAGCGGCACAGCTGAACTCGACTCTCACTCAGACATCCTCTGCCACGATGGCTTGCCCTCATCTGGCTTCGATCAGTAAGACTCGCATCGACGACCATCTTCTCAGGATCTTCACAATACCACGTACTAACTACTACCAGGCCTGCGCGCTCCTACGCCCGCCCAGTCGGTCTACCGCGAGGACTGCACGCAATGCTTCGACTCCATTGACGACCCCAACGGCCTCGATGTCTGCCTGCAGTGCTTCAACGGCGGCTGTGCAGGCGACCGCCACCACGCAAAGCTGCACAACCTGCTCTGGAGCCACCCGCTCGCCCTCAACATCCGCCGCACCCGCAAGGTCGTCGTCCGCGACGAGCCGCCACCAAAAATGTCCAAACTCGCCATTGCCGCCGAGACCGAGGAGGACCGCTACGACACGACTGTCTCTGTCAAGTGCATCGAGTGCGACACCGAGCTCGACAAGACCGACGCAAAGCTGGCGCCCATTGTCGACGGCATCCTCAAGGCCAACACATTCTCGCGCAAGGAAGAGGTCAAGGCGTGGGAGCAGGAGCTCACGTCGTGTGAGCATGTGCTGTTGTTGAACCAGGAAGAAAAGCGCCAGATTACATCGGACCTGGGACACTGCTCAAAGTGCGAGCTTAACGAGAACCTGTGGCTGTGCTTGCAGTGCGGCAACCTGGGCTGCGGCCGTGCACAGTTTGGCGGTGTTGGCGGCAACTCGCACGGTCTTGCGCACGCCGACGAGTCGGGGCACGGCGTGGCCGTGAAGCTGGGCTCCATTACGCCCGAGGGCAATGCCGATATATACTGCTATGCGTGCGACGAGGAGCGCGTCGACGAAAACCTGGGCGACCACCTGGCGCACTGGGGCATTATCTTGGCCGACCGGCAAAAGACCGAGAAGAGCTTGACAGAGATGCAGATCGAGCAGAACCTGCGGTGGGAGTTCTCCATGACGACCGAGGACGGCAAGGAGCTGCGGCCGCTGTTTGGCCCTGGACTGACGGGCCTCAAGAATCTGGGCAACAGTTGCTACCTCGCGAGTATTCTCCAGTGCCTGTACGACCTGCCGGCCTTCCAGAAGCGCTACAAGGTCGTCAGCCAAGACCTTCCCGGCATCCATGACCCTGCCGACGACCTCGACACACAGCTGCGGAAGGTGGGCGATGGCCTGCTGTCCGGGCGGTACTCGAAACCGGACACGGATGTGACGGTTACGGACCAGTCGACCGAGGTCCCACACCAAAGAGGCATTGCGCCCGCCATGCTGAAGCACCTCGTCGGCCGCGGCCACGAAGAGTTTTCGACGATGCGGCAGCAGGATGCATTTGAGATGCTGCAGCACCTGATCAAGCTGATCTCGCGGTCCAAGCACAACACACCCGCCGACGACCCGACTGCACAGTTCCGCTATGTCCTGGAGCAGCGGCTGCAGTGCCTGGCTTGCAAAAAGGTGCGGTACACAACAAACGAGCAGGACAGCATCTTTATCGACGTGCCGCTGGAAAAGCTCCCGGCTGTCGAGGGTGAAGAGACAAAGTACAAGCCGGTGACGCTCAAGGAGTGCCTCGACCGCTTCACCGGCGAGGAGGCGGTCGAGCTGACGTGCTCCGACTGCGGCAGCAAGGACGGCTACACCAAGCGGTCGCTGTTCAAGACGCTGCCCGAGGTGTTTGTTGTCAACGCGCGCAAGATGACGCTGGTCAACTGGGTCCCCGTCAAGGTGGATGTGCCCGTTATTGTCGGTGACGCACCCATGCTGTTTGACGAGTACCTGTCCCAAGGCCAGCAGCCTGGCGAGGAGCTGCTTCCTGAAGATGCCAGCGCGGCTGCTGCTCCCGCGTTTGTCCCCAATGCCGACGCTGTCGCACAGCTCGAGGGCATGGGCTTCCCCCGCAACCGCTGCGAGAAGGCGCTTCATGCGACTGGAAACAGCGACGCCAATGCGGCCATGGAGTGGCTGTTTGGCCACATGGAGGACCCCGACATTGACGAGCCCCTTGTGATTTCGGGCGGTGCTGGCGGTGCTGCATCAACTGCGGACCCCGAGAAGATTGAGATGCTGGGTGCCATGGGCTTTGCCGAGCCGCAGGCAAAGCAGGCCCTGCGCGAGACGGGCGGCGATGTCGAGCGTGCCGTCGAGTGGCTGTTCAGCCATCCCGATGCCACCGGCGAGGACGACACGGCAGCCGAGGCCGACGCGTCCGCAGAGAAGCCGCCTGCCGGCACCAGCGAGACGCCGGCCAACTACCAGCTGCAGAGCATTGTCTGCCACAAGGGCACCAGTATCCATGCAGGGTGAGTCTTTCTTGTTCTCCTTTATATGTTCTCTACTAACGTTACAGTCACTACGTCGCTTTCATTCGCAAGCAACTCGCCGACGACAAGGTGTCGTGGGTTCTGTTCAACGACGAAAAGGTGGTCGAGGTGGTCGATGTCGAGGAGATGAAGAAGTTTGCCTATATTTACTTTTTCAAGCGTGTTTAGTTTTGTTCATTACGGAGTCGTATGGTAGACATGGGCGGCGCAACGGTGTCAGGAATACAGAAGACGTGGGAAGGACAGGCAGCATGCGAGCACTGCTTGAAGCATGACAGTGATAGTATATGAAACGAATGAGATGATTCGAGAAATTGTATTATGAAATCCACCAACGCCGTATCCAACATCATCATATGAACATGAGAAACAAAAGTAACAAAGCAACAGAAAGACAGCTAATCAGCCAACCGGTAGCTGACGAGCGTGTCGACGCGGTGGCTGGACGTGCTGAAGCCGCGCAGCTGCACGCGCTCGCCATTGACAATCTCCTTGGCGTCGCTGTCGCCCCATTCGACGGGCACCTCGCTGTCGGCGTCGGCATACACGAGCACGTTGAATGTGCAGTCGCCCGCTAGCTGCGGCAAAAACGTCACCGACGCCGTGATCTGCCGGAAGATGGCGGCAATCTCGGCCTGGATCTCGGCCTCGGTCTTTTCCGGCACAGGCGGCGTGCCGTCGTTGTTCTCGCTGTTCTCCTTGTCGCCTGCCGACAGCTCCTTGGTCTTGGACTTCTTCTTCTTCGTCGCCGTGATCTGGACGTCAAACTGCCAGCGCTCGACGTGCTCGCCGGTGTCCTTGTCGGTGATGACGAGCACGAGCTTGCTGATCTGGCCGCCGGCCATCCAGCGGTCGAGCTGGCTCATGATCTTCTTGATGTACGCGCGGACCTGATCGTCGGCCGAGACTGTTGTTGTTAGCAAGTCAACGCTAGCTGTCGTGTATAGAAGACCTACCCAGCATGTTCAGGCCATATTTCTTGACGGATGTAAAGTCTTCGGCGGGATAGACGCCTCGTTGGAACCTGTGGTGTCAGCGGTGCTCGTTGGGTGGTCGGGTAGAGGCAGATGCATTCGTACAGAATCGAGTGTATAGAGTATTGGAACTGGATTGTTAGCTTCTATCTTCATCTTCTGCACCACCATCTTCGTCATCGACGGCGTCATCATCAACTCACAAACTCGGACACCAGCTTGGCGCTGCCCTTGATCGACAGCTTGTGGACCTTGGACTTGTCCTTTTCCTTTTCTGGTGCGGGCGGCATTGTTGCGATGTGTGTGGTAATTGTGTCGTGCTCGGTCGTGCTCGGTCGTGTGTCGTCGACGATGAGCTTGGTGATCCTGAGCTCGATGCTAGCTGATGCTCCAGTGCTTGTTTACTTCCGTTGCTATGCTAGTGCGGTGCTCCCTTCAGGGGAGCAGGGGTCGTGGCCGAACCAATCAGCGGGCGTGTTAAACGGACATCTTATTGGACGATTATTTTACAGACCCACTATATTTATGACGTAGGTTATGCTTATATAATCAAAGTTATTCATGTGTAGTTCCGCCTTACCGGTCGGGCTTTCGACCAAACAAACTGGAATCATTCAAACCCGGTAGACGCTGGTTTATATGCAGGTAATCACACGCTTCTGCACCTCTGGCCTCCAATCCAGGGTTGACAGTTGTGACAAGGAATAGTAGAGCCGTTGGCTGCACACACTGCGTGTTAGAGCCTAAAGTGGGTCTTATACGTTAAACAGGCCAATCAAAGCACCAGAATGATTACCCCATTGGGATGCATTTGGCGATACCACCCTGGTCGTGGTGTGCAGCAACCACTATGAATGTCTGTACATAGCGGCTGCACAGTACGATACGTGGGTTATGAATACTCTCTCGCACAGGCTCTTCAGCAAAGATTCCCATCTGCATGCCGGCAGCTAGCCTGCGAAACGGTACACCGCATGTGTTGACCCCCCTCGCTTCGTGCCCGTCCTCGTCTATCGAATGAACAGGCACTGAGTAACGCTGAGCAAAGCTGGAGCTACTCTGAGTCGCCACCTGTTGGTATTTGGTAACAAGTTGTTGTTGTGAGTGTTGTGTGTTGCTTGTGCTGCGCATGTTGTTTGTATCACTGTTGGCGCTGGTTGAGGCCGCTTCAAGAAGCATCGTGCGCCCGAGGTCACATCACCGATCCTGTGATCCTCTGGCTGGAACAATACTTGGTATAGGGCTTACTGCTGCATCCTCCGGCCAAATCCCAGATAGCAACGCCAAGATAAAACGCCGACTCGCACTACACCGCATTGGAGTATTTGTGATGCGAAAGGCGGGAAAGGGGAGAAGGTTAAAGCGGATGCTGCCTGCTGCCGACGCCTGGCCCACCACCCTGCGGCTACTGATACGTCCGGACATTGCTCGAGGACTTATAACTGTTGATTATGCACGAGGAAAAGTGCGCGTCAGCTCTTGCACACCATTTCGTATTGTGATGGCCGTTGGCGTCGAAAGGACTTGGGGTCCGAAACCAAACATCCCGTGCATATATTGATTTTGGCAATGCAGTCGAGGCGTGGCCATCACGCCGTCGGCAGTAGCATTGTAGGCACACAGGATCAGAAGGCGGAAGAGGGCAAAGGAGTGCGCAGGTGCCGTGAGACATGCGCATGATACGTGTTATACGTGTACGATTGTAGCCCGACATGGATGCCGACATGACGATGGTATAAAGGATCGTCGGCGTGCTGTCAGAGTACTGGAGGATCTTGTCAGACAACACAGATTCAGCCACCAACACTCCCACTACGATGTCTGAGCCTGTGCCTGGCCCCAAACCGTGGCCTATCATCGGTAACCTGCTGGACGTCCAGGGCGAGGTTCCCGTGAGAGCCGTCGAAAAGCTGTGCGATACCTACGGCCCGTTCATCCAGCTGCGGCTCGGCGGCATCAACCGCCTATTTGTCGGCGGCTTCGATGTATTCAACGAACTGTGCGATGAGACGCGCTTCTTCAAGTCGTTGCCGCCGGCGCTGGCCGAAGGCTTTCCTGGCACGCGCGGCCTGTTTGAGTCTCTGTCCGAGAAGCAGCCCGACTGGGCTCAAGCCCACCGCATCCTGATGCCGGCATTCGGCCCGCTGGCCATCCAGGACATGTTCGACAGCATGTACGACATCTCGACGCAGCTGGCAATGAAATGGGCGCGGCTCGGGCCCGGCCATACCGTGTGCCTGACCGAAGACTTTACGCGCATGACACTCGACACCATCGCCCTGTGCACCATGGACTACCGCTTCAATTCGTTCTACACCGACGCGATGCACCCGTACGTGCAGGCCATGACGAGTGCGCTGGCTTCGTTGAGCCAGAAGAACCAGATCGGCGAGAAGCTCAAACTGCTGCTGAATCCGTCGTACGTGTCGCAGATCGACCACGACTTCAACTTTATGAACAAGATCGGCAACGAGCTCGTGCAGCACCGCCGCGACCACCCGACCGACAAGCCAGACCTGCTCAACGCCATGATCTACGGTAGAGACCCCAAGACGGGCGAGACGATGCGCGACGACCTCATCACGGCCAACATGCGCACGTTCCTCGTCGCCGGGCATGAGACGACGTCGGGCCTGATGTCGTTTGCATACATGTACATGCTCATCAATCCGTCCACCCTAGTAAAAGCACAGAAAGAGGTCGACCGCGTGATCGGCACCAGCCGCATCGAGCTGCACCACTTGAGCGAGCTGCCCTACTTAACGGCTGTGCTGCGCGAGACACTGCGGCTGGTGCCTTCGGCGCCCGGCTTCGGACGCAGTGTGCGGCCCGAGAATACAGAGGAGGTTGTTACAATATGCGGTGGCAAGTACGAGATCCCGCGCGGCATTTCTGTGTTCTGCATGTTGGGCAAGATCCACCGCGACCCCAAAGTCTGGGGCGCCGATGCCGAAGACTTCCGGCCGGAGCGGATGCTGGACGAGCACTTTAACAAGCTGCCCAAGAACGCATGGAAGCCCTTTGGCACGGGCCTACGCGCGTGCCTTGGCCGTGCCTTTGTCTGGCAGGAGGCCCTGCTGGCGATGTCGATGTTACTTCAGAACTTTGACCTGTCGCTCGTCGACCCCAACTACAAGATGGAGGTGCAGCAGGCGCTGACACTCAGGCCCAAGAACACGTTTGTCAATGTCAAGCTACGGCCCGGCCTCGACTCGATGTGTCTCATGCAGCGGCTCACAGGGGACGGCACGTCGTCGTCGCGGCCCTCGACCACCTCGTCCAACCGGTCGTCGATCAGCTCGGTCAATTCGAGCGTGTCGGCCAGCTCGGCAGCCACGGCGACCACCAATGTTACACTTGACCTCAACGAGAACAGCCCCAGCCTCAACATCCTGTACGGATCCAACACAGGCACGTGCCAGTCGCTGGCGCAGATGCTCGCCGTCGAGGCCGGCCAGCGCGGATTTAAAGCCACGACCAACGACCTTGACGATTCGGTCGATAGCATCCCCGCCGGCAGCCACGCGACGACTGTCATCATCACGGCATCGTACGAGGGCCAGCCACCCGACAATGCATCGCGGTTCATGGCCTGGCTGGAGAGTGCAGCAGCCAGCGGCAGCAAGTTTTCTGGCACGCGCTTTGCCGTGTTTGGCTGTGGACACACAGACTGGCCGGCAACCTACCAAAAGATTCCTGCCCGCATCGACACCTTGCTGGCACAGGGCGGTGCCACACGGGTGGCGGACCGCGGCATCGCCGAGGCGTCGCAAAAGGACATGTACGGCGACTTTGCACGGTGGACAGAGGGCCTGCTGTGGCCGGCGCTGACCAACACCAGCGGCTGTCCGTTTGCCGCCATGTCAGGAAAGTATAGTCCACCACCAGTAGCAGTGCCCACCATGGACATTGTGGTGTCGACGGAACAGCGTGCCGACTTTCTGCAGCAGAAGCTCGTCTGGGCCACAGTCACCGATGCACACCGACTGACAGCGCCGGGCGAGCCCGAGAAGCGGCACATGGAGCTCCAGCTGCCCCCGGGCACGTCCTACCAGACCGGCGACTACCTGGCCGTGCTGCCGCTCAACCCCGAAGAGGATGTCCGGCGCGTCGCACATCACTTTCGTCTCCCACAGGGTGCTGTCATCACGATCAAGCGCGACAAGAGCACGACGACGCCAATGCTGCCGACCGATACGCCCGTGTCCCTGGCCGGGTTGCTGCGCGGCTATGTCGAGCTGTCGCAGCCGGCCACCAGCAAAGACGTGCAGGTCCTTGCGAGTCTTGCTCAAGATGAGACGGAGCGTGCTAGGTTGCAAAATCTGCTGGAGGACGCAGCTGCCTTTCGGGAGACCATCACCAACAAGAGAACCAGCCTGCTTGATCTCCTGGAGCAGAATCCCGGCACCAGCCTGCCGCTGGCCAGCTTCCTCATGATGCTCCCACCCATGCGAACGCGCCAGTACTCTATAGCGTCATCTCCGATGGCCAGTCCTGATGCGTGCTCGCTGTGCTACAGTGTGATCAGCAGCCCCGCGTGGTCTTCATCTTCTTCGACTTTGTCTCCTTCATCTCCGTCTTCACCCCGCGGAACAGAACGCCTCTTCCGCGGCGTAGCTGGATCGTACCTCAGCTCGCTGCGGGTGGGTGAGCAGGCGCTCGTCGCTGTACGTGCTACAAACCCGCTGTTCCGCCTGCCCCCAACTCCCGAGTCGACACCGCTGCTCATGGTCTGTGCCGGTTCGGGCATCGCCCCCTTCCGGGGCTTCCTACAAGAACGCGCCGTACAGATCCAGCAGCAGCGCACACTGGCCCCGGCAATTTTGTACGTAGGCTGCCGCAGCTTCACGCAGGATCGCCTGTATGCCGACGAGGTCGACGGCTGGGTGCGCGACGGCGTGGTCGACGTGCGGTATGCGCTGTCGCAGGACCCGGGGCATCCGATGGCCGCTGGGTGCAGGTACAGCCCGCAGCGACTGGTGCACGATAAGGATAGTGTTCTGGCCCAGTGGAACGCAGGCGCCAAGGTGTACACATGTGGTAGTGGGCAGCTTGCCAAGGATGTAGGAGCCGCACTGCAGAAGCTTCTCGGTGATGGAGAGGACGTGGCGACATGGATGGGCGATCAGCATCAGCACGACCGCTTTGTGACGGATATTTTTGATTGATTTTTATCATTATGACTGCCTGTCATTTTCGATGGCCTTCTTGTTATTGCGTTGTTTCTGTCCTTCTTTCCCTTTGATTTTCTTTCGTCTTTTCTTTTCTTTTCTTTTCTTTTCTTTTCTTTTTCTTTTCGATTTTCTTTTTGATATTTGCTCATGTTCTCTCTATTTTCCAGCACGTTCTCGTCAATACCATCAGCGTCCATTCCCCCAAAATGTAGAAACGGAACATGAACTCCCTAGACAAATATTACTCCTGAATGATCCCGCCCTTCCGTTATCGCGAGGGTTTTCTCTTTGCGCTGACATCGAGGGATTATCAGCTGCACGTACTCTCCTTTGTCTTGTCGTTATCGTTTAGAAAGGAGCCACCACTAAAAAACAGGAGAGGAACGTCCCTAGAAAAAGAGAATAAACTAAATAAAACGAGCTGAAGAAAATCAAAGAAAATCAAACAAGAGACGCCAAGAAAGCTTGTTTCTAAAAGCTTACCCGCCAAAATTAGTCAGCTGTCAAAAACGGCCATCAAGTCAGCCGGGATTCGCGGCCGGAATTTGTAATCCCGGTTGGCCTCCACCACAGCCAATATACGCATTATGCCCGAGTTGTCCGTGTTATTGGATTGCAATTTTCATTCTTATCAGTAATCTGTATGCCTGTTGATTTGATTTTGATTTTACTGTTGAGACGTCTGTCTCGTAACTGACCTTCCCGAAAGAAAAAAGAAAAAGAAAGGAAGAAAACGAAAAAGAAAAAAGAAAAGAAAAGAAGAACCCGGCATCATCGGCCGCCGAGACTGACGCCGATCCCGTCACCCCGAGTCTCAGTCACTTCACTTCACCTGTCACCTCTGTTCTCACTTCCAACCACCTGTCACACAGCAACAGAATACCCAGCCACAGACAAGCACTATCGACCAGACTGCCGCCTCTTGTCAGTCTTGGCCTTGGCTGTGCCATGCAATGAGCTAACCCAGTGGGGATCACAACAGCCTGAACTCCCTACAGCGCCTAACTCCAATTTCCAGTGCCCTGCACTCACTGAGTCATGGACGTTGCGTCCTCGAGTGCCGGTGCTGCACCGCCGACGGGCATCCCGGCACCCTACGGCCGTGCCTGTTCCAACTGCTCGCGGGCCAAGTGTCGCTGCATCTACCGGCAGGACGGCAACGGCTGCGAACGATGCTACCGTCTGAAGAAAGACTGCCGGCCGTCAACGCCGGTGCGTCGTCGGGCATCGAGCAAGAAGAGCTCGAGTGCCATGCTGTCACGCACGGCCCAGCTGGAACAGAAATTGGACGGCCTGGTGTCGCTGCTGACGGCCCAGACAAACAACCACCTTAAAGAGAGGGAAGCCATGACCATGAGAGAAGGCAGTGCTGCCCCGACGACCGGCACGGGAACAGACACGGCAGATACGGCACCCAGCTGCGGCAGCGACTCAGCAGCCGGAAGCAGCGCACGCGGAACCCCGGCAGCATCGACATCAGCCGCAACACACGGCGACTTCTCGGTGGAAAGCAGGACACTCTCGGCCGTCGACAGCGACTTTCGTCCGGTGATACCCAACGGACCCGAGTTTGGGTGCGGCATGATGCCCCAGGCCATCCCGCCACTGACATCACGCATCGCCACATCAATACCGCGTCGAAATGACATGCCCGTACCCGACACAGGCTGTGCCGGGCTGGCTCTCGGGATGAGCAGCATGCCACGGACGCCCGAGTCGAGCACATCGTCAACAGTCCCGGCACCAGGCGGCAGCCGGCCATTCAGCAAACGGCACGACCAGCCACCCAGCAGTCAGCCTCCCCAGACATCACACACATCACAGACATTACATGGTCAGAATCAAAGTCAAAATAATAACCAACAAAATCAACAAAACCAACAACCACATCACACACACCAGTCACACAGCTCGACATCCAATTTTGGATGGGGCTTCAGCTACTTTCCCAACACACCAAAGGCATCACGGACGGCATCGGTCGGCGGCAGCGCCCAGCCACCACCCGAAGACCCCCTCAACCTCGACCCGGAGCTTACCCCATCACCCGCCGACGCAGAACACAGCTTCCAAGTCTTTCGCAGCACGATGCTCCCCTTCTTCCCCTTTGTGCACCTCGCCGACGACCTCACCGCCCAGCAGCTGCGCGATACGCGGCCCTACCTGTGGTTGGCCATCATGTCCATGACCTACCAGAGGCTGCCGGGCCACATCCAGCAGGCCCGCAGTACACACCTGCGCGGCCTTTTTGCGCAGCGCATTGTGTTTGAGAGCGAGAAGAGTCTCGACCTCCTGCAGGCGCTGCTTACGTTCCTGACCTGGATCCACTACACGTCCAAGCGCGACCGGCCGACGCTGTCGGTCATGACGCAGCTGGCCGTCTCGCTTGTGTACGATCTGGGCCTGCACAAGTACATGGCGCCCAGCAAGTCGCTCATTGCGCGGCTCGTGCGCGACCACTACCAGCAGTGCTTCGGCCCGGGCCTCAACAATGCAAACCAAGTCACATACAGCACCAGCGGTGCCGGCACGGACGACTTCCCCGAGCCGCACAAGCCGTCGCTCGACGAGCGCCGCGCCGCTCTCGCCTGCTATGTGCTGACGTCTAAGTTTTCGCTGGCGCTAAAGCGCTGCGACACGCTCAAGTGGACGAGCCGCATGGAAGAGCATCTGACCGAGGTCAAGGCCCGGGCCGAGGGACCGCTGGACCACGTACTGGTCGTGCAGGTGCGCCTGCAGCGCGTCGCCGACTTTATCAACCAGGGCGACTGGCAGAGCAGCGACCCCACGCTGGCGTCGGAACTGTCGGTGGACTGCATGGCCGTTGGCAGCGGCACTGCCTGGAGCGCGGGCATCAACGAGGACAACGCGCGGCGCCTGATGCCGTCATTTGTAGCCCACGTCGTGCGGGCCAAGATCGAGGAGATCAAGGACTCGATCCCGCCTGACGTGAGGCAGTACGAGGCCGTGCAGGACGCCATATATGCCGTGGACATGGTGCTGTGCGCGTCGGCCGTGATGCCCGTCATTGCGCCGGTGCTGTCCATGGCGACGATCACGGTCGTGGCCATCCGGTCAATGAACAGCCGCGGCCGGTCACGATCGCAGCCGTCACAAGAGCAGGACCAAGCTCGAAATCGAAATCAAGATACACAAGAACAAGAAAAACAAGAAAAGCAGACGCGCCCGATTGTGCCGGCCGACCTCGCCCGCATTGCCGCGCTCGAGCGCTGCGTCGAGAGTGTCGCGGCCTTTTGGTCCTTTTTCCAGACAATCACCACTGGCTCATTTGCCGCGCTGCCGTTTGCCTACTTTGCTCACTTTACGCTCTGCATCGTTTTGCTGTACGGCCTGTCCGTCGTCGAAGAGCCGCACTGGGACCGCGCCGGCGTGCGCGACCGGCTGCAGGTGCTGGACATGCTCGACGGGTTCATTGCAAAGCTGGGCGATGCGCGGCGCATGATCCCGTCGGCCGGGCCCGATAGCTACGATGTGTTTTCGCGGGCGGCTACGATGCTCGGGTCGGTGCGCGAGCTTTGGGCTGGCGATGCGTGGATTAATGGCGGCAGAGAAAGCAATCGAGAGGAGAATAGACATACAGACATGGAACAGGAGAGACCACCGACGTCGGCGCCGCGGCAGCAAGTTCCACAACAGGCACACATGGCAGCATCAATGCCTCAGCCAGGACAGCAACAGCGGACGATGCCGCCGGACATGAGCATGGGAATGCCGGATGCGCAAGCATGGCAGATGCCCCCGATGCCACAAGGCGGGATGCCCATGATGGATCCGAACGACACAGCCATGGGCGATGCACCGGCTGTCGCGCCTCAGGATCCCTCTCTGATTCTCGGACCGGACGGCGTCGTGCCCGACCTGTTCTCCGTCATGGGTCTGTCAGAGGATTACATGTTCTGGGACCTGTTCCTCCCGGGCGCAGACGGCGCGCCTTCAATATAGGGCTCATAGATGTTGTAATTAAATATTTACTCTGTAATTTGAATACGACAATGATACTGGAAGGATTCTTCCGCGGTAAACCATCTAAATGTTGATGCTAGGGTAGCCCTACACGGCAGATTGCCCCATGCGGAGCAGTGTCAGGGGTACGGCATGATTGGGCCGTCTTACATGTCTTTGCAAAGGCGCGTAAGGCGTGCGTGTATATCGAAAAGGCGTCGAATCAAGCAATCAAATACCGCGATTCTTCTTAATGCTTCAATTTTTAGTTTATCTCTAGATATCGACTGACGTTGAATGATTAATAAGCGTGCTATTTGCGCCTTCCTTGATACTTTCGTCGACGACATTCCTTCCCGATTAAGTATTCACAATGGGCCAGGCAGATGAAACAACACCGACCTCATCTCGCGACGCCAACAAAGACACACCTAATATCAACGACAACAAGAAAAATGTTGACGCAGCTCTGACAGCCGCTGCTGGCGATGAAAAGACAGACTTAGCAGTACCCGCCGAGCCGCAATATGTCACCGGCGTCAAGCAATGGCTGGTCGTGCTGGCCCTGTCCCTCACGCTCTTCGTGACAATGCTCGACATGTCCGTCGTCTCGACAGTATGTCTATCATATATTCAGTTACTTACTCATATCAGCATTGACCAACAAACAGGCCGTCCCGCGGATCACGAATCAGTTTCATTCTCTCAGTGACGTTGGCTGGTACGGCGCTGCCTACCAGCTCGCATGGTATGTCCCACCGACTACCGTTTATACTCTACTCAAAGCTGACCGAAAGTGCTCCAATGCAGCCGTTGACTGGCAAGATCTACACCTACTTTACATCCAAGCGGACGTTCCTGTTCTTCTTTGCTCTGTTCGAGGTCGGGTCACTGATCTGCGCCGTCGCCCAGTCGTCTACGATGCTTATTGTCGGCCGGGCCGTTGCCGGTCTTGGTGCCGCCGGGCTACAAAACGGAACTCTCATCATCCTTGCCGGCCTGGCCCCCTTGGCTCGTCGCGCATGTAAGTCATTTTCGTTCAAGTCCTATAAGAGGCCAACACTAACACTTGTAGTCCTCACTGGCATCATTATGGGTGGTAAGTCTCTTTTCTCAAGCCCAGAAAGATCAATCTAACTCGACAGTATCCCAGCTGGGAATCGTGGCCGGTCCGCTGCTGGGCGGCGTGTTCACCGAGTATGCGTCGTGGCGCTGGTGCTTCTACATCAATTTACCCATTGGCGCCGTCGTCGCAACACTCATTGTGCTCATCCACATCCCGGAGCAGACTCCCAAGCTCAAGTGGCGCGGCCAGGATCGAGAGGTGGTCCGCCGCCAGCTGCGCATGGTGCTCATGCACCGCATCGATCTTGTTGGATTCACACTGTTTGCCGGCGCGACTGTGCAATTGCTATTGGCCCTTCAATGGGGCGGCAGTGTCCATGCCTGGTCGAGCTCCGTGATTATCGGCCTGTTTGTCGGCTGGGGCGCCACGATGGCCGTCTGGCTCGTGTGGAACTACCGCATTGGCGAGTGGAAGGGCACGGCCGATATCCCCAACCAAAAGGGCGAGGCGTCGCTCGTGCCATTCTCGATCATAGGCCAGCGCATCGTGCTATGCAGTGTACTAATGACGCTGCTCTTAATGGGATCCATTGTCATGAACGCCTTTTTCATTGCCATTTACTTTCAGTCGGCACGCGACGCCTCGCCGGTGATGAGTGGTGTGAACATCCTTCCTCAGATCATCAGCCAGCTGTTGACTGCCGTCTTTTCTAGCCTACTTAGTCAGTTCCTAGATGATTTCCCTACTTTAAACCAGCAGCTAACAGGCTAGTCAGCAAAATGGGCTTCTATCTGCCGTGGGCAGTCGTCGGCACAAGCATTGCATCCGTCGGCGTCGGTTTGCTGTCGACACTTTCCCCGACAACGTCCACAGCCCGCTGGATCGGCTACCAGATAATCACCGGCGCCGGCCGCGGTATGGTTTTTCAAACGGTATGTCTTATTAAAACATGATAAACAGTAAACTAACAGACAGCCCTACCTCGCCATCCAGCATGCTGTTCCGCCGGCCCAGATTGCCGTCTCGGTCGGCCTGCTCGGCTTCGGGCAGAACATTGGCGGCGCCGTCCTGCTCACCGTCGCCAACACCATCTTCAATCGCAGTCTCGCGTCACAGCTGGCCCGAAACGTGCCCGACATCAGCGCTGACAAGATCATCACGGCGGGTGCCACGGCGTTCCGGGCCGTTGTGCCGGCGCAAGAGGTGTTGGGTGTTGTGCAGTCGTACACCACCAGCGTCGACCGCGTGTTCTATCTCGTCACCGGACTTAGTGTAGCCACTGTCCTGTTTGCCTTTGGTCTTGGCTGGAAGGACATTCGTCAGAGTCCCAAGGCGGTAACGACCCCGACACAGACAGCGAATGTGTCGAGGGATGAAGAGAAGCAAGTTTAGTTGACACCCTCCATCGGCATTTTCAGTTCTACTTTCTACATCTTATTATTCGTCTAATTGTCTTTCTTTTTGATATATCGCTTTTGATCACCAACTTTGATCCTGTTCTTTCTTACAAAACCTTAAATAGACCAGGCAGCAAGGTTGCATGCTGATATCACACCACTCACACCAGCGCATCGAGATAGTACCCCAACTTTCGAATTTAGATCTGGGGTTGAGCATCTGGTGATTTGTTCTGGTCGGTGAGAATAGGGTTGCAGTGCCATTAGGCATTCGGAGAAGATTACATAATCACGCCAAATCAGGCAGTTTCTTTTCAACTGTCAAGTATCAAGCAAGATTCATCCAACATCCAAATCGATTGCTCGATATCTCCAGAGTACAGTGTACAATTCAATTTTGTTCAATCCAACACCTCGTTGCAACACTGGTGGATGCAGAGACAGGTTGGCACACAAAAGTAGAAGAATGCCCCTGTAAAAGCACTGTCGCTTGATTAAGCGAGCAGACGAATAGGAGCAGCTTGGCACGGTCCTTTTCCGCGGTCCCTGTGGGAAGCCGTTATTGTGTATTTGGGAGTAGTGCAGTGATCCGTCAGCGAATGGAAGTGGTTTGATAACAATTGGCGGAACAATCAATGAAATGAAAGGAAATCAAACACTGTACTGTACTCAGGGCAATCCGAAGAGAAGAAGGGACAGAGGAAGGGACAGAAGGAAGGGAAAAAGATCTACAAACAGACAATACAAATCTAATCTAATATTCCGAGTACATGGGTGAGTGGACCGGGATAAACCAAAGGTCTTGGTACCGGCTGAGACTGTGGCGTCGTTGCTCGATGCGGGCAAGACAGGCGAGGCGGCATGACATGAGGATAAATGATGGGAGCAATGGGGTATGAGAAGTCTAGAGGTAGGAGGTTCTTAATGAGACAAGGAAAGGGCTAGGGCGAATAACTGCAATATTGGTGTGGCTTTTCCTTTCGTTGATTACGGGTTTGATTTTTGATTTCGATTTTTCTTTTCTTTTTGTCATTCTTTTTTCCTTGCCGCTTTTTCTTTCGCTTCTTTTGCTTCTTTTTCGATTTGATTTTGATTCTGTTTGTTTCGTCTCCCACCTTCTATGCAGCCACTGCATCTACCCGCATCCTTCTATCCTTCCATCTCATCTCCATCCCACTGTAATCCCGCCAACAGGTAATACAACTCACCTAGCTTTGCTCTGTGCAACCGCCATCCAAGCACAATGCATCTCACCAAATACAAGCTTGTTCTGTCGTCTCACCTCTGCAACCTGGCCATGCTTCCAACTAGCCGTCTTGTCATCTAACTATCTCGTCATGACTTTCTTTGTTTGTACCTCGGTTGCATCTATATTTGAATCTACCCAACGTGCCAGAGTCAACACGGTTCAAGCTTCACCCCGCGAAGAAACCAGGCAAACAGCATTTTCGGTCGCATCGCGTGTCTTACTGCCACGTCCGTCAAATGCCTTGTAGTTAATTGGTGGATAGTTGAGATGTGCCGGCGTGATCAGTCTGTTAAATTTAGAAAATAACCAGTAAACCCTAAAATCATATGTTCGAATGCGCCTCACCATCGACATCACCATCCATCACCATCGCCTCGTCATCGTCACAACCATCATCTTTAAAATACAGATGCCTAGCTTTCTGTTGCCAAGATCTCTCATCTTGCTATCTTCTATCACATCCCGTAGTTAATGTACCCCCTACAAACACTCACCAACTCACCTCCACTACGCCTCACCACATTAGCAGCCGCTCCCGACGCTACTGAGCATGCTTGTACTAGCTACAGAAACGCCGCCTGGCGGGAGCGTACATTGGGGCTGACTTTGTGTCCATGTTGTTTGCAGTGTGATTCGTATTTTATATTACAGAGTTGAATGGCCTCTGATTGCACATGGCACCTTCCTTTGTGTCGTCCACCAGTCAACAAGGCTCTTGCCATCTGCAGTCTGTCTTGTTTGCCCAGTCTATCTTGAGATATAAGACTCCTTCGCTCCTCTGGTCATCCTGTCGCAATCTAAATCTATTTGACATTACCACCACTTCAGACTGATATCGCTTTCTTGTCTCAAACTCTATCGATTGGCTACTGATATTCTCCGCGAGACCTGCATCTTGCGCAACGATCACCTTCGTTTCATATCAGTCTTCAGATCGCTCACGACAAAATATTTTGCTCATCGTCGTTTAATCAACTGAAAGCAACATGGGCTCCCTTCCTGTCGCCGAGGCGCAGTCTCCCATTCAGCGTCACATTGACGACCAAGAGGCCGATGTCCAGGCCACCTATGACCGCTTCCGCGCCTCAAAGTTCAAGGAATGGCCCAACGAAGCAGGCGTATGTATAGTCTACCAAACATCTTAAACTTCAAATACTGACAACCTAGTTTGACGGCCTTGAAGAGGAACGCGGCCCCATTGAGATCTCCGTCGTCGGCACCATCCCCGCCTGGGCTGCCGGCAACCTGTTCCGCACCGGCCCCGGCCAGAGCAAGCTGGAGGACACCGCCAAGGGCACCCACTATGTCAGTCATTGGTTCGATGGCCTCGCCCACACGCACCGCTTCGAGATTGTCCCAGACGACGCCTCGGCCAGCCAGAGCCAGGTTCGCGTCCTTTACTCGTCGCGCCGCCAGGCCGAAGAACGCGCCAAGTACATCAAGCAGCACGGCAGCTCCAAGGGTCTCATATCGTTTGCCCAGCACCAGGATCCCTGCACTGGTCTCTTGGGCAAGTTCATGACCACCTTCAAGGGGGCCGTCTTCAGCCCGCGTGTCGACCGTACACTACAAAACACCAATGTCGTCGTTCAGGCGAATGTGCCGGGGGCACACATCATGACGCCCTTGAAGAAAAATCAGAAAGACCAGAGAGATCAGAAAACCCAAGAAAATCCAGTCAACAGCGGCCATCGAAATCTACCAGAAAATCTATGGATCGCGACAGACGCAAACATTCTTCGCCGGGTCGACCCAAAGACTCTCGAACCCCTTGGCGTTGCCTCTCAAGAATGCTTCCATCCTGAACTCGCCGGCCAGCTGTCGTCTGCCCATGCTGAGCGAGACCCTGTCACTGGTGACTACTACAACTACAACCTGCAAGTCGGCCCCAATCCTGTCTACCGCGTCTTTCGTGTTTCGGCACAGACAGGCAAGACCGACATCCTGGCCACCATCCGTTGCGGCCGTGGCACGCGAAAGAACAATATCAAGACCGGCGCCGACGTCACAATTGATGTTAAGCCCGCCTACATTCACTCTTTTTTCCTGACCGACAAGTATGCCGTGCTGTGCCTCCCATGCACGCACATTGCCTGCTACGGCCTCAAGGTGCTGTGGACGCAGAGCATTGTCGGAGGTCTAGAGCCTTTCGACGAACGCAACAAGACGCGCTGGATTGTCATTGACCGCCAGCCCGGGGGCCGTGGTGTCGTGGCCGAGTTTGAGAGCCCGGCGCGTTTCTTCTTCCACAGTGTCAATGCGTACGAGGAGGACAACGACGGTGAAAGCAGTCTGGTCTGCGACGTCGTGGATTATGCGACAGCGGATATCATCCAAATGTTTTACTTTGACGTTCTCATGAACCGCAACAGCGCCGCCGTCGACTTTTTCAAAGACCCCGTGCGCGCCGCCAATGTCAACCCCTGTCTGTCTCGCTACCGTCTCGCCTTGCCTGGAAAGAAAGACAAAGACAGACTCGTCGTCGCACAGGCACAGCAGGTCTGGACCATGCCCAATCCCCACGCCGGCGAACTGCCCACAATCAACCCGACCTACACCACCAAGAAACACCGCTACGTCTACTCCGACATCAACCGTGGTCACTCCATTCTGTCGGATGGCCTGTCCAAGGCAGACACTGAGACGCGCTCAGCGCTTTTGTGGCATGCTCCAACGGGACACACGCCTGGTGAGGCCATCTTTATTGCGCGGCCAGGGGGCGTTGACGAGGACGACGGCGTTCTGCTGTGTGTCGTGCTGGATGGCGTCGCAGAAAAGAGCTATCTCTTGTGTCTAGATGCGCGCACAATGACTGAGATGGGCCGGGCTGAGGTCGGCTTTGCGATTGGCTTTGGATTCCACGGGACGCATGCCAAGGGGTGATCTTGTATTGCTATTCTTTTGATATTTCTCTTCTACTTCTCCTTCTTCTTCTTGTGTTTTTTTCTTATTATTTATTTGAAGTCTACCAAGTCAGCCAGTTTACTACTATCAACGATGAATTTATGAAACAAGTTCAAAATTGGATAAATTGTAGACAAAGGAAATATTGTACAGGATCAGTGTGACTATGCGTGATAGGTCTGGCCGTCCGTCCAACGGTGGGAGTTATAAGGTACAGAAGAAAAGAGACATGAAATCAAAGGTAAAAGTAGATGTAAAAAGAATATCGTTATCTTGATGACAAGACTAGAAATGAAGCACCATTAAATAGAAATTAAACACCATCCTTCCCGAAAGAATAAAGAATCCCAAACAAAACATGATGTTGTGTAAATGAACAGAAAAATAAAGAGTAACCAAATAAAATCCCTCGCCGTGTGGTAGGGCTCAGGTCCTAGTCATTCGCAAAAGTGCTTGGAACAGAAGACAAATTAGGAACTAGTAAGCATCCTAGAGAGAGGCAACCGACACCGTGCCGGAGACCTCAAGGTCCAGGGCGTTCTCCAGGCAGGTCACGATGCCCGAGCCAGGAGTCGACGTGGTCAGACCCGTCGTCGACAAGCACGTCAGGGCGCTGCCGGCGGCGTAGGGGCCAAGCGCAGCAACACAGAGCGGGATGTCGACCAGCAGAGCGATCGAGCCGGTGTCGTTCTCCAGATTCTGGCAAGCAGCGGGGAGAGCGGCAGGGCAGCTGGCCTCAAGGGCAGTCAGCAGACAGCTGATGATCGAGTCACCGGTAACCGACAGGGTAATGACATCAGTGGCAACGCAGGACAGGACATTGCCGGTGGCAAAGACACCGAGGTCGGCAGTACAGACGACAGTGTCAGCAGCAACACCAAGACCGGTCTGGCCGGCCAGGGCCAAGCAGGACGCGGGCAGGGTAACGGCACAGGGCGTAGCCGAGGCCGAGGCCGTGGGGCAAGCAACCGAGATCGTCTCCGTGGTGGTGGTGACGGGGTTAAGGGGCAGCTGAAGGGCGTTCAACAGGCACTGGATGATGTCAGAGCCGGCGGTGGTCGACACGATCGAGGTCGTGGACAGGCACAGCGCGGCATCGCCGACGGCGAAGGGACCCAGAGCAGCAACACACAGGGGAACGTCAGCAGCCAGCTGGAGACCGGTCTCGGTGTAGATGGACTCGCAAGAAGCAGGGAGCTCAGAAATGCAGGTATCAGCAAAGGCGTTGGTCAGGCAGTCGACGATAGACTGGCCAGTGGTGAACGCGTTGATGTTGGAGGTCAAGCAGGTCAGGATGTTGCCAGAGCCGTAGGCACCCAGCTGGGTCGTGCACTCAGTGATGTGGACAGCCAGGCTGATAACACCGTTGAAGCCGCTGAGGGCAGCGCAGGCGGAGGGCAGGGCAGTCACACAGGTCGAGGCAGTCGACGTGGCAGTGGCAGTGACGACAGTAGAGCAAGCAGAGGGGGTGGTGCTCGTGGCAGGGACGCTGGAGCTGGCGACGCTGGAGCTGGCAGGGGCGCTGGAAGCCGAGCTGCTGGGAGGGGCAGTCGACGAGGCAGCAGAGCTGGAGGCAGGGGCAGAGCTGGAAGCAGGAGCAGAGCTGGAAGCAGGAGCAGAGCTGGAAGCGGGAGCAGAGCTGGAAGCGGGAGCAGAGCTAGAGGCAGGAGCAGAGCTGGAAGCAGGAGCAGAGCTGGAAGCAGGGGCCGAGCTAGAAGCAGGGGCAGAGCTGGAAGCGGGAGCAGAGCTCGAGGCACCAGACGAAGCGGGGGCAGAGCTGGAGGCAGCCGACGAGGCAGCGCTGGAAGCAGGGGCAGAGCTCGAGGCAGCGGAGCTGGCAGCAGACGAAGCAGCAGAGCTGGCAGCGCTCGAAGCGGCGCTGGAGGCAGCGCTGGAAGCAGCCGAGCTGGCAGCCGAGCTAGAAGCGGGAGCAGAGCTGGAAGCAGCAGACGAGGCAGCAGACGAGGCAGCCGACGAAGCAGCCGACGAAGCAGCAGACGAAGCAGAGCTGGCGGCGCTGGAAGCAGCGCTGGAGGCAGCGGAAGAGGCAGCAGAGCTAGCGGAGGAAGCAGCAGATGAAGCAGCAGAGCTGGCAGACGAGGCAGCAGACGAAGCAGCCGACGAGGCAGCGCTGGAAGCCGAGGCCGAAGCGGAGCTAGCGGCGCTGGAGGCAGCAGACGAAGCAGCAGAGCTGGGGGCACCCGAAGAGGCAGCAGACGAAGCAGACGCAGCAGCGGAGCTGGCAGCGGAGCTAGCGGCGGACGAGGCAGACGAAGCGGCGCTCGAGGCGGCAGAGCTGGCAGCGCTGGAAGCAGACGAGGCAGCAGACGAGGCAGCGGACGAAGCCGAAGCGCTGGCGCTGGAAGCAGCAGACGAAGCGGCAGACGAGGCAGCGGGCGAGGCAGCAGACGAAGCAGCAGACGAAGCAGCAGACGAAGCAGCAGACGAAGCAGCAGACGAAGCAGCGGACGAAGCAGCACCCGAGGAGGCAGCAGACGAAGCAGCAGACGAAGCAGCGGACGAAGCAGCACCCGAGGAGGCAGCACCCGAGGAGGCAGCACCAGACGAGGCAGCGCCAGACGAGGCAGCGCCAGACGAGGCAGCGCCAGACGAGGCAGCACCGGAGGAGGCAGCGCCAGATGAGGCAGCACCAGACGAGGCAGCGCCCGAGGAAGCACCAGTGGTGGTGGCAGCGCCAGTCGAGGCACCCGAGCCGGAAGGAGCAGGGGTCTCAATGATGACGGTACCGGTGGAGTCACCGCTGGCAGGGGGGACAGTCACAGTGACGGGGGCAGTGCCAGTCCACTGGCCGGTGATGGTGGTGTAGGGACCAGTGAAAGCAGGGACGCTGCTGCCAGGAGTCTCAACAATGACGGTGCCGGTGCCGGTGCCGCCCGAGGGGTTGATGGTGTAGGTCACGGGGGCGGTACCAGTCCACTGGCCGGTAACGGTAGTGTAAGGGCCGGTGAAAGCAGGAGTAGAGCCAGCAGGGGTCTCGATGATGACAGTACCGGTGCCAGAGCCGCCAGCAGGGGGCAGAGTGAAGGTGCCGGTGGTGGTGCCAGTCCACTGACCAGTGACGGTGGTGTAGGGACCGGTGAACGAGGCAGCAGTAGTAGCAGGGGTCTCAACGATAACGGTACCAGTACCAGTGCCGCCCGAGGGGTTGATGGTGTAGGTAACGGGAGCAGTGCCGGTCCACTGGCCAGTGACGGTAGTGTAAGGGCCGGTGAAAGCAGGGGTCGAGCCAGCGGGGGTCTCAACAATGACGGTGCCAGTGCCCGAGCCGCCAGCAGGGGGCAGGGTGAAGGTACCGGTGGTGGTGCCAGTCCACTGGCCAGTCACGGTGGTGTAGGGGCCAGTGAAAGAAGCAGCGGTGGTGGCAGGAGTCTCAACGATGACGGTACCAGTACCAGAGCCACCAGCAGGGGGGATGGTGTAGGTCACGGGCACGGTGCCGGTCCACTGGCCAGTCACAGTGGTGTAGGGACCAGTGAAGGCAGGGGTAGAGCCGGCAGGCGTCTCAACGATCACGGTACCGGTGCCAGAGCCGCCGGCAGGAGGCAGAGTGAAGGTACCAGTGGTGGTGCCAGTCCACTGGCCGGTCACGGTGGTGTAGGGGCCAGTGAAGGAAGCGGCGCTGCTGCCAGGGGTCTCGACAATGACCGTGCCGGTCTTGTCACCACCCGAGGGGGCCAGAGTCACGGTAACGGGGGTAGTACCGGTCCACTGACCAGTGATGGTAGTGTAGGGGCCAGTGAAAGCAGGGGTAGTGGTAGCGGGGGTCTCAACGATAACAGTGCCGGTCTTGTCACCGCTGGCAGGGGGGATGCTGACGGTGACGGGGGTGGTACCGGTCCACTGGCCGGTGATGGTCGTGTAAGGACCAGTGAAAGGAGCAGTGCCACTGTTTGTTAGTTATGAATTTGACTAATGCGATATTAAGAAGACTTACGTTGTGACGGTGCTGGTGGAGGTGACCGTGGTAGTGACGGTGGTGAAGATCTGGGTGGGCGCGTTGGTGACGCTGATGGTGTGGTCCTGGATGACGACGACGGTGTTGGCCGGGATCCAGATGTCCACGACAATGGGCGTGGCACCAATGATCTCAATGGGCTGGATGGTGACGGGTGCAGGGCAGACCTCGTCGGCGCGGCCAAAGATCTTGGGGATCTGGGGGAATGGCTTGGCCAGAGCCGAGCCGGCCATGAGGGCCGACGCGGCAACGTAACCAGCGTAACGCATTGTGTAAACGGATATGGGAATGAATAAAAGTAACGAATGGAAGTAGCAGATGCTATTAGGGAATCATAAATATTAAAGGAGTATGAAGAAAAAGAGATACAAACAAACGAAGGTCGTAAAGTCAAGCACCGCTCAGGATGAGGCTCGGTGATGGTCGATGAGAGGGATGAAGAGAAGGATCAGAGAAGAGAAGTAGGAACAGCCAGACGAGAATATATATCTCTTTGAGATGTTGATACTCGGGATGTGTGTTGAGAGTGTATGGATGCCCCATAATTCGAACAAAAGAAACATGCAGACAAAAGACAAAAGACACTCAAAAACAGACAACACCAAAACACAAACAAGAGCATAGCATAGCTCGGCTGCGTGTGTCTCGAGTAGTGTGAGGCTATCCTTTGAGCCCTTGCCGTGGAGCAGGAGGCAATATTGGCACTTCGACTCCTCTGGGCCTGTCTTTCCGTGTTCTGCCTGGGCTGCAAGGAATGCCAAATGTCTGCTCTCCCTCACAATCAAGTGTCGTTGATATTGACGGAGGTCAATGGAGTTGATGGAGATGGATAGAGAATGGACTTACAGCTGGAGCTAAACCTAAGTGCAGTGAGACCGTGGGCGTGAGTCTAGGAGAGGCTTTAGACTAGCAGAGCGGGTGATGTGGAGATGGATGGAGATGGATAGATGTGGACATGGAGGGGGGGTGTGCTCCGTTGCAGTCTGCTCACAGCTCCAAGTGTCCACAGCCCCCTCCCGCCTTTGTCTGTGGCATGAGAGCGGCCAGAAGTAATTGTCTTGGGTAGATTCTCGGCGTATATTGTTGTCTTTCTGATTGATATGCTTTCTTTATGCTTATTTTCTCTTTAGTTTTTCTGTTTATTTTTGTATTTATTTACTCATCATTGTTTCTGGACGTTCTTCAACTTTTAGTCGGCTCTTGGTCGTCCGCGGTGAGACAAATAAACTCTACAGCTGCTTCAGGCTGGTCTAGATGCAAGTGACACAGTCAGCACGCGTCCGGCCAGTCTTGGAGGCATATTTGAGGCATATCGAGGCTATCTGAGGTCTAAGCTGAGTGGCTTTCACGAGATATTCCCGATCATGGGAATACGCGAGCATACTAGAGCAGCCCAATATTGAGTCAGAATTTACAGATAAGTTTAATAAAGAATCAAAAGTCCCGACGATCGTAGATTCTGCGTTTAGTATTGCTTTGTTGGGATATTCTCGGAACAAAATAGACGAAAAAAAGAAAGAAAGCATGCCGAGTTGATGAAGCCGGCGATATCAATAATCCAAGCGAAGACGGCACGGATGACGGAACACGGAACACGAATGGTAACTGGAGTTTCTTGTTTACTCATTGTTTACTATTATTGCATGTTATCCAATTGCGTCGTCCTGATATCTGTTGTTTTCTTTTCCTTTTCTTTCCCTTTTTCTCTTTCTTTTCTCTCTGCCTTGCTAACGACCCTTTGTCGTGGCGGCTCGCAATCTCGTGAGGAATTGAAGATGATGAAGATGTGGAAAGACCCGTTAAAGGGTTGATAAGGCAGATACGTGTGTATGGCAGAAGAAATATAAAATCAAGGGCAGATATAAAATAGAAAATCAATGGACGAGGCTCCAGTACGGCAAGCCAACGACCGCACATCACTAGGCACATCATGGACCCACTTGTTTGCTTCTGCGTGTAAGTCGGTGACTAGCCTGTTTAGGCAGTCGTTTTAGTGGGGAAGGGAGGAGGTCATCAGAGCAAGACACCTCCATAATCTCTGCAGGAGAAGCCTGAAGGGCGCCAAGATAGGGACGGCAAAAGGAAGAGCAGTGTAGAATATTAGAATATTGAGTGTACGGAGACTGTCTGAGGGCATTGGAGCTCATACTTAGAGGAAGAATTCGGAGGTTGTTGGCGCCGATCCCATCTCACGATGTTTGTATTGATTATGTCAGCATATCAACAAGAAGTGTCGACGACGACAGCTTCATGGATGTGATGGTATTGCTAGTAGAATGTATGTTAGCATTTACAATATAGTTTCTGTCGTTTTCAATATAAATTATATTTTGTTTGGATTTTATTTGGATTTTATTCGTTTTTTGGAGTATTATTTGATTTTCTCTTTAATTATGTCAATAAATCCTTAATAATTTTGTATAGAGTTCAAAGTATATACAAATTACCATATTAAATTTGAATTTACTTGAAAATATAATCAAAATCACACAAAAGTACGGAATCATTGCAAATACAACCATCAGATTAAACAACACAAACTCAAATAAACAAACAGTTCTTCCACGTAAACAAAACAAAGAAACAGACGCAAGACCAATATCATGCTTATCTGATTTGCCACTGAAGCCATAATATCACACCGTTGCGATCTGCATGCATTTCGCGATACATACTCATTGTCATGTGCTTTATTGCATACCTTGAGTCGTGCTTATTCTCGCCTAATTGCTTGCCAAAATAGTTGACAAAAGGAAGAAATTAAAGAAAAGAAAGTAACGATAAAACTTTGACCGCCGTTACGCCACATTGCTTCTTCATACCTTGACATGTGAGACGTACTCACTGATCAATAATCTGATGAGGCAAAAGAAAAAGCAAAAGAAAATATAGTAAAGAACCCAATTAGGCGTTTGCATTGCTTGCACAAAGAGAGAAACACCACGCAGACGGCAGCTCGGCAGGAAATGCACACAGACAGGGGCAGTACTTTTGTGCAGGCACCGAGACATGAAAGCGAGGGGTAGTTTAGAGGAGACATTGCTCACTATTTGGCTTTGCAAGGTGAGACTGTCTCTTGGAGTTATGCAGAGTGCACAACAGCTTAGACGCACGAGACAGCCCCGACCTGTCAACTTGTAGGCTAGGCCAGGACCGCGTAGGCTCAAAATGTCAAACAGTGTCTTGTAGCCCAGCAGTGTTCCGGTGTGAAGCAGGGCCCAAGTGAAGCAAAGCGTAAATGTGATTCAGTTAAGCCACGCATTCTTGGCCAACTGCCTGATCAAGTCTCGGCTCGGGCAACTACAGTGATATTGTCTTGCTGGCATAGACATATTGGCGCCTTGCATCGGCGTCTTGCTGTCGGCATCACGATTTCATCAGCCTCGACGGTACTTTTGCACCTTTGTTCCTAGTAATGTTCTCACTGCCAATGTTGACGACTTGCTCCGGGGTGTGCAGTCTGTTCTCGGAATTATTGTGGTCTCTTGTAGGAAAACAAAAATACAGGCGTTGAGTATCTTCATGTGCCGACAACCGGCGTATTTCCTACTGTCATCTGCACGCAACAAAGAATTCGAGAAACTATTGATTCTTGGTAACGTCTAGAATTAGAAGTAATCACTAAAGTATGCAGTCTTTCAAGACAGTTCAATTCTTGATGAAATTTCATCTGTCGTCGTGATGTTGACGGTGATGATTAATAAACCGAAGATGTTTTGTTTCTTTTTTTGTTCTGGAGATACTTGAAAATTCTCTTGGAAATACTCAATACGACCAACACGCGTATACACAAATACCAAGCCCGTGACAAGACGCGACAGCCGTCTTCAGTACGAACAATACAGGTAAGACAGCCATTGGCGAATAGGAAGCTTCAGCGCGAACGGCGAACAAAGAAGCGGCCGCTGCTGTCTGCACTCTGTCTGTATTGCTTCTGCGTCTGTGTCGTCGGGTGTTTCTTTTCCGCGACGATCATGCCTGGGATAAGCTAGGCTCGCTTTTGTGCAGAGCTCTCTCAAATACTTTTGGTCATGCTGCACGGGAATACTGAGCCAAGCTTTTCAATTCTGGGAGAAAGACGGGGGACTCTTTGTTGTGGTGTACATCCGAAAACCAATTTCTCCGAACATTTGAATAACATCAACAATCAACATCAACAAACCACTCGCATTGCCTTTTGCAAAGCTTGTCACTGATATGCATAGAGATAGAAATTGCATCCTCATACGCTACGGCGCTGTCGCCGGTTGGACACTCTTTTTCCAGTGATGCGCACTGATGTGCAAGAGATGTGCACACTTTATCGGCACAATCAAGCTAGAATCTCTGTGCATCTATGGGCATTGTGCGTTTATTCTATTTCCATCCTTTCGAAGCCACTCATTCTCTTTGAGCCCTCACCGTCTCTTCACTTTCTTCACTTTATTCCATTTGCATCGGCATGTTCCTCATCTCACTGCGGCTGCCGATCCTCCCTTGTTGATGGCTTTGTTTAGTCGTTTCTTTCTTTTTAGTATCTTGGGTTTAGGCTCTGGTATCCAGCCCCAGATGACTGGAAATAAAACTCCGCTAGAGGCAGTAACTCCATATGAGTGGCGCCCAAAAGAAAAGCCAGGGTGAGACAGACGCCACACATCTGAGACAGGACCCTTACTGAATCTGGCATGCCTCCTTCTTAGCCAACAGCGAGAAAATCACTGCACTGTAGCACTCTAGCGATACGCGGACGATCTTATTCTCCTTTAATATGAGAAATGAGAAGAGGAGAGAAAACATCTTCCAGAGTATTCTATTATTCTTCATGCTTGGGTCTTCCTATCCGGGCTAGTCTTTCTCCGACTCTGCCTCTGCTTCTTTCTTGCGTCTACTCCGGTCCACCTCCCTCCCTGAGCCCCGTTTACTAATCTACTGCTAAATCTCCCAAATTTCTGTTTATTCAGAGATTTATTCCGTTGAAAATTTCAATGGGTAGACTTCGCGTTCTTGGCCTGTGCTTTACATGGGGCTTCCCCGGGTCGGGGGCGTTTTGTTGGACGGGCGGGAGTTTGATCCAACATCAGGAAGCCGCAGCCACATTGTTGGAAGGATTATGCAACTCCGAACGCCCTACAAACTACGGTCACATCTCGCCTGCCGCCAATCGCATCTATCTAAAACCGAATAATCTCCTTGCGACATGTCCCTGAGAAATTCTATTGCCTCCGTCCATCACAGCTGCATTGAGAAATGCGTACAGATCATCTACTTGGTCTGGACGCCGTCGCTGATGGTGTGCACTCCAAGTAGAGTAAGACACGACTATTGAGAGGAGAGCACACCGTATTACATAGTACAATATACAAAAGAGGAGATGCAAAGAGGGAGCCGCCAGAGAGCAGCAATATTCGCAGCCGATCTGCTTCCAGCTAGCTTCTCGTACGAATTATTGACCTCTGTCTCACTTGCGGAGTATCCTTCTCCATGCATCATTCCTCTGAAGGATTTAGAGTAGAATGTATCGTCGGCTGTATCTTGTACTATCAAGTACAAAGTCTTGTCTGCCACGTCTTCCCCATAACGGCATTCCTTCCAGCCGTAGGCTGTCTAATTGGCTCGACATGACTTTGTTGGACCACTGCATTTCTTCTGTTCCCTCTGTACCTCTCTGACCTCTGACCTCTCACCTCTACCTATGATCTTTCGGAGTAATTTCTGGAGCCCGTGGGCCCGGTCCCTCCCGCACTACTACGATGTGGCTTGATTGGATGGAGTCTATCTGGAGATCGTCGATCACTGCTCTTCGGGTCCAGCCAGGGAGGATTTGTATGATGTACAATCTACTCAATCTGCCCTGCATCAATATATATCTACATTTGTAACTGTGAGATTGAGTGTTAATACTTACTACGGAGTAAAATGAGAGCTGTGAGGAGCTCCATATGGAGACTGTTGGGATTATTCTACTCCCAATGTCTCCTCTTAAAACTGCACTGGAATCCAAGCCCCTGGCAATCCACGCTGCCCCATCTGCTCAGAATACACTAAAGCACAGACCCAAGATCTGGGCGATCGCCGGAGAGTATGCCGGAATGGGATGCTGCAAGACAACGTCCTCCTTTGAAAAGAGCTTCATAGAAATAAGAAAGCGTACTTGTGACTGCTGCAGCTTCTTCCACTTGTTTCTTTTGCACATGTAGATGTGTACATCGTACACTATTTACAGTTGCTTTTTCGTATCGTCACTTTCTTTTGTCCCCGTTTGCTTTGTTTTTCATCTTCTTTCTTTTGCCAGTCTCCTAATAACATGGCATTCTTTAAAGTCCGAATATTTCAACGTTGATATCCATTGATGTTCAAAATTGACAAAAACAACAGTCTGCATGCTCCTTGCTGGCGAGCTTGGCAAAGCATATGCAATAATAATGATGTAGTTGTACTGACATCCCTCCAGGGACTTCAGCACACCTGTACAGGGCTGGATGCAGGCGCAGCCCTGTCGTATTCGTGAAGCCACCGCATTTGTTTGCAAGACTCAAAGTACACCAAGAAACTGTACCTGCATACAGACTGCAGCCACGTCTCACTGCTGATCTCATGGTGTTCTCCCGCATCCCTCCCGCATTAGACTTTGCACTCCTTGTCTTCAATATTCCAGTACGAAACATTATTCATTAGATAAAAAATCCTGCACTGGAAGATGGGCGGTCTGGTCAACTCTCTTCCAGTTGGTTCCGATCGCCACTCAGCGTTCCTCACGACCTGTTATACTTTATTGTTCTCTTTTCTTTTTCGTCATTGTCTTGGCCTCATGAGATTCCGTATCGTCTGTCCAAGGCCCCTCACTATTTCCGCTGACCATTCCGGAAGACACGGCACATCAGTAGAATTATTCTGCAGATAGACTGCAGAGTCACCAAGCTAAACTGACACCCGGGATGGATATTAAGAGCCCACTGTGATGCTATCTCTCACTGCATATGCCCGCACGTGGACTACTTGCCCCGGCTCAGCACACCCGGACCTGGTTAGAGCCCACGATGTCTCTGTGGGAGTCAGCTCAGTCGACTCGAGCCCGCCTCCTGGAGCACACTCTAGGCCACAGTCTAGAAACAGCACAACACCCACATGTGTGCTTGTGCGTATCCGTCTTTGTCTACTCTGTAGTTGATGCTATATCTGCCCGTCCATCCGACGATCCCAGCCCTTTTGGATTTCTCATCTCGCCGAGATGCCTCTTTTGTAATGTTGAGTTTCCAATATTTCTAGTTTAGAGTAGATTCTTTAGCTGCGCTTGGCCTTTTGTCTATTTCGTCTATTATTTTCTTTTGTCTCTCGCCTATGCATGCACGGCGGCTCTTCGTGATCCTCTCTGCCCCATCGATGCCCCATCAGATCCACCACCAACGGACGGCAAATATCACCTCCGACATGCTGGTTTTTGTTGTTTTTCTTCTTTCTGTTGGATGTCTTTCTTTCTTTTTCATGATATTGATAACACTTCCATTTCTTCTTTGTTTTGATTTTCGTCTAAAGAACAAACGTGAGCTGTTTGTTGTGACAATCTGTTTTGGTGATCTCGGCTCGTGATCAGTCCAATATCCAGTTCTCGGATGATTATCTGTTGAGGCTTTGATATGATGCGCAATATTCTAGTCTGGGCAAAACGTGTTGAATTACTCACGTCTTTGTTGTTGTTTGATGATTATCTGACTCTGACTTGACTCTGCAGTCGGCGACTAATCTCCACATCTGCCTTGAACGTTCTCACCCTAGACAGCAGCTGTCTATGCAGTGCTTTTGCCCAGACAGACAGCCTTCAGCCCTCTATGCCGACCTCCTTGCAGCATCAAGTCTGATCCCAGTCTGCATGAGTCTAGGCTATATTAAAATCTTCAGTAAACTCTGCATATTGCAGGTCTCGCTTGAAAATTACTCTGCCCTCGCCGTTTTCGTAGCCCCTGCGAGTTATCTCCCGCAATCAGAGCTCGGGTGCCCTGGCGAGGTCCTTTCCAACTTGCAACTGCTGCCACCCTGCATTCTTTGAAAGACGTGTGCCTTGCCGGAAGATTTTGCGTACTTTTAATTTTGGATTGTGTTTCTTCTGTTGAATTTCTTTGATTCATCCAATATCTGATTATTGATAGAGCCGTCTGCTCATACACCCCGTCGTCTGTGGTCCATTGAGGCCACGCCCCCACCACTGCACGCTTCCACTCTCGTGCATGACATTCCCGTGGTTCAAACATGTCTCTTGTATTAACTCTATTTCATTTTTATTCTCTCATATCTTTGTTTCCTTTTGTTCTTTCTTTTTCTGCTTTCTTTCTCTCTACGCTCGTCTATCCACCCACACCTCCATCCACACGCTGCTGACTGACGAATGCAACTGCATCTCTTGGATGTCAATAATCACTCGACATCCACCACCGACTCTCCACCATTCTTCGTCCGCGGTTCTTTTCTGGTCCTGCCGTCCTTTGTTTCTCTACCCAAGTCTCACATACGCAGAGGTTTACCGCTTGCCGTTCTTTGTCGTGAGGTGTCTATCATCCAATATTTTATCCATCTTTATCTATTATTTGTTTTGTAAGCATGGCTGCTCGCCGAGATATGCCCTCATGTTATTTGTCTCTGGCCAGTCCATAGGGCCTAGACGTTCTTTTTGATCCTTTCCGAGTCTAGAGTTGCCATTCCATCTTGGCTGTCTGGCGCTTACTCTATCATATCCATTTGATGTCTATTTTCATATCCTATCCATAGCCGATGCAGCTCACTATCCACACCCCTCCACATCTTCTTTGTTTGTTTTCCACTCATGCTGTGTCATCTCCAAACAGATGCACATGCTCTACTTGCTGTGTTGTCGGCCAGTACTTTTTCCAATATTGTCAAAGACGATGTGAAAACGGAATGGAAATTCCACTCGCCTAGAGCAACCGCTGGAGCCCCCCATCTCCCGAGCGTCTTTGGCCTTTGCCTTCCGCTAGACACACTCAGACACCACACAGCTCGACAAGCAGATGTGGGTTTGCAAGCCCGGATGGTGTAAGTCAGACTCTTTGTGCTTTGTGAGTAAACATCCATAGACACAAACAATATCATGCCATTATTGTATATATAGAATCCATTCACCTTGTCTTCTTCCCGTTTACCTTTCGTTCTCTCATCGGCACTTCCAACCTCACCAGACCAGCCCTGATATCGACATCTCTGACTCAAGTGAGCAGCAGCATAATCATCTGTCTATCTAATCCATTCGTTACTTTTCACTTTACTTTACTTTACTGTATATTCTTACTACCAACTTTATTCACTCGTTAATACTTCTTCTCACTTATACCCCTTAATTTCAATCATCCATCAAAATGAAGGCCTCGCAAATTACCTTCCTGTCGCTGGCTGCCGTCTCGGCTGCCAAGCTTGACCACAACGTCGCGAACGTCAACGTTCAGCGTGCTCCCACCAGCTGTGTCCTGACCACAGTGCTGCCCACCATCACTGTCAACCTGCCCCACGGTGCCACCTCTACCATGACCTCGTGCCCCGAGGCCACCGGTACCGGCTCTGGCTCTGGCTCTGGCTCTGGCAGCGGCTCCAACCCCGGCGCTCCTGGCTCCGAGGGCTCTGGTGATGCTATTGTCTACGTCTACACCACCGTCTACAAGACGGTCTGCCCTGCTGGCCTGGTCGACAAGACCTACACCATCACCAAGACCTGCGATGCTTCTCCTTGCTCCGCAGCACCGACTGAGCTGCCCTCGGGCTTCACTGTCACCACCACTGTGTGCACTGAGTGCGGCCCTGCCCCTATCACTGCCACTCTGACCTGCCCCGACGAGGAGCACGCCACTATCTACGCCACGACTGAGGTCACGGCTGCTCCCGTTACCACCACTTCTGCTGCCACCACCACCGTCACTGCCACCGCCGGCTCTGGCTCTGGTTCGGGCTCCGGCAGCGGCTCTGGCTCCGGCAGCGGTTCGGGCTCTGGCTCTGGCTCCGGCTCTGGCAGCGGTTCGGGCTCCGGCTCCGGTTCTGGCAGCGGCTCTGGCTCTGGCTCTGGCTCAGGTTCCGGCAGTGGATCTGGCTCTGGCTCCGGCTCTGGCTCTACCACCACTGTCAGTGGCTCTACTTCTGGCTCTACTTCTGGCTCCGACAGCGGCTCCGGCTGCTCTGGCGAGTCCTGCGGCACTACCGTCGTTGTTGTCCCCACCACCGGCTCCAGCAACTACACCACGGCAGTCAGCACCCCTACTTCCGTCGTTGTCTCCTCTGGTATCAAGACTGCCGCATCTTACGGCATCGCACCACTATTCTTTTTCATTGGCGTTCTTTGGCTGTAAGGTCGCATAATCCGGTGTAATGGTTGTTTTTCTGTTCTCTTCTCTTGTTTTCTAGGCATTTCTGTTTCGCCTGCCTTTTTCTCTCTACATTCCTCCTTTTTTGTCACGGAATAATGTCTTCTCTTCTCTTTTCCTCATCTTTTCCTCTTTTTCTCTTTTAATGGGTTTGTGGGACACGGTGTTATTCTTTCTCTTCCACGGCTTTATGTGTGAGATGACCACATTCTTTTTTATTCTCTTTCTCGCATGACTTTTGTCTATACCAATCTTACAAACTTCAACATGCCTTGCTTGCCTCTGTCTTTGTTATTTGGATGATTATCTGTGGTGATGTGCATGAAAATGTCTGCTTTGGTGCAGTCGTATTAGCGCTTTCCTAATTGGGACATGTAAGTGCCTGTCCGTACTTTCAAAAGGACAGGCTCGGCAACCCGTGCGGGTTTAGTTCAGGGCGTACTTATGCACACAATGATTCACAATACCGGCTGTCGCCCTGCCGCACAGACTTTGAGAACGGGGCATTCAAACGGTGAAGGGGACACCAAGAACCTGTTCTCAGTACTTGTACGGTGTTCTTCACCGGCAAGCATGCCGAAGACGAGACAAGGGAGAACCGCGTGAAAGTGGCGATGGCCAAGAAAGTGTTGATGACGAGATCCGCTATAAGACCTGTGTGACCTTTTAGGCTTTCACTTGTCCAGCATATTCCATTGTACCCCAGCGTTCCTGTTTCATTGTATGTTATGAAAGTTATGAAATGCCAAGATCGGTCATAAATATTACATAAGCCGCCATTTCGGAAAGCACTAAATGCACTATTTTGCATACAATGGCTTCCACTATTTCAGAGGTGCAGATAGCCATTCTGCCTGTCAAGGGATGAAGTTAAATTGTAGGCCGATCACTTGAACTTACAGCTCAAAAGGGGCATCCGGAGGGGAACAAGATATTGCGAGCCTTTTTTCATGTTCAGATACATTAATCAAGTATTTGAATTGCTTTTCGCCGAGGGGTTGCAGTCGGTGTCAGCTGGCACGTGACCAACATGCTATCTCCAAGATGTCAGCTGCTAGGCAGCCGAATAAACGGGAGTAAGACGGGAGATAGGTGAGCCGTGTAGATTAAAGGATGCTCTTGTCAAAGAGTATGTCATCTGTTTGAGAGATACAGACAACTTTCACAATACTACGAGCTATTACAAGTCTACGTCTTAAAATTTCGCCATGGACATGTCGGTAGACCCTCCGCCGCCGTACCGGCTCGATGACAGCGAGGTCGAGACAGAGGAGCTCAATCGCAAAGTCGCAGCAACAATTGAAACTACAATTCGCATGGCCAATGTTGGCCGGAGCGAGACACCGAGGCCGGCCGTGCGATTCGACCCCATGACCGAGTCAATACCGCGCAACAGCACGAGCAGCATCAGAAGCGATGCAAGCATCAGCAGCGGATACTCTGCAAACGAGCCGATGCTGGCTGCAAACGAAAATACACATGCAGACACAAACACAAACGTGAACAAGGACTCGACCTCCAAGAAACCGTATCGTCCAAGTACACTCGACCCCGAGTACGAGCAGGGCTGCTGCTTTTCGGAAACGGGCGGGTGCTGTTTCTCGACGACGAATGGCTGCTGCTTCTCGACAGACGGCGGCTGCTGCTGCTCCGAGGGCGAGGCATGCTGTTTCTCAACGACAAACGGCTGCTGTTTCTCGACGAACAGCGGCTGCTTCTTCTCCGACGGCGAGGGCTGCTGCTTTTCCACCAACGGGGGGTGCTGCTTCTCCGAGGGCAAGTAATGGATGTGAGGCATGATGATGACTTGTGAGCATCATCCGATAATGATGCTGAGTTGATTTGTGTCGGTTTGGAGAGACATATGATTTGGAAGGGTTTTTCCACTTGGGGCGTGCGCGCAAACGTTGAATTGGTTCTTTTGCTTCTTTGACTTTCGGGTGTGTTTTCGGTCTGATCAAGGGTTGACGATGCGTATGTAGGAGTATTTTAAGTCGGCGTTCATTTCTTTTGTCTCTTGGCCTGTAATGTTTAGTAAACAGTCCTATTCAATTCTTTAGCATTGCAGTGTGCAGTATTTCAGTTGAGCTTGTTCTTTGTCAACGGTCGTTCTTTGTCGCTTTGTCGCTGAAAGCCTGTAAACTCGCGCACAATGAACCGCTCTCTGGCAGTGGCATTCCTAATCGCGTCATTCAGCAGTCGCGTCTTCTGACTTTTAAAAGTTGGCAGACCCAAAGACATCTATCTATTAGCCGGGACATGATCTCACCTCGCCTTGGAAACGCACTGCTGGTCAGGATCAAAGGTCCCTGGAAGTCTCAAATAAGCGGAAGTCGCAAGCCTTTGCATATTCTTTGAAGATTGAAGAAATCAAAAGTACAGTCACAGTGCTAAGAGCGAGGCGAGTTGCTGAAAGTAGAATTGATAATCATCTGCAGACATTTGGCGAAATGATGTGCATCAGGACAAAGGAAGTGGCAGGGCCGGATATACATCGCACAAGGGTCACATGCGCTATCACTATCGAATCGCATCAACGAACCATAAAATCAGTCAACAACCTGGGCTCAATTGGCTTCTATGACATGTGAATCTGTGTAGACTGGAAACTCGTCTAGACTGCTCGGTAGCATGACATCCTGCTTGATGACGGTGATGTTGACATCGATCGACGACGCATTGAAAATCTCCCCGGAGAAAGACGCAACTTTCCAATAAAGATTTGACCGGATATATTCGTCTGTGAGTTTGCTATTCTGGCTGACAGGTTCATCATGCAGACTGACTTCGCCGTAGACACGTCCAGACCCAGGAGGTAGCAAGACTACTCGACCTTTGTATTCGTTTCCTAGGTAGATACTGACTGTCGCTGGTAGTTGTAGGTCATGTTTTTCAACAGATACCCGAACAAAGTATGCCTTGTACGACTGTCTTTGCTTGGAAAGGTGAGAGCCGATTGATATCGTGGTCAAGTTGGGCCCGTAGAGCTTGTTGATGGTCGTTTTTATTGAACGATTGAGTGTCTTCTTTTTCTCCAGTATGACACTCAACCCAGTAACATTCGCTTGTGAATCGAGCAGCTCTGGATAGGAATACCCAAACGTCGAAATGTCCCATGCCGACCTGCTCGTGTAAAAAGCTTTTCCTCTGCTGCTATTTGCAACATTCGCACCTTGGTAGAATGGCTTTAATGGGCTGTCCATGGTGATATTTGTCCCAGGTGCTGTGGAAAACTGGCCACCGACTGAAGTATACGACTCGAATCCGCTTTCGTTGAAATAAATAGCTTGCCACAGCGCGACGTGCCGGTCTATAGCGGCATGATGCATCATGAACAGAGGATCGAAACCGCTGAAGCCCAGATGCGCAAAGTGGCCCATGGGATGCAGTCCTCCGACAGCGACATGGACCTCATTGTGCTGCTGCTCAAACGACGTGCTATCGCACGCCGACGAGCTCATCTGCGCAAAGGTTTTGATTCGGGTGTAGACATTGTACACTTGTGCGGCGAGGTCAATGCTGGCAATGTTGGAACTGGCCATGCCCGGGTTGCTGGAAAAGTTGTTGTTCGGGTCGGGGCATCGCAGGGTTTCGGGGTAAGACGACAAGTGGTAGTCGTCGTCAGCATCGGGTGGGAATAGAGTTGTATTCAGCGGAAACTGGTGAAATTTGTACCGCCGCAGAGGGTTGTCGAGAGTCGTCGGAATGAGTGTACCTTCGGAGCCTGGCATATTGACAGTGACGTTGTGGCGCACAACAGCACCCGGCAGGGCCTTGTCGATGGCCCAGTCCCAGTACGGGTGCCGCCATGTATCTGCAGCTTTGCGGTAGGTTTCGGACAGATCACCCGTATAGCGAGAAGCGACAGATTGAACATGCCTAGCGAGGACTTGCTGACGAGGTCAGTATATCAAAACAACAGTACTTGGTGTACAAGATATCTAACTTCGAATACGGCAACTAATGGCCGGTGCCAGATGGCAAAGAGAACCTCGTTGTGTGTGCAGTAGCCGGTCAGTGGAGCGCCATCTGCCTGCTCAACGCCGCTCCACGAAACGTACGGCTGGCCGTGTATACCAGACAAGGCAAAGTAGGACAGCTCATCATCTTCGGGCACAGCCTGAAACTCAATCATGGCCTGAATATAGAGGTCCCATTGTGGCCCGTGTTGTTCCAAGTCTTGGATGCGAAGACGTGGAGGATAAAAGCCGGTTTCGGGATCAGTCCCGGTGTGGATGCCGGTGACCGGGACGATGGCAAGGATTGACGTCGGACAGAGAGTTGCAGCCAAGAGGGCTGTTTTGAAGGTCTTGGGTTTCATCTTGAATCAACACAAGGAGAATACTACGATGATTCTCGGTCTTGGCAGGGTTTTCCATCATTTTGAAAGTTTGCTACATCTATTCAGGCAAAATAACCACTCAATGACGTGGATAAAATTGACAATCTATCCCGAGTATTCTACCGCTTGACCGGGGTCAGTCTTGTCCACAGAGGCGGCTTGTTCCACGTGTTGAAGGCCTTGACATGCTTCAAGTCATTGTTGACATCCCACACATCGAATGCCCCATCATCATCAAGATCGGCTCGCGAAATGTCAAAGTGCCACAGAAGATTGGCCAGGATTAGCCGCAGCTCGAGGTACGACAGGTGCTTGCCGATGCAGCCCCGCGGCCCCAGTGAAAACGGCTGGCTCGCCTCACGCTTCTCGTTGGCATACGCCGGGTCAATCCACCGCTCGGGGATAAACTCGTCGGGCCGGTCAAAATTGTTGGGGCTGTGCGTCGCGGCCCACGAGTAGACAGAAACGGTCGTGCCGCCCGGCAGAAGCTCGCCCGCGACAGTATCGCCACCCTCGGGAACCGTGCGTGTGAGGCCGGTGGGCACCGGCGGGAAGATGCGCAGGGCCTCGTCGATGCAGGCGTTCATGTACTCGAGCTCCTGGAGCTGGGTAAAGTCCATCTTTTCGGCGGATGCGAAGCGGCTGCGGATTTCGTGGGTCAGGCGGGCGTACGCGCGAGGCGAGCGCATAAGGTGCATCGCGAGGCCGGCGAGCAGCGAAGCAGTCGTCTCTGAGCCGGCGACAATAAACAGCGCCGAGTTGAGGATAATCTCATCCTGGCGGACGCCGCCTTTCTCATTGGCTCTCAGGATATAATACAAGAAGTCGTGGTGCTCGCGGCGCAGGCCCTGCTCGATGCGTGCGAGACACTTTTCACGGCTGAGCTCGAGATGTTCGGAGCGCTTGCGGCGCAGGTCACTCGGAATAAGGCGGACGAGCAGTTTCTGAAGCGTGCTTCCGGTGGTGCACATGCGGCGTGAGGCCTGCTCAAACGCGCCGGCCTTGATGGTCTGGGTGATGAGCGACACCCAGGCATGGAACACGCCGTCGCGCAGACAGCCAAATGGCTCGCCAAAGGCCATGTCGCCGATAATGTCAAATGTGGTGAAGTCTACTAGTAGTTAGCAAGATGTCAGTAACAATGAAGCAGATTGACTGATAGACGTACTAAACCAGTCGCATATGTTGACCTTTTCGCCCGGCTGGGCAAATGGCGTCAATCGCTGGACGAAAAGGTCGACATATCCGCGGATGATACTCTCCTGCTCGAGGAGAGCCTTCTGGCTAAAGGCGTGGGCAAGCGTGCGTCGCTGACGGCTGTGGTTGGTGTCGTCGGCCATTGTCAGGGTGGTTGAGCCGGGGATGTCCTGGACGGAGCCGACATGGATGGGGTCTTTATGGAACTGCGGATGGCCCTGGCGGTGGCCGTAGATGTCGCGCCATGCTTCGGGATCGGTAAAGGACAGCTCGTTGGGCATGAGACGGACAACCGGACCATACTTGAGGTGAAGCTGGTGAACATCAAACGGCCATCGTCCACGAAAGAGGCCGTAGATGCTATAGATCTGGTATGTTAGGGTCGGTGATACTTGGTGGGATGCGATCGGTTCATACAGGGGATATCTTTGCTAGAAATGGGCCGGGGAAGCGAGCCAGAGGATGAAAGTAGAGGTTGTATACGACTGTCCAGAGTATGTAGAGAATGACCTGCTTGTTAGTGATTGATTTCCATGATGTCGCAAACCTAGTCAATACATACAGCGCCAAGTACGCCGAGGACGATGGTCCCTAGGGACCCGTAGATTGTCGCGAATGGAATAGCACCCATTGTGTAATGCCGTGATGCAGAGTTGTTGATGCAAGGGAAGCAAAGACTTCAATCTAATAAGATGTATTTAACCGGCCAAGATAATAAGTAGATCTCATTAAGCTTTTGAGTTAAAATGTTTGAAATAAAAAACGTAGGAAACTATTGGGTGGTTTCGTAGGAAACCGTTATCCCCAATTGGCGGGATACCATTACCCCAGCTGGGTGTTGGAGTTGGTGATCCTCATGGTGGCAGAGTAGCTATGAGCTGGGTATAGTGCTGAATACAAGCGATGCAAGTTCGACAACCAGTCGCCAAGGACAATAAAAAAAAGAAAGAAATATACTAGAACTCCAAGCGACATGCACGATAAAATACAAACAAATCAAAACAAAAGACTAAGGCATGGAAGCCATGTAATTAACGTAGCGATAACCCGAGCCCAGATCCAACGAGTCCATGACGGCATCGTGGCCATTACGGCGCCGACTTTGTTCCGCAGGCGGCCGCGGAGAGTCACGGTCGCCCATGACAGTAATGATTGATTCGTCGTCGGCATTGTCGTTTTCGGCATTGCCGTTGTTGTTGTTGGCTTCGACTCGGTGAAGCGGAATGGGAATCATCTCAATGCCGTTGATGTCGAGGCGCACCAAGGTGCAGTTGTTCCGATTAAATCCGCCCAAGCAGAAGCGGCCAAAGAAAAAGGCAAAGAAACTGGTGACCAGAAAGAAGCAGGGGATGGCAAAGACCACGTGCTTGTACACTTCATTGGAGCGCACGAGATAACCCATGCCAATGTCCGACAGAATACGCCACAGGCAGAAGACGGCGATGCAGACGGGCAGGCCAATGGTGCGGTCTGTGGCGGGCATCATCTCGGCGCAGATGGACCACGTGCGCGCGCCCCAGGTAAAGGTCAGGATCATAACAGCGATACCAGAAAGCAGCGCCATGGCGACACCTCCGGTGTAGCTCTTGAGGAGGACGTCACCCGTGTCTTCGTTGACATGGAGGCATCTGCTGATGACAATTAGGTAGATCATGGTGAAGGGAAAGGTAAAGTAGGAGCCGACGAGCAGGCTGCGGCGGTCAGACAGAAACTCAAAGCTCAACACAGACATGAGGTAGCCGGTGGCCTCGAAGATGCCAAAGGACAGCTGGCGCAGGGCGGCACTCTTCATGCCAAGTAAATCCAGCACGAGTTCGCCCATCTTAGAGAAGTAGTCAATGCCCAGGACGAACTTGAAGATGATGCAGAACAGGCAAGCAAACATGATTCCGCGCATGTCGGGTCCCCAGAGCTTCGTAAATGACGGCTTGCCATAGGCGACAATCTTGCTGTCGTAGTAGACTTTCATTCTGCGGACAAAGTCGGCGGCGAACGGGTGGTCGAGGGGCAGTCCGCGGATCAGGGCGAAAGATGACCTGGCTATTTCGAGGAGGCCCTGGGTGACGCAGTAGTAGGGCGACTCGGGCACGATAAGAAATACACTGATTATGGTGATCAGAAGCCAGGCGTAGGTGATTGCGGACGGGATCATGTAGGAGAAGTGATTGGGAAGGCGCTCAGTCGCGGCAGTTACGCCGTTGCCGAGGAGTCTGCCGCAGCAGATGGTCAGGAGAAAGCAGCCGATGGAGACGCTGTGGGAGTTGGCTGTCGTAATCTCGGCCAGATAGAGGGGCACTGTTGCAGTAATGCAGCCGGCACCCACGCCGGCAACAAATCGAGCACACATTGCAACGACTTTACTGCATTGAAGCAGCTGAAAAACTGTCGCGCATCCCATCACCGTGGCTCCCCACATTGTTGCTTGTTTCCGGCCGCCGTTCCGCGCGACTGAACCGGCAACGCAGGCTCCAATGACGGCGCCGCCAAAGTAGACATTGCGGACGCCCATGGGTCCGATATTTTCAAGACCATAGTCGCGTATCCAGGTCTCCATGTAGGACATGCCGTCGATGATGCCCATGTCGTAGCCCACGAGGATGCCACTGATACAGGCGCTGGCAACGATGAACCGGGTCCGCCCGGACATCCTGGCAGGGTTAGATTCACTCATTTCGAGTGTGACGATACTGTGAGAGTTAAGTTTTAAGGTTGTAGATGTTTATATGTAGATGAACTGTCTAGGATAGATGGGTTTTGATGGATTTTGATGGAGTAGAGGGTAGATTTGATGGTTGGTGATGATTTGTAAGGAGGAGAAATTGTTAAAGAACGAAGTTCTGATAAATTTGAAAGAGAGTGAAGAAGAACGTATAAGTCTTATTTTACAGTCTGCTCAAGGTCTACTTTTGATGTAGGTGAGTAATCGAGATCAAAAATACTGTCCAAAGTCTGCCTTGATATAAAATACTCAAAAATTACTCCGCCAACGTGACAAAAGACCCTAGTCGACAATGAGAGGCCGAGTATTTTGACTGACTAGCTGATAAGGACAGCTTCGTGACCAACGAGGTTCTCAATGAGAAGTATGATTTTCGTACCATTTAAATGATAATTTCAGTATTTTTGGAGCTGCTTTAATGATGCTTTCGATCGAGCATCTCTCTTCGTTTGGCCTTCAGCCCCTTTGGCCCTTCGGCCCTTCATCTCACAATAAAGCCTTTTTTTTTATCCATGCCATACAGTTTTCTCTTCCTTAATTTCTATCGATTCTTTTCATATGCACAATGCATTTTACATTCAAGACGGTACAGGATATTTCACTTCGAAATCAGTCCGTGTCATCGTGACATTCGCGAGGCTCCATTTGGTCATCGATCACTTACACAGAGTGTGGGGATGACCCACTTGTATAAAATCTTGAAAGAACAGAGTGGGGCAGTGACTTTTATGCAAAATGCACAATTAAATATGACTAAGCATGCCTTTATGAAATCACTTGTGACGAGAGTCAAACATTACGGCATGGCACCTTTCAATAAGGCGATTTGTAGCCTTTCCATGCAGTAATTACATTAGTGGTAGTGAATTAATATTCGAATCTGAATTTTATTTGATTAGACATTGAAGTCCTGTCGGGAACAGTGGTTGCCAGTCTCCCCTCGTTTGCCCTCCAAACCCTTCATCCATATAGCCCTGCTCTATCATAGATTTCATGTCTTCTTTCTTCTTTGTTATCAATCCAATTTATTAATCTCACTGTATCAAGATTGTAGAATCCTTCTCTTGAATATCATTCGTGATTACGTAAAATGCATCCCGAACGCTCAACATCCAGAGGCAAGGACGGCAGATACCACCTTCCAGAACAAATGAAGATCGGCCGTTCCTTCCCGCAGTATCGTCGTGAGGGGTCACGTTTATATAAAATGATTCCGGAAGGCAGAAAGATGTCATCTGAGTCAGTCGTCTTCACAAAACACTAGTAACCAGCTTCACGATGCTCGCAATACTAGGCTTGCTTGTGCCGTTTGCATGGGCGGAACTCTATGAAAACACCAGCAGTGACCCATTTGACTACATCGACCCGTTGATTGAAACCCTCAATGGAGGTGCGTGCCTCCTTGTCATTTCTCGTGCTTTTTCTGACAACCAGGACACGTCTTTCCGGGTGCGACACTGCCGTTCGGCATGGCCAAGGCCGTCGCTGATGTGAGTACGGAGAATCAGGGCGGGTTTTCGTCCGGTGACGGAGACATCACCGGCTTCAGCCACATGCACGACTCGGGCACCGGGGGCGGATCGAGCCTCGGCAACTTTCCCATCTTTGCACACGCTGGCTGTCCCGGCGACGACATCATCAACTGCCAATTTACCGAGAGCGGCCGCGCCGCCAAGAAAGTTAACGGCACTGTAGTGGCTCGTCCCGGCTATTTTGCACTGACTCTCAACACGTCTGTCCGTGTCGAGATGACAGTGTCAAACAATACCGCCCTTTACAAATTTAAGTTTCCCAGCACGTTTGAAAACATCACGTCAAGCCCTCTTGTTATACTTGACCTTAAAGACTTGCCGGGTAGCCGCTCAAATGCAAGTGTTGCAATCGACGCGTCCACCGGTCGCATGATGGGCAACGGCACATTCAACCCGTTGTTTGGTATCGGCAACTATGACCTTCATTTCTGTGCCGACTTCAAGACCGAGCTAGATCTAAGAGATACTGGCGTCTTTGTGAATAATCGCGCTGGTAATGAGCCCAAGAATCTGCGCACGTATGCAGACGGCATCGACAACCCAGCCGTGACTGCAGGAGCGTGGATACAGTTCAGCGGCGACACAAGCCCACCCGAGGTCCTTGTGCGTGTAGGAGTATCGTTTATGAGTGCTTCACAGGCGTGCTCCAATGCTGAGCATGAGGTCCCAGATTTTGATGTTTTTGCAACACGCAAAATGGCAGAAGAAGTTTGGAGAGCGAAACTAGGTCCCATCCAGATCGATGACACTGGCGTCAATTCGACTCTGCGCAAAGTATTCTGGTCTGGTCTCTACCGCACGATGCTGTCACCGCAAGATTACACTGGCGAGAATCCGCTCTGGGACAGCGACGAACCTTGTGAGTATTTAAATTTAGTCTTTACTTTACAATCTAACAACCAGACTACGACTCGTTTTACTGCATCTGGGACTCATATCGCAGTATTCATCCCTTGCTTACACTCATCGACCCCAAGAGCCAGGCCCGCATGGTCCGCAGTCTCATCGACATATACCGCCATGAAGGCTGGCTGCCCGACTGCCGCATGAGTCTGTGCAAAGGCTACACACAGGGTGGCAGCAATGCTGATGTAGTCCTGGCCGACTCGTTTGTAAAGGGCCTCGAAGAAGGCATCGACTGGGAGAGGAGGTTCGAGGCCGTGGTCAAAGATGCCGAGGTGGAACCCCCTATTTGGAGTGTCGAGGGCCGCGGCGGCCTCGCCAGCTGGACCAAGTACGGTTACATCCCTGCCGACGATTTCGACACGGCCGGTGTCGGCCCATTTACCCGCAGCATCAGCCGCACTGTCGAGTATGCGTACAATGACTTTTGCATTGCCGAGATGGCAGAAACGCTGGGCCATAGTGATAGCGCTGTCAAATACAAGCAGCGGTCGGGAAATTGGGCCAACCTGTGGAAGGACGACCAGATGTCGGTCATTACCATCAACGTAACCGATCCAGCGACAGGAGCAGTCGTGCAGGAACAGAAAAACACGGGCTTTACTGGCTTTCTGCAGCCGCGGTACTTAAACGGCACCTTTGGCTTCCAGGATCCGCTGTTCTGTCAGCCGCTGCTTGAGTTCACGTCGTGCTATCTGAATGCCAACGGCCACGAGACGTACGAAGGTGGCAGCTGGCTGTACTCGTTCTATGCACCGCACGACATGGCCGCTCTAGTTCTTCGCATGGGCGGGCCGGAGTCGTTTGTCGCTCGGCTCCAGTACGCCCACGACACGCCTGATCTGCTCTACATAGGCGACGAGCAGGCATTTCTGTTGGTGTACCTTTTCCACTACGCAGGCCGGCCCGCGCTGTCGTCACACTACGCACATCAGTACATCCCCAGCCAGTTTAACGACACTATGGCGGGCATCCCTGGCAACGATGACAGCGGTGCCATGGGAGCCTTTTCGACTTTGGCGATGATGGGGCTGTGGCCGATGAGTGGACAGAATGTGTACCTGATCACGCCGCCGTTCTTCCGTGAAGTCAACATCACAAACGGCATCACGGGCAAGACGGCAACTGTGCGCAATATCAATTTTGACCCGACGTACTCGGCAAATATTTTTATTCAGAGTGTGACACTCAACGGCAAGCCATACACGCGCAACTGGATTGACCACAGCTTCTTTTCCGACGGAGGCATCTTGGAGCTTACACTAGGACTGACGGAGAGCGCCTGGGGAACATCAGCCGCCGACCTGCCACCCAGTCTGTCTTCCACAAAGTCGTCGGATTGAACTAAGTTTTGCTAATTTAATTCATTACAGCTCCTCCTTCTTCTCTTCCTTAGCAGACTTCAACCCTTGCGCCTTGATTGTGAATGTCATCTCCCTCTCGCCCTTGTTGCGGTTTGGCGTCGTGCGTGCTGTTGTCCATGCAATGACTCCACCGTCGCCTGCCTCGGGTGAGTATCTGTCCAGGTCAAGCAGTGTTTCTGTTTGTTAGTAAACCCCAGTAATATATCGAAAACATGACTCACCCTGACAACTGCTGCCGTCTGCAACCCACAGAGGCAGGATTTTGTACAGCGCACCAGGCGCAAATACGACAATGCGCTTCTTGTCTAGCATCCGAAATTTAGCCGTCTTTTTGACTGTAAGAGGAGTCACCGTCTTCGCCACCTTGCTCTCGGAATCGGCTTGTCTCTCAAAGACTGCAAAAAGGTCTCTTCCATCGTCCTTTTTGTCGTCTTTTTCATCCTTCTCATCATCGCTACCCCCACCACGCTGTTGGGCCTCAATCCACTCTCTCACGGCCAGTGGCACATCACTATACTCCATGCTCAATAGTGGCCGCTCGTACATGTGCGGATCGAGGCCGTCCCAGCCGCCAGGGTAGGGCTTGCCCGTGAAAATTTCCTTGAGGGCGTCTGCATAGGCCCAGAGACCAAGGGGCGCTTTTTCGTAGAGGTCGTGCAGCAGAAACTCGTTCGCTGTAAACGTCTTTTCGGACGTACAAACAGGCTCAAACTTGTTGTACAGGTCGAGGCCAGTCGTGAACGGGTCTTTCCAGACAAAGTTGTCGGTCGGCGTCGTCTCGGCCTTGGGCACCGGCTTGGGCTGGCCAAAGGCGCTGACGGCGGCCACCAGCAGAGGGAAAACGTACTTCATTTTGAGATGATTTTACGACAAAATTTAATTCTGAGACCCAACTACGGTCATTAAATATCATATTCAGCTCAATGAGGACACTGCTTCATCTTGCTGTCCTCATCGGAGCTGCTGTCCGTCTTGCTTGGCGATACTACTGCATAGATTGCTTTATATTAACCGGCCACCACGGTATAAGAATATTACGCGAGATATGAGGCTCCGTGTCCCAGAATGGAAAACAAATGACGATAAAAATCAAATTAAGGGGCTTGGTGGTCTTTTTCGATGAAAGTATTTTGCGTTCGTGTCTTCTTTATGTAGTGCATTTAGTATTGATACGCAGTAAATTACATAGAACAACTATCCACACTACGGTAACTTCTGCACGCTAAATCCATCGCGCGCACAAATTGCACAATTTTATGCACTATCCACACTATGCTCATGATTTATGCACAAACACATGCCACGCAAAACAACATCCGGATTGTCGCCGGTTAGGCTTGGTCGGCTTTCCCCTCGAATCCTTCACCCTTCCAAGCTCTAAACTGGGTCATTTCACTACCCCTCTCGATCATACTCCTGACATCCTCGGGAATAAAATGCGATTAGATTCAGGCTCGTCCATGACACTGCAGTAGAGTTCGTGATGCACTAGTAATTTCTCTCGTTAATTGTAAACACTTCACGGCTATTACGAAATTTACATCATGGCTCTTGTCAAAGGAACTGCTTTCATTACCGGTGCGGCATCCGGCATTGGCCAATACACGGCCCTTGCGTTTGCTAAGCACGGCATCTCCAATCTGGCTCTGGCCGACATCAATTTTGAGCTGCTCGAAACATCTAGCAAGGCGCTCAAGGAGAAGTTCCCGAATGTCCAGGTGCTGAATATCAAAATCGATGTGCAAAAGGGCGACGATGTGCGAGCTGCTGTGACCCGCGCCGTCGCCCAGTTCGGCCGCCTTGATATTGCCGTCAACAATGCCGGCGTCGGCGGGTCGGGAAAGCCGACGCACGAGGTCGAAGAGGACGAGTGGCGGCGTGTCATCAATATTGATCTCGACGGCGTGTGGCGCTGCCAAAAGGAAGAAATCAGTGTCATGCTCAAGCAGGACGATCTCGGGCCGCGCGACGGCCGCGGCCGTATCATCAACACGGCCAGTATGTACGGCATCGTGGCGCCGTCGAACCTTGCGCAGACGGCCTACTCGGCCGCCAAGCATGGTGTCGTGGGTTTGACCAAGGGCGATGCCAACACGTACGGCCCGCAAAACATCCGCATCAACGCCATCTGTCCGGGATATGTGGAGACGCCGCTGCTTCTGCGGAGCATGTCGCTGGACCCCGAGGCACCGCTGAACCGGGACATTGCGCGCACGCCGCTGCGGCGCATGTGCACGATGGAGGAGATTGCAGATACAATCACGTTTCTGGCGTCACCGATGAGCAGTTTCATGCAGGGGGCAGCCCTGATTGCCGACGGAGGGTTTACCAGTCAGTAGTATTTATCTTTACTCGTAGTTATCTTTACTCGCAGTAATCAAAACGAAATGAAATGGAAATGAAAATAGAAATGAAACTTTTTCAATAGTGAAATTACTTAAATAAAACTTGGAATCGGAACACAAACTAATCAAAGGCTACAGCTGTTCGTTTGGTGAGCCGGCCCTTTCGCATCTCCTGCACCATGCCGGCCAGCTTGTCGAGCCCGCCGCGCACGTCAACGACTGGCCGGATGTTGTGCTTGGCGGAGAACGCAATCGCCTTGGGGATGCGCTGCGGGATGCCCGTGCTGTCGGCCTTGATCTTGTAGCGGCCCAGCACGACATCCATCGCCGTAAACTCGAGCGGCTTCGGCGCAATGCCCACGACCATGAACGTGCCGCCGATGCGCAGCACCTTGGGCGCATTCACAAACGCCGGCTGCACGTTTGTGTACACGGCCACGTGGTGCACGCCGCCGCCCGTGATCTTCTTGATCTCGTCAATGTACGTGTCGGCGCTCGTGCGCGAGTTGAACACGTACTCGGCGCCCTGCTTGCGCGTCTCATCGAGGTTCGCGTCGGCGACGTCAATGCCAATCACGCGCAGTCCCATAGCCTTGGCATACTGCGTCGCGAGCTGTCCAAGGCCTCCACAGCCGACAACGGCAAACCACTGGCCGGGTGTGGCGTCGCAGCTGTCGACCGAGTTGAAGGCGGTGACGCCGGCGCAGAAGATGGCCGACGCGGTACGCAGGTCCCAGACGCCCTCGTCAAGCACAATGCCGTTGTGGTAGTCGACGACGGCGTACTCGGCAAAGTAGCCGTCAGCGGCAAAGCCCTGGACCTTGCTGGTGCCGAGCTCGCAGTGCATGTTGTGGACCATGCAGCCGTCGCACTCGAAGCAGCAGTCGACAAAGTAGCCAAAGCCGATGGCGTCACCAACGCTGAATCCCTTGCCCTCGGCTGACGGGTGCAGCTTGACAATGTGCCCGACGCCTTCGTGGCCAATAGTGACGGGGATGTCCAAGGCCGGGTGCTCCATGTTCATGAGGTCGCTGTGGCAGAGCGAGGCCGAGCGAATCTTGACGAGAAACTGGTTCGGCCCAGGCTCCGGCACAGGCACCTCATTCACCACCACGGCCTTTGCTTTCTTTTCTGTCAGTATTTTTCTTTACTTGTCTTGGAGTAACTTACCGGATCCCACTGGCCCGCCTTCATGATCTTGGGAATGGACGACATGGTGTAAGTGGTGATATTTCCTAATCCGGTAATTGCAGCGAAACTTCAAAGTAGGCAGGAACCTCTTTGGTCATGATATCAGACACTTCCATCAAAGCTATATATTGTATTCATGTATTTATTTCGTAGACTTTATCATATTCATTCTACAGCTGGTTGTAGACCGAAAGACTCTTATTGTCGCCCTCGATCACTACTCTTCCCCGCGTCACCGGGCTATGTGCACCCATTTTAGACAACTACTTGGCAAATGTGTATTCATATGGGTGGCAGACTCTAGAGTGTACACGGATATCAATTTCCAACTGGCTGTCTCCACTGATTCACAACGACCAACCCCGCAAGACCCTGTTGGATAGCAGAAGCAAGGAGGATTGCAGCAGGTAGGGAGCTTCCAACTGCATCAGTACTAACTGTTGGAGAAACTAGATAACAATTTATGTTTCTGTTGTAAGTCATTTGTAAGCTCGGCTACGTTGTGGCTACAGTGAAGCGACTCTGTCTGAAAAGGTATGCCTTGTCCGGCTGTCGTGGTTTTTGGGGTAGACACAGGACTCATGATATTGTTTTCTTTTTGGAACTTGATTTGATTTAGCCTGGTCGATTTTGTAAGATTGACATGTCTGTATCACTGATTTGACTTCTCAGCAGCAAATCTACCAGAATCATCAATCACAGCCAACATGTCTCTCGGTCCTGGCCTCAAGCCTCAGCAGGCGAGCAATGCCTTTCTGACGGCGTATAGCAAGGAGAATCTCCCAAAGCAATTGTTTATCAATAATGAGGTCAGTTTTGTTTTTGAAGTCTTCGTTTGCCCATCTAACATTCGCAGTACGTCGGCTCCAAGAGCAGCAAGAAACTCCAAGTGTTCAACCCCAAGGACGGCAGCCTTGTCGCCAACGATGTCGCCCTCGCAGGCGAAGAAGACGTCGATGCTGCTGTAGCTGCGGCCGAAGCGGCTTTTCCCGCGTGGCGCAAGTTCCCCCCGCGCGAACGTCGCGATGCCATGAACAAGCTCGCCGATCTCATCGAGGCCAACGCCCTTGCTTTGGCAGAGCTGTCCCGCATCACGCTCGGCGCGCCATTCGGCTCGTTCGGCTCGTTTGAAATGAACTTTTGCGCCGAGGCCCTGCGCTACTTTGCCGGCTGGATCGACAAGTTTGCCGGCGAGACGTACCCGCAGGACGACGGATTCCTCAAAATTGTGCGCAACGAGCCGCTGGGCGTCACGGCGGGTATTATTCCGTGGAACGGCCCTATCGGCAATGTCGGCATGAAAGCCGGGCCGGCACTGGCAACGGGCAATTGTTTTATTTTGAAGCCGTCGGAAAAGACGCCGTTTGCGGCACTGGCCCTCGGCGATCTGATCAAAGAAGCCGGCTTCCCGCCAGGCGTGTTCCAGGTGATTACGGGCGACGGCTCGACGGGTGCGCTGCTGGCGAGCCACATGCGCGTGCGCAAGATCAGCTTTACGGGCTCGACGGCCACGGGCCGCAAGATCCAGGAGATGGCAGCCAAGTCGAACCTAAAGCGGGTGACGCTGGAGCTCGGCGGCAAGAGTCCGGCAGTCGTATTTGACGACGCCAACCTGGACAATGCCATCAGCTGGTGCGCCAACGGCATCACGGCCAACACGGGCCAGGTGTGTTTTGCGGCGTCACGCGTGTATGTGCAGGCGGGAATCTACGACAAGTTTGTGGCGGGCTACAAGAAGGTGATGGAGGACAAGATTCGGGGTGTTGGCGACCCTGACGTGGATGCGACGATTATCGGCCCGCTGGTGGACAAGTCGCAATTTGAGCGCGTGTCGGGGTTCATTGACCGCGGCAAGTCGCAGGGCACGCTGCTCGTCGGCGGCAGCCGCGTCGGTGACAAGGGCTTCTATGTGCAGCCTACGGTGTTTGAGGGCGTCGGCGACGATGCTGAGATTTTGAGAAACGAGATCTTTGGCCCGGTGGCGGTGCTCAACAAGTTTACGACAGAAGAAGAAATCATTGCCAAGGCCAACGACACGACGTACGGGCTGATGGCGGGCGTGTTCACGCAGGACATCAACCGGGCGATGCGTGTCTCTGCTGAGCTGGACAGCGGCATGGTGGGCGTCAACTGCGTGTCGATGTGTTTCCTGAATGCGCCATTTGGCGGCAGCAAGGAGAGCGGGATCGGGCGCGAGAACGGCATCAATGCGCTGCGCATGTTTACCGACACCAAGACTGTGTTTATCAACCTGACCTATTAGTTTGTTTTAGTCGTCTTTTTGCAATGTAACTCTTTCACAAAACCGATCAATCAATTAGTGAATATCTAATAAATCATCATGCACGAGCGGCTGACCTTTCCCGCTCTCCCCGCATTACCCCGGACTCGTGGACTCCCCGAGGTGTTAGTCTAGGCCGGGCATGAGCTCATGTTATTGTCTCCAATCCTCATTCAGACACCAGCATCTCTGTCAAAATTGTTACGCACTAGGGTTCATTATGTCAACAGAGTTGTCGGGTCCATGGAACTGATGACCAGGAAGCTACAAGTACTTCCCCAACATGATGCGACGCAGGCCAGTGAACTACCCTTGTATCAGACGGGTCTGTTAACCCGAGTGCGTAGATGTCATGTGTCGAGTATAAGTGTTCTTGTTTGATTTCTCTGATTTTCCGTCTGAATTTCTTAATTTCTTACATTGATCAAAGTCGGTAATATCTACACAATGGCCGACTTTATTGTTCCTACCGGGACGTCTCCCCAAAACCGCGATGCTGCCCGCCGTCTCGAAGCCCCCATCCACTCGGAGCGCCATGTGCGCGTGATTTGCGTCGGTGCCGGTGCGTCCGGCCTGCTGTTTGCATACAAGATGCAGAAACACTTTAGCAACTTTAGTCTCGCCGTCTATGAGAAGAACCCGGCCGTCGCGGGCACGTGGTATGAAAACAGATACCCCGGCTGTGCGTGTGATGTACCGTCACACAACTACACATGGAGCTTTGAGCCCAAGCTTGACTGGCCGGCTGTGTATCCGCCGTCCAAAGACATTTTTGCCTACTTTGAGGACTTTGCCACCAAGTACGACCTGCGCAAGTACGTGCGGCTGCAGCACCAGGTGATCGGGGCGTACTGGGACAAGGCGCGCGGCGGCTACAACGTCAAGGTCAAGGACAATGCGACGGGCGTCGTGATCAGCGACCACTGCGACATTCTCGTCAATGCGTCGGGCATTCTTAACAACTGGCGTTGGCCGGCGATTCCCGGGCTGGACAAGTACAAGGGCACGCTGCTGCACACAGCCAACTGGGACCCGGAAACGGTGCTCGACGGCAAGCACGTCGGCCTGATTGGTAACGGGTCGTCGGGCATCCAGGTGCTGCCGGCGATCCGCGAAAAGTGCAAAAAGGTGACGACGTTTATCCGCGAGCCGACGTGGGTGTCGCCGGTTCAGGGCCTCGAGCAGCACGTGTACTCGCCGGAAGAGCGCGCCGAGTTTGTCAACAAGCCCGGCGCCCTGCTGAAATACCGGAAGGAAATTGAGACGGGCCTCAACGGGCAGTTTGGTATCTTCCTCAAGAACTCCAAGGTCAACGAGGACACGCGTGAGTACATGATTGCGCAGATGAAGGAGAAGCTCGGCGACGACTACCTGGCGTCCAAGCTGATCCCCGACTGGTCGGTGGGCTGCCGGCGCCTGACACCGGGTGTCAACTACCTCGAGTCCCTCACGAAGCCCAATGTCGAGGTAGTCTACGGAGAGATCACGGGCGTCACTGAGCGCGGGTGTCTGTGCGATGACGGCAAGGAATATCCCGTCGACGTGCTGATCTGCGCGACGGGCTTTGACACGTCCTTCCGGCCGCGGTTCCCCGTGGTGACGCCGTCGGGCGAGAACCTGCAGGACAAGTGGGCAGTCGACCCGGCGTCGTACCTGGGCGTCGCCGCAGCCGGCGTGCCCAACTACCTCGTGTTCCTCGGGCCCAATTGCCCCATCGGCAACGGCCCCGTGCTGTCGGCCATTGAGGCGCAGGCCGACTGGATGTGCCAGCTGGTGGACCGCTTCCAGACGACCAACATTGCGACGTTTGCGCCCAGCGATCAGGCCGTGCACGACTTCAACGAGTACAAGGAGTTCTACATGCGGCGCACGGTGTGGGCGAACCCGTGCCGGTCGTGGTACAAGCAGCGTCCGAATGGACCGATCACGGCGCTGTGGCCCGGCAGCACGCTGCACTACATTGAGGCAGTCAAGGAGCTGCGGTTCGACGACTTTGACATTACGTACACGGGCAACCGGTTTGCGTGGCTGGGCAACGGCTACTCGCAGACGGAGCTCGACGATACAGCGGACTGGGCGTACTACATCCGCGAGCACGACGACGGGGCGCCGCTGTCGACAGCCGGACGGCGCAAGCTGCTGTCGAAAAGTGGCACGGTGACTGACCGCCACTCGGTGAGCTGGAGCGCGGGCGAAGGAAACGAGAATCCGGAAGCAGCACGGCCGCGTGTTCTGCGGTTGTGAGGGGTAGATTTAGGAGTATTATCGGTGAATAGATACATTTCCGGATAATCTGCAAACATATGTGATCCGTACTCGGTCTTCTTTGGTGCGATAGTATGAGGTTCGCTTCTGTAGGTGATGTCTACCGTTCCAAGTCATCCATCGTGAGATGTGGCCGGGGATAGGGACTACTGCCTGAACTAGTCTCTACTTACCTATCGTAGACATGCATTTCATTTCAATTAAAACGTCAGTATGAGTGCCAGCCGTGAGGCTCTGCGAACACGGCACCCAAAGACACAGCGCAGCTGCCTAGCGAGACAGATCATTAAATAGCCGCGGAAAGCACATGAACAATTGCTCTGTGTAATCGTTCGATACGAAAGCGATCTCTTTCCTAATGTGGTGATTGCATGATGTTTCTCGTACGACAATGATCAAGAACTTGGGGGATGTTAAACGGCCATCCTGCCTATTCAGACGTGGGGAGTAAACACGCAGAATAATGTGGAGTATGGAGTACGTACTCCGTACTAGCTTATTTTGGTCTTTCGACCGCCCCACTTTCCCGCCCATAACATACCTACTAAGTATGCCTTGACTTCCTCCTGACTTCTTCGATATTAGTTTACATCGCTAACACCGCGCCTCTCCACATTACGTCGACATCACATCGCATCAACGACGAGAGACGAGAGCTTTGGACTGCTCATGGCCAGTATGGATCCGGCCGTCCAAGCGGAGATTGCTCGGCTCAAAGAGGAGCTCGAAGCTACGAGAGAACTCATACGAAATGAACAGCGTCTGCGTGAGGAAGAACAGCGCCTGCGCGAGGCCGCAGAAGAGGCCACACGGCTTGAGCGGCAGCGGCGCATTGATGCCGAGCGCGATGCGGCGTCGGCAGCAGCAGCTCACCAGAGAGAGCTAGAAGAAAACAGGCGCATACAACTGAGTACGCTTCCACCCCCCTTGCCCACAACTCTTTTTGTCCCAGAGAATGTGTTCAGACGCTAATGATCCGACAGACCAAACGCTACAAGCATACCTTGCCGATGTCCACCGCCTGAACTTTGTGGCTGCGCGGCTCGCACCGGCTGGCCCAAGCAGCATAAGCACGTTATCCGACAGCCGCCAGTCCAAGTCGACCACAAGCGGGCGGACTGACATCTTTGGGAAATACTACCCTCTCAAGATGCGTCCCTGGCCGGCGCTCTTTGACGACTGCCAGGCCGCGTTTCGCCGCATTGAAACGGCTCTCGTGGGAGTACGGAACTTTCCTTCGGCTCTCGCGATGCAGTCCCAGGAGGAGGACCTGAAAGAGAAGTTCCCAACCGAGTTTCTTGGGACCGAAGCATTTCTCAACGAAACACGTACCCATCTTTTCCTCGACCACGCGCTGCAGATGCCGGCCCAGCGAGTTATGAATGCCTACCTCGCCACGCTTGATAACGGCCCGCAGAAAAAACTGCTGTTTGACAATGGTACGGCTGGTTGGCACACGCAAGTCACCAGCGAGAGCGCCACCGAGAGCACCGAGGCCGACGACGTTGGCGCAGGCGCAGGCGCCGCTTCAACGATCTTGAAGCGGCCTGTCAAGACACGGCCAGACTGTCTTGTTCTTTGCGCGAATGTCTTCTCCGTCGAACAACTTGAAGAGGCCGACACGGTCGTCGACGACGACGTGGACGATGGCGAGCTAGAGCCAGAACAAGAGTTTGTCACGGGCCAGGTCCACAGAGTCTATCGGATCGCGGTCGGCGAACACAAAGCTCTTCACCGGCTGCGGACGGCCGTCGTGTCTCGTTTTCTACAAGGCCCTATCGAAGAAGATTTTATGGTACAGTTGGCAAAAAGCACAAAGACAAGCTCTACCGACCAAGATGCTGCGCAGACCACCGCAAAAAAAGCTGTCCTCGGAGAGAATCTCCCCGGGATCCCGCCTGGCCAGGTGTTTTTTGCCCGCGCTTTGGCCCAATCCTTTCACTACATCGTTACCTCCGGACTCGAATATGGCTTTATGGCAACGGGCGAAACGCTGACTCTCCTCAAAATCACACGGAATGACCCAACCGTCCTTTACTATCATACCATGGTCTTTCCGCAATATTGCCGACCGATGGTACCTAACGCCGGGCCGACTAATACTGCGAGTGCGGCCAGGCCACTTGCCGTTGTTACGCTGTGCGGCTTATCTTTACTGGCATTTGAGTCCGCCATTGAAAGCCCACGCCAAAGGAGCATCAATATATCGGAGTTGGCCCCTTTCCCTCAGTTGCCATCATCCTGGGTCGAGGATTCTACTCGGCCGACGCGTGCTTCTAACCCGCGACGATCGCCGAGCAGAGACAGTAGCCGAGGTCGGCGCAGACCTCGCGGCGACAATAACGATGACGACGATGATGACGGCGATGACCAGCCAAGACGTCCACAACACCGCGCTATAGCAAACCAGCCTCGGCAATCGTCTCCGTTAAAACGACACCGCTCGACCAACGAAGACGCTAACGACGTACGTCACAACTATAAACGGCAACGCCTCAGTCTACCACCCATAACCAAGCCGATTCCTATAAGCCGGTTCGACCCATCGTCTTTTTCTCCTATTCGGCCGTATTGTACACAAGCCTGCTTGCGGAGCCTCGCCGAGGGGACCCCTCTGGATCTTTCCTGTCCAAATGCTTTACTGCATAGCGAGGCGCTCCGTGCCTGCGCAGGGTCGCGACGCACGGGCTCGCGATACGCGGCGGCGCATGCCATTACCAAAACAGAGCTCCAGTATTTATTACAGCAGCAGCTCCTGGGAAATTGCGAGCAAGATTGCAGGTGCATGTCTGACGACGGCTTTCGTGGCGCCATTGGCTACCTCTTCAAAATTACGCTGACTGGCTACGGCTATACGTTTGTCGCCAAAGGTGTCGAGAACCACTTTCAGAGGAGGCTGTATCACGAGGAACGCGTGTACAAGCAGCTCGAGTCACACCAAGGCCGCCTGATTCCGGTGTGTCTCGGCGTGGTCAAGCTACGTCTTCCGTACCCAATGGATAACTGCGGCCTTGTCACCCATATGCTGCTCATGTCATATGCGGGGCCTCCCATCTACTCGCGTGCGCTTCGCGTACTTTTGTCGAAGACTAAGCGTGTCGTCGATGTCGAGGCCGAGGCCGAGCGCACAATGCAGCAGCTCGAGGGAGACGGGCTGCAAGAGCTGGACCTCGAGAGCAACGGCAACTTCACCTGGTGTGCAGAGACGGGCCGGGTCATGAAGATTGACTTTGATCAGTCGCGCATGATGACGTCTGGACAACACGAAACCAGAGACGGCGCTAATAATAGCAGCGAGCCCGGCACGGCGATGAAGGAGCGCAGGGTGGTCGATGACCTATCCTACATGGCTCCAGTCTATGACCGACCACCAGCGTCTCTTGTCGAAAGTCTTTTGCTTGCCTGAGGCGCCTGATGGCCAAGTGACCATCGCTGTTTCACTTTACATTGATGACCAGTAATGATAATGATGACTAGTAATGATAATGATAATACATGTCGAAAAGACAAAAGTACCCATCCATCCGTATTTCAAAGAATGACTCTGAGAAGGAGACATTGCTTGGTTGATACTGGTCTTGAAGCCGATATGCGGCTTTTCTATACTGATTGTGAGCACGTTATTTTCTTGACAGATTTCTAAAAGTTTTAAACCTCTATAAAATGCTGTTCTCTGTCCAATAAAGTGAAAAGGAGTTCCAACGGTGGTATCTAAAGTATCAATATAAAAGAGCAAAAATACAAAAAAGAACGTCGTGAAGAGGATTCGAACCTCTGCTCCCGAAAGAAATAGATTTCGAGTCTATCGCGTTAACCACTCCGCCACCACGACTATTCGCTGGTTGGTTATGGTGGGTGCTCTCTTTTGGGGCTCATATCGATAGGCATCTTTAGCGTAAAAGCTCATCAGCATCCCTGCCCAACGCACGAAAGCGCCATATCTGATATCTATTGGTAATAGGTGTGCCAAATGGCAGCCATCCACGAGCGCCAGCTCACATAATTACATGTCAGAATGGCTGATTGATGGATTGTGTTGTTATCTGGCGTCTGCTTTCATATCCTGGTTTTTTTCTAGGTTTTCTTGTTGTTCTTTTGCAGTCCTTTTTTTAAAAAAATTCAAATAAATTTTCTCGGAATAAATGTGTTATTTGCTAGATATGGTAGTTCATTTGTGAAAAATAGAAGGATATTCGGTGATTTTAGATAGGTTACTCGACAATAGCTTAGGAGAATCAAACAAAAGTGGACAGATAATGACATGAAATAAAAGAGAAGTAAAACAAGACAAAAAACGAAAACAAAATGAGAAATCCCCTCAAAACATAAATAGGGCACATCCAAGAGAAATAACCAAAGAAGACTCTAAATACTAGGATGTATCATTTAGGCAAATACAAAGCTGTAGCCTTTGAAAGTATTTGCCAGCTAGTATCACGAGATATGACAGACATCACGAGCTGATAGTCAACACCAGATATCACGAATTCGGGCAGAACGGCAGAAGTGACAGCCATCTGAATTAAGTAAGCAGTCAGCAGTTAATGCCCAATGCGAGAGCCAATCATAAAAGATAATCACAAATAATCAAAAGAGGAGGAGCCAAGAATTCGCCATTCTGGCCAAACATGCATTTAACTCAGCCGTGTCCGTCGCTCCTTCTTCCTGGTATCCTTCATAATTCATTTCTTGGATCTTGCACGTTTGCCCTGTATCCGTGTCTGTGATGCGCTAGGAAGGTCCGGCCGTCGAGGTGGCAGTGGATCTCTTGCCTGTTCTGACTTCTTTCCCTGTATTTTATTTTAAATTGGGCACAACGCATGGCAGTAGACAACATAGGAAGGTACAACTGGATACATGCAAGCGAGTCTCGTGATCAGGCTTTCGATGACTATACTCGGCTACACTCGACCCTTACTATCGTACTGGCTTTGGTGAGGCCACGTCCACAAAGCCTCGAGCACATAGACGGCAGCCAAGTGTACCCCAACAAGTCGCCCTGATTACACTGCTAGCCACTGATTGAACCAGTTCATCGCTACCTCCAGATCGACGATGGAATCCGTCTTCCGCGGTTGGGTTTAGCAGAAGCGGGATGGATACCGACTCCGACGGGGAGTGGTGGGTGTGGTAAAGATTAGCATGTTGTTTGACTGTCTGTTTTCTGATACAGTCGAGCTCACGCTCATGAGACCAGGCCACACTGAACAAGGCGTGCCGCGTTGGGCCCAACTACAAGCAGGGTGGCCCAAGTAGACATATGTCACTCGAGGCTATTGGAAGCATTGCAAGAAGAACACAGAGAAACAAGAGAACAACAAGCGAAGGCCATCTGAGAGGCTGGAGATACGGCTGTCGGAGCCTGACCCAGCCCTTCTATTTTGCGCTTTGCACTTTGTCCACACGATGCCATCACGACATGGGGTTCGACACATCCGGAGCGGGATGTGTGAGGCGAATGAAGCCTCACTTTTGTGCTCATTTGGGCATCATTCTGGTATTCAGATGATATAAGAAGCGTGATGTCTTGACGACACTCTTGTTGCTCTTCTTTCATCTCTTCTCTCCTCTCATCACCACTTTCATCACCACTTTCATCAGCATCTCAACAGCACTTTCAACCGCTCTCTACGCATCACCCAAACATCCATCCAGTACACGTTAATAACTAATACGCAACTAAAATGGCTGTTGACTCAGCACCGGGCCAGGACCCGACTCAGGTCGTCGACGGCCTCGTCGGCGCCATCAAGGCCATCTCCGCCGACCCCAACTACAACCTGCTCGCCAACATCTTCAGCGAGGTCCTACACCTGCGTGCAAAGAATGCCGAGCTCGTTAGCACAAACCGCAATGTCTTTGAGCAGTACTGGGACTTTCGCCGCGAGCTCGAAGAGGCACAGGCTCGGCTAGAGGCCGCCAAGGCCGACGTCGAGGCCGAGCTCGCAGGCAAGGTACAGGAGCTCACAGACATGACCGATGCACGAGACAAGCTCGACAGCGAGCTGGCCGACACCAAGGCCGAGCTGGCCGACACGACAGCAGCCAAGGAGCAGCTGGAGACCGACCTTGCCACAGCCAACGAGCAGCTCGAGGAGTTGCGGACGGCCAAGGCGGGCCTCGAGGAGGAGCTCGCGAGCGTCAGTGCACAACTCGAGGAGCAGAAGCAGATCTCCGAGGACGCCGCACAGCAAATTGCCGACCTGCAGGCCACACTGACGCAGTGCGTTGCCGACCTCGAAAAGACCCGCGGCGACCTCGAGAGCACCGACAACCAGCTGCAAGAGATTACCAAGGAGCGCGACACACTCAAGGAGGCGTTGTTCCACACGGAGAGTGACCTCCATGCCAAGTCGGGCCGTCTCAACGAGCTCGACAGCTACCGCGTCCAGCTGCTCGAGCAGCCCGAAGACATGTAGTAAGTTTTCTTCCTTCCACAACCAAAACAAAACAGATACTAATGAATAGTGTCAAAATCCTGGATACCATCTGGACACGGCTGTTCCAGCTGGTCGAGGAGCACTTCCGCCAGGACCTCGAAGACAAGGTGCTGCAAGACGCGTCGTGCTGGAAGAACCTGCGCAGCGCAGAGGCCCTCAAGGGCCCGACACAGATCCCGCTGCCGCAGTCCAACTCGCCCGTCGCCAAGGCCATGCGCATTGCGTCGGTGCTAGCCGTGCTGTCGCGCACCCTCCACAAATACATCTTCCGCCCGTTCTACCTCATGGACGACGACTCGGAGCTCACCAAGCTGCTGCACGGCGTCGAGTTTGAGAACCCCGCCAAGGAGGAGAACATCCGGTCCACGCTGCTCGCAACGCTGCCCGACATCCAGCGCCTCAGCGCCAAGGCCCGCGTCCAGCACGTCGTGCGCGAGGTCTCGTGGGTAGTGCAGCACCTTCTGGGCGCGCTGCCCTACGACGCCTTTTGCAGTGCGCTCAGCGAGGCATGCATCGTCGCGTGCACCGAGTGGCAGAAGATCCAGATGGCCAAGATGAAGATTGAGCCGTACTTTGGCCCGCCCTACGACGAGTTTGACTGGCAGGCGCTGCCGCTGCCCGAGTTTGAGGGCCACCAGGTGGCGCCGCGGCGGCGCAGCGGTGTGAGTGGCGGCAGCAGCACGCGTGCCAACTCGCCCGCGTCTGTCAAGGATGTGGATGCTGTCCATGTCAAGGAGGGTCTCGAGCTGGAGCATGCCATTGACGTTGCCGAGCTGGACGGCGGCGGCAACGTCGGCGATGTCGACGAGATCCATCTTGACGAAGAAGTCCACGACGAGTCAGAGATCAACATGACGGGCGATGACACTCTTGTCGACGACCCTCTTGAAGAGGCGGGCAAGGGTGTCGACACGACCGAGGTCCACGACGAGCAGGCCGCCCACCACCCCAACGACCACGCCATTGTCGACGACAGCGACAACGAGTCCGACATGGACCCCGGCGACATTCTGCTGGTGGTGTGGCCCAGTATGGCCGTCATCGAGAACGGCGATCAGCAGCCCATCACGCAGGGTCTCGTCGTGACCAAGGAGCAGGCCACGCTCGCGCTCAAGGAGGTGCACGCCTTCCGCAACGGCATGCGCATGGGCAGCAAGAAGTCGCGCGCCATGTCCATCCCGTCCATGGCGAACCCCAACAGCGCCGCCGGCAGCCCGCGTCCCGCCAAGGCTTTTTTAGCCGTGGCGGGTGGCGACGAGGTGTCAGTCGCTTGCTGAATAGTGTCATGCACCGGTCGTGAGGCCGGTCGTGGGACCTCATTTGAGGCCTCTTTTGAGACGTCTTTTGAGTGCCTCATGCACTCCCTCTTTTATCACATCTCTACCCTTGCAGTCTTGCTCCCTAATTTGCTATTATTTTCTTTGCTTTCCTTTGTCTCTTTCTGTTCGTTTTTCGTCATCTTAATATGGTCCGTCGTTCTTTTCCTTGCCAATAGATCATCTAGGTAGCATTGCCGGCGCATGGACTGGGCATTATCTCTGGAGTTATTCAGCACTTGTTTGTTTGTTTGTTCTATTCTATTTAGTATTGTTTCATTATAATTTTCTCATAGCATTTATTATATTTTTCACCTATCTATGTATCTATTCATACGCCGATAAACCGTGAACCAGGACCAGGAACCCCCTAAAAAGAGACAGTAAAAATGCCTAATCTAGACAAGAAAACCCTGCTATGTACGGCCTCCCTAGGCGGCAGCTACAGTCTCGACTGGTTCTATACTATCGAACATCAAATACCTGCATTTTGTTAATTCAAATACAATAAGAATTAAAGATGTTGCACAGTTCCTCGTGGCGGACACAGACACCCTTCAGTCAGCAACTACACCAATCCAACGAGCAGTTGACCGGGCTCCAGGCACCAGTTAGAGGAGCCTGGACACTTGGAGGGAGGTCTTAAAGAGGCCGAATTGTGCAGTTAACTAGAAGGAAGGGATAAGTAGTGGTGATTAAAAGAAAAAGACGCAGGGCGAGAGGCGATGAGCAGCAAGCGGCGTTGCTATGTGGTCGGATGGAAGATTATGTAAGCAGTGTATAGAAGCCCTTAAGGCTTAGCGCCTTTGGCGGAGTTGGCTTCAATCAACAAAGCGTCAAGAGACAACCCATTGACAGAACACCACAGCCGTGCAGCGTGACGCCTTATGAATGATGATGGCTGCACCTGGGCCGCTCAGCGCGCAAACGCGAGGCGAATCTTATACCAACTTGTCGAGGCTTTAGAAGCGGCCGATGATGTGCGAGGCACGCGTCTTACCTTTATCCTCCCGCGGCTGGTTCGCTACACGTACGAGTATTCGCTGTCGGACGAGTCGCGGGATATCTTCTTGCGCGCGTTTCTCAATGCGATGGAACTTGGCCTCGACAGCGACGCCGTGCTAGACATGCCGTCCCTGAAGCCACGGTTCACCGCGTTTGCTGCATTCCTGTTGGACAACTTTTTTTTACCTTGTACGGCGTCTCTCTCTCTTTTAGTGACGGTACTCGGTACTAATGGAACCTAGTGAAAGCATCGACGCGCCGCACGCCCCAGCCGTCACCGGCCTACCACTCCGCCGTCCTCCACGCACAGGCAAACGATGCTCTGGCTTTTACCAGCACACCAGAACGCCTGTCATCGCTCCGGGGCGCGTGCCTTGTCCGGGACCGCCATCGTTGTGTGGTCACGCGGACATATGATATGGACGAATATAATCAGCGCTTTGAGCAGGATGGCGACAACGCACGCGATGACGACGGCGTCTTGTTTACAGACGACGTGCGGTTGGGAGGTCTAGAAGTGGCCCATATCCTGCCACACTCGCTGTTGAAGCGCAGTGGAAACTTGGAAGTGGTATGTATATAGGATATGTTGTTCCTGGTTGATGTAGCTCTTTGGCTCGCTTCTACTAACATCCGTCTAGGATACATCCCGCCAAAGCGCCCTGGCCATTCTTAACATGTTTGACCTCGGCGTGGCGCACACAATCGACGGCGTGGACATTGACCGACCGCGCAACGCCCTCACCCTGACTCCAGACCTCCATCGCAGCTTTGGCGGCTTCAAGGTGTACTTTGAGCCCGTGCCGGACGCCTACAATACCTACTGGATCCGGTCTTTTCCTCCACCGCGTGCGAGCCGTTCTCTTGGTCTTCCGGTGCAACGCACCCGTTTCGTGACCGATACGAGGACCATTGACCCCCCATCACCGCGGCTTCTGGCTGTCCATCGCGCCATCGCGCACATTCTACACCTCTCCGCCGCTGGCGAATACATTGATGCCATCCTGCGCGATCTCGACTACAGCATTGTACGGGCCGACGGGTCTTCGGAGCTCGGCCGGATGGTCTCCCTTGTCTTTGGCTATAGTGTGGTCAGTACCGCGACTGGGTGAACAAGTTTGCAAAGTATATGTCGCTGGATGCCAAGGAAATCTGGGCATTCGCCAAGGACTCGAGAAGAAAGAGTCAATTCTTACCGAACTACAATTCCTTGCCCATATATATATCTTGTTGGTAGACGAGCCGTTCATAACCGCCCCGACCACCCACAAGCCAATGCCCCCCAAGAACGCCGTGGCCTTTGTTGCGCCGGGGTTACAGGTGTTGACGACAACCGCAGAAGGACCGCCCACGCCCGTGGCCAACTATACCACAAACGTCAAAGCAGGAGTTTGATATCTGCAAAATTTAACGGGGATGGCCGGCAGAAGAGCCAGACGTCGATCTGAACAGAAGGATAGTATTTCTGAAGCGTGGGCATTACCACTTCGTCCATGTCTGCCTGATGCCCAGGCCTAGCCGGGCAGCACCTAGTTGTCAAAAGTAACTTGCATACACGATGTCTTGATTCGCATTAGAGCTCGGACGGTCTATATGAATTGAATTATTGCAACTAAAATCAAATGAATAAAAGAATAAATGCTCATAGGGGGTTTGGTCTTTATATGCAACTCAAATCTCTTCCCTTTGCTCGCTAAAGACATGCTGTGTTTTTGTTCCTTTTCGGTCTTTTTCTTTTACAAGACGTCACCATCTACCAGTGGACAACCTTTTGCGGGAAGAACTCGTCAATCAGCTCCATGTAGTAGGGCTTGAGCTCGTCGACGCTCGGGATGCCGTCGCTCTTGCTGTACAGGTCGTACGGGTTGAAGGCCTTGACTGCCTCCAGCATCTTGTGGTCCTTGTCGCACATCAACTGCCGGTACGCACCCTCCTTGTGCCACGGGTAGAACGAGTGGTAGCGGATCATCGCCAGGCTCTCTGCCGGCAGCAGGCTCTGCTCCTTGACGACGTGGTACAGGTACTCGTCGTGGCCCCACGACAGCATGATGTTGTCCAGGCCGCAGCCCGGCGAGTAGATACCAAACTCGGTGCTGTACACGGGGTGCGTGTCGTCGGGGTTGCTGGCAAAGCTGTCGGGGTAGATAATGCGCTCCTTGTCAAACGCGCAGCCGACGGGGAACGTGTCGCCGACGACGTCCCACTGGCCCTCGGCGTCGTAAAAGTACAGCAGCTTGCCCAGGTCGTGGATCAGGCCCGTGAGCTGCATCCAGCGCGGCTTGCCGTCGCGGCGGATGGCCTCGGCGCTCTGCAGCAGGTGCTGGATCTGGCTCAGCTCGGTGTCAGGATCAGACTCGTCGATGAGCGTGTTGAGCTTCTCCATGGCCTCCCAGATGGTCATGGAGTCACGCTTGCGCGAGGCCGAGTTGTAGCGGGCGCGGGCCTTGAGGTTGTAGGCGACGGTCTGCTTCTCGTGCTGCTCGCGGTAAAAGTTCTTGACGCGGTCGCAGGCGTCGTCGTACTGGCGGAACTGGGTCTTGTCCTTTTCCGAGTCGAAGCGCGACTCCTCGTCGTAGGCCGGGCCATCAGTGGTGGACTGGTCCTTGAGAACGTTGACCTCGTCGATGGCGTCCGAGATGTCCTCCAGCTCGCGGCCGGACTTGACAGTCTTGGTGACGACCGGGATGGCGACCTCCTTGTCGTCAAACGTAGCAGCGGGAGCCATTGTGTGTGGGGGGTATCAAGAGCAGGGTATCAAAAGAAAGAAAGAACAAGGATGAAGACAAGAAGATGAGCAACAGTTGATGACGAGATGGATGAAAGAGACGAAGGAGAGATGAGGCCAAGGGAGGACTAGATAAATATCTGCGGATGGGAACCTGCTGACCAACTGATGGATGTAGTACTGATAGATCAGGTGGATGAAAAGACTTTGCAGAGGAATGAATAGGAATAAGAACGAAGAGATGAAAAGATAGACGACTCGGATAGACTACGGGAAGACAAAAGGACTGCGTGCCTTGACAGCGGGTGGCTAGAGGTCTGCCCTCTAAATTGCCTAAAACGGAAATTCTGGTGTAAGCCAGCGAACAAGCATTCTTCTCCCTCTTGTTGACTATCGCCCCTCATCCCCGTCATTTGTCTCTGTTTACAAGTATTTACAGGTTAAAACGTGGGACGGGCCCAGTTGTCTGCGCATCTGGGGCGAATGGCACGAAGACGAAAGCCAACTCGTAATAAGAACCACCCCCCAAACAGTCTGGAGAGAGTCATCCACTCCGAGCCTAACTCTGTTTGCTGCAGATCATGGGGAACCGCAGCGGACGGCTAAAGGCCGGCAGGCACAAGCGAGGGGTACCGGAGGATGTAGACTCTTGTGGACGAGTCGAGACAGGCGCAATGGTCATCTTGGAGCGGTCTCGCCCATTTTGACTCGAAGCGGTCCCGAGGGGGAGGTTCTCTGGGGAAGCTTGTGTGTGTTGGCAATCTTGACTCTTCTTGACGCGCTTGACTATGCTTGTCAAGGCTTGTCTTAGAGATCTAGATCTATATTTACTCAGTAGATGCCAGATGCTGACCTTGGGATGTGGCATATCTCGTGGTCTTGATGTTGGAATATTGCTTCTAGAAGCCCACTTTCAAATGGCGCTAGTGTTTGGTCACTCGGAAAAGAGAGCCTGTTCTGATGGTCATCGTGAATTGTAGCCTCTTTAAAGTGGACCGACCCGGTAATAATCTGGCCCTAAATATAGTCTCGGAAAGTTTAGCCACTTTTATCAGCCAAATGGAAGCAGCAATCACGAGGCCAGACCTCATCCCCAGAACGGCGCAAATCTACGACAAGGTGGAAACCTTAATTGGAGACAATTTCTGGCAAGGGGAAAAAGGGACATTCTTTTGCTGTCAGTTGCTGCGTATTGGCTGTTATTTGCCCATCACAAGCAACGTGCGCCTCTGCCTCAATTCTACATGTCGGACAAAAGCCGAAAAAGTCAATCGAAAGTCTTCTTTTTATTTATGCTGTGAGAGTGTCGAACATCTACGATGCCATCACCTCTCGGGTATCATTGATCTACTCATGATCACTGTCCTTCTACGACCCAGTCCCACGACTGCATGAGCTGCCGCTGAATGGCCTCTGTCGGCCGCGCATGATCGCGGTCCGTGCGCCGCAGCATGTCCAGCAGAGCCTCCTGGTCTGCTCTGTTCTGGAACCGGTCGCCAAACGCGGCAATGGCCATGCATGCGGTGAACATGCCGGGCGGTGTCCATTGGTTGCCGAGCGCAATGCCGCACGTCTCTCGCACCAGCTCGCAGATGCGCGCGTTAACGCGTCGGGCTGCTTCGCGCCGCTGGCTGCCGATACGCGGGATTTTGGGGTCGAAGCTGACCAAGAACAGCTCGGCCAGGATGTGGTGCTGCTTTCCAGTGACTGTTTGTTAGTCTTGGAAATAGACAAAAAGACGTGCTATCTAGATAAGTAGGAGAGGAAAAGCTTACCATGCCAGCTGGTGTTGTACCAGATCTCGGGAAAGGCCTCGCCCGTTCCCGTCGGGCGAAAGGTCGGCGTGTACGACGGCGGCAGCAGCTGGGTCCAACGCTTGTTCCAGTCGTAGAGGTCGTCCCACGTCTGCTGAGGCGGCGTGTCGCCAAAGCAGAAATTCAGGACGTCGACGCAGTGAATGACGGCGCGATTGGCCCAGTCGTGATCCTTGGCCGGGCCGAGCTCGCGCGCCCCAGACGCCAGTGTAGCTACGAGCGGCGCCTTGACGGGCTGCTGGTTGACCGTTGCGGTATAAATCTCCTGGCGCAGGCCGACCCAGAAGCTGGCGGCGCTTAGGGTGTTGGGCAGCATCTTGTGGCCATGGCCGTGAACAAAGGCGTGGATGCCCAGCAAGTAGCCCTGCGAGTCAAAGCCGGTGTGTTTGAACTCCATCTCCTCCCATACGCGGAGAATGATGGTCGCAGCGAACAGGTTTTCGTCAGCCGCGGTGGCGTCGTGGCTCAGCATGGGAATCAGCACGTCGAGGCATTGCTGGTGGTAGTGGTCTGAGGCGTAGCGGTCAAAGCTGCCGTGGTGTGCGAGGTGCTTTGCCGACAGGGCGTAGATGGCGTTTAGAAGGACCGTGCAGGTGCCTGCGCGCTTGGGAACAATAGTCCCAAACTGCTTTGACGGTTCGCACAAGTCGAGCTGCTTGTCAGCACTAGTAAAGAACGTCCTTGTTCAAATACGAACTCACCCATATGGCTAGATTCTGGATAAAGTGCCGCAGCAGGAGAGCCTCCTGCTTGTCTTGTATCGGGTAGACGGTGTGCTCGCGGTAGATGTGCGGGTTGGCTGCACGCTGCTCGGCCGTGAGCGTCAGGGGCGGTGCCGCCTCGAGCAGCTCGTCGTGGACAATAAACCGGTCGGTGGGCGAGCGAGGCGCGTTGCTGCTCAGAGCTGTTTGTGGTTGAGGCTGGGGGTATGGAAGCGAATGTCCATGTCCACCGTGCCCAAGGTCTACCTCCAAGCCGAAACCAGTATGTGGTCCTGGTGGCGTCGGCTGTTGGCTGGGCTGCTGGCTGGGATGTGACGAGTGTATTGGTGGCTTGACCGCTGGCTGAGACAGATTCGTGCGCGTGGACCGTGGCCCCGACTCATCGTGGTCTTGTGATGGAGCAGAGCTTGCCGTTATGGGTCCCTCATGGTAGCCTACATGCCCATTATCGTGACCATTATCGTGATGGTAGTCATTCCCAGCCGAGGCCTGAGACTGCCGGTCAGAGGGATCCTCATCATAGAGGTCTGGCTCGCCCGTGACGCCGTCCTCGACAAACTCCACTGGGGTGGTTAGTATCTGGAAGATGCCTTCCCCGCGAATACTTTTTCTATTCCCCAGAAAGTTCAAGCTCGCAGAGCTAAAGCTTGGGTGCCGTAGCACTGCAGGCTTGTCTTGTCTTAGGTCTTGGATCTGGTCTAGAACACTCACATCTCTTTGGCGTTTTGACCCATTGTTGCTTTCGGGCAAACGGTCCTAAATTGTTAGACGACAAGAGGTGCAATAGTAATCAGACTCAATCTTACCAGACTTGACGCGGAATTTGTAGCCTCGTGTGCACACCTTGCTGGTGGCCCGGCACCGACCACATGTGGGAACTCCTCGATCACCTGGGTAGTTAGTATCAGTCGGTAGAGGTAGAGTAGCTAAGACAAGCAGATCCAAGTGTCTGAAGTGCCTGACATCCTGGTCGTGTAAGTCGGCAAGTCGTAGCCGTGTAAGCCATGTAAGTCAAGAATATCCTATTTCGGAAAATTTTCCGTTTGGCTGTTGGCTGTATGACAGTGTCACAAGGGGACGAGCCGGGCAAAGAACAGGCAAGCTAGTGGTGTTGCCCAAGATGGGGATCTAGTGGAGCGTTGAAGGATGGAGCATCGCGGAATATGAGATGAATCCACTTGCAATAGAATGATGGCAATGAATGTGATGAATGATGAGAACGAGGATGTCGAGACGGGGGAGGACGAAGTGAATCAAACAAGAAGCAAGAGGCTTACACTTGAGATGCTGGTCTCGGCAGTTTTGGCTGTTTCGGGTGTAAGCAGAAGCAGAGGAAGGAGCCAGGGCAAGGCTTGGGCTGTCTTACCATCCAAAGGGTGCAATCGACGACGAATCCAAGTGACGGTGTGGATCGGACGGCATCTGACGAGGAGGTCACACAGACACAGAGAGACAAGAGACACAGACGACGACACAGGATTGAGCAATTCGTAACAAGCTGACGAGGATAGGAACACACAGTCGTCCGATGAGAGTGAGGCGATTGTCGACGAAAAACGGCGAACAAGGTGAAAAAGGAAAAACAGAGAGAAATGTGAAAACGGGCGAGCACAGAGTTAAGAGTGTTGTTTTTGCCAAAAATGCCGAACGGATGGAGCCGTGTGGAAGAGGGGCGAGCGAAAGAGGCGAAAATTTCCGAGAGAATTGGCAAAAACAGGCTAGACTAGCGCAAAGGACCGACCATGCGACGGGGCTGATGGGGCGCTTATGGAACAACGCCCAAAACAGAGAAAAAGGAAAAGAGGAAGAAAAGAGGGAGAAAGAGGGAGAAAAGAGGGAAGAAAACGAGGAGTTTTCCAAGGGGAGAGGAGAGGGGATTGGAGGAGGGAAGATTTGGAGATGCTGTGATCTGAGGGGGAAAACGAGGGCAAAATGGGCGAAGACGACGATGCAGGGTGTTTATGGGTGTGTATGGCCAATATATGGGATATTGGCTGTGCGGAGAACGGCTTTTAGTTGTTGGATAGCCGTGAGTACTCTGTAAGACTGAGTGAGACTGGTTGAGTAGACAGCGGATGAGAGTAAAGATCTATGGATGTGAGTCGACGATGCTCATGATGAAGACGACTGTCAGATGAAAGACAACTCAAGCAAAGTCAACTGACAGAATTGACAAGACACAAGACTGACAGACAAGCTCAAAGGACAAGAAGACAAGACAAGACAAGAAGGCAAGACAAGGCGTCAAGACAAACAAGAGACAGGTTCAATCAAGCATCGACACAAGACAAGGCTTCTCCGCACGGCACTCACATCAATGGGGAAACAAAATAGACGAGGAGCACATACCCCAGACACAAGACAAACACCGAGCCGGCTATTGGACAAAAGATGGGGGAGATGGGGGAGGACGAGGAGGACGGGACCAAGAAGGGGGGCTATGGGGAGACCTACGCGACGGGAAGGGCCCGAGGACAAGCTGGGGACTCTGGGGATGCTCGACAGTCTAAACACTGGAGACAACCTGGGGAAAGGAGCATTTCGAGGAGCACGGCAAGGCGAGAACATGGGGTAATGGAGCTGGAGGCCATGTCTTCTCCATGTGATGGCCGTCGATGCTGAAAAGTGGGGCTACCACGAGCAATGACATCGGCTCTGATATAAGTGGAGGTGTGGCTGAACACATATGATTGGCTGGCTGGACGACGCTACTCTCGCACCAAGTCAGCTGACCAATCGCAGCACGCGACCGGCAACGGGTCTCACAGGCTGTTGGTGTGGCGCACCGGCTCTTAGCAGCCATTAAAAGCGGGTCTCTGATAGCAGCAGCCCGAAGCAGCCTCTCACGCACCGCAATCGTCGTGTCTTTATCCACATCGCCGCCACGACGAGGACCGAAATATGGGAAATATGGAGACGGTGACCAAAATACGGAGAACAGATGAAAACCGAGTCCTCCTGCAAAATCACGACAATCTCCCTCTGTTTGCCTCACTGAAATTCACTCGCCCAGTTCAAGCATCGTGTGTCTTCATCCTCATCCTCCTCTTCCTCGCCATTGGCTTCCCCTCATCCCTCTGCCCTCCTCTCTCTCTCGGCCCCCATCTCTGGCCTCTCTCTGCCCTGCTCGAAGCCCGTGCTGCATCCATTGACACCCCTACCACCCTTGCTTCTCCGCATTCCCATATCTCCTCACGAAAGAACCGTGGACTGTCACACGACGGCTCCCCTCTTCCTCTGTCTCTCTTTCTTCTTCTCTGTCTTCCTCGGGACTCATTCGGGACTCACTCTCGTCACTCACTCTCACTCTACTCTGCATATATAACCTTATCTGCATCCCCTTTCTCGTCGTCCCAACATCTGCCTCTCATCAACCCTATCTGCCAACCGGTCTATCTCTCGGTCTCTGGCTAAATCACCCCTGCTCTTGCTAGGCCCCCTCCTATTTTTCGGACTACTACTCTCCTCTTTTATTTCTTCACCTCCTCTCCATCTTCTTCTTCTGTCTTCTCTCTCTCTTCTTCTTCTCTTTCTTCTTTCTTCTCTATCCTCCATCCCTCTTCTCATCCCCATCCTCATCTCTATACTCCCTCCTCCTCCTCACACACAATGTCTGAGAAACATGCACAGGAGCCGGTGGGCAATGGCCCCGCCGACGCTACTTCCGAGGACATCCGCGCCATCGATTCGGCCATTCGTGCTGACCAGGACGTCTCCGACTCCAAGGCAGCCAACACCGTCGTCGGCTTTGCCAAGGCCGCCGCCGAGCAGGAGCAGTCCATGTCCTTGATCGAGGGCATCCGTCTCTACCCCAAGGCCATCATGTGGAGTGTCCTCATCAGCACCTGCATTGTCATGGAGGGCTACGATGTCTGCCTCATCAACAACTTTTACGCCTTTGACCAGTTCAACAAAAAGTACGGCTCCCAGCTCGCCAACGGCGACTACCAGGTGTCGGCGGCCTGGCAGAGCGGCCTTAGCAACGGCGCCAACTGTGGTGAGTTGATCGGCCTGTTGCTCAACGGCTGGATCTCCGAGCGCTTTGGCTACCGCTACACCGTCATCGGCTGTCTCGGCCTCGTCGCTGCCTTTGTCTCCATCTTCTTCACCGCCCAGAACACCGTCGCCCTGCTCATGGCCGAGATCCTCTGCGGTATCCCCTGGGGTGTCTTCCAGACCCTGACCATTACCTACGCCTCCGAGGTCTGTCCCATTGCCCTGCGCGGCCACCTGACCACCTACGTCAACGCCTGCTGGGGCATTGGCCAGCTGATTGGCATCGGCGTCATCATGGGCATGCTCGACCGCCACGACGAGTGGGCCTACCGCATCCCCTATGCTCTGCAGTGGATCTGGCCCGTCCCGCTCATGGTCGGCATCTTCTTTGCCCCCGAGTCGCCCTGGTGGCTTGTGCGCCGCGGCCGCATCGAGGAGGCCAAGCGCTCGCTGCTGCGCCTGACCAGCACCGAAAAGTTCGAGGGCAAGAACGGCAAGCCCTTTGACCCCGATGCCACCATTGCCATGATGGTCCACACCACCGCCCTCGAGGCCGACGCCACCAAGGGCGCCAGCTACCTCGACTGCTTCCGCGGCTCCAACCTGCGCCGCACCGAGATCGTCTGCATGGTCTGGGCCATCCAGAACCTCAGCGGCAACTCCTTTAGCAACTACTCCACCTACTTCCTCGAGCAGGCCGGCCTCAGCTCCCACGACGCCTACGGCTTCGCCCTCGGCCAGTACGCCTTCAACATTGTTGGTGTCGTCGGCGCCTGGTTCCTCATGTCGCGCGGCATCGGCCGCCGTACCCTGTATCTGTATGGTCTATGCGGTCTGTTCACCATGCTGCTCATCATGGGCTTCCTCGGCCTTGTGCCCGACTCCCACCGCAACCAGGGCTCCATCGCCACCGGCAGCATCATGCTGTGCTGGGCCCTGTGCTACCAGCTGTCCGTCGGCACCGTCTGCTACTCGCTCGTCGCCGAGATCTCCACGCGTCGCCTGCAGATCAAGACGGTCGTGCTCGGCCGTGTCCTGTACATTATCGTCGGCATTGTCTGCAGCGTGCTCACGCCCTACATGCTCAACCCCGGCGCCTGGAACTGGCAGAACTACGCCGGCTTCTTCTGGGGCGGCGTCTGCTTCCTGTGCATCATCTACACCTACTTCCGCGTGCCCGAGCCCACCGGTCGCTCCTTTGCCGAGCTCGATGTCCTTTTTGAGCAGGGTACCAGCGCGCGCAAGTTCACGACCACCAAGGTCGACGTCTACTCGCGCAAGATGAACGCCGACGTCCTGCGCAACTACAAGGAGCACACTGATGTCGACCACGTCGAGCGTCGCTCTGCCACTGCCTCCATGGCGTAAAGGCTTAATGATCAGTGCTTGTTCTTTGTTTTGTTGCTTTGCTTACCACCCATCGGCACACGCCGCCTGCTTTCTAATGACACGAATACCACCGATAGGATGTTCAGTTGGCGTTTTCTTTTTCTCTTTTTACTTATTACCTCCATTTCACTTTCTAATCATGGCGAGCTCGGTTATGTTCTTCGAGCTCGTCCATTCTGTATATAATGAATATATTCCATCTACATTACTTGATTTACCTAGTTTGACTCGTGTGCCTCATCTACAACATCTACAACCACTCCTGATTACCGTGATGCGACACCATGATGCCACCATTCTTCTCCAGCGTCGCATTCGCAATCACATCCAGCACCGCCGAGGCTGACTCGTCCGGTGTCAGCATCTTGGGCTCCCAGTTCGGCGCGTACGCCTTGAAAAGGCCCACCATCCGCATCGTTTGTGCCAGCTTGGCCGCCGCCTCAGCCTCTGTCGGCTCGGGTGCGTTGGGGTCCTTGCCAAAGTCGGTGTCGACGAGGCCGGGCGAGATGGCAAACACCGTCACGCCCTTGCTGCGCAGATCCAAATGCAGCTTGGCCACCGCCATGTTCAGCGCCGCCTTGCTGGCCGCGTACGGCGTGCCCACGTCAAAGCCCGACTCCAGCGTAAACTTGAGATCCGCCACGCCCGTCGAGAGCACCGCAATCTTCTTGAGCGTGCTTTTGGCCACGAGCGGCGCAAAGTACGCAATCGCAGCCGTCGTGCCAATCACATTCGTCCGGAAGCTGTCGAGCATGTTCTTCTCGTACGCTTCAGGACCCTCGGTTACTTCGGCCACCAGCGGCTTGTTGACACTGCTGCCAAACGCGGCATTGGCCACAAAGACGTCGACGCCGGCGTCGCCAGTAATAGCCTCGACCTGACTGGCCGCCTCTTTCAGAGAATCGAGGCTGCTAAGATCGCCGTAGACGACGTGCAGATTTTTATGTCCCGGAAGCTCGGCAGCATACTTGGTCTTGGTGCTCTCCACATTGCGGACCAGGCCAATGACGGTATTCGCGTCGTCCTCCACCAGCTTTTTCACAATGGCAAACTGTCCACTTGTTAGTGCCAAACAACATCACGATGCTTTATCAAAACATACTCCGATGCCACGCGATGCGCCGACGATCACATATGAAGGCATGTTCGATATATTTTTAATTAAATATTTTGTTGAAATACTTTGATGGGCTGTTATTCCAACAAACATTTCTTCAACGACTACGACCTCTTCTCTTTATATCTATCGTCTCGTCTTGTGTATTCACGTCTTGCATCGTCATCAGGCCAGACTCGCAGGGAGTTGCCATCATCAACAAGATCGGATTAGAAAGCATGTGCCCTCTCCCATTGATTTGTCAAAGAAGCACTAGCATGCCGGCTCCGTATACAGAACCAATGCCTTACTCATAGAGCACCCCGGCGTACGACGCCTGCCTCGATATCACGACATGAACTCGATCAAACTGCCGATTTGTGTAGATTATGTAATTTCCGCTGAAAACTGTGCGCCTTTGCTCGCTCAGACTTGCCCTTCTTCCAAGCCTGTTAGCTCGTCTCCACTTTAAAGGGGTCGATATCAGCGGGTCGCTATAGTGCTATCTATTATCGCGACATTGGTACTTGTACATCGCACAGAGTTGCCGTCTTTCCCGTTTGGGCATCCTGTGGCGCACCACCTCGAGCAGCAGACCCCACTTTCCTTGTGATGTTTGTCAGCTTTCACAACGAGATTCGATGAGGAAGGAACGGTTGAAGCAGTCAGCATTTGAAATATTCGGAAATGATTTGAAATGGAAGGAACCACAAGGCTGTGGTAGAATGCACAGTCGGTACCAATGGTAAACTGTCCTAGGGAGAGCCCATATTATACAAGCGTAACCATCGCCATGCGCACGGCAAGTTGATGCGAAACAGCTCGGCCACGATGACCTGATAGAGTCTAAACTTATCTGGTCAATCTTGAGTGCGAAACAATAGAAATGTCTTCCACACAATCACCAGAAAGGTCGGTCGCGCCGCGATGCTTGACATGCAAAGGTGAGATTAGTCTAGATGCCATATCAACGGGTTGAAGCAGGGTGATAACAAGAGTAGAGCGCAAGATCAAGTGTGATGGGGCCCAGCCAGTGTGCCACAACTGCCAAAAGTCACATCGCGAGTGTCGGTCCGGTAGCTCGTTTGAGCTGTCATGGCCAAAGCCACGGACACGACGCGCACTCGAGGCGCCCGCCCATAGACGCATGCTCACACGGACGACGCGAAACCAGGCCAGGAACAGCGGCACTTACCACTTTGTCAACGTGCCGTTCAACCATGTGGCGGCACACTACTTGCTTCCCTTCGTCAGCAACGGACAAGGTGTGTTGAGCCATTCTCAAAAGTCAATATTGGCAACTCTGAGCGAGCTAGCTGACCCTTTGTGGCAGGCACAAAGTCCATTCTGTTTGAGCACTGCACTCCCAGACAGTACTTTTCGTCGTTGCTATCCAAACAGGCACCGTCACTATATGCAGATGTAGAACGCATTCAAGCAAGCGGTGCAGGCGAAGCCGGTCTTGTCTCATATTGTAAGCGCTGCATCTCGGACCTGACTTTAGCCACCATACTCACCTTCAGTCTACCATGAAGCATCCCACTCCCTTCCTCAACTAGACAGCGAGCCGGCACAGTTTAGAAACCTGCTGCTGCGCATGTCTGTCCAGGATAGCTCGCCGTCATCTCGTGCCGTTTTGTACGCCCTCTTTTGCCTGTCGGCGCTGCAGCGGTATGGCAACCAGAAAGAATCTGTCCACTTCAAGGTTCTGGCTCTGAGGTCGTTGTCCGAGGCTGCCGACACCAAACAAATGAGTCCCGGGCATATCCTCCAGCACATGGCTGCCAGCTTGCTACTCTGCCGTGCCGAGGTGGCTCTCGGCGAAGACTCGACCATCTTCTGGGCTCTGTATATATGCAGCCTGCGGACCGTGTACAGCCATGCCTTTAACGACGTCTTCAATGATCGTCGCGGGCTAGGCTCCGATGCTGCTATTCTCTACCGGTATATGCACTACCACGACATACTAGCTCAGTTCAGTGTGAGCCACTGGCAGCGGCCATCTGAGATGGAGCGTCAGCTCACCATGCCATTCAAGGGCCAGGTCATTGTCTTTAAGTGTAAAGATCATCTAGATCGTGTAAGTCAGCCAGTTCTCGAGAGCATCATGGGGTAGGCGGTTGCTAACCATTCAGTTTGAGCACCACGACGAGAACGATTTCCTCCAGCACGAAATCTACCTCTTGGCTCGCGCTGTCAAGGCTTCCAAGCAAGAACAGCTCGATCCCCGATATCCACCGGAGGAGGGCCACCTCGAGAATCTCGACGACACCGAGCGTCAACTCGAGTCTGTGCTCAATCAGAGCAGGCAAGATTGTGCTTCTGTATCTTCGGTGGACGGAAATGATGAGCAGGCCTGTGTAGATGCCCGACTGAAGCTACAGCGATACTGCTTCGTCGTGGCATCATGGATCTACTTTCAGCGCACATGCCGTCATTTGACAGGCCCTTCGGTTTCTCTCACTTCCCTATTTGACCATGTCTTCTCACTGGCTGATGACATGCGTCGTTTGCAAACCCGTATCGCGCCGTTCTCCGTCTTTCTCATCGGCGCTGAGGCCGACACCGAGCGGCGGCGGCGAGTTGTCATGGATTTCATCCACCAGACAGCCGGATCACAAGAAACTAGCAAGAAGCACAAAGATAACGACAATCCAGCGGCACCAAGCGGTTGCCCGACTGCCTTGCAGATTGACTATCTCCTATCTGCATCGTGGACACAAGATGATCTTCACGATAACTCTGAGGGAGGCCTCGACTATGTGACCAAGATGCAGTATGTAATAACGTCAAGGACAGTCCTTCCAGCTCTTGTTTGAATAATTCAATTCAATTCTTTGAAGTATAATGATGGACTCGTATCACCAACACTTCCGTACTTGACTGATCCGGGCGGCATCTGGACGGCGGATATTACCTTGTTTTGGCGGCAAATCGTTATGTGATTTTCAGATAAATTACTTCAGGTCTAGTAACTGGTTGCAATCAGTGATATCATATGATTCAAACTATTTCATTCCCGTCGTTGCTAAATGAATTCTTCAGCATCATGTCGTCGAGACGTCGTGTAAGCTGACTAATCAATCGCAATCCCCACAATAAATCTTATCGCTATCAGCTACATACTGGCAGAATTTTTCTTCCGCCTTTTTTTTCTTTACCCAGCCGACCCATTGAACCCGTTTTTCCTTCAAGCGCTTTAGTGACGGAACAACATCACGATTGAACGGGTCCTGCCAGTTTCAATCCCGACACATCTCTATACCACGAGAACACCGCAAACATGTCTGCCGAAAAACGCCGCCCCGAGGACGAGGCTTCGCTGCCCGAGTCCAAGAAGCGCCGCACCGAGGATGGCGCCACCGACGACGTCAAGGCCAAGGAGAAGGCCGAGAAGAAGGCCCTGAAGAAGAAGGAGAAGAAGGAGAAGAAGGAGCGCGCCGAGAAGGGCGAGGCTACCGAGGAGAAGAAGGAGAAGAAGAAGGACAAGAAGGAAAAGAAGGACAAGAAGGAGAAGAAGGAGAAGAAGGCCGAGGCCGAGGCCACTGAGGAGACCAAGGCCGCTGCCCCGTCCGGCGAGTCGACCGGCACCGCGCTGTCCTGCGGCAAGTACACCCAGACTCCCGCCCTGGCTGCCGTCCCCGACGCCGAGATCGCGGCCTACCTCGCCAAGGAGCAGGTCGCCGTCTACGACCCCCATGTCAAGAAGGACGCCCCCGCCTCGGAGCGTCTGCGCCCCGTGCTCGAGTTCACCCAGCTGCCCCAGACCGACCTCATGAAGAAGAAGCCTTTTGGCACCTACAAGAACCCCACCCCCATTCAGGCTGCGTCGTGGCCCTACACCCTGGGCGGCCGCGATCTGGTCGGCATTGCCGAGACCGGCTCTGGCAAGACCATGGGTTTCGCTCTGCCCTGCGTTGAGGCTCTGCGCAACGTCAAGAAGCCCGAAGTCATTGAGGCCAAGAAGCTGCCCAACCGCTCCAGACTCAACAACAAGTGGGACTCCAAGGGCAACATGGCCCAGGCCCTGGCCGTCATTGTGTCGCCCACACGCGAGCTGGCCATGCAGACCCACGCCGCCATTGAGCCGCTTGCCAAGCTCGTCGGCCTGTCGTCGGTGTGCCTCTACGGCGGTGCCAGCAAGGACGAGCAGCGCGTGCTGCTGCGCCAGGAGGGTGGTGTCGACATTATCGTCGCGACCCCCGGCCGTCTCAAGGATTTCCTGAACGACGAGGCCGTGTCTCTGGCCCACGTGCGCTTTGCCGTGCTGGACGAGGCTGACCGCATGCTGGACACTGGTTTCGAGGAGGACATCAAGCAGATTCTCGGCATGTGCCCGCCCAAGACGGAGCGCCAGACGCTCATGTTCACGGCCACGTGGCCCACAAGCGTGCGCGGCCTGGCCGACGGCTTCATGGTGGACCCCGTCAAGATCACCGTCGGCAGCCGGACGCGCGCCGGTGCTCTGGACGGCGAGCAGGACCCCAACGCGCCGCGCGACCGCAACAACACGGGCGCCGTCGAGCTGCAGGCCAACGCGCGCATCAAGCAGACCGTCGAGGTGCTGGACCAGCGCGAGAAGGAGCGCCGCGTGCTGAACATTATCAAGCAGGAGCAGCGCGGCAAGGCCAAGGACGACCGCATCCTGGTGTTCTGCCTGTACAAGAAGGAGGCTGTGCGCATTGAGAACTGGCTGCAGGGCCAGGGCGTGCGCGTGTGCAGCATCCACGGCAACCTGCGCCAGGACCAGCGCACGAGCAGTCTGGAGGCTTTCAAGTCGGGCACGACGCCCGTGCTCGTTGCCACCGACGTTGCTGCCCGTGGTCTGGATATCCCCGAGGTCAAGCTGGTCATCAACGTGACCTTCCCCCTGACCATTGAGGACTACGTCCACCGTATCGGCCGTACTGGCCGTGCCGGCAAGGACGGCCGTGCCATTACTTTCTTCACCGAGCACGACAAGACTCACTCTGGATCGTAAGTTTATTCGTCATCATCATTTTCACAGTAACATACTAACATCACAGTCTGATCAACGTTCTCAAGGGCGCCAACCAGGAGGTCCCCGAGGACCTGCTCAAGTTCGGCACCACCGTCAAGAAGAAGGCCCACGGCGACTACGGCGCATTCTTCAAGGACGTCGACATGAGCCAGAAGGGCACCAAGATCACGTTCGATTAAACAGCACGCAAGCGGTCATATTTGTTTATTCTCTAGTCTTCTGATTTTTTTGGTCTCGATCTTGACTCATCTTGCATCATATATTACTATATATGCTTACGCTCTGCTTCCGCGCACAAAGCTGTAGCACTGCTGGAAGAATCTGCGTTCGAAAAAGGCACTAGAGGAAACAAAGGTTAGCGGTGCTTTGGCTCATCATGTTTTCTGTTCTGTTTAAAAGTTTTGCGGTACATCTTTCCCATAGATCAAGGCAAAGCCTTGAAGGCGTTTCGGCGGGTATATATGGTTTAATACAGCATGGTTATCATCACATCAAAAAACAAAGAACAAGGAACTTACATGACAAGCATGAATGGTGCAGCCACAACAGCAATTTTGACCAGCTGCGTAATCTGCGCAATGGCGCCCACGGCCGGCACGACGAGTCGCTGGACAGCCTGGTTCGTGACGACAGCAGCCAGGAATGACGCCGGGTGTGGGAGGAGCGTGCGCGGTGCGTCGGAAAAGAAGCCGGGGCCGCCGCGTGCTGAAAAGTACGTGCTGATAAACACCATGCACCACACGATGCGGCACGACATGTTGATAATGTTGGCCACGACGAGACCAATGGCACCGCCGTCGAGCACGTGCAGACAGACGTAGCCGGCGCCGGCAAAGATGAGCGAAAAGAGACTCATCCAAATGGACTGGTAGTAGACCTGAGCCTCGGTGGCCACGGACGCAACAAACGCTTCAGTGACACCGTTGACGGCTAGGAGTGGGATGTACCACATGTAGGCAGCCAGCGTCTCGGCCGCACCAGACCCAGCCCAGCGGGGGCCGGTCACGAGTCCCAGGAACGGCGCAGAGGCAGCTGGGCCGAGAGCGGTGATGGCCAGGGACAGCAAAAGGTAGACCTTGAGCAGGGTCTGCAGATCGCGTGCAGCTTGTGCCGTCGGGGCTGTCTCGCCCTTCTTTTCATCTTCCTTCTTCTTGTCTCCGCCCTTGTCCCCGGCAAGCAGTCGCGAAAAGTACGATCGGCTGCTCTCCTCGATCGGCTGGAACAGCAGTCGTGCAGCAAGGCCACCGTAGTTGTTTGCCAGCGCATAGATTCCCTGCGCCTGGGTCGTCGACAGGATTCCAACGAGAAGGGTGTCGCCCTGGGTCAGCAGGTGCTTGACGACGCTCTGGACGGCCATGCTGCGCGCCAGGTTGAGTGTCGGCCGGTCAAAGAGCTGGAAGGCAAACAGACTCGGCGGGCTCAGCTTCTTGGGGACCAGCGAGAAGCCGTCGCGGCGGGCCAGCTTTGACCCGTGCCACGAGTACATGGCCAGCAGTCCCACGCCATAGGCCAGCTGGCCCAAGGCAAAGGGGAGCACGCCAATGTTCCGCCATTGCGGGTTGGTCGCCTTGGCCGAGAGCACGGCGGCACTGAGGGTCGTGGCACAGCGCAGGACGGTGGCCACAGACTCGGCAGCGGCACGAGCACTGAACTGGAGGCGCAGCTGCAGCACGACAAAGGCGGGCTCGGACCACAGCTCGACGGCCGATGCGATGGCGTAGAGGTAGAGGCTGGGGAACAGGTAGGGCGTAGCTGCGATAGATGTGGCCTGGACTGATGTCTGGTACGACCACCCAAGGAGCAGAGCAACTAGTGCACCGAGGAGAATCGAGACATATGCCAGGTTGACGGCACTCTGCGAGGTCGATGCCGACGATGATGACGATGCATCCTTTTTCTTGCTGTCCGAGTCCTCGCGGCCACCTTGTCTCTGGATAGCCACGCGCAAGCTCTCGCGTGCAAAGAAGAGCACACTGAGGTAGTAGACTTCGAGCTGGGTCGCAACGCCAAGCAGCTCGGCGGTCAGGAAGCGCAGCAGCAGCTGGTTGGCGACAAACGTGGCGGCGCGCGAGGCCACCTGGAGGATGATCAGCAGCGAGGCGCCGCGAACAGCCGACGGGGCAGCAGGAGGAGCTTTAGCTGGTGCATCAGGCTTTACATCTCCAGTGACATCCTGGACATTTGTTGTCTGACTCTTTGATCCTGCCATGGTGGTTTTGCTGAACGTAGCTCGTTGGTGAGGTGAGGTTGAGCAAACGCGCCACGTTTCGACGGTGCAGTTTTAGCGCGTCCAACACCTCTTTAGTGGACAGCTGTGCTGTGCCTTAGAGCTCTATAAGTGGGGCTGTCCACAACTCTCTCAGTGAGCATGTGAAACTGGCGATGACGACGTAATTCGCATTCAACCTCGTCTGCTCAGCTATTTGAGCTTGTAATATCCATGCATATCTTCGGTTATTCTTGTAAGTAGTGCCTGTCTCGATATGGTCCTCGTAAGACACTACAGAATACAGCTCCAGTTGGATTATGTAAGCCGTCTTGATGCGCTCTGAGCATCACCAGATGTCTCTGTCTCCTGTCTACCCTTCCATGAGTGCATGCAAATCACAGGCGAGCTTTCACCCTCCTATATTCACCCTCCTATGTAATGCCTACTCCATATCAATCTTCCACGTACGGCCATAGATATTGGAAAATACGGGATCCCGTCCGCTCTCCCCTAGTCAAACCAATAATCGGCGGATTAGTAGTTGGGTCGGTGACGACCAGCGAATACCCTCTGCTGTACGTTTATTGTTACTTTTTATTTTTTGCTTCTTTTCAACATGGTCATACGTATCAGTGCTGTGCAGTGGAAATCTCAGCCATAGCAGCTTTTTGGTGGCCGCGAGATATCATGGTATAGCTCGCTCTTGCCTAAGAGAGACGGTTTCAAAGTAGATTGCTCTTTCCATTTCTGTTTTATATTCTATAAGAAAAACACCTCGCCGCAAGGCTGCCCTTCTAATATCACCAAATCCCAGTGTGATTTCTATAACCAACAAGTAAGCTCATGTCCAGCATAAGTCATTCCGCCTCGTTTCAACGGTGCGCGTCCCCTTTGTAGTGGACGGCTGTGGTGTGGTTTAGAGCTCAAGATATAACTGGGTCCACCTTCAGTCATGTTGCTTGGGTGGTCAACTTTGTCTTTCGACCACAATTGCACATCAAGATCACATCAGGATCACATCAAAATGGACGAAGAACATGACTATCCACGTACGTTAAAGGTACATTAATTACTTTGAAATACAATTGAACATCTACCATGCTGACATTAAACGAGTTTCGGCTGGGCTGGAACACGATAACGGCTACCGGCGACCTTATTGACCCCTTCTATCCACATGTCATCAAGGCATCATTGCATCTGAATGTCTGGCATCGCTGTATATCGTCGATTGTGCAGCATCCTTGGATGCCAAATCTACTGCGGCGAGCCATTCAACACATGTGGCCACGCTATGCTCTGCCAGGCTGCGTCGTGCTGAAGAAACTGCGGAAACCAGAACACACCTACTCGTTTGAACACGAGACGGAAATGTACCAACGCCTTATCCGCGCACAAGGTAATCTGGTGCCCACCTACTACGGCGAGGCCAACTGCGAAGGTGACCGGACCAAGGTTCTGTCCTTCTTCCCTTACCCCACGGTACCTGCCATCTCTAAACCGCTGTCCGCATGCATGTCCGTCGATGAATTTACGACACGCATCACGATGGCCATTGACGAGATGATTCGTCGTGGTGGTGTGGTCCAGGAAGACGACAAACTCAACAATGTTCTGGTTGCTGACGACGGCCACTTTGTCTTTGTCGACCTCGAGGCCGTCTATGCGCCCAACGACAAGGTGGGACCGGAGTGGACACGCAAGTATGCCATCGATGGCCTAGTCGACCAATACAAACAATATATTGCCATCCTCAAGGAGGAGGAGGACGACGAGGCATCTTGGAGGGCACGTCAGACTTCAATATCGACTTTGGCGGTAGTGGAGAGTAATAGTCCAAATCATTGATAACGCCTGGGACTCGGGCTGTTGAAGAAGATCTCAATTCCTTACTATGAAGATTTGTGGATATCGTTGTATATTGCACCGATACAGCGACGTCGAGCAACTTTAGCTTCAAAAAAGTCATGATCAAGTCAAGTTTATTTCTAGTCTTCTATAACACTTTGTTTACGGTATTTTCGCCCCTTGACCAGTTAAAGCTATATGAAACCGTCGACTAGTACATTCGAATAATAATCAACGAAGCAACGAGCAGCTTACACGTCCTTCTAATATCAATTCATCCTAAAAACAAATTCAATAATCTCTATATAAACTTCTCATGTCCAGCATGACTGCAACTATTCCAAATCTAAGCCCGCCAGTTTCGAGCAGTCTCGATCGCCCGCGAGAGCTTGTCGTCCAGCGTGCTCTTCCAGCTGCCCGGCCGCGGCGAGTAGTTGAGAGGATGGGCTCTGGGAAGGCCGCCGGGGATGATGGCATCCGTCGAGTCTTGTCTTTGGGTTGCGTCCAGCGGGGGCTGGGTCGTGTGGCAGTTCCGAGGCCGGCGCAGCTGGATGGTGTCTGCGCCGTGGTTTTTGTTCTTTTTGGCATTCAGGTTGTATCTGCCCCTGCCTGCATCCATGTGTATGCTGAGGCCAATGACCATGACCACCAGGAATATCGCCACGATGCTGCACGACACACCAATGGCAACGCCCTGGCCTGCAGTCGAAGCCCCGCTGCCGCCGATGAACTGCGATGACGACGGGTGGATGATGCCGCTGATAGTAGAAGTGGTGGATGATGCAGTGACCGTCACATCCCCCTCGACCTGTCTAAGGGCGTGATGGTAGGTGGCCGTGGCATTGACAGGCACTGCCAGCCGGCTGGCAAGAACAGCGCTGATATGAGATGGAGGCATGTTGATTACAAGATTTGGCCAAGTCGGCTTGTCTTTGGTAGTTCGTAATCGATGTGCCGCCGAATGTGCTGTTGTGTGGTAGTCTGGCGTAAAGAGCCTCAATTCCAGAATGGCGACTGTTGACTTATATAGCTGGGAAAGTCAACGGGATACCAAAATAGTTCTCTGTGTTCTTCTCACATTCTAGAAGACTCATAACCAAGTTTCACCTGTCTGTCATATGTCAGCTCGTGATATCTCATAAATGACTGTCGTCGTTTCTCTTATGGCAGATTAGCTCCACCCGAAACCAGACACGGCCATGCCGTCCGTTGATATATTTGTCATTTCTCGTGATGGTGTTTCTTTGTATGCTGCAGGGCGCGGTATGATAGAAAAGAGTCTGATATTAAAAATGATGCTGAATGATATGCAAAACTAGCAAGCCAAGCAACGGCTGCTGTCCAAAACTCCAATGATGTGCCGTCTGACAAAAGAACGGGGTATATCCAATGCTACTAAAGTATACAAAATAAAGGGATGCTGTGGTGACAAAGGAAACGGATAAAGAGAGGCAATGCTGAAGTGCTGGATGAAACAAAATACCAATCCAAAAGACAAAAGACAAAAAGAAATAGTAAGGAATGCATGGCCAGGTCAATGCTGTGCATCGGTATCCCCGGTGAATAAGATAATGAGAGGCAAAGTGCCTACAATCAAGGGCCAAGTAGACCTTCGCGAAGTGCCTCTTCGTCAATAACGTCGGCGTGCACATTGCTCGGGGCTCCACGTCTTTGGTGCGATGACCAGTATTCAAAGAACCCGGGAATGGCACCAGGTTGGTTGATACCAGGCGACCGCACAGTATTGAGATCGTACATGCTCTGCGCGGCAACGCTATGCTGAACAGACTTGGTACGTCTCAGAGTGTGTTGGGGCACACTCAGTGCTGCCGATGTCGCTGACGGCGAAGTCGACGTCTCGCTGTTGGTAGTTTCGAGTGTTGCCGGCAGGCTTTCCTCAATTTCCTCTGGGCAAGTCGTCTTGCTGTCGGGCAGTGCTGCCGTGGCAACGGCGATTGCAGAGGTCGCTGTTGCAACAGTCGGCACAGCGGTAGAGGCGGCTGTGATCACTGCTGCTGCTGCATTTGCCGGCGATGTTGTAGTCGCGGCAGTGGGAGCGCTTGGGTTGTTACCCCATGGCCGCCACGCAACAAATTTACCCAGCCTCTTGGCCCCAGAAATGGTTGCGGCCGCTGCTGCTGCAGACGTCGATACGGTTGATCCGGTACCAGCTGATATTGTCGCGGCCGTCGCTGTCGCCGACGTAGTGGATGTCACAGGGCTAGACACGACGCGGCCTGTCCTTGGCGTGGGTACACCCAGGTAGAGGCTGTCGCGCAGTCTTGCGTTGCTCTTGTGCGTGTCATGGCTGGCGCGGGAGATGACGGGCCGGGCAGTGACTGAGCTGAGGCCCGTGTCGGCCATTGCAGTGCCCAACGGACGCAGGGTAAGCTGGCTCGGTCTAGTCTTGAGTGTATGGATGTCGAGTCCTCCTTGGAGTGACACAATAGACTCCAGAGACATTGCTCTGTGCCGTGCCATTTGCTGCCGCGATGGCAGTTCATAAGGCTCGTCTTCCTCTGTCAAGTCCGAGTCGTCTGCCGTAAGGTTCTCACAGCTGGGGAACGGCGATGGTTGTGTGGGAGTCGGCGTGGTGACATCCGATGTCACCGACCCGTCTGCAGCGTCATGCTCAACAACATCATCATAGCCATCACCAGCAATGCTTGCTTCAGACTGTGCATATTCAGCCTCGGCATTGTTGTCGTCGTATGTAGTCAGCTCATCGTCCTCCATGATTGGCTCGTGGATCTTGGGCTTCTCAGACGCCAGTGGGTAGGATATCGCCTGACAGAAGCTGGACGGCAATGACTCGTCGACACTCGACATGCGGCTGCTTGTTCTCCATGTCGGAGACAACGGGTCCACACTAGTGGTCGGAGACGTCGGCATCGAAATATCGGAGAACAATGGCCGGTCGAAAATTGAGCTTCTTGCGTCTGTGCGGGGTGAGCTAGGCGCCGGAGAGCTGTAGTCGGACGGCTGGTCGGAGAAGAGCGACCACCTGTTGGACGGGCCCGACATGACTGTGGATATAGAGTCTCGACTCATATGGTGGGAATGGTTTGGTGGGCTAGAGCTGGGGGACGCCGCGCGCGAGTCCTGCTGATATGACAGAAGAGACCGCGAAGCTGGTGTGGATGGTAGAGACAACACGGCTGGCGGCGGAGTGAACACAGTCGGGTTGAGACCGGCGCGCTTCTTCTTAGGTCTTCTAGTCTCGGACTTTTTGGCGCCGTGGTTCACGTGGTAATGGTGGTGAATGTGAAGCTCTTGTGACAGCGAGACGCGGTGGCGGTTGGCTTCTGGCGAGACTGGAGGCGACCGTGCAGAGGCTGAGTCGTAAAAGTCGACCGTCTTGTTGACCGACTCGGGGCTACCTGGGAAATCAAGGCTTCCCAGCTCGGCACGGAGTGTCGATGCCGCACTGGCTTGTATGGTGCCGTCGGGTACTGGCTGGTGGTACATCATCTGATCGCGAAGCAGCTGGATCTCGTCGTTTGAAGTGACGAGCATCTCGCGCAGTTCCGCCATGCCCAGTTGTAGGTTGGCATTGTCCTGCAATAAGTCACGCACAAAGTGAGACACAACACCATTGCCGTTGACCGAGCCGCTAGCTTGGGTGTCTTGCAGTGACTTGGCGGCGGCAGCACCCTTGAGACGGCCGGCTGCCGTGTTCAGCTCTTTTTCAACCACCCTCTGTCGCTCCATGCGGCCAATGACGTCCATGTGGCGTTCCTGCTCGTCGCGTGCTTCCTTTTCCATCTTTTCTAGCTGGAATTGCAAATCGGCGATGCCCCGTTCGGCGCGCTTCCAGCGGTGGACGGCTGAACGCGCCTCGGACTCGGTCGTAACAATAGTGTTTTGCAGCTGCACCTGCTCGGCCTCGAGGGCTGCAAGGTGCCGTTCCATGTCCTCGGCGCGTTCTGCGGCGCCCTCGAGTCGACGGATGGTATTCTGTGATGATTGAAGAGATGCCTCGAGCATCTTGATGTGTGTGTCGGAGCCGGACACGGTGGTGTTGAGGGTCTCGAGCTGGTCGAGCAGCGCCCGGTTTTCCTGGATCTTCTGGGCATTTTGGGCCTCGAGTTCCTGCTTGTCCATTTCAAGCTGTCCAATCCGGGAAACCAATTCGGCACGATCGCGTTCTGCATCGGCAATGTACGCTTCGTGGCGTTCGAGGAGAGACTGTGACGCGTTAGACAAGGATGCCCGGTGCCGGGTGGCAAGATGTGTTGATGTCGGGTGATCAACAGAACGCAGAAACAAAAAGAAAAAGAGAATGGAGAAGAGTGACACAAATGACGAAAGATAGGAGAAAAAGAAGAAGAAGGACTCGGCAAAAATAATAATAGAAAGGAACCTGGAAGCCAAGCCTAGCGAAACGACTAAACAATAGCACACCATGCATAATGGCTTGGAGCTACTAAGCACAAGCTACCGATGTCTCATTCCAGCAGCTGCATGTGAAATTATACAGCGCCAAAATTTGCAATGGATGGAGCCAAAACAAAGTATTTGTTGGAATGGTTTGATGACCATTCCATTGGCTAACAATGCTGCCAGCAAATTGCTCTTTGCTGTTTTGCTGTGTTTGCTGTGTTTCGCTTTGCTGGTTTTGCTGTGCTGTTCTGCGTGCTGTGTGCTGGCTGTTTGAGAGTGGCTTGGGAGAAGGGCTTACCTGGCCAAGTTTGGCTGCCGTGCGGACGTCGTTTTCGACACTTTCCAACACGGTACAGTTGTGTTTGAGATAGATGCAGCCGGGCTGGCCGCAACAACACCGCAATGATCCTAATGGCTGTGCGGGTAGGAGTTGGTGTTGAAGTTGGTGCTGAGACTGGGCACCAGGGCGAGGAGTCGATGATCGTGAACCTGGGACGGGCGAGCTGCAGCCAGAGCGAGGATGCGAGCCAGAACGAGCAGAAGAGCCAGACCGGGAGATAGAGCCTACCGCTCTTTCGGGATCCCGCCAAGGACGTGGACTGCTCATATCTGCCATGGCTGGCGTCTGCAAAAGCAAATGCTCCAAAGTCAGGCAGGAATGCAGTGCCAACTACGAGGTGCAGCTATGTGCAGCTATGTGCAGCTGTAGCCGATTGCAGCATGCTGTTGTGGGGAACGCTTGCAGTAGACGCGCCGTGATAGGAAGCGATAAGACACTGCAAAAGGAGAGAGGAGTGGCGGGCGTGTCTGGCATGCAACGGAATTTGAGGGCGAGACTAGTGTGTTGAGGCGTCTGTAGAGTGGGCGCTGCAGGGTAGTAGAGCGTCTATGAGACAGTCTTGGAATGGGCGCAGTAGTTCGCGCAGGACAGGAAAAGATGCGGCGGTGCAGAATCGATAGAGAAAGGCGGCGAAGAAAGAGATGAATCGGTCAGATGGTCGATGTCGCGTTGAGAGAGCCCACAATCAGCGGCCAGCTCATCGTGTGTTTGTCCACTTTGAACACGTAGCTGAGATGCCAAACGATGGTGTCCGAGTTGATGAGAGCGATAGGAGTGGCCGAGAAGAGGACAGCCGCTGAGCGAGTCGATGCGAGGCGAAGATAACGGGATGAGGCGAAGACTAGGGGAAAAGAGGATGAAAACGAGGCAGAAAAAAGGCAGAGAAAAAAGATGGGGATGGGGAGAAGTTGCGCGGCTGCAGTTGCAACGCAATGCGCCTTGGGCTGAGATGCGCGATGGGTCGTGGCGAGGATGCGAATAGGTGGTCGTTTGGGCGAAACGAGGTTGTAGGAGGAAGAGTTGACGAGGCGGCGGTTGGGGCAAAAGGACAGAAAAGTATCACGAAGAGGCAGGACCCTGCACTGGTTGTGGCAGGCGCACTGATGACAAAGAAGCAAAAGAAGGAGCGAAATGAAACTCGAATGAAAGAGGGAGGCAGTCGAATCACGACGAGAGGGAAGGTGCAATGGCGACTGGCATGTGGGAACGCGATGGGAAATTGAAGTAGACGCGTGTACTTTGCCACTGTGTGTATGCTTGGTGCTACACAAAGCTACTTTGGTAATTAAAGTCTCGAATGCGCGCTAGGCCGCTGGGGACGGTTAGGTATGCACTATATCAACGTGTAATACGCCAGACAGGACTAGTTTGGGAAGGTGGGGTTGGGTCTTTCCCAGTTGAGATAAGACGCAGTCTGTCGCGTCAGGCACAGATTCACGGCTCCTGCCACCAAACGGTTGGTCTAGAAAGGTGTTCGGGACGGCCTATTAGGCTGCAGTAGCGGCCAGCTGCCAACAAAGACACCCTCCACCAGCCACCCTCTTTCCGACTTGGGACAATGACTGGTCAGGAAAGAAGCAATTGCATCATGACTGCCTGATTAGGAACAGTAGCACATCGTGGTCATGATACACTCGACACTGTGGCACGTGTTTTTGCTGGTGATCGTCTGCCAGCCAGATATTGACGCCTGTAGGCCGCCGTGATGTCTGGAGAGCAGTCACATCGACTGAAATTTGCTGTCCTGTCTAGTTATCTTACAATGTGGGTCACTTTGCCTATCCGTTACATTAGTTCCGCTTGGCCATCTTCCGGTCGCCCTCGCCGCCGATGATCTTCCGGGTAGTCTCCGTCGTGGGCGTGCAAGGGAGTGTGTGGCACAGGATCTGATATGACATGACTGCAGCTGGCATTATCTTGCGGGTCTACTGTTCCTAGGGACAGACATCGGTGTGATCACTGGTCTTTTTATTGTCGAATTTGGGATGTGCTCGACTGCGAAATGGTAGTGTACTCGAGGCCCATCACGGCTTACATTATCCCGGCTACCAGGCAAAGTGTCCCTGCTCTGATCTCCATATCATGGCTGATATTGACAGCGTCAGCCGAACCAGGTTATCGGGCCATGCTTAAGCTTATGTTTGTTTCGTTTGGCACAGTTTCTGTTTCTGGATGTAGATAACAAGGCTAAAAGGCCAAAAAGGCAACCGAAGCAAGATCATAATATCAATTGTTGTATCAAGATTAAATTGCCAAAATAAACAGGTAAATCGTCATCAGTCATCTCAGTCCGCGACTCACGGTGCGCCCAGGGTCAGCACATCCAGGCCGTCCGCCAGCTGGCTCTTGGTCGGCATCTTGCCGACATTCATGAGCTCGGCACTTTGCACCATGACAGGGTCCTTGCCCATTGTTGCCACGGCCACTACGGTCTCGCCCTTGGTATAGAAGACGGCCCACGAGCCAGAGTCGAAGCTACCCTGCACCACCGTGTCATCGTAGCCCGAGGCCGCTGTGTTGCCGCAGTAGCGCAGTTGTGCCGACAGCGCAGACCAGAAGACGGGCGTGAAGTAGGCATCGGCGCCTGTCGGGACCGCGCCCGGGCTCACAATGTGGTGTGCCGCAATACGGCCGGCCTTTTGGGCAACGTTCCAGTGCTCGATGCGCACAAACTTACCCTCGGCGCCTGGGCCGTGGTACGGGAAGGTGGCAATGTCGCCGACGGCGTACACGTCCTTGAGGCCAACGACAGAGTACGTCTCATCCGTCTTGAGTGAGCCGTCGTTCTCCAGCCGGACGACGCTGTTGTCGCGCAGGAACTCTGTCGCGGGGGACACACCGATACCCAGAATGACAATGTCGGCCTCGAGCTTTGTGCCATCCTTTAGATACACGGCGCCCACCTTGGACGGGTCCGCAGCTGATGGCTCGGCCTTGTCAACGGAAGCCGACAGGTAGAACTTGACGCCGCTCTTCTCCAGGCCCTTCTGGGCCGAGACGCCGACATCGTGGCCAAGGATACGCTCCAGCGGCACCTTTTCCATACCGATAACAGTCACGTCGTGGTCTTTGGCGGTCGCGTTGGCGGCCTCCATACCGATAAAGGACGATCCGATGATGACGACCTTTTTCTTTGAGCCGTCCTTGGCACCCAGCACATCGGTGATCTTCTTGACGTCGTGGACGTTGCGCAGGGTGAAGATGTTGTCGAGAACCTTGAAGCCCTGCAGCGGCAGTGTGCGTGCAGTGCCTCCAGTGGACAGGATAAGCTTGGTGTAGGCAATGTTGCCGGCACCCTTTGTCTGGACGGACTTGTCGGCAAAGTTGACTCCGGTGACCTCATCTTTGACGATAGAAATGCTGCCCGAGTCGAACCAGGCCTGGTCGCGCAGCTGGACCTTGGAGGGATCGGCGATGAGCGCCTTGGAGAGCTTAGGCCGGTCAATGGGGAGGTATCCCTCGTTTGTGACGACAGTGATGCTGCCTGAGAAGCCCTTTTCGCGCAGGGCCTCGACGGCACCGATGGCACCCGAACCGCCACCAACAATGACGACCTTGTCGCTTGGGGACTGCTTTGCCGACGCACACTTGATATTGGGCTTGCGGCGGCCCGACTTGATTGTCTCCTTGTCGCCGGAAACATAGACAGCGCCATTCTTTTCGACGACCTTGAAAGTAGGCAGGTAGTCGAGGGCCGGTGCGTCTTCGACATCACCAGTCTTGGCGTTGAAGCAGGCTGAACAGTTAGCAGTCGAAATTACAGTAGAACAAGAAGAAGAAAAACTGACCTCCGTGCCATGGGCATGTGATACGGCCGTTGGCCGTGAGAACACCCTTTACCAGCGGCGCGCCGTAGTGTGTGCATTTGGGGCCGATGGCCTGGACAGTGCCGGCAGCATTGACGAGGAGGACCTTGGCACCCTCGATGCCCTCGACCTCGACCTCTTGCTTATCGCCGACCTTGAGGGCGAGGGACGTGACGTCCTTGAGCTTGAACTCGGCCATGGCTCGAGCAGAGATGGCAATGTGTCGTTTGAGAGGTATAGTCAGTGGAAGAGACTGGAGATTCGAGTTTCTGAAAATCGAGCGAGAAGAGATACGGAAAGCGAGACGGGAGGCAGCACAATGCATAGAGGGGGTTTGAAGAGAGAAGAGGGAGAAGGTGACAAATGGTTGGGCTGGCGGACAGTGCTGGGGAAGAGGTGCGTATCGGCGAGGGCTTGGGCTGTTACGAATCAGGCTATCTCATTGGAATTGAGAAGGTGCAATCAGCATGACACGTTCTTTCCATCTGTTATCTCGGGAGTTATCATGTAAAAGCCGGGGAGGCAGGAGTTACAATGGAACTGGCAGCATATCACATGGCGGACACGCCATCATATCATTCTACGTAGAAGGTGCGACCCGCGAGCATGGCTGCACTCAAGACGAAGTACAAAAGTACAGGAGAACAAGAGAAAGGACGCCGGACTTGTCGCTATCAACAGCTGAAGCAGAGCGAAACCAACAAAACACGCCAGATCAGAGACAGCCATCCGCACAACACGCATATGGCGGGGCTAAGCAGGGCGTAATGCGGCATTGCAGGCGCTCTGAGTGGCTGGCGGGGGCAGCAGAGGTATGACGACATGCACGGTTAGTGAGAGGAGAGAGAAAGAGCTGCCCACTGTTCTTGCCCGTTTGGTGATAGCAATGGAAGAAGAGCTCCGTCTGCGCGGGGTAGGCCAATGGCAGGGCACGGATTACAGGCGTGCTCCACACGTGATATCGAAATGTCGATTGCATCGCGAAATGTTGGAAGCATCGCATCGGCATCGACATTAATGTTGTTTGTTGAGTTTGTCAAGTTTGTGTATTGATTTAGCTGGGATTTGAGAGGCCGGGTGGGTCTGCTTCTATTATGCCCATACTGGCTCTCAATTAGGACGTAGTCTCGTAGTTTATCACATTTGGTAGCAGATCAGATCGTCCATGATGTCAGTCTTCTAATCACGGATATAGCAGCTCTCTGAACTACTGAGTAGGAGCAGGTTTCCATTGATAGCGATGTGTGTCGTTGATTGGAAGTGATAAGATGTTGTATGAACCGTCGTGTCGGTAATCAGCTACTACTCGGCCCACATTGCATCTCATCGAAGCCATGCCGTGGAAGAACTCGACAAAGTTAAAGTAGATCTACCGAGTTACGTGAAATTAAGGTTATTTCTTGAGTTGTAGTGTCAAATTAAAACCGTCGATATTGGAGTTTTGATTGTTTGTTGAACTATCGGCAAGTTGATCAAGGCTTAAATCCTCATCGGTAAGGCCAACTTGACAAAGTCACATCTAGTTGACTCAATCTGGAATTAAATCATGTATTTTTTAAAATGTTTTTGTGACTTGAATACATAATGTGGTCTGTCTGTGTTTATTCGATGTAATTGTGTTGGTTTTTGTTTTTCTTTCGATTAATTTGTAAATTGAACCGCAATTTGATATAAATTTAAGTAAAACACCAGAAAATCAATACCGTCGACTAAAATCAAGAATAAATCAAGCTCATGACGACCATCTTCCTAAATTATACAAATTTACTGCATCAACAAACTTCATAATTTGTTGTGGTTGTGAACATAAAGTAGGCCTGGCGTAAAGCAGCTGGCCGTCCGTGGCTCGTCCGCAGTCGGCCGAATCGTCCGCCGCGCTGAGTAATCCACAATACGAAGCGAGGGCGACAACAAGAAACTCAGTTCCTGAGCAAAACAATCAGATCAAGCAAAATAAATCATTCTGTAGAGATCGTCTAAAGAGTGCAAGCAACAAGCAGTCATAATCACACATCATTCGCGGCTGAAAGGATCGTTGGATGTGACGACAAAAACACCAACACCATCAGCATCGACGCATCGCCGGGAATTGGCGGATATTTATACATTTGTACACCGGTTGTACATCATCCTACACAAAATAGTGTGGCACCCTTTGGATTGAGCTGCAGCTGTCACATTCGTCCGGCCGCTTTCATCCGCATCTGCAGCCACATCCCATCTCAGCCAAAATATCACAGTCTCGTGTCAGCCTACAGATCCAGCCAGATCCACGACATCGGCAAGGTTTGAACGCGAAACTGGGTCTTAATTTCGAATAGCACTTGTACTCAGTCAGCTGCCTCGACCGTCGGCACGGAGTTCGGACGGATGTCCCCCCCATCCATGGCCATGACGCCAGCCCAGATCTCAGAGGCACGGCGCAGAAAAGTTCGCAAAGGAACACACAGCTGTTGGGAGTGTAAGCAACCTACTCAGTCTAACTTTTAAAGAGTTTAAATTGATTAATATATTAAAGGCCGCCGTCGCAAGATTCGCTGCCAGTATACAGCACCGGACGACGCAATTTGCATTGGGTGCCGCGCCAGGGGCTCGTCATGTCGCAGCCAGGAGTTCCCCGACGAGACTCCGTCGCCCCAGCAGGTGCCTGAGAAAAAGGTGACGCAGCGGCTGGACCGGCTGGAGAGCATGATGGAGCAGCTGATGACGCACGTCATGGCAGCGCCCGAGGGGAGTGCTCTGGGCTCTCATAACACTGACCGTGCGCGCTCTCACCACTCGTCGTCGATTGATGCGTCGGAGTCTGGAGGCCCGTCGCCTCTGGGCCAGTGCCCAGTCAATGCTGGCCTGGTTACTGACGATGATATGGCCCTCGAGCGAATCAAGCGGCTGTACCGCGACCCGGCTGAGGTTGTTGCGCACGTGTGTCCCACGGCAGCGGGAAAGCAGGGCTACGGCGAGCTGGACGTGCTCGACATGTCGACAGCAGACGACACGCCGGTGGCTGCGCTGCTCGGCATCCAGGATTCGCTGTCGCAGGGTAATGCGTCGCCGAACCCACGAGGCAACCCGTCCAGCCGGAGTCCCGGTTCGGCCAATGCGAACGGAAGCGACACCAACAGTCCCAGCAATGGAGGCAGTAGTACAGACCCCACGGCAAATGATAACAATAATGAGGCAGCAGCAAAATCAGCGACAGTTGAATACTCCGACCCCGTGACGGCCATCTGGGCGCGGCACCTCAACCTGAGCAAGCTTCTGCATTCTCTGTTCCCGGCACAGGAGGACATTGACACGATCACGGCCGGCGCACCGGCTCAGTACGTCGTGACTCTCTTCCACAGCAAGCATGACATTGCCAACGGGCGCAGCGAGCCGCCCGAGAAGCTGCGCGAGATCCCGCCGGTCAAGAGCCACCCGACGGTGCTGGGCCGGCGGCTGCTGCAGATTGCGCTGTGCATGCAGCAGATGGGCCCGTGCTTTGTGCTGCAGAACAAGCTCAACATGCCGGACAATCTGTCGGAGGTGATCAACCGGATTTCGGGCGTTGTGTGCCACACGATCACGTCCAACGACGAGCTGATCGGGTCGGTCGAGGGCCTGGAGTGTTTGGTTTTGCTGGGCCAGCAGCAGGCCAATGCCGGGCAGCTGCGCAAGGCGTGGCTGACATACCGGCGCGCGATGAGCCTGGCGCAGCTGATGGGCCTGGACCGCGGCAACACGCGGGCGCTCAAGTCGTGCGACCCGACGTCGGACGCGCGCGCGCGGCCGACGCCGGAGATGCTGTGGTACCGGATCAACGAGTGCGACCGGTATGTCTCGCTGCTGTTGGGGCTGCGGGCCGGCACACAGGACGACGAAGACCAGAAGCCGTCGGACGACGACAACGACACGGACACGCCGGTGGAAAAGCTGGAAAAGGCGCACACGCTGCTGACGGGCCGGATCATTGAGCGCAACCACAGCAAGATGTCGCTGGAGCAGTCGTACAAGGCGACGCAGGCGATCGACTGCAGCCTCAAGATGGCGGCGGCGCGGCACCTGGACGCGTCGTGGTGGGAGGTTCCGACGTACGACCCGTACGCGCGGCCCGAGTTTACGTTCAAGGAAATGGAGCGGTCGGTGGCGCAGGTGCACCACCACTGCATCCTGATTCTGCTGCACCTGCCGTACATGCTGCGCGGTGACAACCCGGCGGCGACAGAGGCGCGCACGCGGGCGGCATCGACGTCGCCTGCGTGCCGAAACATGTCGAGTCCGAGCCACAGTGTGAGCACGACGGCGGCGACCGATGCCGATGCCGCTGCGACGGCGAATCTGCACCTGCCGTCGGACGGCAAGAGCATGGGCTGCGGCGGCGGGCTGGCGTACAGCAAGGCGGCGTGCATGCAGTCGAGCCGCGCGGTGCTGCAGCGGTTCGTGCACTTCCGGCTGGTGAACAACACGGCGTTTTCGTGCCGGCACGTGGACTATGCGTCGCTGATCGCGGCGATGACGCTGATCATTGGCTACCTGGGCCCGCGGCCGGCGGCGACGTCGGACCTCGACGTGCTGGACAATTTTGACAACCAGCTGCGCAAGGACCGCGCAATGGTGGAGCAGGTGCGCGAGCGGATGGAGCACATTGGCAAGACGAACAAGGACAAGCTGTCGCGCGAGTCGGCGGCGACGATCCAGCAGTTGCTGCCGGTGCTGGATCTTGTGTCGAGGAAGGCGGAGGAGCCTGTAGTGTCTATAGGAGGAGCGCCGGGCGCGCCGACTACACCCGCGCCGACCAATACAGGCACGGCAGCAGACGCAAGTTTCTACAGCGACGGAGCGCCCGCGTCGACGCCGACACAGTCGGCCGTGCGGCTAAACGTGCCCTACTTTGGCACGGTGAACATTCACGCGAGCAACGCGTCGCCAGGCACCGCACAATACTCGCAGGCGTACCAGCAGCAGCAGCAACTGCCGTCGGGACTCAATTCTATGATACCGGGTGAATACAGCTTGTTCTCGCCGTCGATTGGCGAGGCCGGCATGAACTGGGGCATGCCACAGGGACAGACAGGCCAGGCAGGCCAGGCAAGCCAGGCCGGAGCGAGACAAGAAACACAAACTACGCAAGCCCCCGACGGCGTCGACCTCAACGCCATGCTAGTCGACTTTGACCCGATCCCCGTCACCGACGCCGACGGGAGTGGACCGGGCGGCGGCGTAGCAGACGGCGGCGACGGCTTCTTTGGACTCGGCGGTGCTCCAGCGTTCCCGGACCTTACCGGGTCGGCAGACGACTGGGTGATGCAGGGCGTGGACACGACGTACTGGTCGCTGCTGAACAGCGGCGGCAAGCCGTTTGGCGGGCAGATGGGGTGATGCATGTATGCAATTATGAAGGACTTATGAAAACTTATGAATATCTTATCAAATAAAAGATGGTACTTTGCTTGAACTGCATCTCAACAGAACTCTGGTCATCGTTATTCGTCGTATCAAACCATTACTTTTTTCTTTTCTTTTTCTTCTCTCGTCTCCCCGTGAATCCCACCCGGCTTGGTTCCGGGACCCCTGCAGGCAATATCAGGTTGTTTCCATCCATACGCCGAAGCGAAGCAGAAGGACTGGTCAATATTAGCTGCATTGCAGCATGGGGGTCGTCTCGTTTGTCTTGTTCGTCTCGTCTCCATTTCTACGAAGTATTCAGTATTTCTTTTCTGTTCACGACAGGCGTGCTCAGTAGCTGCACTTTGAGCGATGCTACCCTCGGAATGAGGAGGCTGGCTGGCTGAAAACATTCAGCTTTGATGATGGCTGTCTGTTTAGATTTATGATAGTAGAGAGAACAGATAAAAAATGAATTGACTGGTAGCAGAAGATTGTCTCTTGGGATGGCTGGACCGAAGCCGTTGTTCTGTTTATGCCCTTTCCGTTATGTCACTTTCTTTTCTTTTCTTTTTCCTCTCATCTGTTTTCTTTCTTTTCTTTTTCCTTTTCTTCCAATCTACTTTTACTTCTTATTCTCTTATCTTTTGTTCTTCTTTGACTTTGATGCCTTCAAGTGGTTGTATTTGTCTCGCTTATCCAACAGTCTATTTCTTTTTACGAGTTTCTTTTTCTTTCTTCTTCTCTTCTCTCCTCATTTTTCATCTTCCTGTACTCTTCTACCTCCCCCCATTTCCTGCTTCCTGCCGTCTCCCACACTACTTTGTTTGCTCTGCAGGCATATGCACGCAAATGCACATGTTCAGCCCCAAGCCATCTCATCATTTCCAGATGTGACCATGCCTGTTGGTGTGTTGTCCCTCTTCTCTCCCGCCATCCAACGTTTTCTTTCTTCTTCTTCGCTCTGTTTTCTTTACTTTTTTTGTCGTTTCTTCTTTGGATGTTTTTTTTTTACAGAGTGCAGCCTTTCGTATTGATCCCAGAGGTCAGACATCCCCCTTGCTTATTCCTGGTCCCCGACCATAGTAAGATGAGCGTGCTCTCGGGGACTGCTCGACTCTCGGGGACTGTCTTCGGCGACCTGATCATGATAATGGTCAGCGAGTGAGAAATATCGCACTCTATCTGTATGCAGCACGCAGGTCTCGGGGAAGTTGTAGAGCGTTGTATCCGTTATCCGGTGTAGTAGTTATCCAGTGTTCTGTCGGTCCACGTCTGTCTCTGCCTTTGCCTTCTTCGCCTTCTTCACCGTTTCTGCTATGTCCATCTGTTATGTTCGACTTATGCTGTGCATAATACTCACAGCCGACTCAATACTAATTAATACTAATCAAAATAAAACTCCTCAAAGATACCGTCGGCTCTATCCCGGTTGGCTGGCCGCGCTGGCGCATCCATTGCCCACCTCCAGCTCACAAGGGTGCCCTTGGTATCCTTGCGTGCATCTTTTACTGATCTCCTCTGTATTCATTTATTCTTGGCTTTGGTTATTGAATTATCAGAAAACGCCTCTCAAACATCATGATGTTCTGTCAGAGCCTTCTCATCTGCAGTCAACAGAAAGTGGAGAGTACAAAGATCTTCACAACAGCCCATGGACGTCGATCAACAGAGTGAGCTTACGAACGATTATCAGTGGCTTTCGTATTCTCACGTCGAGGCAAACAGTACAAACGAGTGCTTACTCGACCTGAGTGATATCTGACGGAACCACAGAAGCTACAGTGTGGTTGCAGCGCACTAACACTGCGGGCAGTTCCCTAAACGGTTGACAGCCGCTGGGCTGATATCAGTAGTCGTGGTAGGCTCGTAGGGAAGAGTGCCCCACTTTGCTGCCGCTCGCTCTGCTCCTCTTTTCCTCTTTTCATGAGGTCGACCTCTCTGATCACTCTGATAGTCTCTGATGCGCCTGTCGAGGTCGTCTGGTCTCTGGTCTCTGGTCCTGGTCGTATCTGCACTCTCGCGCGTCTCTCGCATTCATTCGCTCGTTGTCGCATCACAGCATTTGTATTTGTTGGTTGGTGGCTTAATCTAGGCTGCACCCCTCCCACCATCTTCTCTTCCTCTGCCTCTCCTCCTCGTCCCTCATCCCTCTGTCATCCTTGCCGCCGCCCCCCTGCGTGCCACATTGCAGCGACAGCAAACACAGACGGCAAACAGACAGACAGACAGATAGACAGACACGCTTCTGCATTCTGCATCTGCACTATCCCCGTCGTCTAGACTCCCGTCACCAGCAGCGGAAGCAAGGGTGTGAAAAGTATAAAAATTGCCTCTCCCGCAGCTGTCGACAACCTCGCTAGATAGATTCATTATTCTATTCATCTCATCATCTCATCATCTGTTCTTATTCTCATATATCCATCTCATCTCATCTATCCATCTACTCATCCACATCGTTTCTCGTTCACTCGTTGAGACTCTATCTCGGGCATCACATCTCACATCTCAGACCTGTCTCTCCTCGTCTGATACACTCTACCTGATACCACCTCGCCATCATCGTTCATCTATTTATCTCATCTCATCTATTCGGCATTTGTCTATTGTCACATCGAGTCATTGCTCACTTATACCCGTCGACTCAGTACGACATCCCATCTACTCACATCACACACATCTCACTTAACTACTCTACACACTTGACACTCTACACACTCAACATGGCTGACCCCATTGTTCCCGATCGCATGGAGAAGCACTTCGAGGCTGCCATGTCGGCAAAGCTGCTCACCGTCCAGACCATCGAGCACATGGGCACCGGCTGGCTGATTGCCCGCCTGCTCGCCCAGTGGCTGCGCCTGTGCGACGACACCGTCGCCGACATGGCCAACGCCCGCATCAACACAGACCGCTTCCGCATCGGCGCCCACGACGACGGCGTCGACCCCGCCACCAAGAGCGAGCTTGGCGTCGCCATCTTCTCCCTCAAGCACGACTTTGACCACTTTGCCGCCGCCGTCGCGCCCATGGGTATCGACCTCAAGGACCTCGAGGACCGCGGCCACGTCCGCGTCTTTGGCAACATGTACACCCGCATCTTTGGCGACAACACCACTGACCCCCCCACCCCGCCCTCCCTCACCCTCATGTCTGCCCTGCGCCTGCTCATGTACGAGGCCGACAAGCTCAAGTTCACCCACAAGCGCGCCATCCTGCTGCTCGACGAGCCCGAGTTTGTCACCCCCGTCTTCGAGGGCGACGACTACCGCATGGAGAAGTGGGTGTGCATGGTCCAGGGCGCCAGCTACCAGTTCCACCACGCCATCATTTCCATTGCCCTGCGCCTGCCCAACATCCGCGACCCCAACCCCGTCGCCTTCCCCGCCTCCATGGCCGCCGTCAACGGCGTCTACTACATGACCGAGGACGCCGACATGACCGTCATCGTGCGCAGCCCCGGCCCCGAGCGCCCCGACTTTGACGGCATCGCCCGCTTCATCTACCGCAAGGACTACGAGCCGCCGCGGCCCGACTTTCAGTACCGCGAGGAGGCCTGTGTCTACCGGCTGGGCGTCAATGGCCGCGCCATCACCACCATCCACACATACCGGTAGATTTTGATGATTATTGCTTTCTGTGGTTTCTTTGCCGGATTTGTTTGCTTGGTTATGTCTTGACGGTTGTCTGAGTTGTCTTATTCTTATGAATGCGTTGAGTAAAAGATGGATCTATGGTTTGATGGCAATATAGTCGAGGAGGCGTTTGGGTAGCGTATAGTCTGATAGTATGTCTTGCAGGCCGTTGTATTTTCTATTAGTTTTTAATTTCAACTTTTTATATCAACCGAACCAGTGATCATGGCAAACGGATGACGTCGTGAAGCAGGCTGATTTGTGTTGATTATGTAATCAATTATATAATCGATGTATATGATTATTCACGTGACTGCTACTGTGACCAGCTGAGCCAGATCCAAAGTGGGTCTAGGTTTATCCGAAATATGCCCTACTGCCAAACTGCCATCGAGGTCAAAATTCAAAGAGGAAGGTGGGTCCCTCGGTTTTTCCGGCCCAGTCTCCCTCAGCGCTGCCGCTCTCTGTTCTCTCAAAGCCCCAAAGCCCCAGTAGCCCCAAGAGGGAAAGAACGAAAAAAAATCTCTGTTGTAGGAAAAAAGGTAGACCTAGGACTTGGATTTTGACATTCTCTCCTCTCCCCCCCTCCCACATCCAGTCAACATCACCATCATCGACAACCGCCCATCCATTTGTCTAAAGGTGTGTTTATCTCGGCAACAAAAACCACAATCGATTCGAATATATTTGCGAATATTATTTGCGATCGCGTCCACCGGAACCTCTGACTGACCATCAACAACTAGACAATCATCCAAAATGAGTACGTTTTGATTATGAACCGACAGCATCGATCACCCGTCCGACGATTCTCGCCTGTATCGCATTTTTTCTGTATATCTGTCTCGCATCTCTGTTCGCCCTTCGCCTCGATCTCGTTTACTACACGGAACTGCACGCATGCTGAAATGCTCGACGACAAATCTCGAATTGGCTTGGACGAAGATGGCTTGGCTTTGGCTCGACTACTCTGGCTCGACATGACTCTGGTTGACGACTCTGGCTTTACTTCACCCTGGTTGAACACGACGACTGCCGACACGATTTTGCGCACAGTTTACTTGGAAGAGACACGGCATTTGTGATTTGAGGCTCAACGGTACACGCGACACGGCAGCCAAGAAGAGCACTCAGCACGCCTTGACAGACGACAGTCGACAATCAAATCAACAGACACCAACGACAGTCATGAGGAGGACAAGCCAGGAGTCGCCGGCCATCAACAGACACGATTATTGCCGTACAGAGACGAAGTCAACGACGCTCAACAACCCGACGACAGCAGAGACTGCAACATCAGAGATCAGTGAACACGCTTCGACACAACAGATCACGGACGGGAATCGTTATGCTGTCGTTACGCAACTCACAAGCAAAATACTAACCATCAACAGCCAAGGGTACCTCCAGTTTCGGTAAGCGCCACAACAAGACGCACGTTCTGTGCCGTCGTTGCGGTCGCCGCTCCATGCACGTCCAGAAGCACGAGTGCTCGACCTGCGGCTACCCCGCCGCCAAGGTCCGGAAGTGTGAGTACTCTTCAAGTTCCTTGTTAAGTGAATACCCCTAACAAAATAGACAACTGGTCCGAGAAGGCCAAGCGGAGAAAGACCACCGGTACCGGCCGCACCCGGTACCTGTCCACCGTTGCCCGGCGGTTCAAGAACGGCTTCCGGGTCGGCGCACCTGCCGGCGCACGGAGCGCTTAAATTTGTTCCTTTAAATTCTGAACCATCTCTTTTTGTTCACAATGAAAATGCAGGAGGGCGGAGTTTGCATGTTTGATGCAGTCTAGTGCATGATACAAATACAAAAAAGTTCAATGCAAACACGGTATACGGGTCTTGGGTTTATGTACACACACACGAAACACGACAACAAATGGCCGGGAGTCTGTATTCTTTTATTATAAAAGGTACTGAACGACGGACAAACAATACAAAAAAATTATAACACCGCCGCATGCGTGCAAAGATGGGTCGTTCGGCTAGCGAGAGTTGGACAAGACATTGTTGACTGCCCCTGTGATGACGCTGCCCAAGAAGCCTGGGTTGGTTGTCGACGACGACCTGGTTGTTAGTATTGTGTATCGTTTATCGTTGCGGCATGGAAGTAGACGTACTGTGTTTGCACCGAGTAGTTGGTGGTGCTATTGGCCAGGGACGAGCTGGTGGCTGCTGCTGTCGACGTCGAGCTGGCCACAATGCTGGTTGATATTGTCGACAGCGGCAGCGTCGCCATCTCCTGTGCGAGTCTGTCCTTGTCGAGCGTCATTGCGGTAGTGTATCGTGGTGGTGGTGGTGATAGAGAAGGTGATGTTGGCGGCGATGAAGGTGGTGATGATGAAGACGGAGCTGGCGATTCACAGTGGGAGCTCATCCTGACAACCGACGAGTTTATATCCTGTCTTCAATGTCTTTTGCCGTCCCTACCAGGCTCTCTCGTTCTCTCGTATCTGGCGATGCAAAGACTGCCTTGGGATAAACAAGGCTTGCCGGCTCGCGAGGCTCTTCTCGTCTACAAGACTAGAGAGCTTGATGTCTTCGCCGAGGTCTGACAACTGTGCACGGCCCTGGTGATATAACCTGTATCTGTCTGATGTGCTGATGCCGTCTCTTGTCGATATGGCAAAACGGTGCGCTCGTATCGAGGATGCATGTAAGAGTCGGTAGTACAACCATCTGGCAGAAGTATCAGAGTATCTTCTGAGTAGAGGCAGACTGACAAATGCAGGATAAAGTACGGAGAGCAGCGCCGAGACGATAGAAAATAAAATAAATAAATAACCAGATCGAGGAGAACAAAGTTTTACGAAATATAAACTAACAAATCCTTGGATGCCAGTTCTCGGTCTACAGCCTATCAGGGTCTATCTTTAATCTGACATCTACACGCCAGTTATCTTCTTTTACTTAATATCAAAGAAAGTTCATTCTTATGGAGGCGGAGTCTTGTATCTGACTGTTGACTGCAGGCAACGCAAGTATGTCAGGGTTCCCGTCTTCGTGCTGTGAGTCCTAGAGTAGGACATTCTCTTGAACAAACTTGAGACTGTCTCACGGAACAAACACGGACAATAAGCATCACCGATCATACATGTCTACTCACATCAGGTTAGAGTCCAGCCGTTCAGCCTCACGCGAGACTAGTGACCGGGAGAGGCTTTGTTCCCAGCCAGAGACCGGCTTGGCTTGAGTTGACGAAAAGACGAGAGACGGTATTAAAGACGACAAAAGTTCAACAGATAGCAAGTAGTAATAAGGCGTATCAAAGCACAACAAAAGAAAGAAAGAGACCAACACAACACGAAGGATCAGCAGCGGTTCTCGGTCTTGGCTGCGTACTTCGTATTCGTCGTATTGAGGGGAAGCACATTGGAGCAAACCTCTAGCATCAACTATCTAGTATCGACAGCTGAGCGGATGTTGTTAGCTAATTGCCATGGATTCTTGTTCTGTTCTGTATTCTCTAGTAGTAGGCAATATGACAAGGCATACGAGCCAGATTGGTTATGCCTTGTGATATCCACGCCGAGGTTGATGGCGGGACGAAGCACTCTAAGAGTCAGTAGTCTGTATCATCTTACCGTTGAAAGCTTGGATACGCAGCTCTCTTACTCACCCCGACGTCGGCCCTTTTGGTGCTCGGTGAGAGCAGCCTCGTTGGACAGGATCTCGGCTGACTTTTTAGAGACAGTGTCTTGCATGCCAGCCTCGTTTGTCTTGTGCTGGATTGCTCGAATAGGCCGTGGTAGAGTTGAGTAGGGACGTGCACGAGGCTGACAGCAAGACTGAATTCCGTAAGAGATATGAATTCCACATCCAGGGCGGAAGCAGCTTGATACTTGAATATCGAGGCTCGTCGTCACCGACGCCGTCTCGGGTAAGCAGGTAAAAGATTGACACCGAAGACAAGCCACACTTAATCTGGTGTTATGCAGGGGCCGGCTGTCAACCCAAGCCATGAGGATCTTCTAATGCTTGTCTGTTCATCTATGATTTTTTTTCTTTAATTTAAAAACGACGCGATTTATGAAGTTATTTCTTTACGATTTGATCTGTCGAGATACTTCAATTAATTAAATCAATTTGAGACTATCTACCTCCCGTTTCACTCCGTTATCGTGTAATAACGTATGAAAGCTATGGAAAGTCGTGATGTCTGAAGGACAGAATCTTCTAAAAAAGTAGGCGGGCGAAAAACCTTATTATTTACTGTTAAAAAGTCTTTCTTATATTCCGGTAGAGTTTTTATAGAAACTAGTTCTTTACTTATATTTTGTTTAATTATATACTTTTTAGTTTAGTTAGTCGATATTAAGTAATTTTTAAAAAGTAGTAAGAAACCCGTAGTAAACGACTAAAAAACTAAAGTATACTCTGACGTATAAAATCTAGTGTAAAAAACTTTTTTTTTTATATAAATCCTTTTAAATAATTTTTTTTTATAGCTTTTTTCCGTCGATTCTTTTTTTTTTTTCGTAGTTTTCGTACCCGTAGTAACTAAATATATCTTTTAAGTATATATATAGTTATATATATATATAATAATATATATATATATTTAAAAGTCGTTATCGCGTTTAATTTAAACTTCGTTTTTAATCTCGATAAAGTTATCGTTAATAAAGCTAGAAAAAAAATCGTTACGTTTATTTTTAATAAACGTATCGGTTAAGTTATCGACGTTAGTAATTTAACGGATTTAAATAATTTTACGACGTTTATAAAATTATTAAAATATCGAAATATCGATTATAAGTTGTTTTTTTACGGTAGTATTAAGTCTCGTAATAATATTAAAAATAAACTTATTATTTATATAAATTACTAAAAAAATATTACGGCTAACGATTATACTAATAATAGTTTTTATATAACTAATAATATTAAAACCGTATATAAAAATATAAAACTTAACGGTAAAAATAAAATAAATAATATAACGATATTTAATAAACGACTAATAGATAATATTTATTATATTAATAACGTTACGTATAATAATTATATAACCGATTTATAACGATAAATCGGTATTACCCGTAAATAATATATTAATAAAAATAACAACTTCTATAATTAATAAATTAAAAAATATAAAACGAAAACTACGGTTAAGATACTCCAATTACTACTAAAAACGGCTATTAAAAAACTTAATTTCGGCGAACTTAAAGTTTATATATTACGCTACGACGGAAAAATTATACGCGGCTTTAAATTAATACGTCGAAACGATATAAACGTTTTAAGCTTTTTAAGTTACGTATTATTACTTTAAATTAAATAATAACGTTATTTTATTACGCGTATTTTAATTAATTTAAAGTTTTTTAATAACGGAAAAAATATTCCGAACTTACGTTTTTTACGTAAAAAAAATAATACCGTTTTAAAATATATAAAGTATCGTACCGTTAAACTTAATCGGCGTATTCGGCGTAAAAATCTTTCGAGATTTAGCCCGAAAACTAGTTTTTTATAGCTTCGTTTTTTCGAGTATAACGAACTTTTTATCGGCGAGTATTAATATATCGTTTATCTAAAAACCGACGAAAACGAATATCGTATTATTACGTAATATTAAATAAATATTATATAGTAATAATATTAATTTTAAAAGTCTCGAATAATACTTAAAGTAAATAACGAACTAATAGTTACCGGTTTTTAAAATACCGTATAACGGTTTAACGATTCGAAGTACGAAGTCCGAAAAAAGATATAAAATAACTCGGGCCGTTTTATTAAAGTTAATAAATACGTTACGTATTAAATATAAAGTTATTTATACGTATACTTAAAATATATTTTAAATTATTAACGTTATATTTTTATTTTTTAATATATAAATAATAAAGCTTAAAATAATACGTTAATTTATACGTTATAGTATCGGAAATATTTTTAATATAGTATCGTTTTCGATATCGTTATAGCTTTAAACTACTAGCCGGTTTTTTTCCGTTACGTATATAGTACCGATATATTTTAACTTATCGATAAATCGTATATTAAAAATCCGAATACTTCGAAGTATTAATTTACGTAAAGTTAACTTAAAAACTTTTTTTTCGAATAAACTATTAATCTTTATACGCCTAAAAACGTTATAATCTAATATTAAAAGCGGTATTATATATTAAATAATAACTAAAAGTCCGTAAATTTTAGTAAATACTATCTTTAAAAATATATTAATCGGTTTTTACCGTATTTTATTAACGACGGAACGGCTACGGCTTTTACGGGCTATTTCGGTAACTTCGACGGCGATCTTATAATCCGGCTTTTTAAACTTATAAAACCGTATAAAAATAATACGGAAAACGTTATAGCTACTATTATTAAAATTTATCGTTATTTTTTTTAGTATAATATTACGTATACGATATAAACTTTACTAGCTTTCGGTAATTATTATTTCGTTATTACTACGGGCTAAACGGTATATTAATACTTAATCGTTAACTATAAAAACCGTTACCGTAAGCCCGTTTTATTAATTAAATACCTTTAAAATTCGGCGCCGGGCTATATATTTTTCTAAATCTCGTATCGCGACTTTAAAAACTATAGTTTACTATATTACCGTAAAAAACGGGGTAAACGTTATAGATATCCGGGGGTATTTTCCGAATATTAGTAAAATCGGTACGATACTATAAGGTTTTATTATATTATTAATAGCTTTTATTATTATTTAAAAAAATAAAACCTCGTTAATCTTAAAAACTTCGGTTCGGATAATAAAATATATATAGTTTATAATTTCGTAATATTTTTCGATTTTACCGACGTTATAATAAGCTTCGATCGGTACGAGTTTAAACTTATAACCGAAAAGTATAACGTTATTTTTAAACTTTTTATTTATAAAATTAATACTTTAATTATAAATAATTAAAGTTAATAGCCCGACGTAAATATCTAACTAATACTTACGAAGTTTATTTTAGTTATATTAAACCGTAAGGTTATTTAATTATCGTACTACTATAAAGCTAGTTATTTCATCGATAACGTAAATATAAAACTTACTTTAAAAGTAAGTAATATTAACGATAATCGTTCCGTTAAATATAACGTTATATTTTTCTTTTAAGTTAAATTTAAAACGACGAAATAGTTTTTAATAAAACTAATAGTAATAATAAAAATCCCGAATTTATAATAAATAAAAATAAAATAAATAACTCTATCGAATTATCGTCGTAAAACTATCGTATAGTCTCAAGGTAAAAAGTTATAGTAAATAAAACTAAATTTTGTTTTTCTTAAGTTCGAAAAACTAGCGTCCCCGAACTATAAAAAAGACTAGGTAGCTTATACGTACGTTTTTTTATCGTAACGTTAGCGCGTAGCTAACGACGGGCGTATAACGCTTTATTTTAGCTAAGGCTTTTATCGAGCCCGTTTATTTTATCTTTAATCTACTATCGATAAACTTCGCGGCGTTAGTCTTCTTCGGTTATTATAATTATACCTTTTTTTTAAAAGTCTAGTCTTTAGACTTACTTAATAGCGCCGAATTAACGCCGCGCGCGTTAAATTTAATCTAACCGTTTAATAAACAAATAATTATATTCGTTAGTCGCGATAATTAACTTATTATTTATTTAAAAGTAAAACGAAAATAAATAATAACGATATTTAATAAATACGTATAGTTTATTAAATAAGTATAAAATACTTTTTTTTTTTTTTTATTATAACTACTTTTTTTTTTTTTAATAATAACTTTTTAACGTCGCGTTTTTTTTTCTCGCGATTTTTTTTCGATAACTTTTTTTATTTTAATTTTTTTATTCCGTTTTTTTTACGATCCGTTATAGATTTTTTTAAAACCCCGACTAATAAAAGTAAAAAATAAACTATTTTTTTTATTACTAAATTTACGCGACTAAGTTTTAAAAAACGTTTCGTTTATATTATTTCGTAATTTTTTAGTTTTTTTTTTTCGTTACGTTTATTTTACGTAAACGGCTCGACGGCGGTTTATATAATAGTAATAACCGGCGTTAAACGTTTATTATTATTTAATCGTTTTATTTTTTTAGTTTCGTTAAATCGCCGTTTTAATAGCCGCGTCGTTAATACTATTAACGCGTTTACGTACGTATTTCTTACGTCTTGTTTTCGCTTTAATAACGCGCCGTAGCTACGTCTTTCTACTAGCTAGCCGGTTAGCTTTAGCTTTAATCTTACTACGACTTTTTTTAGCTTTTTTAGTAGTTCGTTTACTCCGCGTTTTTTTATAAGTTAAGCCTTGTTTTTTACTACTTTTAGCCTTACTCGTAATAATTCCGACGACCGCGCCGTTAATATTACTTTTAACGCCGTTTTAAACGACGAGCCCGGCGAGCCTATAGTAATTAACGACGACGACGACGATAATAATACCGACGATAACGATAATAATAATAATAGTACCGCGAACGATACCGCTAACGGCGCGTTAATATTTCGTAAAATACTAATAGTAAAACTTAACGGCGACGGTAACAACGGTAATAGTAAAAACTTAAACTCGTTTAATTTTTTAAATACGTTAAGCTCGAGTTACGGCGACGGCTTTAATAACGGCTTTATAAACAACGAGTTTAAATATATTACTAATTTATTTATAAATATATATATCGTTTATATTAAAAGTATAAACTTTTAATACCGCGGCTTTATCTTCGATTAAATAATTTATTATATATATAAATTAACGACGCAGTATACTCGTTACGTCCGCGTTTATAAAACTTATAAGTCGCTTTTTAGCTTTTTAGTAAATAATATACGTATCGCTTTACGTACGTTAAAACGCGTCCGCGACTATACTAACTAACCGAATATAAACGCGAAGCTATCGTTTCGTTTAATACTCGTTATAAACGCGTTTACTTACGGATTAATATATTTAATTAACCGTTATAAAGCTTAATATAAACTTACGCGTAACGATTACGGCGTTTCTCGTACCCGTTACGAAGCCGCGATATAAAAAATATAATCGGCTCGTTAGCGCGTTTTAATTACCGCGTACGCCGATACTATTAACTTTAACTTTTAGTTCGTTTAACTACGTTTTAAAGATTAATTATACCGATTCTAATAAAACTACCGAGTTAAATTTTTAAACGACGTCGAAACGTTAACGGCTTAAGCTAAACTTTCTATTAACCGCGTACTACGCTTTCGCGTTTACTTAGATCTCGATAATATAAACGTCAATTAGTCGGTTTTTTAATACTTATTTTATAACTTTACGCCGTGTTTTATTTTAACTATATTTTTAATATTTTTAATTTCTTTCTTTATTGTTTTTTTCTTTAATAATAATCGTCGCCGGCTTCGCGATAAATAGTCTCGTAATAATCTAGTTTTTATATTTTTTATTTTAATTTAATTTTTTTTTTTTTGTAAATTTTTTTTTTCGAATACTTAAATCGTTTTTTAGCGTTCTTTATTTTTTTATAAATATTTATTAATTATATTTTATAAGTTATTTTATTTATTTAATTAAATAATATAATTTTTTTTTTTTTACGGTTTTATTTTTTATAACTTCGACTTCTTATTTTTTAAAGTCTTTTTTTAAAACCGATAAAAATATCGTATCGTCGGCGTTATTTTAACGAAAATTCTACGGCTTTAATAAAACTACCGAAAATATATTATATAACTTTTTATATTCTTAAAGGAACGTTAAATAGTACGTTTATTAATCGATTTTTTTTAAAACCTTAAATAAACTAATAAACTTTAACGTTAGTTTTTTATATAATATTTTAAAACGTAAGTTTTAAGTCGATAAAAAAACTATATCGTTTTTTTAATACTTTTTAACCTAGTACCGCCGGTTATAATACTTCGTTTACGTTTCTTAAGTTTTACGTTAATAATCTTTTACTTTCTTTTTAAAAGCTTATATTACTAATATCCGGTGTTTTACCGCGGATATTTTTTTTTTTATAATATCGGTTTCAACGTTAATACTTAAGTTTAAGTAATAGCTATATATAAAAAAAAACAACGATTCGTCGGTACTAATATTAACCGTATTTTAATATATAAATTCCGTATCCGGTAAAAAACACGGTTAATTCGTTTAATCGCCGTTAATAAATACGTAAAAATAATATTCGAACGTCTAATTAGTTCGTTCTATCTAACCGTCCGTTTATAAATAATAAACTATAGAAAAACGCCGTTTAATCGATAAAACCGTATATATCTTTTACTAAAATAAACTCGTAAATATATTACTTCTATCGGAAACGATACTTTAAAGTACGCCGAATCTCGTTTTTATTTTTTCGTATACGACTTAAGCTAACTATTTAGCCGTAAATAACGTCGTCGTAAGAATAAATCGAATTATTTTTATATAATAGTTTATTACGATAAAAATCGTATCGACTATATAACTTTTATACTATATTAACAGTAAACTTATAATAAAATTTATCGAAATCTACTATTATAGCTTCGAAAAAATTAATAAAAACTAAAGCTAGCCGTAAAACTTATATCTTTTTATAAAAATACGTTAATAAGTCGCGTACGACGCGACGAATATATTAATATCTTTTACTATACTTAATTAATAAAATTTCTTTTTTACTAACTACTTAATACAAGTTTTTTTAAAATATCTTATTATTAGTTTTTTATAATAACGCCGAATAATTTTTACTTTAAACGTACCTTTTTTTAATACGTAAACTTAATCTTTATACCTAAAAAGCCCGGTAAAATTAACCGTTTATCGAAGGTCGCGTAAAGTCCGCGTTAGCGTAACGGTTTTTTTATTTATAGTAAAAAAATCGTTCGTTTAAAACGTTATAAAAAGTTTTTTAAGTAACGTAAATAGATTTTAACTAGTATTTATTTTTTAGACTAAAACTACTTTTACTAAAGATTTAGGTATATATTACCCGTTTATTATCGGTTTAACTTTTAAAAAAACTTTTAGTATCTTTCTTACGGCTTATACGTTAAAATTATTTATAGCTTTAAACTACTAAATATATATAAGTTTTTTTATTAACGTAACGGACTTTTTCCGTTTTAATCGGTTTTTTACTCGGGCTATAGTAAAACGTTACGTTAAAACTAATATTTATTATAATAAAACTAACTTTTATTATAATCTTAATAATAAAAACTTATTTTACGTTTCTTTTATTATTTTTTTATAATTAAAACGCCGCGACGCCGGGTCTATAAAGTTATTTTTACTAAACTAATATTTAATTTTAAAATTAAATAATATTAAAAATATATACTATTTAACTTAACGGCTATTTAACCGTTTTTTACGTATAAACGCGCGTAAATTAATATAATTCGATAAAACTTTAATTTTATAATAACTCCCGTTTAAATATTATCTTTAGTACTTAAAATATTTTATTATCGCTATTATTTCGTAGTTTAATATACTATAGTTTAACTTTAGTTTATTTTATTTCTTCGACTAAAACGCGATAAAATATTATATATTATTTTCGTCTTATTATAATATTACTTTTACGTTTATATCGTTAAACGCGTTTATATCGAAGCGGGTACGTTTTTTTAAATCGAAATATCTTAAGAATAAAACTCGGCTAAACTACTTTTTAAACTTTTCGAAAACGCGTCGTTAACGTTTATTTAGTTTAACTTTATTTAGCTTTTTACTTTTAACTATTTTTTTTATTATTAAAGTAAAAAAAACTATTATTCGAAAATATCCGTAAATAAATCGGCGGTAAAAGTTATAAAAGCTTAAAAATACTTAAATATCTCGATAACTACTTAGTTTTAATTAATTTAAAATTATTCGAATATAGTCTTTGTTTATTTTAATCTTTTTAATCGATAAAATAAAACCGAAAAATTCTACTTCTTATATAAAAAACTTACATTTAACCGGGTTCGCGTATAACTCGGCTCGTCGTAGCCGCGTTAAAACTTCTTACAAGTAACGTACGTACTTTTCGCGCGTTTTAAAATAAATTAATACGTCGTTTATATAAATAATATAATATTTATCTAATAAGTTTTTTAACGCCTCGTAAATATAGTTTTAAAATATCGTTAGAACGTTAGTTATACTAAATAATAAAATAATATATTCGTATAACTCGTATTTAGTTCGAAAAGCTAACTTTTTTTTTTTTTTTTTTTAATTTTAATCCGGTAGTACGCGTTTTTAATATTAAGCTTAATAAAATACTAAACTTTTTACGTCCGGTTTATTAGTTTAATAATTAATAGTAGTATATAACGATTTTTAATAATAATTTTATTTAAGCTTTAATAATCGATATAAAAACGTAATATTTTATTTTTTTTAAAAATAAAAAAAATCGGGGCTTTTACGTCGCTTTAAAAGTACCGGATCTAGCTATTCTTTAAGTTTTTTTTAAAGTAACGCTTTAACTTTTTAAGCTCGCGTTTTAATAAAGAATAAATTAAACTAACCGGTAATGTAATATTTTCTATTAAGTTAATTACGTAGTTAGTTTTTTTAAAGGCCGGAAAAATTATCGTTTTCGCGGCGTCGAAAACGTTAAAAAACGCTACTAAGTCGTCTAAAAAAATAAGCTATTAGATAATAGTTTAAAGTTTATTTCTTACTTTTTTTTATTTTTTCGCGAGTATTGTTAAAACCGGGACTATTACGAATATTAAAAGCTTATTTTTAACCGTTTTTTTAAACTAACGAGAAAAAACGAAGCGTAGTTTTAATTTATTAAAAACGAAACGTTAAAACGCTCGAGTTAAAATATCGATATTAAATTTTTTTAGTCTCGAGGTTTTTAATAATAATAAACTAACTTTTAGTATTTTTAGTCGGTCGACTACGAAATAATTTTTCGTTATTTTTTTAATACGTTTTTAACTATCGGTTATTTTAAAAAATACTTTGTAAATACCGTACGATTAAATAATATAACCGTTAATTACTATAGTTTTTATTATTTTTTATTATTTTTATTTTAACGCGAGTTTTTTTATTATTTAAACGTTAATTAAATTTACTTAAAATTTTATATTTAAATCTACTATCGCCGCGTATTAAATTTATCCGCGAATAAATACTGCCGTTTTTTTTTAAAGCTTTACTAAAATTAATTTTTTTTTTATAACGACTGTTTTATAGTCGGCGGGCGTTATAACTAGTTTTTTATTAACTTTTCGATACCGACCGCGGTATTTTAAACCCGCGGTATCGTTTCGTTAGCGGTATAAGTATTAAAGTAATAACTTTTTTTTTAATAACGATAATACGTAATATCCGATAAATCTTTTATAAATTAATTTTAGTATAATATTTTTTTCGGTTACTTATAGTTTTTTCGGCCGTTTCGGTTTTTTTTTTTATTAAGCTAGTTTTTTATTTAGTGTTTTTTATTTTTTTTATTACGAATCGTAAAAAAATCGTTAGTAAAACGCTTACGTTTTTTTATTTTTAAAAGCTACTTATATACTAAATCGGCTTTTAACGCGAGGTTTTTTAAACTAATCGAATTAAAAATAATAATAACGTTAAATAGTTGTTTTAATTAGTCGATTAACTTATTAAAAAATAACTACTTCTTAAAGTCGTTAAAAAAGCTTTCGAATTATACTTTAAAAAACTAAAAATATAAAAAAAACTCGTAAAAGTTTTAATCGTTACGTATACGTATTTTATAATAAGCCGTAATAACCGTTTACGTAGGATTTTTAGCCGAAAAAAACGAAAATTTTAGCTTATTATTTAAATAAAACGAGTAAACTACGGTATTTTTTTTATTTTTTTTTATTATTTAGTATATCGATATATTAACGTTATTAAATTTATAAAAGTAAGTTTATTTTTTATATAACTTTAACGACTTAACGGAAACTTAACGAAAACGTAATCGAAGCGTATTTAATTATTATATCGATATCTAATAACTACTAATTTTTTTTTTAAAACGTAGCCGTAGCCGTTAGTTTTTTTTATAGCTTTACTTTAAAATTACGAGCTTTTAAAGAGTCGCGTCGTCGTTTACGGCTACTCGTTTTTTTTAACTATTCCGAGTTTATAAAAAATCGATTTTATTACGATACCCGTTAAATTTACTCTCGAAAAACTATTTTTCTCTCGGTTTTAGCTAGTTTTTATTTTAAGTCTAACTTTTTTTAATTTTTATTTTTTAAGTTAGTCTCGTTATTTCTTTAAAAAAACGACGGCGTATTATTAACTCGTCTTTCGCCTTCATCTACGTCTAATACTTCTTCGACCCGTAAAAAAATCTCTTAAATTTTATTAATATTACGTTTTACCGTAACTCTCGAAAACGAACGGGTAATACGGCTTTATTCGGCCGTAAAAGTATTATTTAGATAATCCGACATAGTTAAATACTTCAAAAAGAAGATTTAAAATTATAATAAATAAAAATAAAATAAATAATTCTATCGAATTATCGTCGTAAAACTATCGTATAGTCTTAAGGTAAAAAGTCGTAGTAAGTAAAACTAAATTTTATTTTTTTTAAGTTCGAAAAACTAGCGTCCCCGAACTATAAAAAAAACTAAGTAGCCCGTACGTACGTCTTTCTATCGTAGCGCTAGCGCGTAGCTAGCGACGGGCGCGTAGCGCCTTACTTTAGCTAAAGCTTTTATCGGGCCCGCTTATTTTATCTTTAATCTACTATCGATAAGCTTCGCGGCGCTAGTCTTTTTCGGTTATTATAGAATTTACTATAACTTATTACGTTTAGTATCGACGTCGTTAATTATTACTAATAGTCGATAAAAATACTCGGTAAATAAATAGCTAAAACGGCGGTAAAATTACCGAAACTCCGTATTTATATAAAAGCTTTATATATTAAGCCGAGGTTTAATTATTTTTAAAATCGATAGTAAAATATAATCGAGTCGGCGAATAATCGGGGTTTTTTATTTCGGTAAAACTATAATATTCCGCGTATTATTAAAGTAACTCTTAAAACAATCTAAGTCTTTTAATAAAATTAAAAATAATATATCGACGAGTATTATATAAAATCTAATAATACCGATAAAAGTTTTTATATTTACGAATTTTAACGAAAATATAACTTTAATATTAAATTTAACGTTTATTATTTCTTTAAAATCGGTGTTATATAATACGTTATAAAGTTTATAGAAAGTAATAAACTAAAATATACTATATATCGAAAATATTACTACGCCGGTATTTACGATAAAACCGATAAAAACGTTTTTATTATCGGTAGACGTATTAATTAACGATATACTACTTCCGTTTTCGTTTTCCGTAATTACTATCGAGGACGAAATAAAAAATAAAAATACGTTTTCTTTTGTAGTAATATTATTATTATTATCTTACGCCTACGAGTTATTTATTTAGTTTATAAAATACGTATTAATAACAACGATATCGAAATTATTATTTTTATCGTTTTCGTTAAACTTTTATAAAAGTACTTTACTTTATTTTCTTTTAACGTTTTTAAAAACGATAAAATATTATCCCGTATTTTTTTACGTTTTATTTTACTACTCGTACTTATAAACGTTTTATTTAACTTATATATATATACGCTAACGATAACTTTTTTTACCGTAGATATAATATTTCCGTAACTAAAGTAATATTTATACGTCGGTTAATAATACTTAAATATAAATAAACTTACGGTTATTAAAGTTACCGCCGTTATTAAAATTACTACAGCTATTAAAATTACCGTTATTACGATAATAAATTTTATCGGTATAAAACTATTTTATAAAAACGTAAAAAACTTTAACGGTATACGTATTAAATATTAAACTTAAAACTTTGTTACTTTTGTTTATTTTATAAAAATCTTTTATAGTTATAACTAACTAACCGATATAACTATTAATAACGATATTCGTAAAACTTACGGCTTTCTTAATTCGGGGGTACGTTTTAAACGACGTTAATATATAAAAATATAAAAAAACTTATTTTTTAGTTTTATAGCCGAATATATAATAAATATAGTAAATTTAATTATAATATATACGTACGGCTTTAAAGAAAAAAAAATTAAATATCCCCTAGTAAAACTTTTTGAAAAAACTTTTATACTACCGAACGACTCGTTTTTATAAAGTTATAATATTCTTAAAATAATCTACTATTATAACGATAACTATTTTTTAATTATTAAAGTTTTTAATTAAGTTATATAATTCGGAATATTTATTAAAAAACTTACTATCCGTTATTATTATAGTTAAAGCCCGATAATAATATTTTTTTTAAAACTTAAGTTTATTATAATAGTCGGCGAAGTTATCGTATTTATATAAAAAGTTTATCGGGTTATTTTCGTTAATATATTTTTAAAACTCCGGGTATAATTTATAAAAATTACTAATAATATAAAACTATTTTTTATCGGTTTACCCGATATTATAAAAATAAAAATAAATTTTTTACTTACGAAAATAGCTTACGTTCTCGATATCGAAAATTTTATACGGGTTATTTTAAGTATCGAAATAGTTTTTTTAGTTATTCGGAGTCGAAACGTACCGAAAAAAAAAATATAATACGTTTTATTAAATCGCGGTATTATACTTAAAAGTAGTTTATTTTATTACTACTTAAAACCCGAACGATAGTTATATATCGGAAGTAATATATTTTATATTAGTAGTATACTTTAAGACTAAGTACGCGGCGTTAAGCTTACGAAAAAGATTTTTTATTCGGGGTTTTAGTTTAGTATTCGCCCGTAAATAACCGAAATAATCGGACTTTTAATTTTAAAGTTTAAACTATCCGTTATATACGTCGTAATAAATCGAAAGTTCGGGTAAATATTTTTAATATCGATTTACTTTACGATCGTTAAATTATACGTTATTATAAGTTTTTTCTTTAGTATTATTTTAAAGTTTTATTTATCTTAGTTTAAAAAAACTAAAATAATATTATATATAGCTTTAAAAATCGTAAACGAAGTATTTTTATATTAGTAAACGTTAATACTATAAATACGAAGTTTATTTTTAAATATAACTACCGAAGTTTAACCCGTTTTAACTTAATTTTTTTTAATTTAGTTATTAAACTTATTTTAAATATATTTATAAAAATCGTAATTAATAATCGTAGTATTTTCGATATTATTTATTTATTATTTATTAAAAGTTTTAGCCCGTTACGTTATTTCCGCGCGTTTCTTTTAAACGATAGTCGAATATAAGCTTTTTAAAAGTTTTTTTTTTTCGACGTTATCGTAATAATAATTAACTACGGTAAAAAAAAAATATATATAATTAAAAAAAATATATATTTAGTCTTAAATACAAAAATAAACAAAAAAATAAAATAAAATATAAATATAATATCGATAAAAAAAATATAAAATTATCGAATTAGCCTTTAACCGTTATCTATAATAACTTAAACCGTAAAATAAAACTAACAAAAGTATACTCGTAAAGTCGTATCGACGCGTCGCTATATTAATTTTTAAAAGTCAAAAACTAGTAATAATTATAATAAAAAGTTTTCTTTTAATATATAAAACTTAAAAATTATACCCAATCCTTTAACTTTAATCTCTTAGTTATAACTATCGAGATACTTCAATCAATTCAATCAATTTAAAACTATCTACCTCCCGTTTCACTCCGTTATCGTATAATAACGTATAAAAGCTATAGAAAGTCGTAATATCTAAAAGACAGAATCCTCCAAGAAAATAAACGGGCGAAAAACCCTACTATTTACTACCAAAAAGTCCTTCCTACATTCCGGTAGAGTTCCTATAGAGACTGGTTCTCCACTTACATCCTGCTTAGTCATATGCTCCTTAGTTTAGTCAGTCGACATAATCTTTTATTTTGAATTTATTTAAGATTTATTTAGTTTCTTTGGATTTGATTTCTATTTCCTTTTTTTTCCTTTTATTTTTCGTTTATTTCACAAATACTTTACTAGATACATCAGAGACCAAACCATACAATTATCACAGCAAAGCACCTACAAATATTTCGTAGTATACGAGAAACAGAAAATACCCGGTAAACCAGCCAATAAAGCTCGTCATAAAGCCTTCCTGCAAATCACAATCAGCGTGAGATAAATCAGATGCCGCCACGCTCGGCTCTTTCCCGCTTTACAACATATCAGCACACCGCAGCGTTGACATAAGACGGAATGCAATCCCGACTCCGCGGGTGCTCTAGTGCTAGACGTCTCGTTTTCCCGAGATAGTTCCGCACCAGTTCAGCTCTGATACGGTCGCCGTCTGCGCTTGCGGGCATGGCCGTTGCTCACGCCATTGTTGCCGTCATGCTGATGGCTAACATCGCTGCCAACATCGCTGCCAGCGTGGCCACTTCCCGCGGTGGACGCAGAACCTGGTTCCTCTTCAAACGCAAACATATCGTCGTTCGTCTGGACAATGATCTTCATCCATTTTCTGATATTGGCGAGCGTAGACGCATCTCCAGCGAGGTCCATCTTTATTCTAACGAGATCAAAACCTAGATGATCGGCTAGGCGCCTCAAGGACACCATCAAAAAGCCAATGATCTCCTGCAAGCTGCCGAGGCGGACGCACTCTGCAACCATGGCCTCCCATTCGGCTGCCCACGTTTTCAGGGAAGCCCGGGAGGGAAGATTTCGATGGATTTCAAAAAATTGATTGATGACCCGGGGTATTGAAGAGAGATCTATGGTCTCCTGAAATTCCACACGGAGAAAGGCTAGCTGCTTTGCCACATCCAGCCCAAACGACTCTGACATCTCCCTGCAGTAGTATGCTGCCACACTGCTGTTGATGAACTTCAACACATCGGTGCGATACGACGTAAAGTACGTGTACTCGGTCATCAGCATCGTGTAGCGGATCGCCGCCATTTCGTATGCCGCCTGTCTCTCGCGGTTTTCGGCTGCGACTCGCTTGCTGCGAGACTCCATCTCTTCGACCGTGGCGTACTTCACATCCTCCATGGTGACGGGCTCTACCGCCGCGGGTATCACTGGCCTAGAGGGCACAGGCACTCTCTCTTCAGCATCCACCATGGGGTCCCAGCACACCCAAAAGTCGCCGCTTCTGGCTCCAGGCAACCCACTTGGTCGGGCCGTCAAGGAATACGTCTGACCCGGTCGACATTACTGCGTTGGTCAGTCGTTTGATGTTTTCGTTTCTGAACGGTAATATTGACCATGGAGTAGGAGACGCGTTGGTTTGCTAGTCTCTTTGGCCTATAAAAACCTCGCATAAAACGACATTACGTAATACTAATAAGTGCCTGTAAATGCCCTGAAAGTGCACTGTAAAATAAGGCACCCACAGTGCCTGTCAACCCCGACACTGTTGGAACTCTTGCATCAGACTGGTCTGTCTGCCTCTTAAACACTGCATTTTTGGCAGGTAGTCATTCGATTGACAGCGCCATGTAAATAGACTACTCAAACATCGCGAAATGAGTGCAATCAAAAGCATCAAGCTCTCATCTTAATACGCCCAGGCCCGCCTAAACGGGCCCTATTTGCGCAAAATTACAGGCCAAGGCCGCGACGGTGATGCCCCCACACGGACCTTCCCTCTTTGAGGTAGCTCACGGCTGCCGACGTTTATAACCGGCAATCGCGCGTGCGGCCGCCACATGTTGTACTAAGTTTTAGCTGACGGCGTGACAACGTGACAGTGCACGATCGTTCCTTCCTGAAGAAAAAGAGAAAAAGAGAAAATCAGGAACACCAAGTGGACTTTCCCAACGCGTTTAACCGCTCCAGTCGCAACTGCCTCAACAGAGTTTTCGCAGCATCTCACGCGTCTATTTCAGGTCTATTTCAGACGACATCTCGACGATCTCGCTTCTTTTGACTTTGGCTTTGACTTTGTCTTTTTCTTATCATCGCACAAGCATCGCGCCGCTTAATCCCGCATCAACATCAACAACACAACAACACCACACCACCACACCACAACACGACAATGGGCCAGCCTTCGACCCAGGCATCTAATGCCATCATCTACCTTACGCTGGGCGCCTTTCTGTGAGACAGAACTGCTATTTCGTGGACCTGCCATGACATGAACTAGACACTAACCAGCAGTGTGATCGGCACCGGCATCGCCTGGCGCCTGCGCAAGCAGACCGGCCAGGCCAAGGACTTTCTGTCCGGCAACAGAACGCAGACGGGTACTTTTTCTCTCCGCCTCAGAGACTCGCCCCTCTTCTCGGCCCAGTGCGCATCGGCTGCTGCTGTTGTGCACTGAGCGCCGAGCCAGACGTTAGATCATAGACTAACCACCGCCTGCCTGCCTTGGGAATTTTGGGAGTATACAGCTGTGCCGCTTGCATTGAACTTTCTAGCCTCTGGTGAGTGCTTGGGAGGCCGTCATCTGAAGATGACTTGAGTGCCTATTGAAGAGCGGTGGCAGCAGCAGCAGTATAGCATCCCAGGGGACATTGCAGTGGGACATTGCTGGTCAATTCCCACATGCAGGCAGGGCAGGCCTCTCCCTAGGCAACTTGACTTGACGGCTGCGTGGTCACAGTGCACTGGTTGCAGACACGCAGACGCAAGCGTGCGGCCGCGGCTGCAGTAGGCGTTTCCCGTGAAACGGAACCCGAAACAGCGCGGACCGCCCCGACTCAAGCTTGCCGGTTGATGCGCATAGCTCCCGTGCCGCGTCCGCCCACCCGACTACCTGGAAATGGAGTAGAGTGGGCGTCGCACATCGCCAACCAGCAATCACCACCAACAACAACATAACATACAGCAGACATAGACATGTCACAGGTTCGTTCGTGTAATACTCACATTGTGTCTCTCTGTTTCCCGGCTCGACACCGCCCGACCTGCTCTTCCATCCGGAGCACCGAGGGCTGTTGTTAGGCCGGGGAACTGCGGCTCACTACGGGCGCCGAGTCCGTCATGCAAGGGGAATCCCGGTCTGGTTCTTGACCGCTCCGGCCCCCCTTTCGTGATGCGACGAAGCTGAGACAGTACCGTAATTACTCGATCAAGATAATGCTTGCGTGGGGAAAGTGCTGCCGCTCTTCCAATCCTTCCTTCTTCTCACTCCTCACTACACCCCCCCTGCCTCACTTCTCATCTACTTCTCTTCATCCCTCTTCCAAGAGGTGCCCTGTTTGCCTCGTCCTCCCCCGTCTACTAATGCCACAGCACACCTCCTGCCCATTGCCCATTCGGGTCGCTGACTAGGTAGCTCTCGGTTCCGGTATTCTGTTCTCGTACCCCCAGCTGGCCGTCATTTCCGGCCTTCAGGGTGTCCTCGTCTACGCCCTGTCTTCCGCCCTGCCGCTTTTCGTCTTTTCCGCCCTCGGCCCCATCATCCGCCGCAAGTGCCCCGACGGCTTCGTCCTGACCGAGTGGACTCGCCAGCGCTATGGCCTTCCCGCCGCCATCTTCCTCGGCTTCCTGACCCTGGCCACGCTCTTCCTGTACATGGTCGCTGAGCTGTCTGCCATTGGCCAGGTTGTCAACACTTTGACCGGCCTCGACGGCCTTCCCGTCGTCATTGTGGAGTGCCTTGTCACTACCATCTACACCGCTGTCGGCGGTTTCCGCATTTCTTTCATCACCGACAACATCCAGGGCGCCATCGTCCTCGGCATGATCGTCATTGCCACCATCACTGTCGGCACCAAGACGCACATTGACCGCCAGGAGGTCATTGACTCGGGCCTGCTCAAGGGCAACCTGCTGGGCTGGCAGCTGTTGTACATTCTCCCCGTGGCCATCCTGACAAACGACTTTTTCCTGTCCAACTTTTGGCTGCGCACCTTTGCGTCGCGCACCGACAAGGACCTCTGGCTCGGTGTCTCCATGGCCGCCTTTGCCATCCTGATCATCCTGACTCTGGTCGGCTGCGGCGGTCTCGTCGCTGTCTGGTCCGGCGCCTACGACATGAACGACCCTGATGCCGACAGCAGCGTGGCTTTCTTCCTTCTCCTCGAGCAGCTGCCCAACTGGGTTGTCGGCATTGTGCTTGTCATGTCCGTCAGTCTGTCGACCGCCGCCTTTGACTCGCTCCAGAGCGCCATGATCTCGTCCGCCTCCAACGACATCTTCCGCAACCGCCTGAGCACAAAGTGGATCCGTGGCGGTGTCGTCCTGATCATCATCCCCATTGTCGTCCTGGCCCTCAAGGCGCCCAGCATCCTGCAGATCTACCTCATCTCTGATCTCGTGTCTGCGTCCACCATTCCCGTGCTCATCATCGGCCTCTCCAACCGCTTCCCTCTGTGGAACGGCACTGATGTCATCATTGGTGGCCTCGGCGGTCTCATGACCGTCTTCATCTTTGGCACCATCTACTACGGCGATGCCCAGTCCGGTGCCGAGCTTCTTCTTCTGGAGCAGGGTCTCTACGAGGGCGACTGGGGTGCCTTTGGCGCCTTTGTTGCCGCGCCCGTTGGCGGCCTGCTCTTTGGCCTGGCCTCGTTCCTGTCGCGCATGGCCTACATCTACATCCGCGCCCGTGCTGCCGGCCGTCCCTTCCAGCCCCTGAACCCGCGCGCCTATGTCATCGGTCCCGAACACAGCGATGCCGATGCCAGCACTGGTGCTTTCGACCCTGCCGTATCGTCGTCTGTGCAGCCCACTTACGACGACGCCGAGGGCGCAGTCCCCACCAAGCGCCCCGTCGTCTTTTAGATGTTTAGGTGTCTATAGCTGACTGGGAATTTTGGATGATTTCGGGACAAATACTGCAGATGCATGAGTGTACTTGGAAACTTGGAAGCTCATTTACCTGTGTGTTTAGCCCGCTTGCCAGCAATGGCATACAACAGGGGACGGAGGCGATTTTTGGCTTGGAATATAACTTGCACTTATCCTATCTCGTCTTGGATATCTCTTTTAGGTATTTCATCGCCTTGATCGCGCTCTAGAGTTAAGAAGGCGGTAGTTGGATATAATTCAAGAGGCAGAATCTATGCGGAGTCTCAAGACGCAAGCGTTCATTCTATACCTCATTAAACCCAGAACGTATTCTAATGTGTGATGTCTGTGACCCAAATGTAATGTTTTAAGATTGAAAACCAGAATGCTTGATATATGATAAAGTGGTATGTAAATTAATGTAACGAAAATTGTAGAGAATAAAAAGAATATACGAAGAACGCCGTCTATAGATCCATGGTGATGTTGCCGATATCAAACAGATTGCCTGCTATACGCGCCGCCTCGGTACACACGCGTCGTGTCAGCGCTACCACCGGCACGTCCACGTACTCGGGCCGGTCCCAGTAGAGCTGCGCTAGCAGGGCCGCCATACTGATAAAACTGGCAAAGGAAAACACACTAATGGAGATGGACGTCTCTTTGCGGATGTTGATCTTGTGCTGCGTCACATGGTACAGCGTCGTCAGAATGGCCGCAATGGCCACCCATGCTGGCAGCAGCAGCCGCGAGTCGCCGCCGCTGCCCATTAGGTAGATCACCCACGACGTCAGGTACCCGTTGAGCGCATTGATGGCCAGCAGGCGCACAATCGTCGCCTGGGCCGTGTAGTTGAGCAGCCAGCGCGACATGAGGCAGTCGGTAAAGAAGAACGACAGGTAAGCCGACGCGCCGCACCAGATCATGGCCAGAGCGGTCTCGGTCAGCTTCAGCCTGCTCTCGAGAGACAGGCCCGTGCCCCGGTCGTGGATGGCCAGCCCGGCTGCGTCGGCCTCCATGGCCTCGTCGCGTGTGACGGCCAGTGCGTGCAGCTGCGTGATGAGCCGGATAAAGATGCCCAGGCTCCACCAGATGGCCGGGCACACTGACAGCAGCCGCGAGAGGAAGAGTGGCAGGTGCCATATCCGAGGAAGACCCAGCACGACGGCCACGCGCGGCTGCAGCAGGCTTGGCCGAACAACCTTGCTGTCATCGTCTTTACTGTGCCCACTGCTGCCAGAAGCGGAATTACTGCCACTGGTAGAAGCGCCGCTGCCGCCGCTGCTCGAGCCGTTGCTGCTGTTATGACTCGTGTTGCCCGTGCTGGCTACTGCGGGTGTAGAGCTGTTGTTGGCATGGCCGGTGCTGTCGCCATCATAGCTTGGCGGGCTGGAAGCTGGTCTACCTGGTACACTGGCCCAAAAGGGGCTTCCATAGAAATTTGGGAAGGGGTTGTTTCTTAGAATGGGGTTGACCGGATTGGAGTTGACAGGAATGGCCGGGTTGATGACTGGACTGCTCTTGTTGCTGCTGCTGTTACTGCTGGAAGAGCTGCCCAGCACAGGTGATGCTGTAGAATGCACACGAGAGTCTCGATCCCTGTGGCTGGCAATCGTTGCTGCTGTGCCTAAATTGGAACCAGTGGATTTGCTGCTGCGCCGTACTGGTGTTTCATCGCCATTGTCGTTTTGGAAGCGCACCGTCTTGCGCTGTGTGGGTGTCGACGCATTGGAGTGCGAAATTGAGGATGCCGAGGACGAAAGTGCCGAGACCGGGCCGGGGGACGAAGTATACGGAGGCGGGCCTGCGCCAGATGGCGGGGACATATCTGAGGCGAGGCGAGGGTGGGTGAGAGGCGGTGGTATATAAGGAACGAGGAGACGATATATGATAGAGATATAGACACAAAGGAGACGACAGAAGGAGGGAGACAGGAGAAGAGGGACAAGCAAATGTCCTCTCTTTATGACTCCCTCTCACTCCTTTCTCAAGCGTCTCTCTTCAGTGGCAGACAGATTGTGCTTGCTGGCTAATCTTATTCCGTGGCGGACCACAGCCGTCTAAAGATGTTGTCGTCGTTGGCGTAGCAAGAACTCCTACAAGCTGCAAAGAAGTGTAGAAGAGTGTCCGCAGCAGACTGCAATGTCGAGAATATAAGGCCTTATCTCAAGCTGGTGGCCACGATATCTTCTCCAAATTTTGGGATATCTGTTCTCGCCAGGAAAAAGATAGCTGTCAAAATGACGCAACACGGCTTCAGGTAACACAATGTCGCGCCAGATATGGCCGCACAGTCGGAATGCTGGTGGACAGACGGGTGCCCGTTGGCGATATCGGGTGTGGCACGAAGAAACGTCGAGAAAGCGTCGAGGGGAAATGTCGAGATCTGCGGGCGGCGTGAACAAGCAGAACCGGAAGGAAGTCGTCGTAATCGCAGCCTAGCGGAGTCGGTCGCGAGCCGATGCGTAGGACCACGTGTGTGTACCGGGATCGAGGCGACGGGATAGGAAAGAGCACGGAAGGGACCGACGAGGAAGGAGGCAAGAGAGTACTGACAGGTCGCACCTTCCTTCTCTCTCGTTTCGGCTCTCCTCTTTCCCTTGGCACACTTTGGGCTGGGATGGGAAGGTAGCGAGGATAGGCAAGGCCAGCCAGCGTCGTTCCCCCACACCGTGCTGGTCGCGCCTTCCCAGTGGGCAGCAGCGGCGCTGTAGAGCGAGAAGAAACAAATTCGTAGCGCTTATTGGCTAGTGCAGGGTCGACAAGGCTGCTAATCCCAGATAGGAAGCACTGGCAGGGGACCTGCCCGCCAAAAACGGACCAGTCAGTGCTAGGAAAAAGATTATCAGAAAAAAATCCAATTTTAAATTGATTTTCAGAAAGAAAAAGAAAAAAGAAAAAAGAAGAGACGAATAGAAGAGCAGCATTCAACGTCACTCGTTGGGCGATTGCGACGGAGATATCCACATCACGACTTTACGAATTCAGCCGACCTGGTATTAACCACCCTGACGACATCTTCGACTGCCAATTGGCGCTGCCAAAGCTTGAAAATCTCGATCGGCCAAATCCGGCTCCGGCGCATCGCGAACTCGTACGACGACAGCCTCGCTAGGAGCAATCTCGGTATAGAGAGGGGCACGCCAGAAGGAAACATACACACACACACACACACACACAACGCCATAATGTCGGGTGCTCTCCGCCAGGGACTGCGGTCGACAATGCCCTCGGTACTCGGCCGGGGCGGTCCAAGCGTATTTCGGACAGTGGCAGCAAAGTCTGCGTTAATAACACGGCAGCAGCTGCTGCAAAGCCAACGGCGGACCTTTCTTGCGTCTGCGTCGCTGGCCCGCAAGCAAGCTAGCGAGTCGTCGCCCTCGGTGCAGATGTCCAAGGGCGTCGACCACGCCAACGGCCTTGTCAACTTTCGCATTCCTCGTAAGTTCTCTCTACTTTGCAACCAGATCTACGGGGACTAACAGCCAGAAACCTTTGTTCCTCCCGACTGGAAGCTGTACATTTCGCAGCCGTCCAACTTTGCTACCCTGTACTGGGCGGGCGTGAAGAGCCGGTTCACCGAGTTCATGGCCGAGATTTCGGTGCGCATCCAGAGCAAGAAGGGCTGGCTGGGCAAGGCCCGCTTCAAGCCCAACCGCAAGGCGCTGCTGCCGCTGGCCAAGAACATGCACTACGAGATGCTCGAGGCTACCGCGTCAGCCGACATGACGACGCTGCGCCGCATCCTGACGCGCGCCAACCTGGACGAGGTCGAGTCGCTGATTGCGCACCGCCCGCGCGGCCAAAAGTGCAAGTGGGAGCTGCTGTCGTACCAGGGCCGGCCGCGGGTGACGAGCCACAAGGTGGTGATCATCCCCGGCACCAACACGTATGTGCGCCAGGCCGTGGTGACGATCCGCAGCCGGCAGCGGTTTACGTGGATGCAGGCGGGCAACGACGACACGCCCGTGGCCAAGAGCATCAACAACATTGACACGACGGGCAAGAACGTGCGCCGGAGAGTGCGGACGGTCAAGGAGACGGGCAGCAGCGCCGTGCAGAAGCCGCCGACGGTGGTGGAGAAGGACGTCAAGGAGAACGTGGTGCTGATGGCGACGATGGACCCCAAGTCGTACGCGACGAGCGAGTGGCGCATCTTTGGCTTCCTGCCGGACACGACGCTGCACGGTTGGAAGAAGGAGAATGCGCTGATGGACCGGGCGGCCTCTGCATCCAAGGCGGAGAGCAAGCAGCTCAAGAAGCTCAAGCGCAAGGAGGAGGCTGCCAAGAAGTAATCGGCGCGTGCATGTGTATGAATAGGTGACGAAAAGAAAGGGAATATAGTAGGGGAAGAGCGAACAAACGATCTCCTGTGCATTTAGCAGCATTATAGAATCAAAAGCAAGTCAATTTGGCCAATAACGATATACAAAGTAAAAAGTAGAAATAACCTTGCCCTGTAGATATAATGCAACGCTCCATAGAGAACCCAATGCCAAATAACAGTAACGCCTGCAAATGAGTGCTTAACGTGCCCAGAGGGGCTTGGCTGGGCCGTCATCGCCCGCCTCCTTGCCGCGATCCCACTCCCGCGCCTCGCCCTTCTTGGCCCACGGCGCATTCGACTTGTCTTCTGCTTCTTCTGCTGTCGCTTCCGTGCGAGCTGCCTTTTTGCCTTCTTTGGCTTTGGGTGCCGCGTCTCGGGGCGCAACTTCTCGGCGTCCACCGCGCGCCCAGATCGCAATCTCCCTATCAGTGAACCCGGCCGCACGGAGACGCTCTGCGCCATCACGCAGCAGTTGCTTGCGGTCGCGCTGCATCTCGGTCTGTGCGTCTTCAGCGGCGCTGCTAGGTCGCGGCTGGACGGATGGCCTTTGGGCTTGTTTGGTTGCCGCTTTGTCCTGCATCTCAACATCGTTGGACGGGTCGTAGTCGGACGCAAAGTGGCGGTCGATGCTGCTGCCAGGGCCACCGAGGGCTACTGACGAGAAAGCACCGCGGCCCTTCATGCGGACACGGTCCTTTTCCTTTCTAAGGCTGTCCGATGCCAGGCGTGGGCCGACAAACTCGTCGAGAGGATCAGAGTCGGATGTAGAGTACCCGTCTGATTCGGAACGTGAGCGCGACCGGGACCGAGAGCGGGACCGGGACGAAGACTTATCTCTCTTAGAGCTTCTTCCTTTCCGTGACAAATGTGTACTTTTTCTTTCTCTGTCGCTGCTCCGTCGCGATGCCGATTCCTTGTCGTCGTGATGTCTGCTGCGGTGCTTTCTATGCGGCGAGCGGTCTCGATAACTGCGTTCGGCCGGCGGCGACAGGCGACCCTCGCGTTTTGCCTCGGGCGACTTGGACCGCCGCCTGTGTTTTGACGAGCGGTGTCTTTCGTGGCGTTCTCGTGATCTAGAGTGGGTGTCGCGGTGCGAGCGGTGGGATCTGTGGTGTCTGCTACGATCATCTTGGTCGTCCTTATCGTCTCGATGGCGATCGCTGCGGCTGCGGCTGCTCTTATCACCGCGGCTTTCTCGGTCGTCTCGATCTCGGTCGCTTCGCCGGCTGTGCCTTGATCTGCCGTCTTTTGAGCTTTCGGATCTCTTTTGATCGGAGCCTCGGCCGAGTTTGTCGTGACTTTTTAATGAGGAACTTTCGTCGTCGTCGTCATCGCCGCCACCATCTTTCCGCATCAAGTCTTTCAGCCGTCGCTGGGAGTCGGCTGTCTCTTTGGCAAGCAGCGCTGCGTTGTGGTTGTTGGCATTGCGGACAATGTGTCGCAGAAACCGGGTGTTGGGCTTCATTTTCGATGCCGGTCGGCTATCTCGTGCTGGCGTCGGGTCTACGAGAAGCCGATAGGCTTCTGCCTCGATGTCGTCCATTATAATGGCCTGGACGCCGAAGGCCAAGAGTCGAAGAGGGGTCGGTAGGGTGCAGAACAAGGTCAGAACAAGATGCAGTCGAAATCAGTCGAAATAGCTGTCAAGGTGAGAGACAGAATGAAGCAAAACTATGGTGGTATCAAACAAAACAAAATCCAAGCGTGGCGAGGCATCGAAATGATGGTGGTGATCAAACGGTGTACGACGTAGATCGATCGATGTTTACAGCTGATTTGTTAGGCGCGAGGCTGAGCTGGCAATTTCTGCCGCTATACACCGCCACTTTGTACAAGGGTCCACCGGGCCTATGACGTGGGGGTCGCCTAAGTCGAGATTATGTCATCATCTCGGTTTTGTTCTTTCGAGGTATTCTTTTTATTTTGACAGCTTGAGAGCTCACTTTGATAGGTTATGATAGTTTGATAAGTTCTTGAAGATAAGACTGAGTAAGGTGAAAGTATTAGATAAAATTAGGCTGAACCGAAAGAAAGCGACAAAAAGAAAATCAAAAGAAACGGTGAAGATATTGGAAACCAGGAAAGAAAAGAAAGAAAACAACGAAGTCAAATCAGAGAAAGAGTTGAATGCAATCAGACACAGAAGTTTTTGTCTCTGTTGAAGAATTGCCGGAGGTGCTCATATTCTCCCCGCTATACCCATGTTCCACGTCTGCCACTGGTACTCAACCGAGTCAATGCCCAAAGCTGGTGGACGGTTAGATAAGTCAACGACTAATGCCGGGCACACTGTAAGACTCACCATTGATGGAATCACGGTAGTCGACATCCTCGACTGCGAGGGACGAGGACTGGACCAATGCAAGTAATATGGCGTGGCCACAAGAGTGTGATGTGCGCGACAGCCACGGCCAGATGGGCTGGACCGACAGTTTGGATCGCCAGGATGCGCGCCGGGCTGGAGGTGTTTTTGAATGGTGATTATGACTAGATGAAGCGGAAGAGGCGTCTGAAACTACCGACTCCTGTTCGTAGAAATCACAAGTGGAACAGATGTCGTCGTCGGGGGCGGGGCTGTTCTCGAGCGCGGCCTGGACCGAGGCGCGCCATTCTATGATGCTCTGCCGCCGGCTGTCGTCGGAGTTGGTGTGCTGAGATGCCATGATGAGTTTAATATCAAATTATTTCAGTTTAGATGTTCAAAAGTTGCAAGAGTTTATTTGAAGTTCTGATACAACAGTGTTGATGATATGGCTGATGAAAAACGCGCCCGGCTTGCATTCCTGGGACGTCTGCAACAAAGAAGACGAGATTGCGACACAGCCAAGACACCAAGACCTCTATCTTATATAATGTACATTTGAATGTATGATTTCCAATTTCAGTTTCTAGTTTCCAGTCTCCAATTTCTAATTCGCAGATAGCAGAAGATGGTCATATCCGGTGACTTATGGCTGCTGTAGCAGATCGCATCATACACCAAACTTTGGCTAGCTTGAACCATACTGTCTAGTAAATCTACCTTGATGAGTTGGTGTACAGTTACTCTGTGCCTGGGCGCGTTCCACCAAAATACGTGCGTATGAACAGCAGTCATAATGTACTCTGTAAAGCTCGGTATATCAACGCAATATATGAGAGGTACAACGCCTATTCTGGAAGGAGTTGCCAATATGCGCATTTGTCAGATGGCTGATCAGGGTCTGGCTGGTGCAGCACGACATCGGCCCGGGAGATGGCCTAGACGATCACGACATCACAGGGCGTACCAGTGTCAACTGGCAGCTAGATATGTATCCGAGGCACTCCTGATAAGACGTTCATTGGAGATTTAGAACATGACAAAGCCATGCAAAAGATGAAGTTCGAGTTTGAATTATGAAAATGCATGGACCCTTTCACCGGTGGCGGGATGGTGTTCATCCATATTCATCGTGTAGCGCAGGCGCACCAGGAGTGTTTCATTCTATCAAAAGCAAGAGCACAAGTCAATTACTCTCAGACTCTTCAGCCATCACTTGTAATACTTCCTGTGTGCCTTGGATTTCACCACTGTGATGTGTCTCGGTCTCATGCACCATGCATATTGGTTGGCTACACACATCACCTACCTGCAAGCTTCTGCTTCACACCATCGAATCTATAGAATCATTAAAAAAGCTGTCGACAGTGTTCTGATCTATATCACATACGCACCTTATTTCGAGATGTCGATGTCGTGAATTTAGTCAGCCGCGATGTCAGTCCATTGTTCCTTCCTGATCCGTGTAAGTTGCTCTTTCCAAGTCTGCATTGCCGCGATATCATGCTTACTTATCTTTGCTCAATCCGTGCGGTTCTCAGACCTCCAACTTAATTTCTGATTGATTTCAATCCCAAGAAATTCGTTGAATCTGACAAACTACGACCTTCGGGATTTTATTATAGAAAAGAATAAAAAGCCCAAAAGAACCGACCGCGACCCTTCTACCTCTGCAACGGAGCGCGTCACTCTGAAGAAGTGGGGTATAGCTTAAGTGGACCCACCGATCGATATCTACACCTCTGTTAACTAGCTCCAGTCTACGGAAAATACAGTGGGAATAGCGCGTGTCACGACCAACTTTTTTTTCAGGCTTCAATATCAAGTTGCACAACGTCGATGCACCTCGTTGACAGCCCGCACTGTCATTCCTGTCATCTCATTATAGCCTCAATTTGACAAGTCAGAGTGATATAAGCACCAGCAGCCCATTAGAACCGCCGCAACCGCTTATGCCCGTCATGGGCCCCAAACACAACTCTGGCCGTCCTCCGATGGGCGGCAACAACTCTCACAACAGCTCTCATCAAAACTCAAAGGGCAGCTCCAATGCCGCCCAGAGTGCCCCGAAAGAGCCGATCAACTCATTGGACCTGTCTTCGTTCCTCACCAGCCTTGAACAAGAAGTCGGCAACCTGCACTCGGCCATCAAGAGCAGCCGTGATGCCCGTGTCGAAAAGGCCTTTCAGCGGGTGCCGCGCAGCATGAGACGGCGCACGGCGAGTCACAATGCAAGACGTCTTCCCCGGCGGCTGCGGCGACAGGCTCACAGAGACCAGGCCGCAGATAACACACCCAGCATGGCCATCGGCCTGGCAAAGCGCAAGAAGGCGCGTCCAGCCAGTGCGTGGGTGTATGAGAACACCAAGAAGCGCATCAAGCTGCAGGACGAGATGAAGCTTGCTGCACTGGCTCTGGATGGAGATGAGGACGACGAAGGGCGCATGGATGTGGAAGACTCAGGTTTTGAGGATGTCGAAGGCGACGATGACGACGAGGAAGGCGGCGCGTCGCTGAAGAAACCGCGTGCACCTCTGCCCATCAAGAACCTGCGGCTGCCGACACACAGATGGCACGCAAAGCGGGCGCAGATGGAGAATCCAGGCTTTCTCTGGAACACCACCATTGTGCGCACACCGGCCAACAAGACATACCGCATGACCCTGCGCGCGTCAGGCCTGCGGTCGACAATGTGCGTGTCGTGGGACACGAGCTACAAGGCCACCATCTACCTCAAGGGCCCGGGGCAGAAGCTCGACGAAGCGCTCAGAGCTATTGTCGAGCCACACCTTTTAACCGATGCCCTGAAAAAAGGCGCCTGCTGTGTGGATGCCAAGCTGCCGCGGTCCTTTGGCTACCAGCCGGGCGACAGCACCAACGCGTTTGGCGAGTTTGGCGGACCCGGAAACTGCGGTGCCCTGACTGTCTTCTACAACCCAATTTCAGTACCAGAAACAGACGATACCGTACGGGAGGCGTTTGTGCGTATACACCCCACCATCTTCTCCAATGTGTGGACGGCGTTGAACAACGAAATTGCATACAAACAGCTGCCCGTCATCGTGCGCGACTTCCGGCTGGAAATCGGCAGTATCGACGTCTCGGGCAGTGCAGCCGTGGATGCGCTGGCCGCCACACTCTACCCTTACGAAACCAGCGCGTCGCTCATGGAGCCTCTCGGCAAAGAGTTCCTCAAGCTGCGCCAGATGGAGACCGGCGGCCTCTCACCTGCCAGCGGCGCTATGCTGGCCTTTAACATTCAAGATCCGCGGCTGGACGAGCCCGACAACGCCGCCGAAAAGGCCGGCTGCGGCACTGGCAGGATAGGAAGAGCCAGTGCCCTGCAGGCGTGGCCCGAGACAGACGCGCGCCGGCCGTCGGGTCTGTTCAATACCCAGGCTCGGCACGCCGCCACAAAGCTTCCGCCACTGCAAGTCATTGACAAGCGGCGCGGCAAGCTGGGCGCCGGCGAGAAGCTGCTTGTGCAGCATGCGTCGCGGCCCATCCCTGTCATCTTTGCGGCCGGCGAGTCCTCCTCCGTGCCCACAGACGCCAACCCCCACACTGGCAACAGAAACAGCACGGCCAGCTCGACGTGGACGCTGATTGCGCCGAGAGCGTGCATCGACGCAATCTGGATGCGTCTGCACATCCACACCCTCCCCAGCGGTCATCGTCCAATGATTGGCGGCCTGGAGGAGGAGCAGCACATGGCGCTCGAGCGCGGAAAGCCCTGGTTTCCCGCCGATTTCCCGGGCACGCCCACGGGCTGGGACTGGGAGCTGCAGACCCGGCTTGCCAACGAAAAGGAGTGGAACAAGAAGCCGACAGCCAAGCGCACGCAGTGGGCGACGGTGAACCTCAGAAACGGCACCAAGGGCGAGCTGGGCTCGGGATTTGCGTGCGACTGGGAGTATCTCTTTGGTACTGATACCATTGCAGCCACTCGGGTTTCTGATGCTGAAGCCGATGTTGCTATTGCAGCCGGCACAAAAAGACCTGCAGACGGCGACATTGCAATGGACGGCGAGGAAGACACCAACAGGAGCTCTGCCCTCGAGGAAGAGGTGCAGTTTGCAGCACTCCGGCCGGGCAAGGAAACGTCTGAGCTGGTTCGCGGCATGCAGCATGCCTCGTGGGCCGACGTCCGCGCCGCTGTCAAGAACACGCGTCTCCAGCAGCCCGTCCTTTGGCGCTCGCCCTACCAGCTGATGACCATTTCGGTCCAGCTGCTGCAGGGCGGCACCCCGGGCGCGCGGTCCCGCATCTACCGCCTACCACAAGACGGCAACCTGCGCGCACAGTGGCTGGCCCTGGCCGGCTCTTCCACATCGAGTGACAAGAACCAGCAGAAGCGCATGCCGACAGGTGCCGACCTGGATACGCGCAAGAGGCTGCTAGCTCAGTCGCTGCTCGAGACCAGCCTACCGTACCCGCGGCCGGCAGCTACTGGCCTCTTTGGCACGCACCACCTGCCACTTCCCGGCCGCGAGGACCTCATTGGGTTTGTCACGAGCGGCGCGCAGCGGTTCCAGAGCGGCAAAGGCTTCGGCATTGGCCATGTTGGTGCACAGAAGCTGGTCGAGTCGATTCTTGCTGCGGACACCGAGGCAGAGACCAAGCCGGCCACGCAGAAAAACCCGGTGCCCGTTCACCGTGATGCACGACTGTGCATTGTGCGCAATGTTGGCGAAGAGGTCGGACACCTTGCACGGTGGACTCCCATCAGCAACTAGTGGTCCTAGATGCTGTTTTTTATTTTGAGACATAATGACATGACACCCAAGCGCTTGCATTGATATTTACATCTACATAAATCTATCTACAATACACAGTATTTACAAATTACAACCCACAAGCAGTGATTCTCATCTTCTAAATCACAGCTCTCCTGGAGCAAATGCCGACTCATTCTCGGGAAGAACGAGATGGAACTGTTCTTGTCTGCCATACACCCACTCCCAGGTGCTCGTTGTAGGGTCCCAGTAGATGTCTTCTTCCAGCGGGAACACCATCGTGGCATTGTACTCCTCGACATACACCTCGGCCAACAGCTCGACGCTGTAGTACATGTTGGCCATTAGGGGCAGGTCGCCCAGCACCGGCACCTCGTCCTGCAGGTTGGTCATGCCGATCACCGCTCCGGCAGCATGGCCCCAGTCGCCAATGGCGTGCGAGTACAGCAGGCCCCTCCAGCCTTTGGCGTCCATGACGGCACGGCAGTCCTGTAGAATCTCGTTGCCCGTCCGTCCGATGGATCTGCTCATGGTGTGACGCGTCAGGTCCTGCAGCCGGTTGCCAGCAGCCAAGCCCTTGCGGAGGCCAGCAGGCACCAGATCCTTGCCGTTTGCGACTCTTAGCGGATGCCCGACGGGAGGAACGACGTAGCCCAGATGCTGCGTGTCAGTGTTGAGTCCCAACGCGGTGATGCCAAAGTCGACATGCAGCATATCGCCGTACTGGATGGTCGTCGCAGAGGCCACAATGCTATCCTGCGCGGCAAAGAAGAAGCTGCCGTCGGGTGGGATCACCGACACCGAGGGCTGGAACCATGTCGTCATGTTCTGGGCCTGCAGCCGGTCGCGCATCCACCACTCCACATCTGCTGTTGTTGTCTTCCCGGGCACGATGACGCGCGAACTGAAGCCCTCGGAAATGACAGCCCATGCTGTCTCCTGCAGTCGACGGTACCACGTAAGCCGGCTCGGCACCATGGTAGCCACAAACTCGATAGCCAGCAGCGGTGTATCGGACACGAGTCTGTCGGCCCATGGACTGCCAAGCCCACGCTTCACCGCAGCAAGTTCGCCGGCGTGCATGCCGGAGCTAAAGGCAAGATCCTCAGCGGCATTGATAACAATGCGCTCTGGGTCGACAGCCGACAGCACCGCTCGCATCTCAGCCCAGAGGCCGGGCGTGTTGTCGATCCAGTAGAACTCGGTAGCCGTGAGCCCAGAAGCAGGGTGGGCAAGGACCTGCATCCGAGCTGTGCCTGCTGCCTCGCGGGCCACGGCAGACAAGTTGCCCGGGATATAGAGCATCGTTGTGCGGCGACGAGACGAGAACTGTGTTGCGGACTTGAGGGACCAGAAGACGGTGTCCTCGGCATATTCGCGCTGGCTCATCTACGGCATTTAGAACACGGGGCCACGAGACACACGACAGTAAATATAAATAAATCAACGCACCAGCCAGGCGTCAGCGCCGTGCTTCTCGAGGAGACCCGGGATGATCGTCTTGCGCTCTGCCCGCCAGGCATCCTGGATAGCGGCCTGGTCACGCAGGGACGGTAGAGTGTGGTACTGTGGTGCTGCTGTTGAAACTGACGCCAAAACCGACTCGGTGCCGGCCGCCAAGGCAAACAGGAGTGTGGCGATGAGCATTGTGAAGTTGGTGTAAGTGTCTTGGTTGACGAATGGCAGCCGTTGGCAGCTGTTCAGAACGGCTAGTGAGACTTTAGGCCATTCGCACCTGCTTACTTTCATCTCTAGCCGGACAGGGCCGCTACTCTGCTCCCTGGCGCCTTCCCCAGGCGGTCCCCCAGTGATAGTGGACCCGGGGCAATCGAGCTATCTAATCTGCACCCCTCATTGGCGGGGAAGAGGGGGGCCTTCCGTCTGGGCCAATTAGGAAACGTGAAATGGGCTGTGGATCTTCCACTCATTCTCAGGACAAACCAGGAAGGAGCGGGCTCATGCTTGGGGAATGGGGAAAATAGAGAAACTCACGGGACGTCATGTTCAGTATTGCCGAGCAGCTGATAAGGCAGAAGAAGCGAGAAGTCGAGTGAAGTTTGGCCATTAAATGAAGCTGATATTATACTGAGTGCTAGATCGAGAGTAAGAGTGAAAGCATCACATGTATATTAAAGGGTGCTGCATGCACGTCTGGGACTTTGAAGAGCCGGGAAGCAGACTAAATAGAATAACGGACCGTGAACTGCCTGGATATGAAAGCAGCCGGCGCGTGAGACGACGAGTCAGCACCAAATATACAAACGTGCTGCATCCTGTCGGCGACTTGTCTCGGCCGACGGAGCACGGAGTTGACGACAAGATGTGTTTATGTAAGCTATCCGTAACATGGATTGACAGCATCATGCCTTCCTATTCTATTCGTTTGCAGGCCTTGTAGCGGCAAAAACAGGAGGAAAGAGCAACCCGCGAGCACAGGCAGTTGACCAACCGAGACTGTTACCGGGTGGAGCTTTTCTCGGCTTGCCGCGGTAAAATGTTTCCCGGGGCGCGAATGGGGAAGCTTCAAAGGAGAAAGAGGAAGGCGCGAGTGGGGGGTAAGACCTGGAGTTTGGGGAAGGAAGCCGCTCCAAGGGATCACTAATTGACTAGGGCTCAGGAACATCCACAGCTCTCAGCAGCAGCCAACAGCCAGCGCCAGTCTCTTTGAAGCCGAGGAAAATCCTGGTTTCTTGACTCGCATACACAACTGAGCTACCTCTGAGCATTGCCTAGTCCATTGGCATTTCTACGAGTGCCTGAAACTGCTGCTACCCCAAGACCCGAGGTCGGACACTCACCGAAGCCAGAACCTCCTCCTCAGTAACCACGATCAACGCCGGTTGGAATATAAAGCACATTCGGGACTGCAGTCTGTCCTTTAGTTTCTACAAAACAGTGAGCCTGCCTCGTGCTTTGTTTCGTTCTACCCTGCCCCCTTTTTGTCCTGTTCTGTTCCCGTCCTGCTGTCCCTCCACCTCACGATCTGTCCTCGACCCCCTCGACCCCCTCCCTGTGCCCCTCATCCTCACACTTTTACTCACAGTCATGTCATCTGCCACGCGCAGCCTTCGCCTTGCCTCACGCGTGCTGCGGCCCCAGACTCGTTCCGTCGCCGTTCTCTCGTCTGTGCTGCAGACATCGTCCGCCTCCTCTGCCGCCTTTGCCACTCCCGCCTCTCGACCATCAACCAGCTTCCTCCCCTCGACCCGCCGCGGCTACTCTTCAGCGCCCATTCCCGCCAACAACATGCCGTACGACAAGGAGATTGACGATATTGCCGAGTTTGTGACCAAGCCTGTCACCTCGGAGCTTGCAGTAAGTAGCCCACAGCCATGAGAAACGCATCCGATCAAGAAACTGACGGACAGATCGATACTGCGAGATGGATTCTCCTCGACACGCTCGGCTGCGGTCTGGAGGCCCTGCAGTTCTCCGAGTGCACCAAGATGCTCGGCCCCATTGTTGACGGCACTGTCGTCCCCAACGGTGTGCGTGTTCCCGGCACTCACTACGAGCTGGACCCTGTCAACGGCGCCTTCAACATTGGTGCCATGATCCGCTGGCTCGACTACAACGACTGCTGGCTGGCTGCCGAGTGGGGCCACCCCTCGGACAACCTGGGTGCCATCCTGGCCGTGGCTGACTGGATCAACCGCACCAACAAGAGCGGCACTGCCAAGAAGCTGGCCGGTGGCCGCATTGTCACTGTCGGCGACGTCCTGGCCTACGCCACCAAGGCCCACGAGATCCAGGGCAACCTGGCCATCCTGAACTCGTTCAACAAGGTGGGCCTGGACCACGTCCTGCTGGTCAAGGTCGCTTCTGCCGCCGTTGTTGCTGAGATGCTCGGCCTCGACAAGGCCGGTATCGCTGCCTCGGTTTCCCAGGCCTTTGTCGACGGCCAGAGCCTGCGCACCTACCGCCACTCGCCCAACACCATGTCCCGCAAGTCGTGGGCTGCCGGCGACGCCTGCCAGCGCGCCGTGTCCAACGTTCTGCGTGTCAAGCAGGGCGAGAAGGGCGTGCCGACTGTCCTGTCTGCCAAGACCTGGGGCTTCTACGACGTGCTGTTCAAGGGCAAGCCGTTCGAGTTCAATCGCCCCTACGGCAGCTACGTCATGGAGAACGTGCTGTTCAAGGTGTCGTACCCTGCCGAGTTCCACTCGCAGACTGCCGTCGAGGCATCTGAGAAGATTTACCACCAGCTCAAGGCTGCGGGCAAGTCGTCTGCCGACATCAAGGCCGTCACCTGCCGCACGCACGAGGCCTGCATCCGCATCATCGACAAGCAGTTTGCGCCCCTGAACAACTTTGCCGACCGTGACCACTGTGTCCAGTACATGTCTGCTGTCATGCTGCAGTACGGCCGCCTGACGGCCAACGACTACCTCGACGACTCCGAGGCGGCCAACAGCCCCGAGCTTGACGCTCTGCGCAAGAAGATCACCTGCGTTGAGGACCCTGCCTTCACTGCCGACTACCACGATGCCGACAAGCGCACCATCTCCAACGCTCTGACCGTCGAGCTCAACGATGGCACCGTGCTGCCCGAGGTTGTTGTCGAGGCTCCCCTCGGCCACCCGCTGCGTCGCGAAGAGGCCAAGCCCGTCATCCTGGCCAAGTTTAAGCGCCACCTGACTCCCCACTTCAGCCCCGAGCGCGTCGAGGAGCTGGTCAAGCTGAGCACCGACGGCAGCCGCGTCGACAAGCTGCCCATTGACGAGTACCTTGACCTGTACACTGTCAAGAACAGCAAGTTTGTCAAGGAGAACAACTAACGGTGCTTGGTTTCTTAAATGCGTATGTTGTCTGTATATAAATTGAATATCAAACATAAACAATCCAAAGTGTGCTGCTTGAACGTGAAAGTATCCGAGTAAATAGAACCCGTGAAATCGTCATGATTAAATATGTAATAATATAGAAGATAGAAGACAAAATTGAAATAGCAACGCGATGATGCAGCGCTTGCCACCAAACAGCCATGTTACCCGACACTGGGAACAAAAATGAAAACCCGGCAAAAACACACATACTCTACTCATCCTTGTTCGCATCAAGGATCTCGCCGCCAAAGAGTGTGAACAGGAAATCAAGCCACCAGATCAGCTTCCAGTACAGACTTGCCTTCTCCCAGTCAAACAGGCCATTCTCGCGCCGTGGGACCTGGTTGCCGATGATGGTGCCGGTAAGGCGGTGCAGCAGTGGCAGGCGCTTGACGAAGCGCTTGACAGCTGACTCGCGAGGCAGCAGGGCCAGCTCGGGTGACTTGAGCGTAGCGCGCCGTGCCGTCGGGATACGGTGACAGAACTCGTTGTCGGCCGCGCGGGTGGCCTGCTGGGACTGTGACTGTGCGTTCGAGCTATTTGCGACTTGGTTGTCGTCGTCGTTTGCGTCCGCACCAGTGCTCCACGGCTGCCGCCGACCCAGGCCGCCGGGCACGGTTCTGACCGAAGATGTGGTTGAGCCGGCTACTGTGCTGAACGGGTCGTCGTTTGTGACCGTCCCTGACTCGGCGGTACGTGAAGAGAACGCACTGCCGTCTCTGAATCCACGACCGCGGCCACCGTGCACAGACTGCTCATACTCGAGTATAGCATCTGGATCCGCCACAGCAACATCCTCTGATGGCGACAAGGGCACACCGCGGTACAGCTCAGCCGACACCAGGTGACCGAGAATGACCTGTGGCGAGGCGTGCAATGCCGCCTCGGCAGCCTGGTGCGACTCGAATGTGACCTTGACCCAGTGCTGTCCGCTGGCTGCGCGCTGCATCACCGCCTGCCGCTCGGCCAGCGTCAGAGCTGACCGGCCATTGGACTCAAGAGTGGCTGCGCTCTGGGCTGCGCCGTCGCGCAAGCTTGACCGGTACCGCCGGCTGCCCACGGGCGGATCACGCGGGTAGTCTTCGCAGATACGGCCTGCGATCTGCTCGTAGTGGTGGAGAGCCGCGTACTGGTAGTCGGCGGAGCGGTAACCGCGCAGGATGACCTCGGTCGGCTGGTTCTGGGGTTTCTGGAAGAAAGACTGCTGCGGTAGCTGCTGTGTGGGTGCTTCGAGGTCGTCGTTGTTGCTGTTCAAGCCGCCTGCGCTGCTGCCACTGACTTTGCGCGTCGACCGCTCGCTTCTAGGGTCGAGCAGGTCTTCCTGTGACTGGGTGTGGTGCAGGTCGTTGCCGTGGTGTGAGCCCTGTTGGTGTTGGTACTGGGCGGTCTCCTGCTCCTTCTTCCACATGCCAAACATTTCATCGGCGGCCATTGATGCTGTCGTTACTGTCTTTCCCGTCTGCTGCTTTCCCCGTGCTCCAGCACCGCCGCCTGGGCCAACTGAGCCAGCCCGTGGCCGAGACCGCGTGCGGCCAAAAGAGCCGTGGCTCGCTGTCGCCTGTCGCCGTAGTCGCGCCGATCTCCGCCTAGCGAGTTAGCATTTGTTTACATTCATAGTCATTCTAGAAACATATGCCGACGTACTCATCTGCTGGGCCGACGACGGCAAACGGCCGGGTGACGCCATCCTTGCCAACGTATAGTTCGTCATCGGGCACGTTATGAAGAACCAGCGGCATGTTGGCGCGATGTTGGGTGGTGAAAGTCGAAGATGGGTTCGAAGATGGAATCGCAAACAAAATGGATGGAATATGTCGGCTTATAATCGTGAATGCGTGTGATGATGGTGCGAGATGCAGTGGTGAAGCTTTGGCGCAGTAAATCTGGTCGCAAATAGACAATAGGAGACGTGTTGAGCAGTTGCATAAAAAGTCGAAGCTCGGTCGCTCTTGCCTGTCGCGTATGGAGATGGTAGCTTCCACTAAAAAAAGTTTAGGGGTGTCTCCCAGCAACAAACAGCCGTTCTGGATTCGCGAGTGCACGTGACTGGTCACATGTAACATGCGACCAACGTTTGTTCAGTCCTTTGAATGTCTGCGACCTGAAATTCGTTTGGATTTAGTGAAATGATATGCAAAATACATAATGAATAGTTCCAGAAGTTCAGTCCTACAATTACGGCCGGTCTTACTGGCAATTCCAAGGCATAACTTGCATCGAACCTTGATGACATTTGGCTCTGGCCTTGTGGCCATCCGTCTCTGGAGGGGTATGTATAGGTACATTCAGCTACACCACTTTACACAGCAAAACAAGGTACAGATACACCCCACACCCACGCTAGCGATACGTCGATTTTTTTTTCCTGATAAACTTTTACTTGGGCGCTTTGGCTTCATCACCACTCTCCAATTCCACCAAGGTCAACCCCGCGAGCTCCCACACGTCGACCCTCCACTCTCCTGTGCTCAAACCACGTCAACACCACCCGCAAACACCCATCTCTCACACAAAACTCACAATGGCGGCTGCGACCAAGTATGCGCCCGAGGAGCGCACTGCCATCGGCATCTCCTTCGGCAACACCAACAGCTCGATCGCCTTTACCTTTGACGACCGCGTCGAGGTCATTGCCAACGAGGACGGTGGTGAGTAGGGGATGAGAGATGTAGTCAAGAGAGAATACACCACTAACACACCCAGATCGCCAGATCCCGACCATCCTGTCGTACATTGACGGCGAGGAGTACTACGGCACCCAGGCCAAGAGCTTCCTGGTCCGCAACTCCAAGAACACTGTCGCCTACTTCAAGGACCTGCTCGGCAGAGAGTGAGTTGCCTATTTTTCTGAAATTTTTATGCTTTTATACTGACCATCAGCTTCGCTTCCATCGACCCTACCTACTGCCACGCCTCGGCCCACCCCCAGGAGACCAACGGCGAGGTCACCTTCACCATCACCGACAAGGCCCCTACTGAGGATGGCGAGGCTGCTGCTCCCTCGACCGTCTCGGTCCACGACATCGCCACTCGCTACCTGAAGCGTCTTGTCGGCTCTGCCTCCGACTACCTCGGCCGCAAGGTCACCTCTGCCGTCATCTCGGTCCCCTCCAACTTCTCCGAGGCCCAGCGCCAGGCCATCAGCAAGGCTGCCGATGCCGCCGAGCTGGAGATTCTGCAGATGATCACCGACCCTGCTGCCATTGCTGCTGCTTACGCTGCCCGGATAGACGCCGAGACCCAGGCCAACGAGGCCGCCACCGCCGAGCACAAGAAGGACAAGATTGTCGTTGTCGCCGATATTGGTGGCACCCGCACTGACGCCACTGTCATCTCGTCGAGCGCCGGCATGGCCACCGTCCTGGCCGCTGTCCACGACTACGAGTTTGTTGGTGCTGCCCTGGACAAGGTCCTGATCGACCACTTTGCCAAGGAGTTTGCCAAGAAGAACAAGGGCGTCGACCCCCGCGAGAACGCTCGCAGTCTGGCCAAACTCCGTCTGGAGGCCGAGGCCACCAAGAAGGCCCTGTCGCTGGGCTCCAACGGCTCCTTTAGCGTTGAGTCGCTGGCCGACGGCATCGACTACACCGCCACCATCAACCGCTTCCGCTACGAGACCCTGGCCCGCAGCGTCTTTGAGGGCATCAACCGCCTCGTCGAGTCGGCCGTCACCAAGGCCGGCCTGGACCTGATCGATGTTGACGTCGTTCTCCTGTCCGGTGGCTCTGCCCACACCCCCCGCATCGCCGACAACATGCGCGCGCTGTTCAACAACACCGCCACTGTTGTTGCCCCCAGCACTGTCCCTGCTGCCACCAACCCCTCGGAGCTGCAGGCCCGCGGTGCCGCTCTGCAGGCCAGCCTCGTCCGCGACTTTGACGCCGAGGAGATTGAGCAGAGCGCTCACCCCATGGTCAGCACTGTCCAGCACACCTCGCTGGCTGTCGGTGTTGTTGCCGAGTCTGCCGATGGCGAGATCTTCACCCCCATCATTGCCGCCGAGTCTGCCGTGCCCGTGCGCCGCGCCATTCTGCTGCCCGCCCCCAAGGACGGCGGCGACATTCTGCTGCGCTTCGCCGAGGGCAGCACCCACGTCAACACCACCGTCAAGGCCAAGGCCGCCAAGAGCGAGGACTCTGACGAGGACTCTGATGAGGAGGACGAGGAGGACGAGGAGGAGCGGACAAAGGGCTGGAAGGTGCAGAACCTGCTGGCCGAGGCCGCTCTGCGCGGCGTGAAGAAGGGCGCCAAGATCGAGGTTGCCATCAGCATCCGCGCCGATATGGGCGTCAGCTTCACGGCAAGAGAGGTCGGCGGCAAGGCCGCTATCCGCGGCTCGTTCTAAACGGAACGAGTCTTGTGAAGTGCCCTTTTGTCTTGTCATGTCCAGCTCTGTCTCTTTATTTTCCTGTTTTTTCTTTTGCATTATATGTTTTACGCCTGTGACGTCTAGGGGTCCATGGGCTGCATGAGGGCGATAAAATCAAAAGCTTCTTTGCATAGAGATAGATCCGGTTGCTAGATGGTGTTTGATGAATATCAGTTGTCAGTCTAGGCCCTTACATCATATCATGCCCGATTCATCATGCTGTTGTGTGTGCAATAAACATTAAAGGCTAATCAAGGGTAATATACAACTTTTTGTATCCACGCAGATTCCAGAAAGCAAAAGATCCTCCCACACTCTATCTGGCGGCTGACGTCGTCATCTCTCGTCGTCTGTCCCATCTCCTCTTCATCGTCTCATCGTCCGGCGCCGTCCGCGTCTCTCCATCTCATATATCGTCTTCCGTCATTCGTCGCATGTCGGGTTTATAAGCCGATGTTGAACGTGTCTCAGGTGGATGTCGATTTAGTCCAATCGATGCGAATAGCTATCAGTAGATGTCAATAGGTATCGTCGATGTGGTTTATGCAACGGGCAGAGGAGCGGCAGCCGAGGCGGACTGGGTGGCGCCTGGTGGCGGCAGGAACATTGGCAGGTAGGTAACGACAAGGGCCATCACTAGATGTTGTTAGCATGGACAAGCGATATGTTAGACGCAGGGGTACTCACGCGACATGCCGACCGAGAAGTAGCCGGGTGTCGAGCTGTTCTTGCGGGACTCCTCGCTCTCGCCGAGCCAGCTCATGACACTGAAGACAACCGAGCTCCTGCATGATGTTAGTAGCCGTCTTAAGTCTTTCGTATACGCCTATACAAAGGCCATCTGTCTTGTACGGCCGTAGATAAGTCGAGGTGTAACATGCACGGCATCAGACATACCATCCAATGTAGCGGTTGCGCGTCAGCATTGCAGCCATGGGCATGATGGACGACATGGACGAGGTCACATCGGCAGCATCCTTATCCGGGGCGGGCTCCTGGTACGGAACAACTAGAGATGTTAGCAAGATGCGCCAGGCACGAGGTCGAGGTCGATGGCAATGGATGAGCTTGGGCCATGGTCGACGGAGTCAATCGAGGAGGGTGGTGCAGCATACCCAGGTTGAGCCGGCGGGAATCCTTTTTGGAGGCAGACATTGTCGGAGATGTGCGTTGAAGAGGGAGAAGGAGAGGAGAAGAAAAGGCGAGATGCGATGTGGTGATAGGTGACAGGTGAGAGGTGATGAGAGGTGACGTTCAATGCGATCAATGCCAGCACCAGCACTCAGCAGAAAGGGGAAATGAGCTGCTTAGCTTTTGGCGCGTGAGCGCAAATCTTAGTCATCAGCGTCGACGGCGGATAAGTGCTAGCACTCTGTACCACTGTACAGATACTCAACAATTTCTACAGGGGCCTATGCTCTGTACTTTAGCACCAGATAAGAATTACGGGGGCATCTGTAGAACTAATCTGCCATTATGAACCTGCATATATGCACGCTAGTGGAGTCAGTGACCAATACGATTACAAATGTAGCGCTGTGCCACTATCAGGCTCACGGGCTCAGCGCGCCCAGCACAAGCCGCGCCTGCCATACTGTGTATGTGGAATATTGAGAAACCTCAACCAAACGGAGCAGGAAGCCGCCACCCCTGGTCCTTCCCAATATTCTCCACCCCCAGCTCGGTCGACTGACAACAACAGCCCCTGATTGGCTAGTCTTGTATGTTCTTTCTTAATGGGGCAAGTCCAAAGCGCGGAAGCAGCCTTGATTCGGGATGAGAAGGAAAGACCGCCAAAACGACCAAATAGCGCTGTTACAGACGCCTGACAGGGAAGGAGCACTGGACCATCTTGCCACAACGGCGCACGCTCAGCACCTCCACCCAAAAGCCTGCTGAGCACATCGCCATATCACACTCACTGCTGACTGCACTCAGCACACGGTCCACGCTCGACCTCTGGACGACACCTTGTCACGTTCCGCGGCGTGCATCCGAGATCCCGACAATCGCACTGCACACTACACTGCACCTCGCACAAAGCGCTACACACACACCACGACAGACTGTCACACACCTAAACACGAGCATCGGCATCTGGCGCGTTTCCAGTGTCTATAGCTCTCCTCCTTTTGGCGACGACCAGCACCGGTTTATTCGGTATCTATAGCATTGTAAGTTTGTACTCGACGTATCCAGTATTGCCAGCATTGTCAGTCGACGGCAAGCACGATCGAACAAACGACCAACAAGCGACACCACATCCGAACCCCGGAAGCATCTGGAGGCGAACTGCTCGACGGCCGTCACCCTCGCCATCTAGCCGGCCCATCGCGATGCTTGTGTGGCCATCGCTGGCTTCCATCATCGATATATCACCGCGTTCCTGATTCGAGCCTCGTGGCGTTCGGCTATGCCAGCATCCCTCCGTCCCCTGACTCGAATGACGACCTCCACACATAACATCGCCACCTCCTCCCGGCCGACAAACGGCGACTAGTCTCGACCTACGCTAGCTTTTCTATCCTTTGATATTCTTTCGACATCAGTTTTACATCTCCTATACGTCGCCTCATCTACCCGACCGTACACCCGTCACAGATTACCGATGGGTTGCTGACGGCTGCCGCACACCTCCTCTACTCTCCTCCGCCTGGCCACCTACGGCTCTGCATCCCCTAGAGCGCTGTGATCACTGCCGCGTTCATGGCGAGCGAGCCGCAGCCGGCGGTACAGCCCGTCCCGTCGGCCCCCGTGCCAAGGCGACCCGGCGACTCTCAGCAGCAGCAGCAGCAACGCCAGCAGCAGAGAATTGATAAGCAGCCGTCTCAAAAGCAATTGCCTCAGCAACGACTCCAGCAGCAGTATCAAAGGCAGGCATTGCAGATGCTTCAGCTGCAAAGACAACAGAAACTGCAGCAGAACCCCCAGCTCAAGCAGCAACACCTTCAGAAGCAGCAGCAGCAGGCAAACCCCGACCAGAAACAGCACGAAGACCGGCAAACGCAGCCAACATCAGCACAGCACGCCCAGCCTCGGATATCCCAGCCCCGGCCAACGGCCAGCTTTGCTATCTCCAAGGCCTTGAAGGTAGACAGCATCTATCGAAGCTTAAACGACGAGGCCGAGAATGCTGCGATTGCATCCAGGGCCGAGGTGAGTGCTTTGAGTGTCTATCTTTCTTCGGCATCGCAGTATGACCTAACATGCATTCAACAGACAAAACCAGCCCGACAAATAGAACCCACGACAACAGACCGCTCAGGCATCGCTTCCGGCGCAGCCACTCCAAACACTCCGATCACCTCGACAAAGCCAGACCTCCTGCTGTGCTCCAGCCGCGGCCGTATTCCCTTTGGCGACTTTACCTGGACAGTCGAGCCGTCTCAGAAAGATGCGCCTTCTTCTTCGGCGACCACAGCACCCGCCACGCCATCATCCTCAAGCAACACTCTAAACAGCGGCAATGGAGGTGGTCTTCGGGCGCAGATCTTCAAGAAATCAGGTGCACTCGCATATAACAGTACTTCGCCCAGCGGCTCCAAAGACACAGACAGCAGCAGCAACAACAGCGGAATCGTGGACAAAGATGGCCGGCCAAAGGTGTGGGTTCTCGACGTCCCTGCCGGGATCCCGTACTATTCTCTCCCAAACAACCGTCGGTATGCTGGTGTCACCAAGCCAGGCACACGGAATGTGAACGCGCCTTCTCCGCAGAGCTTGCAGACAGGCCGCCCAGGCTCACAGTTCTCCGGTTCTCGCTCTGGCAGTGGCTCGGGATACGGCCTCTCAGGCAGCAGCTCTAGCCAGCGCAACGCCGCCAACAGCACCGGCTCGGGTACTGGGCAGATGACCATCCGCAACCAAAAGAACGCTGTTGTGCGCTACATGGACTTTAACCCGTGGAAGGGCCGCCATGCCGAGGATCGCTTCACGGAATCAACGGCTCGCGTTGGCTACTACGACCGCCTTCAGGGATCGCAGTCGTACCCAGCAGAGATCGGCTCGGCCCGCACCTGGCTGTCCGCGGCTCTGAAGCACAAGCAAAATACAACAATGTTAGGGCAGGCTCTGGGCCTGGCTAATTTCTTCTCGCGCGACAAGCACCACATCTTGCCCGCCTCGCAGTTCAAGCTGCCGCCACGAGTCACAGTCACCGATACCCGCCGCGAGACGTGGCTACGCGATCTCACAAATGCAGCAATTCCCCTGCGCAAGTTGAGTCGCACTATCCCCCACGGCCTCAGAGGCAAGGTGCTCTTGGAGCAGTGCATGCTCAAGTCGGTCCCCGTAGACCGCGCCATGTGGCTCGCTCGCTGTGTAGGCGCCCAGGAGCTGCGTGCCTTCAAGAGAAAAGGCACACCCAATGTCGTAGCACTCGCCGAGTCGGAGCTGCGGTGGCTGAAAGACTGGACCTTGACCGTGCAGCAGTTTCTCGAGGGCTTCCTCGTCGAAATGGACCTAGACAAGGGCACAGGCCGAGACAAGCTGCAGTACGCCGCGCGCTTTACGCGGCAGCTCTACCTCGAGCGCCTTCTCGACCAAGATCACTTTCTCAACTGGATGCTCGTCGGTCTTCGCCAAGCTGCTCTTGTCCCTGCAGCTTCGTCCAGCTCAGCGCCATACTTTGACCTCTGGCTCTACATCGTGGAGGAATACTACCACGGTATCATGATCAGAAGAAAGACAAGCAGCCATCTAGCTGTCACCCTGCTATCTCGGCTTGAATACGTAAGTCCTACTACCGAACAACAAATGCATTTTAGCCGAATACTAATAGCCACAGCTATCTCACTTTCAGTCCACCAGGATCACTAAAGCGCAGACAACAAAATTACTACGAGCCATGATCCAAGCTCACCCCGAGGCCTTTGTTTCACACTACGTGTGGCCTCGTTACGAGAAAATCTTGACAAACATTGTCCTTCTACCTCCCTCACCTCAATCCGCCCCTAGTCTTCCGCGCCCTTCGTCCAACGTCATATCTACCATCCGCCACCGGAATAACTGTCTGCGCCCAGAGATGTCACCGGAGATGGAGCAGCTGCTCAACTACCTGCACCCCCTGGATGATGCTTTGCGGTCACCAAAGAACTTCTCGTCTCACTTTGCCGGCCTCCTGCGCCGGGACAAGAAGGAAGGCGTCCCGTTTGTTCTTCGCTGGTGCGCATCCATACATCGGCCCGGCCTGGCCAAGGTTTACATCGCTGCGCGCATTATTAATGAACTATGCCGCGGCGATGCCAAACTCGTGACGGCCGAGATCCTTGCATACCTCCTGTCGACACGCGGCCCCAACAGCGAGCCCGAGCAAAACAAGAAGTCTGCCGCGATAATGTCAGAACTGTGTCAGGAGCCACTGCAGCTTGTCCAGGACAAGCAGTATGAAGGAAGCAAGGCTTTGTACCAGCTTATTGGTCTCCTTATTCAGGCGGATCTGTTCCTCCCGGCCCAGTACCTCAGCTCTCTCATTCTTCTGAGCCGGCCCTCTGACGTTGATGAAATTATTCCACAAGGTCAACCACACGTCCGCCTTATTGCCGAACTCCCCGTCCATCTTCTCGATCGCTCGAGTGTCAACCTTCGCGCCAACCATCTGCGGCGGCTAGGTTACGATGCAGAGTACGAAACAAGGGATGTTGAAAGCATCAAGACTCGGCTTCAGAAACTTTGGGATGACATGACGCTCCAGCCACCAGCGGGCCCGGCAACCTCGACAAGCAGTGCCGCGGGCGCAGCCGGCAATTGTCAGCCATCTTCTGTTGACGCTAGGGACAACAAGATTCTGGCTCGTGCTATTAAACTCAGCCACAAGATTGAAGAAAGAGGTCGCAACGTAAAGATGGCAGCGGCCGATTGGCTAAGCAAGAACATCGTCAAGCCCATGCATGCCCACAAGCCGACGCCTGGCCCCGATTCCCGGACAGGCAAAGAGAACCCAGCCAGCGGCGCACCAGCCGTGCGGAATCCATCCCTCTCAGGTCCGGCCGCAAGACGTTCTTCGTCTACCAAGTCCAAGTCCAAGTCTGCCGCCGCAGAATCGACAAAGACTCAAGCTCAAGGAAGCTCTCATGGCTCTTTTAACGCGACTAACATTTCCCTCCAGCGGGCAGATGCAATCCGCTGCTTGATCGAGAAAACAGACGACCTTCGCCTTTTGTCCGACTTTTTGCTCTCCCTTGCGACCCGACCTCAAACTATCAGTGTGCTGGCGCTCTGCGCCGATACATTAAATGTGCACCTTGCTGCTCTGCTCGCTCTCGGCCATGGCCGCGCCCTATACGATAAGGTCATGGTACGGGCGCTGTCCCTGACTGTGGCTGCAGCCGCGGGCGCCTCTACCGCTTTCCAGACCCTCTTGCCGCCAGGGACGGAGATCCGCCCACTGCTATTGGCGCTACCTGCTCTGGCAGAAAAGATGCCGCCTCCGGAGACTGGCTGTCTCATTATTGGAGCGAACTTGAAGCCGAAGCATGCGATATCCAAAGACGGTACCATTACCAAGGCTCCCTTCACTGCAAGACTCGAGAACTTAAAGAAGCATCTGGACGCAGGGCCTGCAGTTGCCGAGGAGATCAGAAAACGTCTGGCAGAAATTGACAACCGGCTTTACATTGCGACGTACGACGCCGACTGCTCTCCGCTCTCAGACGGCCGAGGCGCCGCAGCGGCGCAAGATGAAGACAACAACCCGGCTGATGAAGTGCGCGACGAGATGATTAAGATTGTCAGCAGCGGCGAGGTTGTCGACAATGCTACAGTAGACCGGCTATTCGGTACGATTGCCATGATTACTCAGGACCGCTGGAGCAGGCTTTCATCAGGGTCGCAGGATAACCCTACCGCATCCCACCTTGATCATCGCCTGTCCGCAAGCCTCTTTGCGCGTCTCCGGAGGCTCAACACGGCTCATTTCGATACGATTATGGTAAAGTGGCTGAAGCGGCTGCGCACGATGCGCGACCGGCCCGCTATTTCAGTCCTATTCCCTGTCTACGTTGTATTCGGATGTTTGGACATGACGGGCCTGATGGCGACGACGGCCGACGAGCAGCCACGCGAGCCCGGTGCCATGATTCAGTCGCCTGCGCGGAGCACATGGCGGACGTCGTACCTGCAAGATGTGCTGACCCTATTGTCTGTGCCCATTGCGGACGACCATTCAGTTTTGACTTGCGATGAGCGTCAGCGTTTCCGGGTGTTCCAGCAGGAGGCGCCGTACACTGCACCAGCGGGTGTTGCAGCTCTTATCCGCAATGCGATTGCAGAAATGACACTCTGGCGGCACCACCAGCGGCAAAGCGCCCAGAATGCGCTTCCAACACAGCCTGCCGTTGTCCCCAGAAAGGCGATTGACGCATACGCAGTGTCCCGGCTGCTGCGAACGGCAGCTCTTGCCGATGCACCCAAGGCCGGAAGCGCGCTGGCAAAGACATCAGACCAGACGGTCCGGAGTGGGCTGTGGGAGATGACTACGATTGCTCTTACCCGTAAAATCACCCCAGGACGGTCGCCACTGGAAACACTACGTGGACTGGACATATTTGCCGCTGATGTCGGCCAGTTGGCGCTCGGGCTGATTGTGTCGCCCGGGCCATACGCTTCCGCATCGGAGCGGATCAAAGAGGCCGACAATCTGGCCAATTTGATCCTGCGGGCCGTGTCCGAGTTCCAGTTTTCCAGTCTGAGCGTGCTTCACAGCCTTCCCGACGACATGGCGACGAGCTTGAAGGACCATGCCCAGGCCAGATTCCTCGAGATGGTGCCATCACGAAAGCAGCTGCCGACAACCACCGCCATATCGACGGCAACGGCTCCAGCAACGGCAGCAACACCGGTTATCGATGTCAGCAACGACCAGCCGGTGCAGCAAGAGGGCGATTTTCACGTCGCCAGCGGGTTCCTAGATATCGTGCGCTCAATCATGCTCAACCACCAGCAGCAGTTCCAAAAGCAGCTGGAGCACCAGCACCAGCAGCTGCAGCAGTCTGGATTCGCACCCCCTCCTTCGCCTGGCTTCTCGCCGTCGGGCATCCCTTCATTGGATATCTCGGTCGTCGACAAACTCGGCGAGTTGTGGTGTCTTCTCCAGGAGCCTAGCATGCCAGCAACAGCAACAGCAGCACAGCGGGCAAGTGGCCTCAATAATGACCGCGAGCGTGTCGACAGCGTGAAAAATGCTGTCCTCCGCGAGTGGCTGCCCGCACTGCTGTCTCTCATTCTGCTGCACCTGCCGAACCGAGATTCTGTCTTGCTAAGCATCGAGGGCTCCGGCAGAGGGATGAACAATTTCATCGCAAGCCTAGCTGCCGCCAACGCGAACAAGTCAGATAGCAAAGTACCATCACAGGGCGCATCACCAGCGACGTTCAATAGTCCTGCCAACACGACCGCCAATGCAGGCCCAAGCATGGCAGCCAGCACAGCCAACATCAACTCTGCTGCAAGCTTCAGCAACAGCAGCTACGCCATGCCTAGCGCAGGGCCGGGCCTAGGCGCAACAGGCCTAGGGCGCACCAGCCGCGATCTAGAGCAGGAATGGGTGCATGCCGGCGCTTGTGTTGCCCTTGCGAGTCTCTACATGGAAGTCTCATCCGTCGCAGACAACACCGAGGGCTCACCGCCTAAAGCGCACCGCCTGGCACTGCAGAACCGGCTTTTCGACACGGCCTTGATTCTCGCCGACGGCCTATCCGACGAGACGAGACTCCACTGCGTGCGGACTGTGCGCGACGCCATTGCCAGTCGTGACGGTACGGGCGGGGTCGGTGGTGCCGTTGGTGCTGGCGGCGTCGACATTCCGCCCGCCATTGCATATGTTCTGTCGAGTCCCACGTCATCGTCTATCTACTATCCGCGTCTGTACCTGGAGCGGATACCCCCCCTGTTTGGCCGGCAGCAGCCGCAGCCGAACCCGTCTGGTACTGCTGGCACTGCTGGCGCTGGAAATGCGGGCGAACCTGCGCCTGGTGGTCTCAAGAGAATGGGCAGCGGGTTCGGTGGCGCATTCCCTGTCAACGCCAACGACAGTCGGTACAAGCGCGTGCGGTTCGGGCTCAAGACGTGGGATGCCGTTTCGGATCCCAGTCCTTCCGTGCAAGATAACGACACAGCAGTTAATTTGTGGCTGCTTGGTGCCACCAAGGTCCTGCGACAGCGCAGGCGGTAGACAACTTATCCCACCAACCACATCTACACTCAACTACACTCCCTCTCTCTCTATAGTTTGTTTCTTCTGTCTTTTCTTGCTCTTTCTTTTCACATTACATGTTCCATGGCATATTTTGGTTTCTGTCAGCTTACACGTTCTCGGCATTCTCATTTCTCGTTTTCATTATTATACCTCATGTTTTCTTTTATAAATAGCATTTTCAAGGTTTACGAACTCACGAAACGATAATAATATACAATTATTGGATTTGATTTTTGGTTTATTTTTGTGAATTTCAAGTTTTTTTTTATATATATTTATTGCAATTGCTTTGAATTTATTCGAATATATTGGACAAAAGTCGAATATTGAAGCAGCACAACCGCAAGTCGACGAATAGATTACACAAGTGAGGGGAAACGACTCAAAAGCTCATCTAAGCCAATACATTGGATTGCATCTTTTTTACCAGTTCTTACATCTTCACTATCGGCTACTTGGCTTTGCTGTGATTTGGCGATGAGAGCCGATGCAGGCGGCCAAGAACACCCAAGACGGCACACCGATTAGTCAGTCGTAAAAATGCGCAAGGCGTGGGATTACCAGAAGAGGCAGTATGCAACCATGGAGGAACAACCATAAACTTTATCTACCATTGGGTTTGTTTTATAATATTCTATTTTATTCTGCATTTAATTTATTTCACTTGGATTCCATTTTGAAGAGTTGGAACTGGATCGAATGAAGTGTCCTTGATTAGAAGGAACGACCGGATCGAATGAATGATGGAAAGATACATTGACGGAAGGCACGACTGGCAGAACGGGAATCAACAGAATCGTCATAAGTCGCAATGCCTGTTGAGCCGCGATTTTAGGGCGATGTTGACGGCTGCGGCAGGAAGGAACGCGGTTGTCGGCGCTACGTGATTTCCGTGGCACATGGCTTTGTGGCCCGGCATGGCGACTTTTGTCCTCTAGTACGAGATTGTATGGGAATTTAAATGATTTATATGGGAAAGAGCACTCCGCGTTCTTGCCTCATGGACGGCTCCCGCGTTGACAACATCCTTCCATTCAGGGCCCCTCCACAAAAAAAGAGGAAAAAGCTGGGTCAAGGCAAGCACGCCATCGAAGCTAAGAAAAAGCAGCAAAAAATTAAACAATTAAAAGAATAACACAAATAAATGCAAAAAAGAAACTGGCTTACATAGCACCTCGAAAAGTGGGACTTATGCGCATAATGTCCGAATCTGTCAAGGTGCTGTCGTTCGCACCTCCCCGGACAGGCTGCGTACGCAACTGTGTAAGCTCGACGCCGCCTCATCATCTAAGCCAGGGTAGAGGCCAGCAGCTGACGAACAGCCAGCAAGGGCCATTGGATAGATGCAGATGAGTAAAGATAAGAAGGGCAGGCTCGTGAACATATAAGCTCTGTCTTTTCCGAGTTTCTTTGAATTTCTTCGCGCCGTTTTCGCCTCTTTCGCATTACTGGAGAACAAGTACTTTGCGCTGCATCAAAGAGTCAAAGATACCTCGCGCTGCTAGTCTGATACAAATATACTTTATACAGCGACCGATCAACCGCTACCGGCATTTTTTATTCATTTTTTTCTCTGACGTACCTGTTTTTATTGTTGCTTCTTTTTCGATTTCGATTTTCACTTTGTTTCTTCTCATTAGCAACCAGTTGTCCCTCCTTCCCCATCTGCCCCTCGTCTCCCTCGTACCTTCCCGTCGTCATCAATTCTACTTCCTTCTCCTTTTATACCTTTCTCCCCCCTCATTCTCTCTCTTCTTCCTCCTCTCATCATTATACCATATACCCCCCCAAATCACACACAATGGCCAACTCTCCTCACGGTGGTCTTCTCAAGGACCTGCTCGCCCGCGATGCTCCCCGCCACAGCGAACTCTCTGCTGAGGCCGAGAAGCTGCCCTCGCTTCTGCTGAGCGAGCGCCAGCTTTGCGATCTCGAGCTGCTGCTGACCGGTGGTTTCTCTCCTCTGGAGGGCTTCATGACCGAGAAGGACTACAACGGGTAAGTCATGTTTGAGGACTCAATGGCTGCTGGGAGGCCCGATCCATGCGCGCAAAGAGCATGCGCGCAAAGAGCAAAAAGAACACAACTAACAAAACAGTGTCGTCAAGGACAACCGTCTGGCCGACGGCGCCCTCTTCTCCATGCCCATCACGCTGGACGTGAACCAGGCCACCATCGACGACCTCGGCATCAAGGCCGGTGCCCGTATCACCCTGCGTGATCTGCGTGACGACCGCAACCTGGCCATCCTGACTGTCGATGACGTCTACCGCCCCGACAAGGCCCTCGAGGCCAAGGAGGTCTTTGGCGGCGACCCGGAGCATCCTGCTGTCAAGTACCTGTACGAGACTGCTGAGGAGTTCTACGTCGGTGGCAAGCTCGAGGCTGTCAACCGCCTGCAGCACTACGACTTTGTCGACCTGCGCTGTAAGTCACAACTCCAAGAACTAAAGACACAAACACGAAGCTCGGACTCAACTGACCTCGCATAGACACCCCCGCTGAGCTGCGCTCGCACTTTGACAAGCTCGGCTGGAGCCGCGTTGTCGCTTTCCAGACCCGCAACCCCATGCACCGTGCTCACCGTGAGCTGACTGTCCGCGCTGCCCGCTCGCAGCACGCCAACGTGCTCATCCACCCCGTTGTCGGCCTGACCAAGCCCGGTGACATTGACCACTTCACCCGTGTCCGTGTCTACAAGGCTCTCCTGCCCCGCTACCCCAACGGCATGGCCGTCCTGGGTCTCCTGCCCCTGGCCATGCGCATGGGTGGTCCCCGTGAGGCCATCTGGCACGCCATTATCCGCAAGAACCACGGTGCCACCCACTTCATTGTTGGCCGTGACCACGCCGGCCCCGGCAAGAACAGCAAGGGCGTCGACTTCTACGGCCCCTACGATGCCCAGTACGCCGTCGAGAAGTACCGCGACGAGCTTGGCATTGAGGTCGTTCCCTTCCAGATGATGACCTACCTGCCCGATACCGACGAGTACGCCCCTGTCGACGAGGTCAAGGCCGGCACTCGCACCCTGAACATCTCCGGCACTGAGCTGCGCTCGCGCCTGCGCAGCGGCCGCGAGATCCCCGAGTGGTTCTCGTACCCCGAGGTCGTCAGCGTGCTGCGCGAGTCGCACCCCGCCCGTGCCCGCCAGGGTTTCACCGTCTTCCTGACTGGCTACACCAACAGTGGCAAGGACCAGATTGCCCGCGCTCTGCAGCTGACCCTCAACCAGCAGGGTGGCCGCTCGGTGTCGATGCTGCTGGGTGAGACCGTCCGTGGCGAGCTGTCCTCCGAGCTGGGCTTCAGCCGTGAGGACCGTGCCCGCAACGTCGGCCGCATCGGCTTTGTTGCCAGCGAGCTGACCCGCTCCGGTGCTGCTGTCATTGCCGCCCCCATTGCTCCCTACGAGGATGCCCGCCAGCACGCCCGCGAGCTGGTTGCCAAGCACGGCGACTTCTACCTGGTGCACGTCGCCACTCCCCTGGAGTACTGCGAGCGCACCGATAAGCGCGGCATCTACGCCAAGGCTCGCCGCGGCGAGATCAAGGGCTTCACCGGTGTCGATGACCCGTACGAGGCCCCCACCAAGGCCGACCTGGTTGTCGACCTGGAGAAGCAGTCTGTGCGCGCCGTCGTTCACCAGATCATCCTGCTGCTGGAGAGCCAGGGCCTGCTGGACCGCTTCTAAATCTAACGAAGCGTAGTGATTGCGAGTGATTTTTTGGATGCTTTCTTGGATTATTGGAAACTTTAGAAGCATATGCATTGGGTATCAAAAGCATAGGAACACCCGAGATGATGGTGACCTATTGGTTAGAGTTTTTTGTTATTTTTTTTTTGGTTAAAGAAAGAACGCGATACACCTACTTGATTTTGGGATATTAATTGATTATTTCCACCACATTTTGTTGTCTCCCTGTCTTGAATGATGATCTTTCCGGCTGATACTTTTATTCTCCCTGTTCTTTCATTTTGACTGTTCATGTCTTGGAAAGTTTGACACTCGACACACTCGAGACACTTGATGAACCCGACAAACGGATACATTCAAAGACTCGACACACTGACCTCGAAGACTCGACAGCTTCAAACGACTCGAAGACTCGACTGCTTCAAAGGACGAAAACTCGACAGACGCGACAGACGACGACCCATCAACATGTCGATTATCTCGACCCTGCACCGATGCCATGGCCAATGCTTCGGAGTTTTGCCTGGAGACATGGGGCACTTTACGAAGCGGACGATCAGTGCGATGATCTGCACGCATGTCTGGCATCCCGCCGAATTCCCAACCTCTCTCGCGTCGCAAGTGACGGCATCTCAGAGCGTGGCTTCTGTGCTTCAACCGTTATGATCGTCATGCCGGTCTTTTGGGATTTTGTGTCTTTCCATCATCATTGATTTCTCAACGTCGCCATCTTCAACTCTCGTCTTCAACTTTCATCTTCAACTCGCAGTTACAACTCCATCTTCTTCCACCAAGCTAGATGTCACATGCGCAACGAGGACCCCTGTTCATATGTTCCACTTTGTCCATTATCGATAGGAGATCGCTGTCCCATACCAGCCTCCGGCCTCCAGCTCCAGCCTCTCTCGGCAATGTGGCTCTGTACGTCGTAGTGCGGTAGTGTCCCAGTGCTGCTGCTCTACAAAGTATGTGCCGGCTTGTCGCTGCGCAGTATGTATCTGGCACACAAATTTGGCAGCAAGATACATCGGAGGATTTGCCGTACTTGTGTTTTGCGCCAATGCGCTGCGCCCTGCTCGAACAGTATTAACAGTTTGCAGCACACAGATTGGCCAGGCTACTGAGACGGAGTGTCCGTCGCCAGCGACAGCACCATTGCCCCAGAACCAGTTTTATCAGTTGTATCAAGCTACCCTGTGCAAACTAACACCAGAGTTTTCTTTGAATTTTCGCGAGGCCTCCTGGGAGTAAGAGGTTCTCTACCACCTCAACACCCCATACTGTCGCCGTGGTCTGGCGTTTCAGCAGGTAAATGCATGCCGTTTGTTTCTTGGTGTCGTTTCTTGTTTTTTTTTTCCTTTTCCTTTTCTTCTCTATTCTTTAATTTTCTTCCGCTTTTTCTTCTCGTCTGCCAGTATTTTACTCCCCGCCAGTTTGAATTAATCTGAATTGTCCCCATTCCAGCTGACATGGTTAGGCATCCATTTAAAACCCTGCTCAACCTGCCACCGTAAGACTTCTAGAAACACATCTGATTGTGTGCCACTCGGCCTAGTCATCAATATCGTCTCGTGAAGTTCGAGGCTGAATGTTTGGAGTGCTCGCAGACTCGTTCCTTCCCAAAGCAACAACGCTACCCACCATTGAAAAGCTTAGCGCCACGCCCTAATGCCAGGCATGTTTTGGACTGGCCTTACTGGGCGGCTCCCTCCGTACCATTCTGCAGGTAATATCGTGTCGATGCAGCGATGGTCTGGCTGTGCGGAGTTACATAATTTGTCGTGCCTCCTTCTTGATGCAGTACTTCGTATGCATATTGAGGGGATTTGTAGACGATAGCTACTTCCTGTTTTGGCTCCTTCCCAGTTTCCCACTCTCCAATTCCCCATGCGCGCGATCTGCACCTTCCACCTTCCACCTTCCAGCCTGTGGCTTTCCTTGCGGTTACGGTTACAGAAAGAACGGTGTGCGATATCAGGTTGTTGTTGGCTTGTTGACTCGCACCTTCCTTGCCATGTACCACCATATGCATGTAAACAGACCGCCTTCTTTCTAGTTATTATGCTTTGGGTCGCTCTTTCCTTTTCCACCTGTATCCTCGTACTCTGTATTCCACGCTGGCCAGCCTCGGTGTAAAGCTGCTCACTGCTTGAATCGACCATATCTTGCACGGGTCTGCCACTCTTGTGACAACGCAGCGCATGTCTCATTGGCTGCCCTCGACCAGACGGAGACATCTCCCCAGACCCTTGTCTGCTTCCAGTGTGGCTGGCCAGGCCTGCAGCTACTTTCACAGTATTTGTATTCCGTCCTGTTGGGTATCGCCCATCGCTCCTTCTGTTTGTGTACGAGTGTGTATTAACTGCGCTACTCACCCCACACTACTTTCCCAAAAGATACGAATAATCCGTAGCCAATACTGTGTAGACGCAAGTATCTTACAGCGCAGTACTGCAAATTGCCAACTCGGAAAGTAAGACCCCCCCGGGCTCAGTCGTACTTTCCTCTTTCCGCCTCGTATCATTTCCTCCCTCGCTCCTGCCTCTCCCTTCTGTCTCCTTCCCTTTTCCTCACTATTTGCTCAATAAATCCATGTAATTAAGCCGATCTGGTGATCTATCACGACTTCTGCATCCTGTTCACTTGCCCACGACTTTCTAGCCACTGCCAACGATTTGCTGCTCACCGCGTGCTGCAATACCTGTACCGCGCTCGCTCCTCGGCCCTGCTGCTCCATCGGCGTCCTCTTTTACCACTGTCCCCATCTCACTCACCCCCAATCCGTCCTAGCGCTGCTAGCTTTCAGCTTTTCTCGGTGGCGCCAGGGCGCTCCTTTGTTGGCGTCGTTTGTTTCCCTAGCCATCGTCGTGCCGTCTGTCTGTCACTCTTCGCTTCTCTGTACTCGCCCGAGTTGCCCTATGGGTCCAGTATCGACTACTCGTCTTTGCCTCTGTCTCTCTGTGCCTCTTTCTGCCTCTCTCTCTCTTACATCTGCCAATCCGCGCCTGTCACCGTTTTTCTCGACAGCTCTAAGTGCAACATTCCTCGCTAGATCTCCCATTCGCCGTCTTTTTCCACGCCAGATCTCTCTGCCGACTCCTCTACCGACTCCTCTTTCCGCCCCAAACCGCCATTAATCGCCTTAATCGCCATTCCTCACTTGCCCTGCGAAGAGCGTGTCTCACAGCCTCCCCTCTCAGTCACCTCTCTATAGTGCAGCTCTCTCGTCCATCCTCGCCCATCGCTCACCGTTTACGCGCTGCTCGATTGCTTGCTTCATTCTCGACGCTCTCCCTCGCCACCCACTGCTTCGCTTCGTCCCCTCACACGTTGTCACATCCCCGACTCGCTCTCCCACTCCATGCTGCTCCCGTCGTACAACACCGCAGGGCGCTTGTCGTAACGCGGGCTTCTGCGCGGGTTGCACTTGATCAAGAGAATAAGACAACAGTACAGCAAAAGCCATTCCAACAAACAACGCACGCACGCACTTTTGTACGCTGACGGACTGTCCCGCTGCACCTCTTGCTGCTCACCTCTCACCTTGCCCCGTGCTCGCTTGATATCATCAGTTATCATCAGTTTTATTCGATACCATCTACTCCAGCGTTGGCATACACCTACTGTGCAACAGCTCGACGACTACCGAGCCCTCTCTTGGCATCGACATCAACATCGTCTCCCCATTACCACTCTATCATCGCATTCTACGTTACATTCCATCAGGCGCTAAGACAACTACACGATACTCGCGACACACTTGCGCACTTCACCGGCATCATATAGACACTCACATCTACATTCGCATCTACACCGCATCTACACCCGCATCGCCACATCACAGCGCATCGTATTATGCCAACCATGGCGCCGTCAACAGTCACCGGCCATCTCTTGGCGCGGTCGCTGTCCCATGGCGGCATCGCAGGCGCCGTCGTCGGCTCTGTCGTCGGCGCGACCCTCATCTTCCTCCTCATTCTCCCATTCGTACTCCGCTGTATCCGGGAACATCGGTATCGGAAAGAGATTGCACAAGAAAATGCCGAGATGGGCATCACTAGCCATTACGGCGCACCGGGTGAACCCTACCGTCCGCCATACTTCGCTCCCGCAGCCGGCCAGGGACCGAGCGGCCCCCCAACGCATACTTCTGGAGACGCTACAGCGACGCTCGGTGACAACAACTCGTCCGACGACGGCAAGGCCTCTTCCGCATCGCCCCCATCACCTTCAGTCCCGGCTTCTGGCGCCCCCGTCAAGGACCAGCCAACGCAAGAACCCCCAGGAGCGGATGCTCCTGCTGTTCCACCCCCTGCCGCTGTCCGATCTTCAGCCGACACTGTCGGCGGACCTGCGTCGGGCCCAGCCCCGACACCAGCCGCCCCGGTCAACCCAGCACCCCAACAGCAAAATGCACAACGGCCACAAACACCACCGAGAAAGCTCTATCCGGCACACACGTTCCCGATCTTGCAGTCGCAAGAGCCTATTCCTCGCATGACCGCTCGCCAGCGGAGCTCAACAGCGCGCTCTGCCCGGCATTCTTCATCGCTCTCCCAGTCTCTTGAGGGCTTCTTTGGCGGACGTCTGCTCCGCCAAGGAAGCAACCGGTCCGCACCGACACGGTCACCAACAATGCGCTCTACCCGTGGCCCGTCGCAGATGTCGAGATCGCCAGTTGAAATCGATTTTGACAACCTGGACCCTACGAACCACCACACCTGGCTGATGAGACAACAGGGTATCGAGGACTACAGTACAGGCGTCGATCCCTCATTCTTTGAAGTTGACTACCAGCACCTGACCGGAGCCTCTGCCGAGTACTACTCGGGCGCACCACTTTCTCCCCCTACCGACCTCAGCTCTTCGTTCATGGCCCCGGTCTCATTCGCCCCCACTCCGCCGAGCGCAATTGCATCTAGCATTGCATCCATGGCTGGCGCTGCCGGAATTGCTGGTGTTGCTGGCGGCTCAAAGAGACAGCCTAAGCCGCTGGTCTCCCGCACAGACAGCATGCGCACGACTGCAACCGGCACGGATTTCTCGCCTCTGCCTCTGAGCCCAACATCGCCACTCCCCAAGGTTCACGAGAAATTTGAGGGTGACGACCAGGCGCGTGGTATCGAGGATGGCCCGGCCTCCGCCTCGCGCGGCATGCCTATAGCGACTGCCCTGACTCCCGAGTCTGCAGAGACCATGCAGCGTACGCCCTCGTATGGTGGCCTTGTCCCCAGTCCCCAGCTGCCAGCCCCGGGCACCGTCAACCCCATGGATGTCTGGGCTCCTGCTACAGAGCACGAGCGCTTTACTTACAAGACGGCCGAGCTTGACCGCATCGAGCACTCTCCCCAGCCTGTGCGCAGCCAGTCTGGCTCCGTCAGTGCAACTGATATGGGCTCGCGCGAGTCCTCTTCTTCGCCATACCCCAACGAGTTCCTCGTCGACGATGTTGAGGACGAGGCCAAGGTGACAGCTATCACTTCACAGCCTACCCCTTCATCTCAATCACCGCCTGATGAAGAGGCGGTTGCTATTCCATCGCAGACCGAGGTGGTAGTGGTCGAGTCTCCTGAGGCCGAGATCAAGCGCGAGGAAATCAGCCAACCCGCCACCCCTGCAGCACCCCAGGAGTCAATTTCCGAGGTTCAGACAAGCGAAGACATTGCTTCCACCAAGACAGAGACGACCGCCATCCAGCCCGAGCCGATTGACCTGGAGGAGCTGATGGGCGATGACTTCCAGGGTGGCATCAACTTTGCCTATGGAGACAGCCTGTCTTATAACGACTTTACCCAGGGTGCTCAGCAAGCTGAGGACAACACTAGTAATGATGCCACCGCGCCAGCGCCAGCACCGGCACCAGCAACTACAACAGCACCATACTCGACCCAAGTCAAGACTGAGCCAGTCATCACAGCACCTGCTCCCCAGGCTGTTCCCCAGGCTGTTCCCCAAACTGGCCCCCAGCAGACGGATGCCACATACTGGCCGGCGCATGGTGAAGTGAATGGCCAGATGACTTTGATGTCTGGCACCATGCCGGCCTCGATGCCGCCGGCAATGCCCAACATGGTGCAGAACACCATGCCGAATATGCATGATATGTCCAACATGTCCAACATGAACATGCCCAACGTGCACAACATGCCCTCCTCCATGCCGCCCATGCACCCGATGCCTCACCAAATGCCGACAACAATGCCACCAAACGGCCACATTTCTTCGATCTCGGAGCAGTACCTTATGCCTGGCCAGCCGACGGATTACTCCAACGGCATGCTCCTGGCGGCACCTTACACCGCCCCAAACAATGGCTTTATGCCCATGAACAACATAGGTGGTATGCACCCTGGCAGCTTCGACAACGGCATGCCGGTGCAGCACTACTCGATTCACACGCCCCAGAGCAGTCCTGGTCAATATGTAGGCCATCCGCACCACCACCAGCAGCAGTACCAGCAGCAGTACATGAACGGAAATGCAGCGCATTACCCCCAGCAGCCACAGCAGCAGATGGGCCTGCCGCTGACACCCCCTCCCAAGGGTATGAACAACTTCAACTCGCCTTTGATGGTTCCCGGCTACGAGGGCCCCAACGGCTCAGCCTCGCCTGCGTCGAACCAAGGCTCGACGCCCAGACACGGCTCCTGTAAGTTTGACCTTTTAGATGATGATGTATGCGATTGACCGCTAACAAATATAACAGCCCTCTCTCCCCGTGTCCACACTTGCGAAGAGTGTGGTCGTGTGTTTGACCAGGTCCACAAGCTCAAGTAAGTTTTTACCTACGCCATCTACACGTATAACGTAACCTAGATTCTAACTGTTTAGCCACCACAAGCGGTACCACGAGCGTCCCCACGAGTGTGTGGTTGCCAACTGCGGCATGCGGTTCGGCACCAAGACACATCTGGACCGTCACGTCAACGACAAGCACAGCAAGAGCCGCAAGTACCACTGCACCGAGGACGGCTGCCCCTACTCGCTGCCCGGCGGCAAGTCATTCCCGCGCAAGGACAACTGGCGTCGGCACATGATCAACAAGCACGGCGTCCAGCCCGACCACGACCCCATTGAGATTGTCGACCAGCCCATGGTCGGCGCGTAGGCTGTATAGGCTGTATCATGTTTCATTTTGATTGTTGGAAGCGAAAATCATACCCCGGAGTTTTGAAGGACCGAGAACATCCGGCGACGCTGGATATGTCTCTCATCTGCTATTTTGGTTTTAAATTATATATGTTTTTTTTCTTGGGTTTTATTTGGGAAATTCTATCAAAGCTAGGCCCATACTACAGCTGACACCCTGTGGGCATCTGGGTCTGATAAGATAAGGCGTTTTCAAATACCACACAGCGATACTTATACGCACACGAATCACGACGTTATCAGGTTGATTTCAGCCATTCATTCTATTTCTATAATATACAGTATTGACATTCTGAATTGTCTCGGCTTCAAAATATATTGACGCTATGTAATCGTCGTAGGTTGGATATCTGTGAGGCGTGTGTATATGTTCCCCTTGTCGTATGATGAGGTGGTATGGATACCAGAGCTCGATAATTCTACCTTGGTGTTGTCCTGATCCTCTCGTAGGAAGCACGGTATGTGTGATCAGGGATGGGCACTATTTGACTTGGTGTCGACTGGTGCATGGACGGTGTATGCACCGATGATGAAGGATGAGAGCGATACTCGGATCCTCATTCATAGCCCTCTGCCGGTTTCCTTCGGCTCGGCTCGGTTCTTTGTTTAGGTTGGTTGAGTTGTCTTACTTGGTCGTCTGCTCCTGTTCAGCTGCAGCCCAGATTCAAGGCTCAACCGCCGCGAATCAGCTTCTTGACGAGCGCCTTCTGCTCCTTCTCGTCAAGGTTCTGGCTATCGGTGGCGGCAATGGCACGTCCAACAAGGACAACCGTGCGCGTGTCCTCGCTGTTCACCCACAGACGGCCGTTGCGGCCGACGGCAGTCTCAAACGACAGACCCTCCTCGCCCAGGGCCTCCATGACAACGAGGCCCGACGACTTGCTTCCCGAGGTCGACATCAGCAGGCGGCGCGCCATCAGCTGGCTCACATTGAACACCATGCCGCCGACCAGCGGGCCAAGGCCGTCCGACTTGCCGGTGGTAGAGTCGACACACTCAAGCTCGGTGTCGAGGTGCTTGGCGGCGAGGGCAACGCGTGCGTAGACGAGCGTGCCCGAGTTCAGGTCGGGGCGGTTCTTGCGGGTGGCGCCGGCAAACGACAGCACGGGCAGGACGGCGCGCAGTGGAGGAGCGTCGTGTGGTGCAAGGGCAACAATAGCCTGGTCGGCAGTCGTGTGGACAACCTGGCCGATGACGAGGTCGCCTGTAGTCGGGTAGTACTGGTTGGTTAGTATGCGATATGTGACGTCCGGAACAAATAGAATCAAGTACACACTCTTCCACCCTCGCTCTCGATCCAGAGGAGGTTCTTGCGCTGATCAGCCACAAGCTGGCCAGTCACGGTCGGCACTACATGGCCAGCAGGCAGCAGTACCCGGAGGCCAGGACCCAGGCGCAGGGGAGGGTTCTTTGACTTTTTGCCGGAGTCGGCGTCGACGGGCACGCGCGGCGGGAGGAGCTGTGTTGGGTCGACATAGTCACCGGGGAGGACCATTTGTGCGGCAGTGTCCATGATTGCTGATTGTCGAGACTGGCTGCTGTATGATGTAGCTGTATACTGAATCTGCTGCACGTAGAACAGTGGTATCGTGAGGCTGGATGTCGTGAGGTCGAAGCTTGATCTAAAAAAATAAAAATCCAAAAAAGTCAATAGTAAAAGTGGATCTGCCGCCCATATGGCTGGTTTAGCAGCAGAAAGAGTACTGTTAGTGACATGCCAACACGCCCAATACTCTAGCCGTACAAGGTACTGATATGTACCACACCAGGCTCGAACAAGCAGGAACCCCGCTTTTCTGCTGTGTTTCGTTTGCGCTGTCCCTTGTCAACCACTCGTTAGCCGCCCTCCCGCCGCCCTCTGACACTAAAAAGACGGACCGCCCAAGTAACGTCCATTCTGCCATCGAAAATGTGCCCAAACTGCCAAAAGCTCCAGGCAAAACGGGCGCCCAAGTGCCTCTGCCCGCCGCTGTTGGGCTCTCGTGCTGTTCCAGGGTCTTGTTGGCTCTGGCCGACCAATCAGAGGCCGGCAGCATAGCAGGGTACAAGGTCCCGATCGCTCCTTCCTGCTGTGGTGTGTGTGGTAGCAAAGAGCAAATAGCTGCCTTGCCACGCTTGTACCCGCACAGGCATGCGCTGTCGCCCGTCCATGGCACCTTCCCTGTAAATTCTGTAAGATGTCCCATTTTGGGTGTTCTCGTTGCGTGGTTCTTGCCTATTCTCGAATGCTCTCTCACATCTGATGCAGAGCGCTCCTTCCTTCCCCAGCCAGCTTTGCCTCACTCGTCATTTTGGCTACTTCCCCTCCATGCAGCGACATCTCACAACCTCTCGTTTCTCCTCTTCACTTCATCTCCTCAACATCATTTCCCGCGATTTCGCATGTACGCTGGCCACACCCTCCCACCTCTGTCTCGCCCGTACAACCGACCATTTACAACTGGATACCGAAATATACGAAAATACACAATAAACTGTGCGCGCTCAACACCGGCTGTCTTTCGGCGCTGCTGTTTATTTACATATTTAATTTCGAATTAATTTTGCCTCGCTTTTGCATCACGTCTGCCTCACTTTGCTGCGTCTGGTACAACTCATACTGTGCCACTGTATCTTTGCCCGGCTTCACTTTTCGCCTGCGAGTCTCAACACCCATTCTCGCCCATTTCTGCCCATTTCCGCCCATCTCTCGCCATCCCGCAAAACTGCCATACCGCCTATCGACTGCCTGACGCCGGCGTCGTCTTCTAGGCCCCATGTTTCCTCTCGGCCCGTGAATAGCAGCCTCCCCGCCAATATCTACGTCCCCTCTCCACCTCATCTCCATACTCCATATCTCCATATAGCTGGCTCCTCCAAACTTCACCGCTTCGACCCTTATCGACTATCAACAAACATTCTCTCCAGGGCGTTTCTGCCTCTGCATTCACATCGACATTTTAGCTTGAAGCACTCTCAGCATTGCAACACACCGCATCTCTCATGGCCTCGAAAGCCCGCGATGCTACTATTGTCGACGTCGACGATGTCGACACCAATGACCGCCCGCCCAAGGAGAAGCGTCGTGTGAGCAGCAGCACCAAGGACAAGTCCGAACGTCGGGACCGCGAACGTGAACATGACCGCGACCGTGAAGGAAAAGAGTCACGCCACAGCCAGCCTACGACATCGGTACTATCCTCGATATTGTCACAGCGCGCCCCCAAATCTTCAACTACTTCGAGCCGGAAAGCGTCAAAGTCCAGATCAGCAGAGAGCGAGCTCATTATGCCCTCGAGTTCATCAATGTCTCGCAGCTACCGACGAAGCAAGGACGGCGAGCCCAGCAGCCCCGGCAAGCACCGTTCATCTTCGTCTGTCCACAGATCCAGCAGCAGTCTTACCAGCCGACCGAAACGATCAAAGGACCCGGACCGGGAACGGACCAGAGACCGGGATCCAGACCGAGACCGAGACCGAGACAAATACAGGGATAAGGACAGAGACAAAGACGAAGAGTCCACTAGGCGCCGTGAAAAGAGAAGCTCGGCCGCGGCAGCAGAGCTGCATTCAACCGTGTCTGACATCGACGAGCGGACAAAGCCTCGATCTGTGTCACTATCAATGGCATCCTCAGCCGTGGATGTTGTTCCGGAGATGGCTAGGAGCCGCGAGCGGCTGCCGTACCCGTCAATGAGCAAAGCATTTAGCCGCGAGTCGGTTATTAGCCGTGAAGATTTGAGTGCCCCGTCAAGATTATCAGCTGGCTCTGGTTCGCGACAAAATGCGGGCAATGGCAATGGTGGCAACGTCGATCCATTGACACCCGACGCGACAGACCTCAGCGCTAGTGCCGTGCCCGGAGTCCAACGGTCGAAATCCACTAGCGCGGCCGGCGGCTCCCGGCCTAGCTCCCGACTAGCTCGCAGTGACGAAAGATCGCCCGCAAACGGATCTGTTCCGTCGTCTCGCCGCAACAGCCGCAGCAGGAACAGCAGCCGCCATCATGACCGCCCACCAAGCCCCCCAGACACCAACATTTCGAGCCCCAAGGACCACGGTGCTTCAAAGTGGCAAGATGAGGATGATCGCCGTGATGACGCTGATGGGCAGAGCAACTTGGATCAGGAGACAAGCCCAAGCTCGCTCAGAAGCCAAGCCAGTCGCACGCGTGTCAAGAAAAGCCGCACGCCCTCTACTCTCGGCGACAATGTGACCACAGCTCAAGACTTGTCCAAGTCACCGCCACCCTTCGACAACACAACCTCTATGGCTTCTAGCCAAGCAACATACACAGCACAAGAGCCGAAACGAAGCACACCGTCCCCTGCACCTATCCGTGCCGCTCAACGATTCCAGCCGCGGCGTGAAAGCGACGCAGATTTCTCATCGGAATCGGCGCAAGAGTCCTCGTCGCCCAAGACACCCAACCCCGAGGCGTCGCCAAACTTCTTTGCTGGCAACGACTGGAAGAAGCAAGCACCACCTCCGCCACCTCCACACCCGCATCCCCATCTGCAGGGCAACTTTTTGGCTCCCGGTGCTGGAACTGCGGCTGCGGCTGCTTTCGCTGCTGCAAGATTGTCGTATGCGGCCTCACCAGCGCCCACTCCCGTCAGTGTCAACGAGTCTGATGTATCTGGAGCTACCAGCCAGACAGATGAAGACGTGACGGCCTCCATGTCGTCTGCTGTCCCGCCACCCCCACCACCGCCCCCTCCTCTAAGTATCATGGAGGTCCCTCGCATCGACTACCTACTGCAGAACGGTGGTCTTCCATATGCCATCCCCAAATACTTCCTGGCTGCTCTGCCGCGCGTAGCAGGCCGGCCGATGCTCACCGAGCCTTTGAAGGGTGCTGAAACTCTATTCTCACCATTCTTTAGTCTTCTCAACCAGTACCAGAGTGTGCTGTCCAATCACGGCTCGATCGCTGTGGCCACCGGGCACCGCACAGTCGCACGTCGTCTGCTGGACCGTCTTGAGAATGTATTCTCGCGTGAGTTGCCCTCTAATGGCTGCTCATGTGTCGTGTGCGAATCTGGAAACGAGTTCCACCGCGGCCTTGGATGGGGTGAGGTGCTGGAGCGTGTTAGTGGCCGGATTGACCTGCCGTCGTGGCCCCCATTGAACATTGCGGCGCTGGAACAGCGTCTGGACGCTGCTGCAGTAGCCGCAGCCGCAGTTGGTGGCGGCACAGGCATTGCAGCTGACTTGCCAGTGCGGCCCGCATCACCCGTCAAGATTGACCCAGATATCGCAGAGGAATTCCGTGAGCACTATCTACGCCAAAATAAGAAAGTCCGCGCCAGTGTTGACCGCTGGATGCGCGAGTGTGCGGATGCACCTGCATCTGCCCCCCAGGAAATTGATGACGAGACGCTTGCATTTGCGATCCTTACGAACCTCGACCAGGACGACCGGCCTCTGTTTAACGCACTGCTGTCCGGCTCGCGAGACTTGGTGCCTGCTGTGCGGGCCCCAACACCATTGCGCAAGCCACGGCAAGACTTTATCATCAAGACGGGCCTTGCTATCCAGCGGCTATACCGTCTCAGTACGGCACCCCGTGATGCAGAGACAACATTGTTCCTCGTGAAGAACCCGGGTGTGCATGACCTCTTGACTACGATTTCAGACATTCACCCGTCTGAGTGGGAGATTCTGATATCCGGCCGGTTTGACGGATTCCTCTGGTCTGGTGCCGACGAGAACGGGGATGACGTGGCGACACCTACTGCCAGAGAAGCGTCCGGGTTCTTCCCTGCGACACCGGGTACTCCCGCATCCCGAGGAGCCACGCCTGCGAGCGGCGTGGGCATGTCCAACAGCCCTATGTCGCGCAACACCACACCTGCCTCATTCATGAGTGGATACTCTTCTGCGACGTCGCCTGCGGGACGCCAAGCAGTGTCGACTGATGAGGAGGCTGAAGTTGCCGCGCTGGCCGAGATTGAGCGGGAGATCTACCAGGGCATGGAGGCACTGGAGGATGCATTTGAGGTCCTTCACAAGCGGGCCGAGGCGGTGCGCACTGCGCTGCGCCAGCGGAGTGCGGGGCTGTCGATGCGTCTCCAGCAGCGAAGAGGCACCGGAGCGGGTGGCCCTGCTGTGATTGACGTGCTGCCTAACTCTGGTGGCGGCGGACCATCGGGAGTTGACTTTGAGCGGCCGGGCTGGGCTAGCACCCCCGGCACGCCAGCACCTGGCGGTATCCACATGTCGATGCACCCGCACGAGTTCTCGATGGACCCGAACATCGGCGGCGGCAGCGAAGCAGACTGGGACGCGGGTGACGACTTTGAGCTCAAGCCCGAGGACTCTGCGAGCAATATCAGCAGTTCGCAGCACCGGCGGCCCAAGCGGCGGCACGAGCGGCGCACGCCTGCTCCTATCGAGGAAGAGGAGGAGGAGTGATAGATATAATGCCGGATTTTATTTGATTTACAGTTGCATTCCAACGGAGTTTACATTATTTGCTACATCACCAACCTATTGGAGTTTCTTGTTTATTTTTGCAAGTGTCTGTTGAGGCTACTTCTCGGCCGTTTTTAACGTGAATGTTGACCAACTCTCGCTTGATATTGCGATGTCTTTATGTATAGTATTGTATAGATGAAGAATCCATCCAGGAATACAGTACAACATGTTCACTTACCCGGGCTTCTGGCCGTCCTCAAGACGTGCAGCCCAATTGTGCCGCACGTTGGTAGCACCCGCCAACCAATATACTCGCACATAATTCTCGCCACTGAACTCATTCAGCCTGAAGTTTGATAATAAACAAAGCTCGGTCTACAGGTCAGTCTACTGAGCTTCTTTCTTCGCCTCAACTCCGTGTTGTTACCTGTTTCCCAATTTCTATTAAGATCTAGAACCAGCCACCCAGTTACTCATCGTTGATCTCGACAAAGATGACTTTCAGTAATCGAGTTGCTGCCGCTCTGGTGATGCTTGGATTTGCCAGGCTATTACTGGCAGATACGGGACCTTTCGCCTTTTCCATATCCAAAGAAGCCGTTCAGTACCACCCATCACAGACACGACGCAATGCAGATGTTGCTCTGAGGAACATATCATCCGTGGCTTATACTGTCAGCTGTAAGTGGTCCAAGTCCAGCGTCTCGAATCTATGTTCTAACGTGCAGTGACTATCGGCACGCCGCCGCAGAGCGTCAAGGTCGTGCTGGACACGGGCTCAGACGAGCTGTGGGTCAACCCGACATGCATTAGCGGCGGCCAGAGCGCAGACGCGCAGCTCTGCAAGTCGTCGGGACACTACAGTCCACGCAGTTCGAGTACCGGCGTGCAGCTGCCGACACAGGGGAACACAATCCAGTACGGCAAGGGCAGCGTGTCTGTCGTGTACTACAGTGACACGGTCGGTGTGCCCGAGGCCAGCATGACACTAGCCAACGTGCAATTCGGCGTCGGCATCAGCAGCCGCGACCTCTACTTGGGGATCCTGGGGATGGGCTACGGCAGAAATGCAGGCTACCTGACGTTTGTAGATGCGGTGGCGAAGCAGGGCATCGCAGGGGGCCAGGGCCGGGTGTTTAGTGTTGCCCTGGGGTCGGCAGCACATAACGACTACCCGGGGACGCTTGTTCTGGGCGGGCTGGACAGAAACCGGTTCACAGGCCGTCTTGCGCCCGTGCCCATCCTCGCGCCGCCCTCCCAACTCGACCCGCTACTGCGGTACTGGGTACAGCTGGACTCGGTCGGCTATACTGGCCACGACAGCAGCACGAACAAAATGAAGAGCACGGTGTACCCAAACTCGGGCGGACCGGTTGTGTTGGATACGGGCACATCGCTGTCAATCCTGCCGCTCGATGTTGTCCGCGCTATACTGCAAGACATGGGCGTTACCGCAACAGCTCACCCCGGCGACGGGGCATCATCGATTGGCGGGTCTCTGTACAGAGTTCCATGCAACTTGGTAGGACTTGGTGGCCAAGGACAAAACAGCCAGACATCGATGCAGACTGTTGACTTCTCCTTCAACAACGGAGCGGCCGTCGTCCGTGTGCCTGTGTCCGAGTTTGCAGTGCAGCTTGATACGGACACATGCATCCTTGGAGCCATGTCTATGGACGACAGCCCCAGCAGCAGCAGCAGCAGCAGCAGCAGCAGCCCCGAGACGACAAGACTGCTGGGTGCGAGCTTCCTCCGAGGTGCCTATATTGTCTTCGACCAATCTGCCAACAGCGTGTTCATGGCGCCATATGCCGTATGCAACGGTGGCAAAAGCGACCTTGAAACACTGGCTTCCGCGCCTCCAGGGCAAGCCGGAAATATCACGGGCGCGTGTGCCACAGGCGACAGTCTGACGGGCGGTGGTGGCGGTGAAGGAGGCGTGTCCGCGTCGGCCAACGACAGCAAGAAGAGCGGCTGTCTAGGAGGGGTGAGGAGGTCCGCGAGGGGGTTGACGGCGCTGGTTGCTGTAATGTTTATATTAACGTCAATCTAATAGTGCATATCTTTCATACAAACACACAAAAACGCAAAAAAATGTCTATACGAGCGTGGATGCGAATAATCTAGGCACGGTTTAGCGAGTGACGCCCAAGATCACCAGTGTGACGTCGCCAAGGCTGACTTACAGCGTAATTTCCGAACACGTGATAATCAGTGCACCAGCCAGTGAGTTAGCGGCCGCTTGTAGCACATGCTGCGCCACGCTAGCCGCTGAGAGCCCCGCCCACCACGGGGCAAGAGCGATTCAACGCTCCTTCCTTCAGCGAATACGGGTCCTGATCCTCCTTATCCGTAGCCTCCTGCAACGCCAATAACAGGCCAACCAACGCCAACGTCTTGGTATTCTTCGCTTCCAGCCCTACGTCTTCCGTCTTCCGTCTTGTCTCCTTTCCGCCATCTCCTCGCAAACCTAAACAGTATCTCTACATCTATACCTACAAACCCGCCGTATCCTACAACTCTCATCACCAAATCTCCCCATCATGTCGGCCACGGGCGATGCGCGCCAGAAGGCGATGGACGTCAACCGGTCTCTCCGGACCATTAAGACGGTGAGTTTCATGAATGTCTGGGTGCACTGCGAGCCGGAAGCTGACTGAAAATGAATAGGAACTCGAGAAACTGCTTGAATTTGACGCCTTAACCGACGACGAGTTCAACGCCATCCACGAACAGCTGCCCCAGGAATGGAGTCTCCGCGGCGGCCCACCGGCAAAGAAGGCAGCCCCGGCAGCTGTGCCCGCACCGGCACCAGAACTGGCACCGGTAGCGGCAGCAGTGCCACCAAGCAGCTCGAGAACACAGCCCGTGTATGCGCAGCACCCGCCGCTGCCTATGCGCAACAACTCGAGCCAGTCGACGGCCTCGCGGGCACCGCCCGCCGAGCCTACGCCCACACCGCCTGCACCGGAAACTGAAGGAGAGACGCAACTCGGCTATGCCTCGGCCAAGTACGATTACAAAGCGCCCAACGAAGGCGACCTCAAGTTCGATCGTGGTGACGCGATCGCCGTGTACAACGTGATCAACGACGACTGGTGGCGTGGTCGCAATGTGCGCACGGGCGACGTCGGCATCTTCCCACGCCAGTATATCAAGCCGGACGAGGCCCTGGCCGAGCTCGAGCGCAACGGGCAGCTGGACACACCGCCCGCCGGCCCGCCACAGAACAGAGCGGCAAACCCGGACAGATACGCCAACAATGGCTCGGCACCGCCGGCGTATAACGACCAGTACGGCAGCCACCAGCAGCACCAGTACGGTGCAGATGCCAAGCACGCGCAGCCATACTATGGCGGCCAGGACCAGCAGCAGAATCAGTACGGCCAACAGGCATACGGCCAGCAGGCATACGGCCAGCACGCGTATGCCCAGCCCACATATGCCCAGCAGCCACCCTATGGCCAGCAGCAGCCATACTACGGTGGCGGCCCTAGCCACGAGCAGCAGCAGCAGCAGCAGCAGCAGCCGCAGGGTGACGACAAGATGAAGAGCTCAGGCAAGAAGATTGGCGGCAAGCTGGGCAATGCATTTGTGACGGGTGTTGGCTTTGCAGCCGGTGCCGAGCTTGTCGGGGCGATCCTATAGTTTTTTGTGATCCCTTCATTGTTGACGTTTTTGTTCCGTTATGTCATCTAGCATGTTCTTTTCTTTGTTATCTCGTTGCAGTTCTTCATTCCTACCCAGCATCATTAATGCAAGCTACCAGAGCGGAGGTTTATTTCAAGTTAACAGATAAAGACTAAGTATGGCAGGTGAAAGACGTGATAAAAGGAAAAGAGATCATGCATCTCAAAGAGATGGTACCAGACACACCTCAAACGAGACAGAAAGCTAAACAAACAAACAGACACAAAATAAGAAATAAAACCGGACAAACATCAAGAATCAACAGTCAACAGTCAACAATCAACAAAATCCATCTAGCCAGCTAGATGAAAACAAAGCTGCCCCGGCGCTTGGCCTTGTCCTGCTCGTCCTTCTTCTTGGCCTTCTCCTTCTCCTTCTCCTGTCTCACCTTCTTCGGCTCCTTGCTGGGCTTGCCCTCCTTCATCCAGGCAAAGATGTCCACCTTGGTCGGGCCCGGGATGGGCATCTTCAGAGTCTTGGACTCGCTGTCAGACTCGGACGCGGATCCAGAGCTGAAGCCAGACTCGGACAGACTCACGACAGAGCCAGACTCGATGGCCTTGCGCTTGGCAGCAGCACCCTTGTCCGAGTCCGAGCCCGAGTCAGAGTTCGAGTTCGAGTCAGAGCCCGAACCAGAGTCGGACAGGCCATCACTGAGAGCCTGCCAGTCCACGTTGTCCAGCTTGCTCTTGCGGTTCTTCTTGTCCTGCTTTTCCTTCTTCTCCTTCTCCTTCTGCTGCTGCTCTCTCTCTTGCTCCTCCTTCTCGGCCTTGGCCTTGGCCGCCTTCTTCTGCTCCTTCTCGGCAGTCCATGCAGCCACGACCGCCTTGCTGTGCTGCCGCTTGGCCCTGATCTTCTGCGCGTGCTTCTGGGCCTTTTCCAGCTCCCCATCCGTCATGTCGTCGTAGATGCACCGCGGCGAGTTGCACTTCTTGCTGCGGCGTCCCTTGCCGTACAGACACGTGCACGCCTCACTGTCGTCTTTGAACTCGTTGTCCTCGTCATCCTTGGCCTTGTCTTTGCCATCATCGTCGCTAAGGACAGAGTCAGTGTAGAGGCTGCTGTAGCTGAGGCGGCGCAGGAGGCGGCGCTCACGACGGACACTGGGGGAATCACTGTCGCTGCCGCTGTCGCTGCCACTGCCACTCTCAGAGCCATTTTTTCTCCGATCCATGTACTCGCTGTCACTATTGCCGATGGATCCCTCAGAGCCACTCTCACTCTTGTTGTCCTTGCTGGCATCATCATCATTGTCAAAGATGCTGCGGCGCGTGCCCTTGCTGGACTTCTTGCCCCAGCGGTTCTGCTGGTCTTTGCGCGATGGCACAGGGCCGCCACGCCACGGCGGGACTCCGTGCATGACGGGCATGGGCCCGTAGCGCGAGCCAGGAGGCAGCGAGTAGGGCTGGGGCGGGTGGTAGAGTGCAGGCCGGCCGACCGAGCCAGTGGGTCCGGGCTTGCGGAAAGCCGGGTTCATCGGGTGGGGACGAACCGGGGGCTCGTAACCGCTGCTCATGGGGTGACGGTACGGCATTTGGACTCTGGGCCCGGGAGGAGAAGGGCAAAGATCATCATATGCAACTTTGAACAGGGGCGGCTTCGCCGGGCCTTGAGCCGCACCGGGTGGGGTGATGCCAGAAAACAGGGAGATCTTGCTTGGCTCAAGAATTTGGGGAGGCTGAGGCTGAGGCCGAGTGCTCTTGTAAATCTCCGACGAGGTGTAGTACAAAGTCTCGCCAGACAGCATGACCATACGGACGAGCTGGGCATAGTCCAAGCCCTGGAGTCGGTCGTGGGCCAGAGCATGGGCAGAGTTGCCGAGACCCCAGCCGGCAACACAGCAGACGACCGCCTTGAAGCTGCTCGGGTGGAGCGAGGAGGCATAGGTAAAGGTGCCTTCTGGGACAATGTGGCGGATCTTGTCAAACAGGGCATCTCGGTGCACAGACGAGCTGTCATAGACGGCACAGAAATACTCCTCTCGCATGGTGCGGAGAGTGGCCAGCGTGCGCCGGGGAGGTGGGCAAGCCAAGCCGGGGCCAGCCGTGCCAGGCCGTGGCATAGGATAGGGAGGAGGAGGAGAAGGGGGGAGACGGGAAGGGGGAGGAGGAGTGGGAGACGGTCCGTTGATCACCCCATTGTAGTAGAGGTACATGTAGTTGCTCGTGTGGATGTTGCTGGGCGTATTTTTGTAGATGCTGCCGCTGCTGGCATGATCGCTGTTGAACTCGGGCCGAGTCCACGCAGGCGGTGCCGGCGAGCAGATTCCAGACCCGGGGGGCAGGCCACGGTTGAAAGGCCGACTGAAGCCCGGAGGCGGCAGCGGGGGAGGACACGAGGCCGTGGGCGGCGGGACCATGGCATGGTTGACGGGGTGAGGGGGGACTCGCGAGAAAGGGGGGTCCTTCTGGTCTGTTTTTTGCGTGACGTTGCTCGCAGGGTCTTGGACCTCACGGGCCTTGTCGAGGAGACTGGCCAGAGCAATGGAGATCTCGACAAGACGGGCATCCAGCGAGGTGGAGCTGGGACGACACAGAGACAGCATGGACTCGGCCTTGTCGACACAGTCAAGCATGATGTTCTTGATGGACCAATCAGCGGCGGCAATGTCCTTGATGCTATCCTCTGAGCTGTCATTGCCCTCAGGCTGCTGCTTCTCAAGGGCACGCAGCAGGCGGACGAGACTGTCAGCCATGACGCTATCGTCATCGAGGCCGAGGTAGGGGAGGAAGCCCATGCAGTACCAGAAACGGAAGAGCTGGGTGTGGAAGACGCCCATCTTTGCGTTGTCCATGATGGCAGATGAAGATGCAGATGGAAGGATGAAGATAGCAAAGGGGGGTGTTTTGAATGTAGGTGTGATGTGATAGTTTGGAAGGGCAAAAGTGATTTCAAATATCCAGTATGAGAAGACAAGTGTTGAAGCACAAAGGCAAAAGACAAAAAGGCAGATGGAGCAGAGCAGAAAGGTAAGGCAAGAGTAGGACGGGAGATGGTGGAGGGTTGGAGGACAAAAACGAGAAATCGAACACAAGATGCCAGCCGAGGAGGTCTTTATATACACAGAGACACAGAGGCATACACGGAGGCAGCATCGTGCCCAGCCACGAGAGGCCGAGATACAGTGAGATACAGAGGCACACAAGCACGGGGAGATGCAGAGATGCAGAGATATGGCGATGAAGCTGGGCCAACCAGTCGTCCCGGTGCTGAGTCTTGTTTCGTTTATTTTTCCTTTTTTTCTTCTTCTTTTTACAGTTTAGATTTTTCTTATTTTTCTTTTCCTTTTTTTATTGATATTGTCACAACATCCTCGACAACTCTCCTCATCTGCCAACCTGTGCTCTGACGGGATGAATGACTCCCACGCGCAGACCGTGAGCCAATATTCGGATAGGCCACTACCCGCAACCTGTTTTGTGTCTGTGTTTTGTGTTTTGTTCTATTTTACATGTTCTTTTCCATTTCTGTTGCACCTGTCTTTATTTTTAGAGTTTATTGTTTGCAGTGTCACTCGCTCTCTGTCAGCCAGTCTGATAGATGCCCCCCCGTGGTTTGTTTGCTTCCTGGTCTCATCAGCCCATCTCCTCATCTCGTCCCCTCATCCTCATCATCTTCATCTGCCTTCCTCCTCTGCCGCGTTATCTAGCCCATGCTGTACGACCACGCTAGGAGGAAATCAGAAGAGCAAGGGCGAGATATGTCGCAATAAACAGAAGTATGGAGGCTGGTCTACGGGTTGTGACAACAAAACAAGGGATTAATTAAGAACAATACCCCAAGCACTTCAAATCCAACATTCGAACATCACCGTTCATCTAAATGCCGTGCTTTCGTACCACAAGCAGCAGGCAGCAAGGAGGGTGGAGTACGAGCTGTAAGACGACCAAAGGGGAACAGAATATTTAGGAGAGTGAGAGCTGGACGGCTGCGAGTGTTTGTCGTTGTCTGTTTGACGCCCGAGAGGAGGGGTTGGTGCCCAAGGGTTTCTCTTCAGACGAGACGATGGCAGTGATACTGGTATGCCTTGATAGAGGGCGTCTGAATTGACAAAATTCAATACGGGGGCATATTACTGGTGTCGAAATCAAGTATAGAAAATCAAAACAAATCAGAAGAAAATCAAATGAACGGATATGAGCGAAAATCATAACATCAGGGAAAATAGGAAACTCAAAATGAGGGGACGAAACTGAGGCGCATCAGCAGCCTTGGATGACGTCTATTATCAGCAGCCTTATTTACTGATTGGAGAATTCTGTTTGCTGGATCCTGTGATTGACAGAGATTATCAATGATATCAGCAATTGAAACACAGATTCGGTATGGTCAACAGTAGTATGCGGCTATTTCTGCACATTAACAGCCGCATTGTATGCCATCCTTGGAGAAATAAAATCAAATAACCACAACTACTCCGTAGAATCAAGACGGGAATCAAAGAAGCGGTGTGTAAGATGCGGCAATGCAGAGATACAAGACGGAAGTGAGGCTTGCATCACTCGAGTGGTCAAGTGGTTCTTCAATTTCTTTGACTGCATTGATATCCGTGGCGTGGAGGAGACTTGGACTTGGCCGAGTCGACAAGGAGGGGAAAGAGAGAAGGCAACATTGATAGACAATATGCAGCGGGAAGCTACCGATACGAGATGAGGGATGATAATAGAGCAAAGGTGACGAGACGGCGGCAACAGAACAAGGAAAACAGTAGAAACACAAATTACAGATTACGAAGAAGCCATCCTCAGCTCACAACTGTCAACGAGTATCGGCTCATCTTTCTGTCTTTGTCAATGTGCTGTTGGCGGCATGCATGCGTCGTTTGATGTGGCTTGCTAGGATAAAGTCGATGAAGATGTCGCGGATATTGAATGCAGAGAAATTTCAAATCAAATCAAAGAAAATTAAAAGAAAATATGTTCCGATGTGCTAAAGCCGGGCGACCATTACCTCCGCCTCATTATTCCAGACTTTGATTGCTTGCTGCTGTATCTTTGACCAAATATACTCCTGGTCGCACAGCATCACCGTGACACAGCAGCCATCCCAGCCACTCGATGAGCACATGATCCCCTCGTGAAGAGAAGAGCCACTCATAGATAGACAGGCAGGCAGGCAGGCAGGCAGGCAGGCAGGCAGGCAGGCAGGCAGGCAGGCAGGCAGGCAGGCAGGCAGGCAGGCAGACAGGCAGACAGACAGACAGGAGACAGGATCCAACTGTAGACAGATAAACAAAACAACAAAGGATCTTCACTTCCTGCACGACGTGTCGACTGCCGTTGGCTCGAGCCCAGCCAACAGATCCAGTCACTCGCCATTCATCACCAGCAATCTTCTTTGTATCAATCCAAAACCAGCTCTACTCGAAACCATCCTCCTCTGTGCTCTGTACACAACGGCACGGCACACGCAGACCCAGACTTTAGAAATCAAACTCAAACTCAAGCTCAACTCAGCTCGCCTGTCTCGGTCAAGACGGTGATTACCGTGCAGTGCTCTATTTTGACTCCCATGCTTCTATCCGTCTCGTATCATCTTATCACCATTTTACTCACATACTCACATGTTTGTTGGCCAATGAACATGGGCCGTCGTATTCTGTCCTGTAATATTGGGTTATCGTCTGTTCCGTCTTCCATCATCACACAGCTAATATGAGACAGAGCAGTGACGCTGGCAAAGTTGGCCGTATTGACGGCTATGCGCAGTTTGTTGGAAATATAGATAAGGACAAACAGCAGCTGAAGGATGGAGAGGGGTCGAAAGAGGAGGGAGGAGGGAGATGGAAGGGAAGAGAAAGACGGAAGACGGAAGAAAAGCAGGAAATGAAAAATGGTCAGGAGACCACGGGTAGCAACAGCAGAGGCATCCTGTGGCACAGCGTGATCATCACTCTGTTTCCGAAGAGTAGGGGTAGAGAGAGAGAGGAGAGGAGGAGAAAGAAGAGGAGAAACATGGGAAAAAAGAAGGGAAATGTGGGAAAGATGAGGAGCGAAAGGCAGAGGAGAAAGAGTGCTGATGGACAGGTTATGGTGTCTCTGGTAGTCGTCTTGGAGAGAGTATCAGCACCAGAGGCACCTTATTGCGTTATCACAACATGAGTCAAGAGTCGAGTCAAGGGTCAAGTCAAGAGTCATCTTCAAATTTTGCAGTGGATTAGGAGAGAAAACTACAATGGTAAGAATAAGTCAAAAGTCGACAGAATACAACCCCAAACAAGCAAAAAAAGCTGATCAAAACGACAGACTGGCAAAAGAGCAGAGAAAAAGACTGATAAGCTCCAACCAGGACACCAGATAATCACACAACACCAGCCGATACAAAACAGACAGCCCAAATCGACGACAACAAGATAGAAAACGACAACGTCCCCGACGACACCCTACCGCCGCCGCCCCCATCCGTCGTCCCGCTGCCACGGCGTCGGAACAAAGTCGCGGTCGGGCTGCTCGGCTCGCTCGCTAAAGTGGTCCCAGTTACGCTCGGGGTGCCGCTTCTTGAGGTCGGCATAGATCTGACGGAGGTAGGTGCGCTCGTTCTCCGACGTGTAGCTGCGGCATCGGCTGCACCACTGGTCCATGTACCACTCATGATAGGCCACCTCGACGGGGCATACCTTTTGGGTCAGGCGGTACTTGTTGCACCACGACGAGGCGATGTGAATCTCGTGGCCGCAAGTGTAGGCACGCTGATGGTTAGATTGGCAAACGAGACGAATAAGTTAAAAAGTCTACACATACCTCGATCCACTTGCACATGATGCCTTGTGAGTTGGTTGAATGTCGTTGATGGTTGGTATTGGCTGAGGATTGACTGAGGCGAGAAGCACGGTCCACTGACTGTGTGAAGCAAAAAAAGAGATGAAGCGAGAGAAGGACAGGATGAAGCGTCAACGAGATGGAGTCGTCTTATATCAAGCTACAAGAGCCACTCAGATACTACTCGGCTGCCTCTGTACTTGTTTGGCCGCTTGTTTCTATCTCTTATTTCTTATTTGCTGGCAGTGAGGAGAAGGAGGCAAAGATGGAGAGAACAGTCCAGAGCAAGAAGCAATGAGACAGGCTGAGAGAGGGGGAGATTAGGAACGGAGATGAAAGACGAGGAGACAAAAAAAGCAACGGAAAAAGAAAGAAAGTCGAGCTTGTTCAGAGGCCAAAATCAAGAAGCAAGAAGCAAGAAATAATAAAATAGCTTGGAAAAGAAGCAACAATCAAATCAACAGCCAGCAAAGAAAGTCGAGGAATATGGCGTCTTGGGGTGCAGAGTTGGCGGATGAGGTGGTGAGGAGAACAAGGTGAGAGAGCAAGGGTCGAGAATCAAAGAGGATTCAAGGTGTCTACAAGAACAGAACATGAACGACACGACTTGTTTCTCGTCTATCTCCGCGAATATCATATATCTCGCGTCTACGAGGTCGAGCCGCAGTCGGGGGGTCAGGCATTAAGCAGGCTAGTCTGCCAATACTACAGCAAGCTACTCAGTATCCCAGCACATTCCTACCAGAGGCACAGACATGCCGGCACCTCCCCTCGCTCCCTTTCGCCCTCTCCTCTCCCTCACCGGCTCTGCTGGCGATCATATTCCCAAGCGGTCTGATAGCCCAGAGTCATAGACGCCCATAATGGTAAACGACCAGACGGTCAAACTGATGGACAAACTGGCGACCAGCTGGGCTAGCTCATGAGCCACTGCACTGGCTGTGATATCACATTATTGATGTCTCTGATACCCTGTCGTTTTCTTTTCCTTCTTCTTTCTGCGTTCTTTTTAGTTTGGTTTCTTTTCTTTTCTTTTTTCTTCTTCCCCCCTCAGTATGTTTCTCGTCTTATCTCATGACTTTAAGTCATCGCAGCTCTGTTTCAAGTGCAGTCCATTAAATCACCTGTTTCTGTTCTTTTCTTATTCAATTCCCTTTTTCTTCTCTTTTGCTTCCTTTTTGTCTACCATCCCATCCCATTTCTTACCAGCTCGCCATGCGACTCGTCACATCCACTAACACGCAATTGTTCAAGACCAAAAAGCAGCCACGAGCTGAATGTGATAATCGGTAAGGGATGATAGTGCACATGTGTGTTTGTGTGGTCAAGCAGCCCTTCGTTCATTATTCTTCTTTCTCTTTCCATCTTCTATCCCCCATCTTCCATTTTCTATCTTCCCCTGATCTCCCGCTTTCCACTGCCCTTCTATGCTTCCCCAGAGTATCATCATGGATCTGCCGTTGCACTTTGATCCTTTGATCGGTCATTTGGGAAATATTATGGGTGCTCATCCAGCACATACTTTTTGAACAAATAGATAGTGGCCTGAAAAGAAATTATAAAAGATTGCATAAGTCGAATGCAAAGCACAGATACAGAACATAGGCCTCTTATCGCTGTCTTAGACAGCTTTTGAGACAGCATAATATGATAATCCTCGGTGAATATGTCTCAAAAGCAGGCCATCGACAGTTACTGAGTGAATAGTGAATCGAACGAGCCCAAGAAAAAAACAAACGGAGATAAAAAAGGAAGCAGACTGAAAAAGTACTGTATTTGAGCCTCCAGACTCACCACTCGGCCTGGCCGGCCCAAGTATCTTTCAACAATGAGGCTTGATGAAAAGGTCAGAGTGATTAAAGTGAGAGAAGAGAGAAAGGTTGAGAAAACTAAAGAAAAGAAAAAGAAACAAGAGAAAAGGCAAAGATACAACGAAAGAAAAGAACAAAAAGAAAAGAAAAGAAACCTACGCACTCCGCCCCCCTGCGCTGGCTGATAGTGATAGGGGCTGGCGGCACAAGCGAGTTGCACGGTGCAGGAGAGGAGAGGAAGACAGTCCTCGTAGTCGTCTCTGATCTTCGTCTCTGATAATACATACATAATCCCTTTTCTTCTAGAACACGGCATCTATTGTCGTCGAACATTAACTTTATCAATTATCAACATTCAGAAACACGCCATCAATATGACAGTCACCTGGTTTTATGATGGCGCTGCTGCGTCTGGAGCCTCGCCTACACCGCCGACACCGCCGGTACGGTCTGCACCAGAACCATCGACACCGGCGCCAACGGCACCGACAACAGTGGACTACCCGCACATTGTGCACAGCTCCATCTGCAGCACTTCCGTTCAGAACGGCTACAAGCCTGCTCCCCAGAAGGACACTCTCCAACCCGTGCACATTTTCAAGCTCGCCTATGCTCTTTCTCTGGCCGGCCGCTTCATCCACGACCTGGACCGCTTCCTCGGCGCCGTCCGCAGTGACAGCGGCCAGCCCTCGGCACAGGCCGTCTACCGCGAGACGTGCCTGCTCCTCCAGGGCTTCTACCAGGTCAGCTGCAGCGAGGCCCCGCTGGCACAGCGCATCGACCGCATCTGGCTCGCTTGTCGCACTTTCTTCTTCCGCGGCATGATTTCCACGGTCGACGGCAATGGACTGCCCGTCGGTCCGTCCGCACCTGTGCGACTGAGTCCCCGGAATGATGTCCGGAATGATTCCGAAGCCACTTCCGAAGCCCATTCCGAAGCTGATCCCGAAGATGGCTCCGAAGATGGCTCCGAAAACGACTCCGAAGACTCAAGCTCGGGCCCGACCTTTTCGGCGGCCGACATCCCTACACTCCTGTCTACGCGGTGCAATATCAACCTGCCTCCGGTTGAGTCTTTTACCTCTGTGTCGGGTGCCTCGATCTACAGTGACTTGTTCATCTGGGCCAGTGCTGGCTGCATCCTCGGAAAGCACTGCGTCAACGTCGCCGAGCTGCCGCTCACGACCATGGGCCTGGACGACATGACAGACACCGTGGCCCAGCTGGAAGCCCGGCTGCAGTACCAGGACCAAAAGGCAATCGAGGCGGCCCAGTCTGACGCATCTGGCGAGCCTCGCCCACAGCCCGACGCTGGCCACAGAAAGCGCATTTGGTGCCCGGTCATGATGAACGGCCCGCCAGACAAGATCATTGTCGACCTGTGCCGGCGTCTCGAGCTCAAGGAGCAGCAGTACCGCACCATGTTGCACAAGTTTTGCCACTTTGAGGACGAAGAGCGCAAGATGGAGGCCCAGGCACGGGCAGACGCGGCTAGCAATGAGCCGTTGAGCAGTGGCAACGGTGGTCTTGAGTGAGGAAGGCTCTTAACTTTTTTCTTCTTGTTTTTCGTGTCTTTGATGGTCGGGTTTTGTTTTTGGATTTTGGACGTCCATGGTGTGCTTGATTTTTGTTTTCGATTCCTTTCTAATTTCTAGTTCCGAGTTTGGCTTTTGATATTGAAATTTCAGTCCTTTCTTTTGATTTATTTGTGTTGACATCTCCTTTCTTGTTATGATACATACTTTTGAGTATCTTTGTTTCAATGATGCTATTATCTTCTCTGCCCAGGATGACGTCTTTTCTTGACTCAATCTGGTGGTTTTATTTGATAATTTTCGGGTTTTTTTTTGATGACTTTTTACTTCCATTTCAGTTCTCTTTGGCGTCTATCTCTTCTACCTCTTCTCTTTTCTCTTCTTCTCGCCTTATCAAATGAACTTGCCCATAAACTTTAAAAACAACACGCCTACCACACTACTCTGTGCATAGGACCTCAAGCCAACAAGTATCACTTACGGTGGGCCACCATTAGGCTTAGCTAGGGCGAGAGGCTCACTCATTCTGCAGGTTGCCTTTCCGAGTGCAACTGTTCACTTGGCCCACTCTCAGTGCCACTCGATGCTATTCGATGCCACTCAATGCCACACACACCACTTGTACATATAAAACGTATCCTCGATTTCACAGGCTTTTGACTGCCAGGGAGATCGGAGACCTGAGATTGGCTGCTCTTCTGCACTCATGCTCTCTCGTGCAGGAAGATGGGGGATTCTGTTCACACATGCAAGTCTCGTGGAAATACTGTGCATGAGTGGAGTTTTCGTGTCAATCTCACCCCGGCATCAACGCCAATGAGTTAGACACATCGACATCCTTGAGGCAGAGATAGACAGGCTTGTTTGCCAAATGTGCAATATACTTGTTCACGCCAGACCGTTGTTGTCGTCCGAGGTGGTCTGATGGTTATGTAGTCGAACAAAAGATCGTCATGATCTAGGGCTTCTATTTGATAGTAAATTCGGAGGCATGAAGTAGAACATAAATTTAATCATTTAAACTTGACAAAACCAAAACCTTCACAAAATCTGCCGCTCGGCTTTCACGGCACACGGCCAAGAATTATAGAAAGCTCACAAGTTGTGACAGTGTGTCAGAGAACCCCGGATTTTAATTATGTGTATTGTCTCTCTGTCTCTCTTCAATGTCGTGAAACTCGCGGATTTAATGTCCTCTTCAGAATTCGGCCTTGTTATCCCCGTTGGGAGCCAACTGTCAGCATGCCATCCACGTCTTTCTTTTGGCCTGTTTCCGCTATCGAATTTGACTTTCCTTTTCTTCTTTAGAATATCCCATCATCTTTGCCATCAGCTTACTTTAATCTCCTCGCATTCGCATATATAACCGTTTACGACTGAAGTCTACCTTGGCGCACCCTACTCAGTATTCCCCGAGTTCAGGATCAACACTGATCAGCCACCGGCTCTCGCTCCTCGCCTCATCCCTGCCCTCTGTCATATCCTTGCACTACAGAGTACATCTTTTTGATACAACCTCGTTATCCTTTCTAGGTAAATGTTACGGAATTGGGATCGCTGAGTCCGAATGTACAGTGAACATGGCTATCCTGTGGTGGTCTCTATTCATAGTGACTGAGATAGAGGATGCTCCGTTAATAACAGCACTATCCGTAGATCAACACAACGTGTGATTATTTATTGTTTCAGCACTCCCATCCTGTACTCCGTAGCCACGAGTCATCCACCCCGGAGAAACCCTGTGTTTGGCAAGATCATCGTCTATCAACGGCATACCATCTCATCACCAGCGAGTGTCGCTCCACCTCTCACTCTGTAATCTTGTCCGTTTCATCTTGGATTCATTATCGTATTCATTATTTTACTCTTCTTACTCTGCAAATAGTATTTCCACTACAAAGCATACCCGCTTCGGGCCGCCGTGCTCCTTTGAGCATCACGCATGGGATGGGACTCCTGTGCTAAGTATTCGGACGAAGGCGGTGAATAACAAGACGTTGTATCGGTGTGATCGAACAATCATCGGCGATGCCATCGTTTTCATCACATCCCTCGCCATAGAATTAAAGAAACAAGTGTGAGTGGTTTGCCAAGTAATATCAAAGTATCTAGATACATGTGTAAGTCGTAAATGGTCGTTATTCGTGTAATGATCCTGCGCTTTTCCGTGCTATATCCTCTTAAGCCCTGTTTTGTTTTCCCATTGTTTTTTGTCATTTCCTTTTTTTAACCTTTTTTTTCTTTTTTCTTCTTTTTTGTCATCACTTCTTTGCAAGCCCAGAATCAAATTAAACCCCAAAATGGAAACTATTAATGTTAGCAGTTGCGTCGAATAAGTAATCATGGAAATCATCAAACATACCCCAAGTTTGCAATATCCTTGCATATCATTTGCCCTTCGTGTCTACCGCTGGTACTGGTACTGGTACTGGTACTGGTACTGCGGCTGCGGGTACTGGGCCTGGTAGTACTGCGGCGGGGTCTGCCGCCCAAACACCTCGGAAATAGAGGGCAGGCTGGTGGCGCCCGCTCTCTCTCTCTCTCTAGACACACCCTTGCCCTTCTGATCGCCAGACACCCCTGTGACTGCAACTGCAACCTCTGTCTTCTCCTGCTCCTCCTGTTGCGCCTCGGCAGCCTCGCGTAGCCTGCAGTACTGCTCGCGCAGAATGACGCCCAACAGAGACCCAACAGTCGCTGCCGTCTCGGGCGGAATCATTACCACACTCTTGCGCTCGCTCACACCACCGTGGAGACTGCCGCTAAAACTGCTGCTGCCAGTCTCGACCAGCTTGTACTTGGCCCCGCCTGCTCTGATGGCTGCCTCGAGCCCGCGGATGTGCTCCTCAATCAGCGCGTCCTCCTCGCTCATCTGGTTGTCAGCCATCTTGCCCAGCGTCGGGCTCAGGCTCGAGCTAAAGCTCAGTGCAGCCTGTCCGCGAGTGGGCTGCATCGTTGCCAGCGCGCTCGGCAGAGGCGCCACAGCACTTGCACTCCGGATCGGGGGTAGGTCAAGACTGGCGCGGTGGCTGCTCGCCGCCTGCAGCTCGGCGACCTCAGACAGCGACGGCAGCGACTCGATCGTGTCCTGCGACTCGAGCCCCACAGAGGGTCCCCTCTTACCAGCACGCGAGCCATGCCCGTAGATAAGCGACGCCCAGCGGCGCTCCTCGTCGTTGGCGCCCGCTAGCTTCTCATTTTCCAGCTGCTTTTGTTTCTCCTTTTCCTTGCCCACAGCTGCAAAGATTAGCGCCTCGCCACAGATCTCGTAGCTCTGCTCTGTGCCGTTGCCGCGGATCGTGAAGCCCTGCGTGCCGTTGGCATTCACGTTGAACGAAACGTGTCTCGGCTTGCACCGATCAGCGCGGCCGCTATTCTGCAGGCTAGCAGGCGTCCGCTTGCTCTCGGGCATGTTGGCAATGTAGCTTGTAATCGCGTCCAGCGAAGATGCCGATGCAGACGATGCAGAGGAGCTCGAAGAAGCTCTCGTGTGGCGCTTCTTGGTGACCTTGTTGGGCGATCCCGGGCCGCTGCGGGACACACTGGATCTGGCAGACTTGGGAGACCGCGTAGACCGAGTCGACCGGCCTGAAGAGCTCGACGATGTGGACGGGCTCTTCTCTCTCTCCTTCTTTTCGGCCGCCTCGCGCTCTTGCTTGGCCGCACGGGCTGCCTTGGTCAGGGGCGGCGACACATAGGTGCTCGCAGAGACAGTCACATGGGTGATATCGGCGTCGGTCTCGGGCGCAGCAGGAAGATCAACCGTGGCCACACGCGGCAGACGGCCGAAGCCGTGCTTGCACTTGGCCGCAATTGTCTCTTGGTTGTCCACCACAAACCGTGGCATCTTGGAACTGGCAATCGACTCTCTGGCGCCGGCAGTGTGCGTTGCAATCGAATGGGCACTGCGCTCGGCAGAGCCAAAAGCGGCAGCGGCAGCGGCAGCAGAGGCGGCGGCAGCGGCCTCAATAGCTGCTGCTTCACGAGCGGCAGCAGCAGCCGTAGCAGTCATGTTGGGCGCCAAACGCTGCAGATTGATATGCTTGGTCTGCTCAATATATTCTGGCTGCATGAACTGTGGCCCAAACTGCCGGCTAAATTTGTCTTCATGACGCGCCATCTGGGACAGCAGGAGATCGCGGCGCTCTTGTCTCGTCATGGGCGTCCCGTGAACGCCGTTGGCATTGGGACTGACATTTTTCGAGAAGTCGATCTTGATGCCGGCGTACTCGGCAAGAGAGCGCAGTGAGTGCGGCGGAGGATACACTGCCGAGGCCGGGATGGGAATCGGCACTGCTGCCGAGGGAGAAAAGTGTAATGGCGTATAGCCCATGCCCGCCCGTGAGTTGAGCAAATGGCCTGCCCGAGGAAGGTTCAAAGTTTCCATCTAGTTTGTTAGCTGGTGGTTTGAAATCAGTATATAACTGTGGCATACTTTTTTGTTTTAGATTTTGGATTTTTGTTTAGTTTTTGTTGTTACTTGTTGGTAAAGGCTGATGTTGATATGTGTGGTATATTTGTGAAAAGAGAAGAGAAGATGTGTTGTGATATTTCAAGTTTGTCTGTCAAGCGGGTTGGATGGTCTTTATAGAAAGCAGGACTAGATACCGGGATGTGTCAATCTTGTGTTTATTGTTGGCCCAGCCTCGGAACTAAGGATTTGACGTGTAAGGATGTGCGTGCAACAATGCAGGTCATAAACGGCTGAAAAGGGGCGGCCAGGGTCAATACTAGATGTCATGTAGAAACAAAACAATGAAGCAATAAGAAGAAAAGAAGCAAATAAACGGAGGAGGGAGAGAAGAAGAGATGGCAGAAGAAACAGCAAAAGAAATAGTCAAGGCAGTCCAGAAATATAAAAAGAAATCAAGAAAAGAAATCATGAAATAAAAAACATGATCAATCATGCACGTAATGCAGAGTGCATGGGCAGACCGCCCCGTCTTGCTTCACTTGTTGTTTTCTTGTTGCAGGGGCTCGTATCTTGTTGACATCGGCGAATGTCTCCTTCGATAGAGCAGTTGAGCTCTGAGCTTGCCAACATGCGTGTCATTGGCATACTTCGCATGGTGGGTGGTATGGGCCCAATATGGTTTGCCCATCAGTGTTGTATTGAATAATTTATTCAATTAATGTTACCTCGGAGTTTAATTCAGCACCAAGAAACCAATTACACATTAAATTCTCTTCATTCTGTTCGCCGATATCAGATCCAAGACTCATATATTGGGCGTATTATTTCGTTTGCGTGCCACGTAGGTATGCAGCCATGAGTGTGCCGGGTTGGTGTCTCGAGTGTGTTAGCTGATGGCAACAATGTCTGTTGTTTTTTGCTTCTGCGTTCTGTTTCTTTTCAGTGTTGCAGCCGGGTGTCAAGGCCGTAGGATGATGATTTGCTAATTATATCGTATTGCAGATTAAGATGTGGTCGACTGAGAAAAAGAAAGTAAAGAAACAAATCAAAGAAAACGACATTAGCTCATCCCGGTACTGCGTTCTCGACATAGCCGGACTCCATAGCATTTGACGCTGCTTCGCTGGCAAAAGAAAAGGAAGCAGAAAAGAAAGTCATGCATCTAAACGGCAAAGAAAACAAAATATGCTGAAGAAGAAGCAACCATAATAGCTCTGCAGTTTGCCCCTCCCCACTCATGTCAAGAGTCAACCTCTTCAAATTCAAAGCAAATGCCGCCCCTTATCTGGTGCAGTAACCATTCGACATTGAACATGGGTGAAGTGATTGTGCAGTACTTTAGACTCTAGACATGCATTGGAAAAAAAAATATTGGTCTCAGACATCGTCTCGCTGTGGCCATTACCTTGATATTGAAGACCGGCCTGTGCTAGACAAAGAAGAAGAAAAAATAACAGACGACATCAGACGGTGTCGTGTACAACATCAAGAAGGAAAAAAAGAAGCGAGACACGGCGTGATTCTCTCCGACGGTTTAAACTTCCAAATGCATATGGTGCTTGTTGTGTTTCAATCGTCAGTTCTTCTGCCATTGACTGGCGATGTTTGATTACCATATCATTTCGAAAACAGACGGCGGTCTCAACCCCTAAAGGATCAACAGCAGCCATCAAGGGTAAACTGCCTTTTATTACTTGGGTGCTCACAGATAATTAATAAGCTGCTTAATAAGACTCATATGCAGCGGCAATAATCCAATAGGGCAAGGGATGCGAGCCAACGGCAGCTCTTGCAGAAGCCATACAGAGTAGAGTGGCTGTTGTCGTATCAAGCATGGAGTAGCAATGGAGGGGTGTGGTGGCATATTCAGTACTCAGCGCCGAAATGGTGGGTCCCTCATGGCAAAGCAGTCAAGCGTCCTGTCGAGCAGAAGCTGAAGTCCTATCAACCATGTACTCAGTAGTCTCTGACAGATAATTCGAAATAGCTCTGCAAAGCCAATTTCAAGATGCCGGAGGAAGCTTCTGCGGCTCTCCTGCGGGACACTCGATGAAAATTATTGCCAGCAGGTCGACGCTGGGCCGTCTCGAAAGGGGCATCCCGTTGGGCATCGCTGGTTTCATTAATCAAACTACTGAGTAGCTTGATGCTGGACTAGCTTTTGTGCATACTCATCGAGCTAGCGCATCCATTCACAACTCAGTCTACGATTTATCTTATTTTTCCACTGTGAAGCATTGTTAGCCTAGGATTTTCAGGGTATTATTGGGGCATACTCGGAATCCACGGCTCTGGGACTCTCTACGGTAATAGTGACTACTACTCATCAAGTTAGCTACGGGACGGAAAGAAGCTCGGAGGATGGATACGGGGCACACCTGGTTGGTTGACATCTGACGAGTGGGATTGCTTCCGGTTTGCTGCGTGCTGCTATTTGTTCTTATTCCCTGCAAAATCCTGCAAAATCCTGCCATTTATGTTGCTCCAGCCTTTTTAATTCGCCCACAAAATTTTTGCTATCTCTGGCCTCAATGCTGCTGTCTGTTTTGTATTTTTGGCAGTGGCTTTTCGGCGGAATGACTATTTACACTATACCACGATAATGCGCTTGCAACCTGAAATTCTCCTATTAAAGCTCTCTACATTAGCTCCAGGCCAGCCAAGATTACTATTGCCTGGAAGTTGTGATGAGATGTCACAGTGTGGCGACTGCGGCATTAGTCGTGTGACAGCGTCTTAGCATGTGTCAAAACATGCACCAGGTCAACAAACTAGGCCCATCTCAGTATTTCCCAGCTTAGACCCGTCGCTGTCGCCATTATGACTGAAAAAAGACAGCCGCACGCCAAAACGCTACTGTTGATCGCGAGCGAGGGATTATCACTAAGCGAAAGGCTCCCGTGCGCCCAGTCCAAATCCCACAGTAACTGATTGCCGTCCTTGCTTCTCCGCTGTAGAAAATTGTGTAAATCATTACAGTTCATTCACTGTTGTACCTCTCTAAAAGGCCAATCTCCGTCACACATAATCCGAATTATCATTAGCGAATAGTTCTGGGCAAAGGGGAAACTCCGCATTTCCCCCATCACATCCCCACGCTGATATCGGAGCTCGATGTTAGTTCCTCGTTTACTTCGTTTAGATATTATGACTTATAATCTATGACTTGCAGGTTTCCAGATTCAATAAGAAAACAGCAGGCTGTGAACTTAGAGTTGCACTATGTAGATACAAAGTATGGAAGTTCCCTGTCTTATCAACTAATAACTCTTCAAAAATAACATGTTTATGCCATGGGGTTGAATCTGAGATCGTGACTAGATCTGTCTCAGCCAAATTATCAAAGTCGGTGAACCTGAACATATTTATGAAGGAGCAAATTCTTCACAACGTGGCTTTCAGAATAAGAGAACAGCGGGGGAGCTATGAAAAGGCTGCAGTTTGTGGCTTTTGCTCTATCATATTATCTCCTCAGACCTACTTCGTATCCCACTTATCATACATCTGTCGATCGAATGGGTCGTTGATTCTCCAAGTGAGGGGTTCGACAATACTGTGCAGTCTGCATGGTGGTCTGCTCCTCAGCCAGAGACTAGCAGCTCACTTGCCTCATTTACATACGATAAAAGTAAGGTACTTTTGTAACATGAAACAATGAAACACTATAAAAATGAAAATAAACTATTATCAAATGCCAAAAATAAATGTGAGCAAAAGATAATGGTTTGAAAACTGCCGAGGCTAGCTTTCTTTTCCATACGCCAGACTACATCAGACAATACATACGTCGTAGTAAGCACACAACTCAAGCTGAGCATGCATATCCCTTAGTCTTAGTTGCAGTCTCGTCTACGCGTTGTTGAGTTCTCAAGAATGGCGGTCAGAGCATGTTGATGGAGGGTGCAAACAGAAAAGAATTCAAGAAATAAAAATATAACCAGAAAAAGGAAGAAAATTGAGAAGCGAGCAAATAAGAGCATACAAACGTTGGGCTGACAAAGGTGCAGAACTGGCGATGCCGAGAATGCTACCCTATGCACGCTCAAGATAAGCTGCGATAAAAAAAAATATTACAATGAAGTCCTTTTTAATCGGAATGAGAAAGCAAAAGGACTCTGCATGGATATATCTCCAGCTGCAGGCGAGACGCCGTTGATCCTGCTACTTGCTGTATCTGCTATTGACACTATTATAGGCTTAATATCGACCCCATCAATCACACTCTATTTACTATTCAAGGAAGACCCGAGATCTTAACTTGATGTTCCAGAGACGGGCGTTCTACCCCTCCAGCGCCGCCATAGTTAGCCCTGCTAGTATCTTATTTACAGAGTACTGAGTAAGCTTCCAACTCATCACACGGAGTATCTCAGACTACTCTAAACCACTTCAGAAGTTTTAACGCACCCTAAGGCACCCTAACGCCCCGAGACCACCCCATGCGCAAGTCGAGGTGTGATGTGGTCTATTCATTTCTAAGAGTAGACTAGCGGCCCCACCCGGACTCTTACCCGCTACCCGCACTCACACTAAGCCGGCGCGTGGTTGGCTGGAGTGGGTCTTTCTTATACTCTCCACTATTATTATCTTACTACAGTGTACCTATCACTTCCCAGCACCCAATCTCCAGTCATTTGGCATGGCAAACGCATGGTATTTTGAGATGTGCAGTCCGTGCGAGTGTTTAAGATGTTATGAAAGAAAGCGTTGAAACGGACAGAGCAGAAGCATTATTTATGATCAGTCTCTTTTGTCGCAAATCCATATCATCTTTCAAGGCTGCATTTATGGAAAAAAGGCACAAGAACGACTCACAGTCAGTCGAGGGCGTCGATATTGTAGGGGTAAAGTTATGAAGACCGCAAGTTGCAGATACAACGTATCAGTACAGAGTAAGAATTGTGTTCCTGGGCCTGGGGTTGAAAACATTCGCAGATGGGCATAAATCCTCGACGATCGACCAGTGCGACCCTGTGCTTACATACAGCGCCCCTGGTCGAGGCCTTTAATACAACGGGGCTGCTGTACGAACTATGCTTACGTCGTGTCTACGCTTACGTCGTTTATCACACTCATGTTCATACCGGAGCTACTGAACTACTTAGTACCTTGCCATTTCACAGTGTATTGTTATACTGTGTACATTGTACACAGATCGCGTTGAAGAAATGATCGATGGTCGCCGGCAGCTCAGCTTTCCTCGCCGTCGTAAGAAAGCATGTCTGCACACCAAACTTATGTCATTTTCAAACTAAATTGGGAAATAGGAAATAACATTGTCGAATAGCAGAGCCAGTTTCAAAATGTCGGTGAGTATGCAGGCTGTTGTTCTAGATGTGTCTAGTTATCTTTTGGTGCATGCTCGACCCCTCATGAAAGGCTGAAAGGCTTCGACATTGATGTTTACTTTGTACATTCATCTTCCTCCTTTTATCGCTACATTGTTGACCGTTTTTTTTTTATCAAAGCACAGGCAATCGAGTAGGCGCAGATGGTGAGATGGGTCTATCTTCAATAGTGACTATTTAATAGCTTACAGCATTGGCGACGGACTTGATCCTCCGATATTTTTCTACATTATTCGGTGCTCCTTTTTGGGGGATTTATGGAGGTAATGCTGGGTATTGGTCGTTATATCCTTTGCTATCCTCAGTATGACCGGGCTGCCTATCTGAGATACTTTCTCGGTAGGTAAATCATTGTCATAAGTAGTGTCTGAATAGGTCAACCCCGAAAGACTGCCACAGTGCTTTCAATTTCCAAGTACCATCACAGCTCATACAGAAGTGTGTGTTTCGTATCTTTTTCTGTTTATGCGGCAATGGTGCCGCTGTATGGATCACTTAAGAAAAAAAATAGCTAAAATGTATGCCGAAGAGTAGGCTGTCAAGCTCTAGCCAGCTATTTCAGATCTAGATTGTCTGTACCAGACCAGTAGCCTTGAATTTGATGCTCCCTCACCCTTCCACGCATCCTATCACTTGCGTCGCCTTGTAAAAGTACCGCCTGGCTAGGACATTCTATGTCTTTGAGACGGGGGGCGACAGCTCCTTGCCACTGTGTTTCTGATCTGGCAGCCATTTGTCTAGCATTCAAAAGGATGTGACCTAGACATCTACTCCTTTGTATTTACCACGCAGTAAAGCCGCCCTCCTTCTTGATCATTTAGGAAGTAAAAGGCGCGCGCGCCTATGAAACATGATTGGGGTCCAGATAATAGATTGTGTGATATCTCTCCCTCGCCAGTATTCGCTCTCCCCGCTCTCGTCACTTCTTCCCAATTTGTATACACGCATACTCGGCCGTCATTAAATGGATGTACTTGTTGCGTCTTTCTTCTGTCCTAGATAGCATAAACGCTGGATGTCACCTCAGTACTTACAGATATAGTCCACTATTTGGAGACAATGGCATTTAAATCTGAAGATCTCTAGCACTTATAATCACTAGTTGACTAGTTTTCATGTCCTCCATATGTGATAGTGGTTTCAGGAAGCCTTACAATGTACGAAACCCCTTTCGTCTATTGCGGTGGATGCAGTGGATAGTGATCAATTCAAGTGTATATCCCATAGATAACATACGCAAGGTAATGGGTGTGATAGACGTGTTCTCCTACATGGTAGATGATTGTTTAGGCCGACTCGTGATACTAAGACTTCATGTAGGTAGCGTGCCATTGCATGCCGCCACTGTTGGGCTTCTATACATGATCCTCAGCGGTCTAAGCTGCCCGCATATATTTACATAGTCTGTTCGGAACAGCGTGCATAAGTGTGCTCATATTCCTTGCTATGACGCTTCTGCAGCGGCATCTCGGCATCACGAGCTCGCCATCATGTAGCTACAGCCTCGTTTTTGTCACCGCCTGTTTATCAGTTCCTTATCAGGCACATGTTCATGAGTGTGGCTGTTAAACATTATCGTCACAGGATCTTGACATCCGTCTATGATAAGCTCTTATTTGTTGACATTGACATGTATTTTCTTTTTTTCACACCGCCTCTCATAAATTGTCAAACATTGTCAGAAGATGCACTTAGAGAAATGCTTTGAAAAGAGAGGCGGCCTTTCTTCTCTCCGATTTGAAGTCAATCGGAACGCGTTCGAGCCATTTCATCACATTCTTTGCTGCACTTTTTTGTATCGATTTATATTTGTTCGCAATAACTCTTCAAGATTCTTCTTAATTTAAACATAAAACTTGGTGAAGTAGGTGTTCTAAAATGATTTCTGCGAAGAATGTTTTTAATAATTGAACTTGAAAGACTGGGTTTTGATTTACCTCGCTACAACTAACTGCCTTCACTGCCTTTTGTATTATATCCAGGGAACGCTATTCAGGCTCTCAAATAATAGGTACTATTCACAAGTCCCAAGCAATATTATACATCATCACTGTTTCGCTTTGCCACCTTCGCATGCTCATATTATAGACAGTGTATACGCAAAACTGAAAGATTACACAATCAAGCATAAAACCGTGTTTCACAGTGCCAGCTCTGCAAAAACTTCCAAACAGAATCCCTAAGAGCTTGCTCAAAACCCTGCCTATTAATTCACATTTTTTTAAATCCCTCCGAAATAGCTGCTTATTGTTTGCCGTGTCTGCCGGGACTTTGTATTGAATGCATTGTCACCAGCATGCACCAATCACTAGCCTTTGCCCATTCGCCGTCTCAACAAAACTTTTGAAATATGTTTACTGACCAAGTAGCGGTGCGTTTCGTTAAAACTCTTACAAAACGATGTAAATTTCTGAATCATCAAAATATACGTAATCGCAGACACTTTGTTGTCGTCAGTCCTGACGAGTCACATGACTTTGCTGAGACGAGAAACTTGAGACGAGAAGCCGTTGCAGAGCCAACAGCAATGTCACGTGTGCCCCACTAATGGATCACCAATCTCCTAATAAATTTTCGCGTCGACGCGAAAAAAACTTCGAAGCAATCCTTTCCTCTTCACACCAAAAAAGCAAGCAAGTTGAACCTCAAGATGGCTTCAAGACCACACGTCCGGCCACGCGGCAGCGCCCAGCCTCTAGTCGTTTACGAGGCAGCCATCTGGGCACGCCCATGCCCGTCAACCTCTTGACCGCTACTCTGTCGTGCGTCTTGTCATCGGTTGCGGCCATCTTGGTTGTGGTTGCTTTTCTTTTTTTTCGTCTCGAGCTGTTGGACCTGTTGGAGCTGCGGCTTGCTGCATGGCTTGACGTCTTTTCCTTTTCCTTTCCTTGTTTCTTTTTCTTACTTTCTTCTTTATCATCCTACATTTCCTGCTACATGGCTTCCTCCGGCACCGTTTTGATGCATCCGCCCCTTGTCGCCTGTCGGAACTCGAGCATCCCTATCATCATTGCATTGCAGCCACCACCTTTTCTTCTGCGTGGGAATCATCTTAAGCACTTGCTTTTGCTTCAATTTTGCTGCTTCGCCATGCAAGAACAGGCCACCAGAAGCTATGATGCATGCTTTTGACCTCGCCTCTTGCGTGGGCTGAGGGTTATGCGTTGTCCTGGTAGGGGTTATCATGCAGATGTCTCACACAGTATGGAGGCAGTCTGGCTACGTCTAGACTGTTTACGCCATCCTGTCCGGGCCTTTTGGCGAGATTGCAGTCTCAGCAGCACGAAGGATTCATGGCTGGGGCTAGCTTCCAGCCCCTCTGTACTCCGAAGTCTTGCAGCTGCAACATCATCTGGACCGGCGAGCATAGGATGGTGTGGCGAAAATAACCGGCGGCAGTCAAACCAGGAAATGGTGGACAGAAGAGGGGCGCCAAACTTGGAGGCAACATTCGCCAGTCGATAGTAAAGCAAGGAAGCTCGAATCTTCAGCTCAGAATGGAGCGTTGGTTTTTTTTCTTTTCTTCTTCTTCTTCAAGTGGAGGAGATTGACGACGTGTCTGTTGTCATTTTTGAAGAAAGGCTGCAAGCTGCATCTACACATCTCAACCGGAGTCCGGCGCGTATGCTCTTGCAGACCGTGAGCCGTGGAAAGCTCCATCCGTCACCAGCTGTCAGCGAGGTTGAAAAAAAGAAACTACCAAACATGTGTGCGCGGGCAACGAGTGTTGCTAGGCTGCCTCGCATCGGTGGCAATTATGACAATGAATGACTATGACAGGTTTTTATCACTCTCTACTCAAATTTTATGGTACGTTGAATTTGCTTTCCCATCCACCCCCAACAATGCAATCTCAATGATGATTACCCAAAAATACAATGCTTGACTTCCAAATGGACTTTCAACCCAGTATGCGGACAAGTAGGAGATATCTGAGCGAGACACAACACATTGTTATATGTACCTCATTTTACCATTATGGGCCACGCTAACATACCAAGTACAGATTTTTAAAATATTATCAATTGCTTCTGGAGATAGCGAAGGTACAGTACCAGAGGCGAGAGTTTCCCGTAAATCAAATCATAGCCAAAAACAATACACAAAATAATACACAAATGGACAAACAAATCAGGCTGGAGGATCCAGAGGCTCTATGAGACCCATTTTCTCTGCTGTTTCCCTTGCATCTGGGTTGATCTCCTGGATGATCTTGTAGGCTGCTGGACGGTACCTATTCTTTTCCTCGACCTCGTAAACAATGACCTTTGTTGTTTTGGGCAGCTTGTGGACATCATAGGTGACCCCCGCGATCTCCTCGCCATTGGCAGGATACATGTAGCGCATGCTTCCGTGGGCAAAATCGTTGATACAAACGACGTTGATCATGTCCTTCTTCTCTTCGAACTTGATCTCGACTTTGGCCGGGCGGTAGACATGCACCGTGGTGTAGATCTCGTATGGCACCAGCCTGTTCTTCTGCACAAAGTCGGGATCAAAGTAGTTGTGGAACAGCACGTGTTTCTCGTTCTGTCTCAGGCGCTCTTCCGTCTCTTCGTCCACGCCGAGGTAGACAAAGTCGGGGTCTCTGTTGTGCGGCGGAGGAGGCGGCGGGTAGATGCGCCGGCCGTCGCGAATTTGCCATGCCGGGCAACTGATGACCGTCTTGGTAGTTTCGAAGTCGAGTTCGACACATGGACAGGGGCGGTACGCTGCCAGCTGGTCGCCGGTGATCCCGTTGCGCTTGGCCTCCGCGTAGCGCTCAGCCAGGATTCGCCGACGACCAGGGTGGTATTTACAGCCGTGAAGGCATGGCTCCCAGCGGATACGTGGTTTGGTCTGGCAGAGCATACGACGCTTCCTGGGGCGCTTCTTGGCCTCGGTCGGTTTGGCATTGGCATTGGCATCATTATTGCCGTTGCCATCATGGCCACAGCATTGCTTGTGCTGGACGTCGGCCATCGGAGACAGGATGTGAAGAGGAGTGACAGAAACAAGACAATGAAGATTGGTGTTGTGGAACCCGGCGATTCAACTGTTATTGAGAATATACAAAGGAATCAGAACAATGGGAGACGGGAGGGACCGAGATTACAAAATGGTTGGTAGAAATGATGACAGCTCCGACTGTCCGAAGCGGTGTGCTCAGCATATATAGTTTTCTCGATGCATGGTGGGTTGGGAGGTATTTCACCTTGCCGGGCCATAACATGATATACTATTTGCGGGATAGCAATACTTTAATTCAAGTGGGTGTTTTTTTGTTTTTGTTTTCTTCACGAAAAGAAAAGAAAACACCGGAATCCCTCGCCGTCCTACACTGTAAAAAGTGTTTTGCAGTGTTGGACGGCGATCAACAAAACACAAATGGTCAAGAATTCTTTCGCCAACATGGAATTAGCGGTCAGAGGCGAATACTGAAGGGCCATAGCACCAACAGACGCATGCATGAGCTGAACAGCCTCTACGAGATGCATTGCAGATGAACCACGGTCCAGCTGGCACACACTGTATTTCTTTGTATATTGTATGAATCAATTGCGGTGGCAGCATGACATTGAGAAGCCGGGATACTTCCGGGCCCCGACAGGATGGTGTGCGCTTCGTATTCAAAAAAGGAGTGCAATCGCCGAGGACTGGCCGTAAGGTGTGCTTACTGACGTGTCAGCGAAGGTGGCTTCACACCAAATGGCGATGAGGGCAAAGTTTATCTGCGGATGGTGAATGTGGCTGCCGCAAGCAGTCAGCAATCATGCAATATTTGCAGCATGTCTCAATAGTGAGGGGAAATGATAAACAAACCAGACAGCCACACAGCCAGACAACCAGCAAGTTCAGAGAAGGCTGAGGATGAAACGGTAGAGTACTGGCCAGCCAAGAATAACCGCTGATAAAAACAGGGGATTGATAGAAGAAGAGGCGAGAAGGATTTGAAAGTACTGCATGATGCAGGTGCATGTCTCTAGAGCTGTCCAGGCCATTCACAGTCGATGGGCAGAAAATCAAGCGGCGAGCTTTGAGAACATTCACTATCTAGTGGTACTAACAATCAACGAGAGAATGAGGTTGTGTCTTACGATGTACATTCAGACCAGCATGGGGTTGGCTGTGGTCTTGGAAGGTCGATGCTAGCTTCGCGATGGTAGTGGCTATCAAGTACTACGTACAAAGTATGAACAATGAACATCGTAAACAAATACCCGCGCTGTGAGATGGTGATACAGTCTCAACGGCGATGGCTCGAGTGTCAATTCTCCGGATTACACAAGAACAAAGAGAATAGCTCTCGCGCACAGACGAGGACACGGGCCCTCGTACACATCGAGACATGAAAGCCAATCTCAGACCCGTCCTAGGACGCGAGTGATCGGCATGGTAGGGGACTTTGAGTGGCCGTTACCCCCACACTGCGTAAAGATACAAGAGACATGCTTACAGCTCGACATTACTTTTTATCAAATCAATACCCTCCCACGCAATGTCTCACTTACTCGCTTTCCTTTTTGGCCTCTTTATTTAGTATTTTAATTTCAAAAGTTGGTGTGTTAGATAGCCCTGATAATGGACCTACGAAGCTGGTGCTATGAGCACAGTAGCCGGGATCCGCACGCTAACATCCGTCTACTCTGTCTAAAGTAAACAAATCAAAGAGTCAGACATGTTTGAATCTGCCCGCGTCTAGACTAGCCCGCGATAAGCGTTTCCCGGAAGCCGGAACGACCGCAATGTAACTACTACCCAGACTAATTACAAGGCCGCAGCAACTGACAAGGATGAGTGTGATGAGCTGTAATTAGGACCCAGTGAAGGCTGAAAACCATTTGCATCGTGCTTGCAGCTTAGCTCTCCAAATCAAGGACAAAGAACTGCTACACGATGCATTGTCAGTAAGCGTGCAGACAAATGATGATAGTCAAGCCTCGAGTCTTTTGAGATGATTGTAATTATGAATAAGAATTATTCTTACCACGGTACTGTCTTGCTTTCGCTGTGTTTTGCTTCTCCGACCCGGTTGTCTTTTGTGTGCCTCGGATGTCTGACTTATTTTGTACTTTCTTTTGTTTTTCGCGACCATTTCCACATTTGTCAATACTGAGTGGTCACTTTTTGTTTCTTTTTGTTAGTATTGCAGCGCAAGGTACCAACGAGTAGAAATACATTAAAAGCACCACGATGCACGCGAAAATGTAAAATGGCGAAACAGCTACTGATGCAAGCCTAGCATAGTGTGAGATGGATAAGTAAAAGACGCAGGGGAGGAGAAGTGAATAGAAAATGGCTACGAAGTACATCAGACCCAACGAAACCAGGCCAGATGGCGATCTTTCGGTGAGGGTTTGCATGGAAGACAAAGTAAGTGCTGAGAAGCAAGAAGCGGAGGTCCGAGACAATTATGCACAACCATGCAATAGTGGTATGTTGATGTCTAAGAGCCTTGACTACTCTGTAGATGGCTAGATAAGAGCGCTACTCATCTTTTCGTGTAATAGGACACAAGGCAAAGCAAGGGAGAAGAAGCAAGTTGGTTCTCTACTCTATCATAAGTAGTGGGCTCACCGGAACGCTCTTTGCAATTGACGGACCAGTAGAATTAGGCCTTGAGGAGATGGTGGAGGCGGAACTGCGGAAAGGCGAAAGGTGACCGGACTTATTCTCAAGAAGGCAAGGTCAGAACGGGGTAGGAGCTGAAGGCGATGGGCTACGGGGAAGAGCCCATGCCCACAGCCGGTAGAGTGTGCCAGGGTGGTGCTTGTGGCTATCCTGGCTCCACCTGGCCAAAAAAACGCGGACGGTCGACTTAGAGCTTACAGTGAGAGACCGTCCGCTTTATTTTGGCCAGGTGGAGCCTGGTAACGGATAAGCAGTGCGATTGACGTGAAGAAATAAGATGAGAAAGATCGTGACACAGCTCCTGCTACGCGGCGATCGACACGAAACGCACATGTTATCATGCAAGCTGTCTTCCAGAAGACACGACAGAAGAGAATAAGCAAGCATGAGCATATGGGGCATAAGAAAGTAAAAGATAAGCACAAACGAAAGATCGAGAAGAATCATAAAAAGAAAGGATAGAAGAAAGAGAAGAGAGACAGTCAGCAGCCATTATGCATCAGAAATTGCAGGATGTGATGAGATGATAGACATAAGGGTGCAAGGAACACGATGAGAAAAGGAATGCAAGATTTGATTTGTGTTACTATCTTCCCCGGATTATGTTTCTCACTCTGGTGCCACCACATTGTGCAAAGCGTGGCTGGCTGTATCACATAGTGCGGATAGCACAGAACGTGCTTTCTGCATTTCAATTTTGCGATGCGAATCATTCTAAGCTAATAACACCGCATCTCACTATATCCACTTTATTCAATCATGGTTCGGATGGCATGCCCTGATGCTCACTGCATACTCTGTACTTTCATGCCATAGTGAATATACCTTACAAGTCAACAAGAACGAGTGTCGTCTGTGATGTTGTTGATTAAAATTTCAATTGAAACACCCGCAAAGAACAAAGAAAATAAACGGCCACCAGTAGAGCTATTGACGGGCCGCGAGCACTAAAGACGAGCCCCAGCGAGGCAACCGAGGCCACTACCGCTAGCAAGTTAGCTAGCAAGTGGTAACTGGCAGCTAGAGCCTAGCACGATGGCTAGAGGACGATCGGGGTGCTCGTTTCGGGAGGATCCAGCAATCAAAATAGTGCCCATACCAGTCGTAAATAGAGGGGCCAGCCGGCCACACCAGCCGGCTGCAACAATGCTGCACTGTTGCGATGCTGCTATGATGCGATGCGACATCGTCGTGGGCGATACCAGCGCGGCGGTACGACATGAATCTACGACGTTTCGCTGGAGTATCTAATCGACAAAATCTACGCGAACTGGATGGCATAGCCGGCAAAGCCCTGACAGGACAGACCCAAGCGAAGCAGATCGATTCATGCTGATATCGTCTCTTTGGAAGTAGACGCGACATGAGTGTCCTAGACAGAAAAACTGCGTGTTCTACGAGGTGTATTACGGCTTAACTCTGTAGATCGACCGTGCTGCCTCCTGTCCATCGAGAGAGCATGGTGTGATCGAGAAGTGCCAGATGCAAGGAGGAGAAGGGGCCAGCTAAAACACCAGGCTAAGGCAGACCAAAGCCAGGGCTAGTTTACGAGTAGACGAAGACGATCGCACAGCCAAACAGCAGCATCAGCAGCAGCAAGGAGGTACACAGTACCCTAGGTCTGTACAAAGTGCGAAATAAGACTGTCGACCCATGGCATAGCCCACAACCCACGACGTACCATGTACAAGGACGGGGCCAAGGATCAGGACCGGCGGACAGGGACATGTTACCGCTAAGACGGTGAGCTGAGACTGGCTGGCTGGCTAGCAGCTGGCTAATACCACCTAGCTGATTAGTAGCCCCTCCGGGAGAGCGAGCCGGAGCTAGCGCTGGCCTGTCTAGAGTCGCAGGGCTCTAGCAGGGATGTTTGGTAGCTTGCTCCGTAGTATTGGCTGATATCACATCTTTTTGATTGTGTTTTGTGATATTCCATGAAACTGGGTACTGATCAGTGATCAATCTGGAGCTTTTGACTGTGCTTGTGCAGGCGGTATGGCCGGTCCAGCAGAACAGGGTCTGGACAAGGTCTACTGAGTATTCTGTACGGTGTAAAGCCGGCGTACTGAGTACTGGATAATTCCTGCCATTCAAATACACAAAAGACCAAACCATTTCAGAAATAAAATGGCATTTGTTTTCGCGTCCAGCATTCATCATCATCATAGTATCATGCAAAACAGTGTGGTATAAACAAACATGACATTGAAAGGGAGGGCGAGACACTGGTTTGGCTGATCGAGATCCGATGCGGTTTACAACCATTGACGACCTGAGCATGCCTTACGAAGTACAGAATATGCTTTCACATTAGCGAGCACAGGCTTAAGATGTGTGTGGAAGGGTGTCGCATTCGGATTTGATATTTGCTGTCTGCTTGCTGTTTTATGACAGGTCATGAGAGGGAGGGCTGGATGCACCGAGGCAGACCCGGGCAATCAGTATCAATTCGCATGGACTTGCGTGTTGATTAATATTCTACGTTTTGGCTGGTTAAAAATCTGTTTTGTTGCTTTTCTCTATTGCTTGATTTCTTTTTTTTTCCCCTTCTTTTCTTTTCTTACTTGCAGGCTTTCTTCCAGCTGGTCCAGCAAACGTCTTCGACCCAACCGCCGGCCATAACATATCATATTCCGGCACACATTTTGCTTCTTTTCGTCTCACAGTTGTGGGGCATTGCCCTCTAAAATACAAACAAAATGTACAAAGTATTTTTAACACGCACTTCTCCAGACCCGGCAGACTCGAGCACACCACCTGCACAGGCACACGCCCCTCCACTCCTATCCACCGCATCCCCCTGCCTCGAGTGCCTTTTGCATCAGCATATGCTCGGCACTTTGCTGCCAACAAACAGGATCATAGTTATGCGCAGCTTGATCCTGTCGCTGGGCTGAAAACCAACATGCTTATTCCTCTGCCGTATAGAGTATATGCCCATTCGCACATTACTATGTAAGATACAATTTAGCATTAGCACTTAAGGACTCCGATTGGAACGCGCAACTAAATCGGACACAAAAGCACTTGAGATTTGTGGCCTGAAGATCTAGATCGAATCAAAGGCGGACATCGCCAGAGTGGTTTAGCTAGAGTGTAAAGACAGCTCGAATATGAGAAAAGGAAATCAAATGAGACATGAGTAAACAACCAACAGTACGAAGTAGTGTGTAAGACAGAAAGAGTTGTTAGAGGCTGGTGCTGCAATCCCTGCATTGTCTTGCTTCTCATTATGCCTGATGTTTTCTTTTGCTTTGTATGACGGTCGTGGTGTTGTCGTGGCCTTGGTTCTTTTTGCTGTCTTTGCTTTTGTTTCCTTTCTTTTCTTTTCTTTTGGTTTTGTTTTTCTTTTTCCTCTCTCTTTTCTTTTTCTCCTTCTGATTTATGACGACCGTGATATTGACAAATCTCATCACCTACGGTCCTTCTCCTCACGGACAGTCTTACCTTGCCTCTCTGTTTATGAGACCACTTCTGTCCTCTCATGTTTGTCCGTATCTAAATACTCGAACCCCCCTCCGCCAGATTCGAAGATGTCTTTTCTCATCCTCAACTGATATCTTTGTCAACATTTCCACCCACCTCATCACTCACAAGATACTCATAAGACACTCACAGTACACTTACAAGACACTCACAAATACACCACCACGCTTCCACACGAATAATACAATTTCAAGTTTACAACCTCTTACACCACCTATCAACAACCTTTTGCTCGAGACACTGACCCACCAAGTCTCTCCTTGCTTCATCCCCTCCGCTCGTTCTCACCCTCCCACCTCACCCTCCTCCTCTCAGGACTCCCGCTCTCTACAATAACACATCTGTCTGAGACCCGCCGATCTCATTCCACCTCCTCAGTCACTCGCTCACCACTGAACCACCACTCAGCCTCTACGCAATCACTGCCAGATCAACTGGACTTACTCAAGACACTTCCAGCGCGTCCGGTTCACCCCCCTTAACACGCTCACACGCTCTTCTAGGCCTCCGTTCTAGCCTGCTGCCTCCTCCCCATATTCTACTTCCCTCCCGGGCCGGGCAGATCACCCTGCTCCATCACACTGTCTTTCGAACTATATTAGCCCTGACCCTCTCTTTTAGACCCTGCCAGACTGCTGGGCCCTCTTGACCTCCTCGGTTCTCGCTCTGTTTTCTTTTTCATATTAAACACATCTACCCGTTTATATCTCCATATCTCCATACCTTTCTTTCTTGTTCCTCATCTCTCAACCTTTCTTTATATATTGCACATCTACAGGTGCAATCCACAACATCTAGAAGCAACTTGCACTTTAACACCGACCACATTTTTATCATCCTTACAAAGCCATGTCCTATTGCTCTCAGAGCATCATCCAGCCAACAGCCCTGGCTCCTATTCCTCAGTATCCTCGCCAGCATCAACAAATACAAGAGTTCACAGACGAGCAGCACTTTTCATCCACCGTCAAGATGCCTGCTACATATACCGCGTTTACTTCCCGCATCGGGCTGTCAGACGCATCTACCCCCGTCGCCCTTGAGAGCGAGATGGGAACCTCCACAAAGAGTATCACAATACAGGGTACGCCGAGAACATTCGGCAGCCCGCAGTCTTACTGCTCAAGCAGTGACATCTACTGCCACGAGTCTGGCGTCGACGCCGACGACGACTTTAGCAGTGAGAGCGACGACTGTGCTGTCGCCGACGAAGATGAGAGCGACTGGGAGGACGAAGAAGAGTCCAAATGCCGCGCTGGCTACTACGACGCCGACGGCTGCCTCATCTTCTCTCGCATATCCAAGCCTCCTACCCGGTCACTGGCCTCCAACCTGAGCATGCTCCTGCGTCAAGCCGGAAGCAAGCCCAGTGGCACAACTCCCGAGCCATTCACCACTGGCCGCATGCCCCTGCCCAACCCGCTTCGCTGCCATCCGGGCCTGGCCGCAGTGACTGCCGCATCTCTGACGCCCGGCAACATCATGTCGCCGCCTATGCTGCCACCTGCTCCTCCTTCTTCGCCCTGTGGCTCTGACCGCCGCATGACAACAGCAACAACCCCTTCGATCTCGGGCGCTTCCTACACATCAGCTTCCGCAACGCCATCCTCGTCAGTCGGCTCATCCACAACAACATGCTCCGAGTCATCATCATCGCTGTCTCGTGACAACTCGCGTGCGCCGTCGGCCGCGCCTTCGGTCCTTCCTTCGCGCTCGGCCTCGCCTGTCATGCGCATCAACCAGCTGTCTGCTCTTCACGCACCTCTATACCACCACGGCTCGATGCAGTCCATCATTGACAACAACGGCGACCCGCTGCTGACCATGCCATTCAACGGCGGCCTGGGTCCCCGCGCTGCGCCCATCATTCACCTCGGCCCGCCGACGCCCAACGGCCCCGGCCGTCGCGAGATCTTCTCGGGCAGTGGTCTGCTGGAGAGCGAGATGACCGGATCTCTGCGCGAGAGCATCATGGACGAGAACAACTCGCGCTATATCTTCAAGCACTACGGCAGCCGCCGGTACGCGGAAGAGGACATCGATGAGGACACTACTGTTGGCAGTTCCCCGTCCATCTACACGCCGAATGCTTCCACTGCCGGCATTCCTGCGTGTGACATCCCGGGTTTCCGTCGCACACAGTCGGCACCCAACATTCCCCGGACATCGCGCACACCGATGACCAAGTCCAAGTCGTCTCTCTACCTGGCCGACAAGATGCCTCTGCGGCGGATCTACTATGTGGACGACTACGAGGCTCCCAAGAGCTGGAACTGGGGCATGGACTACCATTCCCACGGGTGGTAATCCTGTGTAGTCTTGCGGTTCTGGAGTTTATTTTTTCTACGTTTTTTTCCCATGCCCATCGAAAACGGGCTTGATACCCTTTGCTTTCTTGTTTCTCTTATTTATGTACTTCCATCTTCTTTTCGGGGATCTCTTTTGACCTTTCTGCTTCTTACTGTTTACTTTTCCTCGGAAGGCAAAGTCATTTATGTGTCACGATGTATTATTATGGTTTACGGCTGTGATTTTGGTGGTTTATTTTCTTCGTATAACATTCTTCTTCTTTTCTCATTCATTCTTTCGTTCTTTTTTCTTCTTCTTTATTTATTTCCCTTCTTTTCTTCTTTTCTTCTTCTATTCTTCTATTCTTCTTCTATTCTTCTTCTATTCTTCTTCTATTCTTCTTCTATTCTTACTCTCATTTGGTCATCTTCTTAACTTAACTTATTTATTGCTCAATTTACCACATTGGTCTTAGTCTTCATGCGCTTCATGTCACAATCCAAGATCCAAGTCGTCCTCATAGTTTTCTAATATACGCAAATGTTATATACTGTCTTTGTCCTCCTACACCCTCTGTGCACATGTAATGACCGACTGATTGACTTGACCAACTGAGTTTATTTTCTGTGGCACAACCTCCGCCAAAGGCAGACAGGCAGGTGTCCTCGGCACTTTCTCGTGTCCGTGCCTCGAAAGCAGCCCGCAAATTCTGCATCTGATGCATGGTCTGCCGTAGCTCCAAAGCATCACCAATGGCCATCTTCATAGCGGCGAGAAAGCCCCTCCTCGAGCTGTCCGAGTTTCTCCGCTCATCGTCCAGCGTTCCGCCCTAGACTTTTGCAGGCATCCTCACTCTTACCAAAGTCATGGATCGTACGGGTATCCTGTGGGTGTCATTTGGTTGCACGCAATGCCTTCTATAGCACCGCATCGACAAGCGACACCAGCACACAACCAAGTCACTGCACCTAAACTAAACATTAGTCTTATCAAGTCGCTTTGTGTCCGAATTGTGGAACAATCAAATCAGCAATGGGACGGCCCGTCTCGGCCCTGGACTGGACGGATCGTCTATCTGTTCCACAGCCGTCAAAGTCGAAGAACTGTCATTTTAGCCCAATTCTGTTTGTTCCAAGATCCAAGACCTGGGACGACAAGCTCATGTTGTGATTCAAAAAGAGTAAAAATAAAAGGTCAAATACCAACGGCCAATGTGCAAGATGGGGTTCAAATTTGTGTCATTAAGAAAGTTTGCTCTGGCAAAGAAATGGCAGAGCGAATGCGGGCAACACTATGAACCATGTAGCAAAAAAACAAATCCGGCTCTGAGTCCATGTGAGCCACCCATTGAAGTAAACATTAAAAATCCCCGCCCCAGTCCGTTCCATGTCTCATAAATCGTAGTTGTGATTGCTCTCGGGAGAGAGAGATTGGGAGGAATCCTCATAGGATTACAGGCAAGGCCATTGAGAGTCTGCGTTCCATCCCGATCTGCCCTGGTTTGCGTCTGCAAAGTAGTTGTTGTCGGTCAGGTAGTGTGGTAGGTCGTGCAGCCTGGCGGATAGTCAGTATGTCTTCAGGCTTTACTTTGTCAGTTTGGCAGAGATTTACTTAATGTCAGTCTCAGGCCTAGGTGCGGCGATGGCCGTTGTTACTGCTGCTCTGAGCTCCGGTGTAGCTAGCCGACTTTTCGTTCCACTCCTTGGCGTTTCCATTGTTGCCGGAGCTGGAGCCGGAGGTGCTGCTGCTGGAGGAGCCCTGGTTACCAGTGCCGGACGACCCCTTGCTGGAGCCCTTGGGGTAGTATTGGTAAAACACATGGTGCTGAGAGTCCATTTTGAGGGTTGATGAGAGTATCCTGCAGCGATGTTAGTATTTTTGCAGGCTTGGGTCTAGCAGGGTGGTTTGACTGTTGCTCAGTGTGGGGGCAATGGTTAGACATACTCGGAAGTGTTGTAAGTGTGGATTTGTAGTGGTCTGGATGCAAGTCGCGATCGCGGTGTTGGTGATGTTCGGAGAGGGTTTGGGAAGTGTGTTGAAGGAGGGAGAGTTGAAAATGGAAAGAGGCAGGGGGACAGCTACCCTTTATATAGACGTTGAACACACGCACACACACCAAGACGTATTCACTCACACGACGAGAGAACTGGCAGGAGCAGGCAAACACGCCTGTTTTGCGTCAGTTGCACCTTCCTCATTCACTTGAACTCGCGTAGAGAGCAAAGTCCTACGCGACGAGGCTCTTACTCACTACAGCAACCTCTCTATATACGGCAAGAGGATGCTCACATCTGGGTCGCACCTTCCTCCAACGCGATGTCCTCGTTACCTAGACGCCGGCCATTGGCTATTCGGCCACCACCCATTTACTACACGCTCGCGGGGCTTTCTACGAGCTTGCTGCAAGCTCGCTGCACAACCACAGCCGGCTTTACTGCCACTTCCAAGGCCTCTCGTTGCCCAATCAAAGGAGGCTTGCTTCACTGAATGACTGTGATTCCGTAGCTGCTGTAGCTGCACACTCACTGGGAGCCAGGTCTGCCTCGAGGAGTCAGGCAGCCAGGCAGGCACGCGCATGCAGCCAGCTTCACTGCACGCATGAGCAGCAGGGTAAAGCAAATAGATAGAGCACAGCTCTTGCCAATGACGAGGCCGACGAGGTAGTGAGTTACGGTGAGAAGCACTTACCTGTCCCCACATACCACACGCAGGCACCTCTTCACTCTGGTCACCCCACTCAAGATACCGTTCCTATATGGGGGAGCACACAGCTTTGACCTGCTGTGCGTACTACGGCGAGCGAGCGATGCGTGCTGTGTGTGCTGTGCTGTGCGAGCTGTGCGAGCTATGCAAGTGAATGTACGAGCCTTTTTGAACCTTGTGGGCCTGAGCCTTGTGATATACAGACTTGTGTGAGGGTGCGGGAGGGCAGGATAGGCGGATGCAGAGGTGCCCAAGTGCTCGGGAGCAAAGCATCAAAGCGTGTGTGTGCGTGCCAATGTGACGAATGCGACATGGCTTGCCGAGCTACCAGTCGGCCAAATCATTGGAACTGGGAGTTTGGATTAGTAGCATTGGTGAGATTTATATTGGAGGCCCGGGCTAGCCAGAGCAGTACCAGAATACCAGAACCAGTACTAATTGTGTGTCTGGCACACCCTAACCCATGTTGTGCTGATCCGCAGAGCGAGCGAGAGCTTCTGTGAGCATTAAGGTGTGCGAAGCAAGGAGGACTGCAAGGGTAGAATGTGATATGCGTTGATTGCATTAGATCAGTGAAGCTGGACAAGCAGTATCTGGGCCTTTTCATAAGCATATATGCACGGCTTTCATGTGCAATGTACGCCGTCGGTGAAGTCGCAAAGCTGAATCTGCGAGGTGTGCTGGTGCCGTGAGGAGAAGACAGCGAAAATCATCGGGGACTCGGTGAAGGGGTACAGGGGTCATTGACACCAATATTGAGTCTGTTTTGAGGTATGTCGATACCAAGATGGATGAATACATAAGAGAAAGATGGGAATTGCGAAGCACATTGCAATATGCCCAGATTTCAAAGTGAGAATCAAATAGGCCGAGTTCCTACGGGGTGTATGAATGGTAGCCAACAACGTCGCACGCAGCAGCCGAGAAGGGAGGATTACAACTTCCCGTGCCGCTTGAAAAGGAAAAAGAGAATAATCTATGGAATAGAGAGAGAGAAACTCAATTTGGTGTGATTGACTACTTTGTACAACGCCGTTGTCGGGCCTGCAAGGCAACGTGTAGTCTCGCGGGACGTAAAGGTGTCGCCGTCTATCGAATGGCTGTTGGTCAATGGTGGCCGCGGTAGCCAGCCGCAAGCCGAGATTTGCATACCGGTGAGACAGATGCATATCGATGCATGTTGATGCATATTAGTGCATACTATCAATGTGATGAAAAGTAAATATCAGTTGCTGTTTGTTGGTTTTGTGCCGATATGTATCTTTACTTCAATATACCGGGGTGGTGTGTCCGTTTGCGGTGCCGTTGATACTGTGCACAAAGAATCTGTTATTATGTCGAAGTTGGTATTTCAAGGAAGGATAACTCCCCCAGTGTCAAGGAGAAGGGATGATAAGATTGAAGGTCAATGGACAGGGGTGAGATATTGCCATGCATATGCAGGGTTATCACAGCGAATGGCTCGTTCGGCCGCAAAAGGCCCGTTCAGCACACCTAGATGGGGGTGCGGGAACATCCCGAACGGTCCATGCTGAAGATGGATCGAGGTTTAACAGACGAGAACGGACTGCTCATGTTTGTTCTGCGTCTTCTAATTCTGCATTATCTTCTTCTACAGTAGTTTCCGGCCATCTTGCAGTTACTGGCCGTTGTTGATGTCTGGTTCGCCCCGTTGATTTGTGCAACAGTTGATTCACTCCGTCCCGGCTCATACCAACCCCAGCCAGCGGCAGACAATGGCTCATGGAAGCAAAGAAGACTTCACTCCATGCAGATCGACGACGGCAGGACGGCTAGCGGGAAGCTATTGTGGGGTTTTAATTAGGCTTGGGCTTTCTGCTCCGTTCTCCGTAAGATCCTCCGTCTTCCGTTACATTCACTACATGAAAAAAGCCGTGGTGTTGGCGGTGGTGCCGTGTTCCTGAAAAGCGGTGGTGCAAGGCGTTTGTATTGTTGGTTTCGAGGTTCGAGGTTCGAGGTTTCGGGATGTCGGTCTCGAGGCTGTGTCACGTGAACACGGATCGCGAGCTTGCAGATTGATCGAGATTGTGCTGTGCGCCATGATGACCCGTACGCCAGCGGCATACTTGGTGATACATGGTTTGTACAGAGTAGATTTCAGACATTAGGGTGGCAATGTCAACTTAAATGCTATCAAAATAAATCAAAGTCGTCAGATCACAGTTGCATTGGCACCACCTCTGACCTTGATTTGGCTTCATTTTAAGCATATGTCGATATGAACCTGTAAGACAGAATAAATCGAAAGAGAAGACTAGAGAGAATACGAGTGACGCGAGCGCACGGGAGATTCGAGATTGCCCTTATTTGTACCTGCATATCTATGTAGATGTCTTTGCGACTGCGACGTGCGGTGAGGCTAAAAATACACTCGTAGTTTACAAGTACATATTTTACAACAAACATTCCCCGAACCACTACAGAGTATGCACATTCTTTTTGTCTTTTGCAGGGTTGAGGACAAAAATAGAAACACAAGAGTCGCGTGTGTCGCGCTTTAATTACAATGGAGAGCTAGTGATAATCCCCGGCATCAGCCATTAATTACTCTGTAGTTTTGATTTAGTTGCCCAGTTTTGCTTCTACTCAGAAGTCTACTCAGTAATCATTTCGCAATGTCCTGCTGTCGGTTGTCCGTCTGAGCATCTAAATAAGATACAAACAAAGTATTGATTCTCCGTCGCCTCGTGTTGGTACTTTTCTTCTAGCTCGCATTGTTTATCATGGCCAATGAACGTAGACTGGCGATCTTCCATCAGCACCAACCATTCGCAGGGTTTTGCACTTTTGCAGTGCATATTGACTGCTATGTATCTGACCAGGTGCCGGGCTCAGGCTGGTGAATGTCTGGCTCCAAGACAGATATGGAAATTTAAAGTCAGCCTTGAGGTCGATCAAGAACCAAACCGAATATCAACGACTTCAGACAATCTAGCCTCAAAAAGTGGGATTGGCTCGTGGATACGACGCAGGTGCTGCGCCCTCTCGATTAATTTTAAATTTACTATATTTACTTTTGTCTCCATTAAGCCGCCTGCTGCTGCAAGGGCATACCAGTCCAGCGGTCGAGACTCTCTTTAATTAGCGAGCTGACCACCTGCAGGCATTCGCTACGCATACCAGGTTCGGGAGATAATCTGTAGAATGTTCTTCTTGTTCTCTGTACTCTGTACTCTGTAGGGAGGGATCTGACGAGCAAGGTCTCTGGCAGGGCAATGATCTGGCAGCCAAGCAATGTCAAGAAATCATGCACAGATCAGGCGAATAGCAAAAGCAAAAGCAAGTGAGGCTTACTGATGGCCTGGAACAATAATCTACTGTCTACCCTGACTTGCCAGAGTGAAAAGGGGTAGAAAAGGGGCGCCAATACGGCACCTCTGGACAAGCATCTCGAGGCAAGATGCCGTACTTCCAGTCGTCAGAGCTTGCAGAAGTATTCAATGGATACAGTATTCTAATCAAATTCACAAGTCCGTCTATTTTCTGCTGTCTTGCGTTGCACTCTGCATCTTAACACGTAATATCGAATTACTCGCACACCCCTTACCGTAGTGTATGACGTATTGCCTGCGGGCCACTGCTGAGCGCGGACAGCAATAATAGCGAACAACAGCGTCCTGGAGCGAAACCACTCTCTATTGCAGTGTTGGAGGCCAATCAGCTGCTACTCATACCACTGCTATTATATCCCACACCAAAGTCCTAAGCATAAGAGCATAAGCATAATGCAGGTTTTCCGGCCGTCTCAACTGTAAAAAGAAGGTGCGGAGGCCTTTGTCCTCGGTGGTAAAGATAGGCCAGCCTGCTCTGCATTCTATTATGGAAGCAGCAACTGACAAAGACGGCCAGAAACGGGCGCAATTGCACTCTATTGCAAACAGCAGGCGCGCTGCTTTGTCAGGCGCAGCTTCCCCAACTTCCAAGAAAACGCGGTGGTTCTGTTTTGGGCAGGCGCGATGCACCGTAGAATGCGGGACACGAGACAGGCACCACACAGGCTCAAAGGCATCGCCATGTCTCGCCTCTTGTGCCAGACACGCAGATTCTAGCGATGCCAAAATGTTGTGCGATATTCGACACCCAACACCTGTCTGCATTTCCAGGTATCGAGGTACTCTACCGTGCCTGTATCTCACTTATGTGGCCCACTGTAGATCCACCTCCACTAAAAAAGCTGCCCCCCAGTTTCCCTATTTTTCGTTCTTTCCAAAGGGGGGGAAGTAGACGCGTCGGCGAGTCAGGAGCCAACTGGCCACTGGCCTAAACTAAGCTACCGGCACCAATGGGCTGTCGGGGAAGCAGTTGTCAATCGTTCTTGCCCTTTTTGTCCATCTTGTCCTTGCTCCTGCCTTGACCTTTTCTCTAGGCCTTGCTCTTCTCCTTCTCTTCTTCATCTACTCTGTACTACTCTGAAAACCCATCATCGCCATCAATCGACATCTTCTCGCGTCCTGAATTGCTGCATTGTGCATCTCGGAGCCTGTCGACAACTGCACCCCAATTCGCCTCTGCTTCTGGTCCACCCTCCAGTCGCATTTTCTCACCAATAGGCCTAGACTCCCCCTTTCCCTTTTCGGGCTCCTCTTTTCCCCTTTAATACGCATCGTGGCCAAAACCTCACCTGCACAACTGCACTCATCGCTGCCACCGACGTGTTATTCATTGACAATCCCTCACCCACGGCGTCGCCTGATTGATCGCCTAGCCTTTTTACAATAGTCACCAACAACCACGGGTGCAAAGTGCCGAGTCATTGTATGCTCTGCGACCAGCCGTGACCCTACCGATTGTTGGCCGACAGCAAGCACCTTCACCTCCGCCCTTGAATCATCGAATTTGAACTCTCTACAAACCTCAACCGATTTTCTACAGTCTTCAGCCTCTCAGCTCCCACATCTCTCACAATGTCGTCCCTACACAGCGCCTCGTCGCACCGCCCATTGGCTTCGTCTCGCCGGCCCTCCTCTCGTCCCCAGTTTCGCCGGCGGCGTGCCTTTGCCCTTGCCGTCCTGCCCTTCCTCGTCGCGCCATCTTTCGCTGCAGGAATCGCTGCTGCTGTCCCGCCCGCAGTTGTTGCTGCTCCCGCTGCCGACACAAAGCCCATCACTGAGGTGATCGGCTCAGCAGCGGATACTCTTGCTGACCTCGCCGCCCCGGCCGCCCCTGTAGCTTCTGTCGCTGTAGGCTCAGAGTCTGCTGCCAAGGCCAAGTACGATGGCTCTTCCACCGGCGCGGCATCGCCCAAGGATGCCCCTTTCGACGGCAAGGATGGCCGGCCGCACGAAGGTCCTTTTGTCGAGGTAGAGAACTCGCGCAAGGATGACCCCGCACAAAAGACCTCGGTCTACATTGACGGCAAGAAGGTCCCCGAGAGCAACGACGGCGTCATGGACGACAAGAACCGTGTCGCCCCCAAGCACGGCACCACCGGCATGAGTGGCGGCGTCTCCGAGAAAGACAAGCAGCGTAAGGCCAAGGAGGGCCAGACCGGTGAGCGCGTGGAGAACACGCCCGAGACCCCTAAGGAGGTCCCGGCCCTTCCCCATCACGAGGAGGAGAAGATCAACGGCCAGACCGGCGCCAAGGAGACAAAGGAGTCTACCGGCGGCGATGGCTCTGGATTCGAGGTATGGTCAATACGTCAAAACAAGAGATTTGTCAAAAACAATCTACTAACATCCCTTATAGAAGCCAACTGACCTCCCCGACAAGCCCCACGACAAGGCCATCCCAGTCCCCGGCTCGGCCCAAAAGGACCACCTCGACGTCCCCAAGTCCTCGACCGACAAGATGAAGAACCCCACGCACACCGATATTGACGACTCGTCCTCGATTATTCACCCCTTCCACTCCTTTGTTCTCTCTCTCACAATGATTCTCTTCTCCGAAGTTGGCGACAAGACCTTCTTGGTGGCAGCACTGATGGCCATGAAGCACGACCGGATTGTCGTCTTCACCGCCGCCTTCAGTGCCCTCTTTGCCATGACTGTTCTCTCCGCCGTTCTGGGCCACGCCGTCCCCGTTCTCATTCCCAAGCGCATGACCAACTTCCTTGCATCGGGCCTGTTCCTCGTTTTCGGTGCCAAGCTGCTCCGCGAGGGCATGCAGATGGGTGCTGATGAGGGTGTTGGTGCCGAGATGCAGGAGGTTGAGCTCGAGCTCGCCGAGAAAGAGACGCTGGCCCGTGAGAACAACCGCCGCCTCAGCCGTGCTGGCGGTGGCGTTCTGTCGCCCGACACCCTGGAGATGGGTCTTGGCGGCCCTGGTGCTAGACTTCCCCGCTCGCAGTCGCGCTTCTCGACGCCCAACCGGAGTGCTTCGTCCTCGCTGTCCCCGCCCCGTGGCCGCGGCTGGGGCGGTGCTGGCAACGGCGACTTCGTCTCTACCGTCAAGAGCCTCGGCAGCGGGCTGTCGAACCTCGCATCGCTACTGCTGAGCCCCGCGTGGGTTCAGACCTTTGTCATGACCTTCCTGGGCGAGTGGGGCGACCGCAGCCAGATTGCCACTGTCGCCATGGCTGCCGGCCAGGACTACTGGTGGGTGACTCTCGGAGCCGTCACAGGCCACGCCTGCTGCACTGGTGTTGCTGTTATTGGCGGTCGTGCGATTGCAGGCCGTGTCAGCATGAAGGCTGTCACTATCGGTGGCGCTGTGTCCTTCCTTGTCTTTGGTGTCATCTACCTATTCGAGGCATTCTATGCCGCATAGGTTTTTGGCTCGGACTTTTGACGACTTCCATTACTATTTTCTATTTACTATTTCAACGGCGTTTTGATGTTTTTTCTGTCTGTCCGCTCCATCTCCTGCAGTGTATACCAGGCGTCTGAAAAAAAACGCACATGGGTATACCGCCCATTGCTCTACTCTCCTTCCACTTTACGTCACATCCCGCATGTCACATCCCGCCTTACCCCGGCCTCTCCTATACTTTTCCTCCCCTTTACCTTATGTGTCTCTCTGCATGGATGGAGTTATGCGTTGTAGGTCAACAAGAAGCAAAATAAATGGTCGACTGATTTGCTTTATAATGTCCACCCACTACTTATCACGGTCTCTTTCATATCACATCTATCCTACTGTTTGTTTACTTACTTATACTTATTATTTTATTACTCTATTTATTATTTTGTTCTATATCTACTTCTACTTTGTCTCTTCTTTCTTCGTTGTTTTTATATCTCACACCACTCGTTCACTATGGTTTAATATGTTGGAGGCACATGCCTTGTATTGGGATACTGAGATCCTTGATAAAATTTAGAAGTCTACTGGTGTTTCTGTTTCCGCCCTATTTGGGTCACACACGTGCAGATATCTGATTACCTGGGTATTTTCTTCGTCTGCTTGGCTTTATTGTTCGGGTATTCCTTGGAGACATGGTTCATAACAAATATAACATGAAATTCAAAATTATGAAATTAATTCACTTCAGGCGGGTGCTTGTGATGCCAACCATCTTGAGGCTGTTCACTGGCCGGTGATTTCAACACAACTTTCTACCAGTGCTTCTCGCTGATGGCGACCGTGTTGGCGTCGACGCCGTCCCGGAACCACCGCTCCTCCTCGCTGATGGCCACGTCGTTGCCGCTCATCATCCTCTTGCGCATGCGCCCATCCGCCGCAAACGTCCAGTCCTCCAGCCCATAGCACCGATACCACTGTCCCGTCGTCGCCAGCGTGTCCGCTAGCTGGTACTCGTACCAGAACTGAACGGCAATCTTGTTCTCGGTAAAGGCAAACAGCTCCTTGCGCAGGCGGTAGTTCTTCTCGCGCGCCCACTTTTGCGTGAGAAAGGCGGTCATGCCGTCGCGACCCTGGAGGAAGGAGTCGCGGTTGCGCCAGATGCAGTCATCAGTGTAGGCAGGCACAATGGTGGCAGGGTCCCTGAAGAGATAATATTAGTAGATGCTTGATGTTTGATGTGTCGCGTATCGTGTAGATGCTCACATGGTGTTCCAGGCATCCTGGGCTGCCTTTACTTTCTTGTGCGCCGTCTCTTGGGTGAACGGTGGCAGCGGTGGGCGCGGAGGCAATGTTGATGAAGTAGAAGTGGTGGCCATGGTTATAAAATTTGTTTAATATCGTGAGTTTCTGATTTTCTTTTTTGATATAATAATTGTTGAAAAAGCTGAACAAGTCACAAGAGATGATAAAAAAGAGTAAAAAAACCCAGACTGACAGAGTAAAGACTCGATATATATACAAAATAAAGAAGAGGCAGCTAAAATCCTACAAAAATCATATCCGGCCACGGAGCCGGCTGACGTTGATCTCGGTGTCTGCCCGCCTCGGACCCTCGGAGCGCGCATGACTAATATGCAAGCTGTGAGCACGCCTTCCCTAATTAGGAACCTTTCGTCGATGCCATACGCCGGGTGCAGGACACCGCGAATGATTACATAATCTACAGTTGTGCCCGATACCGAGATGTCTACACCTAACTATTGGGTTTCAACTGTTCTCTCGATATTTGATTTATTTATTTTTAGTCATGGTAATATATACGAATATGTGCGACGTGACGTGACTATTACCAACATGCGTGTAATTAGTTTCAACATATGAGCTGATGCCAGTTGACCATGCACGGCATTGTTGGCAATATATTCGCGGCGCATACCCGTGAGAGGAGAAGAGACGAGGAAACGAAGAAACGAAGAACAGCCTGAAATATCCAAAGACGAGAGTGAGCTGTGCCTTGCACTCAAAACCTATATCGACTGCTTTTATGATCAGCTATGTGGCCCATCCTCTGAAATGGCTGCGCACAAGCGGCGCACGGTGGTTTTGGGACAAAGAGTAAAAACTGGGCCAACTGCTACTCACCATCCACTACCGATTGCAATTCTGCATCAAGAGTCTCTGTAATATCCAGATCGGCCTGCCAACTCGACCCAGGAACATAATGATACGTAAAACGCGGACTTGCAGTGCAGACACCCAGTACCTTGATACTGGAGGACTGGATCCCGCCTCTGCTCCTTGCTCCGACCAACTGCATCTCAGTACAAAATACATAGAAGGACCCATCCGGAGTATTCTTCTGCGGAACTCTCTCCTCTAACCGTTACACGCTGTCTGGGTCCACTGCTCTTAAGGATACCCTATTCCACCTGTCAAGAGCCAAGGGCCCTCGCGCCAGTTCCGTCTGAAATAGAAACCAAAAACAAAGTGTTGTATCTGCAAATCTGCAAATGTCCCGTAGACCTAACCGCAGAGGTCATCTTGTCCACGTCTGGCCATGGCATTGCCTTTTTCAGCTCGAGACGGTCCTAAAGCGTTATCCAACACGACAATCTCCGTTTTGTCAGTGGTGTCCCTTTCGATCCTTTCTTCAAACAAACCCCTTGTAGCACCCAACTCTAGCCTGCAGCATCGGCCCATGCTCCAGCTAACCTGCATCCCGTTAGATTGTCTGCCCAAGCACCAGAATTGCCAGAACTGGTGACCGTGGCTCGCGTGGGCCCTCTATTATCTTCAGGGGTAACCACATGGTCAGGGCATGGACAGGAAGTCAATACTCAATAGGGGCATACAAGTGCTGAAGCTCTCCATAGTTGCTCATCTACTATTGAAACAACCACATCTGTTCTGGGAAAGCAGAGGGACTATCAAACGATGGTGGATGAGGGCTTTTTGACTGCCGATGCCTGATGCCCAGAGAAGAGTGCATTTTAGATCAAGATACGAAGAGTTAGAGTACCGAGTAGATAGACCTGAGATCACAGGCACATACGTTGTAGCGCATCATCCCCGAGACATACATCGGCGCATGTGTTGTGCGCTGTAGCCAGCGCTTCTCGTATTGCACCTTGCCCGGTGGCGTACACAGAGCAGCTGGCTGGCCCGATCACCAACATATCTTACACATCAGAAACAAAAGAAAGACAAGAACAGCCCGGAACAAACATAACTGCACATGCTGCAGCCACTGAAAGTCACCGCGCGGATAGCTGCATTAGACTGGTGGGACGCCGGAGACGAGACGAAAAGATGTAAAAAGAGAAAAAAAAGAAAGACGAAAAAGAGATGAAGATCATACTGTGTAAGATGGGACGAGATGGGACGAAATCGAAAAGGGCTGCGAGCATGCATGCGACGGTGCCTGTGAAAAACGGAAACAAAACAGGATCGGGGGAAACAGATTGTGTGCAAACATCTGAATATGAGATGAGATATCTCATCTGCTCTCACATTTATTCCACACACAGATGCTTACTACGGCCATGTTGCACTGCGGACGGAGTAGGGGAGGAGCTGTGGGAGTATTGATGCTCGTACTGCACGATGTACGAAGTATTGTATTGGCTGTGTAGTATGCTGGAAGCTGCGACTGTGCACTTGCCTGCAATACATGTCCTTGAGAAAAGTAAAATACTCCGTCCGAGAACCTGCACTTGCGCCGACTGCGTAAATTACATCTCCCACAAAGCCCACTAACACCTCACTAGCGTTGCCATCCTCCACCCCCCGAATTGTCAGGTCCGTTTCCCCATAACAACGGTGCTCCACTTTCGTTTCAAAGACAGGTGCGCCGTCGGCTGCTTTTACTTGACACTTGCTGCTCCTGCTTCTTATGGACAGCACCGCCATTACACCAGATTAGGACTAGCTTATAAATATCCACCCAATCATAGCTTCCAATCCGTGACTTCCCCTATTTTCTGAACGTCGTCTCCTTTTCACCTCTGTCGCATGTAAGCATATGTGCTCGTTGCTAATACTCCATTAATTAAGCATGATGATAAAGAAACAGGAGCAAGCTTGGGCAAGATACATAATCGAGGAACGGGCAGCCTCACAACCGGTCGGTATTATGCAGCGCGTGAGACAACGAGAGGTGTGCCTTCCTGCTTGGAATTGCGGCCGCGGACGCGCTGGTCGCGCCTTCCCTTTTTCCTCCTCGTAGCATCTCTGCGTAACACTGTGCCTCCGCCTCCATACTGGTTATCACCGTCAAGAGTATCTTACAGTGATTATTATGGTTCTTGCCGACTGGGGATCAAACGCCCTGTGTACTTTCCTCACTCGCCGTTTCGCTCGTGTTCCTTTAATCTGCCCACCGTTGTTCGTTGTTACTGCCCTCCGTAAAGCATTGCCAGCCAGCCCTGTCGTCCTTGGTCCCTGGACGCACTTGCTTGCCGGTCGCTCCTTCCCCAGTAGAGCCCAGCCAGTCAAAATACGTATTCGCACTATTCTGCTTGCTTTGGATTCAAGCTCCCAGACAGCCAGAGCCAACGGTTATATCTACTCAGTAACAGTCTAACAGACATCTACACAGTACATCGATACTTTCTCGCATTGTACCGTGACCCCTTTTTTCAAGCGCCCCATGCTTGCCGCCCATACACCAGGATAGTGCATCTGCATCTTGCCGTGCTCGTGCTGGTTCTTTCCTTCTTCCCTTCGTTCCTTCCCTGACAGTAACACCTGCCTGCCCGTGCTCCACTCACGCGTCGTTCCTTCCCTCTTTACAATTATTCTCTTTCCCTTCCTTTTCCCATTTCTACAGCGGCGCTATCTCTTTTTTCCTCCCCTCCTCCTGGCTATCCTCTTCCCCCCTTTTTATCTCTTCCATCTGTACTATCTGCTCCATTGATCGAGCGTCTGCTTGTTTTCCCAATCTTTTCAGCTGTCTCACACACGCTCTGTTTCTTTCTCTCCTTCCTTTCTCCTCTAGACTGTGGCATTGCTTGCATCGCGACACCACTGTTCTTCTTTTCGCCATCTCGCCTCGTCGGCGCTTTAAAGATCAACCATCTCATCACAGTTTGCGCTCCGAGCAACTGGCAATAGGTAAGCAGCTGTTAGACGCGCAATGGACTATTTGCGATCACAAGTCGCAACATGCGCAATGCGCCTCCCAAAAGCAATGCGCAAGAAGCAGGAAACAGGAAGCAGGATTTAGTCGACGCAGATCTCCAAGCTTCTCGCGACTGTCCTCCCACGCGCCAGCTGTGCTCTCTCGACCTGTGCACAGCAAAAATTATTGAGCACGAGGCATCACAAGTGGTAGAAACACCCTGCGGCACACCAAAAAAAAAGGGCAACGGCCAACTGTCAAGGGTCGGCCTTTGTCGATGATGATCCGTTGGCGGCACGAGAAACATGAGAGACGATATCTGTTTGACTCCGCAGCTTTAGCTTCCTGTCTCAGCTCCTATCGTCGACATCTGTCTCACACTGGCCCATGCTCCCTTGCTTCCTGGCACCCGGCGTCCTCCCCTCGGTGTCCCCATCGTCATGCCTGCCCAATGACGGGCTGCGCACTTGCTCTAGGGACTCTATTTGCCATCCACATAGCACACATGATCTGCAGTAAAAGGGCCTCCGATGACTGACTGGAATTTTGCTTTTAGATCCGGGTTGACACTTTATCCCACGCACTACAAGACGTCAGAGACATCAGGCATCAGAAATCAAAACTAGACAGTGTCTTTTGTTTTTGTAAAATCGCTTTGACAGCTCGATTATTTACGCTTTACAACCTCGCCTATATCCCACGGCGCATTTACGACCATACGACTTGATTGTCTGCTGTATTCATTTGAAATCGAATCACCCAAGATTTGCGCTCGCTTCCACCAAAGACACCATACGACTCTGCACGATCTGACCACCGCCAGCTAGCACCGCCAGCTTCGATCCATCAACGCAATCTTCAGTCTTTCCAATCACAACCCGTCACAACGCATATTCGGCTTTGTCGCGGAAAACGGATCCCTTTCAACACACCTGCAAAGAATGAGCTCTGAAATCAACAGACGTTCAAGTTTCGGAATGTTGCTGCGAAGAAGCAAGTCGGGCGAGCTCAAGGGCAAGAAGGCCCAGGCTATGCGGGAGCTGCAGCTGCAGCGCGAGCGCGAGGCTGCTATCCCCAAGTCTCCCCCTCGCCTTCCTGTTCTCTACAATGGCGCCCCTGCCCCCAACCTCCAGAGCTCTTTTGGCGACCAGCCCGAGGCCAATGAAGTGCAAACTGACTACTACAACTCCAACTACACACCGCGCCCGTCTATGGAGCCGTCGCGGTCCATTGTCAGCGTCCCGGTGCCACCTATGCCGACAGGCGCATGGGTTGACCCCTTCGCGCGCACTGAGAGCATGACGCACCGCGGCCGTTACAGCTATGCCAGCAGTGCCATCAGCACGATCAACAGCCCCCGCCGTGTTCGCCGGAGGAAGGATCCCACCCCATTCAAGTAAGTTTCAGTTTTAACATCGATATGTGGTTCTCATTTATTGCCCCGAAAACGGATTGCTAATATGTACAGCATTCTCATTGTTGGCACTCGGAACTCTGGCAAGACGTCCTTCCTCGAATTCCTCAAGACTTCTCTGGCTCTGCCCGCCAAGAAGCGCACCAAGACTTTCGACGCCGACGATTTTGTGCCTGCCGCGCCGCCCTCTGGCAACTTCATCCCGCACTACCTGGAGACCGAGATTGATAGCGAGCGTATTGGCCTGACACTGTGGGACTCGGAGGGTCTGGAGAAGAACGTCGTCGACCTGCAGCTTCGCGAGATGTCGGCTTTCCTTGAGAGCAAGTTTGAGGACACCTTCAACGAGGAGATGAAGGTTGTGCGCTCCCCTGGCGTGCAGGACACTCACATTCATGCCGTCTTCCTTATTCTGGACCCTGCTCGCCTTGACCGCAACATTGCGGCTTCCAAGCAGGAGCATGCTACGAACGGAAACGGTGTCGGCCGTAACGGTGGCCCTGTCAAGTACACTCCCCAGCCTCGCGTGCTGGGTGGTCTGGATGAGGACCTCGATCTGCAGGTTCTGCGCACGCTGCAGGGCAAGACCACCGTCATTCCTGTCATTTCCAAGGCAGACACCATTACGACAAAGCACATGAACGTACTGAAGAAGGCGGTCTGGGACAGCCTGAAGAAGTCGAACCTTGACCCGCTGGAGTCGCTCGGCCTGGATGACCTTGATGATGGCGATAGTATCAGCGTTGTGGACTCCAACCGTATCGATGAGGAGACCGACGAAGAGACCGCCGCTGCAGAGGGTGATGCCGCAGCCTTTTCTGATGATGAGCAGCCGCTCCCGATTCAGGGCCCCGTGCGCGACTCATACACGCCTTCATCCCAGAACTCCAAGTCATCAAGACGCCTGTCCATGACACCCAGCCGCCGCAACCGCGAGCGCGACACCGACCACCTCACAAACGGCAAGGATGAGGATGAGTCTCCCTTTATCCCCATGTCTATCATCAGCCCCGATATCTACGAGCCTGGTATTGTTGGACGCCAGTTCCCTTGGGGCTTTGCCGACCCGAACGACGCCGAGCACTGCGACTTCCTGCGCCTGAAGGAAGCCGTCTTCAGCGAGTGGCGCGGTGAGCTCCGCGAGGCCAGCCGCGAGCAGTGGTACGAGGGCTGGCGCACCAGCCGCCTCAAGCAGCGCGACGGCGGCCGCAACCCGAGATCGTCTGTTCGGAGATAATCTGCTTTCTATCGCACTGCTACCCGGCCCACGCATTGGACGGGACATACACCAATTTGCTAGCATATTGCGCCTCATCACACTCATTGTCTTTTCATTCATCTTTGTCTTTGATATATTCCCTTCTTCTGGTTCAGAGGAATGGTAAGCAGAGGCGAGCTCACAGCTCCATCGCCTCATCTGCTTCCTCGCCTTTATGACCTGTTTGTTTTCTTTCTCTTTCCTTTTTTTCTTATGGAGTGCTAGTAGCACATTTCACTTTTAAACGAGCCTTTGATTCCCCCCACTTGCTCCTCAAGTTTGTCTCCCACCAGTTTCTTTTGTTCTCTTTTCTTCATTCATTGTCACATTTTCACATTTCTCATATCTCCTTTCTCATATCTCAGTATCTTCCTGTCTCTCCTTGATCCTTTTAACCAACTTTCTGCTACCCTAGGTGTTGAACATGCTCATCGCAGCTCTGTTCTAGTCGCATAGGGTAGGCCTTCTGACCATGTCCTTTCCAATAAACTTCATTCTTCATCTACTTGTTTTATTTTGTGTTATTACCTGCTTGTCTCCTTTTGATACCTCGGCGCAACAGGGATTCGCCGATGTGGTAGCACGCAAAGGACGTCGCCGCCAAAAACCAAAGATATATAAATCACATAAAAAGAAATAAGAATTCCCTGTCGAATCTGTCCGAGTCTTTCTGTATATTTGTGCCTGTATCTCGTTGTCTTTGTATAGTTAGTCTCTGGAATAAATATTCAAATATATCTCATAAGTTGTAATGCAATCTATCGTGTGCTAATGATGATGCCATGCCGTACTTGGCTGTTTAAAGTCTATTATTTCGCGGAGGCATGCCCTCCCTGTTCTCCTGATTGTTGATCGCATCTTGGTATCTAGAAAATGTGCTGTTTTATCCCTTTTCTGTTTGTTTGCTCTTCCTTTGCCTTGTTGTATAAATTTTCCCCCATCGCCACGAGGCAGTTACATAGTAATATGATTTGCTCACGCATGCGACTCCTCCTGTCCTGGTTGTGATGTTTGAGGCTCCTTGTCCTTTGTCGTACGGCCGCCCCGGCGCATCTCTTCACGCCCCTCAAAGCTTCCTCGGCGGCCCCAGTTGCGCGGCTGGCGCTTGAGGAAGGCGCCGACAGCACCGAGGTAGCCTTCGTGGCGCAAAAAGTAGGCTTGCTTGGTGCCCTTACTCCAAAACTTGATGGCATAGCTCAGCGTGTTCATGGTCTGCGGGTGGCCCTGGATAAAGGAGCCGCCAAAGTAGATGCTGGAGAGGTTGTGGATCTGCGACTGCAGGTAGGCGATCTGGCCAATATTGTTGCTGATGGCGTACAGTAGTGACCGGCTGATGTCAGCGGCGGAGAAGCGGGTGTTGTATGCCGCGCCGCGGTACATGTTGTCACCTTGTTCATTGTCGCCGTCGGTGTTGTCATGCTCATCGACACCCGCGCCTGGTGCCTTGCTTGCCTCGCCTTCTGCGCTCGGCATGCCATCCTCGGCCTCGGACTCGGCCAGGTGCTTCATGCGGAAGACCTTGCCAAAGGAACTGGCAATGGCCGTGGACTTGAGTCCAATCTTGCCATAGTCGGTGCCGTAAATGTCACCAACAAGCATGTCGACACGGGAGTTGTCACCGCGCGACGCCATCTCCAGCATCTCTTCAAAGGTGCGCGCGCCCGTCAGCAGCGCCAGCAGGCCCCAGAGAGTGCCGCCGCCGAGCGAGGTGCCGCCGACGCGAACGTAGTCGTGGGGCCCCGAGACCTTCAGCATGGACACGCCAGAGCCAATGTTGACGAGCATGTAGGGGTAGATATCGACCGAGGGGGCCGCAAAGTGCATAGGGTCCGTCTCGGAATAGGTAAAGACTTCGCGGGGAATCTCGGTAATAAAAAAGTCGAGGCCCATGATCAGACACTCCATCTCGTCTTCGCTCAGGACGTCGATGCCCATGCGCTTGCGGATGCGGTCGTAGTACTTATAGGCGCCGCCGCCGGTGGCCATGACGCACAGCTCGCTGGACCGCGGGCCGTTGGCCGACAGGTGACGCTCCTTGAGTTCGAGCAGAAAGTCGATGCACTCGTCGATGCGGTCAGTCTCGAAGCTGAGAAAGTTGAGGCGGCCGCCGGGCTCGGTCGACTGGGCCTCGCGCGAGAAGTAGACGACCTTGGCCAGCGTGCCGCCAATGTCCACTGCGATGTGTGAGACGACGGCGTGGTGGTTCGGCAAGCGGATGTCGTAGGTGGGGTGTGCCTCGGATGGCGAATGCGCCCGGCCATTGCCGGTGGCGGTCCTTGACGGACGGCGGTTGGACTCGGCGCCGGTCTCAGACGTCGGCGAGGAAGCATTTCCAGCTAGTTCTTCGTCGACAATAAAGGCGCCCTTGACGTTGATGCGCACTGTGCCGGGCCGTGCGACGGCGCTGTCAATCTCGGCGGTCGACGTCCAGGTGCGGGGGCGCTGTGTGGGTGGTGCTGTCGAGGATGGCGCGACGGCTGTGTCAATTGGTGGTGCTCCGGATTGTGTCGTGTCTATTGATTCTGCCGGTGGTGCGCTTGACTGTGTTGTTTGTGTTGTCGACGACCCCTGTGTAGTCTGTGCCGTCTCGCCGGGGTTCACCGGGCCGCTGTCCTGCAGCGTAGCCGCCGCCAGCTGTTCCGCAACGGCCGCTGCCGCTGCATTGTGTATTTGCGCCGCCATTCCGGCTATGTGTGAGTTGAAAAGTCGTGGTGTTTTCGAATTGTCGGGTTCTTCGAGACTTGGCGACGTCATATGCCGATGCACGGTAGATTGGGTCGGCACTGTCCCAACACAATTCGCGATTCAAGCTCAACAGTTCGCTAGCCACAGCTGGTTCAAGCTGTCTGTTTCTTCAACGTCGGCAATGGCTGAGGCTTCAAATACCGAAGCTGCCGACTCTCGCGATGGTGGCGTCTGTTCCCCAGACCCGGACAGCCGCTCTTTTGCCCCAGACTTTCTCGGCTGTCTTTTTGTCGGTTTTCTTTCTTTTTTTCGCTGGCCTTTGGGGTCGCGTGCGCTAGTCTGAGGGGAAATCGGCCTCGGCGTGCCGCGGGTACTCTGGTCTATTATTGTAGGACTTTTGGTGTTCTGGTGTTCTGGTGTCGCTCGTTGTCGTTCTTCGTCGAGCCTCGTTTTTGCAGAGAATCACCGAAATGCCTTTGGCCCGAAAGTTGCTCATTCTTTGGGCCCATCCCCCCCCTCTTTCCCCCTTTTCATTCTCTCTTTCCTTTTATTACCTGTTCTTTTTCCTGACTCCTTTTGTTGTCGTACTGACGAATACTGCGCAGATGTCCTCATGGGCTTTTGTCTCCTCTCATCTCTAGAGCGCTCTTAGCGGGCTCTTTTGCTGCTTTAGCGGTCTAGCGGTGCTCCGTACGCCGTAGAACAGTGGTGCTGTGCTCCGTACTCAGTAAGCCGGCCCCATTTTGCGTATCTCAGCGCTGTAAATGACACCCACAATTCGGCGCTGCACTGTGATTCGTGGACGGCGTTGCTGCTAGCGTAACGGCGACTATCGTCGAGTGTCCCCTCACTTATTTGTAATCCTCATTGATAGTGAGCCTGATTGTTTAGTTTTGTTTTGCTTTATGATTAATTGCATTTGCCTCGTGGTTATCCAGTCGTGCTTGCCTTCTATGGCCAACTCGACTGCGACACGCTCCGCTGCCATGTGCTGTTTTGCGTCTTATTTAGTCTCGGCGGATTTAGAGCCGTATTGGCAGGCGCCGCGGATGCCCACCTTCTAAGAACGGCAACGTTGCACGACGGCTCTGTCGTGGCAATCGTGGCAGTCGTGGCACTCACTGTGCTCGCAAGAATAAGCACTTTCCTAACGTGGCCACGGTGATTATGTCATACTTGTCTTACACAGCACCCCCGACTGTGATGTCCGAAGGTTGCCTCGATGTGTGCGGCTGCTGACACCGGCCAAGCAGTGACCGTGGCACCAGTGCAATGAATTACTGGCCGCAACTGTACGCACCGAGTGGTAACATCTAAATACAGTCTGCCGATAAAGTCTTGAGTGCGAAGCAACAAGCTGACCGGGGCTTGTGTCACTATATCTTATGCTGATGTGTTTTGATGCTGTTTCCTAATCAGGCTTGAAGGTCTCTGATTCTCTTGCATACGTTCGCTCTGTCACTCGGAAATAACCCTTGCCATACGAAGTAAAGGCTGCCTCTCATCTTCGCGCCTTTGCCAGCCTTGTTTGCACGCCTCAGCCTTGGGTTAACCAAGGCACCTCGTCATGACATCCAGTCACCCACATGTGCAATAAAGATACAGAGGTGAACGGTGCTATTGCAAGCTATTGGCCGCTATCGAACCCGCTATGAGCACTATTGCGTGGAACTACCTACTCACTGCTCGTGCTGTGTGTCACCGAAATGAGGAAAAAGCGGGTCAGATGGCTTGGACCGATTAGTGGGTCATATCCCGCTCTCGCCCTTCACCAGCCCCAGCCAGCCTAGCCATCAAGCCATCCAGTCCCTGGCTTCACTGCGATCGGCACGTCTTCCTATCCAACAGTCTTTCCAAACTGACTGCGGAATATCTTCTGCGAACTGCATTTCGCATCGACTGCCATTTGCACTTCTACACGCTCAAATACGTTGCATTCTTATACTCTGCCTATCAGCAGGCTTTACTCTTCTGTCGGTTTTCTTCTTCGGACTCTGGCGACTCCCCGACCTCGTCGTATACGCCATCTGACGATACGCGGCATTCTGATCTTGACGCCACGATTCTCTATATCTCGACAAGATCCATCATTGATCCAACAAATAACACCTCAGAGGCATCCGGCAGTTTGCCGCCATGGCGACATCGTCGCAGGCCCTTGCCCGTGCCGGCTTGATCGACCCTACGAAGCCTGGTTCCTACCCGGTAGTTCTCGGCGATGATATCCGCCGAAGCAATGGCAACAGCGATCGTGTCTTTACCGGCATCCGATACAACTTCAAGCCGAAGCATCTAACGGACAAAACGACACAGAAGACGTCGACTCTGACTGCGAACGGCGATGGCGATTTCGATGTCACGTTCCGCGACAACAGCGGAGGTCGCTACATCTTTGCCGGGAAGCGGGTAACCAAGGGCGGCAAATACGTGCTCGTCTTTGACTCCAAAGCCCGCAAGTTCATTCTACACCGGCTAGACTCCCTCTTTGTCATGAACATGACCGACACTCCGACAGACCATGACACCGACGCCCTCAAGAAGAAGCATCCCTACATTGATGCACTGTCAAAGCGGCCGAGACCGCGCGGCAACACGCCGCTGGCCCGCAGACCAGTGATGAAGAAAGCTCCCGGCGGCCCTCTACGGCCAATGCCTAAATCGACTGCCCGCCCCGCGTCCAAGCCGACTGTTCTACGCTCGACCAACGACATCAAGAAGAAGGAGAAGCGGCCGGCGTCAGGTGTGACGGCACAGGAGTCGGAAAGCGAGACGAAGGCTGCCAAGGATGTGCGTGAGCAGCGCGAGGCCATCATTGTGAAGGATGCGACATCCAAGAACCGCGCCGTCGCCCTCGCAGCACGCACCAAGGACGGCAATAAGCCCAAGGAGAGCAGCAAGCTGTCGAGGGAGCACAGGGCCTCGCCCGACGGCAAATCTACAGACTATGGCAGTGGCGATGACTACAAGTCGCGGTCTATTGATGTGAAGAGCTTCAAGGACACAGAGTCCACACCTGCAAAATCCAAGTTGGGCAAGTCGACACCGAGCAAGGGGGCGGCCAAGGACGCGGTCAAGGATACCGTGAGGGTGGCTACCAAGAAGGACAGTGCTGGCAAGGCCGGGACCACTTCTACTCCGCGCGGCAAGGATGGCGGCAAGACGGGCAAGGCCGCCGGCAAGCCCAAGCCATCAGCTCCGGTTTCCTTGCCGATGCCCTCAGCACCGGCGCCAGAACCAAAGGCTGCCCCCAAGAAGAAGCGACAAGAGTGGGAGGAGGAGGAGGAGGAGGAGGAAGAGGACGACAACTTTGGTCTCGTGATTGAATACCCTGAAGGACGCGGCACCAGCTCCCGCAACCACGCTTCGTCTTCGACACCCCAGCTGCACATGACCACGTTTGCCGAGTTTGCCAATGGCGGCGACGGTGACGGCGACGACGAAGACGACGGCTTCTGGGACCCGACACAGGATGATAAGAACACTGTAAGTGCGCCGGCTTCGGGAGCCGGCAAGGGTTCCAAGCCGAACCAAGCCCAAGCAGACGATATGGAGGAGGTTGACTTGGAGGCCGAGCTGGAGGAAGAGTTCAAAAACGCAGGGAACGATGTTGATGCGGCGCTCGAGGCCGAGTTGGAGGCCGAGTTCTTTGCGGCCGAGTCAGAGAGCGAGATCAGCGAGGAGGAGTAAACGGGACGTTTCTGCTTTTGTCGGCGTGCTTTTGTTGGCGTTGGTCTTCTTTCTTTCCACCTTTTGGTTATCATCGTTTCAAAATCTCTGCATTCGAGCGCTCTCGATCTGTCGGCCGGCGTGGGCCGGATATACCACCAGCATTTGTTTTTGTTTATCTTTTTTGCTTACTTTTTGGTTACCACTTTTACATTTCATAGTATTACGAATTCATGATCAGATACACCTTAGCTGTGATCATCTTGGGATAGTTATTGCCATCTTTTAAAATAACTGCGAGCAAGTGATTTTATATATGTCTACAGAGCCAGCGGGCGATACTCGTCAGGATATGCACGACATCACGATGCCAGACGACCCACATCCAACCAGCCACCTCTGCCAACTGTCAACCGTCGATAGACTGGCCTGGGGTTTTAAAGAGAACCCCTCCTTGTGAATATCATTACATCGAAAGCAACGACATCTACCCGCCGGCGCATGGACATAACAACGTCGCAATCTTTCGGTGGACTTGTCGCATCATGGCTGTGATACGCTGGCCTCCATACACTAATGCAGCCCTCCCTTTTCGCCGTTATTCTTCAGATATCATTGGCTTTGTCCGTTTTCTGGCCAATATTTCTGGTTTCCGGCTTTCTTCAGATATACATGTGACAGCGATGGAGGAATAAGTCATCAGCACCTTCCGAATGCGTGATGCAGCTGAGGAATTATTTCTCCAGAAAGAAGGCACAGAGTTGCCGATAGCACTGGAATGTGCCCTACCAGTAAAGTGGACCTATTCGTCCGAAAGCGTGTATTATGTCATCACGGTCGGTCTGCGCAACAATTGGGGATTCGAGATTTGAAAACAAGAGAGTCTCATGACAGTTGGTCGCGATCTGTCTGTTTAATTCCACCAATTCTAAATCATAGGCCCCTTTAATGTGGCATCTCTCATTGGCAAGGATCTCACCATGTCCGTCATCATTACCTGTTAAAGTGCACCTGATAATCGCCTGTCCCACTCATTACAGGTAAATTACAAGGCAGCCTGACAGAAGACGAAAAACACTGAAATATGATTGCGCAAAAAGCCAAGCGACCTCATTTTTAACTGCGGTTGACAGTGTAAACGTATTCACTTGGTATTAATCCGTATATTTGGAGCGGCCTGCAAATATAGAATTTACTAGGTTATCACGGGTTGTAAACGATCGTTCCTTCCCATATTGATGGCATTGATCGAGCCACGTTAGGCATTTGTCTCCTTCCCGCCGGCGCCCTGCTGCGGACTGCTCCTTCCGTTTTGGTTGCAGACCCAACGTCGACTCGTCAGCCTATATCCCACATCGCGTCGTTGGATTCTAGACTCTGAATTGCTTCACTCTGCACTACCGGCCACATCACGCACAACATCTCGTCCATCCAGAACACATCGTATACTGCTTCGCGGCATTGGCTTCATTAGCGCTTCGTATTTAGGCCACTATTCCTTTCGTGACGCCTAGCCCACACTTCTCTTTATTGTCCTTTTTCCTCTTCGTCGGACCCCCTCCCTTTTGCTCGACTTTATGGTACAGTGTAATACACTGCGACGGAGTAACTGCTCTCCCTACTTTCCCTGCTGAATCTCGCGACCCGCTGCCCGGAATATACGGCAACGCGCAGGACGGGCCACGCACTACTCATGATTGTGGAGTGCTATGACGATACCTCTGTACCTCGTCGCTTTGCTCTCAAATCGCAGACGCCCTAACACCACTAGTTTTCCGGGGATACCTTCCAGAATCCTCGTCGCTGTCTCGTCGCCTTCTCGCTTCTCGCTCTCGCTCACGCTCACGCCCACACTTTCTTTGTGTCGAGATACTACGAAAAGTACTTCCGGCCATCAACCAGCAGCCAACAGCCATCTGATGTTTCCGACGTCCCGAGAATTTTCTGACGACAAACCTCTGGGGATCTCGACCCCCATTTGTCATCGCACATCCAATACAACGTAATTACGAAGAGCGTGCCTGCTTTCAATCTCCGGCTTGGCTTTTCGGGCCACGGCCAGCTGCCTCATCTCGAGTTCAGCCGTCTGGCCATTGCACACAAACCTTAATTCCCTGGAATCAACACACAATCCCACTGATTCCAACGGTCAATTTGTTGTGCCCCATCGTCTTCGCGGCTTCAACGTGCCGCTATTCGTGGTGTGCTTTCATTGTCATTGTTTGATTTCTCGCCACTCGCCCAATAACGAACTACCCAACGAGCCAATATTGGGCCGGCGCTGAATCAATAGTGCTCTACAGAGTCAGAGAGTGCACCGTACTCTCGGACACATTCCCTGTAGCCAGTTCGGCCAGTTGTCTCGCTCTCCAATCTTATTTGCGCTAGCTTTAGCCGCATTCTTTCTTGTCTGGGTCGCTAGGCTGTCTCTGGTCGCTGGGTCCAGCCCTTTGCACATCGCCTCATCGCCACTACCCCCTGGCCGAATAGGAGGTGCCGTTTGCAACGTTGGCCATTATTAACAACAAGCCTACTAGTCCACTTGCGCACTCCATCCATTCTTTGATTACCATATCACTCCTATCGCCTACCCAATACTCTGCTGCATGCACAACGACGACATACCACCCACCCACGCCTTCTTTCATCGCCCATCACCTCTCACTCGTCAAGCATTCATCATTCTGATTCCATCATTCGTCTGTCGTGCATTCTTCCACCTTGACAAGCGCGTGCGCCTTCCGTGTCCGCGCCCTGCCTCCTGTCCCCGTCTGCTACATAGAGCGTCTTAAGTTCGCAGCCCACTTTCATCCGCCTTGCAACATACGTCGCTATCTGCTTCTACTTTTGCTTCTGCTTTCTGTTTTCTGAGTCTGGCCTCGGCGCATTCTAGACCACACCCGTCTGTCTCGTGTTGTCTTGCGCTGTGCTCTGCTGGCCCGTATCCTCGGCCACTTACCCCCCGGACAGATACTCCCAAAGTCCGAGCATCCAGCGTGTCAGGTAGTCAGGAGTCTCCTGTTCGTCGTCTCGTTCATCTGGCCCAGGCCAGGCTATCGCCCATCGTCCGCCCCCTAGTGTGAGTGGGCTTGCGCGTGCTCGCTCACATTCGCTCATTCGCACTCATCTCGTCTCGGGTCACGCCCTCTGCACATCATCGCCAGCCTCTCGCCCATCATCCTATCTCAGCTGCTTCTCATGGTGTACCTCACACAATAGCAGTACCGCGGACTCTCAGCACCCTCGAATTAGGCTGGAAGCGGAAACGGCAGCCACCTACAGAGTACTCTCATACTCTCGCATACCCTACTACACTCATACTTGGCCTTGCTTCTAGACACGCAGTGTCTTAGAACACCATGGCTTCACTCAGTAAGCTTATCACCCGTCGATGAGACATATTTTCCTCTTGGTGCTCTTGGTCGTCTGTTTTCGTTCCTCGTTCCTCGTTATTTATACTTTGATCTCCTTATTTCGTCTACCCCATACCCACGACCACAACCGGCTGCTTAATTTTGCTGCCTTGTCATCCCTTTTATCTTGATTTCCTTAATGCGCTTGACTACGTCCCTCTTTTGTTCTTGTTTGGCTTTGGAATTCAATTCTTCATCTCGAAACAAAGCTCTCAGACAAAGGTCGTCAACGCTTATCACCTCTGCATCGTCCACTTCTCATCCCTTCTCTGCTTCTCTTTGTTGTTTATACTCCTTATCACCACACCACGCCCCTCCAACTTCCTCTACATTACATGGCCATCACTTCTGCATCATACACTTTTGATAAAAATCTATGGTTACACCTCCTCCTACCACAACATTTATACCCGCATGAGATAACCCCCGAGTCTGATATCTTGCGCAAAGTCAACGCATGCATCGGGAAATCCGTTGATACCAGCAGAGCTGGGTCCATCTGGCCGTGGAAACAGTTTACCATGGCAGCGGCTTGCAGTCATAATATTTATCTTGTCTCTTTCTCCTCAACACAACACTCTACATTTAAACAATATGGCGCCTTTCAAACTACCAAGCAGCGGAAAGGCAATTGCTGACATTACCGTCTCTGCAACAGTTCACAAATCAAGAAAGGTAAGGCTACCGCAATAAATCCTCTTACACCCGTATTCGGTTTCTAACAATATGAACAGCCAAAATTCGAGCTTCACCTCAAAATCTTTGACCTCAACAATGTCCCACTGGTGTCGGGCGTGTCGTCTATCAAATGGCACCTCCCACACAGTCTGCACAACGACCACCGTGGCCGTACACACAAGCAGCCCATTGCAAATCACCGCGTCGACTATGGTTTCGCAAAAGTCATCCCCGTTCGCCTAGTGGTAGATCGCAACAACCGGCTGTCGGACTGTCCCATCGAGTTTGAAATCACCCAGGAATTCGAGACCCATGGCACCACTCGCGACGAAAAGATCCTTCTCGGCAAAGTCTCTCTTAATCTCTCCGAATATGTTGCTGAGAGCGAAGCCATTCTACGCACCACTCGGCCCGGAACGGCCGAATCACCACGCAATAGTTTTGCAGCCGACGCGCCTGGCGGATGGCACTCGCGGAACCGCAGCTCAATGAGCACCAAGGCGACCCTCAACAGTGTGGCCACCACCGACTCTGGCGCTTCAGGACTCGGCGGCGCATCCTCGACAAATGGCTCTTCGGCAGCCTCAATTTCGACATCCGCGGGCGCAGGTGTTGAAGACGGCGTCATTCGGCGGTACTTGCTGCAGGACAGCAAAATCAACAGTACTTTGAAGATTAGCATTCTTATGGTGCAGATCGACGGCGAGCGGAACTTTGTCGCCCCTGCCCTAAAGAGCGCCGCTGTGTTTGGCGGTATCACCGGCATCATGGCTGGCGGCGAGACGAGCAACTCGACAGAAAATCTTGACGACGACTCTAGCTCTCTTGGCGGCGTCGTTGGGTCACTAATGTCTACATCTATCTCCAAGGGCCACGAGACGGCCGAAATTCAAGATGTATACAGAAGAGCGCTTGCAGCATCATGGGCCTGCCAGTCGGGCGAACTGCCTGCCGACGAGTGCATCGAGGATATCTTTGGTGGCGGTGATGGATTCCGGTCATCTCACGGGTCAGACATGGGGATGACATCAGCCTCAAGACACCACGGCATGCCGAGAGGATCCCCGGTAACTGGGGGATCAATGGCGGCTGCCTTACACAGGAACAACTGGTCGCCATCGTCCCCTACACATTCATCAATCTACGAGGGAGAGGAGGAAGACGTGTCGCCCGTCCCAAGCCGGGCATCCAGTGGAAAGAAGCACTGCCCGCGCATCATCCCTCGACTTGGGCATATGCGGCGTAAGACGCCGCCATCGCACGGTGCCTCGGGCAACGGGTCGTCTGGATCATCGCACAAGACCAAGTACCGGGATGGCGACGTTGACGCCGGCTACACGAGCAGCGGCGAGGACGCGCGCAGCAACGCCAGCAGCAGCATCCATCAGAACCAAGGCGATGATGACGAGGACTACAGCCCCGGCAATCACGCAACTCTACGCCCTCGGGATATTATCAAGTTCCGCAACCAACCGGGCTCTTCAGCGACGCCTGGACTGGCATCTCTGAGGTTCCCTGGGCGCGAGGACAGCGGGTTCAGCGACCGCACAGTGATGCCGCACATGGACATGGAGGCATCCATGGTTCCTAGAAGCAGCCGTGGCAGCCCCGCGTCGCACTCTTCACATTTTGGACACCGCAGAAACGGAAGCTACGAGAGTGCCTCACGACTACACCCCAACAGTGATGAGCAGCGCAGCCGTGGAGGCGGATTGTCCCCTGCAATTGGTGGTGGGCATCGGATGCTCGGCAGCCGGCAGAACAGTGGCAGTGCAAGCATCCGCAGCGGTGGCAGCGGGAACGAGGAGAAGAAGAAGGCGGCGGAGCTGAAGGAGTACGAAGTGCGGGACAACTACGTTGCGTGGCAGCTTCCAGCGAGTGGATCGAGCTCGGTCACCGCATCATAGGAAGATGATGAAGATGAGGAAGAAGAGGCAGAAGAAGAGTGGTTCTGAGAAGCGTGTACGAACACGGTGTTATGCGTGTCGTCGAGGCACTGCAACGACTTATGACTTATGCTTTGTATTATTTAGGGAGGTTTGCGTTGATTTTGATAGAGTAGAAGACAGGAACCAGATTCCATGCCATGAATTAAGTTGTCTTGAAATCGTCGCCCAGATTGAAGAGTTACATAAGCGAGCATGACATAATCCAGACAGTGAGAATAGAGAGGTGAGAGATATCGTGACTGCAAAGCGGGTTTAGCGCGTTGCAGGGATGCCAAATAAGGTCTCCAGATAAGGGGAAAGAGCGACCTCCACTGTAGGACGCTAATCTCCAGCAATAAGAGGGACGATTATGATAGGCTACAAAACCTAAAAAGCTTCTTGGCTTTATACAGTGGGCCCGCCTGAAATCCAGGAACGCCAGGAACAGCAGGCACAGCAGGAACGAAACAGAGGCTATCAGAGGAAGGCACGCTGCCTTTAGGCTTGGCTGATGTCTCTGCCAGCACAGACGACCCGCTGGTCCTCTGGTAATTTGGGTGCTGATCCTTGTTTTTGCTCCTTTTTCTGTGTCTCTAATCTGGTCGTCTGTATCGCGTTCTCCTATCATCTGCTGGATACCTTTCTCTCTTCATTCGCTTCACCGCGTCCATTCATTTTTGATCTTTTGGAATATTATTCTAGCCACTCCTTTGGGTATTGATCCCGTCCATTCATTCTTATCGCGACATCAGCATCGACGCCGACATCGACGACACTCTTTTGATCTCAATTCTCGAATCCATCTACCAACACCAAGATGCGTTCTTCTCTCGCCCTCATCTTCGCCTCGGTGATCTCCAGCGCCGCTGCGGCTGGCACTCTCGGCTTCGCGCTCGGCGACAAGCGCTCCGACGGCAGCTGCAAGGGCCAGGACGACTACGAGGCCGACTTCAAGGCTCTGGCCGCACAGACCGATGCCCGTATTGTGCGCACGTACGCCGCGGCCGAGTGCAACTCGTCGATGAACATCCTGCCGGCCGCCAAGTCGTCGGGCTTCCAGGTCGTGCTGGGCGTGTGGCCCGACTCGGACGAGTCGTTTGCCCTGGACAAGGCCGCGCTGATCGAGTACGCCCCCAAGTACAAGGATCAGGTGTACGCCATCACTGTCGGCTCCGAGTCCATGTACCGCGGCACGTTCACCGGCACGGAGCTGCTGACGCGCATCCAGGAGATCAAGAAGGCTGTGCCCGGCTTCAAGATCGGCACTGCCGACTCGTGGAACAAGTTCCAGGACGGCACTGCGGATGCCGTGATCAAGGGCGGCGTGGACATTCTGCTGTGCAACGCCTTCTCGTACTGGCAGGGTCAGGTGATCAGCAACGCGACTGGCTCTTTCTTTGACGACATCAAGCAGGCTTTTGGCCACATCCAGGCGGTCAGCGGCTCCAACGACGCCATTGAGATGTGGGTTGGCGAGACGGGCTGGACCACGGCCGGCAGCAAGTACGGCGATGCGGTTCCCAGCGTGTCCAACGCTGCCACCTTTTTCAAGCAGGGCGTGTGCGGCCTGATCGAGTGGGGCTTCAACGTCTTCTTCTTCGAGGCCTTTGACGAGCCGTGGAAGCCGGTGGCCACTGGCCAGGACGGCACCGTTGCCGACGAGACGCACTGGGGCGCCATGACTGTTGACCGCAAGGCCAAGTACGCTATCAAGTGCTAAGTGCCCAGTCTGTTTGTGTGTTTGTGTTTGGCTTGCTGATATTGGTTCTGCCGATGTTGGCCTGCTTGCATTGTACTTGCATCGTCGCTCCTGGGATTTGATCTTCGACTTCTGATTTCGGGGTCGTGTTTGTGTTTTCGCTGTTCTTTTTGTCTCTTGCTACACCTTTTATTTCCATACTCATTCTTGCTCTTTGTCCTAATAATATACAGCCTCATCGGAGGATTTCTCTCTTTGCCTCTGTCAGTTGAATTGTGTTCTCGTCGGTCTTGTTTATATCGTTACTATACTCATATATTCTCGGTAGTCTCCCAGTTGGATCATAAGCATGTTGTTTCATAAACGATGTAGAATGATGCATGTGAATTGAATGTACAGAGAAGATATCTAAACGCTTCGATAGGGAATATAAGGTATATGAAGAATAAGAGAAGGAGAATTGAACCGGCAAAATGAGAGAAGACGAAGAACGGCCAGGTGCTTGCCTCTAGCCATGACATAAAGGAGCTGGCGAGGCCTGATAAGCACCTTGTCGGCCCGGTATATTATTTGATTGTTCGGATTGCAGCCATCGGCTATCATGACAAGCTGACTGTGTTTGATTTGAGGATGCAAAGACTTAGGTGGTCTTGCGGAGAGGACTGGGTTGAGGTTAGTAAACTGGCGTGCTACACTGGACCAGGTCTCAAAGTATCAAGACTTACGCGCATCCTGATGGTGTTGTGACACCGAAGAAGCAGTCGCCCGAGTCCTTGGCCACGACCTGGTCGGCAAAGACGGGCGTGATGACGACGCCGGCAGAGACAGCGGTGGCCGCGGCGGCGATGAAAGCGATGAGAGAGAACTTCATTTTGGCGGTGTGTGAGGCGAGAGATGGAGAGTTATCGAAATTGCAAGGATATTGACAGGCCGGCTGAGATGAAGACGAAGATGACGGTGAAAGCGACAGACTGACTACACCAGTGTAGATGAGAGTTTGAGATTCGAGATTGAAGATGCAGCAATACACAGACACAAAGCAGAACAGATCGTCTACGAGACACAAGTGCGGGCGAGCCCGGTGATATAAGAGCAGCCACCCAATACTGGGCAGTTCTGGAGGGCTGCCCCTGGCGAGTTTCTGCGACGCTTCATGTCGGGGATCCCCTGGAGGCTCATGTTTTGGGTCGTGTTATATTTATTTTTGGGTCCACAGAGTACATCCACAGTGTAGGTATCATCGTGCAACAGCAAGTCGTAGATGCTACCATGTATCACGTCGAGATTGTGATAATGAAATTGGATCCGGAGAAGGGGGAGAAAAAGATAAGCCAGAGAACATTGAATACAATATATTACATAATCATTCCGAAATGATTGCATTTGCTGTGAATCTGAATTCATCAGCGAGGAAGGAGGCGCCATGCGATTGGAAGGCGCGATCTAGCCGTCGACTGTCGCAGGTTGGTGGGGAATGGGCTCTTGTCGGCGCATAGTGAAGTGTCGCTGCAACACTGCTGTCGTCGACGTTTCCCTTGATTACTGGACTCGTCTGCCGTTTCGAATGTTACGCGTCTGCGAAACAGGGCTGCATAGATGGTATTCAATCAAAATTGTTTCTTTCTGATTGTTTGGGATTACAGAGTAGATCACGATCCTAACGGCATTTTTATCGCCAAACAACCGTCAAAAAACAGCACTTCAAAGTCTCATACAGCAGCGAAAGAACATGCTTGAAGATAAGTATTATATCTCGGTTGACGAGAAGTCTGGGGCTGTGCCGTCCTGGCAAGCAAAATATAGACAAGAAACGTAAAAACACAAGGCTCGATGATGTGGTGATGAACCAACAGACGCAAAGACAAGAATCAAAGAAGGCAAAAGGCAAAAGAACCAAGAAACCAGTACGAGATACAAAATATACAATATACAAGACAAATACACACAATATACAATATATCGACAAGACCCTAGTCTTGCCTCCACGCATGCACGCCCTCGTCGGTGTCGGGCTGTGTGCCGCGCGCAGAAGCTGTCGACGATGCCCTCGAGGCAGACCCGGATACGACCGGCTCGGGTGCTGCTGTTCCCTTGCCCTTGTCCTTCTTGGCATCTGTGTCGACTTCGTCGGCTTCATCGGCCTCGACCTCGGCCTCGTCCTCGACAGCTTCTTCTTCATTATTGGCTTCATCTTCATTCAGCGACTGCAGTGTCTCCGGCTGCTCGTCTTGTGCGGGCCGCGATGTGAACAGGTCCTCCATCGGGTCAACTGAGATGCGCTGCGGCGAGAACGGCCGTGACCGGCCACGACTCGCCGACTTTCCAAGCTTGGCAGCCGCTCCGATCTTTTGCCGAGACGATGATATGTTTAGGGATGCTGTATCGCTTGCAAGACTGTCGAGACTCTGGTACTGGTGCTCGTGCTGGTGGTAGGAAGCTGCGGGCGTCGCGGTCGGCGTCGTGTCGTCTTCTCCGTCGACGTCTACATCCACTGACAAGCTGTCGGCGCGCACGCCGCGTGTAGGGCGCCGCACAACGTTTCCGTCGACGGCCTGGTATCCCTCGGCCTCGCGGCCCTTGGCTTCGTCGCTCTTGTAGCTCACGGCCGCATGCTTCCTTGACGTAGACCGGTGCTGCTCTTTTCTAGACGTGCGGCCTCGGTTCATGCCCTGGCCGAGTATGCTGCCGCTTTTGAGTACACTAAAGAAACTGCCGCCGCTTCCGCTTGGGGAAGCAACAGTCTCGTCGTGGTTGTTCAGATCGTTGATGCCGTTGATGTCGTCATCATCGTCGTCGTCGTCGTAGCGCCGTGTCCGGGCATTGCCATTGATTGTGGACACCTCGCTCTGGTCGTCGTCGTTTTCGTTTACAGTGTAGTCGTCGTCGGCATCCCCATCCTCATCTTGGACAGCGATGCGCGCAGTGTGGTCATCATCGTCTTCACCGTCGCCATTGCTGCCGCTCAGTAGTGGCTTCGGGCCCAGGTGGAGGCTGTTGAGGCCGGGGCCGTTGGTCATGCCGCCTAGGATGCTAGGCACGCCGCCGCCGTTCTCGTAGCCCTCGTCGTCGTAGTCGTCTCCGTCACGCGAAAAGAGGTCGACCGCACCATCAAGCACCACGTCCAGCCCGCCACCCGGCCAGCCCTTGCGGGCCAAAGCATCGAGGATATCGACCTCGGCCCGCACAAGGTTGCGGCTTGCCTGGCTGACCGTGCCGCTCATATCGCGGCTCTGGTCGAGCAGAGCCACGGCATGGTCCGCCTGGCGCGCGGTCAGACCGTCAAGCGCGTCGGTCATGGCGACCAGGTGGCTGCGCATGCGGCCGACGTCACGCTGCCGTGGCTTGCGCAGCTTGACGCCTTCCTTTTCGAGCCGCCGAATCTCGCGGCTGGCCTCGCGCATGCCGGATGCATAACTTTCCTGCTCTGCCTCGACGTCGGCGGCGTAGCGGTCCATCTCGTGCACAATGGGCAGCTCAAACGACCGGTAGACGGTCTCGGCCAGGATGCCTTGCTGGTTGGCCATCAAATAATAAAGACCAGACGTCGCCAGGAGCACATCGGCAGTGCAGGATGCCTCGTACATGCTGCTGCCACTGTTGCCCCCATCTCTACCCAGGAAACCGCTGCCGCCCATGCCCAAACCCAGACCACCATCCATCATCAGCGAGTGGTTACTGCTGCCGCCCGTAGCATATGGTCCTGGAGGGTAAGGCTGGGCGCGGGCCTCTTTCAATCGCGCACACGACTCGAGGGCAGCGCCAAAGTTGGACGCCGCCAGCGACAGCTGGCCCAGGGCCACGCGGTAGGCCTTGGCACTGGCAGCAAGGGTGTCGTAGGCCATGCGGGACTTGTCTGTGTCGTCGTGCGAAAATGAAATCACGGGAGGACGCGGTGCGCCGCCTGCACCGGCCATGCTGGCACCAGCGATGGAGGGTGCTGCCGAGCCCGTCGTGACGGAGCTGCCTGGCATGAGGCCAGTCAAGGAAGGGCGCATGGTCGATGCTGTGGTAGGAGGCGACTGGGCTGCGCTGGGAAACGAGCTGTAGCCCGAGCTGTACGCGTAGGTGGGCGACGTGGCTGATGGTGGCGGGACGTGGCTATCGTGGTGTCGAGAGGATGAAGGGCCAGCACCGCCGAGGAACGGCGATGTAGGAGACGCGACCATATTGAGCCGGCTCCGGTCTGACTGGAGATGGCAAAATGACAAGCTGACTCGGTAGATATCGGCAGTCGATGGAAGCTGGGCTGTCTTCCAAGGTAGCTCGCGGTCGAGCTTATCAAGTGGCAGATATGGCAGATCGGAAAGGCAGATAGGAGAAGGGTGCTGCCTTGAGATCTGTCGTGGACAAGTATCTCGCTGAAAAAGATAAAGAAAAATACCACGAAAAAAAGGCAAATGCCAGCAATGGAGCTAGGCTGCGCGTCGTCAAAGGCGTGTCGTTGTTGTTGGCCGCTGCGACTAGTCGAGGGTCGGCTATGTGCCAGGGAGATTGATGTGGGAGATTGAGATTAGACGATTGCGAGATAAAGAGATATGACGGCAGCTGAGACCAGGCTAGTGCAGTGTGGTTAGGACGCTGTAGCAAGGGTCGCGATAGCGTGATAGGAGGGGTCCGATAAGGGTCGTGATTATGTCAGCATTGTCGATGGTGGTGAATCGTGACTCTTGATATCTACGGTTAACTGGTTGATTGTCAATAGATTTTTATGTAATGTTAAGGGATGAATAGAAACCCACGTTGATAGGGGAGTATGCTGTTTGTCCACGTAGAAGTGTAGGTGACAAGGTCGCAAAGAAAAGAAAACTTGAAAAAAGAAAAGAAAAAAGTAGAAAGAAAAAAAAGAGAGAAAAGAAAACCAAACAAAAATCACCAGATCGAATAAAAGAGAATAAAAAATACAAACAAAACCCGTGTAAAAGGAGACAGTCTTTTCATCGTAGTAAATAGCAAGTTTGGATCGTAGATGGGACGTGATGCTTTGATGTTGTCGTAGAAAACAAACAAAATAAATTCGCATCAAAATCCGATCCGAAGAATAAAAAGAGACTAAGCAGCATCATATCTACTCTTCGATTTGCAACGTTTCTCTCATAGACAGCGATAGATCTGGTTTTCCCATCACATGGTGAGTGATATAAAAATCAAATCAAGCTAGAAAAGCAGAAAACAGACTCGAGCCCGGCACTCACCTGGCCTCACTTCGCACTTCGGAGACGGCCACCTATATATTATCCGAGTATTGGCTGCTGAGAGCAGGCTGAGATATGGCAGTCGTATCGGCAGTTGTCGATAGAGATGGATCGCACCATCTTCATCGCCGGCTCGTCATTGCCTGTGCTTTGAATTTCAAACATCAACCGCAGGCAGGTTTTGATTACACCAGCGAAAAACAGTGATTTTACTAGAGCTGACAATTTACTACCAGCGGATGTTCCCGAGCCACTTGCTATTACTAGTGGTAGCTTTCACATTGCTTTCACCTTTTCTTGCTTTCTTTTGGGTTTGGCACTTTAGGTAAGAAGAATAAAATCAAAAGTACCGATCCCCCCCCCTGGTGTCCGAACTGCGCTGACACCTTTGATTTGTCTTGTTCCAGCACAAGTCTATTGTCTTTGTATCGAGTAGCAGTAACGGCCGGGTTAGACCGTAGAGTGCTTTGTCTGAGTTGAATTCTTAAGCCGGCAGTTATATACCTAGCCGCCGTCTTTCGCGCATGTCTCACTCTCGCCAGCCGAGTCTGTCTGTCTACTTGTAATCTGGGGGCATTCCCACCTATCCTTGTGTAAGATATTCCCCATCGTGCTCTGTGTCTACAGTTAGCTTCTCAGTGAAAGCTGAGCCGGCGGCTACTGAGTAGGCCTTCTCTTCATTCTCGTCTCCTCGTTCGGTTGGCCCCTCTTTTCCTAATCTCCCCCAGCCACGCCCACAGCAGACAACCGCCGGCTACCCCTGCTCAGTAAATTTCAGGATACGGAGGATAACCCTGTACAGTTAGCCCCTTTTGTGCCCCATTTTGGCAGAGAGCGAGCATCTTCGCTATTTTGAGCGATGACCTGCCTCAGCCGTAATGATGGCGATGGTTTGTTGAAAATGAGATAGCAGGCCAAATCAATACTGCTCTCGACTCTGCACCGAGGTCCTTTGGCTATGTCCTCTGATTTGTTGAAATTCAAAAGACTGCACAAATTACTTAGCTGGAGGTCCTCGAGATAGCAGCCTGGCTCACCGTTGATTTCACTCGCGAGATAAATAGAATGCACGACGTACCGCAGCTAATAAGAGAGCAGAATAGACTCGCTGACTTTGGTACAGATATGCATGGCCAATCACTTGCCAGAACCAGCTACTCTCTCGATGTGATGGAGAGCTAGTCCACCTCAGCCGCCCAGAAGCCGACAGACTGCAGACTGCTCAGCGCGGAGGCTAGTAGATCCATCCGGAGCTTTACCTCTTTCACGAACGCCCTGAGTCTTCAGTCAGTCTGGTTGGCTGGTCTGGTCTGCTTGTCCTGCCTTTCTGCCTTTCTGCCTTTTTCCTTCTGCACTTCCTCTGCCTGTCACTTCCTCTCCATCACATTCTCTCGTCTGCCCTTCGTGCCCATTTTCACTCTGAATTATTCAAACCCACATCATCAGCCCTCGTGAAGCCTACTCTCACTTTGTTGCATTTGCCCACTTCGATTCGGCCGTGTCTTGAATCCCGCATGTCCTCCATCACCCTCGACTCGTGCCGATCTACTTCCTACTTCTCTCATCGTACTCTACTCAGTTTGATTTCCTAAACCACCCTGCCATTGTTACTTCAACTACCTTGTTTCGTTTCCGCTTCTCTAGTATTGCTACCTCAGCTCTTCACCCGCGCAACCCGACACAAGTATCTCTTCCCCCTTTGCGCAATCCAATACCTCAAAAGTTCTCAGGTACTTTCCACTACCACTCTACCCTGTCTGTGCGCCCGTTCCCTTTAACGCCGCGCGCGCCTTTCTGTACTCTCTTGCACATCCTCCTGCATTTCCACCTGCACACGGACGCCCACAGCACTCTTTCTCTCAAAACCTCTTGTCTTCTGTTTATTCTCATAATCATCGCACATTGCCTCTCGTTCTCGCATTTCGTCACCCACTTCGCCCTACTGTTCACATACTACGCGCAACATGGAGTGCGCTCGTCCACCGTCGTGGCTTACGCCGTCGCCGTCTGACTTTGTCCACGGCCAGCGCACCCACACCAGCACCCTGCCAGATGAAATTCGCCTTATACTAGAGGGCGCCGACATCGTCTTGCTCACGGCATCTCCCGCCGCGGCTGCCGACCTGCCTGTGCTACAGGCCGACATCAGCTCCCTGAAGAACGGCACATCTTGCCGCAAGTCGCACAACTTCAGTCCAACCAGAAGCTGTCGCACACAAACAGCTGCAACAAACGCGCGTCTCGCCAGACAATGGATAAAGAGAATCAACGGCCAACACTTTGCACCTGCATCACACAACAACGACAGCAACGGTGATAAACAGTCTGCTGGCTCCACAGTTTCCAACCAGGGACAAGACAGAGACTCTTCACAGCAGAGATCAGGGTCGGAGGAGGCCGGCGATGGCGAAAATGCCAACGATAAGGACAGAGACGGCGCAGACAACCAGGGTAACAGTGCAACCAGTGGTGGCGCTGGCGGTGGAAGCAACGGCAATGATGACGATGGCAACCGAGACGGCCAGCGCCCCCGTAGACCCAACACAGACAACAATGATGAAGAAGACGACAGTGACGAAGAGCAAGATGGAGATGACAGCCAAAACGAACCACAAGCCACGCAAGATTCAATAAAGGCCGATCCGGACGGGCCACCCGACTCATCCAAGGACATTTTATCTATAAAGCAGGAGCTCGTGGCAGTCGAGGACGATGCAGACACAGGCCCAAGTCAGCCTGCCTCTACATCTACACCGGCGCGCAGGCCACTTCCTGGTTCAGCACCGCGTTCTGGCGATAGCCATCCTAGAGCATCATCGGCCACGGCTTCTGTGCCGTCGCAAACAAAACCACCCGCACAACACTCGGAATCAAGCTCCAATCCTGCACAGGCAACGTCAAAACCACCCAAGAAGCTCCAGACACCAGCCCAGAAAGCGCCCCAACCCTCTACGGCGCAGACCACCTCGCCCCAAGCCCGTCGGCCCCAACCGCCGCTGTTTTCAGAGTCGCCCACCTCCAGCTCTCCTCAAGATTCGAGGCCGCAGCGCCGGCCACTACCTCAAGCTAGGCCCGTCCAGCTGGGCACCCCCCTACAAAGCCCTATTATCACCATCCAAAATGTGGACAACAACGAGACTCCCCACCCGCTGCCGAGCCAGGCAATCCCGCGCTCGCCTCACAGCAGGTCGCCACATCGCCCGTCACCGCTCCAGCTCTCACCCCACCGTGCCGGGCGCTCGCCCCGCCGACCGCTCCCGCATTCTCGTGGCGGTAGTCGGCAGCCACTGTCGATAACCAAGCCTTCGCCGACATCGGTAGAAGCGCTTCGGATCATGCCTATTGCTACAGGGTCCATCGAGGCCGATCCGACCGACCCCTGTACAGCAAACGATGTGGCAACATTCGACATGTACTGGACATATGCGCTGGAAGAATTAAATCGAAACAAACAGAAAGCAGCTGAGCAAGCAGATGGTCACGCAGCTGGGCAAGCGTCTGGGCTTCAACAGCGAGAACGGTCACCATTGCGGGCGCCACACACCAACCAGCAAGCGCTACCGGAGCCACCTCCAAACAAGGGCTCAGCTGTTCCTATGGAGGTTGACGAGCAGCCGGCCGACACCCAGGCGAGCGATTCACAAACCAAGGCTAAGAAAAACCAGCAGCGGCAACTCCAACCGCGCATGCAACCACGAGAACAATCCGGTAAGCAGCCACAACTCCAGCCGCGGCCGCAATCCCAATCTCAAAGAGAGGAGGCCGCACCAAATTACCAACACACGGAACGACAATTCATCGTGCATGTCGGCCCCGGCCTTGCCCGCCCGCCAGAGCGAAGAAAATACTGCAAGGCATTCTACGAGGGGTCAGCCGAGGAAGAGGCCGCCTTGAAAAAGGACAAGGAAGAGCGCCAGAAAGAACGCATGCTGCGCCAAGCAGCCGATGAAGAAGAAAACAGACGTCAGCGGCTGCAGTTGCACCAGCAGCGTATCCAGCAGCAGGTGCTGAAGCAGCAAATGCATGAGCAAGAGGTCTCGCTCCGGCGGCAGCAGCAAGAACAGCAGCAGAGAGACCTCGAGCAGCAGGAGCAGGGTCAGGAGCTGCAGCGGCAGCTGGCCGAGCAGTCCAAGCGCCAGCAGCTCTGGGACGAGGAGCGGCAGCGGCAGATTGGCGACATGGATTATTACAAGCGCTACCTGGGCAGAAAACCACCGTTGCAGATGCTGTCCGAGCTGGAGGAAAAGGAACGCCTGGAGCGGGAACAGCAGCAAAAGGAAGGACGCCTCCCACAGGATGACATGCACATTGACCAGCCGTTCGAAGATCGCAACTACCGGCACGATGACCCTTCGCGTCAGCCTGTATCTCGGACATGGCCTCTCGAGCGCCCTGGTCCGTTGCTGAAACAACATGCACCGCTCGAACGGCCCGGTCCTCTTCTGGCACAATCCTCCCATGATAGCCAGTCTTCCCGCCCTGTGGTCCCAGAAGACACGGCGCATTCCACCCGATCTGCCCGGCCGGTTCACTCCCGCCCTATTCGCCCTGCACGTCCTGCTCGCTCAGCGCACACCTCCCGCCCCATCCATATCGCCCCAGCATCTTCATCATCAGCCACTATCACCCAGCCACTGCAGCTAATCGCTACCCGTGACGGCACCGTCATGTCAGTCGATGATTACCGCGATGCGCACAAACGTGCCGTCATCGAAGCCCGCGAGCACTTGCGCCGCCTTGAGGAGATCGATTCGCTGCTGCCCGTCGAGCGCCCAGACCTTATCGCCCGCAGAGGCCTGCCGCCCGCACCCCCGGCACCAGCCCCATACGCAGTTCCTACTACCGGCGACAGTGCCATCCCCCGGTCTTTGAAGAAAGGTGTGACTCCATGTCCCTGCTGCAACCAGTATCTCAAGGGCTACCGGGACGAGGGCGCCAACGCGGCCGGTGAAGCCGCGACTCACAACGGCTGAACATAGAAAATCATTATGTTGACTGTAGTGTATCTGAGTTGTAATGCGTGCCAAATAAAATAATATGAAGTTCGGTAGTTATTTCGACATGTTCTTGATTTCCTCAACTAGGAAGCCGTAGGAGCCCTACTCGCGTACATCGTAGGTGTAGACCCACAGACTGCAAAGGTGGATTCGCGGGGAAGAAGATCAGAAGCTTGAGGGAAGCTGCGATGGAGGTAGCTTCCATTTGTATTGTTGCCATGTTAGAACCATGTTGTAACCACGTGAATGCATCAGTCGCTCCTACCACTTTTGGTTTCAGCATATGGCAAGTTCAATTTTTTTCTATTTTTATAAAAAAACATAGAACATAAACACATTACAGTGAAGAAAAGAAGACTGCTTGAAAGCGAGACGATGACAGCACCTAAACTGCACGCTAAAAACCGTTGATGCGTGTCACTGACAGAGCTACGCGCTGTTGGGATCCACACTAGCTCTTTCCAGCGACTGCTATCGGGCCACCGGACCCACCCAAATCAGTGAGTCGCACCTGCCTTTGCAGCTTCGTTCTTTCTGTCGTCATTCTTCACACGCTCATGACACCGGAGCAGCAGTATCCGATTACGGAAAGAGCACAGCCTTGTCCGAACTACACTCTACCCTATCGACGACGTCCGACGACCTACCCGGCAGGCACTCGCGAGGCTGCGCATACGAACTCGGCGACTTCCCCGGACCACAACCTGGCCCGTAAGCTTCCACGATGGACGTCGACCCCAAGCACGACCAGGCCCTGGACCTGCCTCTGTGCTTCCCTGGCGACGCCAACGCGCCGCGACCATCATCACCCTCCCTCACAACGGCAAAGCTGCAGCAGCACCAGAGAGCACAGATCCTCCTCGACTCACAGCGACCACCGTCGCGGCAGACCCAGCAGACGGACGCTCGACAGCCTCCCATAGTACCAGCGCCGCCAACCTATACCGTCTACATCCGTGTCCCGGCCCCACGGAACGGGTTTGTAGACCCCCCGGATGTAAGTTTAATTTGTCGGAGAAGGAAAAGTGGCATGTAGGCAGTGAACCGAAAGTACAAAGACTATGGAGTTTGCTAATATTGATGATACAGTCCAACTGGAGCCAGGAGAAAGATGACGCCCTCTGGCGAATCCTTTCGCAGGCACCCAAGAACAACATTGATTGTAGGTTTTTTATGCTTAGTACTTCCTGCCATAATAAGGCCTGTCATCAGCCAATACTAACAGCCATCCGTGTAGGGGAAGAACTGTAAATCCACGCACACCCTTAATACTTGACTGTTCTTTTGAATACCAGAAGACTGACGCTAATATATTTGCAGAGCAGCCCAATTCGAGACAACTGTCAGCCATATTCTCATCCAGTCGACGATACTCACCGAACAGCATGTATCGCAGGTTCGCGCGCAAACGCGGAAAGTCGCTGCACTTGGGGCCCGTGACTCACCCACCCAGTCGCCCGCACGCCTAGGCGAACAGTCTCCTTCCCTAGACACTCGATATGTCAGCAGTCCCGGCGTTGTGGGCCAGGCTCTGACCTCGGAAGCCATGGGACGAACGCTGTCTGGCGGCAGTCGTGGCATAGGAGGCCGGAGATCGGCAGAGATGATGAGGAGAACGGCATCGGCTGGAAGCAAGACAGGCCCGGTGATTCCGAGCGCAGCGGGCACACCAACAGGCGGCTCCCGACGTCTTTCTATTGAAGACGGGCAGGCTCGGCCCTCTGCCCCGATACGACCGAGTCTCGAGACGCTGCCGTCTCAGATTCGGGTAGACTCTGTTTCGCCGTCCAATGCTGGTGCAGGACAGACTCGCCAACTGCAATCGCCCCTTCCAATCCATCCCGCAAGAAGAAGTAGCGGGCGCGGGCGCCGGCCCATGACTAGACACGAGAGCGACGACTACAGAAGCAACCAATATGAGCGGGCCGAGTCTGAAGATGCCGACCCAGAGTCTATTGCAGCATCGTCATCAAGTTCATCCAGCTTATCTTCTGATGAGTCCGAGCCAGTGATGTCACGAATCTTTCGGCGGCCGCCGGGCTACCCTCAGCAACACCCGCAAGAACAGCAATCTCACAGGCCATCACGGCTTTCGCAGGACCAATATAGCAGCTCAGTTAATCTTGGGGGCGCGCCAGAGGCAGCGTATGGCGGCGTTGGCCTTGGGATATCTTCCGGCGGGTCAGACGACGGCGACGAATCGGAAACGCAGGCGGCGTTCCTGAATTTCAAGTCGGCAGCCCAAACTGCGACAGGGAATAGCACTGCTAGCGGCTCTCGCACGAATCCAAACCCAAACCTGAACTCGTCAAATACAAATGCAAACTCCAGTCAGCGGCACCCACGGAGACGCCCTGCTGCGCTGCAAGAAGGCCAACGGTCGTCGCCGTCATCATCGGCTTCGGCATCGCCAACGACAAAAGTGTTCAAAGGACCGACTCTGGCAGCAAGCACGAGCCACAAGGTAGGAAACCCATCGCCTGCCAATGCTGCAGCTGCTGCCCGTCTGCCGCAGTCCCGCGTGCCGGGTGTGCGCTCACCACCGCACGTGCTTCCGCCTGGTCGCAGTGCGGCGCCGGCACGAGCAGGAGCGACAATTTCGCGCGAAGACAGCGAGACGGGCACGACTCCGAGCATTGGCAGTAGTTTCAGCGATCTTGATGACGTGTCGTTTACGCAATCTGTGCTGGACGAGGCCCTGGGGAGCAATGTGGAGGATACAATGGTGCAGCACAGCAGCACGGACACGCTATCGTCGTCTGCGAACCAACGATAGGGTGATGATGCCAAATGGAACTGAATGGTCTGGATGATACATAACGATTAGACTTTGATACACACATTGAGAAGCATTGAAATATTATCTAATTGTGAACTACTCGAGACGTTCGGCCTCAACCACAGTTACTGTAGACACCACAAGGTGTTAGCACAGTTCTGCCGGAAGCCATCCTGCTAAGTAGGGTTTGAAGCAGAAGACCGCGATATACACGTCTTCAAAGTAAGTGAAAAAATAGGAAACGACAAGAACAGCCGACACACAGGAGTCAGCTCAAATAATAGCTCTGAAGGGCCACCTGATACCAGGACAACCCTATCGACCATGTCGCCCACGTCGACTACATCGACTATAGCTGCCAGATACACCGAAGACCCAACAAATTGAACGAACCAGGAAACCAGATAACAAGAGAAAAGAAATAAGCCAAAATAACAAATAACACAAACGAACCAAATACCTATAATTATAAACCCAATTGACCATATTCCCAACTCTACAATATCACCAAATAAAACAAATCCAAGCATCCTGTACTTTCCCTTATTCCTTTCCGGTTCATCCCTGCCAATCCTAGCATCTTGCTATATAGTCCATCTTAGCTTCCAACCTATTTTTTTTATTACCGACCGACCCATCCTACAGAGTATGGCCGTAGAACTCGAGGGGGTCCATGTGCGTGAATCTGTGGTCGTCACTGAGACGGCGCAGAGCGACATCAACGACCGGCACGTTGGGTGATTTCCAAGGATGGTAATCTATGCAATCGCGGGACACTGTGATGTGAGTATATATTATTATCAGAAAATAGACCTGTCAAAACTTACGCGACATGAGCTTGCTGAAGAAGATTTGCGGCAGGATGTTGTCGGACTCGCCCTGCGACGGCTTGTCGTTACCAGGGTACAAGATGTCGTGCAGCGCTTCGAGGCGGCCGTTCATGCGTCTGACCATTTCGTAGGAAATGAGGGAGGCGGGCCGCTGGTTGGGCGCCGTGTTTTCCTTTTCGTCGGCGTCTGCGTCCTGCATGTTCGCGTCGCGGTCTCTGCGGGCGGCCAGCTCGGCCTCTCTGATGCGCTCGGCCTCAGCGGCGAGCTCAGCGAGCTGCTTTGCCTTGGCCTCTAACAGTTCCTTGAGCTCGGCGTCGGAGTACTTGCAAAAGCTCGCTTCGGAACGCGAGAACCACGGGAGCAGGTAGGTGGGCAAGGTCTTGTCCTTGAAGTAGTGCTTGAAATAGGTCTTCCAGTTCTCGTCAAGGGACTGGCCAAACGACCACCACATGTCGGGACCCATCGTGGGCTTGAGGTGTGAGCTTGCCTGGAATGCGTCGTTCTCCTTGTCTTCCTTGTCGTCTTTGTTGTCCTTGTCGTCCTCGACAAGCTCGCCAGCGGCGACGAGATCGCGCTTTCTCCGCTCCTCTTCCTTGACGAGGATTGCGCGGACAGCTTTCGTGCGCAACAGCTGCTCGGTGAAGGCGAAGCGCACGACGTAGCAGAACTGGGACCAAAAGTTGCGGAGGTCACGCAGGGCCACCTCCGTGCCGTTGTGGATGAGGGCGGGGCTGGCCGCGTCCGTGACATAGTAGCGGGTTTGTGGGATGATGCCAAGAATGTTGGAGTTGTAAATGATGTAGTCGAACAGCTCAATAAAGCCTTTGGCGGCGGACTCAATATGCCCGTGATTGAAATGGGCCACAATCAGCTGGAACGAAATGCCGATCTTGTTCCACTCGGGATAGATGCCATTTGCCAGAATGTCCTTTACGAGCGTGATTGAGGAGGGTTCGGCATCAGCGTTGATACTGCTGGTAGCGCCAGGCTCAGCTTTCACATCGGCGTCAATGCTGGCGGAAGCGCTGGCTTCAGCGCTGGCTGCAGCGTCGACTTCGGTTTCGGGCTCCGATTTGACTTGGACAGTGGACTTGTCGTCTTCCTGCTTGATTTCGTCCTCGAACGAGCTGGGTACGGTCGCCCAGTCCCAAGTAATGTCCGGCTTGTGCTCAGGCGGAGGTGGAGGAGGAGCAGGGGCAGCAACAGAGGGAAAGGGCATGTCGTGGAAGAAGCGGCTGATGCTTGGAAGCACGATGGGCTGGCTACTGTGCTGATCCCCGCGCATGTTACCGGCTGGACTCCATTCGTCGTCGTTGGAGATGGGCATGCCGGGGCCGGTGACGAAACCTGCTTCTGCGGGCATTGCTTGCACGACTGTGCGAGGAACAGATGAAGCAGCATCATAGGTGTTACCGCCGCCGATGACGGCGTGGAACGAGCGAGCGCCCTGGCGGCTGGCAGCAGAGGAAGCAGATGGGGCAGCAGCGGCAGAAGAAGTCTGGCCGGAGTAGTGGTATTGAGTGTTGCCAGCCATATTGTTTGGGCTGTCCGGGCTGGCGGGGCTCGCAGGGCCTGCGGTGAATCTGGGCGTGCCGGACGCAATGTGTGCCGGAGTATTTGCAGACATGTTTGTCACTTCGGGGTCGATGGGAGCCATGACTATATTTTGGATAGACAAGGTTGAAGAAGTGTTGTCATGGCCATGACCTCTGGGCAAGGGCAGCATTGGCACTGTTGACATGGAGGGGATTGGTGGAGGAAATGCACCTGCACCTGCACCTGTAGCACTAGTGGTTGCATTTGTGCCCAGGCTTGTGTCTGCGGCTGGGTATTCCGTAGTGGGGGCGGATGGGTGCCAGTGCGTCAGTGGTGGTCGAGGAAGTGTGCTTGAGTTCGCAGCTGAGTTCGGGGTCCAGTTAGACATGAACTGGCGAACGTTTTCGCCGACAAGGCCCTGGGTGGACGTGCTCCCGGCCAGTTTAAGGTGGTAGAGCGAGTCGGCGAGCTTTGGATCGTGCATGCCAACAAACTGCAGCAGCTCCACGGGCAGCGGCATCATGCTGTCGTTGTCGGTCGGGCCCTGGAAGATGCCGGCCAATACGGCGTCGGTGGCCTCGAGCGGGGGACCTTGCCCGGCATTACGGGGCAGGTTGTCCATTGTCGGCCGGAGTCGACGACGATAGGTGTTTGGCGTTGACTATCGACACTATGAGATAGTGTTTGTGGATTTGTTGTGGGTAAAAGGATGTAAGTTGTAAGTGTCAAGTGTAAAAAGAGAGAGAATGGCAGTGAGATGGGCGACGCTGGTCAAAATGACAGATGAGAGGCCGATGTGATAGAAGTATGTTGAGAGAAGATGATACACGGTACTTGCTGGTAGAAGAGACTTAGAGGTGAGCGGGAGTAAGTGGTTGTTTTTAAAGGTAAGATTATAAGTGGAAAAAGGAGAGCAGAAGGATGAGAAGACGGGGAAGAAACGACGGACACCTGCGAGACAAGAGGTTATGTATTGAGATGGGATGATGGGACCAGTCAGGTTGTCTTGACAGAGTGGATGTGCTGTTGGGCAGAACGGCCAGAATAGCAGATAGACGGTATACAAATGCAGAGAGGCTGACAGACAGAGCACGATAACTGACTACTTAGGTGAGGTTTAAGAAGTACACAGATAACGAAAGAGATGTGATGGGAGAGATGAAAGAAAGAGACGGGGAAAGAGAAAGAGAAACAATTACAAGACCAAGCAGCGGTGATGTGTTGGCTTTTATTATTCAAGCTCAACAGAAAGGTCAAAGGTAAACACATAGGCTGACACGTAAAAGAACTGCAGAGTGATGAGCGGCTGGGAGACAGACGGGCTGTTATCTTAATCGAATACTAATCAAGCGGCGACTAGCCAGGGGAAGGGCTGTCATTGAGGGACGAGGACAGAGAGACTGGACAGGCAGACAGATGTACTCTAATGGGGGAAGAACCTTGCACATGCAGAACATATACAAGAGTGAGAGGCATGTAAAAGGGGATACAAGGATATGGATAAAACAGTACAGACTACAGAGTAGAGAGTAGAGAGTAGAGAGAGATAATAGAGAATAGAGAGCAAGAGCAGATAATAGAGAAAAAGAGAGAGGAGGCGGCGAGAGGAGCAGATTGACGAGCGAATGGACGACAGGCGATACAGCAAACAGCAAACAAGTCAGATGGCCTGTGATGAGGTGCATGTCCCACTAGCAGCTAGTAGGCTAGCAGGTCTTACTTGCAGTGTCTTGTGCAGGAATGGAAATGATTCTCGGCGCGTGGTGGTTAGCGAGGCGTTCCGAGCCTCGTTGGGTCGAGGACAGTGGAAGTGGAGGGCAGTGGAGGTTGCAGTTGAGGGCGAGGGCAGTCGAGTATTTGTGTTTATTACATGCTTTTAATTTCTAGACAATACTAGATAAGAAGTAATGATCCCATCTTTACGCACGAAATCGAGATTAAAAAAAAAGAATAACGACATCTTTTGAACCTCAACACCCTGATAAGATACAAGCAGTCTAAAAGGAAGGACGTGCAGTAGTGCAGGAGTGCATGACGCGGAACTGCAGAATGCAGGGCGTGCAAACGACTTGATAATCAGAAGAGGAAGAATCCAAGGAAAAGCTGAACAGCGAAAGGAAGGCAGATCTTAGCCCAAACCATAAAGTAGAGTACAGAGTACCTTCCAGTCAAAGAGAGAAGTCAGACTGACAAGAAATCAGAGATATTGGGGGCCGCGTTGAGTGGTATCAAGCTGGACTCAGTAGGTAGTATTCCATGGGTGGTACTGGTTGGGCTCGAGAGCGTGTGCACATCTTCAAGTCGTTGGCTCTAGCACGCTGTGGAGATGGGAGGAGTGAGTTGGAGCTAATGCAGCTGCTGGTCTGATCGACCTTCAGCTCCTCACCATTGTGATAACAAAGTGTCCGGCGTGGAGGGGAGGTAGAGGGTAGAGGGTAGAGGGTAGAGAGGTAGAGGACAGAGGGAAGAGAGAAGAGAGGGAAATCCGGGTGTGTCTTCCGGGCAAGCTTAGCGTGGATCGGGAGGAGTCGTTTGGTTTCTTTTTGTCTGGCTTTTGTCTGGCACTTTTGATTTCGGAGCCAGGTCCGTTGCTATTCAGATATCACAGGAGGCAGCCAAAGCCTTGATAACGTTCTGAGTGTGCATCTTGGTTTATTGATATGACTTCTTGTTTTATTTCTCTTGCTATTTCTACAGTCTTTCCAACCGTCTCGAGGCACAAGCCAAAGACCCAAGACTTAAAAGTCTCGTCTCCATCATGTCTCGACGCAGCCGCAGCTATTTTAAGAGAATCACTTATTTCGGATAGTAGACGTGCCGCTGGCAATGCAGCTCTTTACCTCATCAGTGCTAGCCCAAACTTCTTCTTCTCTGCTTGTCCCCTCTTCTCGTCTCTTCTCTTTACTCCTCACAATTGCCTTTCATTTTGACTTGTCCTTTTATCAGACCTTGTCCTTGCACGCCAATCCGACATGCATATTCGGCAAGTGATGTGCCTGTCACGCCGTGGTGCCATGTCTCCAGCTTCAACCTGCCAGCCACAAGCCGCTCTAAGTCCTCGTTCCAGTGGCAGAGGGAGAGGGTGACAGCGGGTGTTAGTGCTCTCGTACGGGCATTCAGCCTGTCTTGCCTCTGTATCTTTTCTGTTCTGTTCTTTCACCCTCTCTATTCCTCCTCTCTACTCTTGCCTCTACTCATGTCTTGCACCAGACTGTCTCGCTGTCTGCCGACCCAAGGGATACAATATTGGCCCACTTGCACTGCAGTTGCAGGTACGACTCGTATCCCGTTCTCGTGCAGGTACTTTCATCACAGCTTCCAACAAGCTCAGGCACTCGGTGGATTGAGCTATCAACCTTCCCTCTGCCTTGTTCACCTGAACGGACTGAATATCAACCCCACAAGGTCAACCGAACCCGCCATCCTCGCCCCGGACCATCAAAAACCACAGAAACCACAAAATCCAGGGACTCAGGCCCCAACCAAGCCTCAAGGTGGGCCCTATTCATCCTACTGGCAACCACATAGCCCTATCTTTGTGTATTACTGCCGCGTGGTATTCTCAAGCGAGGTGAGCCGGGGCTGCTAGTAAGAAACTCCGTAGCGGATGCAATCCCGCAATTCGTTACCGCGATGAAGATCACAAGAGTAGTATTGCTAAAGAGTTGGCCAGATCAATATGATATTTGACCACGTAAAGCCTAAAGCAAAGCATTAATACCGTGATGAGCCGCAAGGGTGATACTTTAGTATCGTCAACAGTCGGCAGTCAAGCTGGTATATCCCCAATATTCTTTCTTATTGGAAATATCTTATAAAAAAGAAACAAATAAATCAAATAAATCAAGCACTCCTTATGTACAGTACTTTTGAATGTCTGACACTCGTTCTTTGCTCTGTATGTCTCTCACTCCTACACTAACCAGGCGATCGATCTTTATCAAAATAACGAGATGTGCTTGCTTATGCTCGATATTGTTTGTGAGCTTAACTGTACTTCTCGTTGCATCCCGCACGCTGTTCAGATCACTTGACCACAAGCCTCTCATTCAATCTTCTGCCTGTTCTTCTGCCATTTCTCTTCTCAAAGACTTAAAAGGCTGTTGCATGTCTGGGCAGTCACCGGGCAAGTATTCGCTCCGATATCAATCCTGCTTGCTTTTTCTCCTTCTCCTCGCCGACATTCTCCCGTCTCTGCCTCCAGTTGCCTTCAGCCTTGATTCTCTTCCCCTCTCCAAATTGTGCACTTCTTCTCGTCAACTATCTGACCTCTCACATGCTCCCACCCCTGTCGTTATGCAGGGTGAGATACACACGAAGCAGACTCTTCCTCTTTGTCTCGTCTGACCAACACCAATATTGCCTGCTGCTTCCCGCAGTCTGCGCACCAACAGCCTCAGATGATCCTTCCTCTGTTATCAATGCTATTATTTGTGTCACGAAAATAAATGCCCAATGACTTCGTATCGTTGCCACTGCATGTCGTCAACATTGTAACCTGTCATGTTATACCAACGCCGTCTATTCTTACTGTTTGCCAACAGCCGTCACGCGTGCATCCTGCGTGTCGACTGGCGCCTAGTATTCAGACCGCTATTTCGGATAGCAACGTCAAAGCAGGCAAGAAAAAAAACGCAAGAGAACAAGAAAGCGAGCAACAAAGAGGAAGAGAGGGAGGAAAACAAAAGAAGAAAAGAAAGCAATGATGAGACATGTAATATATTGACAACACAACCCACAAACGATGCTCCCCAAGGATGCAGTATGATGCAGCGGAAATGCGGAACATCAGCACCAGCCAGAATAAATCAAATACAGAAAACAATACAGAAAACAATCAATAGAAGAAGTGAATACGATGGACGCGTGTGAGCAATCGTATTTCCCGAAAGCAACATCACAAGCGACGGCTGCCCCCGAGAGATACTACTAGATACTACTACACACTGCTCTTGAATGCTACGTGTTGAAAAGGTGAAGCAAAATCATCAGAATGGCTAAGGTAGAAGAGAACCATCCAGATGAATTTATAAATCTAATATCATGACAGTGATAATAATGATTGACGAAGAAGAACGATATCCAAACAGATACTCATAACAGCGAGCATCTTCCCGCCCAGTGTCTCTTTGTCGAGCTCTGTCAAGGAAAGTTTGAATAACTAAATAGTCCAATAAAATGGATAATCATCAATAAAAATAATTAAAAGACAGACAAACTGGAAATAGAAAAGCCACATCTGCACGGTACTTTTCACATGCATCACTTCTGACCGGTCCCGTTTATTTGAGTCACCTCAAGCCACGACGCATTGGCTGTTTGTTTGATCTTTGGGGGTTGGCTGATCAGATTAAGGAGTTGTTCCGTTTCTGTCATTTAAGTGATAACAACTTGAGATGATATTCGGAGGAGAACCTATACATGATGCATATTCTCCTGCCACCTCGCTTTCGCTCGCTCATCAGTGCAAACAAAGGTGCGCCTGCATGGCGCGGCCAACCAACAATGCACTGACAACAACACAACACTCACATGTGCCAGACCAGCGAGCCAGAGAGGGCCGGAGACAAACCCGCAGAGCCGACGGGGGTCATCCAGAAGACAATGGCAGCTGAAGACTGCATTAATACCGCGGATGCGTGCAGAACAGGCAGTGATATGATGTATTGAAAATATGAAATCATGAAAACATCAACCTCCAGTCAGTTGTCATCTCAAAAGCCAACCGCCGTCTTATCTGTGGTGCCATCCGAGCCAGCTTTGTGCTACACTTGGCTTGTGTCTTTCACACCGGTGCATCATCAAGACGAGACTTGTATGCAGAGACGACAGGGGCCATCCCATATTTGATGCACGTAATATAAAAGAGTGGCAAATGATCAATCCAATATGCAAGTGTCAAGGTCATGATGTTCGGAATGTTTCTCGTTGTTTGTCGTCGACGTCGATGCCGATGGCCTGCTTCGTCCTCAATTAGCCAGTCCCGTTGATATATATGTCCGCATCCTCGACATCATCTCCAAGGTCTGATTTTCAAAACAAACTACAAGAATAAACACATCCAACATTGGCCATCTATCATCTATCATCAATAATTTGTCACCACCATTGCCATTGACCAGAGCATAAATCATTGCTTGCCAGACACAGCATCCCCCCCGAGACAGCCTCTTTCCCCGCTCCACTCACACTCTTCACCCCCAAGAACACAAGAACACAAGAGCCTACTCCCTTCATCGCGTCTATCCCCTCTACACTCATCCACAACGCGTTCTTCATTGTCTCTGCAGCTTGGTTTCCCGGGTCGGTGCTGCCGTACACAGTATCTGTGGCCAATAGTCTAGATTATTATCGCCCGGTCTCGTCGCTTCATCCTGCATACGCTTGCATATCTCCTGCAGCCACGGCATCCTGTCATTTGCTTCGTTTGCACTCTCACACTCTGTGCACATCAGAGTTTTCAGTTGTCCGTTTTCTGTTTTCCCAGTTTTCATACAGTTCATCAAAAGGCCTTTACCACTGCCTCATTGTATTTCCGTTTCTTGTTTCTCTTTTCCTCCCTGCTTCAACTCTTCTCGATCATACCCCTCATCTTTTGTGGTTTGTGTCTCTCCCTCTTGTCTAACCTGTCTCTTTCCTCGTCCCCGTCGTGCCTCCTTGCTTGTGAGCTCGCCTATCCCGTGCCACTCTGCTTCTTTCTTACCTCTTTTGCTTCTGGCTGTTGGCTTCTATTTCCTCGGCTGGCAGTGTTAGTCAATGCTGGTACTACCAGTATCATCATTGCTCCTCCACATATGATATTTCACACAATCATCCCATCACCGTTCTTGGCATATTTTTCCATCTAGCTTCACTGTTAACTGTATTTTCTTTTTGTTTTTGTCAACTATACTCCTCCATTTTGTCACCTTGTTTTGTCAGCCACCTTCCATCCATCATGGCCGACCAGAGCCTTGTCCCTGTGCCCGAGAGCATGATCAACCGGGAGACGGCGAGCGGTACCTCCGGCGAGCTCTTCATCCGCCTCGTCGATCCCCTTGATGCCATCAGCATGCCCCTCAGTATCAGCCCCTTGCTCATCTGCCACGAAATCAAGGCCGAATTTGACTACTTTCGCAAGCGTGTGAAAAACCACGGCCTGCGCAAACTCAAGGCTTGCTCGCTGCTCCGTCTGGCCAAGGAGCGCTTTAATGCTGCCTCCAACATGCCCTTTGACCTTTTCCCGCTGTGGGCCTACCAGTGCCTCCATCGTGACGATGCTCCAACCACTGGGGCCGAAATTTTCCATGAGCTGCTCACCTGGTGCGACGCCTTCAATGGCCCCGGCGCTCAGATCAACACCGACCGCCTTGTCGAGGTCAGCGACCTGCTTGGCTGCCGGTACACGTCGCTCATGCTCGCGTTTGGTCTCTACACGGGCTACCGCGACAACAGCGAGAGCGTGCACATTCTCAACTGCATCTACAGCTTTGTCGTGCTGCAGGGACAGATCTCTCACGAGCAGCTGGGTGAGCTCAACTTCCTCGAGCGTGCCATCTTCATGGCCGGCACATTCCGCTCCATCCGTGCATCGTGCAGCGGCTTCTCCTCGTCGGACATGTTTCCGTCGGCGATCGAGGTTGCCCTTGCGGTCGAGAGCTGCGTGCAACAATCTGCCATCATGAACAAGACGGCGAGCCCTGCTCTTGCACAAATTTCATCATCTACCCCGCCTTTCCGATCAGTTCCTCCTGCACAGTCTGCTGAAACAGTCCGGCTGCTGTCGGCCATTCGTTTCGGCAAGAAACGGCCCTCTCCACTCAAGAACAAACGCATTTCCAGCCGGCGCTCACGGATACACAACCAGCCTCGCCGGCGGTGCCAGTCTACTCCCCCGTTTTCCACCCGAAGTCGCCCTGTAGATGTGATGACACCGGAAGCTCAAATGTCAGAGCCCCGTGCCGCAGAAAATGAAGCAACGGGCACCGCAACGACAGTAACGCAAGATACACAAACGCAGGAGACACAAAACAGACTAGACACATCAAACACTTCACGTACATCAAATACGCAAGTCCAAACCGCCGCCTCTTCATCACAGCAGCCTGTCAACGGCTCTTCCTTTTCCAATCGCCGTCCCGGGTCTCTGCCCAAACAGAATCGTCGTCCATCTGATTCATCCTCGGATGAGGAAGATAATCGCCCTTCTGTACTCAAGCGTCCTATGCCGGACAGCGACAGCGACAGCAGTGAAAGTGACAGCGAGGAAGACTCTTCAGACGGCGATGGCCCTCCCGCCCCCAAGAGGCGGCGCAATGCGGGCAATCCGCTAGCCTTCTCTCGCAGAGCACCGCACGATACCAATCATCGCAGACGCCCCAACCACAGCCGGCCGCACCAGGCACCCCAGTTCTCTGCAACGACTACCTGGCAGCTGGCACCTCCCTCTATCCCTGTCAATGAAGCTACAAGCATCCTAGCTGAAGAGAACACTCTGCAGGAGCAGTTCCTCAACTTTGTGACCAACTTTCACGGAAATATCAGCGACTCTGGCGTGCGGTATCTGTCCGGTCTCGTTGAGAGGCACCAAGCCTTTGTGCAGCGGCGCCAGTGGCATGACGAGCAAGTGAACCGGAGATTGTGCTACCGGACGGCCGTGGAAGATGCCAGTCATAGGACTGAGCCGCAGTCTGGCCACACTCTCGGCGCAAGTGGTGTGGCAGCTGCAACTGCACGCACACCAAGCCACAACGTACCTACTCAGCCCCAGGGGGCCCGTGTCAACACCAATGGGAACCCCCAGGGGAACACCCGGCCTTTTGTTTCCCAAGGCACCAGAGAGCATCCCCATCATCAACATGCACAGCATCAAAGGGTAGGCTATGCACACATGGGTAGCCAGCATGCTGTTGCCCAGCACATTTTTCAAGCTCAATACCACCAGCCAGGGCACTGTGGGCAATGCCATCAGCGTCATGGCCACCACCCGAATCAGCAGACTCAACAGTCTAACCAACACCAGCAAGACCAGCAAGACCAGCATCGGCACCGGCACCGTCAAGACCAGCCACCACAAGGTCGACGCGTCTACTATCGCTATTCATACCAGCCCCGTGGTCACGCTCAAACCCAGGCTCAGCGTGCAGTCAGAGGACCTATTGCTGGAGACCAATCATTACCATATATTGTACCTGACTCTACTCCACCACCGCAGAGCAGTACACAAGCTCAAGTATTGGGGCAACGTCCTCAAAATTCCCAGCCAGGGGCACCTCTCACGCCACCTCTTGTAGCACCGCAACCCCGGCCGCCTCGTGCCCGGCTCGATGAAAACAGAATCACAGGCAACCATACAAGCTATATAAACAGCGAGGGGTATGCAGTGAGGGTTCCTATCCGCCAAAGTGTTGAAATAGCAGAGGTACAGCCTAGTGGCATCTCGCAGGCCGGACCTAGTCGAGATGTTCGTCAGGGTGGCCATGAGCTGGAGATAACCCACGATGAAGATGTCGATGATGAAGACATGGACGAGACGGACAGGGAGAATGGGCAGGCCCTTACTTGATTGTGTATTGACTATAACGTTGCACACTACAAGTTTCACGATCTAATGACTCTAGTATTTCATATTCATTTTATTTGACTTGATTCTATCTTGTATCTTTCGCTAGTCTGCATAAATTTACACCATCTTTCTGATTGTCGACACTGACAGTAATACCACGTTCTTTCAGTCTGCCAAGACGGCAGCTTCAGCAATGTCGTCGAGGACTGCCCAAAGGTCATCGACAGGATTCCTCCGTTGTGCCTCCAACAGGTCCAAGTTATGATGGAACTCAAAGTACACGCCCAGGAAAGACATGATCTGCTCAAAGTGGATGAGCTCGTATAGTTGCAGACCAATGTCACGAACGATGGGGATTTGGATGCATACATATCTGATGAGAAGAGACAGACCAAGGTCTTGCAACAGTTCGGCAAAGCTGAGGCCGAAAAAATCGGCGTCGTACAAAACGTCAACTACGTGTGAGAAGCTGGCTTCGGGTGATATGACCAACCGCAAGAAGTCGACCTTGGCGTGGTAAGTGCGGACGCGGTTGTGCATGTCAAAGTACATCTCTTTCCAGCGGTCAACATCCCGCCGGGTGGGAAGCCACATGTACACGCGCCATACGAGCCAAAAAATGTAGTCCTGGGTGAAGTAAAATCTATACGGTTGAACAATTTCGCCCCAGTTGATCGTCCAATCGATATGCCGGAGGTAGCCAAAAAGGCCGTAAACTGGATCTGTGAGAAAGCTGTAAGTGTTGCAGATGGGGCCTTTCAGTCCGCTATAGAGGCTGAGAATAACAGTCCTGAAGAGGAACCGCACAAACTCGATGAATAAGAACTTGCATGTGGAACGGTGCTGTCTTCTTTTTCCAGCTGCAAGAGTTTGTGGGGAGGGATCAGGTTGCCGGGAGTCTGGGCGGTGACTTGGGCCTACATCGAGGACTGCCTTGGTGCCCAGCCTACGCCGAGCTTTGATATTGTTGGCAGACTGAAGTGTCTTTATATGATGATTTTTATCAGAGAATTGCATTGTTAGTATTGAGTCGTGCTTGAGTAGTGGGAAGAGTCGTTGCGTGTGTGTATGTTAGTAGTAGAATGGAGGAGGGAGGGGGAGGAACAGGAAAGAACTCGTGAAAAAGAGCGAGGAGATGCTGGGTTTATATAGAAACATTTCCGATTTTGCCACTGGGTGCAGATAGATGATGTATGAGTATGAGTCTGTTATGGGAGGACTTTCTGAGGGCGAAATTTGCAAGTACGGACATCGCGTCACGATGTGTCTTTTTGCTGTGCTGCTGGTGTCCTTTAATAGTATTTACAGCCGGAACATCTTCAGTCCTGAAAATAGTACCGAGAACAGTAGTCTTTTGACAAGTACGCGGTTCTTTTTGGGATTTTTATTTGTGCAGCCCTTCCACGGGTTGAAAAATGAAAAATAATATCAATGACCGCATCACGAGTTTTGGTCAGTTATTAGATTCGTCACGGTTTCTGGATTATTCTCAGGAGTAGATTTATGGAGTATTACAAGTTATACCACATTTAATGCGCACTACATTAATATTCACGCTGCTGCATTGCTGGATTTAGGCTTGGTTGATAAATAATCATTTGATAAAGATATAAAGCAAACGAAAAAGAAAAAAGTAAGAACAGAAAGAACAGAAAGAAAAGAAAACACAGTGCCGGGTTGCCCTGGACTTACAATCTAGAAATAACAAACAAATCATCAGCCCATCAAATAAAGACTGCTACTATTCCACCAACCGCCAAAACAAGGTACCGTCATGCCCACGCCTTGGCTTTCTCATGCCGCTGCCTAGTATCTCGACACCAGCCGCGGTACACCCAAGGCGTAACAAACGTAAACGAAACAGTAAACATGTGTTGAGACACCAAAAAGAAGAAAGCACGAATGGCTATGTGTCAGAGGGCATTGATTGAGAGTGTGAGGGTGGCTTCTAACCGGACCCAGTCTCTTGCTCGCTGAGCTCGTCTTCGCTGGGTAAGTAGCGGCCGCGGATTTCGTCGTAGCGCGAAAGATGGTAAGGGTCGTCGTAGCGCGAAAGCTGGTAAGGGTTGTCGTCGAGCTCGCTCTCCCATGCAGCTTGGTCCTGCTCTTCCGGACATCTGGGATCCTCCTCTTCATCGCTGTGCACAATATCCATAATCTCTCCGAATCCAGCCATAGATGCCAATTGGATCAGGTGCCACTGCAGGCAGAGCAGGTCGACGGAAGGAAGATCGTCGGTATCGTCAGCATAGATTGTGAAGACGTCCCCTGTCTCGATAGGTATGCCGTTTGACCTATGAGCTACAAAGTCGCTCTCCCGGACACTGTCGCGCAGAATCTGGGGGCTCTCACCCTCCAAAACTTGAAGTGGCTTGAAGAGGCCGCGAGGCAACCAATGAAATTGCAATCGTACAGACTTTGTCGCGATCGCTTCTTCGGCTGTGCAGAGCGGCTTCAAGCCAAAGCAAGCCGCCCCCCAAAGGGCATGGAGATAGCGATCGAGGCAGATCAGGTTCCGGGGTGATTCGGTGACTTTGACGTCGCAGATAAGCGATTTCCACTTGCCGGAGAGGGTTTTACCCCAAAGATCTAGCAGGCGAGAGATGCTCTGCAGGGCCGTTTCGGACTTGGTCGCTGAGTAGGGGAAGATATGAGCAGCCTCGGGGAAAGCGTGACCAGTGAGGACGCAAGCATGCTTGTCCCGCACGGTGGCTGCGAAGACGGCACGTCTATTACGGGTAACAGATGATGCCAAAGAAGAGGTAGACAGCGCAGGTGATGGTCCCGGGGAGTGTTTTGCAGCCGATCCCGACGCAAAGGGATCGCTCGCCGTTTTCCTGCGCTTATCTGCCATGATGCTTTCTTCTTGACCTTCTTCTAAAGCGCTGGTAGCTTTTCTTTTGCCCTTGGAGGCAGACGCCACCTCAGAGGGTGCAGCACTTGTAGCAGCAGCAACGGATTGTGAAAGGGGCGAAGGTGTGAGTGTCGCCTTGGCAGTAGCCGCTGGTAAAGGCGTCGACGGTAGCAACGTCGTTTGTCTCTTGGTACCTTTGCCAAGAACTGTGTAGTTTGTTAATTTACAATATCAAAAACTTGTAAAACGGAGAAATTATACGTACACGCAAGAATGGCGTCGTAAGCTTTTTTTTGGACTATGGCATGAACGCCACCGAAGTATACAGGATCTTCTGCAACGCTCTGCACATAGTGCTGTAGATTGGAGATCGGGAGTGCCAGGAAGACACCGACGGCAAGGGCATTAGGCCTCTCTTCTCGTTTTTCGTCGCACGTTGCCGTCCAGCGAGCGAACAGGTCTTGTCTTTCGTCAACGTCTCGGAAAAGGTCGTGCGCGGGTGCGTATTCTGGAGGCCAATTATTGTTCAGGGTTCGCAGAAGTCGCGCAAGTCGCGTCGTGCCTAGGTGGGACGGATCTTTGCTCTGGATCTCGCCCACAAGTGCAGGAATGTCGTTGGAGGATGCCATGTTGATGCCGTAAGATCTTGGCGACGAGCAGCGTGGCACAGGAAGAACGGGAATAGATGCAAAGTGGGAGGTGTAAGTTGTAAGTTGTCTATGAAGTGGAAAAAAGGAAGATTAGAGCTCATAAACAAAGGTAGGTGGGTGCACTTTAGAGGGGTTGGCCCCGTGACCTTTGCCACCTACTGATTGTCGGAAATATATTGTTACGACCTAAAGACAGAGAACGTGATCGCAACGTTAAGCAAGAAATAGAGGAAGAGCTTCTAGGCTTAGCTTTTTTGCATACTGCTAGCTTGCGCATAAACTCTCTATGGGTTGATTAGTTTGCATTACTTAACACTCACAACCACGGGATGGTTCACTGCAAGATTGAATTTTTTTAAAGTCATAGGTGTGTTTGATTATGAAAAGAAGGAAAAGATCAGAGAAAAGGGAAAAGAAAAGAAAAGGGAAAGGAAAAGGCTCGATTGAGCAATGTCATTACCTAGAGTACAATCAAAATACCGGTTATATAAACACCATGCTGATGAAAATATATCTACGAGCTACACCATGTTTCTACATCTACGATATACAATGGTGGCCTATTGATACCTATCATCGCGGTGAGGGTGCTTGGGGGTGGAAGTTTATGCCTTGTCGGCAGGACGGGATGAAGTGGAAGAAGAGGTTGACTTGTTCTCTGCCTTGGGCCGGGCAACTGAAGACGACCGGCGGGTGGTGGAGGTTGGGGTTTCGTACCGGAGGGGACGAGAAAGGGGAGGGAGACCCTTGGGTGTGTAGACGCTCGAGGGGCGCCGACGGATAGTAGTGGTAGAGGTGCGCCGCCGGGGCGCACGGTACTTTTCAGTAGTGGCTGTGAAGGGAATGTCCGCAAACGGACTGTTAGTAGGGTCCCGGTGAGGTACATACCGCTCCCGGAGAGGGTTGAGATATCTGTCATTCGTAGTCGGCGCGAAGCCGACGGGGGTCTTGATTTGCCGCCGGGGCCGGCCGGTTGGGAGACCCCGGGGAGAGGGAGGAGGGTTTCCGAAGAGTTCCAGCTCTTCGCGGAGAGTAAGAGGAATTCCTTCTTCCATGTCGTCGTCATTACATGTAACGGGCGTGTCGTCACGAGTAATGGGGAGGTTCTCGGTCTCGAGCTTGAGACGAGGGGACATGGGGCGTGCGGAAGGCATCTTGATGGATGATGAAATGTTGAGTAAAGAGAGTGTGGTAGATGTTTTCACTTACTGTAGAATCTTGAGGACCGTTGTCAACTCGGTATGGTGTGTTGTGGATGTTGTAAGTTTTGTCTGGGGATAATTGTGCTGTGATGATGAATAGATTTGAGGAGGTGTCTAGACGCAACCCAACCGACTTATATATGCAAAACTTGGGCTTTACTGTTCAATATATGGCTATGTAATGAACAATAACTTGAACCACGAGACAGGCACATGCTCAACAATGAGTGGACAAGAGCGTGAGCAACAAAGTCAACAATTATATGAACAAAGCATGGTTCCGACGTGTCTGGTTGTACACGATAATATGAACAATCGACCGCATTGGGATACTGTATTTTGAAAGATCTCGAGAACTTTCGATTCAGATATGTGACTATCCTTGGTCAGATGACACATCTCAATTAAAGGGACCGTAATCTACGATACAGCTGGCTCTTGATGGCCAAATGCATTTCTATCAAAGCGAATCCATGACCGCCTCATCCCAACGTTTCCTATGTATCACATCCCAACTTACTTAACCATTTCACTGCCACCTTACACACCCACACACCATCGCTACCTTTCAGCTGAAGCTCTCGTGTAATCACCACCAATACCGAAATGGGTCTGCCGTACAAGAACCGGCCTGTCAAAGTCCCAGTCAAGCTCACTCCTACTGCGACTCTTGTTACCACGCCGAAATATCAAGCAGCCCAAGTTCACCGCGCCCGCCATGCCAACATCCAGCAGCCAGTCCACCTTCAACAGCATCATTGGCATGAACTAGACAGTTCCCCAAATGCAAGTCGTAAAGACCCTATAGGATAGAATGATATCGATATGTCGGGATGAAACTGAACTGGCATGGCCAGCGATGGATGAGAAATCATTGCTTTTCACCTTATTCTATCAATTCCCGCCCGGCTCTTCGGTACACTGGAGCCATAGCATTCCTGACATCTTTCACGATGCAGGAGTTGACAAGACCGCGAACTCGACAAAATCTTGTGACACAGAGCGTGCCAACAGTCGTTCGGCATGGTCCACTTTTATCAAGAGATTGCTTCGGAGCCGACCCCCGGCCGAACACCAGACGGGCCGACATCACAAAGCACGTCCGCGCCAACACCGTCTTTCTTTACGGTCATCGCCGTACTTTGTCGCAAAAGTTTTCCGAGTGAGATATGGATTCGCATTGGTTATGCGCTGCCTCGCGCGCTACCGAAATACATCAACAAGATAAGAGCGCTTTCTATCTCGACACGAACCGTGAAACGTAGTGTAATTCTATTCGGTCCGCTGACAGTAGCATTGATACAATGTTGAAACATTGTGATATCTGACCTGGAATTTTATTTCATTTGTTATTATCATAGCATTTAAGAATAAATCATTTCACAAAAGGAATATCTTGAAGAATTCTTTTTTTTTTTTTAAAAAAAAGGACCCAAAGCATATATTAAATTAATTAAATAAAGCAAGTCATCTTAAATAGCATCGAGTTTGAAAATATTTACCTAAATAGTACTACAAAATTACAAAGCACAAATGGTAGGTGAGCGGACGAACAACGGACGGCCGGCAGCGAAGTCGGCCGGCGCATGTGCTGGCATAATCGCCCAGCACGATAGAGGGTCCGTGGATAAGAATTACATTCCCCGTGGAGAGTGGATTCATATGCAGAAAGTCGGCCAAACACGGGGAGACAGACACGGGGATGAAGGGGATGAAGGGGCAGAAGGGGGCAGAAGGGGGCAGAAGGGGGAGGAAGAAGACGGGGAGAGGAGAAGACGGGGAGCGGAGGAGGACGGGGGAAGAAGGGGAGGAGAGGAGACGAAGACGAGGAGAAGAGGACCAAGTTTGACAGCGGGGAAGATGAAATGGAGATGCTGTCACCGTGATATGCAAGATTTGCAAAGAGTTGAGCAAAGTATCTTGGAGTAGCTGGATGTACTGGTGAGCAGAAAACATCAAGATGCAGTCTCAGAATCAAGGAAGGCTGTGGCTGACAGGCCCAGAATTACGTAGTTAATACACTGCCAGGACATCGAAGCCACTTATAGGCCACTTATAGACCACAATAAACCACAAAAAGACCACAAAATGCTCCAATGCTCGCCAATAAGTCGCGTGCGGTTCCACCAGAGCGTGGTAAACATTTCTTCTCTGTCCTCGCCTCGACTTCCTGGATTTGATTGTATTTCAACACATTTCTCCTTTTGAAGGGCCTATTACTCCGTGAAGAGGGTCTCTGCTCCTTTTCCGATACTCGATCTGTTGAGTCCAGCACATACTTGTACGAGGTAAACAGGCAAAAATGCCTCGTAAACACTTACACGGCGATCGCTGGGCCGCTTTGGGTGCTAAAGCCGGCTAGTCGTCACCGCAACCCTGTCTCTCGGGGATTTGCAGGTACATGATTCAGGAGACGATGGATCGAGCCGAGTAGTCTGTAGATAAGATTTGACGTAGGATGCGAAGGATTTTAACAGCACTTCAACAGTGCATGACCAGAGACTGCTACATGCAAACACTTTACACCTCCAGAAATCAAAACTCAAATCGGAGACTACAGAGTACATATGTGCTATGCACACTGGAATTGCAGAAAAAATCCAAACAATGTATATCTGCGAAAAATCAGCCTTGGAATGAAAACTCTGCGCCGGAGAATGGTGACCCTCCACCGATGGTTGGTTGGCACCTCCACCGATGGATCAGCACAAGTGAGCTAAATCGTAGCCAGGCTCCCCCTGGCCAAAAAAACGCGGACGGTTTCCCACTGTAAGCTCTTAGACAATCGTCCGCGTTATTCTGGCCAGGCGGAGCCAGGCACTCAGGGTCCACGACCTGAAAATAACAAAGAGTTCGGCACCACATAGTGTCGGCGGCGCCCTGCTGAGCCGACGGCGTTGACACTAATCGCGTAGCTTCTAAAAATACCAGGGAAGAAGTTACGTTTACAATCAATCTTCGATTGCTATTCTTTTAGGGAGTGAGTTATCGAGAGATCTCAATCCTTCCGAAAACCTCTGAACCCTGTAAATTGAAATCGGAACAGTGCAGACAGCCTTGCTGAGTCAGTGTCTTGTGTTCACAATCATATGATCTTGTTCGTAAGAAATGCAGCGGCCGTTGAAATCTAAACTGCAAAGCAAGACAACCGCCATGCTGTGACACGCCGGAAGCGGAAGCGGGTATCAAGCGACCTCAGCTTCCACAGGACTGGCTGTATTTTACCTCCTTTTCAATAGACTCGAGACTTGCAAGAGTTCGGCGACATAGAGATTATATTTGATCACCTTTCCCCTCCCCCCCGCCTGTGATTCGGAGCCCCTTCTTTACACCGGAGCACGACCCCATCACGGCCATGCTCGTCGACCGCTTCGACGAGAAGCACAAATCGACAAACCACAGGAAAAAAACGCAGTGCACATGATTCTCAAATCCTGCAGCACCCGCAACCGATGGTCCAGACCGAATCTTTTCGCTTTTCAACCCCCATGGGGCCGACGGGGGCCCATGGGGTGTAACAGAGGCATAATATAAACAGGAAATGTCACGATAATAACATGTCTGGGATGTTGCTATACTTTCCGAATCAGCTGTGACCCACGGCCAGACGGTACTCGCTACTCTGGAACTCTGCTATGCTCCATTGTGTTTCGCTGCATCTCGCAATGTTTCGCTAAAAGATGCCCCGAGCGAACCGTGCGATCTGGCAAGCAACGGCTAGCTGACGTCGGCTGCCGCAATTAACGATCGATTTATCAAGAGATCAGAGATCAAAGATCTAGAACCCCTGCTGCAACTTCCTTGATTGTGCGAGTTTCCACCGATATCAATCGAGCAAAACTGGTGATGTCTGCAAAGCTTGCAGCAGTGACGTGACCTTTTAGCTTGTATGCCGACCTTTCGGTCCCTTTTTCGTCTTCTTCTGTGGCCCTCAGGAGACACCTGATATATACTGTCTCATTCGCTACATGATTCAGCCAGTCTCATGAATCATGTGTAGAAACACCCGTCACTATAATCGGCCTCACTTCGGTGCTGGCGGGAATTAAAGGGAAGAAAACTGGTCCTAACAGTGGGTTGGGTGATGGATTAAATCCATCGAAAATATACGTGCGTCGTACTCGGTCTTCGGCATATATCCTCAGGTGCTAGGTCTATCATGATTCATGACACTGATGAGGTGCTTTAGTGCAGATCCTCCCGTAGCAGACGCCTACTGCACAGAGCCCAGCGCCGCCTATCGTAGCTGACTCATGTTCGGCGTCGCTGGGCATGGGTAGTGGCTCTTTTGCCTTGTACACTAATTTGTCTCGCACTTTTCTTTATTCCATTTGGTTCGCTCTGCGTGGAGCTCCCTGTGGAATTCTCTTTGTTTTGATTCAAGATTTCAACGACCATCTGAAAAGTACCGTCATGTACAGTCATGTACAAAACAATGCACCTCTAGCACTGCGTACAGCGCAAGAATGGTGCGGACGACAACACTCCGTTGCTACTCTGCACTCTGCCGACTCGCTGCTAGCCCGATCTCGCCGGCGCATCCGCAATGGCCAGGCCTAGCCTGGATTTTTACATGGCCATTCCGCATTGTAGCCTTTTGCCCCAGATGGTCTGATCAAAATTGGCATCTCCAGTTCTCGTCCAGTCGACCATTTGACCATTTGGCCAGTTGACCAGTTGAATATTGCTCTCCTCTCCTCCTCCGTATTCCCACAATCCCACATTACTCCATTGCCCCATGTTCGTGTAGTCTGATCCCTGCGGACACGAGCATAACAGGACCTGTCCAAAATCATACAAAAGTCCTTCCACCCCGACCGTTTTGATTTCTTTGATCTTGATTCTTTCTTGTCTATCCAACTTCACACGGAACACACAGTAGGACACAATGGGTTTCATCAAGAACAACAAGAACAAGGAGGTCGAGTCGTCCATCGACGGCGAGAAGCACGGCGATGTCGTTGCTGAGCAGAAGATCACCTTCAAGGCCTGCTTCCTCGGCCTCGTCGCCTCCATCGGTGGCTTCCTTTTCGGCTACGCCAGGTACGCCTCTTCTCCCGAATTCAATCATCACCATGTATGATGCCTTACTAACCCTCCCTCAGTGGTCAGATCTCTGGCTTCTTCCTCATGAACGACTATGCCAAGCGCTTCGGCGAGATCCAGTCCGATGGCAGCTACGACTTTAGCGCCGTCCGCCAGGGAACCATTGTCGGCATGCTCAGTGCCGGCTGTCTCGTCGGCTCGCTCGCTGCCGGTAGCCTGTCCGACACCATCGGCCGTCGTCTGACCATCTCCATCACCGCTCTCAGCACTTGCATCGGTACCATCATCGAAATCTCCTCCACCCACAACTGGGTCCAGTTCGCCGTCGGCCGTATCGTTACTGGCTTCGGTATCGGCTCGCTGTCCGTCGTCGTCCCCATGTACCAGTCCGAGTCTTCCCCTGCCATCATCCGTGGTCTGCTCATCTCCTGCTACCAGCTGTTCGTCACGCTCGGTATCTGGACTGCTGAGATGATCAACTTTGGCACTGAGAAGATCGACAGCACCGCTGCCTGGCGCATTCCCAACGGTCTGTCGTTCCTGTTCGCTCTCATCCTCGGTGGCGGTGTCCTGCTGCTGCCCGAGAGCCCTCGGTTCGCTTTCCGCCAGGGTCGCGAGGATGAGGCCCGCGCCACCATTGCCGGCCTGGCCGGTGTTGCCCCCAACGCCGCCAGTGTCAACCACGAGATCAACGAGATCCGCGCCAAGCTTGACGAGGAGCGCTCGCTGCCCCCTACCAAGTGGCACGAGATCTTCACCGGCCCTCGCATGCTGTACCGCACCACCCTCGGAATTGTTCTCCAGGCTGGCCAGCAGCTGACCGGTGTCAACTTCTTCTTCTACTTCGGTACCACCGTCTTCGCCTCCACTGGTCTGAGCAACAGCTACGTCACCCAGTTGATTCTCGGCTCCGTCAACTTTGCCTGCACCTTCGCCGGTCTCGTTGTCGTCCAGAAGTGCGGCCGCCGCAATGCCCTGATGGCTGGTGCTCTCTGGATGATGATGTGCTTCCTCATCTACGCTTTTGTTGGCCACTTCGCCCTGGACCCCGTTGATCCCCTCAACACCCCTGTTGCCGGTGCCGTCCTGGTCACTTTCTCGTGCCTGGCCATTGCCGCCTTCGCCACTACCTGGGGTCCCCTTGTCTGGGCCGTCGTCGCCGAGCTGTACCCCTCGCAGTACCGCGGCCGCTGCATGGCCCTGGCCACCTCTGCCAACTGGCTGTGGAACTTCCTCATTTCCTTCTTCACCCGTTTCATTGTCGATGCCATTGACTACTTCTACGGTCTGGTCTTCGCTGGCTGCTGTGCGGCCCTCGTTGCCATTGTCTTCTTCTTCCTGATCGAGTCCAAGGGCCGGTCCCTGGAGGAGATTGACACCATGTACCTGGAGCGTGTCAACCCCATCACCTCCAGCAAGTGGCGTGCCACCGGCGGCAACTCGACCGCCAAGGAGCCCGTCGTCACTGACGAGGGTGTCACCGCCTCTGCTTAAATGCGAAATGGCTGAGAGTCGAAGCAAAAGAACAAAAATGACACGTCAAAGACCTGTTTTAATAGACTACTAAATTGTCGAATAGATACCCTCCACAGATGGAGTTGTAAATACAAACCATATATTGCATCATAACCATCTCGTTTTGTCTTGTCGTGAATTGTCTTGGTGATGAAAAATTCGATCAAGAGCACGTGACATCACTATGTCATAGTACTGTCACGAGGCTGGGCATGTGACGGCTTTCTGACCGTTACTACTTAATAACGTTGCAGATTAAATATAACGGCATTGTACTTCGTAATTTTTCAAGGATTTCCGAACCATTTTTCATAATGATTTCAAGTTGATTCTGCTCTGTGACACAACAGTTTCGTGATGAAAGGCTCTCGAGTAAATACGACAGTGCTGTGTTGACCACACCGAGTAATTGTGGACCCTGAAGCTTAACACGTCCAGTGGATGGCCCCACTACACAGACGCGTCTGGTGCATCGAGCTTCTGAACATCACGACGTCGAGACCTGAACCCCGTACCCAAAGCTTCATAGCCGCCAGGGCAGACATGCGCCCATAGCGCAGTATTGAAAGACCAGCAAAAGGCACACACATTAAATACCGCCGCCAATATGCAGCCCTTCCTCTCGCCCGCGAGGATTGTCCTCCTCACCCTCATCGACATGTACTGCGGCGACGTCATCCGCGAAGACGACGACGACTTTGTGCTTCAGCTCATCAGCTCATATCTACTTGAGAGCTATGAGCGTCCAACAAATGGACGACAGCGGTTTCTCGCCCGGTGGCAACGTGCCTACCTCAACGTTGATCTCCTCACACACGTGCACAGTCTAAGACCGGCGCTGCAGGGCTGCTTCATCGCCCAGGCATCGGCTGCCTTGCCCCTGTGCGCAACATTATGGGACCATCTAGTTCAGCGCCTCTGGATGCAGCTGCAGTCTCTGGACAGCTTGGCCTCTTTCTTTGAGAATATCCATATGCACATTGCACCGACATACTCGGAACGACGCCTCATGCGAGAGAACGACGTGGAAGAGCCGCCAGACACGCTTATAATGCTGGAACGGCGGTCGCCAATGGGACTGCTTGTGCACCAGGCGTATATAGAATTTGACCACCTATCGTTTGCCGGGCGCTGCGAGCTCTGGGAAGACTTTGTGCGCTACCGCCACCCGACACGTGCCGACTACAAGATCCTCTGGCCTCACGACTATCCTGCTGCCGAGGCTCTATTTGACGGCATCCTCACAAAGCACCAGGAAGACTGGGACACACACACAGACGCCATTGCGCGTGTAGTGTTTGACCGCGTGGCCAAGGACGACAGTGTGACAGCCAGTTTGGACGAGACGGAGAAGCTGGTGGCCCAGCTGATCGACCGAGAGAGGCTTGGTTTCCGGCCCAGCAGCAGTTTGCGTACAGCAGTCGACAAGGCTATTGACGGTTCGACTCTGGTCCCTAACCAGGCTATATTCTTCCGTATGCTGGATGCCTGGCGCATGGGCGACGCCAACACGGTCTACGACCAGCTGCATCGCTTTTTCGATCTGGTGGCACGCCAAGGCACAGGTGCTTCGTTTGGATACAACATGGGACCCATGAACAAGGCCGTCATTGAGCGGGACTTTGGCGAACACTCCAATGACCTGCTGTCTATGCTTGACGCCGTCCATTCTGGCCGCGAGGCCCGCGACTACAATTCCTTGCGTTTTGCGCTTGTCTGGCTGTACATGTATGCGCGCGTACTACCGCGCCACATCCGGCCACACGAGCTTCAGGGCCTGGCAGGCCAGCCGACCGATGGCCAACAGGTGCTGCCATACGTCCGCGAGGACGCAGACGCGGCCAAGTTCCACGCCCACCATACACTTGCGTCACTCATCGAGGCCCGCGTCGCCCTCGGTGATGGCCGGCCGCCTCTGTTTGCTATAACGTGTCTGCGGGAGGCGAGCCGAAATATTGTGGCACACGGCGAGACCGGACTCGAGGGCCAGCTGACGGGCACGCTCATGATCTTCTGGGATCGGATGGGCAGTGGTGCACTGGCCATATCTCATGGACGCTCATTTATGAAAACGCGCCACGACGATGTACCTTTTGACGATGCAGTCCGTGTCGCCTGTCGCCTAGCGATGCAGTATGCACAGGGCGGCCAGTTTGGCAAGGCAAAAGCGGTAGTCATGGGTCTTAACCCAGACGGCCTCACATCAATGCGCGCCAAGAACACCATCCGGCATGTCCTTACATACGTTGCTGCCATACAAGCAGTGCGGGCACACCGCTTTCCCGAGGCCGAGGACTTGCTCCTGCGGCAGTTGCCGGCCAATGGGTTCCCGTCTTGTGCGCCTGTGTCCGTCGACCGCAAATCCCAGGGCCCATCGCAGCTTGACCCAGACCTGGCCATGCAAGCGGCGCTGCTGCACGTGTCCTTGCTGAGCAGGCAAGAAGACGGCTCTCTTGTTGCTGCCCGCACGGCGCTCGACAATCTCGAGGCGTTCTACGACAAGGGTGTTGCCGACCTACATATGCTGCTGGAAATGTCGTTGGCCCGGATCGACCTTTACATCAAGGCAGGACACGGCCTGCGCGTGTTCAAGTTTGCTGTGCGCACAGTGCAGGCCTGCCTTCGGAGACGATACTACTTATTGCTCTGGCAGTCTGTCGGTGCACTGGCGCGTCTGCTGGTGGCCGAGGGCGAGTTCCAGGCTGCACAAACGCTCCTGGACACCATCATTCCTAGGTCGCTGGAGACGAATCACGTCGAAACAACCGGACTCCTGTACCAGGACCTGGCCGACGCATGCATGGGGCTGGCAGGACAGGAAGAAGAAGCTATTACTGCCGATCCGACACAAGCGCGTCGGCGTGTGCGCCAGAAGCAACATCTCTCCAAAGCATGGTGGAGTCTTGGCCAGGCACTGGTCTACTTTCGCCGTGCAGGGTGTCCGACCTCGGTTGAGAAGGACATTGCAGCAAAACGGCAGATCATCCTGTCCGTCGCACAGTCCGTCCAGTAGCCAACGTATTTATATTACTTTACAGTCTACAAGGTCGGTCTTTATGATAGCATGAATGATGAACAGAATAGATTATGAATAAATCGATGCGGAATATCATGCTCAGTGTTGTGCGTCTTCGTGGATATGTATTGGACCAAGACAGACCTCATTCCGCCATCTCCTCGTCCTCGTCAGAGCCGTCATCATCATCATCGCCTAATAACAGGACATTAAACAGGTCGGTCTGTTCTTGCAGTGACCGGCCCAGATGGGTGCGGCCCTCCTCAAGATATTGGACCATGCGGTCGGCTTCCTGTTCGATGCGGGCCATTTCAAGCCGGATACTGCCAACAGACTCGCGGAGGTGCTTCAAGGATTGTGTCATCTCGCCCTCAATGGCCGCCTGCCGCTCGGCCTCGGAGCGTACCCGCTTCTCCAGCGCCGCCAGATCAGACTCATTATTCTGAAGCTGCCGCAACACCTGCTCGGCTTCTCCTTGCATTGTCATGTCCTCGAGCTGGAGTGCCGCCTTGGTAGATGACGACGACTCTGTGGCAGCTGCCAGCTTTTGCCGCGCTTCCTTGGCTGACGCATTGATCCGTGCATGGAAGGCCTTGTGTGTTTCGTCGGGCGGTGCCGTCTCGAGGAACATGGCAGGCACCATCTGCGCGCAGCCACGGCACTGTTGCAAGGACGTAGAGGCTGCGGCGGCTGCGGCTGCTGTCTCATCTCTAAAGTCCATCAGATCTGTCTGGTCTGGATTGCCTCCGCTCTGAAGGCTGTGCATAGCTTGGTGCATCTGGCGGAAAGCCTCCGAGTAGAAACTGCGGCCGCACGTAGCGCACGCATGGCTGTTAGCGTCTGGGCTCACGCTGCTGCCCACCGAGTCGATTGCCTCGAGTTCTGCCTGCAAGGCCAGCTTCATCCGGGTCAGGCGGTGGCGTAGCCGCAGCACGCGGTCGGGTAGCTGTTTCGCGTCCACCTCGGCACGCACCACATACTCGCGCTCCGTTGTTAAGTCGCGGATTAACTTCTCGGCGGCGGCACCCTGGGCCTGGCCGTCTGCCTTGATCTGGCGCAGCTGCTGCCGTTCGGCCTCTGTGCTGCGTACCATGGAGTCAATGTCAGCTGCGCTGAGCAGGGGAAGTTCCAGCTCGAGGATGCGCCGCACAACAGTCTCCTTGGTCAGCTGCTCCTTGTAGGAAAAGCGCAGCTTCTTGAAGAGGCCCTCGAGGTAGTCCAGCTCGTCGAGCGCTGTGTGGTAGTCGGGGTCATCTGAGCCGTCGCCATTGGCCGCGGCCGCTTTGTCCTTGACGAGAGACAGAAGTGTATCGATGTTTTGCTGTGTCTCGGGCGTCTGCAAATACTGCGCCATCTGGTGCACATGAACCATGTTGACATAGTCGGCCGTTGGCGCATAGAGCGCGTCCAGAGACGCGTCGAGAGACTGTGCGCCATTCATCTTGTCTAGAGGGTCTTCGGGGGTCGTTGGAGGTGCGATAACCAAGCCGCCCTCAGTCAATGCCGGGGAGTAGATGTCGCCGTTGCTTGGCGAGACGGAAGAGGCACGCGTCGAAGCTGCGAGATCAGCCAAGGCGTCTGTAGAAGCACCAGAGCGTCGTGAAGTGCTGGAGCGAGCTGAGCGGGCAGATGCAGTGCCAGTCGATTGGGTTCTTGTTCGCGGAGCCATGGTGGGGTGCATAAAGGTTGACGTCAAAGTGAGAGGGGTGATTGAGAGTGGGCTGGGATAAGCCGACGCGACGTGGAGACGCGCCTGATTGCCTTGTGACGGTCCTGCCAAAGTAAACAAACCCACTGTTGACAGCAAGCACGCTAGCTTACTTAGACGTATTGTGGCGTAGATCCACATATAGCTCCCAAAATGTGGCACTCACTCAACAAAGCTCATATAACCATCCGATATGGTGTAATGGTCAACATCCGACGCTCTCACCGTCGAGCTCGGGGTTCGATTCCCCGTATCGGAGCACATTTACTTTTTTTGCCGTTTTCTTCTCCTTTTTATTTTCTTCTTTTTTTGTTGGTCTCGTATCTTATGTTTACGTTTTCTTTTCGTTTCTTGGTTTTCCCCCTTCTTTTCCCTTCTTTTCAGTCCTCCGCTAAGTCGCAAGCTCACATGTCTAATCACATGCATCGACGGCATACTCTAAAGGTTGTTCTTCATTGACAAAACTACAGCTGGAAAGTAAAAAACCACAACACTCAGATAGCCCCATCTCCTCAGTTGCTCACTACGGTAAAGTCCTCCATGCTGTCTAAGGCTGCCCGCGTCTCGGTGATGTATGTTGGGATTCCGCCGGCATAGCACATCGGCTCAATCTTCTTGCCCGGGACAGTGCCGCCCATGTACGTCGACAGGGTTGTCGGGAACAGGGTGCCGTCGTTGATGTCGACAATGTGCTTCTTCCACTTCTTGGACGCCTCCTGCTTTGCGTCGATATACTTGATGTTCTTGTACTCCATCTTGCTGATCATGTCGGCAATCCATCGGCCCTGGACCTCAACCGTCGACGGCCCGTTGCTGAGCAGTGTTGGGCCGTGGACGCCGTAGATGTGGAACATGTTGGGGTAGCCGCTGACGGTTGTGCCGAGGTATGTGTCGGCGCCGTCGGCCCACTCGGCCTCGAGTTCCGTGTTGTGGATGCTCTTGAGGCCCAGCTGGGTCATGACACCTGTGACGACGTCAAAGCCCGTGGCCACGGCGACGATGTCGACCTCGTGCACGGTGCCGTCCTTGAGCTTGATGCCGGTCTCGGTGAACTCCTCGATCGGGTTGGCCTTGATGTCGACGACATCGACACCTGGGCGGTTGAACTGCTCAAAGTAGTTGTTCTCAAGGCACGGCCGCTTGACGCCAAAGTAATGCGGCATCTCGAGCGGCGCCAGCATGTCGCGGAGACGCGGGTCGTTGATGCGGGCGCGTGTCTTCTCGGCCCAGAACTTGTACACCTCACGGTTTGCGTCACCATTGAGTAGTACATCCTTGTAGGTGGCCACCCAGATGCGGAATCCGCCGTCGGCCCAGGCCTTCTCGAAGACCTTGGCGCGCACCTCGGGCGGATCGTCAAAGGTGCTCTTCTCCATCCAGTCATAGTGGAAGCCGGCAAAGGTCTTTTCGCGGTAGGCAAACAGTTCGGGGTAGAACTTCTTGTTGCCCTCTTGCTCCTCGACGGTGAGATCCCGCTTGCGCATCGGAATGGCTAGGTTGGGCGTGCGCTGGAACACCTTGAGCTCGCCCGCTGTTGGGCCCCACGCTTGGATAATCTGAACACCAGACGCGCCAGTGCCAATAACTGCACAGCGCTTTCCCTCAACGTCAACCTTCTCCTCGGGCCAGAAAGACGAGTGGTGAACAACACCCTTGAACTTTTCCATGCCCTTCCAGCCCGGGATGTGGCGGCGAGCCGAGAAGCCCGTGCCGAGGACAAGGTACTTGGCCTTGGTGGTGCGGCCGTCTTGTGTCTTGATGCGCCAGCGGCCCTCAGTCTGGTCGAAACTGCCCCCAGTCACGACAGTGTTGAAAGCGCAGTCCTTCTTGACGCCGAGCACCTTGTCGACGTGGTCAAAGTACAGACGGAGGTCCTTGAAGGTAGGGTAGTTGGTCTCCCAGTTCCAAGTCTTCCACACCTCGGGGAAAGAAAATTCATATTCGGGCACCTCGGAATCGACAGCAGCGCCGGGGTAACAGTTCCAGCGCCAAGTACCACCGGTGTCACCTCCAGCTTCGAAGATGACTGTCTTGAGGCCGCGGTCGCGGAGTGTCTTGAGCATGTAAATACCGGCTATATAGTTAGCATACAGACACCATCAAGACCTGCCAGTGGAGTACATACCGAAGCCGGCACCGACGATAAGAGCATCAACCTCGAGATTATCGGCATATGGACCAGTTCTCGAGGTGTGAGCGACAGAAAAGTCCGTCAGCTCCGTGTTGAACTTCTTCTTCGGGGGAATCGGTTCGCCCATGATGGTGTTTTTGAGATGGCGGTTTTAGTAGTTGGGCTAGGGGTACTACACAGAGCTATACAACATGGACAGCTCGCAATAACTATAAGTATGATGCTAGCAGCTCTGCTTGATTGCTTTTACGTAGCCACAGCCCGATCGATGCAACGGCATCGTCGTATTATATAGTCGCTTCATCCTGAATGAAGATGCAGCCAAGTCTCAACTGCACTGGCAAAAAAACAAGGCAGATTCCCCTCAAAGGACACGAGTCTCCGGAATACAACACCCCCAAGACATGTTCTTCAGGTCGACGTCGCAGGGCGATCGGCCACTCGACCATACTTTGCAGCCCCCGAACGTAGTCCGAAGGACAATTGGAACGAGTCAGTCCCTTCGTGCGAGTCTCAGACTAGTTGCCACATGCAGTCTTTGTATGTTCCCCTCATCTGGATTGTGAGCAGAGTTGTGAACCATGTTTAGTGATAGCATCTTGAAGGAGCACGACCCCAAGCGTGTGTGCCACCTTCACGGGAATAAGACAGCAGCGGCAAAGCAGCCGTGGCAATGTCAAGAATGTCTATCCGTCTTCCCCGGATTCGCGCACCCGCCCACGCTTCTTTGTTCCCCAGAACGAATGACGTTGCTTGCCAGCTGTCATACGACAACAGCTGTATTTCTCCGCACTCTCCAGATCAACCTGGCTCGGCAGGTATCTTGTCTCTGGCAAGTTGTCTCCACCTTACCCCGGACTCTCAACGGTCTTGTCCAACTCTATTCTGGCTACAGAGCAAGGGTCAAACGAGGTCATGTATTTTCAAGTCGAAGTGGTATGGCTGGGCGTGTGAGATCAAGTCTCGGGTGTATTGTAAGTCGTTCGGAGTCACGCCGTGGCAGACCTGGTCACAGCTTCGGACCTAGACTGACAGAGGCTTGTCCAAAGTGAGTAATGAGAAATCCGGGGTAAAATATTAATACCTGGGGCTGATATACGTGGCTTGCATATGACCGTGATCAATGTAGCCCATGATTATGACAAAGCAGTTTCAGTTTTATTTCATCCGCTATATCTAGGAGATGGACGATACAAAACTTCCCTTGTCCCATATTCAGCTTGCACATCCTCGGTTAACAGCACGAGTAGGGATTCTTAGAGGTCACAACCATTGATAGCTGCAATCCATGGCCGTACATCCGTTCGCCCAGATGTGCTCTGGCTTACTTGTTATCAGCGTTGGTTGGGATAGACATTGGCGCGGGGTAGCTGAAAGCTTCTTGGGGGAGGGTGTCTGTGTATCCCATTATGGTCAAGTGATTGAGCATGGGGGTCTGTTGTATATCCCGTATCGGAATATATGCTCGATCCCGAAACGGTGGTATCCCGTAAAAGTGAAGCAATATCGTCGCGTTGTGTGTCCAGTTGAAATCGTCTATAGATGCTACAGACAAGCTTGTTTCGATATTGTAGGGCGTCCATCAATAGCTACACTGAAAATTGCAGTATTCAATATCGTCAAGAGGCCAAAGTTTAACAGCTTTAACCCTGTCCACGTCGATATGAAGATGATAACAAAGGTTGTGCTGTTGTAGAACAAGTATAAAATGTGTACGAGTAGAAAGTCCATTTCTCCATTTCGACCACATGTACAGCGCCGGTAGAATTCATAGTCTCCATTATTAGCTACCGGGTGATCCGGCTCATGTATTCTGCAGAGTACAAACGTATTCACATTTGATATCAATCGCCGTTGGGCAGACGTAGAGAAATATACATGTCATTACGAGCGCTGTCTTGAATCAATCGGCCGTTGGCTGCCAACATTGGGGTTTAAATCCAAAATCTGGGGTCTGGGGTTAGGTTCGGAACCGCAATCATATCAAGACAGCACATCAGCTCAGCTTGTGCCGCGGCTGAGATGAGTTTCAAGAGCGAGAGAAGTACCGCAGGCAGAGATAGAAATGAGAGTATGGGACACCAAATCCTACCGTGTACGAATAAACGAAGAGGTCGAAGAATAAAAGCATATTCAAGAGACGAGTCATCATTCGAGACAAGCCTGGCGACTGAGTCATTTTCGAGGTTCTGCAGCAGGCAATCAGACATAACAGCTAGAATCTGCACAGGCGGACACAGCCCTCTTTGAAATTGAATCACGGAGTGGCACGCTCAACAGGCCTGTCTTTCTACACTTCTCCAGAAGGAATATATTGGGGGTTTCCTTGGCACCCCGGCCATCATGGGACCGCCCCCGCTCGTGGACGTCAAGATTGTCCAATAGTTGATTGGATATATATCCTGATATCCGGTGGTTTATGGCTTTCTTGGCGTCAGAGCTGTGTTGGGCTGAGTGATAGTACTACGAATCAGAATTTCAGTCAGCACTCTATGTTCACGTTCCGTGGCCCATGCAATAAGATGGACGACTTATGACGCAGCCGTACGAGGTGCACAGCTGAGCTCAAGATTCGCATTGGGCGAGTCAATCTGATAATGTGATGAAAATACAAAGCCTTTCCGAATTGAATCGCGGAAGTTGGTCAATCTTGATAGAATAGACGTTGAGATGAAATCAAAAGCATACTCAGTACGGCGTTGATCTCTTCTGACTGCACCACAACCAGGAGTACTTTGTAGATACAATTCCCACCACCGGAATGCACTATTATTGCCGGCCAAAGCCCGTGAAAGACGTGCTGTCAGGCAGCTGCTATTCTGTAATCCCGTAAGCATCCAGCAAAACTGCCCTGCCGCGCTATCGTCGTGCTAGCCGGATCTCGTACCCCGGCTCTTTTCCAACGTCACTCAGGGTGTGTAAAAATGACAGTATCGTGGGGTGTATGAATATGATACTGGGCTTGGCCAGTTTGCAAATCCCCTCAATCTGTCTGGATAGTGTCTTGATCCTTCGCCCATTTCATTTCTTTCTAGCTCGCAAGGCCCTTGTCCTTGTCGCCCTAGCTCTCGTTGTCTTGTGCTTCCCCTCTTGTCCTTACATCCTCTGTATTGCCTTTGATGGGGCTTATTCCCTCGCTATGAGCTCGGTCTGACTGGCTGCCCGGATATCAGTCTCAGGTCTCGGGATTGTGTCCGTTGCTCTACTCTCTAGTCTGCATGTCTGGCCTCCTTGCTGATCTGTTGGGGGAGAACCTCTTCGGACCTGGGGAAGAGGATCAGAGGACACATCGTGATGGCTAGTCCCCAGTCTCCCCAGATATAAAAGGAGTTGGATTTGGGGAAGGACAGCTCTCCGCATTCAGCGTCGTGTTGCATCCTCTGTCAGTAAACCACCATATACCCCGTCTGCGTATCACCGGCACTTTCTCAAAGCTGTGTCTCCATCTACACTTTTCACTGTTGACCTCTCGCACCTGTTCAACCTCATACATGTACGACCTCAGCAAGGCATTCTCCCAGCTCCGTTCACGTCTTCGCCGCCGCTCTATCAAACAACCTACAATGTCTCTTCCCGCTGCCAACATCACTGCACTGCGCGGCATCGTGGATGCGGCCTGTGCCGATATTACCACTGATATCCCCGGTGCCACTGTAGCTGTTGTTGACAAAAATGGCAACACCCTGTTCAACTACTCGGCAGGCAAGCGCGGTGTCGTGTCCAAGGAGGACATGACGCCCGAGCACATCTTCTGGATTGCCTCGTGCACGAAGATGCTCACCGGTCTCTCGGTCATGCAGCTTGTTGAGCAGGGCCTGTTGAACCTGGACGACGGCGACCAGATTGCCAAGCTAATTCCCGAGATCACCAACCTCGACGTGCTCAAAGCTGATGGCACTGTCGAGAAGCAAAATAAGAAGATCACGCTGCGCATGCTGCTCACACACACGGCTGGTTTCGGCTACTCCTTCTTCAGTGACCGTATTCGCGACTGGGGCTTTCCTGCCGGCATCGACGAGTTCTCTGGTCGCTTCGAGGACCTCAAGACGCCTCTCCTGTTCCAGCCCGGCGAAGGCTGGGAGTATGGTGTAAGTCTCGTCGTGCTTTCAAGATTCAAAGACATCCACTAACAAAGTAGCTTGGAATCGACTGGGCTGGCGTTGCCCTGGAACGCACAACAGGCCTCACCCTGAACGAGTACATGCAGAAGCACATTATCAAGCCGCTCGGCCTCGAGAACATGAACATGATCCCCACGGCCGAGATGCGCGCAAAGCTGGCCTACTGCCACTTCCGCCAGCCGGACGGCAAGATCCGCCACCGCAACCACCTCCAGCGCGCGCCCCTCGTCGTCGATCTCGACAACAAGGACGAGATCGCCCGCATCTTCAACAGCGGCGGTGCCGGCATGTTTGCCAAGCCCGAGGAGTATGCCAAGGTGCTGGCCGTGCTGCTGAACGACGGTACATGTCCTCGCACCGGCGCCAAGCTGCTCAAGAAGGAGACGGTCGACCAGATGTTCACCAACCAGATCCCCAACTTCCCCAACTACAGCCGGCAGGGCGTTGCGGATGCCATGCCAGAGCTCACAAACCCTGTGAGCGAGCTCTACCCAACGGCTGAGAACCCGCCGCAGGGCTGGGGCCTGACTTTTATGCTGCCCTACAGCGACGGCACAGGCCGGTCAAAGAACACGGGTCACTGGGCAGGCCTGATCAACTCGTGGTGGTGGTGTGACCGTGACAACGGTGTTGCTGGCATCCTCTGCACGCAAATCCTGCCCTTTGCCGATGCCAAGGTGCTCGGTCTGTGGGTTGGCGTCGAGGCAGAGGTCTACAAGGGACTCGCAGCATCAAAGTAAAAGCCTAATTTTGGAGGTCAGGAGAAGGACATCGCCAGCTTAAATTGAGGTCAGGTTGAGTACAGATTGAGGTCAGAGGTCCGTCAGATCGGTGAGATCGGTGAGATCTGTGGAGAAGTGCTACCGAAACCACGGCTGCGGCAGATATCAGGCAATATGTGCATGAGATGCCGGTCGAGAGGCTCCCATCGATTGATTCCATCTACCAATCGACGTTACAGTGGCATTCGAGCATAGCGGAAGTGTTATGGGTAGGACGAAGGAGCTGAAGCTCAAGCGGTGGATAAGCGATAAGATACCGAGATACCCAGATTGTGGTAGCTCCACGTGACATATGTGGGGACTAGTTTGTACATATTATTTCACGAGAGCGCGGAGAATCCGCGCGGAATTTACACGTTATTTACTCCGTGCTTGAAGGCAATTGTGCAGTTCTCGACTATTGAGGCATTATCGAAATATTCCCTGTTAGCTCTTTCTGAACCTGCACGCTGCAGCCGGATTGCCTGCTAGACAAAACCACGCATTTCAATACGAATCCGACGAAAAATCGAGCATGCCAGCCACGGAGAATACTCGTTCTAGGGTCAACCTTGAAGCAGACCGTTTAGCAGTAGCCGGGGTAGCACGGAATTTGATCAGCAGGTAAACTCCGGGTAGGATAGGCAATACGCGGCAAGATGCACAGAGTTGGGTGTGAAGCCAAGAATATCGATATCGAAAAGATGAGAACATGACAAATACCGTCACGTGCACTGCCAAGGTGCAACTAAAACGGCAGGTGCAATTCGTGAGGAAGGCATCCGACTCGCTTGAGTATCGTATTCGGGTCTTCTCAAGCTCTGCTTACGGGTTCAAACGGGAGAAAAAAGCAAGAAATCGACAGCGCAACACATTGTCACAAGAGACGCCTCTGCGGCTGAAGCTGCAAGAAGAGGGGATGTTGGCGCTTTCAAGAAGGGGACCGGGGTGGAAGAGGGGAAGTGCAGATTGATGAGCAAGGGGATGTGAGATGCAGGGAGGACAGCTGTCAGCACAGAATACAGAGTAATGGCTAGTAGGAGACGAGCCAGAGAGCATGGAGTAAGCAGCGCGTAGGAAGAAACAAAAAGAGGAGTCGGCACGGGTGACCTGCACACAAGTCGACAAAAGACCGGTCTCGACGTCGACGAGGAGGTCTGGTCTGGAGATGTTAAAATGATTCAAGGTGAAAGGCGGGGAAGCCTAGCGACGATTGGCAGAGGCAGGCGAAAGTGTGTATATCGAATGCGCTATTGAATGGAGGGCGCGCAAAGTTTGCCATACTCTGTAGTTGACGTCGAAAGCTCGGAGATGCTGCAGCTCGTTGCGAAAGATTATGTAATCGTCGTTTTTCTATTTTCTCTGTTTACGACCCACCATTATGTGTCGGGGCCCACTGCTCACCCCCTGCCTCAAGGCCTGCAGCGTCCAGTTCCGGCGCCCAGTTCCCCTCTTCGCCTATCATAGCGTTCCCTAGCCCGTACTTTGATCTTCTCAGCGTCGACAGCGTTGCCTTGTTTGCCTCCATTGAGCTGTTTCTTACCTGGCATTACGCACTAACAACGGCGCATCATTAGCTGGTCGCTGTCGCCGCAGTGCTTGGACTGTCTCGTCGTGTCTTGGGTCCGCCTGCATGAGACGCCGCGTTTCGTTTCTTATTTCGTATCGAGTCTTTCTGTACTACCAGCCTATCTGGCAGAGCACACTCCGGCCTCTCATCTCACCATCAAAATCACCGTCGCGTCGCCCCTCGCTCAGCGTGCTCACTCTGCTTCTACAAGGCAGCCAGATCGGCGCTGTTTAGCTCTCTATAAATGCGGGGAAGTGGAGGTTTCGGCGAACCGGATACCCCTAAGCCCGGCCTCCAGGTTTTGTTGCTCGCTGTGAAGAAGGTGCAGTCCAGTACGCCCAATACAGCAGGAACGCTCGCAGACGAACGCTCAGAGGCGCGCACGGCAACTCGGCCTTCCCCCACATCACCAAACCGAGCACGAAGAACTACTCTGTAAGAAGGCGCCGGGAAGGAAGAGGAAGGCGCTACGCACCCCAGCTTGCAGCTTCCAGAAACGACGAACCCAGGGAGGGAAAGAGCGGAGCAGCCAGCGCCCGTCCCAACATCCCCAACCAACACCAAGGCACAAAGGACAGGCACGCTGGCACAACGCTGGCACGCTGGCACGCTTACACGCAGGCGACATCTGCTGCCCAGTCTGCGGTCCTTTCAAAGACAGTGGTCCTTTCTACCACCCACTACACGCTCCATAACGTCTATCGCCTCCTCGCCATCCCATCACAAGCCAGCCTTGTCCGCTGGCAACGCTTTGTCGCATCGCATCATCCGCGAAGTAGGCGCCGACACTGACGACGACGATAACGGCAACGCCGACAACGACGACAGCAACGACAACGACGACCTGAAACGACGTCTCCCTCTGATACCACGCACCACATCCCGCCATCGCCTGCAGGCCACTGCCGGCGCAGACAACACTGCCATTGACACGTCTCCCCGCCTCACTGCGTTATATCCGCATCATATCCTTGTCGCCTACATATCTCACCTGTATCATATCACCACCATCACCACCCACCACCCAGAACACACCCCGCCGCCAATATGCCTGTGGGCATGAGACGCCAGAACCACTCGTGCGACCAGTGCCGCAAGGCCAAGCGCGCCTGTGATGCGCCGTCGCTGCGGGAAGCTGCCCGCCGGGGCTCCGTCTCCGACGCATGGCGCCCTGACAGCGACAAGGCCGGCATCTCAGAAAACGAATACCGCTCATGCTCCTACTGCCTCAAGACCAACAAACACTGCACTCTTGAGTGGGCGCGCTCGCAACTCCAGGCTGCCCAGTCGGCCTCCGCCGCGCGCTCTACCGAACACCGCCGCACCAAGCGCCCGCGCAGCGATGGCCAGGCCAAGTCCGCCGCAGATTCAGACTCGAAATCCGCCAGTCCGCCATCCTCAGTACCAGACTGTAAGCCGACCATGACGCCGGTGTCAAATGCGCCGGCACTGTCACAACAACAGGCACAAGTGCCGTCATTATCACAACCACTTCACCAGCCGCATCAACAGCCACCACAGCCCGTCTTTCCTTCGCCACCCCCGACAATGACTCCTACATCCACCATGCGCACCACTTCCGAGGTGGGCGACGCCGGAACACGCTCCTCCATACCGCCGACGGCATCCGCCGTTGATATGTCATTCTGGAATACGACAAATCCGTCGGCGTTTCAGAACATACCCAATCTCGACTCGTTCAACGCCATGACGACGAATTCTCATCATAATCCTCAGAATCACAACACCTTCGCCGCCAATGCCAACCTCTCATCCCTTGGCTTCAGTGGCGCCAACTCATTATCACCAGATGGCACGGCCAACCTCATGAGTTTTGATACCATCCCTGTGACCACGTCAGAACTTGTGACACGGCCTGCGTTCCACAGCATGACACCCGACCAGACGGCTCTCTGGGGCATGTTACCAACACAGCCCACTCTCGACGTCAACGGCAATCCGCAGTCTGTCATAGGCCTCTCGCCGCCTGAGGTCTTCTCCTCCATTAACGGCGAGGATGAGGATGCGTCTTCGTCTTCTGCAATTGCAGATAGCTTCTCCATACATCGCTCATCATTCGGCCAGCAGCAATTTGCAGGCGCACGTCGCATGTCCTCCTATTCGAATATGGTGTCGCCAGCACCCACAAATACCGTCGAATACATGATGGCTGCCCGTTTCAACAACCACAGCATTTCAGAGAATCTGCTCCAGATCTACCACGATGTTCTCGAGCACAACCTCACATGCTGGATCACGGAAGAGACATGTCCATATAACATTTGGGCACGCCCGGCGAAACAGAAGCAGATCAAAGCAATCGCGGCCGGCATACCACTCCAGGCGCCCGTGGTTGCCGTCGGTGGCCGGCGTTCATGGGAGCCGCATCAGACATACAAGAGCCAGTTCGGCCCCAACTGGTCCAACCGTGTGTATCGCCGTGTCACAAAACTGGACAAGAAAGCCCAGGATACCGGTATCATGCGGTTGTCACGCGCCCAAAACCAAGCCAGTCAGAAGGCTTTGCATCTGGTCATCATGGCATTCGCAACACAATGGGCACAGGGCAGTCAACGCCAGCGCGAGGCTTACACGGCAGGCTTTGCGCAAACGACGTATGCCTCGTCGGAAGAGTTTGATCGCAGTATCCAGCGGTCCCTTTGGCATCAAGCCCGCGCAGCACTACAGGACTGTGCTGATATTGAGTCATATCGTGTTGCATGTGCCGAGCTCATCTTTGGCTTGACCCAACGGCCGTGGGAGGAGTTTGAATTTGCCGAGCTTGAACTCACAACGAGCAGTGCGCAGTTCTCTGCCAATGTCAACATGGCACACAATGCTGGAGGTCCGACCAGCTTTTCCGAGGCCCGCCGGAAGCGCGAGGCCATCCTTTCGAAGCTCACGGAAGTCATTCAGAAGGACGGACCGCCGATTTTCATTGAGCGAGCAGCGCGGAAAATGCACGCCCTCAAGTCCAAGTTTGACAACTACGAGTTGGGCTTCTTGGGAGAGGAGTTCTCGGAGCCCAAGGATGTCACCGATTCAGGCTCTAAGATCACCACTGAGGATGGTCAGACCGTGGGCCTGCTGTTCTGGATGGCGGCCATGTTTGACACCATCTCGGCCTCATTGTCTGAGCGCCCAGCGGTACTGGCTGACGACGAGAGCCAGCACGAGGCTGCAGAGCATGAGCAAATGTTCCCAGGCGCCAGCTTCCACTCTTCGGGCTCCGAGGCTGGCACATCAGAGGCCGACATTGCCATGGCTATCAAGAAAAGCAACCGGTGGAGAATTGACCTCTTTATCCAAGACAACCCGGAACGCATGTCGCACCAGTATCACTATCCCTGCTCGTACGAAGATGCGACGCACAACATCACCCACGCCACACCTGTCAAGGTTCTTCTGTACCGCCAAGTTCTATATTTGCAGAACATGCTGCGGAAGCCGTACTTGACAAAGGGCCGGCCAACCGAGGAGATTGTCAGCGAGACGCTCATGATCTACCGCTACTGGAACATCAAGTACGGCGCTTTCTTCCGCGAGCTGATTCAGCACTATCCTACAGTGCCGTCTCGCATCCGCGGCTGGTTCGTCTGTATCTTGGCTCACTGGCATCTGGGCGCCCTCATGCTGGCTGACGTCCTTGAGCTCGTCGACCAGAACCGCGTCGGACTGGAAGAGAACCGGCAGCAGCGCCTTACGTCTCGCACAGTCGCCAACATCCGCCGCACCAGTGCAATCCAGCTGTCTGATCTCGCACGCGTCGCAACGCCGCTCATGCCTGATTCAGAGTCGGACCCGACCATGCCCGACTTCCACTTTGCCGTCCGCGAGGGCACAATCCTGACTGAGCCGTGGACGATCTTGCTCATTCGCGCGTTTTCCAAGGCCTCCATCATCCATCTACGGGAGGCCGATGAGATCCGCCAGCAAGGCTCTCCCGACCTGCTGGGCCACGACAGCGAAGCATGCCGCGAAAGCTTGCGGCGCAGCGAGGACTGCATCCAGGCACTCTGGTACCTGGGAAAGAAGTCCGACATGGCGAGAAACGTTGCCGTCGTGCTCTTCCGGGCAATGAATGTTGGGGAGCAGTGATATTTGTTTTCCTTTCCCATATATTTCATGTTTTCCTTTCTCATTTGTCTTTGATTTCAGATTTCAGCTCGGAGTTGGCATTGCAACGGATGGTGTACTGTGTATGGAGCTACGGTTACTTTTGGTAGGAACGGTGTACCAAAAACGAAATGTTGCAACGATCTATCTTTTTGGTTATTAATTGGATCTGTTTACAAGCTCGAAGGATGCGGTTTTGGATACTGCGTCTTTATATGTATACTCTAGCGATGAAGCAAGCTGCAAATAATGACAGTATTTACGTGTTTATCCAAATTACACAGGTCTCGTGAAGTTATTTGGGTTGATTGACTTTTAAATGTGTATTTTTTTTAAAAACATTTGTAAATTGGTTACGTTTATTGTTACTCTAACCGTCTATATTCTGGAATTTTATTTCGTATTCTTGTCAGAGACTGGAAAACTAAACAAAATCCAACAATTTTGATACATCCTTCAATTTGATTTCTTACGAAGACATGCATGGCCATTTTAATGTTGTCAATTATGATCAACGGGAAATACTGCTTCAATGACGACAGATAGTGACCGTGAGTGGGGCTGGTAGAGATGACACGTGACCTCGCGTGTGAGGGGCGCCAGCATCACGACGCATCACGACCCTTGCTTGCATCAAGCCTGGAGAGACACCAGGCAGGCAAAATACACCGCATTTTTGCTCGAATCACGACAGACAACGGAAAATTTTACTCAAGATACATCCTATCTTTGTTTTGTACTTTGAATATATCAATCTCTTCCCTCTTTGGTGCTTTCAACCCTTCAACGCGACCTCGGCGTCACTGCACTGCGACGCTTGACAACGGCCTCAATCTGCGAAGCCTTCCAACATGATACCAAAGTGAGTTTATTTTTTAATATAATAAAAACTCAGTTTGTTTGAACTACCGTTTCTCTGATTTGTGACTAACCACTCAGATGACGATACGCATTGTGACATGGAATGGTAAGTCGCGTTACATGGCTGGACGCTTGCTGCAATTTATCTGGCGGTTTCAGTGATATCTTGTCTTTTTTCAAATCGAGCCAAAATTTAACACCCTATAGTCAATGGCATACGAAACCCTTTCAAGTATGCGCCTTGGAATGACAAGCGGACGCTCCAGGTAAGATTAAGTCGGTCGCTTTGTTTGTGCTGGACATGATTCTGACCATACAGTCCATGTTCGAGATCCTAGAGGGCGATATTGTGTGCTTCCAGGAAGTCAAGACGCCCAAGTCTGCCTTGACGGATGACCTTGTTGTCATCGATGGCTGGGATTCATTCTACAGTTTTCCTCACAGCCAAACAGGTGAGTTTAGGGCCATGTTGGCCTCCAGTTTATTCTGAAGGGCTAGGATCGAGCCAGCTATATAAACGGCTGTGGTTTCACCGTGCTAACAGTTTTGCAAGGCTACTCTGGTGTGGCTGTCTATACGCGGGACTCAAAGTGTATACCGCTTCGAGTAGAAGAGGGCATCACGGGCATTCTCAAAATCCCCGGCACCCAGACGCGCTATGTTGATACGACACCAGACAAACAGATCGGTGGCTATCCAACAGACAAGCAGCTTCGCAGGGCTGCTGTTGACCGTGATGTTATTGATAGCGAGGGGCGATGCCTCATTCTCGAGTTCCCGCTTTTTGTTCTGATCAACGTATACTGCCCGGCGCGCCGAAACCAAGAACGCACAGGCTACCGCAATACTTTCCTGCTTGCCCTTGACGCGCGTATTCGCAACTTGGCCGCGTCAGGTAAGAATGTCGTGCTGCTGGGTGATCTCAATATCACAAGAGACCAGCTTGACACCGCCGGCATTTGGGACCACAAGGGCACAAAGTCTGTAACAGAAGCCCTCGAGTTTGATACCTGCCACATGACTATGCGTGCGCCCAAGCTTTTGAATCAGCTGCTGCTCAACAGTCGCCAGATAAATGAACTTGGCATGCCTTTTATCGAGGACGAGAAGAAGCGACGGCCACCCGTTCTTTGCGACACTGGCCGCGAGCTTCATCCCACACGGACCGGTATGTTCACCTGCTGGGACACACGCAAAAACCATCGACCCGCCAACTATGGATCGCGCATCGACTATATTGCCTGCAGCCCAAAGATCATGCAGTTGGTCCAGGAGGCAGAGATCCAGCCCCAGCTGCACGGCTCCGACCACTGCCCAGTGTACATTGTCTTGCGGGACAGTCTTGCAGACCCTGAGGATACAGCAGAGCAGCCCAGTCACATTTTTGACTACCTCAACCCACCGGGCCGTTTTGTCAATGGGAAGTCTATGCTGCCCGAAGATAAGGATGCGGCACTCCTCAAACGCTTTCCCCAGTCAGGCAGACGGCTGCCCCAGTTCTCCAACCGCAGGCACATTGGCAACATGTTCCGGCAGGCAGCTAAGCCGCAACCCATCCCCCAGTCTGTGACACCTTTGCCTCAAACCGATACAGGTGGCGAGCTTCCTGTCGACCTCCCTGCTGTGTTTAAGGCGGATGTTGTCCAACTCGTCGAATCCGACGACGATGCCGATTTGAGCGGCATCGAAGACGACGACAGTGATGACATGGTAGACGGCGACGAAGACGACGATGAGCCTGATTCTGCAAAAGAGAGAAAGGAGATTAAAAAGAGCTCGACTCTTGCATTTCCATCTATACGGCCGTCCCAGGTCGTGAAACCTCTTTTTTCTACACTTGCTGCGGGCACCGATGATGTATCAAAGACGGGAGATGCACCAATATCTACACTGGCTGAGCAGGATGCCGACCCGACGTCATCGCAAGCCACAGGATCTACCACAGGCAACGATCCAACTATGGATTGGCCTCAAACACCCCCAAAACAGAACCGAGTAGTTCCGGTGAAGCGGCAACTTTTACGGACGAAGAGTGGGACAAGCAGCAGCGGTACAACATCGTCATCATCGCAACCAGCAGTGTTACCGCGACCAACCAAAAAAGCAAAAACGACAGGCATACAGACTTCTATGAGCATGTTCCTCAAGGCCCGTGAGCCGGCTACCGCCCCCGCCGTATCACCAAAAGCCCGAGAGAAAGAGGCAGCCGCGGCAAGTCAGTCATCGGTTGCAACGTCAATTGGGGAGTCACCCAGCACAACACCCAAACGAAGATCGAAGATTAGCCCGAGACCGAGCCCGAATACTAGTCCAATGAAGAAGACGAGCAATGGGCCAACCAATAGTCAACAGTCTGAAACTGAGAAAGACACCCCAACGGAACCACAAAATGAGAGTGACTTGTGGATGTCGGCGGAAGAGGTGGACGCCGCGTTCAAAAACCTTGACGCCGCCAAGGCTTCGTGGTCGAGACTTGGGCTGGGTCAGCGCCAGGCACCACTATGCGAGCATGGTGAGCCATGCAAAACCTTGGTGACGAAGAAAGCCGGTGTGAATAGCGGGCGGTCATTTTTCGCGTGTGCCCGGCCACCCGGACCCCAGGGCAAGAGCGAAAAGGGCACAGCTTGGCAGTGTCCAACGTTCGTATGGTGTAGGGACTGGAAGCCAGAGCGCTGATTACAATGCTGGAGAAGATGGTTTTGAATAGCTTACGTGATACAAGCATATAATAAGCAAGCGTTTGACGAATATTACGACGGTATCGAAATGTGATAAAGTACCAAAGTGAACAATCCAATTTAAACCCAAGAAATATCTGAATTAATAAAGAAGGCAACTGGCATGATCTGAAGACAAAACTGGGTGTGCTTGAGTTGGGATTGGTCGTCCGCATCCACGAAGCTCCCTATGATGCCATCCGTCATACTACCTCAAAACATTCCAGCAGGACCAAAGCGACAAAAGATGGAGGTAAGAAACCAAAACCAAAACATAGAAATAACCATTACAAGCTTGCTGACGTCATGATACGAACAATAAAGACATTGGGGTGAAGGTAAAAGCAGATAAGGACGGGAAAGCAACGTTTGTTGAGAGGGGATTAAAAAACTCCAGTATAATGAAAACAAATGGGCTGAGAATATAGCAATATAGTTTAGGCTGCCTCGCCTGCGGCAGCGGCCTTGACAACATCGCTCTTGCAAATAGGGCATGTCCGGCGACGGGTCGTCAACCAAGGGGTGCTGCAAAACACTGTTAGTAACGACTCATTCAAAATGCAACACTTATGCCTCATAATAATTATCAACTTACATGCACATAGCGTGAAACTCGTGTCCACATGGAAGGCTCATCACGCGGTCTCCGGCGACATAGTCCTCTAGACACACCACACACTCAGACTGGAAATAACGCGGCCGGTGTGGGGGTGGTCCAGGGACAGTAAATGTGGCACGGCGCTCGTCACCGGGTACACCCGTAGTAGTACGGGACCGAGGCCGTTGCAGAAGAGGTGTGGTGAGAGTGGGCTCTAGTGAGGGCGGGCTAGGAGACCGCGGTGGCGATGGCACGGGGCTGGCAACAGCCGAGCCAAGGTCGATAGTGATCTCATCCGTAGGAGCCGAGCCAGGGGGCACATAAATGTGAATAGGGAGCTGATCTACGACAGCCTTTGGCGCACGCCATGCGCGATAGCGGTACTGCGTGCGAATGAACAGCAGGACACCCGTGATGACAATGACCGCAAGTAGGGGGCTAGCGATGACCACAAGCAGCATGTCGATGAGGGGCAGGCTTGCCCGAGTGGGAGAGATAGTGACAAAGAGAACATGGCCACCTCCGGGTGCCCGGACAGCGGTGGAAGCTGGCAGTTTTCCAGCTGCTGTTGGCGTAGGAACATACTCGTCTAGAACCCACTCACGATTGGGCGTTTTCCAGAACCCGTCGTCAGCAGTTCCTGTCTTCTGAGGCACTGGGGCCTCAGTTTTGAGCTTTGGTAGCTTGACACCGGCCTTCTTGTTGGCTGCTGCTTCGTCTTGCACAGATGCGGCAACCAGAGCAGTCAAGAGGTGAGCAGTGGTGTGCGCAGTGAAAACGGACGGAATTGTCACGAAAGAGGTGTCGCCCGCGGCGTACATTTGAATGAGAGGGCCGCCCTTGCGATCATCACCAACGATGACAGCAACCGCACCGCGACGCTGCGCCCACATGACCTTGGCCAGGAATCCGCAACCGCCTCGCCTAAGGAGCACGATCTTCCCTGCAATTTCAGCTCCTTCCTGAAGAGACTCAATATCACTATGCTGGGGCACCTTGTGGCCATTTTCCACATGTGCCGCGGCATCCCAGAATGCGTCAACGAAGCCGTTGACGTTCTTGGGGGCCCGCAGACCAGGGACAGGTTCAGTCGCAAGAGGCACAATTGGTGCTGCGGCGGTGGCAGCAGCAACATCGGCTGCGACAGCGGTCATCATCGGCTTGGGATCGACTGCGCGATCGGCAGCAACTGCGTCGGCCTGGGCATGCACCACCTTGTGTGCATTCAAAGAAGATGTGCGGAGGAAAAACTCCTCAAGGTAGTTATCTGTGCCGTCGTCCAGATTTTCCTCTGTGGGGAAAACGGGAGCGCCATCGACAACAAGTTTACCGTCCCAGCCAGGCACATCGCTGCAGCCCAGTTCGCCCTGCGGCTCAACACCGTCTTCGCCAAAACCGGCCCCGATCCACAGGGCTGCACTTAGCCCGTCGTCTGGCAGCTCTGCACCAAAGGCGGCGGGCCGTGCAGGGAAAAATGTATTGTTGTCTTCCGTCAATGAGATGACTGCATTTGGAGGGAAGAGCTGGAAAGCCGGAACGTTTGTCACCCGGCGAGGGTTGCGAGGCGGGGGCATGTCGTAGTTGGCGATAATAATCGTCCTGACGAGGAAGAAGGCCACGACAGTGACGCCGGCGAGCACCGACATAGCTCGGACAAAGAGAGTAGACATGATGAGGATCGTGGAGTGAGAGACCCAAAAAAATATAATAGGGAAAGAGACTTGAACAATAGAGTACAAAAGCAAAGGGGTATCGTTAAAGCAGAGTAAAGGCAACAAGGGGAGGCAATTGTCGAGGAACGAGGGGCAAATTGGTGTCGACTGTTTTGTATTCAAGGTTCCACGTCAGAGAAGAGCCACTGAGATACAGACTGAAAGCCGGTTGAGAGATGGGGATGGGCGAAACGGCGTGTTATTGTACACAAAACTAGAGACGAGTCGTTAGAAGAAAGGGAAAAAATAAGCGAGGAGAATGTAGAGAGCCAGCGGCGGTAGAAGCGGGAGCATGCTGGCGGAGAGCACAGGTACAAGACACAGAACACAGAACACGAGATTGTGCATGAGATGCAGAGATAGAGATGCCGACTTGCAGACCAACCAAACACACAAGTTTCGTTGCGCCGTCCTATCTTTTCCATTTCGTCACTTTGCCCCCTTTTGCTCTCCTCGCTTGCTTGGCCTCTCGCCGTCTCGCCGTCTCGTCCTCCAGCTCGGCTTTGGCAACTGACTTACCCTGAATGTGATGGCGATTAATGCCAGCGTGAGTGCTCGACAGAGATGATTTGACAAGCAGGATGAGGCCTGGTCAACAGGTCAAAGGTGTATTTCTCGCTTTATCTGCAAGTCGCTGGATTGATCGGTATTGAGGACACTGCCTGCAGGCGTCCACTTCGGTATATGGCTGGGCACTATAGCTTAGGTTAGAGAAATAGCTATAAAATGGCGGAAAGCGCAGACGGGGGGTGATGCAGTATCGTGTACAGAAACAGATCGAATCTGCAGGGTGCTGGTCACGACAGAAGCCAACAAGAAAAGAGCATGATAACATACAGGGATGAGAGAAGTCGGTGAAAGTTGGCGATATGGCAACGGAGAAGATGCTGGCTGCAGAAGGCGTGCAGATGAAGTGATGGAGAGATGGATAGTCGTGGTGGCGAATGACTGATGCAGCACAAATTAATTAAGTCGCTGCAGGATAAAGAGAGCGTTGCACGAAAACATCGGGATAATCGTGATGCTGACTGAAGAGACTGTAGAATGAGGAGCACAAGAAACAGCGACAGGGGGCTGGCGCTGTTGGATGTGATGTCGGAAACAGGTGTCACGCGAGATGTAAATGAAAAAGACCACAGAAGAGATCACCGGTCCAAGTCGTGAGCGAGATGATATGGGCGGGTGCGACGGAGACGCACGAGACAAGATACAGGGCGATAAGGTGCCTTTGATACCGAGCACTAGAACGCTGCCGTCACAAAGCACGCGTCGTAGGGCTCAAGGGCAGAATGAAGAATGAAGATAAGAGGAGGTCGAGGGAGTTCGACCGGAGTGACGTCGAGGCTGTAGTGTATGGGTCTAAAGCGGGGGAGATGTGTTGGGTCCAGCAAGCCTCGTAGGCCGGACCGTTAAAGGATGAGATGTCGGGGGTAAGATGGGTTGCTGCAACTCTATTTCTATGGTGAAGCAATAGTTGGGCTGTGATGAGAGGATGAGAAGACGAGGAGTGAAGATGTCAGGTGAGAGAGAGGAGGCGGGAATAAGAGGATGAGGGAGGAGTGAGGTCGAAAGACGAAAGAGGTAGGCAGCGCTACGAAAGAGCGAAAGAGGAAGTCGCTATCGTGACAGTCGGCAGCACAGGGAAAGAACGGCGACGGGGTGGGTGTCACGCGGAAGGTGCGAGGCAGAAGCAGAGCTACTGCTTTGAGAAGGTACTGAGTACAAAAATGAACAGAATCAACTGATAAAGTACTGAGCCCGTCGAAAATTGAAGCAAAGGGTACGTTCGGGCACGGGTTTGGGCGTAACTACAAGACGCGAGACTGGTGATGACGACGGGTCAGTCAGTTGACAACAGTGAGGCCTCGCAGCAGCGCAACAGGCGCCATAGCGCGGGAGATAACGAAATACATGCAGCGCCCCCGAATCGGGCAAGTGCGGCCTGCTGTCAGTGACGTTTGGCCCCTCTAAAGATCTTACGACTTTCCCCATTTCTAGGCGGATTAGCTAATCCGGGCCGGATATTTTTCCGACATCAGATGGCAGCATAAACTCATCAGGAACTAGTACCAAATCAGTCTAACGCGATTGGACAGGCTGGACGACCGGCGGAGTGGGCTGGCAATGGCCTGATTGGGATTTGGCTGGCGACCTGGGGTGGAGTGTTTTTGCGGGAAAAGCTCCCTGTCCTGCGTTTCCCGACAGCCGAGTGATTTCACGCTTTTTTCCTTGATACTCTCGACCTGATCGACCTCACTCGACACCCACGACCGAGAACCATCGCCACTCTTTGCATTCCCTGCATACATTCATACCGTCCACAATGTTCCGCGCCGCTTTCACCCGCCGCTCGGCTCAGGCCGCCCGCCGCTTCTACTCCGCCTCTGCCGGCCCGGCCGGTGAGACCGAGTTCGTCCGCAACCGCCGCCTTGTGCAGGAGCACGCCGCTGCCACCACCAGTAAGCATCCTGAGGAGGGGAGGCTGTTATGAGACGACATGAGCACAGCTAACATTGCAACCCATAGGCCTGTGGCGCAACCTGAGCATCTAGTAAGCCCTCCTTGATATCACGATCGACGACATGACGACACGACACGATGACACGACGACACACCGACGACACCCAGACGACACACCGACGACACCCAGCCGACACGGCCATCTGATATACGACGACATACATACGCGACGACCAACGACACGAGACAATTGATAAAGACACGCGACGGACATCTACTAACATCCCAGCGCCACCATCCCCGTTGTCATTGCTGCTCTGGCCAACGCGTACTACCGCTACCAGGAGCACGTCGAGCACGAGTCTCACCTGCCCCCTCTGGAGGAGCGCACCGAGTACGCCTACCAGAACATCCGCACCAAGAACTTCCCCTGGGGCGACGGTGACAAGACCATCTTGTGAGTATATACGTTGGTAGTGCGGGATGTTTGTACATGCTAACAAGACTAGCTGGAACCCCAAGGTCAACTACCACAACAAGGACAAGGTTGTGTAAGCGGCTTGCCGACTTGGATATTGGCTTTGACTCTGATACTGCCGGACATGTGCTTTGAGAGTGCTGCCGGGCAGTAGCGGAGAGGGGACGTTTGCATCACGTTGCATGAAGTTAAGGAGGATTTGTAGATATTTGGGACTCATTCAACCTATGCGCAACATCATATATAACCAAATAAAAACATCAACAACTTTGAGAGGAGTGGGTGAAGGTATTGGAAGACGAGGCTGATTGGCTTTTGATCTGCTTACTCGGTGGTTTTGATGGCCTGCTATTGGCCGAGGGACCTCGTCAACTACCAACAGATGGCAAAAGTATAGAGCAGAGCACAACACGGCATGAGAATCACAGCAAGTTAAAATGCGTTGGAAAAAGCAAACGATATTCTGAGATGGCTAAGCTAACGTCAAACATTAACATAAACAAAAGACACAGATACAGACATAAGAAAGACAAAAGACACAGACAAAATAAAGTTACCAATCTATATTATTTAAGAAGACGACGACGGTGGCATCGACACGTCCGCAGACCGGGCGGCAGCGGCCCGAGATGTAGCTCGAGTGCGACCAGCGATGCACTGCCGGGCAGAGGGAGTGGCGGTCTGAGAAGCATGGCTAGCAGGATGGGGGTGAGGGGGACTGGGACGAGTCACTTGTGCAGGATGGGCAGGCTGGGGGGCTTGAGCAGCTTGAGCAGCCTGGGCGGCTTGGTTCTGACGGACAAAGTTTTGAAGCCCAGACAACTGGTTGAGGATCTGCTGGTTGTGGGGGAGCTGCTGCAGGTGCTGTTGGCGCTGCGGCTGGTTCAACTGCTGTTGATGGAGTTGTTGCTGCTGAAGCTGCAGGAGATGCTGCTGTTGTTGATGCTGCATCTGCGGGCTGGCCTGTGGCAAAGATGCATGTGCAGGCACATGAGGTCCGTTGTACGGGATGGGGACTGGAGTTTGGGTCACCGGTGGCCTTGGACGTGGCGGCGCAGACGGCAGAGTGGGCATGTCTGACCACCCTAAAGTGCGGGTCTGCGTGCGAGCTGCCGTGGAAGACATGTTTGCCGGGACTCTCTGGGCCCGAGCTTCTGTGCGTGCCTGAATATGCAGCTGAGCGTGGTGTTGAGCCTGGGCGTGAGCCTGGGCGTGAGCTTGAGCTTGAGCTTGGGCTTGAGCTTGAGCTTGAGCTTGAGCTTGAGCTTGGGCCTGAGCTTGTTCTTGGGCTTGGGCTTGAGCCTGAGCTTGAACTTGGGCTTGGGCTTGAGCCTGGGCTTGAGCCTGAGCCTGAGCCTGAGCCTGAGCCTGAGCCTGAGCCTGAGCCTGAGCCTGAGCCTGAGCCTGAGCCTGAGCCTGAGCCTGAGCCTGAGCCTGAGCCTGAGCCTGAGCCTGAGCCTGAGCCTGAGCCTGAGCCTGAGCCTGAGCCTGAGCCTGAGCCTGAGCCTGAGCCTGGGCCTGGGCCTGAGCCTGAGCCTGAGCCTGAGCCTGAGCCTGAGCCTGGGCCTGGGCCTGAGCCTGAGCTTGAGCTTGAGCTTGAGCCTGGGCCTGGGCCTGGGCCTGAGCCTGAGCTTCCCTCTGGGCACTAGCTTGACGATTTGGGATCGACACTGGGGATCTCTTTGGAGGGTGCTGAAGCCTCTTACAAACAGAGGTATTACGTTTAGCTGGCAATGCGGGAGCTGGAAATTGGGTGACTAGAAGCGAGGGACACCAGTTAGCAATGAACCATGGAAGATGAGAAGGTGTTGAGATGATGAGAACGAGATGGTGATATCTTACCAGGTTTCGGGACAGTAATGTGTGGTGGCGGTGGTGCCCTTGAGGAGGAGGCGAAAGAAAAGGCAGTAGAGGATGAAGACGAGGACAATGGTGACGAAAAAAAAGCCACAGAGCCGGGCGACACAGACGACGAAGAGGATGCAGCATTGCTCATACCTTGGGACTGGCCCAGGCCGCCGTCTTGGTTCTCAGAGCTGCCCGGATAATAAGACAAGGACGCCAGAAAATCATCGGTCCAATCATCAAACTCATCTTCGCTATCAACATCACCGCCGTCTTCGACTTCTTCTTCTGGCTCGACGGCTTTCTCCTTGCCTTTGCCCTTGTCGTTGCCACCGTCACCCAACTCGTCTCCTTCCTTCTCCCTCTCCCTCTCCTCTCTCTCCTTTTCCTCTCGCTCCTTCTCTTCCTCTTTCTGTTTCTCTCTCTCTTTCTCCTCAGCTCTGGCCTTTGCCCTTTCTTTTCTCTCGTTTCTCACACGCCTCCGATTGTCCGCCGCTCTCAATTCTGCGAAAGCACCCGGCTGCGTGACTCTCTTCAGCGTCTCGCTGGGCTCTACCTGAAGGGTACCATTGGCAACTGCTTCGCTGAGTTCATCCATTGTCTCGGGATGCCTACGAGGCTGTGTAGCTTGAGACGACGGCGCCACGGGAGACACCGCATCACCATAACCAGTAGACTGGGGGGCACTCTGGGTTGTGTCTGGAGATGGGGCTGAACTTGAAGTCACGGTGGGGGACAAGTTGATGGCAGGCAGTGGCATATTGATGGGCTGGTCAGGCCACCCCGTGTAAGGAGCTCCCATGAACGGGGGGCACTCAAGAGTGACCATGCCAACTCCCATCATGGATTCGATCCACGCGGTGTAGGCCTGACTCGAAGGCAGACTATGTGGCCCTTGTGCTTGTCCTTGCCCGGTGAGGTAAAGATGTTGAGGGAGTACTGGCTGAGGCCAGTCCTGGGGCTGATAGTTGGCTGGTGGAGCTATATGTGTTTGGAATGTGGTGATCGGGGTAGAGGTCGACGGCTGGATGGCCACCGACGACAAAGAAGCAGAAGCAGGAGCTGAAGCAGAAGCAGGAACTGAAGCCGAAGCAGGAGCTGAAGCAGAAGCAGGAACTGAAGCAGAAGCAGGAACTGAAGCAGAAGCAGGAACTGAAGCAGAAGCAGGAACTGAAGCAGAAGCAGGAACTGCAGAAGCAGGAACTGGAGCAGAAGCAGCTGGAACAGGCAATGTGTCTGCAATGGGGAATGGCCGCATTGCCAGATTGTACGCCGCGGTAGGACTGAGAGTGAGCATGGCAACAGTCGTCAGCTCGGCCTCAGAGAGATAGTTGCCGAGATCTGCCATCTCAAAATCAACCGGGATGCTTGTCCCGGGGATGGTCGGGGCGGTGCTCGAGTTAGAGTGGTCATTGCTGCCATTGCTGCCATTGCCGGGGTTGTCGAGAATCATCTCGCCAGACGAAGTGGCAGAAGCAACAGCGGTGGCAGAGGTGTCATCCCAGAGCAAGAACGGATTCATGCTAGGGAGAGCTGTAAGATATGCAGGGTCGATGGTAGGCTCGGCGGTGTTGGCAGCTGTGTAATTTCCAAAGTTGTCTGGAAGAGATTCAAACAGCATCGCCGGCGCCATCTCGTGGCCGTCTACTTGCATCCCGTCGGGATAAAATGTAGGACCGGCCCAGTAGAGATCGCCAAAGACTTGAGTTTGATCTTGAACAAGGCCCGGGACTTGCAAAAGGGTTGAGGGTGTGAGTTCCTGGGTATCAGAGGACTGGCCATGGGAGGAGGGGCCCACGGCATCGTGGTCCTCCACCAGTCCGGACCCATTCATTGTCGATTCCATTGTTACTCGAGAGACACGAGAGCCTTGGATCTCCACTGTGACAACTGCTGTTAATATTGATCACTGCGAAGGTAGTGAGAGTGGATGTGTGAGTTACCTTGTGTTGGTACGGGAGTCTGAAGACGTTTTTTGGAGCAGTGTGCAAGATGTTATGAGTTGAAGAGATGTAGAGAAGAGGCGACGATGATCAGAAATCAATGAAGCAGAGAAGAGATTAAGAATATATTGAGATCAGAGAAAAGACCACAGAGACAGAAGAAGAGTAGACGGGAAGAAAACAAGAAAGTCAGAGAAAACAATTCTGGGGATTACGACGAGCAGACGGGAGCTGACATGTACTACAGAGTCCGTTTGTTGTGACGACGCCAGTGACGCCGTGAGTGATCAAACTATTGGACTTGAGACGGCATGCATATGGCCGGATAGACACATTTGTGGTCTGTCGACAGGTGTTGGCCAAGTAGGAGAGTCTCGACGGGGCCTCGGGCAGACGAGGAGGACATCTGAGCGGCCCCGCGTAGGAGAGTCAAATCAAATCAAATCAAATCATGGACAGATTAAAAAAATGATGGCTACAGAGGCGAAGGAGGGGATGGCAAACGAGGCAAACGGCGGCGATGTTGGTGTCTCTTGCAGGGTTTCTTATCAGTCATGCTTCTAGTTGAAGCCTGTGCAACAGTTGTCTTTTGCTGTTTGAATCATTGCGTTTTATTAAATTGATCAAAAACTTTAGAGCATATTTGATTTCAAAGTCAGAAAAGAAGAAGTTCCCATTGCAAGGCTATGATTGAGACAGGCAGGACTTGCCGTCGGAGATCATGTCGCCATCTGGCGGGAGTCAATGCAGAAAATGGGCAGACAAAAAGAAACGAGAAATAAATTAAAAAGAACCAAAACGAATTGAAACAACAAGCAGTTGGATGTAAAAGGAAATTAAATAGAGTGGGAAAAGAGGGGGATGTAAACGACAGAGTGAACAGACAAAGAGCTCGTATGTGGGTGGTCGCACATGTTAGAGTGAAAAGTGAGAAGTGATGGAGAAAACGAGTGCACGATATTGAGCAGCGTGAGGAGTCATAAATATTGATGGGAGTGTTCAGCTGAGCGGGAAAATCACGGATAGCTGTAGCCCATGGGTGCAAAATGTCGCCGACATATAAGAAAAAAACAAGTCATAATCAAAGACTGTGATACACGGATAGAACGGCGGTGAATGTTGCCAGATCAGGAGCGATAATTTCAAAGAATTGCTGCAGAATTCAGCCAGAGAGGTAGTCAATAATCCTGCCAGAACTTGATCCAACAGAGCTGCATCGTTTGTCTGCTGCACAGCATCCCGTTGGTGGCCTGCGGGGGACAGGAGGCCCAATCCCAAACACCAACAATAGTTTTGTTTTATTGGGTGCGACTTAATTCTCTGGAGATTATCATCTTTGACAAAAGTAAAATTCAAAAATACAGTGAGCACAGAATACAGATGTAAAGAACACGGATGGAGAGACGAAAAGGAACAGATAAACAGAGTTCCACTGGCCTCGCTTGTCCGCTTACACTATCAGATGCAAGCATGCCGGTAGATTGGCGCAAAACGGCTGGTATCGGCACAAGGCACAGTAATACCGACATGTATGTGACCTTGTGGTGGTAGTAGATTATTGTATGATTTGCTTGTATCTTGGTTAGGATCTGTCATGTCTTGTTGTTTTTGTCGTTTTGTCATTTTGTCTGTCTATAAGATAACCACAGTCTGTGATTTCTGTTACTCACCAACTCCTTGATATCATAAAAGAAAAGGAAAATGTTTCTTTGACCCCCGTGCTCATGATTATTATCAATCTATCTTGGCTGATGTTGGTGAGCACAAAGGCGTTTGTGCATGGCACCCCTCTTCTCTCTTAACGACTGTTAGCTGTGCTACGGTAACAGTAAGCACAACGTGTCTTGCGTGACGCTTGGTTTCTGGTAGACAGCCAACGGAGAATATCAGTCATGTGTGGGATTTGGAGGAGTGCATGATTCAGATGGTTGATGGTTAGATGGTTAGATGAGATGATTCAGATGAGGGTGTATGGATGACTATTATGGTCTCAGAGATGGATGTTTGTAAAGAGGAGCAGTAATCCAAAAGGATCAAGAGAAATTGACAGTGATTCAGATGACGAAAGTGCATGATAGAGGCTGCAAACATAAGCTGCACCTGCCAGCAGAGGTATGACAAGGCCTGTGCTACACGGCCAGGGACGAGGGGGTTGAGGCGTCTGGAGTTGATTACTGGCTTGAATCGATCCGCAGAGATTGACCCTGAACAATATAGCAGCAATATAGAATATATGCTTGAAGCGCGGTAGGCGATTGCGCTGTTGTCCGAATGCATGGCAATCATGTACAGAGGTTGATACGTCCGTGCAGAGAATGACGAGTTGGGCGGAGTTGGGAGATAGAAAGAAACCAAAGAAACCAAAGGAATCAGAAAATGCAAGACATTCAGGGGAATCAGGGGCTCTGGGGAAACAAGATACGCTGAAAAGCAAGCTGTAGAAAATCAAAAGGAACCAAAGAAAATCGAAGGAAAGAAAATCAAAAGAAAGAAGATCAAAATAAATTCAAAAGAGACCCGTTCAGCTGCCAGTCAACCGGTGTCTGACCCAAGAAAGGAATCCCTCCAGCGCCCATGCATGCATCACCTCTGCGTTGTCCTTTTTCCTGTTCTCCCTTGCTGTCCATTTGTCAATCACCCGGCTGCGTTGGTGATCACTGATTCAGTTGGCCTATGGGCAGTCTCACAGCCGTCATCCGGCGCCAATATAGTGCGAATAGCCATTCTCCATCAGAGACACGCTATGCACGTCATTCGCCTCATTAAAGTTCCTACTAGTCTTGATATCGATAAGCAATGCTACTGCTACCTTCATCCCTTGCGCTTGTCACTCGGGCCGACGCGTCTCTTCTTTGACCGTGTGCTCGGTATTTGAGGCGAAAGAAAGAAGAAGAAAGAATGAAGAAGAAAGAAGAGAAAGGCTTGAAGAGAGGCAGATGATGAACGACGAGAACCTCAAGACAAGCAGAGGCAGAAGAAGAAGCAGTGGTAATAGAAAGAAGAGAGAAGAAGCACAGGAGAAACCATACTACCCAAGTCAAGCCAAAACAAAATCAAAGTGCAGAAAAACAAGGGCATTGTGGTCGTACAAGCTGAACGGTCTATCCGTCTTCATCCGCTGCCTGCAGTTGATTATCACGTCTATCTTTGGATCATACTGCTATCATGCTGGATTCACCCTCTGCTCTTCTATTCTCTTCTTCTGTTTATTTCGAGATTACGTCTTGGTTTGTCCAATATCTTCCTCAACTTCATTCTTCTTGCTTACGTTTCATCCGCAGGTTGACCCCAGTCACCACAGCTTCACAGACTTCGTTCTCTTCGCGAGCAGCAAATGTGATATATCACAAATGTAACATCAACCAATTATCGTCAGTGTCTGTTGGCTGTGGCCTGGCCTGTACTTTGCAGCTCTGCGTCCGTAATTCCAATTCATCTACGTTTTCGTTCTTCTTTTATCTTTTTGTTTTCTTCAAAAAAAGCCGTTTCTTCACCTCTGCTACTCATCAGCAACACCTCACGCCCATGTCGAGCAAGTCAAATTGCCTATTTCAGATGTTTTTTCCTGTTCTATCAGCAGCTTGTGTTCCCAGTCATACCGCTACTTCCTGCTTGCTGCTGTCGTTGTTGGTGCCCATTCAGCCACATGCCCATACCCGCGAGTAGGGTGGCATTGAGCGTCCAGGCCGGAGGACTCAACCAGCGTCCGTGGAATCAATACATGTGCTGAAAGCGACACTAGACAGCAGTGATCTGCACCATTGGCCGCTGCAGTCTCTGCAGACAGTGCTGCAGACGTGCACATGCAGACTGCAGACGCCAAACACAAACGCTTCAAACGGAAAACATGGACTGACAAAGCTGTCTGGTTTTGGGGGAGTCTCGAGGCCCCCAGCTCTTTGTCCGTCTACTGCTGCTGTGATTCTGTCTTCTCTCTCGTTCTACTCTGATATTCAGTCAGCCTCTCTATCCCAGCTCATGCCTCTCTGCCCTTCTAGGCTATTTGCCTCTGCCTCTGCCTCTGCCTCTGTATCTGCTCTGCCTCGCCTCCCTGTCACCGGCTTGACTTGCAGCCCTCTACCGCCTCGACGCCGCAACCTCATCAGCTCACAACTGCACAAACACATCCCTACTTTTCATTGAGACGTGCCCCGCCGCCTCACACATATATCCAATGCCTCGCCTTCTTCTTTTCCTGTTGAATCTGGCAGTGTTCTACATTCTGCTGCATCCTTCTTCATTCCCTTGCTTCTCATAGTGTATCACTCACATTGGCTTTCTTTGACCATCGAGATCATATCACTGCTATACCAAACCACTATCAACAACAGCTCACTCTGCAATGTGCCAGTTCATCTGCGTACGTATTACACGGCTCCTCTGCTGTGTCCCCTTGTGTCCACTGCTCTGTCGTCTTCTGTCTTTACTTCTATTCTGTCTTTACTGCCAGTGCTTTTGCCATCCTTGACTAACATTTCAGACCTACTACTCGTGCGGCCACCGCCGCTACATCTTTCAGGACTTTTGCGAGTCGTTTATGATGTCCGGGCGGCGCTGTGCTTCGTCGCCTGACGATATCAAGAGAACGGCCATCGTCCAAAAGGTCTACAAGTGAGTTTTTGTTCATCTTACCCTTCTCTTTCTTCTACTTGACTAACATATCTAGGCCTAACAACTGTGGTATGCACTCTTAATATAAACAGACCTCTATCCAAACTAACTCTACAGGCTCGTGCCCAGTTCAAAGCACCTTTACCGACTCCCTGTCTAGAATCTAGTCGTGCAGACTCTGTCATTCCAGCAGCCCTCGGAAGTCATCACGATACCAAGCAACAGACCGACTTGATGGCTTCAACGACTTGGTTGGTTTCCAGAAGATGAGCAGACAAGAAGACAAGAAGACAAGAAGATTTTCAACGAGAAAGCTTTGTCTGAGAGGTGCACGAGATAGATACTCTACCCCAGATTTACAAGATATATAGTTCTATACACACTTGAAACGATTGCAGAGATTCCATAGCATCACACATTTTATTTGCAAATCGCATCACTATGGCCATTTACGCTTGATATTTGTGTTGCTGCTTTGATTGTGATATTTTTGCACCCTTTCTCATCGCTTAAACTTACGCTCATTTCATCAGCCCTGAAATCCTCAGACTCGCTCTTTTCTCTTTCCCTTTTTTTTTCTTTCCCCTTTTTCTTCAACTCTCCCTTATCTTCCTGTTTGCATACAGCCCATCATCCAGCTAGGCATCCATCACTTCCGTCTTGCTCATCTTGCGCATATTAGGCCTGTCTGAATTTTCAGTCAGCAGACTCCTCAGATGCAGTCTTCCGTCGGTGAGTCGGCCCTGGTTCTCGTCATGTTTTATTTATGTCACTCATATCTTTTTTCCCTATTCAGCTGCCCAACAGCACGTCGACACGCACCTTTTTGAGGTCCACAATGGCTTTCTTTCGTTGGTTCTCGTTTTTGCTGCCTTTTGAATTTATCTCCTTTCATTTGTCTTCCGGCATCCGTGGTGCCGGCCAGCCATGAACATCTCGCCCCCTCTCTGCTCTCTGCCCTCTGCTCTCACACTGTACTTGTCCAACCCCTCTCAAAGACTGAAAGTGCACGCGAGGTGCTTCAAATCCAGGCTGTATTCCTACTGGTCAGTCTGGAGTCTGATATGCACATTCGCTACCTTGCTTTCACTATTTTCGTCTTCTGCTGCTCATTCTCTTCTGGCCTCTACCACTCGATACTCCCCGCCCCCTCGTATCTCTTCCACTCGTTTCCCGTTTCCCGTTTCCCGTTTTCCGTCTTCCGTTTACTCGTATGACTATGACTGGCACATCACCTACCACCATATCTGGCTGTCTCACTCGACAAACTACTTGATACCACAAATACAGGGCAGACACAGCCATCCGTCCCCCACACCACCCACGGCTCCAAACATAATATTGATTCTGCTCCGTGCACCTCCTCCTGAATAGACTGCTTTTTATGCCTACACGGCTGCAGAGAGCAAACGCCCATTGGCCGCCATGCCAAGTCGGAGTTGACCATCTCACTGGCACTCTGCTGTATCACTTGTCTGCTGTATGCTCTCTATTTTGTTTCTGTTCTATCTCTCTTTCTCTCTATGTCTACTCCTCTGAACTCTTGACCGACTTTATCCCTGTCTTTCATATAATTATATTGCGAAATGATATATTACCTGTTGCTTCTGTTCATGTGCCGTTTATTTCCGACGGGGTTTTCTGGCTTGCATCTTCCTTATCCTCTGCAGGGCCTCTGTTTGAACAGCCCCTGTGATCTAGAATACGTTGTGATGTTTGCATACGTTCTAATTTTTAATCACCCCTATCCGTCTATTTGTGTTTGTGTAATCCACGGAAGCTCAAGATGCCTGCGTAGCTGAAGCCATCTACCCCCTCACGTCTGTTTGAATCGTATGATGATTTCTTCAGTTCTGTTTAGTTCTGGTTCTATTTCCTCTACCTTGTCTCTGTCCAGGTTATTGCTTCTCGTGTCACCACATTAATGCACATTCCCATGAATTCTTCACCGGCCTCCTCTTTAATACTTTTGATACTTGATAGTTCTGATATTATCTATTTTGTATTGTCTTCTTGCTGCAGCAATTAACTGGCAGTTGAAACGCAAAGCTGACTGCAAAGTTGACAGACATCTTGATCACCACGTCTTCAGTCTGCTCGGTCTGGTTTGCTTGGTCTGGGCGCAGCCTGCATCCCGCTCACCTTTTGTTTGCTGCATCCGTTTCTATGTTGCACCCCGTTCTGGCCTGTCGCATTATAGCTATCATGTCTCTGTTCAGACGCTGTCCAGACTCTGTCCAGTCTTGACTTGTCTGCATCCTCTTCCGCCAGTCCATCAAGCCTTTGATATCCGTCTTTTCCGTATCACTTGCCATATATATTGAGGTCTGTCTTAAAAAGCAAACCTCATCCGTCACATCGTCCGTCAGTCATCTCTTCCACGCACAAAACTTTGATTTTCCAAGAGAAATCTCTACATCTGTCCCCTGCATATATCCTTTGTTATCTCAGACGTCTCCAGTCGGGTCTTTCTTTGCTTTCTTTACTGTCTCCTGGGGTGCGTTTTGTTGATTTGTTGATTTGTTCATTTGTTTGATTTTGGGACTGTAAGTTGACCATCGTTACCTCAACCCATTTACTGTTGTACGAGCTCTAACTGGCAGCTCTGAGGCTTCCTGGCCTTTGGCGTCCCCTGCTGTCAACAGCGAGCAAGTCCGAGATGCCCGTTCGCTTTCCTGAGACTGAGACTAAGCCTACCCATATCTACCGTGGTCAAGATCGTCAAGAACGACAAGAACGTCACGATCCCCATCGTCACGATCTTCAGGGACGGCATCGCCACCACCACCACCGTCAGAACATTCAAGACCGCGACCACCAGAGCCGCCGTGAACAAGACGGTGCCGATCCGGACAGCGACTCGGACCTGATCTTTGACTTTGAAATGGAGGACTCGTCAGGGAGACCCGGCCAGGTCAACACGCGGGACATGGACCCTGAAGAGTATATCGCGTCCCTTACACACCCCACTGCGGCCGACTTGGAACTCTTCTCGTCCCTGCGGCCCGCCACCAATGCGCAAGGTCCTTTGGGGCAGAGTGAGACTGGAACCACTCCGCAAGATTCCCAAGACCCGCCTGTATCGCCAGCATCGCCAGAGAGTGCTCCGGTGCAGCGGTACCAGCCAGTTCGGCCCCAGTTCTTATCCCACAGCTCAGGCCCCGGGAATGCCACCAGCTCCCGCACACCTACACCTGCATCTGCCCTCCGAGGTGGGAGTCACCCGGCCACGTCCCGAGCCGCCTACTCGCCTCTGGCTCCGCATGCCCACCAGCTGCACCAAGGGCACCGCTATGTGACTGGGCGAGGCTTTGGATCTCCGGGTTGGAACCCGACAAGCGGGTCATATGGCACTCGCAATGGCTCGTCGAACAGCCACAGGTCTGACTCGCAGCGGCGTGGCAACCACGGCAACCAGTCGCGGCAGAGTCAGAACAACCAGTCGGGCCAGAACAGCCAGCAGATTGGGGGCTCCTACCAGGCGTGGCAGATCCAGCCGCTGCAGAATGCTCCGGTCTGGCCTGCTTCTCAGCAGCCTCAGCAGCCTTCTCAATACCACCAGTTTGTCGGACAGAACCCCCAGCAGTTTCCCCTTCCGCCGACACACTGGCACTACTATGGCTCTCCCCATCAGCCCCCGGGTGTTGCCGCGTCTATTTCTACCTCACCCTGGAACCCCTACAATCCACTCTTGGATAACACTCTGCAACAGAGCCACGGGGTGGTGAGTGGCGGCCAGGCACAGGTGGGCGTGGCCACGAGCATTGTGGGCCATGGCCCGGGTGCCAACGTCGGTACTTCCAAGACTGAGCCGGCTCCCGTGCCCATCCGGTGCCTGATTGTTAATGGCAGCAAGCGCCGGTATGACGTCGACATGCTCAACCGGCTTGCCTGGGGCGACCTGGCCACGTCGCCGGCTGGAGCTGAAGCGGCGCTGTGTGCCGATGATGCAGTTGTCGATGAGGGAGCCGGCTCGAGTCCCGTTTCACTGCAACTGGGCGTGTCACTGCCGTCGATGGTGTCTGACCACGGCACACTCACCTGCCAGAGCTCGCTGGTGAGCGTTTCTCATCTGCAGGCGCAGACTCTGATGCCGTCTTTGACAGAGACGGCTCCTGCCACGACTCCCAGAGAGAACCCGGCGCAGGCAGAGGCGCCAGCAGAGGCGCAGACATCCACTGCATTGACGACCACCTCAGTGGCCCATCACTGGATTCTCAAGCTGCCGCCCGCATTCTGGCAGCGGCTCGCGCAGTACGTGGACGACGAGACGCTGTCCAAGCTGTCGACGATCAACCGCGTGTTTGCCCATGCACGGGTCGAGCGTGTCCTGCGCTCCAAGAAGAGAGAAGCGCGGCTCGAGCGGGCTGACAAGCAGGTCAAGCTCGAGAAGCAGGACAGACTGGAGAGGCTAGAAAGAGTGCAACGACTCGAGCGGCTGGACAAGATGGCGCGGTTGGCCGAGCAGGAAGAGCGCACGACGTTTGTCGCGAGCCAGCTCGACCGGCTGTCTCTGTCTCCGACCAACTCGCACCAGTCAGGCTCGTCTGGGGTTCCTGGGTCTTTTGGGTTCTCTGCCTCTTCCAGGTTCTCTGCATTTTCTGCCCAGTCTGGCTCGTCCAGCCGTCTCATTCACGGGCAGTGGCCGCGATGCCCCAAGGCGTGCTTCCGCTGCTTCCGAGTCCGCCAGCAGGCATACTTTCCGCGGGTCCTAGTGCTGTCGGCAGCTGGTCGTGCTCCGCAGGCTGGAGACATGGATGAGACGCCGATGGCAGCCGATGTCAAGGCAGCCCTGGGCACGATTGTGGCGCGCTACCTCGAGTCCAAGTCACAGGCAGAGCCTCTTGCCGAGCGCCGGCACCAGATGATGTGTCGTCCCATGTTTGTTCCGTACATTCCCATTCCCGCCGATGTTGCCGATGTTGCCAGTGCCAATGTCAGCACTGCTGGCGCCGACAGTCGTGGCAAGGCCGCCGAGACACCGCCGGTTCCGACTTCAGAGACGGCGCCAGCCGAGGAAGAGCCGTCGCACTTTGATCGGTGCTGCTTCGAGTGTGCCATTTCTGCGGGCCTGATCAAGCCGGGCGAGCGTGTGTTGGCTCTCGATGGGTCGTGGCGCTGGGTGTGCCGCTATGGTCTTGCCCATGCCGGTGGCAATGATGATATCTGCGCGCAGTGTCATGATGAAGTGTAGAGTTGATTTGTATCTTTTTCTTTTTCTTTCTTCTTTGTTTTTCTCAGTTCTTTTTTCCTATTTTTTACTTTCCTTTCTTTCCTTTTTCTTTCACTTATCCAACCACTCCTGTTTACACAGTTTCTATTTTTGATTCGAGTCTATCTGTTTCCTTCTAGTTGTTATTTCTGAGGTTCTTGTGTCCGTGGTGATATTTTTGGTTAAGATAATTGCAGAAACACCAAAAAAAGGATAAAAAAAGAAAACCCCAAATCCAAATCAATATCTATTGATGTCGGCAATCTCTGATCACCATGCTTTTACTATTGTTTATTGTTTTTGCTTCACAGATGGTGTCATAGTCAAGATGCAATGCCATCTAATGATTTCGTGTTTATTTCTCTCAATTTCAGTTAATTCACTATTTCTTAACTATTCATTCATGTGGCTGCCACTCATTGTCACTTCACATCATCGTTTCATCACTAAAATCACAAAAATATATCTGGCACCTTTCGAGAAGCGATCCAACATCAACGGGATCATCAGCACATCACCACGATCGCCGGATGCGTTATCGTTGGCAACAAGGCTCGGCGACCATAAGCAAGAAGATAAGCAGATAAGCAAGAAGTAGCAGAGAAGAAGCAGAGATGCAGCAAATCAGAGAAGCAGAGAAGTGATGAGTCGGCGACCAGAACCAACAGACAAAAGGAAATCCACGAGTCGGGCACCAAAACAGCCAATGAGCAGGCCGTCGGGGACCAGCGAGGTCCCCGGGAGAGATCATTCGGCGACCAGAGGGGAGAGAGAGGGGGGAGACAGACAACAGCCAACGACAAAAGGGCGACAGAAAAGAAAGAAAAAGGGAGAAGAGGAAGCAAAAGCAAAGAAAGCAGCGGACGCCAGACGCCGGACCAACAGACAACAGCAGACAGAATTGGATGTTGTATGCAGGTCGAGGAGGGGCGCGTGTGATTGGTTGTGAAGCGAGAAATATGGGCCCGCAGACCATACGAGAATGAAAGAAGCAGGGAGGATGAAAGAGGAAAGAGGGATGGAATTTGTGCAATAAAGTTGGGACAAAATTAATAGAGAAATTATGGACTGAGAAGAAGCAGCGACAGCTCAGATTGATTGACTTTGTCAGTTGGACAGAAACCGCCAGTTACAGACAAGACCCTAGACGGTGAAATTGCAGGGAAATGCCAGCACTTCAACTGTCAATGGAGACTGACACAAAAGTGACAGAAAAGTGACAGGAGAGACAAAAGAGCGCCAGAAAAGTGGCAGAAAAGCTAGGTGGTAGCGCGGCGGCGAACCCCCACTTCAGCCGTCAGGCGCTAGTCTACATCCGGCCATTTCTGACTTACACGGCCATACCCCTCTCTGTTGCTCGTTTGCTCGTTTGCCTTTCTCTGCACATCTGCAATAATGGCCACCAACGGTCGTTGGTGGGCGTCGTCTCTAGTCTGTCATGTTTGAGACACTGATTATGTCTGTTTCTTCGCCTTAATATGACATGTCCAACGCCAATGACATGAAATGAACTGCGCATGCTCAGCTGAACTGAACTTGCGAGCGAGAAAGCCTGGATAATGACTCGTCGAGATGACCAATCAAACGACCTGTATCACGGGACTGGATTTTGCATCTTGATGTATTATCTTTGCAGTTGAAGAGAAACATGTTCAGCCTTGCGGTGAAGAGACACTGTCTAGCATGTAGAAACTGGAGAGTAGTGTAGGAACTGGAGCACAGAGCCTCAGTCGTAGAAATAGAAAAAGTCGGCCGTGTAAATGGAAATAGAAAAACAAGACGAGCACCACGACGTCAAGCCAAATGACCAAAACCTCATCTCGAATGAAACAGGCATCAACGGAAATAGCTTCGCTGGCCGACAAATCGAAAACTATTTACGCTCTATCGGATATGACGCTCATGTGGCAACAGTTGGCCCCCATGGTTCGGCTTTGTCTATCCTTGTCGCCCTGGTTATCCTGGCCATCTTTGCCATCTTTACCCGTTGCCCACATTCGTCCATCTTTGCCCATGTTCTGTAAGCGAGGCAATCTGGACAAGGAGGCTCTTTTTTCTTCTTCTCCGAAACCTGCTCTGCCTGCTCGACGGAAACAGCGTCGGCTGTCAGGAACACGTTCTTCTTCATGCAGGCACAGCATCCGACGGACAAAGACAGCTCTCGAGGAAGCAACCGACGCAGATGCTGCATGACTCTCGAGCTATCGCAGACTATTGATCCTCCAGCAAGGGGCCAGGTATTGAGGCTTCGTGTTGGACTCTGTATTGGCAGTTGACATATTTCGTGGCACTGGTGTGGACTGATCACTTTTCTACTTTTGTGTTGGAATTTTAATTTTAATGTCCACCAGGACTTTGATTGAAAGCAACTATCTGAGAAACTATACGGTATATCCGGATGAACTGAACTTTTGACCAGTCGAAGCCTCAACACCGGGGGAAGGTAAATATATGACGAGAATTGAATGACAGGACTGAGATAGAACCGAAGCCAGCCGAAGCCAGTTGACAGCAGAACTAAAGACAGGAGTAAACGAGGCAAATGAAAATGGGGGAATGTAGGAAATGCAATCATAAAATCATGAAATCAAATGTGTAGTGCAACTCCGTGTGGCAGATATAGCATGGAAAGCCACTATGCAGTGAAAATGAAAATGCCAGGCCCTGTTGCATGTGAATGCGTGTGTGTAGAGGTAAATGCAAGAAGTAGATGGTCAACTGGCACATTATACCCTGTTGATCTCTCTTCGGCCAGCCGATGAGAGAACAACGAGATAGGTTAGGGACAAGCCATTGCAGGATCTATGATCTAGCTGCTCCCAGTCTTCCTTTCTTGCCAGACGCATTGTACTTGTACCCAGGGTACATCTCTCTGTGAAGCTTCTGGGCCTCAATCGCCTTGGAGTTGTAGCGAAGGCGTGCCTCACGGCTCTCCAGTTTCCACATCTTGGAAACAGCAGTGGCTTTAAAATGGTGTTAGTCTTCACTCATATGGAAACGATTACATTGTAGGGAGAGGTAACTCACAAATGAACCCAGCCGTAGCATGGGGGTTTTGCTTGCGGATCTCCTTCGACTTCTGGGACCGGTAAATGATCCAGGCATTGGGCGGGCGAGGAATGCGTGACTCGCTTGATGTGGTAGTCGGCACAGGGTTGCTGACTTCTTTGTTGACGCCTATGTACATGTGAGCTGAGTGCATTTGGTAATGGTGTGTTAAGAGCGCCATACCTTTGGCATGGCCGACGACTTCAAAGCGGCTGGCACAAGTAGTGCTTTCATCTGCCATCTGAGTCAGGCGGAAAGTCCGAGACTCGTGATCGTAGACGATAGAACAGTCCTCATTGGACATGGACCTGTATTGTTAGGTCAAGTAAAGATGCAGAGGATTTGAACTGAAGCTTACTGGAAGTTTCTCGCGATGTTGCGAAGCTGCTCGGAGCCGATCATCTCCTCTGGAATGACGACAATGAACTTCTTCTCGTCATCATTGACAACAAGTGTCACTCGGCGCTCAATAATGGCAGACATGATGGTATGATGGTGTGGTTTGATGATGTGAGTAAAAGCTTGTTTGCTTGACAAGGTTTGTCCGATGAGAAGAGGTGATGTGAAAGGGTTGAGAAGGTCGACGGGATAAAGCTTGAAGAAGCTCATATATATGTGGAAGTGTGCCGCAATGCTATAACCTGTTCGTCGTAAAATATTTCACCACAAATGTAGGGGGGCTGGGAAATGATGTAAGTCATGTCCAAAACCACATTGAGAATCGAGAATTGAGGAGCCCACACCAGAACAATAGTAAGAAAAGCGGGCCCCTGCTTCCTTCCTTAGGATTGTGCATTGTAGCAAACCTCGTCAATGCGTATAATGACATCTACTGTGTAGAGCTCGTTCTATGCACACTGTGCATTTTGAAAAATATCTGGAAAGATAAAATAAGACCTTTGCTTCTGCCATCCGTTTGGTTTTTTGTATCAACCCAAGCACCAACGACACCTCCAGCATGGCGAACACACCGTCCGCAGCCGACAGGCTTGTGGAAATGCCAATCAGTATTCTGCAAAATGCGAGCAATCTCACCAAAACTTGCCAGCGAATGTCTGGTTTGAGCCTCAGCATCAAGGCTTTGGTGCAGTCTGTCTTGGACGATCTGATTCGCCACGAACAAAAACAGCAAGAGTTTATTCTCGCTCGGATCTGCCTCAAGAAACTTGTGGAGGGCATGAAAGAAAAAGACAAGGCCTCAGCAGCTGCTGGTGTGGTGGCTCTCATGTACGACTACTCTGACTTCAAGGCACAACTATCCCCCTGCATCTCCATTCTCGACGAACTTATCACTGGGGCGAAGAGCCTTCTTTCTCGATTCCAGGTTCTCCAAGCCTTCATTGATGTACCATCAACCTCGACCCTCCGCAAGTTTGTCGCCGAGAAGAAGGCCGTCTACTGTGCTTTCCGAGACAAGTACAAAAAAGAGAAGAACCACAACTCTTGCCGTTGGACAGACTCCCCGGGTGCCGAGTATGGCCTGAAGCCCTTTGAGGAGATCGTGTATGCCTGGGATGGAACCATCATGCTATGGGACAACGAGTTTGAGGATTGGGGATGGCTAGACCATTATCATCCATGCAGATACATGCCTGGAAGTGAATGGGGAAAGTTCTACCACGACTTGACACATGGAGACTTTTGGCTTGATGACCAACGGCCAATTGTTGACTGGATGCATGCTGCCCCAGCAAAGGCCATTCTTGGTCACCTAGAGACAGAGTACAGGCGTGCAGATGAAGCAAACCGGGACAAGGTAAGTGTCATTGGTCAATAGCAAAGATTGTATATACTAACTACAAACTTCAGGCGCCTACTGGATCTACAGTGGCCAGCACTTCAGAAGTAAGTCAGTCCCTGATACTCTTACAATAGTACGTACTAATTATCTTGTAGAAAAACATCCGTCTCGCAGCTGCCACTGGGCTGGCATATCCGGTTTGTGATGACCAAAACTTCCAGGTAGGATTCTTTAAATATCCCGATCTAGACTGTTTGAACAGTTTTCTGACGACTCAGTCCACCACTTTTGAAATTGATCTTGGAGATGTCACTACAAGCCAATATGTGAGTTATAAAACATCAGTAAAACAATACCTGTCATTTACGTTTTCTAACTGCAAATTAGAATCCACCGCCCGAAGATGTGGCCCGGCTGGATGAGCTCAACAACAAGGTGCAGGAGGTCATCACAGGACATGTTCCTGTGGTGGCGGATGTGCAGGAACATACTGAAATGTTTTACCGCCTTGGGCAATAGTCATATTTTGGGGTGCATAGGATATGCGAGGGGTATCATGGCTGATAGATAGAGCACATTCGTACGTGAACAGCTAGTCTAGTAAAATTGAGAGCTTTGTTTCTTAACATTAATGGACCCATCGCCTAAGCCTACACTGCTAGTGGTAGATGGATACTATCCCTGTGGAGAACGACTTTGTTGGCTGGCCGAGAAATATTTGTCCTCGCTCCTTCCGTTTCCAAATATCTACCTCTGTAATATATAAACATGGAAAGTCTGTCTGCAAGTCAAATATTAGCCCTCCTCTCACAGATTTCTTGCTTTCTACTCTTCCATGAAATATTCAACTTGATACACCTCGCGCACGACAAGATATCTAAGACTCGCGAATAACGACAATGGCGCCATCAACGGCTGCCAGTACCGGCACACCTGAAAGGCAAGGGAAAATTCCCCAATACCGCCCGCTCAATGCGTTCATGGCCTTTCGATGTATGTACCATTTGTCTTACTTCCTCAATAACGTTGACTTCCTTTCCTAACATTACCAGCATTCTACAACAGGATGCTGCCTAACATGCAGCAAAAAGATCGTTCTGGGGTTCTCACATCTCTATGGAGCATCAATCCTCACAAAAACCAATGGACCATGATGGCAAGAGTCTACTCGTTCCTTAGAGCGGAGCTTGGGAAAGATGCCGTCCTCCTTCCTTCCTTCTTGGAGCACTCCTGTGCTGTTCTGAGAATCCCCTCACTCGACACATATCTACAACAGCAGGGCTTTGCACTGCTTGAGAACGAGACCGGAAGCCTCAGCCTTGTAAACCAAGGCAAATCGACGTCGCCAGGCCCTCTATTGTCTACAAAACACACCCCCGGAGACTGTGAAAGCCAATCAAGCACATCCTTTGACGACACTGCATCGTTCACTGAGGCTCCTGGTTTCTTGAGCTTTAAGAACAAAAACCAAGAAAGTATCGATGCAGCTGCAACTGCTTTCCAGGAAGGAGGGGAACAACAAACTAGCCCTGGCACCACACATGGTGACGAGGAAGCCGCTGCAGGTCTTTATGCAGAGCATGAACTTTTGCAGGCGGTTTTTGACCGCGGGTTGGAGCTTGATTCCAAGACGTTGGAGGAAGGGGGGACGTTCGAGACACATAAGCAACGTCTGGTACAAAAGCTCTACTCGATGGCTTATGAAATGCTCATTGGTGGAGAGTTCCCAGTCATTGTTGGCACCAAAGGCTTCTCTCATACTATCAAGCACAATCCCATTGCCGCTGTGTCTCACTTGTTCTCTCGTGAGAACAAGCTGGAATTCGATGTCCTTGTTGTGGATAAGGAAGATAGAGTGAAGAACCACGTCTATTGCCAAGTCAATCCTGACGGTTCTGACAAGGCCGTCGTTCTCTCAACGTCTGGGCAACAGACAGTCGATGCGCAGACTGTCGTGGGGCCATTTCACACTGGTGCGCCTCAGCAGAGCCGCGAAGATCAGTCATATGAGCCTGAGTTGGCTGAGAATGCGACACCAACATACACCCAGAGAATGGCTTATCAGTCCCCCCTGAGTGGCGGAAGTTTTCACATTTTCACCAGCCAGCCATCGACGCTTGGAAACAGCATCATCACAAACAGCAACAGCTGTATTGTCGAAACTGCCAGTCCCGCTGCATCCAACTCCAACAGCGCTTTGGCAGGCAGACAGGACAGTCCTGAATCGTATGCTAGTTTCGAGGGACAGGGCAGCATCAGTGCCAGTGCTAGTGCCAGTGGCAGCTGCTCGACGTCTCCTCCAGCAGAGCCTGTCTGGAGCCAGTTGCAGGACGAATTCAGCCATGAGAACGGCATGGAGAACGAGCTGGTGGACATCAACTATGCCCAAGGTGGCACATCGAGACGGCGGTTCAGTCTCAGCTGTGCTTCCGACGCCGAGACCATCATCACCGGATCTCAGCCGCAGCCGCAGCCGCAGCCCCAGGCTGGTGTCTCCTGGTTTGGCAGCCAATTCAACAACTCTGCGAGCCCGGCGACCATGATGGGGCCATACAGTACGCCCTTTCACCAGCTGCAGCAACACCAGCAGATGCCCTTCCTGACGACCTCCCATTCCATGCCCGTCCTCCCTACGACAAGCAACACTGCCCGCCATACCCGCAAGCGCACTCACGATGTCATTGACTATGTCCCTGGTCCTGATAAAGCAAACAAGCGTGGCCGTACCACTGGCACTGTCAATGGAAGTGCCCACATGAGCCCAGATGTCGGCCATCTCATGCAGGCTCTCAGCCAGAAACATGCCCAAGTACAGGCCCAGCTCAGCCAAGGCCAGCGCCCGCCCATCTTTGACCAGATTTACCGCGCCCAGCTGGCACACTCTCTGGCCCTCGACCGCGCCTCTTCTCACCCAGCACCCGCTGCTACTGCCGCAACTGCCGCAGCTGCCACTGATGCCCGTGGCTCTCCCAGCGAGGACCCCATGATGCCCGCTATGCATTCCGTGGAGCAGATGCAGGCTGCCCACGCCGCCCAGACCACATCGAGTCTTCTGAGCTACAACTTCTCGCAGACCACACCCAGCCTGCACGGCATCGGCAGCACTCACAACAGCGGCAACCTGGCCTCCGTCTTCTACGCCATGCAGAACTCGGCCGACAGTGCTGCCCTAGATCTCGCGGATCCTGCAATGCTGGACCGTTTCCTCGGCATCGGCGCTGACACCACAGACACTGGCGACTCGGGTCTTGGCTGGCCTCGTTGATCTTCTTCTGAGTTTTCCTTTATTCTGTCGATGCATTTCACTTTTATCTGTCGCGTTTCGCCCTTTCCTTTGTCAATCTGTATTCCCCCTCATCATTAGACATTGATACATCCCGATATGCGATGGCCCGCTGCTCGACATATCTCATGCATTTATGGTTGGCATTTAGCATTTGTTTTTATTTATTTCTTAGTTTATTCTTTTCACTTTTATGTTTTCTTCTTTTCTTTTTCCTTTATCTTTCTGATCCCTTCTATTTCGGTTTCTTTTCATCTCACGACATTTTTTTCCACAAAACACGCATGTATATTCGTCGCAAAAAACCACAGAAAATAAAAATTCATCCAAAAATCCTAGACCAAATCATGAATTATCACCATCGTCATCCATGGCATGTCGTTGCAGTTGGCTCCCCTGCAAACATTTCTTCCACTTGTACCCGCCAAGCGCGGGCGTTAGGCTCGTCTATTTTAGCTGCCGCCTCTAAATTAGAAGGGTCCTCCACTGTAACCCACTATCCACTATCCACTGTGACTTTGCTCTGTGTTTTTTACGCGTCGAGACCCTGAACATTGGTTCTTTTTCATGATTTATTTTGGTAATCAATTAATATTCAACTGATTCACAGATACTGCAGACATCCGTCACAGCTTTTCTGCCCTCGACCTGCGTGTGTCACTGCTGCGTCACGGCGGCTGGTCAGAGCCTCAGGGCATGGCGTCAGGGAACAACCTGAAGTATGTAGTCGACAGGCCCCGCAGCTTGAGAGCTTGCATATTCGGAATAAAAATAAATGAAAAAGAAAAGAAGAAAAGTGCGGGGCACAGAACGAGCATTCTTGCCAACCTCCTCACTTTTTTGCCTATCGACTTTGGCCCATCGTATGGAGCTTGCCCGTCGCTCCTTCCTTCTAGAATGCTTCGAATGACGCTCCTTCCCTCTGGACTCACCTCTCCAGTCTCCACTCTGCTTCTCGCTCCTTCGCTTTTCCACACTGCAAGGTCCGTGCTCTGCAAATGTCGACATCGTGTATTACAAAGTACCCATTTTGAGCTGCGTCTCGGCCGTTTGGTCTTTTGTAGAAGACTGCGCAAAAGGTACTTGCTGCACAGTTTCTGTGTACTGTGCTGCTTCTGAGGCTCTTTCGAGGTCTGTGCACAGACCAGACGTTGAGCCACCTCCCGCTTTTTACCTGTTTTTTTTTGCATTTCATTGAATTCAATTTTGTGTGCGTCTGAAATTGAAATTGAAATTCATCATTGTGATTTCAAGGTGAGCTGTGCGTGACGCCGAGTTTATCCGGCTGGTTGAATAACACAAGTGATGATTAGTCAGAAGCTGTCATGGTGATGTGTTGAAGTGATATCACCATCACCACATCTTGTCACTTCAATACCACGATGACGATCAATTGATTTCCACGCTGGCTAGTTGCTTTTGCTTATATACATTCGGCTGTAAACAAACCAAAACCAAAACGAATCAATGAATACAAAATAAATATAAAATATCAAGAGGCTGTGTCAAGAAAGAAACATGGAAGAAGAATAAACAAAACGGGCGCAAAGGTAAAGGGTAGTTGGCAGGGGACTGGCACGTAGAGCGAGAACAGAGAAACACCCAGTCTAGTCCTCCTGGTACGAGATCTTGCGCATCTCGCCGAGCCGCCGCCGGGCTGCAGACAGCGCATTCTCCAGCTGCAGAATCTCAACCTGCTGCTCCATCTCGCGCACCTTGAACTCGTGCGAGCCGAGCTTCGAGTAGTCCACCGCGTCGTCCGTCTCCGGCTTCATCAGAGACTGCACCTGCCGCACAAGCGACCGACACGCAGCGCCCACCGCCTTGCTCGCAACCTCCAGAGCCTCCTGCGTCCGGCTGGCGAGGCCGCCCACGGCCCGCACGCGACTGGCCGCCACCAGCTGCGCCGTGCTCGCCGCCACGTCGTTCGACGCAACAATCAGCTGCTCGGGGCTGTTGCGGCCCGACAGCACGCCGTCCGCCGTCTCAATCAGCGTGTTCGTCGACGCCGCCACCGCCTTGGCCGCAGAGATCAGACCCTCGGTCCAGCGGTTGTTCTTCTTGTAGAACGCAGTCTTGGACTGGCCACCGCGGCCCGCCTGCACAATGTCGTTCTGCGCCGCCGTCGCCGCCCGCACAAGCTCTGCCACCGCCGACGTCACTGCGCCCGCTGCGTCCAGAATGGCCTCGTGCACCTCCACCTTGTATGCCGCAAACGGATCGCGCGGCTTGTTGCGCAGCGCGGCGAGGCGCGCCGCAGCCGCCTTGACGGCATCAGCTGCCTTGGCCAGCTCGGCGGCCACAATCTCGCCAGGGTCGCCGCTCTTGCCCAGAGTGAAGCCACGGGGCAGAACATCCACCAGCCGGTTCAGCGCCTGCAGCGTCAGCTGCACATCGTTGTTGCCGTTGATCACAACGTCCGTCTTCTGCATTTCGTCCAGGCCCTCCAGGCGCCAGCTCTGCAGGTTCCGGAAGAACCGCGCCGATGCCTGCGCCGCAACCCGCGTGGCATTGACCAGCTTGTCGTCGTCCGCCGTCCGCCGGGCAATGCCCTTGATGCTAGGCACCAGGTCGGCCACGGAACTCGCAAGAGTCGAAATGTTTTTAGGCAGGTCTGCCAGTGCCGCAGGCGGCGTGTTGGGGCCGTCGGCAATGTAGTTGTTGAAAGCCGTCGCGCACTCCATAGCAGCCGAGGATGCCTTCTCCACCTGCGACATCAGGTACGGTGGCAGCGCCGAGGGGTTACCGGCGTGCAGCGTCGAGTCGAGTTCGTAGAGGGAGTCGTCAACCCGCGTGGCAGCTGCGTCGAGAACAGCGTCGATAAGATCGTCGAGCTTGCCAACAAGCAGCGTGTCGATCTCGTGGTCGGCCGACTGTTCTTTGTCAGTATTTCTTCACAATTCTCACTCAAGACACCATAGATAACTTACCTGGCCTTCCTTGAGCACCTCGAGCTCTTCCAGCGCCTGGTCCATGCCAGCCTTGTACACAGCGAGCTCGTCCTCCTTGTCGCGGAGCTGGCGCTCCAGATCCGATGAGCCGTTGCTGGCCTGGCCACGAGCCTCCTCCAGAGCAAGCGTCTTCAGACGGAGAGCCTCCTCGAGATCGGCAAGCTCGCGGTGGTACTTGGAAATCATAGTCGACAGCTCGTTGCCCTTGGATCTCTCCACATTGTCCAGCTTGTCTTGCGCAAGACGCAGCTCGCGCTGCAGGCGCTCCACATCGTCCTTGCTCGAGCCCTTGAGCCGGTCGCGGTCGTGGAATGCACGGTCCCGCTCGCGGATCATGTCTGCCAGCTCCAGGTTCTTCGTCTTGAGCTCGCGCTCCAGCTTCTCGCGGCGGTCCACTGCCTCTTGTGCCGACGCCGCCTTGAGCTGCACAGTCTTGAACTTTTGCAGCAGGTCGAGGTGCTCATGGCGCAGCTGTGCATACAGCTTGGCCAGCGCATCGTACTTGGACCGCCACGTGTTGACCTGCTCCTGCAGAGCACGAATCTGGTCGTCCTTGGCACCGTTCTGCGCATTGTAGTTGGATTGCTGGCTCAAAAGCTCGCCCTCGAGCGCCTTGACACGGGCGTCGTACTGCTGCAACAGAAGCTGGTCCTGCTCGTACTGCGCACGGGCGTTGAGGTTCTCGCGCTCCAGATCAGCCAGCCGGCCCTGTGTCTGCCACTGGGAGTGCTGTGCCGCCAGAGCCTCCTGCTCGCGGCGCTGCTGCTCGGCCAATTGCCGCTGCTGTTCCTCAAACTCCTGCTGCGCACGCATAGCTGCCTGCTGCTGTGCCAGCGCCTGCTGCTCAGCGCGCTCCTGCAGCACTCTCTGCTGGTCGGCGTACGCCTGGTTCTGCTTTTCCAGTTCGTTCGACCAGAACTCATTCATCTCGCCGGGCTCCTCGGTCTTGGGGACTGGAGGGGGGGTCGGCGCGCGCTCAATCTCCTGCTTAGGGCGGGCGGGCAGGGCCGGTGCAGTGCCCTCGTCAGCCTGCAGGTTTGGCGGGTCGGGAGACAGCTTCGGAACGGTAATCAGGGAGGTGAGGTAGCGGAGGTTCGAGCATTCGTAGTAGAACTTGACAAGGCGGTAGTGCTCGGCATCGTAACGCTCGCGCAGGGGTGCAAGGGCTTCGTCGTCGCCGGTGGCTGTAGAGGAAGATTAGCTAGTTGCAAAAACCCGTGTCGCACATACAACACTTACACTGGTGCATGGCGCGCAGCATGCTAGTGACAAACTTGTACAGGCCATAGCTCTCCTGCACAAGGGGCACTAATGCCGAGATGCGGCACTCGTTGGCAGAGTGGCGGAAGTGCGCGAAGATAAGCTTCTGGAACGTGTCGATCTTGTCCTGCAGAGACATGAGGTCGGTGATGGTCTCGTAGCCCTCGTTGGGGTCGTTGATGAGCTTGAGAGAGAGGTACTCCTCGTACTCGAACGTGCCGTTGAAGTTGGGGTGCTGGTGGTGGAAGGCGAGCTTCGCGAGCAGGTAGCGCACATACTCGTGGATAAGAGGGCCGTAGCCACGCATGCCTTCGGAGCCACGGCTAAGAGACTCGATCCAGTTGCGGTTGGCCATAGCCTCCTTCAATGCGATCGGATGTCCCTCCTGGAGGACCTTGTGGATGGTGATGAGGGCCTTGAATGTCTGGACTTCGTCGGCGAGAATGGGTTGACTGCGGTCTTGTTAGTCGGCTGATCGAGGCACGAGGGCAGCTGGCGGAGGAGAGCCTGCAAGCTGAGACGAAGCTGAGGGCGAGATGGAATGACACTCACACCTTCATCCCGGCCCAGAAGGCCAGGGACGACTTGTGGTCCCATGTGTAGACGATACAGCTCCGGACATGCTTGCGCTTCGGGGCGGTCTCGTCCGGGTTGGTGGCCTTTTGGATGTTGACAGCAAGCTCCCGATCGGTCCTGTTAGAAGATGATGTTAGCAGATGCACGGCAACTGCAATTGATGACCATGATCATCACGAACTTTGCGTGCGGCTGGGTAGCCATGATGGGCAGCGGTCACCCTGTTGGGTTACACGGAATACCCGGATGGGGATGACGGCGATGGATGCGGAGACGAGGGGATGTCGCCCGTAGTTCAAGATGTGCAGGGAAAGTCGACGCGGTTGAAACTGTGCCGAGTTGTTGTGTGAGGAGATAGTCGGGAATAGGTACCGCCCTGAACCAGCCGAACAAGTCCTGCAGAATCGTGATGATGTCGGTGGGTTGGGTGGGCGGGATTGGCGATATCGCGGAAAGGAGGCTGGGGGGTTTGTATTGTGGTTGCCTCATAGCAAGCTCCGCCAAGGTGGAGTACGCAAATTGCGGCGTCAGCTGCTTCCAAGCTATGCTTAAGGCCCTGAATTTGCTAGTTATCCGCCACTGTGGCGCTGTAAGTTGGCAGATAGGTGGCAGCCGCCGACTATCGGATAAACGTGGTAGCCGTGGAGTCTTCGATAAGGGACAGACCCATATTACGTCACGTGTGAGAAGAAAGACGACAGGCGTTGTTGGTGGGTGTCGCGACTGGAGTGCCGGAAGCCTAATTAGGCAATTACACAACAGTCTTACAGCATTCCTGCCGCCCTTGATTTGAATCCTTATGTAATCCACCCAAAACGCGTCTCAACCACGATCGTGAAAATGCCACCACGACAACAGCGCACAGCGACGTTATACTCGAAATCGACATAAGCCAACATACCCGTGCACTGCACAGCACACCATGGTCGCGCGCAACGATGTTTTGGGTGCGCATTCACTGCATCGACTACTGCTTGGCACAATCAACCGACGTCGACTTCAAAGCCTCGCGCGCACCGATCGCCAAGACGCCCAAGAGCTCAAAGACAGCAACCGGTGATGCTGGTGAAGCCGGCGATGCTGGGAAGGAATGCCTCATTCCGATAATACGAATCTTTGGCGCTGCGGGAGACGGCCAGACTGTGTGCGCTCACATTCGTGGCGTTTTCCCGTACCTGTATGTGCCATACGACGGCTTCAGTCTTGCCGACATTGATGATGTCACCAAGAAACTCCGCTCCGGCATCGATGCATCTATCGGAAAGAAGGCCGTTCTGGCAATCATATTAGTACGCGGTGTGCCCTTTTACGGCTTTCATGTCGGCTTCCGTCCGTACCTTAAGATCTATCTGTACGATCCCGGCTCTGTCTCTCGCATTGCCGAGCTGTTTCGCAAGGGACGCATCGCCGGACTTCCAGCAATGATGCCTCATGAGTCGCACATACCGTTTATTCCCCAGTTCATGACCGACTACAACCTATACGGCTGCGATGTTGTGGAAGCCACCGAGGCAACACCCCGCCCATCCACCTCTACAGACAGGGGGAGCTGTCCCCTCCATGTAGACATCTTTGCACATCATATTCAGAACCGACAAGCAGTCCCAGAACGATGGCAGCATGAAGTCATTCCAGAGATTCCAGTCCAGAAAAGCGAGCGCCTCGTTTACAGCCTGGCAGCGTTGTGGCGCGAAATGGCCGAGAAATACGACAAGAAAGGCAAGAAGAACGCCGAGTCTCGGAAGATATGGGATATGATCAGCACCCAAGAGGCCTTTGCTCAGCTCGGGGCCACATCGTCTGAAGCTCGGCGTACACCCGCGCCGTGGATCCATGATGACGAGTACAAGAAGCAGGTGGCAGACATCATCGAGGCCGAGCGCGCGGAAAGCAATACAATCCAAGAACCGCGGCCATCCTACGAAGAACACCTGCCAACAGTCCGCCAGGCAGTCGAGACATTCTACCCAAAGACAGAACCCACCAAAGAAAAAAAGAGAAAACGGGAACCGAGTCTCAGCCAATACGACAAATCTATCCGTCCGACCAGCCTGACACCGACGGGGCCACAGATAAGGAGCAAAACTTCAGTGTTGTCCATGACGCAACCAGCCAAGAAAACACCTCTTGCGGAGTTCAACACCAACCTCGAAATTGTCTTGATCGACTACAGTGCCAGTGCAAAGACGCCATCTCTGAGCAGCAGGCAGACAAGAAGCAACAGTACTAGCAATCAAACCCGTTCACAAGAACTGCCTACGAGAAATAAGGCAGGCAATTTTAAGGGAGGCAGCCGCCCCCTCTCGCAGGTCTTTCCTGTCGTCAAATCCGCGTTCACTCGGAGCCAGGGCAGCAAGCCGTCTCAGCAGGAAGCCATGTCGGAAACCACACGCAGTGACCAGATGAAGACACCAACTGCGTCGAAAACAGAAAAACGAGTCCGGATTGCCACAGTTGTTGATCAAATAGAGGCCCCAGCAGCAGCAGCATGTTCAAGTGCCGATACCAGCAAGGACACACCTCGAGCCGTTGAAGCAGGCAAGCAGCGTCCTGTTGTACCGAAGCCGAAGAAACGCAAACTGAAAGCATTCCGTCACCTGTACAACAACGTCTACGCAATCTCAAAGCGCCCTCCAACTGCCGACAAAGTCATGTCATCCCTGCGAAAGTTTGGTCCCGATCAGATTCATCAAGACGCATACTTCAGTAACGAGGCCGACTTGGTGATAGAGGAGGACGACGAGCTCGGTGTCGATGCTGTTGACAACGAACCGAGTGAAGAGGTCAATCAGACTGCGTCCGACGCCGAGGAGGAGGTAGATGAGGTTGATCTCGACGATGAGCCTGCGGTCACGACGAGGTCATGGGAATATACCATGTCACCCCCGTCACGAAAATCTGTCGAAGCCTGGCTCTTGGCCGAGAGTCGAGAGTCAAAGACAGCTACCAAATCACAAACCTCCCAGAAATCTGCCACACAAAAGAAAGCCAAACAGGGTCATCTCACACAGGTAGAGCGTGAAGCTCTGCGGAAACCGGTCGAGACGCTGCAACTGGATATGCGCGTGCTGTGCCTCGAAGTACACGCTACATCTCGCGGGATGTTTCTACCCAACCCAGAGCGAGACGCAGTGGAGTTTGTTTTTTGGAGGGTGGCTGGCGGCGGTGCACTTCCAGTCGACGGATCTGCAGGTGGACTGCACTTTAGCGACCGAAACGGAGGAGTTCTCTCGGTAAATCGACCGCTGCGTGACAGGTGCACTGTGGACGTCTTGCCGGACGAGCAGGAGCTGATCCGGTCCGTGATTCGGCTCGTGCATGCCTTGGACCCTGACATCCTCGGTGGCTATGAAGTGCTTTCGTCTTCTTGGGGCTACTTGAACGAACGGGCTGCACACTACGGCATGGACCTCTGGCAGGAACTATCGCGTGTCTCGCAGCCACGCGTCATCCCGTTTCATGAGAAGGACCAAGGCGTCACTGGACGGTACATGCTGTCCATCAACCAGACAATACGCGCTGATGTCAACCTGCGGCAGTACACACTTGAAAGTGCTGCATGGCACGTCCTCGGCCGCAAAGTGCCCTTCTACCGGGCGCACGTACTGACGGCCTGGTCAGCAAGCGGCCAAGTCAAAGATCTGAGCCGGCTTGTGTACCACTATCGTCGCCGCGTAGCAGTCAGTCTTGCACTGATTGAGGCCACTGAGTTAATATCACGCACGAGCGAGCAGGCGCGGATTCTCGGCACCGACTTTGCCTCGGTGCTGGAGCGCGGCTCTCAGTTCAAAGTCGAGTCGGTGATGCTGCGTGTTGCCAAGCCTGAAAATTTTGTGATGCCGTCTCCGAACCACGAACAGGTGGGCCAGCAGAACGCGGCCGAGTGCCAACCGCTAGTTTTGGAGCCGCGGAGCGCTTTCTACAGCAGCCCTGTTGTGGTACTAGACTTTACAAGTCTGTATCCCAGTCTGATGATTGCTTACAATCTTTGCTACTCAACTTATGCCGGCCGACTTGATCCGATGTATCATGAAAAGAAACTAGCGAACGCCGAGGCAGAGAAAGAAGCAAAGACAACAGCAAAAGAAAGTGGTGGCGCCTCATCAGCAACATTGAAGAGCAGCTCTGAAGATGTGAGCGGACAGTCTGAAGATCAATCAGAGGAACCGACGTTTGACTTGGCCGAGGAGATTGCCAAACACAAAGCACAAAACACCAAGCGAATGGGGTTCACAGAGTACGACCGCCCACCCGGGCTTCTTGAGGAGCTTCAGAAGCTTGGCATCATCATATCTCCAACGGGCACCATGTATGTCGGAACCTCGACGCGACAGTCTCTGCTGGCCAAGATGCTAGGCGAACTACTAGACACCCGGGCCATGGTCAAGGCGGCGATGAAAAAGACGGATCGCAAAAACATTGCCGAGCGCCAACGACTGCACAATCGACAGCTTGCACTCAAGCTACTAGCCAATGTCACATACGGATACACATCGGCCTCGTTCTCGGGTCGAATGCCATGTGTGGAGGTGGCAGACAGTATTGTGCAGACAGGGCGACAGACAATGGACAAGGCTATTGCACTCATCCATTCTGTGGGGCGTTGGAATGCCGAAGTTGTGTACGGCGACACGGACAGTCTCTTTATCCATCTGCCCGGGCGCACCAAGCGGCAGGCCTTCAAGATCGGTGCCGAGATGGCCAAGGCGGTGACGGCAATCAATCCACATCCGGTCCGCCTCAAGTTTGAAAAGGTGTATCACCCGTGCGTACTGCTAGCCAAGAAGCGGTATGTGGGATACAAGTACGAGTCGCCGCAGCAAAAGGAGCCCGTGTTTGATGCCAAAGGAATCGAGACAGTGCGCCGAGACGGGTCGCCCGTGGCGTCCAAGGTTTTGGAGAAGAGTCTGCGGCTTCTGTTTGACACTGCTGATCTCAGCCGCATCAAGGCGTATCTGCAGAAGCAGTTTGACGACGTTATGAACGACCGAGTGTCGATTGCGGACTTGTGCTTCAGCAAGGAGGTGCGTGCGCCGGGGTCGTACCGAGCGCCGCCTCCCGGTGCAGTGGTTGCTTCTCGGCGCATGGCACAAGATCCGCGAGCGGCACTGATTCACGGCGAGCGCGTGCCGTACGTCGTCGTGGCTGGGCCTCCGGGAATGCCGCTGCGCGATCGTTGCGTGGCTCCGGAAGAGGTTGTCAAGAACCAGACTCTGCGGCTGGACTCGGACTACTACATTGTAAAAAGCATCATTCCTCCGCTCGATCGGATCTTCCGGCTTATGGATGTTGATGTAATGCGGTGGTACCTCGAGTTGCCTAAAGGCGGGACAGCACAGCAGCGAATTTTGGACGCGGCACCTGCTCAACAAGGCGAGGTATCCGGGGCTGCGTTTTCCAGCCATTTTACTCTTGATATCTGGCTGAAGGGGCTTCATTGTGCTCAGTGCGACCAGCCAGTCAGGCAGCGACGCCGCCGCCACCGTTTTTCCGAGGCTGTCGTAGGTGCAGAAGAAGAGTTGGATGCTATGCAGAGCGACACTGGCCTCGATAGCGACGCGTACAGTGACAGTGATGGGATGAGAGAGACGGAAGATGACATGGTTAGCGGAGATGATGAGGACGGGGTCAGCATCTCAGCCAAGAACACCGATCAAGGCGCGGGGCCACCAGCTCCGCGCTTGAAGCGGCCTGTTCTTTGCAAGCCATGCGGCAAGGACAATCTAGGCGCCATGGTGCGGCTGCAGAATCGGCTGCGCGATGCCGAGGTAGCATATGAGGAAATCACGACTGGCTGTCGCAGCTGTGCAGGGCTTGGACCGAGAGAAGAAGTGCGTTGCGAGAACATGACGTGCCCGGTGTATACGGTTCGGGCGGAACGCACAATGCGGGTTCAGGTGGAGCGAGCCAAGACGCCTCTGATTGCAGCGCTCGGCCGTCGCGGCATGCAGGATCTCGAGTGGTGATGCTGTGTATTCGGTGGCTTGTATGATACTGTAACATTTTAGCATAGCGTTTTGTCTAGAGTTTAATTGTTAGACAGGGATGGAATAATGATTCAATGAGACTAATGATGAACTTGCATGGTCACGTCAATTGATGATAAATAATGCTTGGAAATGGTTTGCTATGTTCTTGTTCATTTATGGTAGAAGACGTGGAGAGACTAGAAAGAATAAAAAAACAGAGTAAAAAAAAGAAAGAATACGAAAAAAAAGATACGACTTACATGATATCTCTCCATCCTTTGCGCTTCTTCTCCAACGACTTTCTATCGTAGCCTCGGGGCAGATAGTAACACCATGCGTCCCCAAAGACATTGACGTGCTTTGCAATCTTTGCGGTGGCTTTGCTCTTGGCTTGGATGTCGCCGGGGTAGATGCGGGCAAGGCTAGGGTTGAGCCGCTTCGACACGCACTCATCCCTCTCGAGCTTTCTTCGGAGGCAGCTCTTGCAGAACCGCGAACGGACACACTCTACCTGGATCTGGAAGTACCTGTGGGGGATGAGGCTGTCTTCAGTCCGCTTGAAACTCAGCAGGCCCTTGTCTGCGGCGGCCTGCTCCTCTTCCTGTCCCTCGTAGTACTCAACCTTCTGGCCGGGCTTGGGGAAGACGATCAGTTCGTCGGTTCCGGGGAAGATGAAGCGGCCGATGGTATCCTGTTCGACGTCCTCCTGTTGTCTGCAGAACTGGGTAATCGTCACTGTGCCTTTGATGAAGCGGTCGCAGCCGACACAGTCGAAGCGATGCTCCGTTGCTAGACACATTCTGAAAGGTCAGAATGATGTTGGGGGTTTTAATTTACCTGCTGCTTTCGTTTTGCTGTTGTCTATGCAAAAGTCGGCTGAGTCGGTGGTGATGATGGAGTGTATACCTTGATGACATTGTGGGCATCTGCTTGCTTTTTATACAGTTGATTTTCATGATGGACAGCGTCGTGTTCAGGTGAGCACCTGTTCAGTCCCATCATTGTGATCAGTCAAGTTCAAGAGTCAAAGGAAAGAATAGTGGTTGTTTCTGAGCCATTCACTGAACCCTTCTCTCTGTACGCACAACCATCGTGGACTTCTAGATGTTGCTCATTTCGCTGGAAAACTGCCAGTGCAGTTGACAAAGCAAAAGTACTGTATCCGTTCAGGACAACACAGTCTTTGATAGTTTGAGATGTCCATTAGCTAGCCAGTAAAATCACAAAAATGCACACCATGGTCAAATGCGCAACAAAGGAGGACGTGCGTGTTCAGAAATCAAACAAAGCCTCGCAATGCTGCCGATATGATTGACACTACCTTCATTGAACAGTGCGTGTTTCATTGTCTAGAATCATCGGCGGAAATAATCAATTGAGTCAGCAACGTGAAAATGAAGCCAGTCGTGGCATTGTCGATGTGTCGATCACAACGTCATTTGAAGTTAGGGGACGATTGTCACTGTAAAATGGCTTGTAGGCGCTGCAAATCCTAAAGTCCCACTAACTGTTCTCAAAGTCAACGATTATGTAAGCATGCAAAACACGCCAATTCCCGATCCGGCACCAATATCATCTGGAAACCTTGAAATCCTTCGCCGTTGAAGAACCGCTCACTAATAACCATCTAGGATTGGCCATCCGTCTTAGCTATTCAAAGCACATGGCGAAGCGTGAGGAGTGCCAAGTGCAGTGTGGTACTTACGCAGCACCCACGCGGCTAGCTGCTCCATCCACAACGTCGTCATCAGCCAAGCAGCTCGTATCGATGCGGACTCGGGCCATGCTAGCTCAACGGACATAAAGAGGCGGCGACGTACACTCCATCGTGTTGAACAGCTCTGAAGCATACCAAACATCAACTCGGAAAGTAACCGTCAACTCCAACACAAGATGCGGATACTGCACCCTGTGCCAGGCCCTCCCTTGCCGGGCGGGTCTCCCTCGACTTCTTACACTTCGCCCAGTGATTTGCTGCAGGGATGGCTCCAGGGCTGGGCTCTGCACAAGATGGCTAGCCAGCTGAACATCAGCAAGCTGGGCGAGATTATCCCCAGCATGCAGTGGATGGGCGCCAATGTCCACCCGTCTCTCCACAGCCCGCTGATGCCCATCGGCCTCGGGGTTGCCCTATTCACGATCCCACTTATCGTCTCGGTCGTTGTGTATGCCATCCAGTTGACCATGCTGGCCATTGCCGGTGCCCACTTTGGCCCGCTTGTCGTCGACGGCCTTCTTTATTTACAGCAACCCACCCTGCCGAAATCAAACAAGCCAGAAGCAACGACGAAAGCAAAGTCAAAAGCAAATGGAAAAGGAAAAGAAGCCGACTCGCACACAATCACGGCTGGCATCGCGGGAGCACTGGCTATTGGCTACTCTATCGGCGCCGTGGCGAGTCTAGTCATCTTGGCCAGCAGTGCGTATGGCTGCCTCCACCGCAGCCAAAAGACCAAAAAGATTGACGTGTCACAAATAAAGACAGCGCCGAAGCCAGTGCGAGTGTCCCGATGCCCATTTGCACGGACGGCCCGGCACTGCAGAGACGTGGTCCGAGTCGTCTCGGGCCGGGCATAGTCGGTAGAATGATAGTTGAGAAAATATGACAATCTTTAAGACCGTGTGAAAAACCAAACGTCACTCGGCCCGATCATGCTGTGCTGGACCGACACGAGTTCTGCTTGGCTTCAAAGATGCATGCCAGATCCTGCACTTAACCGCTGCACAAATATGCACAAATATGCACAAATATGCAAGCTGTCTGCCAGATTCATGCCAGATTAGGCACTTACCCGTTCAGATCCTGCACTCGTTATGCACGATTAGGCACTCGAAATCCTTTGAAAATTATTCATTCACACTTCTGCTCAGTGCACCGCCACATGAAGCCACAGGAAAGCCACAGGAAAAGACGCAGTGCATTTCAGCCGCACCCTGCACTGCCACCAGCCATCTTCTGCCGGTTGCATAAGTCAGTCTGATCTATGCATTCTTATGCATATATCACTTATGCATATTCACATATCAGCTGCTGAAGTCAATTTTGCATGCTATCGGTGTCTTTCTCGTTACGCGTGAAAACAACGTCAGATTATTGCCATCATAAATCATCGCTAAATTGCAAAATTCTACAGACTCTTTGCAGCCACCCCTTTACCAACCAATCACCCCGTGCTAGCACCAGAGTTAAAGCAGGTTGATTGTGTGGACATCACACAGCACAGAGACCTCCTGCATAAGTTGGCCAAACACGTCGGCAATGTGTTCCAGACCGCTCATTGCCATGCCTGGCTCGCCCTGGTTGCAAAAGATGTCGGCATAGCAGGACCGGATATCCACTCTATTTTGAATTTCGCCTGAAAGCAGTTTGCGCACCTGGAAATCAAAGGTCAGTTCATTGATTGCGGGCAAAAGATCAGGCCGCTGGAAGATCCCGATGTATCGAAGTCGGAGTTGATCAAAGAAACCAGCAGCTTTCTGAACACGGGCCATGCTAGGCGACGACCAAAGCTGTGGATGCGGGCGGCTCGCATTGACGACATTGGTTAGAAACACCGCGACATTAATCGTCTTGTTGACAAGTCGTTCATAGTTGATAACTCTGTGGCGTTTCATATGGACAGAGCTGCTCAGGTCTATCAGCATGTGGTTGGAAGCCATCTTCAGTTGGTCTACCACTTGGTAATCTTGCAGATCCATTGATTGAAAAGTGATATCGACAAGCGCCATAGCGATTCTTATATAGATAACTTGCAGGACCTCGTCATTGAGTTTACCCTGGGACTAGGGAAGAATGAATAGTTTGTGGTAATCTGTAACTTGACAACATACTCACGAGATCAAATGCCTGGAAACTACCACCACAGTGGTTCACGAGAAATTCTCATACAAGCAATGTAACATTGAAATAATTTACAGTAGAAAATGGCAACAAAAATTGATATCCAAAATACAGGTCTGATCGCCAACTCAGACTAGTGGTCGTCGTCCGTCAGGTGGGCGTGCTTGATAGTCAGCTCGGCCGGAATGTCCATCGCCTGGGTGCCTCCGAGACGGCGCGACACATAGCCATTCATGTGGCTGTCAATGTCGGAGCTAAAGCACGCTGCAATCACGGCCAGTCCGGCAAAGGCAAGCGACGAGTAGTAGACGGTGGAGAAGGTAGATGCCCATGCGGTCTTGGTGCCCTGGGCGACAGCCTCCTCAATAGCCGGGGTCATGCCTGCGACCGCATTAAGGGCTGCCTCAGTGCCGTTTGCGATCGCTTCAAATAGGTCTGCGAGGGAGCTCTCAGGAAGCCCAGCACCCACTGCCGCCGCTGTCACATCCACGGGAAGGTTGACACTCTGGCGGTTGGTCAGAATCGAAATGTAGATGGAGACGGATATGGTGCCGACGAGCTGTTTCATCGAGCCCAGGAAACCGTTGGCCAGGCCAAGATCACCCGGCTCATTAACGAGACCGTTGGCGACGGAGGTGACAATGTCGAGCCAGCCAGAAAAGAAGCCGGCCATGGTGGTAAAGGCAATGGGGTAGTTCTGGCCAAGATGCGTCGAGCCGCCGAGGGCAGCAAGAAACGCAAAGAGGGTGATTGTTGACACAATCAGCTGGATACGCGTGTGTCCAATGGGCTTCATCAGTGTACCAAAGATGACCTCACCCACAATCAGGGCGACACCCGAGGTCAGGGACATCCAGCCAATCTTGATGTTGTCGGTAGTGTAGATGTACTGGATCTGCTCTGGCCAAAGAATAGCCAGGGCAAAGTAGGTCATCTGACCGATGCAGGCAACGACCACGACAGCAACATAGGCACGGTTCTTAAGCAGCTTGATAGGTAGAATAGGCTGCTCCAGCGGCATGTAGGTCTCGTAGAGGATAAAGACAGGGGCGAGGATACAGCCGACAATGAGCGGCGCCAGAACATGACCATCGGTCCAAGGGTAGGTGCTGCCGCCCCAGTTGAGAGCAACAAGAATGAGAACGGACATGGCCGAGAAAATGACGATGCCGCCGTAATCGAGCTTCTTGAGCTCTGTCTTCCAGGTCCATTTGGTGTGCAGCTGGTTGAGGTTGGGTGGGAAGTAGCAAAGACACAGTAGCACGAGGGTGGATGCGTTGAAGATAACATTGATCATGTAGCACCAACGCCAGCCAAATGCAGAGTACTGGATCAGGTTGCGGGCAATAATGGGAGCAAAGCCGGCAAAGGGTGTCACGAGAAGGGTGATGATGGCTTGGGCGGTGCCACGGTGGCGGTTGGGAACAAGTTCCTGGATGATGAAGGGGAATGTGAGCTGTGTAGTGCAGGCTACGCCGTAAATGACAGCACCGGCAATGACCATGTTGATGGACGTGGCTTTGGCCATGACGGCCGAGCCGATAACGCCAAAGACCTGTCCTCCGATGAGAAAGTAGCGACGGCCGAGAATGTCGCTGAGGCGGCCGACGATGAGCAAGCCGATGCAGGTGACAATGGTGGACGCATCGCTGATCCAGATGTATGATGGAGAGGGGCCGAGCTCGGCATTGATGACGGTCAAAGCGGAAGCCTACAGGTTAGTCGTTGTCATGCACAAGTTTACTTCTTGGTAAAACCTACCGGAAGGTTAAAGTTGACAAAAAGAGATGCCGCGAGAAGTACGATACTTGCAGCCGAGCCGAGGAAGCGGAAGGACCACCAGTAGCCAGGAGGAATGTCGTCGGCCTGGACGCCGCGAGCAGTGGGGGCTTCATCGTCTGACGCCGACTTGCTAATCTGGTCAAAGTCGCCCTTTTCGCTGGCCTCTGTGCGATGCACAAAATCGCCTTTTTCGACTGGGCTGGACTTGGTCGTCATGTTGGGTAATGGTTGATTTGGTCGAGGACTGGTACAACGTGGACGTGCGTATTGTAAGGAACGAAAGCCAAGAAGGTGAGACGGGAGTGAGCCGTTGTTGGCGCCAGGCCGCGTGCTCGGTAATACAAGTTTGAAGACGACAAAAGATTGAGAAGACTCCAAGATGTGCAAGGATAAAACAGATGGGAGAAGGGTGGACGTCTGTGAATAACACGGAGACAGGGCTGGAAATAGGTGGGAGGAGAAGGTAGAAGAAGTAGATTCCAGAGAAGACGCCAGAACTGTAGAAGAAGAAGCAGAAGAATATGAGAACAGATTCGTAACAAATAAGGAGCGGGAGCGGGAGAAGATTGGAAGAAGAAGAAACGAAGAAGATCGTCGTCGCCTCTTATCTCGCCCTTTCGCCTTCCACGGCTAGCGGAATAATATTCAGCATCGACCATGAACGTGGGAGTGCTTGTGCATGGTTACATACCATGTCGAGGCCAGGATGTACTCGTAGTGGTTGTGTGGTGCTGTCCAGACGTCAAGTATCCCGTCGATGCTTTGCAGATTGCTAGGAAATAGGTGCAAAGCAGGTAGATTGCTATGATTGGTGAGCTACTCCAACGCGGTTGGTGCTTGATCGGCCGGTTCCAATTTGGGGCTGGCCATTGCACTTTCCCTGTCCTACTGTCCGCTGTGTCGCTGCATCGCACTTTCCTGTGTTTTTCTTGTCTCCTTCCACAAAAGTCTTCCATTCACTGCATCATCACGTAATCATTCAAGCAAAAGTACATTGTGAATACAAGATCTACAATCACATCCTCTTGTCTTGGGCCAAATCCACTCGTAATCCTCCGGCATCCCTGTCCGTCAAGGTCCCTTATTTCTGTTAGTTGTCTGTGAATTGCTTGTTTGCTTCGCCCGCGTCTTGGTCCACTTCCTCCCTGCTGTCTCGCTGTGAGAGGTACTTGAGATCATCCGAGTATTTGGCGAGTAGCTTACCTAGTTGAGAAGCTGCGATGCACCTCCCGGGTCAGTCTGCAGCTTGCCGCGCCTTCCCTGGAAATGCAATCGACATCCCGCCTCCCTCCTTCCTTTTTGATGACCAGAGACACAGGCCGACACAGTAGGAAATAATTGTGGTTTACATAATCACGTCGAGTATCAAATGACATGATGAGCTCTGCACTTTGAAAATGGTCGTGTCATAATCCTGATCAATCATCGCACGCTCGTCGGTATCAATACTACTCAGGGTGCCATTGAAGCCCGGCGTCTCCTCTTCCCCTCTTCTTTGTCAGTTTAAGCATTCCCTAAATTAGCTTGTCTGGGGATCCCGTGCGGTAGTCGTCTTGGTCGAAGTATTTCTATTTCTTTAGTTCTTTTCTTAGTTTCCGGGATTCAGGGTATTGTTCTCCGTGTGTCAAGAACAGTCGACGCGTCGTAGGCCTTTGTCAGGTGGTAATACGGATTAGTTAGAAAAGGACAGTTCCAGCAAAAACGAGGAGCCTGAGTCGGTCAACAATAGCTGAAACCAAATCAAAAGAATCAATCAAACTACCAATTTATCATTTCATATCATCACAGAGCTGAATCACTAGTGCGTTCAATCACCAGACTCGGTGTCGCTCATTGCCTGTTTCAAGTGGCTTACATTGAAGGTGGTAATCTCATAATCAAAAGTCCAAAGTATGGTTCGCCGCGACCAGGATACGCGGCCGCGCTGTGGTAATCTGGTCCACGGCCTGTCTGCGGTGCTTTTGATTGTGCTACTGAGTACTTGGTACACTGATGGAATAGGTCTTTCTAGGGTCTGGAGACCCGTATCAGTGTCTTGGATTGGGGACGCGTCGGAGTACAGGTACAGGCTGGGTACAAGAGATCGGCCATGCACCTTGCAGGAGGGGGAACTGGGAGAATGAGGGTAGTTTTGTCTGTAAGAGCTGCAGCCGATCCAGCCGACTCGTAGTATGAGCGATTATTCAAAGAAAGTAAAGGCGTTTGCAGGATTTTTTTGACGGTAACTTTGGCTTCATAATTTAGGAGTCTGAACAAATCATGGAATATTCTGTACAAGTAGTTGTTATGCTCCGTCAGTCGCGGTAATGATTCAGCACTTAGATATGTCGCACTATGCAACACCCTGGCGGCGGCTTTGCTCCATCGACCCCGGGAAGGCAATGCAACCTTGCCGGGGACATGTCAATGGGCACGATAGCTGTGAAGTAGAATATTCACTCGAAACCCGGAGAAGTCGAAAATGTACAGTAAGATCCGGGGAAGTGGAGGCTGGGTAAATGTTGCAAATTTCATGTCACGATAGAGTCAGTCGATTGAGTATGTTTTGTGATATGATGAGGTTTGTATTACATTATTACTCTACGTATTACAGAAAAAGAAAAAAAAAGGGGGATATTACCTCGACTTTCTCTTACCTTGGCCACCACTCGTCTAGCGAAATGGCATGCCTACTAAATCTGATAAGTTATGCTCGGCCGCGAACCGATGTTGGTCATAATGGAAGAAGAAGAAAACGGGCTGGCCTGTTTGTTATTAGCACATCCTGCGTCAGTCTTGGTGGGAGGGACCGGGCCATTGGAGCAGCTCGTGGAGGAGCTGGATGAAGCCGAGTTAGATTGCTCGCACGAGCTCTTGGACTCGGACTGCACCATAAGCTGGCCGCCATATCCCAGGGGTGTAGTAGGACTCACGATGCCGTTGTTGTAGTCGCAGAGCATGGCCGGGCAATGCGCTGACTGGCGGGGTACGGCGACGTTGGATGTGACTTGTCTGGTGGAGATGTGGCAGGCCTTGCAGCCTGTTGTGTTGAAGTTCTCCGCCAGCCACTTCTTGCAGGTAGAGGAAGACATGCTTCTGACTGGTGTGAAATGCACTGCTACGTTTCCATTCTCTCTCTGCACTCGACAGTCTTCTTCTTATCCTGTTCCAATCGCAATGTTCTGATCCAGCAGAAACAAACGACAGGATAGAGAAACAAGACGTGTGATGTGACAGTGAATGAGAGTTAGAGATGGCTATTGATGTGCAGATGATCCAAATGAATAGATAGAGGACAAGGCAGGCTTAAGTGTTTATATACCCGTCACTTTAGATCTCATCAATATGGCTCTTTGTTCTGAACAGCCGCAACTTGATTGTCGTGAACAATATAGACGGAAACATGGGGATGGGCTTAACAAAGACGGCAGCCGGAAGAACCACAATGAGAATGGCATTGTTCAAGGGGAGGCCATTGTCTAGTAAAGCGTTCAAGAGAGAACATAAAAATGATTGGCTGACATGACTTTGCGGTGAAGCAGCAGTGGTAATGCGCTGAACAAGACGAAGTTGAAAGCTTTCGTGGGATTTGATGGCAACGATGTCACAAATCAAATTGTGAAAAGATAAGTAAACATTATGAATTGAATAATATCAGAGGATGAATATGTTTGATATACGACAATTGAGTCGTTTCTTCCAACTCGGTCATCAGGTAATAGATTGCATCGCGCGACTGGCGCGTTTGGCGCTAGATTATTACAGTGGGAAACGGCTGACAGTCCGGAGACGAGAACGATACAATACCGCCAAGACGGTGATAGAGGAGTGGTGTGATTGAACTCAAGCACTGCCTCGAGAAAGAAGAAAAGCTGAGAGACATGATCTACGCAAGTAAGGGAGATCACAAGACAGGAATAGGGGCAGGTCTTGGGCGAGCTGAACAGCCATCAGGCTTGGCTGTTTATTGGCTGCTGGCGATTGGCTGATGTTTATTGGCTGATGTGTCTCAATGTTGGTGTGAAAGGGCTGTGATATGGTTGCGATATTAAAGTGAACTTTGTTTGTTCAAGGGCTGATGTTTAATTGCCCTGATTTGTCATATGTTTTCTGTTTGTTTTGCTTTTGTTTTAATATTGTTTCCTTTTCGTTTTTTGCCTGACTTTCTCTTGATACTGAATGATGGTGTGCTGTCTTTGATGGGAGTGATCCTATTGGTCCGAGGTCTTGTGACGGTGCCAGTATGGACTGCGAAAAAGAAAGAAGAAAAGGAAGATGTGAAAGCGAGAGTACTAGCGACAGTAAAGAAGGAATTTTATGACATTATGAGGAACAACTGATGAGATGATGATCACACTGGATGAAAACATTAAGAAAGACAAGGAGAAATAAAGACCGAGAAACAAATCAAAAAGAAAAGAGAACGAAGAGAGAAAGAAAACTGCAGCCTGTGTCTCAAGCACGGTCATTTGGACAGCCGGTCAGAATATCAGTGGACTGCCAGAGAACCGCCCAACAAATTAAAAGAAGAAAAGAAAAGAGATGAAAAAGAAACAAATGTAAGAAACACAAACATGGTCAGGCCACCCATGAACCAGGCCACCGTCTACATTAGAAAACAACAATAATTGGCTCCCTCAGCGTAGGGATGTGAGATATCGCTTTGGAATGTCTTACTTTTCTCCTGATACTGCGCAGATATCGAGTCGTCTGGATGTCAATAGAATAGAAGTGGACGAGAGCACTGCAAAACCATAGGACTTTATGCCAGTCTTTTGACTGGCCTGGTCCTGCGCTGAATAGATTCTAATGTCATTCTGAGCTTATTTTACTCTTCTTCTGATTTCAGTATGATAGATACTAATCTATCAAGTTGATTTTATTTCTATACTCGTAATACATTCAATATTGTCTATTGTCTCGGTGTGTCTGGTCTCGCTCGCCTTGGAATGTCGCCCTGAATTTTGTCACTTGTCGTATTCGAAGTCTCGTTTTCCTATCTTTTTTTCTTTTGTCTCTCTCTCTTTCTTAATTTCTTATTCTGATTCTATTTCTATCATCTTTCTTTTGCTCTCCTATTCTCTCACCTCGACCTATCTCAGCCTCAGCCTTTTTTTGCGCCTAGCCAGGGAGAATGTGAAAAATACCCATAACACCCTCGACAATATTGATTATCCCGAGCAATAAGCTCTGTCAAAGTGGCTGTCGAGTCAGTGATAAAGTCGACGTCCCTCGACTGATTTTGCAACTTGCAACTTAATCATCCTATCCACATCGTATCCTCTTTCTCTTCATCTCTGCCATCTATCCTTGACATGCTCAGTCCCGACAGTCTGGAGCCATCCACTTTATCTTCCAATCTTCTACTTTAGTTCGTGGCATATTACACCTCCAACTAGAACAAGTCACTAGACTGCGGCCCGTCCCTCCGAAGCTACCTAGCTTCACCTTTGTTTATCCTACTTGATCTTTTACCAACTCATCTCTACGTTACATTCGCCTTGCACCCTGCCGCCCATCCACCATGTCCTCACCCAATATGCGTCGTTCCATACCAACCCAGTCTTACGGCATGAACACCATGCCAGGCTCTCGCCGCACAAGCTGCATCGATCCCAGCGACCACCCCGAGCTGCTGGATGAGCGATACCGGCAACTCGAAGCCACCCGGCAGCAGGAAATCCAACGTGGCGTGGGACTATGTGCTCATCTCAACCGCCACGGATGCGGCCTTGGCGTGTCCAGAAGCCAGTATGGTCTCTGTTCTGCGTGCTCCTTCTTTTGCACCCACTCCGAACATGATCCCCGCACAGCCAACACAGATACCACCAACATGACCTACGAGGAAATTGCACAGCTGGAACTCGCCCTGGCCCGCCGCGTCATGTTTTGCGAAGCCGAACCGCAGCCCAGAGGCCCTACGTATGCTGATGCCATGGCTGCTGCTGCCGGTATTGCCGAGCTAGCAGAGCGCCAAGCCGCCGCGCACGCGCGCCGCGACGAGGAATACCGCAGAAGACAAAGATCGAACCAAGAACAGGAGAACAACGAACAGAACACTAGAGATGCAGAGATGCACGACGCGACAGAGGCAGGCCCGTCGCGCGGCCCGGGGCTGCAGCGCGGTCCATCTCAGCGCGGCCACGTCAACAAGAACATTGGGCCAAGACCGTCAGCTGTCAACTCTCAGCAGGCAGGGACACAACAGAAACAGCAGAGAGACAGGTACATCCAGAGAAGCGAGGCCGAGATGATGCTGGATCCGGAAATACTTGCCTACCTGAACGCCGTGTCGCGCGTCCCGCCTCAGCCGCATCCCCTGCCGCCAGCTATTCTCGCTGCTCAGGCGCGCGCCGAGCACGAAGTTATGCTGCGGAGAAACATGGAGGCCGAGCAGGCCAGACAGCGCGAGCAGATTGAGCTGCAGAAACAGCAAGAACGCAACCGCCAGCGCGAGCAGGACCGGGAGCAGTACCACGCCGAGCTGGCCAGGCAGCGTCAGCGCCAGCTCCAGAAGCAGCAGGAGGAAGACGCTCGCATTGAAGCGACCCAGGGTGACCTTACCGAAGAGGAGCGGTCCGAGCGGCGCAAGAAGCGGCGCGAAGAGAGAGAGGAGCAGGCACGGCAGCAGCTGCTGCGCCTCCAGCAGGCCGGACGCGAGCATGTCCAGCAGCAGCAGGAGAAGCTGCAGCGCGAGCGGGTGCAGAGACAGCAGCAGATGCTTCAGAGACAGCAGGAGCAGGAGGCGCGGGCGAAAGAGGAGAATACTGAAGAAAAAGAAGAAAAGCAGCCTGGGCAAGCCATGGAGCCAGAACAGCAGCCAGAACAGCAGCAGCAGGTTCAAGCACTGCCTGCAAGACAGCCACTGCCTGTTGCCACTCGCAGCGATTAAATGATGCGCAATTTGGTAAATGAGTAAATCCGGATATTTTATTGGAGTTTTGTACTTTTGGTTGGTGTTTGTTTTCCTTTCTATTGAATTTCTTCAATTGTGTTTGGTCTTGATTTCTCTTATTAGGATAAGATCTGGGATGGGCTTTGATTTGATTCCTGATGTTTTGTTTTCCAATGATATTCCAATAAATGTTTTGATCTTCACAATTGATTTTGATGCAATCAACTTCGATTTCTTTCTGTACTGTGGCAACTGATTGTTTTTTCTCTTCACAGATGAGCATCCACCTTATTATTCCTGATTCCTCGTAATTTATCGCTGCGTTAACAGTTCAATGATGATAAATTGATTGCATAGGGTATTGAATCACCTGCCACACTGAAGCACGCTGGCAAGTAAGGCATTATCACGAGAAAGCTCGGGCTTCATCGTTTCTGTTCCAAACATGCTGATGTAGATTCAATTGGCTTCCAGTCTCACCAGATGCGCACCGTGATCTTTGCAAATGCCTCGACTCAGCCACTGCGCCACAGCCAGCAGGCCACTTTTCCATCAATCTTTGGCGAATGGCAGGGAATGCCGAAAATGACAAAAAATGTCAGCTTTTTCAGCGATTTCGACCAAAAAATCGCCGGTTTTTCGGCATGCCGAGATTGAAAAAGTGGCACGGATCCCGAGAATGGGGCTAGTTTTGCTGTCACCCGACCCGAACTTTTGCACGAATTCGGAACACAAATCGCATTTTCGGCATCCCGAACCCAAAAATCTCGACTGCTGAGTAAGAATTTTCAGTGCGTTTTGGTCGAGAAATTTTGTCCAGACAGAGCTTTTTCGAATTTTCGGCATGCCGAGATGGCACTGATACCGATTTTTCGAAACTTGGTCACTGCCAGTCGCCGACTTCATTTGCTTCCGAGCCCTGTTCCGAGTCTCTCCCGAACACCTTCCGCATCCCGTTTCTCTTATCTGCTCTTATCTCTGCTTATCCGACCTGTTCCGAGTCATTCAGTCTTTCCTTTGCTTCTTCCGCTTCTTGTTCATAATTCATGCATTTGCACAATTTGCCCTGCGCAATGTCCCCACAGTGTATTGTGTTGTCTGAACAATGTCGCCAGCTACGACAGTCAATCACCTGTGATGTGGCTTGCCAATATTCGCTAATGTTTTTGCTGCTCAATATTGCGTTGTCCTGTGTTTCTTTCCCTGTGCTGATCCGCATCTTCTGTGCACGAATGCAAAGACTCAATTTGATGTTATGAGATGAATGATGAAATTGACAGAGAAGAAAGAACAGAAAAAACTATGACGAGAAAAGCAGGTCTTTATTGAGGGATGAAGGGCCTGGAAGAGCAAACGAAAGTAGACAGGAAAATGGCGTTTTCTCGACGGGAGCCTTCGTCCAAGAGGTGTTCATTACTGTCAGCACAAAGCATTCTGATTATGAAAAGCATGCAATATTATGCATTGATCAGTAAGCAAGCTGTCCGACAACTCAAGTGGCAGACCAGCAAGCAGGCAGTCGAATCAAACTCGAATTCGTCGGTTTTTCGGCATGCCGAGTCTGACACAGATCCCGAGACTTTGGCTGTTATGGCTGACAATCTGTCGAGAGTGCCACCAGAGTGCATTCTGTTCCCTTGGCCGGATCATAGAGTTCCGAGTGGGTTTTTCATGTTCTACAGAGGTTCCTTTACGGTAATTGCCCTCTTGCCAGTCTTCTCATCGGGTCCCGGCATGTATTCTCGGATTTCCGGCATGCCGACATCGATGGAGAAGTGGCAAGGCTAGTGTTTCCGAAACCAATCATCCGAGAGAAGTAGCCCCGACTTGTGCTTAATGATTCTTGTTTCCTTTTCGGCAAGTCCGCTGTCCTCGCCGTGCCTATCGCACAGCTTTTGTGCAGAGTTTCATTGTGAAGATGTGCACCGACATTAATGCAGATGTTTAAGCTGCACTCCTTATCTCGTTGCCATTCATCTCTTTGTCCGGTTGACCGTTTGTTTGTCTTCCTTCGTCGGACCTCGTGGTCCTTCATTCCTTAATAACGACCCGCTTTCTCCTAGATTGCTGTCCTTTTCTGTCTCTTTTATTTCTCTTCTTCTCTATCAATCTAATTTCATTTTATGTCACAGTTTCTAATAGAACATTTCGGAAAGATGCGTGCTTTCTTTCCGTGATGGGAAAACTGGTCAAAATTGTGGCTTCACACGGCGTTCGCCTCTGTTGTCGCTCACCACGAGACAACCTTGTCAGCGCTGAGACAAAGCTGTATTTGTGCATTGCAAACTGATGAATAATGAATGCACAGAGTACACTGACTTTGTGCTCCAATTGCAATCCTTCCCTCAAGTTCACAAACTTAATGCTCGGTTTTTCGGCATGCCGATGATGACATGGAGGCCGAATTTTGCACGCTTCATAGCTGACAGTTGCCCGAACTCGGCTGGTCCTAAGCTCTCCTTTTACAATCCCATCTCTCTGAAGCTATTCGTCAGTCTTGTCCTCTGTGTTTGTTCCTTGTACCAATTCCGCTCGGCCATCGAAACGCGGAACGCCCCCGCTCATATCGGTGGGGGACTGCTCTGGCCGACTCTTCGGCTTCTGGGATGGATGGTCACAATGTCAGGTTAACTCAATGATTTGTTGGGTGAGGGGTCCCGTCAGCTACGTGGGCGCCTGTCTGTGTTCGTTCTCCCTCTAGGGCCGTTTGCCCTCCTTTGGCACTTCATCTCTCTGTATAGAGGCCTGCTCTTCATTAGACCATAGTCTTCCTCTTCCTTCTTCTCTATCCATTTCATTCAGCATCTCCATATGATTTCTATTTTCACGCCATACTTGGCCAGCGTTCTCAGATTTGATTCCAATTAAGCAAACATGCATCCAGTCATGAGCTCTCGACAAGCTGGACAAAAACAGAAAATATTCCATGACTGTATTTCACCCACAAGGGCTGCACGATTGGCAAGGAGGCAAGCTCTTACAGGTAATAGAAGAACACTGTGTCCACAGCAGCAAAATCAACAAAAGTCTCGCATCTGCACAACTTTCGAGCACTTTTCAGACTCGAATGCTCGGTTTTTCGGCATGCCGAGACTGCGGAGAAGCCGATAAAGTGGGATGTTTTGGCGGCGCTGAGCCGATATGGCGGGGTACTTTGCTCTGGCCTACAAAGCTAGCATAACTGCATGTGGTGCTTTGTGTTCAGTTTATTCGTGCGCAAAGCTCATTTCACTGAGCTGTTCTCGAGAATTCACCAAATGTTCAGAATAAGGTGACAGAAGTCAGCATCAGAAGATATGGCGATGGTAGGAGAGAACGCAATTGTTGTGTGCAAATAGACTAAGCACACCATTGTCCCACATTTCTGTAACATGCCATTGGACAGCACTAATACCCTCTCGTCGCTCTCTATCTGCACAGTTATGTGTGCATAAAAATGTGCATCAACATGCATATATTCACAGAAAGCAAGCTGCATGTCTGGATTGTTGCATATTTTGTTCTAGACCCTTGTGAAATAAGCACTTATGAGATCACAGGAGGAAGCATGCAAGAAGAGGTGAAAAGCCGACCCGTATCTAGAATCGGGATGCCGAGTAGTGGCTGCCAACATGTGCTGATCATGCATCATCGGCCCGGGACTCTGATAAGAGGCTTGATTTCAGCAGGTTGCACAACTCTTCTTATCTGAAAAGCCTGCATTATTCTGTTATGGGTGAGTCTATGTCTGCATAACTGCTTGCATATCAAAACGACCTTGTGCATTTAACTTTTGTGGGCTTATTATATGTGGCATTGACTATATACACTGCAAGACTTGGCGTCTCTAGGATTTCGGCTCGCCGTGAAGGCCGACTGTGCACTGTATTCTGTCACAATTGACAGCTCATGAATCAGAATTGTGATTCTGACTGCAGAATGCTCCAGAAGATGTACCTATGAGCTGCCCCGGAATCTGTGCCGTCTCTGTAGCAGGATTATTTTGACTGGCCACTGGAACTGGGAATGTTGCATCAGATCGCTCATTGTGACAGGTCAATATTCGTTTGGTAAGAATCTGTGGTGAGCTTTATGATAAGTCTGATGTCGCTTCGCAAGTCTGAGGGCGGAATTCAACATTGTAGGATCGGCTTACTGATGCGTCAGGGACTGTTGAATGGGCATGCTGACACTTGCTAGCGAAAAGCACCGGGCTGTAAACTCGGTATGCCGATTTGACCATGCGCCCGACCAGAAGACCAACGATAATATCCAATGATAATCCAAGGATAACTATCCAATGATAACTTTCCAGTCATAATGATCAATCATTGTATGAAATCATGATGTCCAATCATAATTATCCAGACAAAACCATCCAATGATAACTTTCCAATAGAGACTGTTCAATTCACGGCATGATAATTGTCCAATGATAGTTATCCAAATCAGTTTACTCACTGATAAGGATCAATGATATGATTGCCGGGTTACTGGCGGTCTGTTATTGGTTGAGGCCGTTCTGGTTTGGGATGTCTTAATGTTGCTGGTCGACATGGGTGCTCGGCAAAGGAAACACCATACATGGTCACTTCTTTCTCGGAGTAGAAGACGTTTCTTGTGGTACTCATTCGGCAACTCAATTTGATAGTGGAAACAGGAAACTCTCCATGTAAAGTCGGCAATGCTATGAGCAAGTGGTGGTCCCGGTTCTTCTGGCAGCCCCTCCTTCACACACCCTCTTCTATGTGTACAACTGCCGAACCGGCCTTCCGTTAGACACGATGCTGCACTCTGTACTTCCCTTCCCGTCTTGAAGATTTACATTTGCGCTTCTCCATTCTGCTTTGGGCTGCAATTTTCTATGCCCTTCAGCCTTGCCGACCAACATAGGACTTTATTCACTCACACACGAGTCTTACTTTTGTCATGTACGGCATACACAACAGTTCCATGGCAAAACTCGCTCGTAAATATATAAATATAACATCCGCAGCGGGTATTTGAACTTGCCAATCTCTGTACATGTATATAGGACAACGACAAAGAACTATTGTCCATGGCAGCGGCTAGTGGTAAAGCAAACCTCCTAGTATGCTTTTATTTCCTGAGCTCATGCACTAGGCCCTTCAAGATCAACCATGGCACACTTTAAAAATGAAGCAATTGTTCGCATGTTGTCATGTTTACTTCTTGCCAGTAGTAACGTCTAAGACATGGTTAGCAGAATACCCACAATCGAGTCCGTTGAGAGTGATAAGTCGTCTCCAGAGAAGAATGATTACTTACTGAACTGGAAGTGGATGATGTCGCCGTCTTGAACGACCTAGACGAAAAAAGAGAAAACTGGTTAGCTTCTGCAGTACAGATCGTTTCGAACTGCCGGCACTTACATATGATTTTCCCTCCTGGCGGTACTTGCCAGCAGCCTTGATGGGGCCCATGGACTTGCCGCCCTCGCACAGATCGTGGAAGTCCTGGTAAGCAACGACCTCGGCCTTGATGAAGCCCTTTTCGAAATCGCTGTGGATGGCACCAGCGGCCTGGGGTGCCAGGCATCCACCGGGAATGGTCCAACAGCGGACCTCCTTCTCGCCGGCTGTGGATAGATTAGTTTCGAGTTGATGCAAAGTATATGGTATAACGTACCAGTAAAGTAGTACTGCAGGCCAAGCTTGTTGAAGCCCTCAGTGATGATCTTGTCGAGCTTGGACTTGACCTTGATGTCCTTGAGGAACTCGGCCTTGGCAGCCGGGTCGTCCTTAAGGCTGTGCAGCTTCTCTTCAAACTCAATCGAGAAGGGAACAATGTCGCGGGGAGTGCCGCCGTGCTCGGTCACCCACTTTGCAATGGTAGGCAGGTACTTGCTCTTCTGGCGGAGGTAGTCCTTCATAGTCAAGTTGACGAGGTAGATGACGGGCTTGGTGGTGATGAGCTGGATCTTCTCGTTGATGAGGGCAATCTCGGCCGGTGTCCAGCTGCCGTCACGCACTGGCTTGTCATCCTCCAGCAGCTATGTGCGGTTGTGTAAGCATGGCTGCTATCGAGATATTGTCCATAAAAGGGCAAGATGGAAATAGAAACAGAGGGACTCACTGCCTTGATCTTTGTCGTCGTCTCCGTGAAGAGCGGCAGCATCTTGTACTTTCCGCCTGCCTTCTTGACGATCGCCTCTTCGGCGACGATGGCCTTGGCCAGGATGTCTATACAAGAGGTTAGCTATGCTAAGCTGGTCTGGGAGAGGATGAGTACAAACCGAGATCCTTCTTGCACAGCTCGCTCTGGATGGTGTCTGCAATTATTCAATGGTTAGTTCATGACTAACAGTTAAAGACGATACATCGTCATAAGAGGTGAACTAGATCTCACCCAGATCACGACCGGGGTCGATCGAGTCGTCGACGTGCAGGACTTCGTCGTTGTCGAATGCTCTGTTATGAGATTGCGGTCAGCATGAACACGCCACGGATCTCTCGTACCAGCAATTCATACCTGACAATGTGGAACATGCCATCGACAGCCTGGATGTGCGACAGGAAAGCATTTCCGAGACCAGCACCCTGGGATGCACCCTTGATCAGACCAGCAATGTCGGTGACCTGAAGGTACGGCGGGTACATGGAAGGTGGCTTCCACAGATCACAGAGGAAGTCCTTGCTCAAGTCAGTTCCAAGTACGAAGCGGCGATTCTCGATTGCCCAGCACATCCCGACTTACATAACGAGCATCCGGGACTACACATCTCGACTCGTTGGGCTCGATGGTACAGAAGGGGTAGTTCTCTGCGGCGGCACTCTGCTCGGTCAAGAGGTTGAACAGACTGGACTTTCCGACGTTGGGCAGGCCAACGCATCCCATCTTGAGGTTCTTGCGCACGCGTCCAAACGCGACGACATTGTCCTTAACGGCCTCGACCTTTTTCGGCGGCATGATGACGGTATCCTGAAATGAGGGTGTTTTGGTGGTTACTGGCTACAGAGAAAGTGCCGATACTGTTTACAGATTGAAGTCTACGTCAAGAATGAGCCTCTTGGTTCTCACGATTGGGCGTGCCTCGCAAGGCCTGCAAACTTTCCCAAGCGTTTAAAAGTGGCGTGACATTTGCTTTTGGGTCCACATCAAGATGGCCAGATGTAGACATAAGTAGGGTTCAGTAGGAAGCACGTGACTGTGAGTCTATATGTGCTGTTGGAGTGTTCTGTTACTCTAAATTGCGAAAATGAGGCTCTAAAAATCTGGGGATATTACTGTCGATAGATGCACCCGTCAGAGATACCACGAAGTATCATAGATGCAGGCTGAATGGTCAATAAGACAATACTTTCCTTTTTGAGTAAACGAGGTCCGCAAGGACCCCGCGCGTGCACGTGAGTGATCATGTGGTTCTATTTGTACCGCTTTCTCACTGGCATATCTCTGTCATTGATGCATAAAATGCATGCACAAAATATAATGCCATGATTTATGCAATTACACACACAACTTAAAATTTTGACTTTGTATTGCTTCCAAGCTTTTACAGACATTATTCAAAGCGTCACAATCTGGTTTTATGGTGTTGTGGTGTGTGGATGTGAAGCGCAGCAGTGACCATCTGGGAGCATTGTCAACACCACCAGGTATCAGATATCAGACCTCCAGGGCCTATGTTGAGACCAAAGAACATTGTTTTGGAATTTTAGTGATAATCTGAAAGAAGGTTTATTTGTACTAATAATTATTGATCTCTCGCAATATTTGGGCCCGTATTCGACAAGCCAAATTCAAAGAGCAACTTGCAGACATCACAAGAGGTAAATTTGCGGCAGTCGTTTGATTTTTGAAACTTTTATACCTGTTTGAAAATTTCAAAAGAGATTTTATTAGAAATGGCTCGAATGTACGGACATTTTCACTGGAATATATCTCTCCTGAGTACGTTCCAATGAGGGGTTATGTGAAAAGTTATCTTACTTTGGCGGCTTTGGCGGTGAGACAGGTCACCAGCAAAAATTGCAGTGGCATCAGCCAGCATGAGATACTATTATTGGTGGCTCTGTATTTATCTGCCAATTTATGCACGTCTCGGTCTCGTCATGTCGGTATTGTAAGAAGGAAGCACAGATAAGCGGAGAGGGCCTTTTTATTGGTGGCTAGATTAGGGGCGTCAAGAAGGGGGGAGTATGCATACAGCTGCATCGAACTAGCAAGCTTTTGTGTCATTTTGTCTCACTGTTCACCGTCTTCAGCTGCTCTCTGTTCAGCTGCTACTGCTGCTTCTGCTGCACTGCTGCATTGCTTCTCTCTGTTGCTGCTCAACACCCTGGTCACGTCCGTGCAATCTACCTCCCACACAACCCCCAAATTACAGTGTGCTGGGCGCAGAATACTTCTGTCAAGGGAAGTAATATTGGTGTGAAAGTTCTAGACATTGAATATGCCGAGACTAGCTGTCGAGGGTAGCTTGTTTTGGCTACTCGTAAAGTCACGCTGCCCTGTTTGCTGCGGGCTACACTCTCGTCTCCTCCGACTCTACGTGATACATACTGGATTCTTCGATCCTCTCATGACGGCTGGCGGTGATGTATGCGAAAAGCAAACATCTGCATCTCGTTTTATTAATTTGTGGCAATCGCAGGCAACAGGGGTGGAATTGGCCACAGTGCGGAACAATGGCCGATTTTGATGTACGATGTATCGGTGATGGGTATGCATATTGCACAACAACAATTGCTGCGCAAACAGAGTGTCAGAGTGTGCAACCTTGACCACATGTTTAACGGTTTTGTACCAGTCGGAAGTTGTACTACACACTCTGAATCGGCATGCCGGGGTATTGTCTGTGAATCTGCTGTTCTCGCTCGGCCAACTTCCAACAGATGCACTGCATATTTTTTGTCATATCTCCTTTGTCCACAGCATCTGCAAGATATCAAAGTCTGCATCTTTGCACATTTTTACACAAAGCTACTCACCGGTTTGCCATCTTGGTATGAATCCCAGAAGCGAACGCGGTCCTGATCGTCTCAGGGATGGGCCGTTGGTGTTGTTGTATCTCATCCGTGAGCCTCTTCCAACGGCGACCGTCGGCAGAAGTGCCACTCCAGACTGCTCAGAATGCATTAGCTATTAGCTGGTTAATACTGAGCATAATCTATGCTGTTCTTCTGTACAGTATCCCAGCCTTCCAACATCCAGGCCGGTTTACGGCGAGACACTGTAGTCGCGGCGGTACTTTTGTGTGAGTCGCGGCACGAGACGTTGCTTTTGTGTCTCTCACATTTGTCTCTCCTTCTCTCTTTTTCTCTTCTTTCTCTGGTGGTGTTAGCAATCGGACATGGTGAATGATATAAACTCCGCCAACAGTCTAGACTCTGCACCGTCTCAAGCCTCTTCAATGTGCACGCAACGGGCAGTACTTTGCAACGACAACAAGGCTACTGGTGACAACAGTGTGTGGGATACAAGATTGCAGAGGTGGATTGCAGATACGGACTGTCGACGGGCTGTCGACGGACTGCAGACCATCTGCGGGTTATCTGCAGACTGGCTGCAGACGCGGAACACGTATCGTGATCGACCATCGTTTTGAAATTCTAGATTAAAGAAGAACCGTGAATCGAAGAGCTCTCCATCAACAATCACTGCTGCGATGAGTGCTGGGGCAGTTCTGAAGAGTCCGTACTCCGTAGATTATTAATCATTGAAATTGTATTTCAGTGCTTTATTACCAGCGAATCAGTATTCGCGTCCGAAGCGGCACTAATGCAGCTTCATGGGGTTGATTCACATCTGCCACCGTGGCTGCTTATGTCCTGGCTGGATGCCATTAGCTTTCATTAAACCAAAGAGTTTCTGAGCATCATTTGATTGACAGTCTGGAAACGGGACATCGTGGCCTTGACCTTTTTATCTTCCATGTTTTCCAAGACGTTCTCTTTGTCTACTTCTTAGTTTATCGAGATGCCAGATGCAAAGGACGGGCGGGAGCTCCCTACCCCAACAACCCGCGTAGATCATAGAACTTTGCAATAATCCGATAGTGTAGAAAGTCTTGAGACTACGTTGTAATTAGATACTACGATACAAGGTACACTATGTCCGGTAGTCAAAAAATAGCTCGATCGTTGAAAGTGGGTGGCCTTTGACGATCGGCGGGTCACAGCCATCATGTGGTCAGTGATAGTGATAGCGGTGACTTTGTTCTACTCGCCAACGTGACTGGTGTATCTGCCTTGACGCTCTACTGTGGCATTGGGTTTCTTTGGTTTAAAGTCCGTACACCGTGATTAGATAGGTGGTGAAGAACAGCGAGCAGTAAGACTTCGCTGAATTGCAACAGCATCAGAAATACGAGCAGAAAATCAATACGACAAGTTTAAAAAAGAAAAGTATTGACTTGGCAAAAGAGCTGAGTACCCTTGCAAGAGCAGCCAACCAACAAGGGTCTCTTTGCAAAAAGATGGAGAACGAGCAGAGAGGAGGGAGGAGGGAGGGGGAGAGAGGAAAGGAAGAAACTGCAAACGAAGGTCAAAAAGAAACGACGGTAGTAACAAGACATGACAGCAAATAAGACATGAATAAGGACTGCAAAAGGACCTTGCAGGAGATAAGGGCTGAGCAGCAGTGCAGTAGCGGCGTCTGGAGAGTGAAGTATCATTCTGCACTGGCTGGGCCTCGAGGTTGAAGCTGGGTACTCAGCACTCGACAGCGTCACCCATTAGAAGAGAAACAAAGAAGGAAGCAGAAGAATTACTCTCTCTTCAGATACTCAGTACTAGGATTGCTCATATGGGGAATGAAAAGACTCCCAAAGACCAGGCCCCTGCTCTCCCTTGCGTGATGTCCCTGAAAAATAGGCGAGAACCATGCCACGCCCGGCCTGCCATGCCCCATACCTTGCACTTGGGCACACTTCCACATGACATTTCCGCACAACTTCAAGCCATGAGCCTCGGTCCATGAATAGCTAGCCCTTTTGAGCACGATCGTCTCAGCCTACGGCATTTTATCAGGCCTATCACAACCAGGTCCTCCCTGGATCCCCTCGCTCGCTCGCTCCACGTCTCTTGTCTCGCAGGACTCGACCTGAATCAGTACAGAGTACTCAGTATTGAGTATGCCGGGGCGTGGCTGGTCTGATTTTGTTTGCTTGTACATACTGATAGATTAGATTTTGTTTGCTGTCGTTTTATGACATTAATTCGCTTCTTCTGTGATAACTGATATTCCTCGCTTCTTTTCTTTTCTTCTTATTGCATTTTTCTTTTTACTTTGAAACATGTGTCTGATAATTTGTCAACTACCCTGGTCATTCGATATTTCCGCAAAAGTATATCACAAAGCGCGAAGCAGAGACGCGGACGATTTGGCTTCGATTTACCTCTCCTGCTCCATCTATTCTCGTCTATTCTGGCCTATTCTCTCTGCTGGCTATCAACTTCAACGAACTAATCAATGATAATCACTGAAAGACACCACCGCTAGGCACGGGTAACGGCAGCTAGGTTCTACCCTGGCGCCCGGGTCAGTCTCTTTGTCCTCGCTGTGTTATGTTTCCGTCAAAGTAGAGATAATCGGAAGTATCTCCGCAGTCCTCGAGTCCTTGTGGCGACACCTGGTGAGCTGTCGGTACTTTTGAGTGGTACCATAACGCCTGTGTTTGTGCTCGTATGTCTATTTTCTCTGGTCAGTAATACATGTAGTTTTCTCTTGTGTATTTGATTCTGTCTACCTTTGATCTTGAAATCAGTTTCCGACCTTGAATCTCTGCAACTCTACAACCATTCACTCTCATCACATCTCCATCGTCGTCATCACATCTAGCATGTCATATCTCGCATCTGCTTCCTCTTCAATGCAAGTGTAAATAACAACCATGCTTCCATTCCAGGTACTCGGTTGGCTCTCCACATCGTGGCGATATCATCCAGTTCCTCGGTATTGCCCTACCACTCGAGATGTGTTGTATCTGTGTTGTACTGAGTATCTGCCTTTTCTCTGTAGCACTTTCTAGTTACACTGGACTGCCACTACTTCGTACATCGTACCCAGACTGCCAGGATAGACCCCTGCTCCCTAGTCTCGTTGATATTATAGTGTGTGTGGGGATGTGCGCGTCTGGATGCTGTCTGACCAGTCATCGTCGATGGTGCGTCTATCATTGACAAAGTAAGAGGGAAAGAAGAAGCAAAGACGGAAAATAGAAAGAAAAGGCGGCGTCTCTTCCGTGGTCACTCTGTCGTTCAGTCTGTTCTGTGTGTCACCGATGTGGTTTCTCTCCGATAATAGTTTTCTGTTGCCGCCACCTGCTTGTATGTCGATTATTCGCTTCTTTGATTTGTTTTGACAATTTAACTCCTTGATTCTCCTGGCTTCAAGTTGGCTCACTCGCGATCACTTTACTTCTCAAATTCTTTTGGGGTGCAATATATTCTGTCCAGGCCTCGTTTGATTTTCTACTCTCCCTGACGCCTTGCTTCCACCATCTGCATCTACTTAGATGGCCATAGACTTGCATTTCATGAGACACCGGTTGTGATGTTCCCTAGTCTTGACCACTCTACTTTCTTCTTCTTTTTCTTTCTTCTTTCGTTCTTTTTTCTGAATTTCTTTTTCTAGTCTTCTGCCTTCTCTTCTGCCATCCTCTCTTCGCATTTTCTTCACCTTCACTCTCTGGTTTCTTCTTCTTCCTCTCATTGCTTTTTGTCCTGCTAGGTCCTTTTGTCTGTCTCTACCCCCTTGGCCGCCGCTCCATCTCCGTCTACCCCCCCTCATTTCGTCCTCTCAATCTTTATTCGCCAATAGTCACATCTAGACGCAACATGCCAGGCCGGTCCAACCGTCTCACCCCGACACGTCTACTTTTACAGTGTCTACGTCCGTGTCTCTACGTCTGTCTCTACGTCTTCTCGCCCTCGCCCTCGTCCGGGTGATTCTTTATTACTCGCCGCCGCTCGCCGTTTCTCGATATTTCGCTTCTCTCTTTCATCCTCGTTCTCTTCTCTTTATCTTACTGAATTCTTTCCGAGTCAGCATCACTGCTGCCCAACATCAAGATTCTGCTTTCACGCAGCTTATCCAACTTTCCAGCCGACTTTGCTGCCCTGAGTCTCATCACAACCCTCTTTATCAAACGCCTCTCGCCAGATGCCCCTGCTTTCTCTACTTGTATTATCATCGTCTCGACAAGTAAATATTAACCTCGAAACTGGTATGGTGATGACCATTCCTACTGTACAACTACGGCCGAGACTAATCATAGCCACGTCCAGAACGGCCCATCCAAAGCTACTGTCACATTCAGTGTAGCGTTCAACGATCCAACAGCCCAACAACGTAGCGATCCAACCTACAATAAGTACATCAAATCCGGCAGATCCAGCAAGTCTATCCAACAGACAAACACCCGATCAGGACCGCTCGTCGTACAGATATATCGCGTCACGGCACACTGTAAGCCCGCCAACACATTGAAAAATTCGGCAGATGATTTTCACCTGTCGTGCAACATCAACTGACAAGTCTTCAGATCCCTGGCTTCTGGATCTCTCTTCTTTGCATCTTCTGTTTCCTCAGACTGTTCTGTTTTGGTTTCGTTTCTCGATCGTCCTCGTTGTCTATCAGGCACCATGTCTAACTGGTAAGTCAACGCTGCGTTCTGTGCTACCGACTTGGCAGCCACCGGTCGTTTCATGTCTGTGCAACCCACAACGACAGGCTAACATCGTGACAAGTTTCTTGAGAGGCACAAAGCGAAAGGCGGGCGTCGACACGGCCAGCTCCAAGCGGCCTGGTGCGCCTCTCAGTCCGTATGCCGCGCTCGCTCTCAGTCTCGAGAATGATGGCTCCGCCGCTAGTAGTTTCATGGAAGCGGCGGCCAACAGTGTCATGGGTGATACTACTCTGCCGCCATCTGACGACAAGTTTCGGCAATATTGGCTGAACCGCCTACAACAGGAGAAGCAACAAAAGGAGCAGCATAATCAGCAGCTACATCAGGAGCGGGAGCTACAACGTCAGCTTCAGAAGGAGCACGAATATCAGCTACAAATGGAACAAGCTGAACACCAGCAACAGCTCGAACAGCAGCAGCAGCAACAACAGCAACAACAACAGCAACAACAACAGCAACAACAACAGCAACAACAACAGCAGCAGCAACAGGATTTTGTCGACATGGCAGCAATGATGTCGGCTTCTACGCCATCCAGCTTGGCTGATATGGCCATGCAGACAATGCCGGCAATGGCACAGGACTCGGGCCTGTCTGCAGTGCCCATGCCGACCAATCTGTTTGACATGCCGGTGTCTGTCGACATGCTAAATCTGGGTCTCTCCGATATTATGATGGCGGATCCAACAGCCGCCGCAATGGCTACCGCGACAGCAGACTTGGTGAATACTGACGCATTTGGAGCCACCAACAACTTTGACAACTTCAATAACCTCGACAACCTCAACGATCTCAATGTTCTCAGCGGGATGGAAAACATGGGCAACATGGATGCTATGGGAAATTTGGCCAGCCTGGGAAATATCAACACCGACAATCTCGACGTTCTCGGCAACGCCTTTGGCACGCAGACAAAAACACCTATTACCAACGATATGACGGACAGCGTTTCTAGACTCACGTCACTGAATTTGCCTATCGAAGATATACAATCATTTCTGGACGAGAGTGGCATGGACGAGCCTTCCAAAACATGGGTCCTGGAGCGGACACTGCACATCATGTCCACTCCCATTACTCTGCCCGGCCCTGGACCCATCACGCTGTCTATGACACCACCCCTGTCATCGGCCATGATGCAATCAAGTTCATCTGGCTCCAACTCAGGGCCCAGCTCCAGCTCCAGCTCCAGCTCTAGCTGTGATCAGACTGCCTCGCCTTACATGTCTGCCCCATTCCCCGAAAGTGCACCAGTTTCTTCTGTGCAGACATCAGGCTTGAATATGGTCCCGGGGTCAATATCAATGCCCATGTTTGACTCGGCTTCCATGCCGACTGGCTCCCTTGTCGAGCCTGCTGCTGGGAACTCGGAGAGCTCTGCACCGCCTCAGCAATACCACCACCATATGCCACCGCCAGTCGCTCTAAATTTGCAACCACAAGTCCAACCGCAACAGCAGCAACAGCAGAGAGTGGCTAGTGTATCCGGCCACTCTCCCGAGTCCCATCCCGTCTATTCTGATCACTCAAATGGTGGCATGTATGCATCCTCTGGCCCACATCACACACACACACAAGGCACACAGCGGCCGACAATGTCTCAGCCAAATCAGCCAGTATACAACGAAAGCCCTGTCCCTCAGTACCAGCAGCAGCAACATCAATTTCAACAACAGCAGGTCGGCGACTTCCAACCGTACTCCGTCTCTCCCGCCCCTCAGCAACATTCCGGCCCGGTCTATATGCCACAAGCACAGGTGCCACCACAAATGTCACAAGGCCAGCGCTCTCCTCCCCAGCCAGTCTTCACTCGCCAGCCAACATACCACCACCACCCTCCACCGGCTCAGGCCACCTATCCTCCGACAGCTCAATATGCCCAGCCTCCTCAGGTGCTCACTCATCATCTGAGCCCTGGCCAGCCTAGCACATGCTCTCCTCTTTCTTCAGCGCCACAGCACACACAGCCATTACCGCTGCAGTCTTTGCCTTCGCAGAATGCTCGTCTGCAAACGGCAATCGATAAGAACTACACTTACCTACCTCGCCAGACCCAGTCAGGTTCGCGGTCGAGTTCAAGACGGTCCAAATCTCACCGTTCAGCCGGCAACTCTACAAGTGGCTCTCCTGTTTCTTCCCCTAGCACTCCGGCCTCTGCCCGAGACAGTCAGATACCTCGTTCTCACAGTCTCAACCAACAGACTGCGCCAATGCCACCTCCGCCAGTGCCCAATACAGGTCACTACAATTCAGCTCCCGTACTCGCCACGGCGTCGGTTCCAGCACCTGTGTCGGCACCTCTGTCTGCTCCTATGCATGCCCCGGTATCGCACAAGCCCCCGGCGTATCAGTCAGCCGCTTCATCTTCGGCGTCTATGCCTCCTCCTCCACGGCCCCAGCCTTGGCCAACAGAGCATGCCCAAGGGCAAGCGCAAGAACCACGGCAGCCCATGCAACATTCTAGTCAGCCCAGCACCCAGCCAGATTCTCATCAAAGTTCTCCGCAAGAGCGCTACAGAAGTGGCTGGACCACTATCATGTCCTATGGTCCCTACCGACCGCCAACGCCCGAGCCGGACCCAACACGGCCAACCAGCGACGAGATGATTGCAACCCTGGCCGAGTCTGGGTATCCGCTCTCCCCCCAACACCAGGCCATCTTCAGAAAGTACAATGCCAAGAATGTCAAGATTGATGATGTTATCGGCAAGAAGACCATTCTTGAAGATGGTCGTGAGAACATCGACGACTACCAATCGCGCCTGAGGACTCTAGAGGACTTTTGCCGGATGCGCATGCTATCCGAGCGTCTCGCAGACGAGGCCCGGGTAGCAGCTGCAAACAAAGCTCCGCGAACACCACAGGACAAGAACCGCGATTCTTCCTCTTGATTTATCATTTTATTTTTCAATTTGTTTTCCACCTATTTTTATCACATCATGGGTTGTCTTGGTTTTCATGTTCTTCAGCCGGCGTTCCATCATTGTTGTTTTTCTAGAAAAGTTGCTGGGTACTTGGGTAATATGGGCATAAATTTGGTTTTGGCTGGGATTTTTGATAATTTGAAGGATTTTACATCTTCTTTTTCTGTTCCTTTTGTTTTTTTTTCTTTCTATTCCTTTCAATTTGGCGGTATTAGCATTAACAATTCTGAGACCATTTTCGATTGCTAGAATTTTGAATAGCAGATCAAAATTATCAAAATTATCGTAACAGATTCTCTGCACAATAAATAAAAAAAACTTCTCCTCTATCATAAAAGAGAATGAAGAAAACAAGAACAATCGAAATGGACGTGTAAGTGTCACGTGGTGCTGTCACTGCTCTCCGTCGTGGCGGAATTTTCTTGTTCCCATGCCGCCTGTGACACGCTCCTTCCATTCCTATCTTCTCTGTACACCCAGATACCCGCTAAGACAGAATGGACCTAGAGTGGGTCCTGTCCCTCATAGCTGACGCCCAGGCTCCCAGGCTCTAGGCCAGTGCCCGCTGTTGCGCCATCACAACTGCTGCCTCTGTTTACTCTGTCAGAGCCCATAATAATCGCAGCATCCCACCCTACGAGTAGCTCCGTCACGGCTGTCCATCTACCAAGCAAGCTTTCACAGGCAAATCGGTCAGTAACCACCACTTCTCATCCTCGACTACTTTTGCTGTTTCTCTGAAACTGTCTCGACTTTCCTTGCCTTGCCTCTATTGTCATACTGACCTCGTCGTATCTCCGTCTGCAGCTCTTTCGGCCTCGTCGTCATCAACGTCTGCCTCGCATCGACATCACCAACATCACCGACTGCAACGACCGCAAAAAGATACATCCCATTCTCGACCTGTAGCCGAATACACCTCCTTGGCATCTTTGCTTCACCACACACTCACTCGAACTTCAACATGTCGAGCATGGATGTGGACGCCGCCGCTGCGGGCACCATTGCTGGTCAGTACCACCATCCAACAGAACCAGCTCTAGACCACGAGCTACAGCCTGCAGCTTGAACTACGCACATATGTACATGTATACTGACTGCTGTAGTGGTTGTCCGGCATCAGGGCAAAAAGTACGACATCGACGTGGATGTGTCCGAGCCCGGCTCGATTTTCAAATTTCAGGTCTACAGTGTCACGGGCGTGCAGCCAGAGAACCAGAAGATTCTCATCAAGGGCAAGCAGGTCAAGGATGACACCGACATGTCCTCCCTAGGCCTCAAGCCCGCCCAAGCCATCATGGTTCTGGGCCAGCCCGGTGCGGCTCCCACACGCCTCCAGGCACCTACCGCCAAACCCACGTTCCTTGAAGACATGAGCGGTGCCGATGCCGCCGGCGGAAACCTCCAGATCGCCCCCGGTGGCCTCGTCAACCTCGGAAACACTTGCTACCTCAATGCCTCCCTCCAAGCCATGCGCTCTCTCCCTGAGCTGCAGGACTCGCTTGTCAACAGATACCAAGAAGACACTGCGGAGACCTCTCAGATGCTCGCCCTCAACATGAAAAAGGTGTTTACCCAGATGGCTAGCTCGTACGCAACATACAGCCCTGACAGCTTTCTGGCAACAGTCCGTATGCTCAACCCTCGCTTTGCAGAGCGTTCGCGGACTGGTGCTGGATACGCGCAGCAGGACGCAGAGGAGGCCTGGACTTTTGTCATGGACAACCTGCGGCGGAATCTTCTCCTCAGAGACGCACCAGCCGAAATCGAGGGTGCTTCTGGCAGCAGCAGCAGCAACCTCCCCGTGAGCATTGTTAAGCGGTATCTTGCTGGTGAGATGCAAAAGACACTCATCTGCGACGAGGTCGCAGGACGTACAGATGCACAGACCGTTCCCACAACAGAGTCTTTTCTCTCCCTGCCCTGCCACATCAACATCAACATCAACCACCTGCGGGACGGTCTGCTGGCAGGCTTGACGGAGAAGATCGACAAGACATCGGAGGAGCTTGGCCGCGAGGCGTCTTTCACTAGCACACTGAAGATCTCCCGGCTGCCAAAGTACCTGACAGTGAACTTTGTGCGCTTCTACTGGAAACGCGATATCCAGAAGAAGGCCAAGATCATGCGCAAGGTCACGTTCCCTCACGAGCTCGATATCTCGGAAATGTGCACAGACGAGCTGCGTGCAAAGCTTGTCCCCGTGCGTGAAAAGGTGCGCGAGGTGCGCAAGGAGATCGAGGAGATTGAGCGCTCTAATAAGAAGCGCAAGCGGCGCTTGTCCGAAGAGCGCAAGGCTGAGGCATCAGGCTCTAGCGCAGCTGCCAGCAGCAGCACCGCCGAGGCCGACAAGAAGGACAGCAAGGACAAGAAGGAGGACAAGAAGGAGGGTGCCGAGGGTGAGGAGATCGAGTACAAGACGGACGCTCAGATTGAGGCCGAGAAGCGCGAGTCCCTGGAGAAGGCCAAGGAGGAGCTGTACCAGCTGGCCAAGCCGCGGATCGAGGAGGATCCCTACGCCAACCACACTGGCCTGTACGAGCTGCGCGCTGTTGTCTCGCACCAGGGCGCAAGTGCCAACAGCGGTCACTACACGGCATTTGTCAAGAAGGGCACTATTGTCAACCCCAAGACAGGCAAGATGTCCGAGGAGGACGGCAACTGGTGGTGGTTCAACGACGACACCGTGACCGAGGTCGGCAGCGAGCGCATCGATGCCCTGGCTGGCGGTGGCGAGTCGCACTCTGCCCTGATTCTCGTCTACGGCTCGGCACCGCTGCCTCTGCCCGAGAGCCGGAAGACCCAGAAGTTCTTCCAGTCGTAGGTCGGGTCATACTTTGATTTAATCATTGGCGTTGGAATTAACAGAGGCCATGTTACAATGGCAGTTTTATGATCATCGGATTTTTGAGAAAATAATAAACTCTTGCGACAACAGTTTCAATGTCATCGCCAACGTCATAGTGCTTGATTATGTAATTGTCCATGTTCGATGCGTCCGAGATAGGAATGCGTAGGCAGCTGTTTAAACGATAAACGATAAATGCGGTCACGTGTACTTATGGGTCGGTTAGCGGGGACAGTTCAGCGCTCCCTGGAGTGACAGGCGCAGCAACACAGCGTCTACAGTGGGCAGCAGCGGGGCATTTAGCGACCAGCGCCATAGCACCAGTCGTACGTGTGTGGCTGTCGACTGCGCATGAAGCCCCCCCTTCCGTAAGCTCCAAGCCCAGGCAGGTCCCGGATGCCCCGTCTTGACCTCAACTCAATCACGACCTCGACCTCCTCTCGTGTCCTCGTGTCCGCGACAACTTCTACAGCCAAATTTGCGACCGAACGCACCGCTATTCAGCTTCCACTTGAGTCTCGCATTGACGACGGCCGATTGACGATTGCTCCCTCCGACGACAGCTAGAGGCGGTGATGCTGGACAACCCCCGATAGACCCTCCCGACGACGACCAGCTCCCACCACGACGGCAATAGGCCTCTCTCCCGCTATCCGTTCGCCATTGCAGTAGCCTACTTGCTAGTTCAGTTGAATTGCTGTGACAAGCGATCTCTAGCTGGTTGCGGCCTTTTGTTTACTCATACCCTACCTCTCTCCTCTCACCAAATTTTGACGTCACTATGGTGAGTTCCAGTGGAAGGAAACAAGACAGCAATGCCTGATACAGACATTTCCGTCCGTTCATATGTACCAGACGTGCTGACCCTCGCCCAGTCTCAATCCCTACGCCCATACCTCCAGGCCGTGCGCAGCACCCTGACCGTTGCGCTGTGCCTGGGCGACTTTGCCTCGCAGACAGCCGAGCGCCACAACGTGCCCGAGATCGAAGCCCGCAGCTCGCCCGAGGTGCTTCTGACACCACTCATTGTGGCCCGCAACGAGAACGAGCGCGTGCTGGTCGAGGCGAGCTACAACAGTGTGCGCGTGAGCATCAAGATCAAGCAGGCTGACGAGATTGAGCACATCCTGGTCCACAAGTTCACGCGCTTCCTGACGCAGCGTGCCGAGTCGTTCTTTGTGCTGCGGCGCAAGGCTGTTGAGGGCTACGACATTTCCTTCTTGATCACCAACTTCCACACCGAGCAGATGCTGAAGCACAAGCTGGTCGACTTTATCATCCAGTTCATGGAGGAGGTTGACAAGGAGATTTCCGAGATGAAGCTGTTTGTAAGTTGTTGTTGCTTGTTGTCATTGTGTCTTGTGTCTGCTTTCATATGACTGTTGCTAACAACTATCTAGTTAAACGCTCGCGCACGGTTCGTCGCCGAATCGTTCTTGACACCGGTAAGTTCTGGCCCTGGCTTCATTGTAAGCCTCATGTCATTCTGTCTGAGCAGTTCACTGACTTTTCCCCCTCTAGTTCGATTAAGCGAGCCAGTCAATGTCTCTTTTCCTTTAACTGTCGCTCTATCTGTGTTTCTGTGTTCCGGTCGAGGCGCTTTCACAACTCTTTTCTCTCCGTATATTTCGAATAGACGCCCCGATTGAATGCTTCGGCTTACTTGCACCTTGCCTCGTCTGAGATTATGCACATACATTGCTCTAAACCGGGGCCATCATACATTATACGTGAATAATGGAATGGCACCCTCTCAAAGAAACATTTGATTCTTTCAATTGTTTTATATTCCTTTCTTACTAGTAGTTACATCAAAACTTGATACTTCAGATAAAATATGGCGACATAACTGGGGGGGCAAATGCGATATATATCATCGAATTGCTGTGGCAGGGGCGGGGGATCGCAAAATGTTAAGCAACAAAAAAGCAATGGGGGCGTTTGTAGGGAGAATGGGACATGGGAAGGAATATGGGATCGGTGAGATGGGAGACAAGCCTTTTAGCTTGGTGGTGCCTGCTGCTGCTCGGCAAAGGCAGCCTGTGCTGCTTGAGCTTCACGGTCGGCCTGCACATACACGGACTCCATGACACTCTGCTCCTCAGCAGAGAGGTGGCCGATGAGGCCAGTGTAGAATTGTGGCTGTGTCTGCTCGAGTTCTATGAGCATGTTAGTAGGTGATCCCGATAAGATAGAAAAGCGACAAGCAACAAAGACGGTGAAAACTTACGCTGGATAGTAGCACGGAAGAGCTGGTAGGGCTCGATCTTGTCGAGAGAAGACTCCAGAAGGAGACTCTCCTCGCCCAGCTCGTCCGTGGAGTCGGCGTCGTTGCGCAACCGCTCAATCTTCTGCGCCTCCTCGCTGAGGAACTCGATGTAGGCTGTGTTCTCGTCCTTGATATCGCTGGAAACGTCGGCCGGGGTAGACTCCTGCTGCTCCTCAACCCAAGGCTCCTCCTCGCCGTCATCCCATTCGTCTTCGCCATCGAGACCGCCGCCAGAGTACTGGAAGTCCTCCTGGAGAGCATCCTCACGGTTCTTGATCGCAGCCGGGAGTGTGCGGAACATGGCAACAACACCCTTCAGCAGACGGGGCCAGCCAACCGAGACGCTAGTAGGGATATCGCTGGGCGGCAGGCGAAGGAGAGCCACAATGGCAGAGATGCACAGCTTCTTGTCGTGCACGCGGCTGAAGACATCCATGTTGCCGAACCACATTGTGAAGAATCTGTTGGTCCATCCAATGGCCTCCAGCTGTGACAGCGCCAGTGTCGGGCTGTAGTAGATGGCACTGATAATCATCTCCATCAGGTGCACACGGTATGACCGGGGTTGAACCATTTGAACAGATGTGGCAGCACCTGTGGAGAGGAAAGCCTCGCTGGGAACGACCGAGCCGTCAGCACCGACGGTGCCACCCGAGAGGCCAGCAAGAGCCAAGCGGATGAACCGCGCGACGACATCGTCAATTGCACCTGGCAAGCTCACCATCATGGCCTCGGCCAGGCGGCATGCACACACACGGTCAGAGCCACCAACCTTGGGATCAGCGAACAGATCTTCCACCATGGAGAAGAGTGCATCGATACGCTGGCGGTCTTGGCGAAGGTGCGCGGCACCAAACTGGACAAAGTTGTCAAGGGCAGGAAGCATGTCCTCGAGGTACAGCTCCGCACCGCCCTTGAAGGTAATGTGGAAGAGGTCAAAGGCCTCCCACATGACTGGCGAAATGCTCTTGGCCGAAAATGTGCAGCTATCAACAATTTCAAAGACTTCGTTGAACAGATCGTACAGGCGGTTCTCCAGGGTGACACGAATGACTGGCATGATAACACTCTCAATGTGGTGAAGGACATCGGGCATGTTCTCCAGTGTCAGGATCAAAGTGCCAATGGTCTGCAGCACACCGAGCGCAGTAATGCTCTTGTCGTCAACAATCTCGTTGGCCTCGGCATCGTCGTCAAGGCGACTGGCGCGGTCCAGAAGCTCACGAATAATGCGCAGGTATGTGTCACGCAACTGCTCGCTAAGAGCAACAGCAAAGGGCGTCAACTCCTTGCTGAAGACCTCCACAAAGTCCTCCATGACGTTGGCGAGAGCATCAACGTCAGCCTCGTTAGCAAGCTTCAGGAGCTGGCTCATGATCGAGGGGATGTTGGCACGCATGTGGTCGCGAATGGCCTCGTGGCGAATCAGGGGCTGCAGAGCCAGAGCTGCCGTTATCCGGACGGGCAGTTCCGAGTCGGACATGCAGTCAATGATGCGCTGGTAGACAGTGAACAGGTTGGCCGGCTCCCGCCAGTCCAGGGCCTCGAACTTCTCGACGGTATCACAGGCACGCGCTCTCAGGATGCCCTTGTCACTCGAGAAATCAGGCAGGACATAGCGAACAAGGAACATCTCCACCTGCTCGGCAATAGGGCTCTTTTTTCCAAGCAGAATGGGTGCCAGGGTGCCGATCAGACGGAGAGCGCCGTCCTTGGCGATATAGTTTTTCTCGGCCGGTGCAGCCTGCTCGTATGTGTTGACAATGTTGTTGACAAACTGCAGGATCTCGTAGACTTGCTTGCGGCGGGTCTTGGTCAGGCATACGAGGAAGTTGGTGGCAGCAACGTCGGGGGACGAGACCTCCTCGTAGAAGTTGAGCTTGCGGTGGAGGTACTCATCGGGCTCGTCGGTAAAGCTCTCGATATCTTCATCGGACAAGCACAGCAGCGGGAAGATGATATGGGTGAGCAGGTTGGGGAGGTGGGGCTGCAGGTGCGGCCACATCTCTTTTGGCCGAATGCACTCCTCGAGGTAGACGACTGTGTAGGACAGGCAGACGCGGCTGAGCCATGTCTCCTTGGACACCCACTTTTCGATTTGCTGCAGGTAGACCTTGAGGATCTCGGGGGCAACGGTTGCAGTGAACTCGGTCGCAAAGGCGGTCTGGTTGTCGCGGTTGTCGGTCGAGATGGAGTATGTGTTGCCGTGGCTGGTAGATATTGTTAGTTCATCTTTCTTTAGACAAATACTGTTGTCCCTGGGACAAAACTTACATCATGAATAGTCTGTTCAGGTTGAAGTACGCCCACTTCTTTGCCTTCCACCAGTGGTGCTTCTCGCGGTCTGCCGCGTCGTCGGCCAACGAGCAGGCTGGCGGGGCCTTGGAGATGGTCTGGAGGAAGACAGTGCACCAGGCAAGGTTGTCGGTACGCAGGCGTGCTGGCAGGTCGAGCCAAGCTGCCTGCTTGTAGATCTTGAGGGCGTAGTGCAGCATCTCGCCAGCCTCTTCGCTATCAAGCTCGAGAAGCTGCTGGCAGAGACGCAGGAGGTGGGGGAAAGACATCTCGACGACGTTGTTCAACTCGTCGCGTGGAGCGCCGCCGGTGGCCTTGAAGCGGTAGGTGCGGCACACGGCAAGAAGACACTGGATGCCAGCCAGGACGCCCTGTGCGTCATTTGTCGAGAGCAGCTGCATTGTGTAGTCCATGTAGGTGGGCCATTTTGACGGGTAGTCCCAGTGCAGGATGCGCTGGAGCAGGGGAACAAGTTGCTGGCGGACAATTCCTGAAGATGCGCCGAGGATGGGAAGGAGGCGGTTGCGAACTTGAGTCTTTTCGTCTTCGTTCAGGAGGCGCTCATCGGGGTAGATCTCAACAAAGGTCCAGGCCTTGTTGACGCGGTTCTTGACGTAGATGGCAGCTAGAGAGTGTGTTATGTTAGCTCCCGTCATTTTTGGTGCAAGATAACAGCCGAGGTATGGGGGTGGACAACGTACCTGCGAGCTTGACATTCTGGCTTTGCTCAGTCTCGAGGATGGAGAGGAGAACACCAGTAAATCCTTCGCGGGACTCGGCCTAGAATATGATTGTTAGCAAGCTTGTTGATTGGGAAGTTTGGGACATCTAGCATGTCGAGCAGCTCGGCATATCGAGCACGCAGTGGCCATTGTTGGCGCAGCGGTAGACGGGTGCAGGGGCGGGATACTACGCACAGCCTTGAGGTTGTTCTCGGATGCCTGGCGGACATTATCATTGGGGTCGAGGGTCGCCACGATCCAACCCTTGATGTTTTCGAAATCCAACGCCATGGTTGTGGGTGTGTCGCGCGTGCGACGTGCTTGTGTCGTACCGTTCCGAGGACGGTCGCGGGAAGATCGAGAAGGAAGAGGAGGAGGAGTGGTGTAGGGCGAGTCGCCAGTCGGCGCAAGGCTGGACGGTATTCGTTGAGGATGGACGGCCACAAATGGTCAAAGGTGTGAAGAGCGAGAGGGCAAAAAAAAATGGAGGGAAAAGGCGGCGGGACACCCTTGCAGCGGGGGCGGCGGCGCAGGGGGGGTTGAAGCGGCGGTCGAGGGCAAGACAGAACCGGTCACAGAGCACGAGAGAGATTACACAGGAATATCGAGGCCTGTGTTGCCGTGTGGGCGTCGTCGTCGTCGTCGATTGCTTTGTGCAGCTTTTTGGAAAGTCTTTTTTTTGGCCTCTCTTAGGTCGAGGACGGCTTGCAAGGTAGGGCGGTCGGCTTCTTAGCCCGTGGTGCTGTAGTGGGCCAGCAGTGTGTGTGTCTCGGCGGGCTTTGACAAAGACTGTCAGCCTTCTTTGTGCTGTCGGGTTGTATTGTGATTGAGTGTGTGGACGAGCGATGAAGGCGCAAAGTAGGATTGTGCAGAGGAGATCGAGAGGAGGGGAAGCCGCTTCGGCCGTTTGGTTGACGTCGTGGGCTACAGTTTGGTCGCCAAAGGGGAAAGAACCTTGATAAAATTTAATGTGAATAAAATAGAGAAAACAGAGCAAATAAGCCAATTAAAGAAAATAACCTAGAATTAAAGTGATTAAAACAGTAACGAATTTTATACAAAATTACACAAAATTATACCCAAAAATACAAAGGTAGAAGGGGCAACCGGCCAGCCCACGGAAATTTTAGCACCAAGGCCCCGTAAAAGAGGAAGGAAACAGTAACTCACACCTTCCTGGTGTCAGCGATGTATTGCTGGAGTTGAGCAACAAATGGCGGGGCAGCGTGTACAAAGGGGCTAAAGTAGGGAGGGGCCAGGGCCACGAGCGGGCTGAATCTGGCCTGTGGATAATGGGGCAAAAAATATGGATGGCTCTAGGTATGGGCGTTCAATATTGTGGCGTTTTGGTGTGGCGGTGCACGTGTGATAAGATGGTGATCGATAAGAACTTCAGTTGACGACGCATAGCAAGTTCAACAACGAGCAGTTCTTTTGTTTGAATATTTGTAAACTATTTTATAGAAGATTGAAGCTGTCCTGCTGTTTTTTTTAAAAAAAAAAATATAGAGACATTAGCTATAGTATTTTGGTAAATATAGCAGTTTTTGAAGCATTCATAAATAAGGTAAATCAAAATGATAATTGCCAGCAGTAAAGAAAAGAAGAAATATGAAATGAGCATGAAATCTTGTCAATAAGACCAGAAAACACTCGAAAAAGACCAAAGTAACACCAGTGCTCGTGGCTGATGGCGGCCATATGGATATCAGGTGCGCCATGCATGCTGTTTGTTGCATACTGGACACCGGAGAGCAGTGAGAAGATTGCCGAGTTCGCTTGTACCGAAGCACATGCAACAGCTCTGTGCTACATGAGAATGCACCTTTGCCATCCGCAATTCATACGAAGAACACGGCTGTTGTCTGCAAGTACTATCCTTCAAGCTTCTGGCCAACGGCCGACATAGCTAGCCAATTTTCTACTTGGGCCACTTACATCGAATTAGACCGCGCCTGGCTGTTAGGCCTAGCAGCTTGGATCCGTGTACTCTGTATTACTTGTATCTTACTTGTTTACTGCAAAGAAGAGCTGCTCGTCATCCACAAGACACAGGTCTCATGCTTCTCACGAATAGTATTCACACGGTACTCTTCTACCGGTCACTACAGAGTATTAGCAAGGCTGCCCGCGCAAGGGTCGCAAAGAAAGGGGCTAGCGCCCCAGGGATGATGTTGGTGGGACTGGGCGTACTTTCAACAGCTGTCGCACGCATTGCAAAGGTACGCAAGTGTAGTAGCATCGCGTCCCTGGCATCGATACGGGCTGGCGTGCGGCTGGATCGTGAACGCCCATTGCTCCTTCCAAGAATATTGGAATTATGCACTGCTTTCCGTTTTGGTTTCTTTGCACTGGCGCGTCAAAGTGCTCTTTCCTAAAATACCAAATACAGAGTAGTTACTTGGTTACTTGGTATGCTTAGTGAACTTGTGTGAGACACGTAGTAGAATGTTCGTGGTGAGATGCCGTGTCGGTCGCGCCTTCCCCGACCGCTTGGATGATTATGTCACCAACTCGCCGGTAATTCATAATGCGACCCCGTTCCCAGAGCCTTGGCATATCGTCTGTAGTCTGTACTGAAATGAAAAACACTGCATTACACGAATGCCGCCGTCTTCTTCCGTTCTGTCAGCTCTTCTAGTGGGAAGCGAGCTGCTCGTATTGCTGCCTCTCCTGGGGCGTCTAATACCCAGGAGTATAGGGGGCCCCACTGTTCTTTTAATATAGTGGACAGACAGCCAATCAAACAATCGCTCCCTGCATTCGCTGAACCCACCTTGCCATTTTGGGTAGGAACGACTTTCGTACAGCACCAGCTCCCTCCTGCCCTTCGTATGGAGTAGTACAAGCACCACACAAAAAAGAGGCCACTTCACCATAACCAGGTCCAGGTCCAGGTCGACACTAGCACAGCCAGAGGCCCTTCCTTCCCAATGGGGCTGAAGCACAGCACATGTGGGATCCACGGGCGAAGCTTCCCTTTGGTCGCTCCTTCTCACCACTTGCCATCCAACGCGTAACCGCCTTGTCCCCTTTCTTCCTTCTTCTTTTTCCGTGTCCCTTTCCGACTCTGCCTTTTCTGCCTTCCATACACACCTCTCTCGTGACGCTCTACGCTCTACCACCTCACGAGATTCAAGAGTGCCGACCACACTGTCCACGGGCACTGAATAGCTGTCCATAACGGCATCGTCGCCTCTTTCGCCCTTCGCTTCACTTCTTCGCGGCCTTTCAAGCTCGTCTTCTTTTCTTCTGCTTCTCTTCTGCTTCACAGCTTCTTCTACTCTTCTTCTGTTCACTCTTTCAAGCTCCTTTTCGCTATACTCCTTTTAACTACCACTTCTTCGATTCTCCCCTTACGCTGTGCGCTCTCCAATGACGATCTTCTAGACGACATTCTGCCTTCTTCCAGACACCTTGCGATAGCTCAACTCCAGCCTCGACTCTATCTTTCCCACACATCCCGCAGACCATATTCAACATGGCTCGGGCTCGCTCAAGGGCAGGCCGTTCGCCTGCACCCCCAAACCGCAAAGCGTCGCCGCCGACGTCCAAGAAAGTTGCCCGCCGTCCGGACGACTACTCCTCCGATGGCGTCCAGGACAATGACGTCTTCCTGCTCCCCGGCTCCGATTTCCAGGTCCTGATTGGCGTGACCGTCCTGGCCGCTATTGTGCGCCTCTTCCGCATCTACCAGCCCAGCAGTGTCGTCTTTGACGAGGTCCAGTATGTTTAAACAAAACAACTATGCGCTAGCTGCGAATAGCTTCAAACGAGAAACCAATCGCCTCTGCTCACTATGCTAACATCTGTGCCTAGCTTCGGTGGCTTCGCTTCCAAGTATATCAAGGGCCGCTTCTTCATGGACGTCCACCCCCCTCTGGCTAAGCTTCTCATCACCCTCGCCGGCTGGCTGGCTGGCTTCGACGGCAACTTCGACTTCAAGGATATCGGCAAGGACTACGTCGAGCCCGGCGTCCCCTACGTTTCCATGCGTCTCTTCCCCGCCATCTGCGGAATCCTGCTTGCCCCTACCATGTTCTTGACTCTCAAGGCTGCCAACTGCCGCACTTCGACCGCTCTGATGGGTGCTGGTCTGGTCATCTTTGGTAAGCTCACAAGCTGCGCTCACCCATGTTGCCCCTTCCATAAGCTAACATATGTCTCTTTCAGAGAACGGTCTTCTTACTCAGGCCCGTCTGATTCTCCTCGACTCTCCCCTCATTGGTGCCACCGCTTTTACCGCGCTTGCTTTCACTGCCTTTACCAACCAGCACGAGCTCGGCCCGTCCAAGGCCTTCACCCCTAGCTGGTGGTTCTGGCTGTTTACTACTGGTCTCGGTCTGGGCATCACTGTCAGCATCAAGTGGGTTGGTCTGTTCACCATCGCCTGGGTGGGCTCGCTCACCCTCGTCCAGCTGTGGGTGCTGCTTGGCGACTCCAAGACCGTCACTATTCGTGTCTTTGCCAAGCACTTTGTCGCCCGTGTCTTCTGCCTGATCGTTGTGCCCGCCACATTCTACATGGCCATGTTCGGCATCCACTTCCTGTGCCTCGTCAACCCCGGCGATGGTGATGGCTTCATGAGCTCCGAGTTCCAGGCCACCCTGAACCACAAGGGCATGCAGGACACCCCCGTCGACGTTCTTTTTGGCAGCTCCGTCACCATCCGCCACGTCAACACCCAGGGTGGCTACCTCCACTCTCACCCGCTCATGTACCCTACCGGCAGCAAGCAGCAGCAGATCACCCTCTACCCTCACAAGGACCACAACAACCAGTGGATCCTCGAGAACCAGACCCAGCCGCTCAACTCTCTCGGCGAGCCTATTAACGGTACCGAGGCCTGGAACATCCTCCCCGAGAGTGGTGAGATGCCCTTCATTACCGATGGTGCCGTTCTTCGTATCTTCCACCCTTCCACTGCTCGCCGCCTCCACTCCCACGACGTCCGTGCCCCTGTCACCGAGGCCGACTGGCAGAACGAGGTTTCTGCTTATGGCTACGAGGGCTTTGATGGCGATGCCAACGACTACTTCCGTGTTGAGATTGCCAAGTCCAAGTCTGACGGCAGCGTTGCCAAGGAGCGTGTGCGCACCATTGAGACCAAGTTCCGTTTGATTCACGTCATGACTGGCTGCGCTCTGTTCTCGCACAAGGTCAAGCTGCCCGACTGGGCTTCTGAGCAGCAGGAGGTCACTTGTGCCCGTGGCGGCAGCCTTCCCAACAGCCTGTGGTACATCGAGTCCAACGAGCACGGCCTGCTTGGCCCCGAGGCCGAGAAGGTCAACTACCGCCGCCCTGGCTTCTTCGGCAAGTTCCTTGAGCTGCAGGAAGTTATGTGGAAGACAAATGCCGGCCTGGTTGAGTCGCACGCCTACGACTCCCGCCCTGGTTCCTGGCCTCTGCTGACCCGCGGCATTAACTTCTGGGGCAAGCACAACCGCCAGATCTACCTCATCGGCAACCCTCTCATCTGGTGGGGCTCGACTGCTGCTATTGGCATCTACGTTGTCTTCAAGGCCATCGCTGTTCTCCGCTGGCAGCGCAGCTGCGGCGACTACAAGAACGCCACCTTCAAGCGCTTCGATTACGAAATTGGTACATCTGTTCTGGGCTGGGCTTTCCACTACTTCCCCTTCTACCTGATGGAGCGTCAGCTTTTCCTCCACCACTACTTCCCTGCCCTGTACTTTGCCATCATGGCTCTGTGCCAGATTTACGACTTCTCGACTGCCCGCTTCAACATTTTCCGCATCAAGCAGAACCCCATCATTGGTAAGGCCGGTGCCATTGCCATCCTGGTCGTCTCGGCTGCCGTCTTCGCTCTCTACGCCCCTCTGTCCTACGGCAATGCCTGGACAAAGTCCGAGTGCCGCCGTGTTCAGCTGCTCAAGACCTGGGACTGGGACTGCAACACGTTCCTGGAGGACTACTCTGCCTACGACAACGTGAACACCAACCCTCCCGTTGTCGCACCGACACCCGTCGCTGCAGCACCCCCCGCCGTCGAGGCTCCCCCGGCTGTCGAGGTTCCTGTTGAGGCAGCCCAGCCACCACAGCAGGAGGAGAAGGCGCAGGAGCCCGTTGTTCCCGTCCCCGAGCCCCCCATGCACACCGAGGCCCCCAAAATTGCAGACAGCCTCGGCGAGGAGGAGGCCCAGCGCATTCTGTCTCGCGAGCAGAAGGTTGAGTACCGGGATCAGGATGGCAACGTCCTGGACCCTGCCATGGTTGAGTCGCTCCGCGGCAAGGTGGAGTTCCAGACTCGCTACGAGACGCGCACGCGCCTTGTTGACGAAAACGGCAACGCCATTGTCGAGGAGGTCAATGCCGCTGTCGCCCCGCCGCACCCCGACGTTGAGGGTGTCGACCAGTCGACTAAGCAGAACCTGGTTGCCGATGAGGCGCTGCCCAAGAGCGCTGACCCTAGCGTTGAGGGCGAGCGCGAAGCTGAGCAGAGCCGCGCCAAGCCTGCGAGCGAGAACAGCGAGGCTACCCAGAAGCCCGCTGCCGAGGAGGCTGCTCCTGCCGCCGAGGCTGCCGAGTAGAGTTATCCATAACTTGCTCACGGCTGCCATCAACCACCCCTTCAGAGATCAGCTTAACATTATTTTAATGCCGATTGGGGAGGGAATATGCTTCGATAATTCTCCCCCATTTATGTTTCATTCTCTCTTCTCTCCTACGAGACAGCGTCTCACCACCTTCCTGATTCCTGATCTATACACTCTACGACCTCGCATCGCGCCCACACAAGTCACCCTGAACGACTTTCATCCACAGCTCTCCTTACCTTTTCACTTTTCCTTTGTCTCATTTCCTCGTCTTTTCTCATGCTTGCTATTTGCTTTCATTATTACTTTTTTCCTATGTATAACAAACATCACAACTACCATGGATACGAACAAAAACAGGAGCGGGAGGCGAAGCTGCAATGAAACCCAAGCTCCCAATTGGAGCAAGGTGCATTGGATGCTTCGATCTCCGTTATAAAAAGGAGGAAGAGCATGTTTGGAAATCTATGTTGTTCTCCTCCTAGTCTTTGTTTTGGTCAGACCGCCATATCATCATCTCACTGTTTTACTATTTTACTGTTTTAATGCTTTCATCATGCCGTTACTGCTGGGACATTCATAGAGAATAAAGACCACAAAAAAGTTGCAAACTAATTATTTACTACATACAAAAGCGGTGTAATGACCAATAAATCACGTACAAGTCCCTTACGAAGGAAAAAGGGCATGCGCAGTGTGATGGAAACAATGCCTATGTGAAGGCTGGATTATCAGACGGTGTCCGAGTTTCTAGGATATCAACAACGGGAAACAGCGCAGCGCAAGTGACAAGAGGTGGAGTGAAGCGAACTGAAGCGGAACGAGGCATCTGTTTGGCATCTGCGGATGTAGGCGGACTGGGGCGAACCAGGGCGGACCAAGGCAGAAAAAGCAGACGGGCGAGACGAAGCGAGATGAGGCGAATGGAGAATGACCTCGGCATGAGAAGTAGGCAGAGAGGGCGAACAAGGCAACGCAGATCAAAGCAAAATGTATCACGAAGCCAAGCTTCTATTTCCACACCCTCGCCATTAAGCTTTCCGCCGAGCGGGGGTGGTTGAAGGTGCTGCAAACAAGATCTTTTGTGCGAACGTAAGATACACCGCAATCTGGGCGAGCGATCAAGAGAATCTCATACTCAAAGGTGTGGATCTGTCAGAGCGTACCTCGCTTACACGCTCATGGTGAAGTCGTGCTCGATTCCCGGTGTCACGCTGGCAATAAACTGGAAGACAAAATGTTAGCGAACTGCATAAACGGTATACAGCCCCAAGTGTATGCAAACAAAATAAACTCACCTTGAGGAATACAACCAGGTACTGGTCAACCCGGATGGCCACCTCGCCGTCGTCTAGGTCGGCCTGCACCTCTTCCCACTCGTCGCCCGAACCGCTGCCGCCATGGCTGTCGCCCGCCCCGATGCTGAGCTTGTTGGTGTCGTCGACCAGACCCTCAAGGCCAGTGCCTGCCGACGATGTTGCAGCCGCAGCGGCCGAGGAGGATGCTGAAGACGACTGGGCCGCCTTGGCAATCTTCTCGCGCCGCCGCTTGAGTGCGCCGTCAGCACGGTCCAGCAGGACCTTCATCACGGGTGCATGCTTGCACGGGTGCACGCTGGCCATCTTTGTGCTGTGTGCGAAGAAAGGAAAGTCCTCGAGCGTGACCGTCTTGTCCTTGTAGTCACCGACAATGTCGTCCATCATGAGGTGGGGCGGTAGGGGCTGGCCGTTTTGGAGGTAGCCGGACAGGTAGAGGCGCGGCGTGCGGTAGTAGGGAGAGTACATAATGTACATTGTGTAGGAACGGTTTCCGCTGCAATGATTAGCAAGGAAAGTTTGGAGTGCATAGCTTAGTATGGGACTAACCTCTTGGGATCTGTGACCTCGGGGATGATGGCCTCGTCATCATCCTCCTCCTCCATGTCTGGGATATCGTCATCGTCGTCGTCGTCTGCGTCGATGTCTGCTGGCTGTGAAGATGCCGGTTTGCCGGAGGCAGAGCTGCTGGGCTTTGTTGTATCATCCCCTGTGCCGCCCGCGCCTCCGGTGCGGAGCCAGCCATCCTCGTCATCAGCGCCGCCCTTGCCAACCGCCTCGACGACGTCGTCGAAGGCGGCGCCAGCGCCTACAAACGTCTCGTCCAGTCGGCGATGGCACGGTACGTTGCGCGTGACCAGGAACTGCTTGCCTGCCGGGAGGTTTGGCGACCGGCGGTTAGCCGGCTCGGCATCGGCCCAGGACCAGGTCGGGAACTTGTAGACGAGGTAGTCGCCAGCAGCAACAAACTCCTCGGGCGTGATCTCGCCGGTCTTACGGAACGTAGATGTGTGCTTGGCTGGCGTGTAGCGGTCACGCAGCGTGTTGACAGTGGAGTAGAGGAGATTCATCGCGGCGGAACGTGTGGTGATGCTCGGGTGAGGTTGTACGAGCTGTCGTGAGAGAGAGATGGTGATGATAAGAAAGATGTCGCCGTCGCCGCCGCAGTAGTCGTCGTTCTCGTAAGATGAGCTCTGAGCTGTATTATGTTGTTATTCGTATTAGCTGAAGTAGGTCTTATGGGATGTGGTTTCGCAGGAATAAGTGAATAAACGCCGGCAAAGTCGTGTCTAGAAAGGAAGTGAAGTCGAGATGTAGGTGATGACAAAGGCCGGCTGAGGAGGGCCTATCTTACTACACGTAGTCAGGCGCTAGGCAGCGGTCCACTAAACTGTCACTTGCCACCAGTCCAGCGCCCGTACTGGTCTCATAGCATCTCATAGCATCACATGGCGGGGTCCACGGGGGATAAGGTTCCCGCCAAAGCCCCAGCTGGGAAGCAGCTCTAGGCTGTACCTGCTCGAAGCTAACAGACAATTATCCACGTGATCCACTTTATTGGTAAACGTCATCGATGCAATAGATTACATAATCTCGCATCGTACGGCATGGTCAACAGTTCGAAATGATGGCGCTTCTTTTCGGACATTGGTGACATCGAATGTAAATACCATGATCGTTAAGAAGAATTGATGATGACATTATCGTATACTATAGAAAATGCGACGGAGGTGATTAAAAGGAAAAGTATAAGAGAAAGATACAAAAAAACACAGGCCGAGCAGGCATCTTTGAAAGAAAAAAGTTGACGAAGGAAAACATATAGACATAGAGAAGAGAAGCAAAGCACACCCGTATATAGCTGATGCAAGACGTCCTCCAACCGGCAATGATGTACAGTAAGTAGACGCGGTACTACCGCAGGAAAACAAAACAAAAGGGTATTGATAAAAGATACAAGTATCATGGCTCGATCAAGAAGCGAAACAAGGGGAATCCAAAAAAATGTAAGAGAAAGGTAAGTCAAACTGAGAGGGCGTAGCATAGAAGCCATGGGCGAGTGCTCTAATCCTGGTAAGCCGGTAGCTTGAGGTCGGCGCATATTTGGTGAAACTCGGCACTCAGCGGGTAGAAGCTGCTGGTGGACTCGTGGTCGCAGCACGGCGACGAGCGGAGTGGCAGTAGCCAGTCAAAGATGTTGGTGCCCATGACTGAATTCCAGTTGGCACGCCAGCCCAGATCCCAGACATTGATGCCCATCTTGACATGGACAATGGCAAACGTGCGATATGCGAGCAGATCGCGAGCCGCACGACGGGCAGCCCTAGCCTCGCGCAGAGCAACGAACGGATCTGGGTCTGAGTCACCGTCGCCACGCCGAGTAAATTTCGGTTCTTGTGGCCGTGCAATCTGTTGAGAGTCGTCGTTCTTTGGAAGAGGATAGGTGACCACATCGTACAGTCCGTTGATCGGCTCTGACCCTTGCTTGATGCGAACCGCCATTGTCTTGGTCCTGGACTTGAGCTGATGCACCTCAACCGACGTGACGTTGGTGAACACGAATCTGGAGCAGGTCGCGGCCATGGAAAAAGAGAATAGGCCTAGGAAGCCTCCCAGAGCAAGCGCAGTGACGATTCGTGCATCAGTGCTGTAGTTGAGATGGTTTCTACGCCACAACGCATAAGCACTTATGCCGATAGTCAGCCCACACAGGATGGTGGCGTAGTATGTAAACTGCAGAAAGAATTTGAAGGCTGAGTTGGGAGACAACGGTTAGCTTGTGTGATTTCCAACATTCCCAGTAGATTCAATACCCGACTTACTGTTCTCCGAGATGATGCCTCCAACCCATGGGCAGAAATGGTCCATTTTGCGCACACAGCGGTCGACTTCAGAGCAGTGATGTGTGCGATCAGGCTTCCAAGTGCCGCAAGGACCGCAGAATATTGGGCGTCCATCCGGCGAGCACTCAAAGATATCTTTGGTGTAGAACAGTTCCAGCCCGGGACTGTCAGGGTCAAGACGAGGGTCGAGGCCAAAGGGCGCTGCGCCGAAGCCGCCAGGGGTGCTGCCGTATGGAGGGGTCGCGACGAGACCAGACTCGAGATCGATACCGTGCCCGCTGTCATAGTCTGCGGACCCCGTGCTGTCTGACTTGTGGTTATCAAGACTGTCGGAAGCGCTCTTCTTGGCAGAGCTGTTGCAGCATGTTGCACCGCTCTTGGCCTTTGTCCTGGCCGTAGATGGCCCGTAAAAGGCACGAGCAGCTTCGGGCCCGAGAGCGGTGACGCCGGGGTTGGTGCGGATAGTGATGAAGAGGCGGAGGTAGCTGGCTACCATGAGGGTGGCGATAACAATGTAGGTAACTAAGAGGCCGATGGCAAGGCTAGTGTCGTGGTACTGGGTGTGAAACTGGTCGACTGGGCGAATGTTAGCAGTTGCCGTGGAGTCATGTCGTTGAGACAAGTGCCTGTCTTACAGAGAATATAGCTCGGGACTGCATAGAGGACGTAGCCAACGCTAACAGCCAAGAAGCCCGGGATCACCAGCGACATGACACGCATCGTCGGGTTGACGCTGTGCACGTGAGGCCCGGGTTTCTCCGTGGATGCCATTGTGTAGAAGTTGTGCAGTTGAGGAGATATGAGGGTCGTGTTAATGTGCAGAATGATGATGGTGGCCTATGCTGATTGACGTAATGAATATCCAAAAGGGACCGAATTGGCCGGATGCAACGCCGATACCGAGGCAAGATGAAGTAAGATGAGGCGGCTCAAAGAAGTCGAAGAGTGACAAAAGAAATATCAAAATGATGCAGTACTGGCAACACAGAGGCTGCGGGTGCAAACAGGGCGCGACGTGGTCAACCTGCCATCTGCGTCGCGAAAGAGCACATTGCTTGTGGTCGGCACACGGGGGTGGTGTCGCAGTCGGCGAGCGGCAGTCTTGAGAAGAGGCCGAGGTGACGTCGAGGATGATGATGTGTTGCGGGCCCGTGTTTCGTCGGCGGGAAGAGGCAGGAACGTCAGTCGTGCACCTTCCTTGATTTGTTATTGTCTGGAGATTGGACGAGTACTGACCCACATTTATTCCCACGAGGAACGTCAGAGGAATATCCCCATATTAAGGAGTGATAACCGCCGGAGGGGCCCACTTTTGGAATTCATTCAACGACAGAGATCACGGCCCGGTCCCGTTCCGAGCTCAGTCGCCGCATGATAAGCTTGCACATTTGCCTGGCGATTTTCATCGATTTACAATAGAATATCCAAGACATTACCGGGCTAGTTGTGTGCTGATCAAAGGTTTGACTCTAGTTGCTGAAGCTGACGAGCTCAGGTTGCACTGGTAGGATCACCTCAGCCTTGCCACATACGACCACAGACACAGCTGAGATATTCGAGATACTTTGATATTGATAGGAGATGAAAAGCTAATTGGAACAATTATGAGCTAGATTAGATGCCACAGCTATTACATAAACTGTGTGCAGGTATGGTCACCTGCTGGGCTTATGCCCATCTCACGCCTGCATACGACCTGCCCAAAAGCGTGGTGCGGCTGAGAGAACACCGCAAGGGTTTGAATCCCTCCGTCTCACTCTTTATCTCACCGCACAGCACACACTCTTGCATATTACAGCGCCTGTCAGCACTTGTCTGTTCCCGATATTGCCCGAAAACGCCTGCTTACACCTGCTGTTGGAACCCAAACACCGCTATGCCAGCTGTAGTTTGAGCGCTATTGCGGACAGAAGCAGCTGCAGGGTTTGCACAATAGCAGAAGAGACCAATGAGATACACCAACGCACTCACCGCTGCTTAGACACCTGAAGACCTGTCAAACTTACCATATGGGCTCTTTACACCCCCTGAAGCCAGCAACTGAACTGGTTGTATTTAAATTGCGGATAGGTGTCCGTCGGGAGACATACAAAGGGCGGAAATCGTAATGACTGGTAGTGATGGCCTTCTATGCGTACTGAGGAGTAACACCTTCCCCTAGATGTGGCGTGGGTGCCGTCAATGCGGTGCCGGCCACTTGGTAGCTATACACCGCACGCAAAGGCACCACATGCGGCTCTGATAGGTTGGATTGGACCTCACTCGACTACAACATTGGCTCTGACTCGACCATACGCTTGTGTAAGTGATGATATGAATGAAGCAAATCCGCCTATATGCCTGAAAAACGACAGGATGCCTTCTTTGCAATTATGATTGCTGTAGAAGTGGAGGTGTCTGCCTTGTTATTTTGAGCCTCATTGTGCCTTGTACAGCTGCTGCCTTTTTTGCTCCGGGCAACAACAAAGAGACGCCTCTATATTCTCACGATCAATATACGCCTTGATAAAATCAAGGCTGTACACAGATCCGGGGCCGCGAGGATGTCTTGTTGTCGATGAATTTGGCTGATATGCATCGCCTATGAACGTGCTCCTTTTATTACGTGTCTTGTGCTGTTTAGCCCGATTTGTTGACCGAGATCATGACAAATACTCCTTGACCGCAATTTATACAAAGGCGAAGGTGTTTGCACGCCCTGCCAACGTTGTTTTCTGGGTTCGCCTTTTGCAAAACTTTGTAGGGCGCACCTGGTGTTTATAAAAGAGCATGCGCCTATCTTGTCACCGCATGCTCATGCTCCTGTCATGAGTAATTTCTGTCCTTAAGGCGACCATGCCCCGTCGCCTTGCTGAGCCCTTTCCTGGACATGCACGCCTTGTTGGCTATAGTCGGGGCATCCTCGAAGCGCAACAGTATTCAGGATGACTGGCTGCGCTTGTCTCTCATGCCACCGATGTATGTGACAGCAGGGCTTCGCCCAACAACGCGTGGGCATGACTAAAATAAGGCAGACATTGGCGCATTTGAGGCACAAGCAAGGCGCGAGCTTGTTGCCTTTGAAGAACGGAGGCGATGATATAGCTGCGGGCTCACTTGCGGTCTCCTGCTGTATATAACATCTGTGATGCCTCAGTACGTTCGAACCCAGACTTTTTTGAGAGCATGGAAAGAACCTCAGGATAGTTTAGCTACAAGAGCAGAAGCTGCCCGAACTTTGTCACATACGCTTCATATCGAAGTTTCTCACCCAGCAAACAAAATCCTCATCTACAACACGGCCTGGGAACCATTCACAATGAGTCCTAAGACGTCTTCCACGAGTAAGTCCGGCGGCAAGCCCGCCGTGACCTACTACAACATTGTTAAATGCGTGAGTTTTAAAAACGAAATCAAACATCCTTGATCGGTTTAGCTAACAGCTCCTTGCAGTGCGATTGCAATTTAGCCAACCCGGGTACAACTATGACCAACGACGGCTGCCCCAAGTGCCACCACAAATTTGACCTATGCTGCAAGGGAGAGAAGATCCCACAGACCACTTCAGATTAAGGTCATGCTGTGATCTAATTGCGGCTGAGTTGATAATATTCACACATCATTCTTGTTCCAATATCAATCTCCCTCGGTCTCCTCGGCGTCTTGATCAACAAGTTCCCAGCACGCAACCCGCTCCACACTGTTGTTATCCGGCTCATATTTGGAAAAACGGCTTGCTGCGAGGAAGGCAAACAAAGCTGTTTATTGATTTCCGCGCTGGCTCAAGTCTTTTCTCCCTCTTTTATGAGTTTCTGATCCGTCTCTCGAAACCTCTCGCGGCCTTGTCTCTCTATCGGTGCCTTCTTTCATCTACTTTTTCTGGGTGAGCTTCAAAGTCAGCAGCTCTACGACGACAATTCGAAGACACTCGCTTGAGTTGCATTCCTTTATTTATTTCTGGTTAACTTCTCTTTGCTCTTCTGTTCTCTGGTCTCTGGTCTCTGGTCTCCGTTCTCTGGAGTCTGATTTATATGGAAAGTTGTCTCGCGACAGATCGGGTTTTCACATTATGTTCTTAATTGTCTTATTATTGTTTTCTAATTTATTAACTGGCTATTCGTGAGTGATAATCTTGGCCTATTCATTTGTCTTTTATATCGTCAGCTTGTTCGCTTCTATTCTGTTTGTTTAATTTCCTGTACCGTCAACTTTGCTTTCTTCAGCATGGCCGTGTTGTTTTATGCTGTACTACATGCTTTTATTTCCTCATATCTATCCGCTAAGTTGTATAATCTATCTCTTCATCTTATAATAATATAAAATATAAAAAATCTGGCAATATTTGAACGCTCAATAAGAAACAGAGGAGGCATGTATGCCGTCTTACAACGCCACTGAAATCATTACATAAGCAACACTTACGTAATATTATTCTACATGGCCAGTCCCGAATTTATGGATCAGCGGGCCGTGCTCGGGAGCTATTACCCCTCTAGTTGTCTGAGCTGGGCTCCGTTCGGACGGAGCGGCGGATCAGTCAGCAAATGACGTGCACTTAAATACAGGATCATCAACCGCCAAACTTGTCTGGTGACAGCTCACAGCATTTATCAAACGTTCAGCACCTACTTCGAGTCGAGTACACTCCAGCACAGCACCATGTCTACTCCTCGCCTGTTCATTGTGCGCCACGGCGAGACGG